>CM040129.1:6155593-7556050 GCA_022559845.1 Amorphophallus konjac | reverse complement strand
GTGTCCCTGAACAATATGGCCAGGCTCCCTTGGAGAAGCTCCCTTTTTATTATACTGTGAATGACATGCCCACTGAGGTACCAGTAAGCAATCGGCTAGAACAGAAGCACAGGCACCAGTAAGCAATCGGCTGGAACAAAAGCACAACAAACTTGTAGTCTTCTGAAGCCCCTTCGATGTTGCTCTCCTTGTGATCGTTGATGTGCTCTCGTGACCCTTGGGCTTCCCCTAGTATTTATAAGCCCAGAGCAAGCATCTGGTTCGGTAGGCATAAGAATGGACACCTGGTACGGGTTGGTGCGTTGGGAAGAGGCACCAAGTCCAGGTGAGTGCACTGGCAGAGGTCAGCTGGTACAATGAGGGGAGCTCCCAGCCCTTACCTGGTCCAGGTGGGGGGCACTGGCAGCCCTCACCTAGTCCGATGAGCAACGAGGGGAGGCGGAGGAGTTGGGGCGCTCGCAATGGACACCTAGTCTAGGTAGGGGTGCTCCCAGGACTCACCTTGTCCAGGTGGGGTCATTGGCAGGCGGGAGGTGTTAGGGGCGCTCGGGATGGACACTTGGTCTTGGTGGGGGCGCTCCCGGCCCTCACCTGATCCAGGTGGGGTCGCTGGCAGGCCTCACCTGGTTAAAAAAAAGAAGAGGTTCAAGCTCCAAAACAAAAGATTCTGTTGTGGTCCTCGTTTATCGTCGTTGATGTATGTCAACCTTAGGGTCGGCTTGGTGGAGCGGGTCCAAGCCACTTCCTTGAAGTGGCATGTGTTCTCCGAAGTTCTCCCCTAGAGGTATTTGCTCAAAAAACTGGAGAAGAAAAAAAGAAAGAAAGAAAAGAGAAAGATGCTCATTGTCGTGTTGAAAAATGGATGGTTCCGCCTAACTAGTAGGAGAAGCCAAATGGTTCGGCACGAGGAATGTGATAGCACCAGACATCGGCCCGAAATCGAATAAAATATTTTGTGCAAAATCGCTGATAACATCGCACAATATTGAAGCGCTGGAGCGTTACACCTTGTCTTCCCGCCCATGTCACCAAAACTCATACTAAACTCTAAACCATGTCACCAAAACTCAGAGGTGAAAAAAAGTCGCATTATCAAAGTGCACGGGCTACTTACCATTGTTACCCTTGGTAGGATTCCTCGGCATGCCATTAAGACTCGGGGGCAAAGAAAAGAAATTCAACAATCCTTGCCATGTCAGCAAGACTTAGGGGTAAAAGAAGAAATTTGGCGACATTCCCCGCCATGTTAGCAATACTTAGGGGTACAAGAAGAAATTAGGCAATGTTCCCCGCCATGTCATCAAGACTCGGGAGAACATAAGAAAATTGCAAAGTGCACGGGCCGCCCGCCATTTCCTTCAACTCCGACGGACATCCCGTGAGAGACATTTATTGAACTCATTCTTTAAAACAAAAAAAAGAAAGAAAGCGTGTGTGGAGAGGAGAGAGAAGCCCCATTCTTGGGTTGGGGGGGTCCCTCTCTCAAACTTTCTCTCTCTCTCCCTCTCATAGATTTAAAAAAAAAGAAATTTCCCCCACTCCCGGCCAGGGTGAGGGGGGGGCACGCCCCTTCCCAGGTCAGGTAGGGGGGAGGGGGAGTTAACCCGGGTCGAGTAGGGGGAGCTTCCACCATAAAACCCCCCCTTGCCTTAGAGCTAGGGCCGTCAATGGGCCGGGCCGGGCTCAGGCTAGGTTGGGTCGGGTCCGACACTATTAAAAAAATGTAAAGTCCAACTAAGGCTCGGCCTGGTCCGACAACTTAAATAAAAGAATAATAAAAAATACTATATTTAATAATATAAAACTTATAATCTTACTAAATTAATTAGATTTTTGATATTAATTACACAATTTGTGTGAAAAGAGAGTTCTAAATTTTTTAATTAAATAAAATAACAGAATTTTAACTAAGTAGTTTTTAAAACTTGAAGTGGGAACAAAAAAAGAGAACGGGCCGGGTCGGCCCTCGAGCTGAACTCAAAGCCCAAGCCTGGCCGCGGGCCTAGTCGGGCCAAGCTTTTAGACCCCGACTAAAGGCCCGCGGGCTGAAAAAGACCTTGCGGCCCGACCCAAAATCGGGCCGGGCCCGCTGGCCTGTCGGGCCGGGCCCGCTGGCCTGTCGGGCCGGCCCGACCCATTGACAGCCCTACTTGGAGCAAAAAAAGTTTGTGGAGTTCGTGAACCCCCAAGAAGCCACCAAAGAGGGGCGAACTTGTGTGTTTGTGTTTGTTAATTTGGAAATCTAAAGTCATCATCATCAGAGCCTTATCCCAATTAATTGGGGTCGGCTACATGAATCCTGTTCCGCCAAAGATTTCTATCAAGTGCAATATTCATATTTAAACTCAAGGAACTAATGTCCTTCCTAATTTGAAAATCTAAAGTATGTTGTAAAAATACCCTTGTGCATTGCGGATATGCCACTGCCCTGTATAAATGCCTTTGTCCATAAAATTTGTTCATTGTGATTATTCTGTAATTATGGAAAATATTGTAATTATTTGAATTAATCAAAGAAACAAATAAACCCCCATATTTTACGGAAAAGTCCTCCAAAAGTTCTGTAATTACAGAAAAACCCTTGTGCTGTCCAGAATTTACAAAATTATCCTGATCTGCCCCGAAAATGCATAAAACCCTGTTCAGTACAAAATTTTTATAAAAGGCCTCATCTGTCCAGAAATTACATAAAGACCCTGGTCTGCCCAGAAATTGCATAGAAAACCCGTCTATCCAAAAATTGCATAAAAACCCCAGTCTGTCTAGAAATTGCACACAGCCCCTAGCCTATCCAAAAATTACAAAAATATCATGTTCAATCTTGAAATTTCAAACAAACCTTGACTTGTCTAAAAATTGCAAAAAAAGTCTAGGATTACACAACAGCCCTCGCTTAGTCCAGGAATTGCATAAAGTTCCTGTTCTGCCTAGATATTACCAAAATAACTTTGTTCAACCAGATTCATATCTTCTCCATGACTCGGTGGAGCGATACCATTCCGCTTCCGTGAAGTGGTGTGTGCTCTCCTGAGTTATTTAAGACTATTCGTTCTGGAAAAAGGATAATCATCCAAATCCACATGCCTTTGCAAATATATGCAGAAAGGGAATTAAATTGCAAATATATTCAGAAATGGGATGAAATTACAAATGTATCCTGAGAAGTCAAGAAATGATAGAAATGTCTTACAGAAATATTATGGAAGACAAAGATGTCCATGGAAGTCAGGAAACACCAGATATATTCTGAAAAATCTAAAAATGACAGATGTCCGGGGAAGTCAGGAAATTGCAAATACACTCCCGGAAGGTCAAGAAATAACAAAGATGTCCAAGGAAACCAGAAAATTACAAATATATCTTAGGAAGTCAAGAAATGACATAGAAGTCCAAGAAATGATAGAAATACCTTGGAAAGTCAAAGAATGGCCGAGAAGTCCAGAGGAACCAATAAATTGTAGAAATGTCCAAAAAAATCAAGAAATGACGGAAATACCTTGTCAAGCTTAGAAATTGCAAAAACACCCAAAATGTCAACAAATGAAATGAATACAAAAAAGTTTCAAGAAATGACAGAAACACACAGAAATGTCAAGAAATGTCCCAGCAAGTCAAGAAATGATATAAATATCCAAGGAAGTCAAGAAATTGTAGAAATCTTCTGACAAGTGGAGAAATGATAGAAATGTCCAGGGGAGTCAAGAAATTGTAGAAATCTCCTAACAAGTCAAGAAATGACAAAGATGTCCACGGAAACTAGAAAATTGAAGATATACTTTGGAAAGTCAAGAAATAGCAGATAAGTCCAGAAGAACCACAAAAACTGTAGAAATACTCAGGAAGTCAAAAGTTAAAAAAAAATATTTAGAAAGAGTCAGAAATTGTGGACATACCCGAGAAGGGGTCCTGTCACGATAAAGCCCAAATCCATCGAGTAGACCTTGACCAGAAGCAAAGTCAATAGTCTGATCATGGTCAGGAGCAAATCCAACCGTCTGATTGTGGACGGAAGCAAATTCAATAGTCCAAAGTCAATTCAATGTTTTGATCACGGATGAAAGCAAATCTTAAGATTCAATTGCAAGCAAAAGCAAATCCAGCAGTTGGGTTGCGACTGCATGTAAACCTGAAAACCCGATTACATAATCGGACCAACTGTAAAGGTCTTAAAGGACCAAATGTGATCCAAATTATATATATTCAAGGAATGAAAGTCTTCAAGGTTCTTGCAATTGTATGCATCTCTAATGGGCGATCATCAAGATCATATCCATTAGATAATATCACAACCGATGGAGGTTAAAAAGTTTTTCTTTGACAGTTAATCTAAAGTGTTCGGACTTTATGTCGATGTAAATAAACACCAACCACGGCTGGTGGGGAAAGGTCTAGCACACGAACACTAAATCGTCTATTAAACCTAAATTCGCGGAATTAATAATACGCATGCTATTTAATTAGCTATAAATGTGCATTCTTGTTCAATGAATGAACACCCCCTTTAATCCTTATTTAATTCCGCGTGTTAAACAGTCATTCAAAAGCATTTGCAGCAACTAGATCTGCTTTGTTGTTGTGTTAGTGCATGGTATCCTAAAACCCTGCTAAAAGAATTAATAACTTTCACTGATTCATGTAGATTTAAGCTGGCAGATAAACTACAGATTATCTTCTGGTATTTACTGTACCTATTGTACATTAATCTGTCTGTTGCCAAGCTGCAGGTTTGCATCGATGAAATTCTTGTACAGCAATTTAAGTGCTAGGTGTGACTCAAGCTCTGCTTTAATACATACGCTCTTCTGTGTCTTCATTTTCGTCTGCACATTTTTTAGAATACCTGAGTGATATAGTTGACTATGAACATGTGGATAGACAATGTATACTAATGCACAATTTATGTATCTGTGCATGTACATGCTCAGATAGTATGTTCTAAATTGTATAAATTGCATCCTTGCACCTACTGCAAGTATTCTATATGGACAGCTAGATTAGACGTGCGTGACCCAATGATAGAAAATTGTTATTAGACTGCTTAATCATGCACTGGAGTGGCTGAAGTGAAATATGGTTTGTTTTCCTTTTAGGGATTCCCAAAATTCATAAGCTGGAGATTGAGGGAAGAGGTTTCCACACAAACCTGTATGCTGTTCGTGGTGTTTACAGTGGTGGAAAAGAAGGCAAGAGCAAGATTCAGTGGCTTAGATCAATGGTTGGGAGTCCAGATCTTATCTCTATACCTGGTATGCCAAGTTTTTATACATACTACTACTAGATTGATAAATGTTTGAATGAGGAAGAAACCTTGACACTAAAACAAGTCGAATCCCACTATCATCAGCTGCATGCATTTGAAACGCTCTATCGTCTAGTGAATGAGCATCCTTGACAAAGAGGCAGGCTTTCAACATCCACACATTTATGGTTCTCCATGTTTGCTGCTTTTGAACCTCTAAGGGGATGGAATTTTGGTGATTGGTGTGCCTAGTCCCTACCTTGCATTGTTGATAGCTTTATCATTGATTTCTTCCAATTTCCCAACTTTCTGAAGTCCTGCTGACAATATAAACAATAAGAATAGATTTCCTCTCCACCAACCATTCTGAGAGGATTTTACGCACCATTCAGATGTTCGTCTTGCTGCCAACTGATTGCAATGTGAGACATTGGCAGTTTGGCACAAGGACAGGCGACTTAAGCTTGATAACTGGTAAGTGTTTAAATCAATCTACCAGAGGCTAACTATATAGTGTTCCAATAATTCTTGTGTTTTATGACTGATCTGTTCCAAGTTCCAGAGCTCCAAATATTCAGGCCACCGCATGAAACTTGCTTTGTATGCCTTTTTCACCCCGTTCTCCCCAACCCTTCCCAGTGCATGACTAAGTGCAGAATCTTGTCACTGGTGTACATCCACAAGGTGTCCTTTGCACATAACCAGAGATATGGATGGATACCCTTCAGTGCCAGGGAGACAGCATATTTGCTTCTCTGATGGAAAACACTTTAACTTACTGTGATCTGTATGTCTTACTGTGTCAGAGTAAATATGATTTCGAGAGCCTTTCTTCCAATTAAGCATATGCAACCCCACTTCAAACACATTTCTTACTTCATTTTGGTTTTCCTCATTAGGCTCTTTGATATTAGTTAGTATGGAGGGAAGACCGAGCCTTTTACGTCAGCCATTGTGATTAGGTGCTAGATACATAATTGATCCCTGTATTTTTCTAAATCACTTATCGATTGTCGTTGCTAGACCTGTCTGTATGATGAACCATGGAGCAAAACTCATTGTCTTGCCTCAATTATGGAGCAAAACTACATAATTGACCGAGCCTTTTCAGAGTAGATACTAAAGATTGGGCCCAAAATTAAAGCTTAAGTTGGAGCTGCAATTTTTTTCCTGCTGTAAATAAATCCTTTGTACTTTAAATGTATGAAAAATATACGGAGAAAAATTAAGTGGAGGGAGGGAATATCCTTGCAGCTGCATTTACGTAGTTAACAAAATCTTTGATTGTACTATGACTCTCAAGTTGCTTTTCTTACAAGATAACTGCTGCTTTGGTGATCAAAGCATATGTTCTATAGCACAGCTTTATGCAGTTGCCAAGTGGCGACTACTGTTTAAGGACACCCCTTTCAATATGTTAGAGAATAATGCATGAAGGTTTGCTATGAAATTATTTAAGATGATGGCTATGGTTCATTATGCACTATAATTCCGTCTGACAATAGATGACAATGCTGCATTACAGGAGAGACAGGAAGGATGTATGAAGGAAATGTTGACGATGTGGGATACAGGTTGGTAGCCATTTACACGCCAGTAAGAGAGGACGAAGTAGAGGGACAACCAGTATCTGCATCAACAGAGCCAGTAGCAATTGGTATGATCCAAGCTCCAGTTTATTCCCCTAGTTGAACGCTTGGTCTCAGAAAAGTTTAGATTTCCCACGAAGTCCACCAACAAATATGGTTGGGGAGTACGGTGGTAGTAACTGCCACTTTCAAGGAAAAGGTGGTAATAAAACATTTTACAATAGAACTTGCCAGGTTGAACATTCTTTTTTTTCCAAATCATGTTGTTCATTTTTGGGGAAAGAATTGTAAGTTATTTGAATATGTTTCATAGTAATGGTCCTGGATAAACTACATTTGCATGGTTTGTCATGTATTTGACCACGTTATTTTAGTTTAGTTTTTTATCTGAATCTCTCGCACTAACTTTTGCCATGTATGTAGTTGAAGAACATGTTGCTGTGTGAGTCTATATAGATTAACCGAGGTGTTAAATCATTGTTTATCTGCTTTTCTTTGAACAGTTCTGAGGTTTATATACTACATAGTATATACTGCATCTCTCCCATTACTCCCTTGTTTCTCTTGTACTGTTTGCTTATGATTTGTTCGCTTTTTGCAGAACCAGATGTTTACAAAGAAGTGAAGCAAAAGATTGAGCTTGGATCTGTCAAGTTTGAGGTGATTGATTATGTAGTTATGTGATCTGGAGTGTTAACTCGAAATAAGATAGCTCGGATGATCTTGGCATGTATCGATCCAATGGCATCCTTGCTTCCCTTTTAACTCTGAGTTTATTTTTTTCTCTTTGTTTGTTACCAGGTATTGTGTGAGAAGGACCATTCTCCAAAGAAGGTGAGTAATAAATAATGATTTTTATTAGACTTTTCTTTGACAAGTTGATCTACAGCAATGGCTATAACCTGTTGTTTCCTCGTGGCTTTTGCAGGCGCCAGGAGCTGGAAATCTCGAGAGAAGAATTTTAGAAGTTAACAGGAAGAGAGTCAAGGTTGTAAAACCTGGCTCGAAGACTTCATTTCCAACCACTGAGATCCGGGGATCTTATGCACCACCTTTTCATGTAAGTTGCTCAGTGGTCAGTTGCGTGAAAGAACTTCAGAGCTGTTGATCAAGAAAGCGATCCTCATGCGTTCTCTCAATGCCCTTCTGTTACTCTGCCTGAACAAAATGTGTTACTGTTAACGTTTTTCGAATTTTGCAGGTTGAAGTGTCCCGCAATGACCAACATCGCTTTAAGATAGTTGTTGACAGCGAGAATGAAGTGGACCTGATGGTGCAAACGCGGCACATGAGAGATGTCATAGTTCTTGTGATCAGAGGGCTTGCTCAAAGATTCAACAGCACATCTCTTAATTCCCTTCTCAAAATAGAGACGTAAAAGCAGTTGCAAAGCGGACGGGCATAAGATGAAGGGTCTCAGCGCGGAAAATTGTATTTGGTCAGCCACTATTTTTTTTCCCCGCTTCATCTTATGCAGGCAGATTAATGTCTCAATGAAGTATAGTAGTGTATGGCAAGTTTGAGAGTATATTATGACAGCATTTGTATCATGTAAATCATCTTGTAAATTACAAGTGCGGAAATTGGTTTCTTTGGGATGCAATATTACATGTCATCTCTTGTTGACGGGTACCTCAGAAGTGTAATTTGAAATGAAGAATTCAATGAATCTACAGTTTTTGGTGTTCCTGTATTTTCTCCTGTAAGATGTTTGGTTGCTCTTTTTTTTTCTCTTTTCTCTCCAATTTAAAAATAAAAATAGGGAATCTACTTAGACATATTTGGTAACCTCCCCTAATTTTTAGGATGAAGTTTCATCTTTTGAAAAGTTCTCTCAAAATAAAATGAAGGGCCCACCAATTTTTTTTAAAAGATCTCGTGACCCGTTGCCCTCCCCTCTCTCTCCCCGGCTCTCCCTCCCTCTCCCTGGTGCTCTCCTCGGAGCTCTCCCTATGCTCCCTCCCTCTCCTCGGCACTCTCCCGTCACTCCCTCTCCACGGCGTGCTCACTCCCTCTCCTTCTCTCTCTTGGCACTCTCCCTCCCTCTCCTCGGTGCTCCCTCCCTCTCCCTGGCACTCTCCTCACGCTCCCTCCCTCTCCCCGACGCTCTCCTGGCACTCCCTCCCTCTCCACGGCGAACTCCCTCTCTCTCCCTGTGCTCCCTCTCTCTCCTCGTCCCTCGATAGGGAAGGGTCCGTTTAGTAGAGTAACGTTCCTTCGTTATGTTGACGGGAGTTTCCCGTTGGAGGGCGATAACCCTGGCATCGGTCGTTCTCTGGGCGAGTCTTACGGCATTCATGGTGCGTGCTCGTTCGTTACGGGGTCAAGGCCGGCGTCGTGGGGGCAACGGTCGGTCGTCGGAGTGTCCTCTGGCGAGAACTGCGCTTGGGCCGGTCTCATCGTGCGTCGTGGAATCCGATGTTCCGTTGAGCCAGTCTCCTTCTTATTGGGTTGAGCATGCGTGCTCATCCCTTGTCTGGCTCAGCACGTCCAAACTTCAATGGGCCGCGCGTGCCTGTGCCGTTTCTGGGTCAAACTAGATTTACTCTCCTCAGTCCTCACTTCTCCCCCTACTCTTAGTTGCCGAGCACTCGCAGGGGACTGAGAGTAGCCCAAGAGAGGGTTCTTCTGGAGGGTGTGATCCGAAGATGATTTTCTCGTATGGCGGGAGTCGGTGGCTTCGAGAGCTACTTGGTGCGCAAGGCGCCTCTGGCGGTGGCAGAAGCCACGCTGGCAATGATGACGTCGGGTCTTGTCTTGTTCTAGGGATGTGGGCTCAGAACGGTTGTCTGGCCTCGGTAACCGTACCGTCGTAGCAGCAGGTGTCCCTTCGCCTGACCCTCAGGGGGCAACCGTCGAACTGTAGTGGGCAGTTTATAAGAAGCGCTGCGGGGGCCGCTTGCGGACCATACCCACGTCTTACTGGTCGTCGCACTCCATCGTAGGCGTCTCCCTCCCTTTTGCCTGGTGAGGATCCTTCTTTCTCTGTTCTCCTTCTCTTCGGTAGCGATGCCTCCACGTAGGAGAGATCTGTTGTGTGGGAATGACTAATCTAGAGAGGAGGGGTAAATAGATCTGCCCCTCTTTTTCAGATACAAAAAGACTGCAGCGGAATAAAAGCACCTACCAAGAAATGCAAGAACCTAAAACACAAGATGCAAGGATGAAGATGAGCAACGAGTCTAGGCAAGCATCTAACGTAAGGCAAACACACAACCAAACCACTTGGACAAGGATTTTAAGGTGGTTCAGACTCAAACCCGAGTCCTACGTCCACTCCTCACTTAAACCAAGTGAGACTTCCCTAGTGCTACAGCACTAAACCGTTGATACACAGCATACGGCACACAAGGCCAACCACAGATCAGAGACACCCTCTGTCTGTCTTCCTACAGAACCAGGTAGGGACTGAACACCCAGACGAGAGCACACCTTCGTCTGTCTTCCTACAATAATCGGTGGGGACGGTTCACAGTTTGTCAAGAACAAATAGAAAAGGAACAATGGAAAAACTTCAGACAGAGTGAGTGAAACTCAGGCCAAGAGAGAATGTTTCTGTCTGAGAGATGGAGGGCTTGGTCTGCTACTTTCAGAACACTTGCTTCCTTCACGATGACTTTTCTTTGCAGGACAAGGAGCACGAGGAAGAGGAGCTACGGTTCAGCTTCTGATCTTCAATAGATGGCCTTGGGCTTTTCTCCTTCTTCACCTTATTATTATTATTCTTCTTCTTCTTGTTCTGGACGCAGGTGGCTTCTTGTGCTCTTGTTCTTTTCTCCAAGGGATGCCCGCAGCAATAGCAGCAGTAGCTTCTTCTGTTACATCTTTTTTTTCGGTCACACACCTTCTTAAGGCACACCTCCGACTATCTTCCTCATTGGCTCGGGTTGCTTTTTGTTCTGTGTACCATTCTAGGACCATATCTCATTGGTTGACAGCAGAAAGGTGGTCCTGACAAGAGTCATGTCCCAGGTATGGACACTGACATGGCTTCCTCCAAAAAGGTGGTCAGGTAGGGTAATGATGATAGACATGAGAACTTCCTCCTGACCTCGAAATCCATGTTACTTACGGTTTACGGTTCTATTTTAATCCTCTAGAAATCCTCAGAACCGTTGCAGGTAGAGTAGAGAAAAGAGATAGAGATCTTCAATGGAGTTGATGTAGCAATGTGCGAGCATTCACCTTTTTCCAGCTCGGCACAGTCATACTCTCTCTTCTCTTCTCTACAGTCCCTCTGCTTGCCTTCTCTGCTCCCTTTTGCTTGCTCTCTCTATGGCCTTCTGCTATGGTGGCTCGGACTGCTACAGTGCTCGGACTGCTACAGTAACTCGACCTTCTCCAACTTTAGCTCGGACTGCTACAGTGCTCGGACTGCTACAGTGCTCGAGCTTCTTCAGAAGCTTGGCCTGCTATAGTAGCTCGGCCTTCTCCAGATTTAGATCGGACTGCTACAGTAGCTTGGCCTTCTCCAACTTCAGCTCGGACTGCTACAGTGCTCGGACATCTTCAGAAGCTCGGATTGCTACAGTAGCTCGGCCTTATCCAGCTTTAGTTCAAACTGCTTCAGTAGCTCGGCCTGCTACAGTGCTCGGGCTGCTACAGTAGCTCAGTTTGCTATAATACTCGGCTGCTACAGTGCTCAGAGTGCTACAATAGCTCGGTTTGCTATAGTAGCTCGGCCTTCTCCAGCTTTAGCTCGGGCTGCTTCAGTAGCTCGGCCTGCTACAGTGCTCGGAGTGCTATAGTAGCTCGGTTTGCTGCAGTGGCTCGGCCTTTAGGACTGGCTCGCTGCAAATTGATGCCATGAGTGTTGCAGATGCCAGACAGAACCTTGTTAAAAATGTGTCGACTCATGGTGTCGACATTCTTCCTCTGGTTGTCCCCAGACAGAACCTTGATAATTAAGAGTCGACTCCAGGTGTCGACTCTTTTCCTCTGGATTTCAGAAGTCTGCTGATCTTGAGAAACTTAATGTTCTGCCTTCAGGGAAATTTTACATATGAACTTAGCTTCACACCAGTCATCAGAATGCTTGAAAAAGAGTTGAATTGAAGTAGCTTGGGCTCATTCATTGGGCTTCATCTCTTGCAGTTTCTGAACTATCTGTTACGAGAGTTTCAACATAGGAATTTTGCATTAACATTGTCAACAGTCAAGAGATGAGAATGCTAATGACTCATAGTGTTAGAAATCATCAAAATCACAGGGACACAATATTCTCCCCCTTTTTGATGATGGCAACACTGTGAGTCATTAAATGACAATGTGACCCAATTACAAAGAGATAGAGATAGAACAATTCTCCCCCTTACCATGTAATTATCCCCTTTCATGAAAACTTTCATGCATCTCTCCCCCCTTACATGACTCAACAGACAACTCTCCCCCTTTGTCATTAGCGAAAAGGAGGGACTAGAAATGGTGGAGAGAATTCAGAACCAGGATGAATTTGACAGAAAAATACAAGAAGATCAGAGCCAGTGTAAGTATGAGGGATTTTGGAGAAATACAACCTATCAGAAAAGTTGAGGATTTGATAATGCAAGAAATTTCTCAATCTGATACTTATCTCATAACATAGAGAGTGGGCATTTTCAGAGTCGACCATTATACAAAAACTGGTGATATGTCCTTATTGAATATGCATGGTTCAGATCTAATGATATCTGAGTTTGTAAAAAGAGTTTGAAAAACATCTGCATGCACGTTTTAATAGAAATGAACCAGAATCACATGTCAAAATCTTGTTTAACCTTCCTTAGCCTTACACTCCCAGATTCAATGGCTCCTTTGGGAGTTACACAAACTGGTATTGAGGTTAAACAAGCATGAAGTTCATATGGAATTCTAGAGTTTCAGTATTTTTCGTTTATCTTTTGCTATCAAGCTCATGATTTTCTTTGAGCACACGGATATTTTTACGAGCAATTAAGTCCAGTGCAAGCCTTGTATCTTGAGAATATACATTGTTTAGACGCCAGTATCCCTAGGTACTTGATATGACTGACTGTCATGCCTCAGATTGAACAGAGATAGCATTGTCACCTCATGACATATCAGACCTCATTTCTTTGATGAGGGGACATATTTCTCAGCAACTTTGCCATTGCTCTGCATAGATTTTTCTTTACAGAGTTAACAAAGGCACCTCATGACATAGTCCATTTGTCTTCTAGGACAAGGGACATGATTTCTCAATAGACTGATGTCATTGCTCTGACATAATTAGCATATATGAATCCCAACAGTTCATGATGTTTAAAAACAATACTTAATTTCAGTATCTCAACTAAAGTTGCCTTGAAATTGGAATTTGCAGATTTCAGAAAGAATCATTCAGGGCACAACATTTGTAAACACTGGTTAAGGTCTATTAAAAATGTTGAGCACATATAATTTCATAACATTTATCTCAAAACTCAATGAAGTCATTAAACATGAACCAATTTTATTGGATGGACAAGCACAATGTCATATAATAGAAGACTCTTACTTTAAAGTCCAGTCTATTTTATGATCATTGTACCCAGATTGGAAGCTACAAAATTTCAGATTTTTCAAGAATGTGATTAAAACGGCCAGAGTTAGCCTCAACAAGAAATGACTTAGTGAATTTTTCAGATTGACGTGGATATCAAGAGAAGAGGATAGATAGCAAACACTCCCCCTGAGAATGTGCATGAATTTAGACAGAAGGCAGCTATCAAACAGAAATGACTGGCGAGGTCGACCTGAGTAGCAGCAAGGTACCAACATTTATTGCAATTAACTATCCTTTTCTAGTGTTCCGAAATTGATGTGAAAATGCATGCCAATGGTTGTACACTTATTAAAGTTGACAAAATGAAGACAACATGTATGCAAGTACATCTCAAGGAAATTACTCCCCCTGACAATATGGCCTAAATGCAACATTGACTGATGGTACTCGGCGGAGGTGTGTCCTCACGCATAGTGAGTGCTTTCAAAATGTCAGCAACTTGGTTCAATGTATCAACAAAGTGCAGTTCAAAATTTTTCTTAAGAACCTCATCTCTAATAAAATGATGCCGAATTTCAATATGCTTTTTCCTAGAGTGCTGGACTGGATTTTTAGCAAGATTAATTGCACTTGTGTTATCACACAGAATCGGGAGATCCACTAAGTAATCTTGGAGTTGGTGTTTAATCCACAACACTTGGATACCACAACTCCCCGCAGCAACATATTCTGCCTCTGCGGTTGAGAGGGCAACCGAGTGTTATTTCTTGGAGGCCCAATAAACTAAACACCCGCCTAGAAATTGGCAATAGCCACTAGTGCTCTTGCGATCCAACTTGCATCTAGCGTAGTCCGCATCTGAATAAGAAATAAGGGAAAGTTCACAAGATGACGGATACCACAACCCCAAGTCTTGAGTCCCGGTAAGATATCTAAAGATACGCTTGATGGCAATCAAGTGGGATTCTCTTGGACTAGCTTGAAATCTAGCACATAGGCAAACACTAAACTGGATGTCTGGTCTAGATGCAGTCAAATATAGCAATGAACCAATCATACATCTGTAGGTTTTTGCATCCACAAATTTACCTTTCTCATCCGCATCCAGTAATGTAGAGGTTGCCATAGGAGTTGCAATGGTCTTGCACTTTGTCATATCAAACTTTTTCAGCAATTCCTTGATGTATTTGGCTTGGCTTATGAAGCATCCATCTGCACTTTGACTAACCTATAAGCCGAGAAAAAATCGAAGTTCACCCATTAAACTCATCTCGAACTCACTAGTCATAAGGTTAGCAAATTCCTCACACATTTCAGATTTTGTAGATCCAAACACAATGTCATCAACGTAAATTTGAACAATCAAGATGTTCTTACCTTATTTTTTGATGAAGAGTGTTTGATCTACTTTACCTCTAGTGTACCCTTTCTCGGTGAGGAATGAGCTTAGTCTATCATACCAAGCTCTTGGTGCCTGCTTCGAGCCATAGAGTGCCCTGTCTAATTTATACACATAATCTTCATGACTAGAGTTTTCAAAACCATGGGACTGCTCTACATAAACTTCCTCTTTTATTAATCCATTTAGGAAAGCACTCTTTACATCCATTTGTTGCAGTTTTATTCTGTGTGAACATGCAAATACAAGCAAAATCCTAATAGCTTCAAGTCTAGCTACCGGGGTAAAAGATTCTTCAAAGTCTACCCCAAACTCTTGATTGTAACCTTGAGCCACTAGTCTAGCCTTATTTCTTATTATCTTACCATCTGCACTGAGTTTGTTCCTAAAGACTCATTTGGTGCCTATGACATATTTTGATGATGGTCTAGGAACTAGATGCCAAACCTTATTTCTTTCAAACTGGTTTAATTCATCTTGCATGGAGTTTATCCAGTTTTCATCATTTAAGGCTTCTTCAACATTTTAGGTTCCATTTGAGAGATAAGAGCAATTTGGTCTAATTCTTCAACTATTCTAAAATGTGACCTGGTTCTAGGTGGATCATTTAAGCTCCCAATGATATTTTCAAGGGGGTGATCTTTAAGAACTCTAACATCGGTAGTATCATTACCTTCACCGATAGCTCGATCCCTTGAATTGTTTGATTCCTCCAAGTCATCATTTTCTCTTGTCTCTTTTTGTGGAAGATCATGCTTTTCTTTTGTGAATAGGAACTCCCCATCGTCATCATCTTTCCTGCATAGCTTGTCACTTTTAGTATCATCATTGAATTCATCAAAAGTGACATGGGGTGATTCTTCCACAACGTGACTTCTGATATTGTAAATTCTAAAATCCCTAGATCTATCAGAATAGCCAAGGAATATACCTTCATCACTTTTTGGCTCAAACTTATCCAATTCTCTTTTATCATTGTTGTGGATAAAACATTTAGATCCGAACACTTTTATGTGAGAGAGAGAATGATTTTTTACCTTTGAGCAACTCATAAGGAGTCTTTTTGGTGAGTGGCCTTACCATGGAGCGGTTTATGATGTAACATGCCGTATTTATCGCTTCGGCCCAAAACTTCCTTGGAAGTTGCCGTTCAGCAAGCATTGTTCTAGCCATCTCTATGAGTGTTCGATTTCTCCTCTCGACCACCCCATTTTGTTCAGGGGTTCTTGGTGATGAAAATCTATGTGATATTCCTTCAACCCTGCAAAATTCATAGAATTTGGTATTGTCGAATTCACCACCATGGTCAGATTGAATGTTGGAGATCTTAAACTCACCGTCTTGCTTTATCTTCATGTAGAGTGCCTGAAACTCATCGAAAGCATCATTCTTATTTGTGAGAAAGAATACCCATGTGAACCTAGAGAAATCATCCACTAGCACATATTCATATCTTCTACCACTTAGACTAGCAGTTCTTGTTGGCCCAAACAAGTCCATATGAATTAGTTCAAGTGGTTTAGATGATAGGCTTTCAGATCTAGTTTTGAAGGATTTTCTTGTTTGCTTCCCTAGGGCACATGCATCACAAATTTTATTGTCTTGCTTAAAATAGAGTTCAGGCAGCCCTTTCACCATTGAATGCTTCAGAAGTTTATGTAGACATTGTAGCTAGCATGTCCTAGTCTACGATGCCATAGCCATGCAAGTTCAGATTTTGATGTAGTAAGACAAAGATTTAAATGAGCAGGATCATCTAAGTCAATCATGTATACATTATTGACTCTCTTACCAGAAAATTTTACTTTATCAGATTTTGGTTCTAGAATTTTACATTCACGAGAATCAAATATTACTCTATGACCTTTATCACATAATTGACTTATGCTCAGCAAGTTGTATTCCAGACCTTCAACTAAGAAAACATTTTCAATAGAGTTGGAGAGACTTTTACCTACATTACCTGTGCCAATAATTTTTCCTTTACTGTTCCTTCCAAATGTGACATGTCCAGCTTCTTTTTCCACTAAAAGACAGAATTTAGTTCTGTCCCCAGTCATGTGTCTTGAGCAGCCACTATCTAGGTACCATCGATTGTGCACAGCTGTAAGACACTCATGCACAAGGAATTAAGTAACAATGTTTGGAACCCAAGGATAATTGGATCCCAATAAACCTTTGATTTCAGCAAAGCAAGATAAAGCAGATTTAGGAAGCCAAATTTTCTTCACATTTTTTATTTTCTTGCTTGATGGAGAGTTTCTATTTTTGTTTTCTATTTTCATCTCTCTTTTCTGTTCAGGAACCTTATTATCCTTTGGTTTTTGATGGAAGTTTGAGAAGGGTTGTCCATGGTTCCCGTAGTTTGTTCTTGGTTGTCTGAAATTGTTGTAGGTCATAGGGTAATAGGTTGGGCCAGGTATGTAAGTATAGGAGCTGAAGTGCGGCTGGCCTACTGGCTGCCTCGGCCTATAAGGGAACCTATACTGACCTGCCCTTTGTTGCCCCCGGTATTGATACCTATAATGAGGTACACTCAATGGCTCACTATAGAAAGTGGGATGATCAGTGTAGGGCTTTCTCTTGTAAGGATTGGGTACTGACCAGGAATTCACTGACTTGACCCCAAAGGACTGTCTACCAGCACTATTCTTTAGACCTCTTCTAGCCTTGGTATGGGCTGGCTTGGATTTAGATTTCTGGTGTTTTGGTTGGAATTTTTGAGGAGATTTCTTGGGGATTTCATGGTTTTTGTTCACATGTTCTCCCGCCTTTTCTTTTCCTTTGTTTTGAGCAGGTTTAGAGTTGGAACTTAAAGAACCTGCAGACGACACAAAAGTAACAGTTTTTAAACCTACTTGCTTCTTATTTGTGGGATTAAAACCTAAGCCTTCCTTATTGAAATTCATTCTAGTGCCTAGCAGGGCATTCAGGTTTTCCCTACCATCTACAAACTTTTCAAGGGATTGTTGTTGTCATTAAGCTCTTCTTGTAGTTTTTCAATATTTTTAAGAAGTTGAGAATTGACTTGTTTGACAGCTTCATATTTCTCATTACACAATTTACTGTCATTTTCATAACTTTGCATTGTTAGTTTCATGTTGTCAATCTCATTTCTTAAATCTTCATTTTCACTTTCCAAGTCAGCCATTTCTTTTCTTCCCTCTTCCAAGTTCTCAACCATTTTCTTTAGATCCTCAGTTTCAGATACCAGTGAAGCTGTTTTATCATTCATATCATGATCATGCATAAATGAGTTAATTTTCTTTTTCAAGGATTTATTCTCCTTTCTATACATGTCATATTTTTCCATGAGGTGTATATATGCTTCCTCCCAATCATCAAGTGTGAAGTTTTCAAAGGGAGACTGTACCTCAGTTTCTTCACCATCTTTGGCCATGAAGCAAAGATCTTCTTTTTCCTTGTCTGAGGAGCTGGTTTCAACATTGCTTTCTTCCTCATCGCTCCATGTAGACACCAGGCCTTGTTCTTCTTATTGCCTTTCCATTTGTCAGCTTTCTTGAATTTTTCAGGACACTCAGTCTTGATATGTCCTAGTTTGTTGCAAGAATAACAAGTAACCTTGTCAGTTTTCTTAAAATTTTCAGAGTTAGATCTATAACCCTTCTTTACCTATGATTTCCCTTTCATGAGGCTCTTACCTTCCTTTCTCAGAAATTTTCTGAACTTACGTGTGAGCAAGGCCACTTGGTCCTCATCTCGCTCACTTGTAGAGGCCTCACCCTCATCAGAAGTACTTTGACCGCTAGGTCCAGCTTTTAGAGCTATGGGCTTCTTCTTGGGTACCTCAACCTCCTTATTCTTTAGGTTGATCTCATAGGTCATAAGTGACCCTATGAGTTTTTCTACCTTGGTAGTTGAGAGATCTCTAGATTCTTCAACTACGGTAGCCTTTGTGTGCCAGGCTGAGGTTAGTGACCTAAGAATTTTTCTTACAATTTCCTGCTCTGAATATTTCTTCCCCAAATCAGCTAGACTACTAGTGAGCACAGTCAAACGAGCATACATGTCTTGAATGGACTCATCAGGTCTCATTCTGAACATTTCATATTCAGAAACTAATATGTTGGCTTTTGTTTCACGTACCTGAGAGGTTCCTTCGTAAATCACTTCTAACCTGTCCCACATTTCTTTTGCGGTTGCGCAAGTGGCCACTCTTGAGAATTCTACTGGATGAAGTGAGCATTGCATAATGTGTCTAGCGCTCCAGTTGACTGTTGATTTTCTAATCTGCTCCTGGATCCAAGTGTCCTCATCTTCGGGAAGCACGTATGGACCCTTGCTGATGACTCGCCAGAGCTCATAGTCCTGGGCGCGAATGAACACCTGCATGCGTTGTTTCCAATAAGGATAATTAGTTCCAGTAAAGTATGGAGGCCTATTGCCTGAATGTCCTTCGGTCATTAAACCCTTGGACGCCATTCCACCATTTCTCTCAAGGTCATTGGACCCCATCGTGAGAGATTGGCTCTGATACCACGTGTTGTGTGGGAATGGCTGATCTAGAGGGGAGGGGTGAATAGATCTGCCCCTCTTTTTCAGATACAAAAAGACTGCAGCGGAATAAAAGCACCTACCAAGAAATGCAAGAACTTAAAACACAAGATGCAGGGATGAAGATGAGCAACGAGCCTAGGCAAGCATCTAGCGTAAGGCAAACACACAACCAAACCACTTGGACAAGGATTTTAAGGTGGTTCAGACTCAAACCCGAGTCCTACGTCCACCCCTCACTCAAACCAAGTGAGGCTTCCCTAGTGCTACAGCACTAAACCGTTGATACATAGCTTACGGCACACAAGGCCAACCACAAATCAGAGACACCCTCTGTCTGTCTTCCTACAGAACCAGGTAGGGACTGAACACCCAGACGAGAGAACACCTTCGTCTGTCTTCCTACAACAACCGGTAGGGACAGTTCACAGTTTGTCAAGAACAAATAGAAAAGGAACAATGGGAAAACTTCAGACAGAGTGAGTGAAACTCAGGCCAAGAGAGAATGTTTATGTCTGAGAGATGGAGGGCTTGGTCTGCTGCTTTCAGAACACTTGCTTCCTTCACGATGACTTTTCTTTGCAGGACAAAGAGCACAAGGAAGAGGAGCTGCGGTTCAGCTTCTGATCTTCAATAGATGGCCTTGGGCTTTTCTCCTTCTTCACCTTCTTCTTCTTCTTATTCTTCTTCTTCTTCTTCTTCTTCTTCTTATTCTTCTTCTTCTTCTGGACGCAGGTGGCTTCTTGTGCTCTTGTTCTTTTCTCCAAGGGATGCCCGCAGCAATAGCAGCAGTAGCTTCTTCTGTTACATCTTTTTTTTCGGTCACACACCTTCTTAAGGCACACCTCTGACTATCTTCCTCATTGGCTCGGGTTGCTTTTTGTTCTGTGTACCATTCTAGGACCATATCTCATTGGTTGACAACAGAAAGGTGGTCCTGACAGGAGTCATGTCCCAGGTATAGACACTGACATGGCTTCCTCCAAAAAGGTGTTCAGGTAGGGTAATGATGACAGACATGTTGGTGTTGGTGTGCTACAGGCCAATTTCGGGTCGGGTAGGCCCAATAGTTGTACGATCTTGTTCATTGTTAATAAAGTGGTGTTTGAGCGTAAATATGTGATTGTGTTACTTTACGTTGTCCCTAGGATATGTGGTTGTAAAGTCAGCTCGAGATGAGATCTCGAACATGAGATTGACTTTACATGTACACATACCTTAAACTGTTCCTGGTTAGAGGGTAATCACTCGGGGACTTTAATTACCTATTAAACCAGTACACATGATGTGTCAGTGACCAGTCTCATCGTCATTGGTGCGGGGCACCAACACATATGTGTAGGTGTATGTCCTTGGAGGATGTACACTGAACTGATCCGCTATTGGATCTTCAGATGATTGATTATACCTAATGTCAACTGAAGATCCAACGGTCTCAGTAGCATCGTTGGTCCTTTGACCTGAGACATTGATCGGATCTTACACGAGGACTGGAATGGTTTAATTACTTAGCTAAGTGACTTTAACCATAAGTCATGAGTTGCCGAGTCATTAACCACTCCAGGATACGTGTGAAGATCATCAATGGTCAAGAGGGGATCGCTCACTGTCGGGTATATATCAGACAGTTAATGAGTCATCATGACATTGACGCTCCGTTAAATCCCTGGCCAGGGTCGTGTGAGTTCGTTTAGAACGGACGTCATACACTTTAAGGAGGTCATAGTCAAATGACACGATCATGGGGTTGACAGAAACCATACCCTCGATCGTACCAGACTCATAGAAGGAGCGAGGGATTATATCGATGCGGTAACTGTGGACTTACAGGTACCAGACAGGTTGGTTTAAACCCGGGGTCATCTAGGATCACGCGGATTTACTTGACCCAACGTGATCAAAGGTTCGGAATAAATTAAACTATTGTTCGGCTCCAGTAGAAGCGAAGAATACGTTTAATTTGCTTCTAATTGGGAATTAGAAGTTAATGGACCTTAAACTAGAGTGACTATGGGCCTATAGGATCACACACAATGGATTCTTGGGTGACGGATAATTATTATACAAGTGTATGTATTATTTCCATTTAATTCCTTTTGGAAAGGAGTGTAAACGGAGTCTAATACATATGTATAATATGATAAAGGACATATATACAGTTTTGGTCTTTTAGAACCCTTTTCTAATAAACCTAAACTCTATATATAGCCACATACGTGAGTTCATTCGAACTCTTGCTTCCTTCCTTCCCTTAAGCTAACAAGCATTAAGCTTAAGGGAGAGGATTAACCTCCCCCTTTCTCCCTCTTGCTCTCTCTCTCTCCTGAAGGTGATTGAGCTGGGGAAGGTCGTGCCGGGGAGGTACCGTCGCTGCGCAAAGATCCGTGTGGATCATCTCTAGAGGCCGTACAGTTGTGCGGTTCGGTTTTTCTGCATCGGGCTTAGCGGACTGCGTCGTTCCGCGCAAGGTGAAACACGCAACCCGTAATTAGGGTATTAGAAACACCGATTAGAGCACAGATTAAGCTTTCCATAACACCGGGATCGGGCAAATGAAAGTTTTTGTTATCCGCTGCGTCGCCCGTAGGTGCTGTGCGAAACCTTATAGTGGTATCAGAGCCAGGTTCGCGCTCTGGTCGGTGTTTTTATCGCCGTTTAGAACCATGTTTTAGGGGCATTGAAAATCTTCAATTATAATTTGTAGAATGGGATGCTGGGCATCTCAGTTCTTGCTGGATGCTGGGCATTCAAGGAGTAATTTTTTTTTTAAAAAAAAAAATTTTGCTGGCCCGAGTTGGGCGCACTGCGCCCTGGGCGCGTTGCGCCCAGGGCGCGGTGCGCCCGCCTCGTGCGCCACGTGGGCGGCGCACGCGGCACCCGGGGTCAGCGCCCGCGGGCGCTGACCCGCGGGGGGCGCGCCGCGTGGCGGGCCGCGCCCGCCACGCGGTGGGCGCCGCAAGCGGCGCCCGCGTGCGGGCGGGCGCGGCGCGGGCGCGTCCGCCCACGCGCAGCGCCTGCCGACAATTTTTTTTTAATTAAAAAAAATTTGCTTTACTTGTTTTTAATTTATTGTGCTAAGACATTAATATATATATATGGAAATGCACAGAAAATTAAATTGATTTTATGGAGTAGGTTAATAGTGTTATCTCGATGGTAAATGTCAAAAGTTAATTTTTATTTAACCGTGTTGAATTTACCGAGGTGAGATAATTACTATTTACCTTGGGATAAAATGGTAATAATTGAAGTTACTTCAGTAAATTTTAATTTTTGAATTTTTAATTATTAGATAATTAGAAAATTAAAATTTGAATTTTGTTGAAGTTAAATGTGGAAAATTCAATTATTTGAAATTAATTATTAGATAATTATTAAATTCAAATTTTGAATTTTAGAAAATTACTAATTGAGGATAATTGCATTATTTTAAATTTATTTTCAAACAAAAATTATTGGATAATTAGTTTGAATTTAAATTTAAATTATTGGCATGTTTAAATTTTGAATTTAAATTTGATTATTGGATAATTAAATTTAAATTTAAATTTAATTAATTATCTCAATTAGATGCCCCTATAGAAAATGATGGTTCTTTACGTGCGTTACTTTATTTACCTTGTATTGGCCTGCTTGTATGTTTAATTTTAGTTAATCATGCTTTGATTTTTAAAATTAAACAAAGCTAGCCTGTTTTTGTTTGCACATCCCATTTTTAAATTCAAAGTAAGGATTATTTTCAGAAAATAAACCTTGATTGATTTTATTTGAATGGGTTGGCAAGTGATCATGGACTTGGATTAATGTAATTAATTGGGGTCTGCGAACCTCCTTTCTCTCTGTTAAAATTCCAATGTACTTCTATCTTCCTCAATTGTTGTACTCGCCCTGAGGGCTGTTGGAATTTGAGTCACATGTAATTTAATTTTTCCGGCCTGCGTGCCGTGTAAAAGTTGTAATTGATGCGGCGTCGGAGTTTGAAAGCGCGGAGCACACCCGATGAGGACGATCCAGCTGCTTCGGAAGCGGGCCGGATGTCTTAGTTACATTAGGGTTAAAGTCCATGATCACTTGCGTTTATTTTACATTGGATGCATTTATTTTGTGCAAACTACTAGGTACGGTAAATATATTAGATATATTTATATTACCACCTAGGGTGAGATCAAGATAAAATTAAATTCCCTCGCGATTAAATTATAGATCTGGTAAGCGTGGCTCTAGGAGTCGTCGTGGCCCTCCATCATTATGGAGTGAATGAACGTCTTCATTTCATGAATTTGTTGTGCTTTTCACAAGTTCCATGAGTTTGGGGGCGGGATTAAACTCCAAGGCTTGGCCTCAATGGGGTGAGAAATTGAACTCGGCCTTGTTGTACTTTCCACAAGGGTCGGGTCATGAACTCATTGCTATGAAGTAATGATGGTTAGATCTAACCAAGAATATCCTTTGTTGTGCTTTCCACAAGGGGATGATTTCTCGGGGGCCGAATATCAGATATTGCATTAGATGCAAGTGCTTGTTGACTGCCCTTGAGATGGTGTATGGCTTGTTGTGCTTTCCACAAGGTCGTACATCAGTCTCGTTGGGATTCCGACCCACTAGGTAGATCTCGTTGATCTCCCGTTCTATATACTGAGGGTTATATAGTTCGATCGAAAAATAGTGGGACTAACTAAGATAGAAAACCACATCTAAGTTAGAATTTGAACACATGCTAAGTTGTCTTTTATTTCTTATCCAGATTATAATGTCGTCGTCCAACCCCCTCCGCGGCATCTTGGATGCAAATAGATTAACTGGACCCAACTACTCGGATTGGCTGCGTAATCTACGCATAGTCCTTACCGCCGAAAAGATTGCGTACGTGTTGGACACGGTTCATTCTGAGCCAGCTCCTGATGTCGACGAGGGCGAGTTACTGGCTTATGCCAAGTGGTCTGAGGACTCCTCCCTAGCCCAATGTTACATGTTAGCCTCTATGGCTCCCGAGCTACAGAGGCAATTTGAAAAGACTGATTGTAGAAGTATACTTCTCAATCTACGCCAGCTCTTCGGGGAGCAGGGTAGGATTGAGAGGTATGACATCTCCAAAAGGCTTTTCAGGACACGGATGTCTGAGGGTTCTTCAGTACAGGCTCATGTACTGAAAATGATGGAGTGGATAGAGAGACTCAATGCACTGGGGTTCAAGTTGGATCTTGAACTGTGCATTGATCTTATACTCCAGTCATTGCCCGATTCCTTTTCTTCCTTCATCATAAACTTTAACATGAATAATATTGATGCAACTCTCCCGGAGCTGCTCAATATGTTAAAGAGTGCTGAAGGAACCATGCAGAAAGACAAACCATCTTCGTCTGTAATGGTTGTTGGCCGGGCCAACAAGAAAAGGAAGGCCTCTCAAATATCCGCCACGAGTAACAAAGGGAAGGGAAAGAAAAAGGCCACGGGTAAGCAACTCACCAAAGTTGACAAAGGGAAGGGCAAGAAGAATGAAAAGGAAGACAAATATTTTCGATGCGGGGAAACTGGGCATTGGAAAAGGAATTGCAAGGCAATTCTAATTGAAGGTATTTTTGTCATAGACCTTAATTTGTCATATATGGAATCCACATCATGGGTATTGGATACTGGATGTGCATCTCATATCTGCAATTCTGTGCAGGTACTGGCAAATAGAAGGCGATTGGGCAAAAAGGAGTTTGAACTGAGGATGGGCAATGGAGCTTTGGTTTCTGCCAAAGCTGTCGGGACTGCACGCCTCAGTTTACCTTCAGGAGTCATTCTAGAGCTGAATGACTGTTATTATGTTCCTAATATTATTAAGAACATTATTTCAATCTCTGGCTTGTATAACATTGGATACACATTGGCTTTTAATAGCACTGGGTGCTCTATAATGAATAATGGTTTGATTATAGCCAATGGTTCATTAGTCAATGGTCTTTATGTATTAGATACACGTTCTAATGTTATACAAATTTCTAATGCTGATGACGTGAATTCTGCATATCTATGGCATTGCAGACTTGGTCATGTAGGTGAGAAAAGAGTCTCTCACTTACACTCAAATGGGTATTTGAATTCATTCGAATACAAGCCATTTGATACCTGTGAGTCGTGTCTCATGGGGAAAATGACTAAGGCTCCATTTGGTGGACATGGAGAGAGGGCTGTTGACCTTCTCGAGCTCATACACTCGGATGTGTGTGGACCCATGTCCATAGAAGCAAAAGGAGGTTATCTCTATTTTATTTCTTTTATTGATGACTTCTCTAGATACGGCTATGTGTATTTAATGAGACATAAGTCACAAGCCTTTGAGAAGTTTAAGGAATACAAGAATGAAGTAGAGAAACAGACTGGCAAAAGTATTAAGGCTCTTCGATCGGATCGAGGAGGTGAATACTTAAGCCATGAATTCACTTCTTATCTTAAAGACCATGGAATAGTTTCTCAGTGGACACCACCGTATACACCACATCACAATGGTGTATCCGAGAGGAGAAACAGGACCTTGTTAGACATGGTCCGATCCATGATGTCTATGTCAGGACTACCCTTGTCTCTCTGGGGCTATGCGTTAGAGACTGCGGCTTATTTATTGAATATGATATCAAGTAAATCAGTTCCTTCTATTCCATATGAGATATGGAAGGGCAGGAAACCAAATTTTAATCACATTAAAATTTGGGGGTGTCCTGCTCATGTAAAGAAGAACGAGAGTGATAAGCTTGAGTCAAGAACCGATAAGTGTAGGTTTGTGGGATATCCAAAGGAGACGTTTGGATATTATTTCTATCACCCTTCTGAGCAAAGGGTCTTAATGGCCAAGAGAGCTGTATTTCTGGAAAGAGAATATCTACTCCAGAAAAACAGTGGGAGCCAGATAGAATTGGACGAGGTCCAAGAACCACAACCCGTAGGCACAAACTCATTAGATGAGACAGTATCGGTTGACCCTATTCAAAGTGAAACATTGACACTACGGAGATCTGGTAGGCTACCGAGAGAACCTGAGAGATATGTTGGACATGTCTCAGAGGGGTCCTCTAAGGTATGTATCGATGAGGATGATGATCCTCAGTCGTACCAGGAGGCGATCCGTAGTGTAGACTCCGAGAAATGGCAAGAGGCAATGGATTCAGAGATCCAGTCCATGTACACCAACAAAGTTTAGAACTTAGTTGATGTACCCGAAGAGAAGGTCCCTATCGGTTGCAAATAGATTTTCAAAAGAAAAATTGATGCAGATGGACAGATTGACACATACAAGACTAGACTAGTGGCGAAAGGATATCGTCAAAGGTAATGCATTGACTATGACGAGACGTTTTCGCCAGTAGCCATGGTTAAGTCAATCAGAATCCTCCTTGCCATTGCTGCATACCTGGATTATGAGATCTGGCAAATGGATGTGAAGACAGCTTTTCTTAATGGAAATCTGTCAGAAGAGGTGTACATGGTACAACCTGAGGGATTCACCTCCAAGCTACATCCTAATAAGGTATGCAAACTTCAAAGGTCCATTTATGGATTAAAGCAGGCATCTAGAAGCTGGAACTTAAGATTTGACGAGGCTGTCAAATCTTTCAACTTCATTCGGAATGAAGATGAACCCTGTGTTTACAAGAAGGTCAGTGGGAGCTCAGTGACCTTCTTGGTCCTTTATGTTAATGACATCTTACTCATTGGGAATGATGTAGGGATGTTGACAACAACTAAGTCTTGGTTGTCCAAGACTTTCTCCATGAAGGATTTGGGAGAAGCATCCTATGTGCTGGGCATAAGGATCTATCGAGATAGATCTAAAAGGATGCTAGGATTATCCCAATCCATGTACATAGATACTATCCTCAAAAGGTTTAGGATGAAAAATTCCAAGAGAGGTCTCATTCCCATGAGACATGGAATTTGCCTATCCAAGGGGATGAGTCCTAAAACTTCTGAGGAGGTGGCACACATGAATAAGGTACCCTATGCTTCGGCGATAGGGTCAATCATGTATGCAATGCTATGTACACGGCCTGATGTTGCCAATGCTTTGAGCATTGTCAGTAGATATCAGGCAAATCCAGGCGAAGAGCACTGGAAGGCAGTAAAGGGCATCCTTAAGTACCTACGAAGGGCTAAGGATCTTTTTCTGCTTTATGGAGGAGAGGACCTACAGCTTAGAGCTTACACAGATTCTAGTTTCCAGTCAGATCCAGATGACTGCAAATCCATGTCTGGATTTGTATTCATGTTGAATGGAGGGGCAGTCAGTTGGAGAAGCTCCAAGCAAGACACGACTGCAGATTCGACAACGGAGGCGGAATATATTGCTGCAGCTGAAGCTGCTAAGGAAGCCGTCTGGATGAAGAAATTCATCTTGGAACTTGGCGTAGTTCCCGAGATAACAGCTCCCATCCCATTATTTTGTGATAATAATGGGGCCATTGCCCAGGCGAAGGAACCGAGATCTCACCAAAGGTCAAAGCATATTCTCAGGCGCTTTCACCTAATTCGGGAGATTGTTGATCGTGGAGATGTGGCGGTAGAGAGTGTACCATCAGAAGATAACATAGCAGATCCACTGACTAAGCCTTTGACACAGACTGTGTTTGAGCGTCATCGGGATAAGATGGGCCTCAAAGTTGTGGGCAATTGGCTGTAGTTCAAGTGGGAGATTGTTGGTGTTGGTGTGCTACATGCCAATTTCGGGTCGGGTAGGCCCAATAGTTGTACGATCTTGTTCATTGTTAATAAAGTGGTGTTTGAGCGTAAATATGCGATTGTGTTACTTTACGTTGTCCCTAGGATATGTGGTTGTAAAGTCAGCTCGAGATGGGATCTCGAACATGAGATTGACTTTACATGTACACATACCTTAAACTGTTCCTGGTTGGAGGGTAATCACTCGGGGACTTTAATTACCTATTAAACCAGTACACATGATGTGTCAGTGACCAGTCTCATGGTCATTGGTGCGGGGCACCAACACATATGTGTAGGAGTATGTCCTTGGAGGATGTACACTGAACTGATCTGCTATTGGATCTTCAGATGGTTGATTATACCTAATGTCAACTGAAGATCCAACGGTCTCAGTAGCATCGTTGGTCCTTTGACCTGAGACATTGATCGGATCTTACACGAGGACTGAATGGTTTAATTACTTAACTAAGTGACTTTAACCATAAGTCATGAGTTGCCGAGTCATTAACCACTCCAGGATACGTGTGAAGATCATCAATGGTCAAGAGGGGATCGCTCACTGTCGGGTATATATCAGACAGTTAATGGGTCATGACATTGACGCTTCGTTAAATCCCTGGCCAGGGTCGTGTGAGTTCGTTTAGAACGGACGTCATACACTTTAAGGAGGTCATAGTCAAATGACACGATCATGGGGTTGACAGAAACCATACCCTCGATCGTACCAGACTCATAGAAGGAGCGAGGGATTATATCGATGCGGTAACTGTGGACTTACAGGTACCAGACAGGTTGGTTTAAACCCGGGGTCATCTAGGATCACGCGGATTTGCTTGACCCAACGTGATCAAAGGTTCGGAATAAATTAAACTATTGTTCGGCTCTAGTAGAAGCGAAGAATACGTTTAATTTACTTCTAATTGGGAATTAGAAGTTAATGGACCTTAAACTAGAGTGACTATGGGCCTAGAGGATCACACACAATGGATTCTTGGGTGACGGATAATTATTATACAAGTGTATGTATTATTTCCATTTAATTCCTTTTGGAAAGGAGTGTAAACGGAGTCTAATACATATGTATAATATGATAAAGGACATATATACAGTTTTGGTCTTTTAGAACCCTTTTCTAATAAACCTAAACTCTATATATAGCCACATACGTGAGTTCATTCGAACTCTTGCTTCCTTCCTTCCCTTAAGCTAACAAGCATTAAGCTTAAGGGAGAGGATTAACCTCCCCCTTTCTCCCTCTTGCTCTCTCTCTCTCCTGAAGGTGATTGAGCTGGGGAAGGTCGTGCCGGGGAGGTACCGTTGCTGCGCAAGGATCCGTGTGGATCATCTCTAGAGGCCGTACAGCTGTGCGGTTTGGTTTTTCTGCATCGGGCTTAGCGGACAGCGTCGTTCCGCGCAAGGTGAAACATGCAACCCGTAATTAGGGTATTAGAAACACCGATTAGAGCACAGATTAAGCTTTCCATAACACCGGGATCGGGCAAATGAAATTTTTTTGTTATCCGCTGCGTCGCCCGTAGGTGCTGTGCGAAACCTTACAAGACATGGGAACTTCCTCCTGACCTCGAAATCCATGTTACTTGCGGTTTACGGTTCTATTTTAATCCTCTAGAAATCCTCAGAACCGTTGCAGGTAGAGTAGAGAAAAGAGATAGAGATCTTCAATGGAGTTGATGTAGCAATGTGCGAGCATTCACCTTTTTCCAGCTCGGCACAGTCATACTCTCTCTTCTCTTCTCTGCAGTCCCTCTACTTGCCTTCTTTGCTCCCTTCTGCTTGCTCTCTCTATGGCCTTCTGCTATGGTGGCTCGGACTGCTACAGTGCTCGGACTCCTTCAGAAGCTCGGACTGCTACAGTAACTCTGCCTTCTCCAACTTTAGCTCGGACTGCTACAGTGCTCGAGCTTCTTCAGAAGCTTGGACTACTGCAGTAGCTCGGCCTTCTCCAGATTTAGCTCGGACCGCTACAGTAGCTTGGCCTTCTCCAACTTTAGCTCGGACTGCTACAGTGCTCGGACTTCTTCAAAAGCTCGGATTGCTACAGTAGCTCGGCCTTCTCCAACTTTAGCTTGGCCTGCTACAGCGCTCGGGCTGCTACAGTAGCTCGGTTTGCTATAATGCTCGGCTGCTATAGTGCTCAGAGTGCTACAATAGCTCGGTTTGCTACAGTAGCTCGACCTTCTCCAGCTTTAGCTCGGGCTACTACAGTATCTCAGCCTGCTACAGTGCTCGGAGTGCTACAGTAGCTCGATTTTGCTACAGTGGCTCGGCCTTTAGGACTGGCTCGCTGTAAATTGATGCCATGAGTGTTGCAGACGCCTGACAGAACCTTGTTAAAAATGTGTCGACTCATGGTGTCGACATTCTTCCTCTGGTTGTCCCCAGACAGAACCTTGATAATTAAGATTCGACTCCAGGTGTTGACTCTTTTCCTCTGGATTTCAGAAGTCTGCTGATCTTGAGAAACTTAATGTTCTGCCTTCAGGGAAATTTTACATATGAACTTAGCTTCACACCAGTCATCAGAATGCTTGAAAAAGAGTTGAATTGAAGTAGCTTGGGCTCATTCATTGGGCTTCATCTCTTGCAGTTTCTGAACTATCTGTTACGAGAGTTTCAACATAGGAATTTTGCATTAACATTGTCAATAGTCAAGAGATGAGAATGCTAATGACTCATAGTGTTAGAAATCATCAAAATCACAGGGACATAACAAGATCTCACTGTCGAGTCTTCCTCTTCGGAGGAGATGTCTCAAGGCCGGGGTGGTAGACCGAGCACCTCGGGAGCGGGCACTATTCCCAGCCTCTGGTGGCCTAAAGGGTATTCCATGGTTTGCGGGAGACCTTCCAGATCCTCCTCGAGTACGACATCGTCTTCCCCATTGTGGGAGACGATATAATGAGTCACCCTTCCGGCGGAATCATGATTCCTGTCACGCCCCGAGCCTTTATTACAGCGGAAGACTAACTCGGGGAGCGCGAACAGCCGACATGGTAAGCCTCATGCAAGCAAGAACGATCAGAGCGCAAGACAATCACACACACAAATGTAATTGCACAATATTACTCAAACTCCAACTTTATTTCAAAATAATCAAGTACAACCACTAATTCAATTTCTATTATGCACTAGACTCAAGAAATAGGAAAATTACATAGACTCAATCTAAACAATTTAGACTTCCTAAGTCTTCACTCTCATCTTGACAATACTTTCATTCGCTCTCGGACCCGCTACTTGTATAAACCGAATCCGAATTCGAATCACTTCCATCTCCTGAAAAGATTGGAAATAGGTAATGAGCACACTTGTCCAGTAGGTTTCTTCGCATCAACATGAAGGCACTATTAAAGTAATTAACAATTTAGCTCTAAAGAATAAGGTAAAAATCATGCGAATGCGATCAATCATGCGATTAAACCAAAGTAACAAGACGATCAAGTAAGTTAGAATGAGAGTAAGTACGAACTAGCAAGAATGTAACAAGAACATGATATGGACTTTCATGAATAAGAATGTAACAAGAACATGATATGGACTTTCATGAATAAGAATGTAACAAGAATGTACTAGGAATACCACATAGTCATCATCCAAACATCCTTTGCTTACGAGCAAGTAGTTGGTGAATTTCTGTGGAATATCATGTAACAAACAAGAAATTCATGTACAAGAATGTCATGTCGTGCCGTGGATTTTCACTTATTTATAGAGAAAGTACTCCCAGCGCAATGCGACGCCAGTAGCATCATACCCCATGGTTTATAAAATAGTATGTTTCCGACAATCAGCCGAGGGGACTAGCATAGAGCCCTTGAACACAATCAGTGCTCGATCGCATCTTCAAGTATAAATAAAGCTTTTTCCATGCATATAACAATAAGGTATGGCCAAGAATGTACAATTCCAACAAGCTCATGATAACAATAATTCAATGAATGAATGCTTTAATGAGATTTATAAGAAACCAAGAATGACTTATACTATGTTATGCTTATGAAATAAATCGACGGCATAACGGTACATTCTTTATCTTCCATTCATTATATTAGGTTTCTTGATCAATATGATAAGTTCTAGATCATTAATAGTCCATCTAGAAACCTTGGAATATCAACCCTTGGTCCACCTTGGGTTAAAATACTCAAGCAGTGTGACGGTCGTGTACTGGGCCGTTACATGATGTGACGTTCCAGTATTGGGCCGTTAGATTAGTCTGAATCCAGAACCAAGAAATTGGACTTAGTGGAATGTGACGGTCGTATATTGGGCCGTTACTTGTGCCTGACGATCTAATATAGAGCCGTTACAATACTGATAACCAAAAATAACGATAGGGTAGTCTAATCAATGGGCTTTAATGGTACAACCAACTCGGCATCCTAGTGGGAATTCCAGACTCGCGGAGAATTATGGAGGCCTTGAAACAAGATTTTCTAGTCCATTGGAAGGAATATCCAATAGAGAGGTCCTCGTGTCCAAGAATAATGTTCCTATAGTGCAAAGTGAACTAATGGATAACATACCGGAATATGTGCCATATACTTAAAGAAATGACTCTATAGGCAGAAAAGAATGTGTAACAATGTGAAACCATGAGAAAACTCTGTCAATACAATATTTGGAAAATCATGATTTAGAATACAAAATTATAGAGTTTTAGCCCATGAAATTAGCATAACATAAAATAGCCTAAGATACATTAATCATGCAATTTGATCATGAATCAGTAACTTAAACTTAAAGTCATGATAATATGTCCAAACTTAGCTATCTAAGCTTATTTATAAGTAAACTTAACTGGTTATCATTCTGCCTCGGGCTGACAGAACATAGTGCCTGACGGTCTAGGGTAGGCGCGTTACAGTATTGTGACGATTTATTGAGGGGCCGTTACAGTGGTGTAACGCTCCTGCTAGGGTGCGTCAGAGATAATAGAGCAATTAAAACACAACAGAATGTGACGGTCTATCGTAAGGCCGTTACATACATGTGACGGTCTCACGTTAGTGCGTCAGAGAACCTGCTGGCAGTAAACTAAAGTGAAGGTTTATGAAAACATAACATACCTGAAATCAACATATTACCACTGTCCTACTCATGATAACGATGCATAGGCCAACTATATGCATGGGTTTAGTGAATAGACAAGATAATTCCTTTTAATTTCCATTTAGGGCTAAGAGATGCATGAATGTATAAAACTATGGAATCATGAAATTCTTAGTCTATAATGCATGAAATCAAGCACAAACAGAGGGCTTTTATTCCTAACAAGCTATTTTTGCCAATCATGAGATAACCTATGTAACGACCCGAGAATCCGATTATCGGGAAGGCCCGATAACCCGAGACTCGTACCGCCACCCATGAGCCCGAAGACTCGGAAGGGTTAAAAGGATGGTGTGGAAACTACACAAGTATCACAAGTAATTGCAGAAATTAAACAGTTACAATATTAAGCAGGAAATAAATTAACATTTTACATGGTCCACAATAGAAATAACAACAGCAGCAACAGTAGTCCACGACTAGTACAGTGACAAGAAAGAAAGTGCAACTACACGGGGCATACCCCGGCTCTGACCTCTGGCACTACCTCTGGGCACCCGCACCACGCTGCACTCCTGACGCGCTCCCCGAAGGTGGCGCCTCACCTGAAACACGGTGAAAACACGCAGGGAATGAGTCTCGGAACAAGACTCAGTAGGGATCACTCGAACCCTACCTCGTAAAACGAGAAACCACTACACTAGCGGTAGGAGAGTACCTCGGAAGGGAAAGCCCTGTACTCTACAGAACTAGACCCTACGGCACGCAAACCGACACACGTGCCACGGTACGAGAAGACCGAAACTCAACGGTCGAACCGCCAAAATCCGAAGGTCGGAAACACTCGACTGACAGTCTGTCACTCCGTACTCGACAGGAGTACCACCCACTAGAAGCACAGCCGGTAGCGTCCCCTGACGTCTGACACCGCGCCGCAGGTGAGCCGCCTGACGTGGTAGGTCCTACCCGAGGCGCAAACACCGTACAAGTAACCTCAACAAGTGACTAGCTGGGGTCACGCCCGTCGACGTGGGTCCAACCGCCCCCAACCACGTGTGCACACACAGACCGCGCGTCCCTGGTCTGGCCCTCTGACCGGTTTTCCCCTCAGCCGGACTCTGGCTGCAAGACGTGGGGCCCAACGGTAACCGGTCCACAAACCGTCTCTAAAGGTCGGCCCGTACACCACTCCCTGGTGCGACTAGCACACGCGTACTAGTAGGCTACGACTAGTGGAGGGTCACTGAAGGAGTAGACTCTCAAACCAACGGAAAACGACGTCCGAACCTGACGAAGTACGGGGGCCGTCCCACGTACCATCACCATCGCACGGTGACCGCAGTCGGAAGAAAACGGACACACTGCCCATGGCCAAACACATGACCAAGGCAACCGAAATCTCCGGACGCCCGAAGACACGGTCACGGAACTCCACGGGGTGCCCAGGACACACACACGGCCCAAGGGGAACACCCGACAACGGAAAAGATCACGCTAGGGACACCTAGCGTGACAAGGAAGAACGCGCTAGGACTCCCTAGCGCGACAGGGAAGATCGCGCTAGGGAACCCTAGCGCGACAAGGACCATCGCGCTAGGTCCTCCTAGCGCGACAAGGCTAATCACGCTAGGACCCCATAGCGCGACACGAACCGCCATACTGTTCATCTTCTCCGATGAACGCGCCTCGTCGGGGCAGCGTGACACTCAAGAACGCGCTACTGGAGTATAGCGCGTTCTCAGTCTGCGCCCGAAAACGGTAGAAACGCCCAAAAATTCCAACCACGCCCCCATGCCTCCACAGGAGAGAGGGAAATCAAAGGGGAAGACCCCTGGGGACCCCTAGCATGATTCTAGGCCACTAAAACACGAATCCAAGCATCAAATCCATAGATCGGGCGAGCTCTCCCCAAAATGCTCAAACACGTCCCTCTCGGCCTCCCCGCGGCCTACAAATTACGGGAATGAACGGCAAGAGGCTAAGGAACGTCACCCTACCTCAATGGAGCGAATGCTCCGCCGAATCGCCCACAAACCACGAAGAACGCTTTTAGAAACCTCGCCTCCCCACGCTTCCCACGCTCGCCGCACACCCACGAGATCGCCTCGCCGTCGCCCACGCGTCCGCGCCGTCGCCCTGCCGCCGTCAACAGCCGGGGAGGGGTCCGCCGCGCCCGAATGGGAGAGAGGGAGAGAGAGGGGTGCGGTCACGGTTGAGGAAGGAAGGAGAAAGAAAAGAAGAAAGAGAAAGAGGAAAAGAAAAAGAAAAAGAATTAGGGCTATATAGAAAATCTGAATTTTCGGAAAAATACCGAAAAATAGAAAAATACATTTCCGAAATCCTCGGAATGCACCGATCGCAACGGTACCACTCGTGCCCGGGTGAACCGCCCGGTTCGCCCGCAGCGAGCTTCCGAAGAAAAAGCCGAAACACACACCGGAAATCGGAAAACACACGCGGAAAAGCCGCGGAACGCCTCCGGGCCTCCGAAACGACTCCGGATCGCGCCGATCCGAACACGAAAGATGTCCGAAACGAAATTTCAGACACAACAGAGCCGGACGTTCCAAAAACCAGATCCGAGACCCACGAAGAAGGATCCGAAAGGTCCGGGATATTACAGCCCTCCCCCCTTAAGGAATTTCGTCCTCGAAATTGAGAACAACCAAAGGGAAAGAAGAGGAAGACTCACTCAAACAGATACGGGAATTGCTGACACATCTCGTCCTCACGTTTCCACGAAGCCTCACCACCAGAGTGTCGCTGCGACACGACCTTTACCAAGGGAATAACCTTATTCCGCAGGCGCTGCTCTCGCCTATCCTCCACGCGGATCGGAAACTCTGGGAGAGAAAGATCTGGAGTCACCTCAGGTCAAACGGAAAACTTGAGCACATGAGAGTCATCGGGCATATACTTCCGCAACATCGAGACGTGGAACACGTCATGCACCGACGCCAACTCAGGAGGTAGCTGCAACCGGTAAGCAACCTCACCGATGCGCTCCACAATCGTGAAAGGACCAATGTAGCGGGGACTCAGCTTCCCACGCCGTCCAAAATGCACCACCCCCTTCATCGGAGAAACTCTCAAGAACACATAATCGCCCACGGCGAACTCGAGAGGCTGCCGCCTACGGTCAGCATAGCTCTTCTGCCGACTCTGGGCCGCCAACATGTTCTGACGAACCAGGTGCACAACATCCACACACTGCTGCACCAAATCCGGTCTCGTCAAAACACGCTCACCCACCTCAAACTAATCAAGCGGAGTCCTACACGGACGCCTATACAGAGCCTCATATGGAGCCATGCCGATGCTCGAATGATAGCTGTTGTTATAGGCAAACTCCACCAACGGTAGGTGATGAATCCAACTCCCCTGCCACTCCAGGCAGCAGGATCTCAGCATGTCCTCCAAAGTCTGAATGGTCCTCTCAGACTGACCATCTGACTGAGGATGATACGCCGAGCTAAACGCCAACTCTGTACCAAGAGCTCGCTGGAAACTCCTCCAGAATCCAGAAGTGAAGCGCGGATCCCGATCCGACACGATCGAAATGAGAATCCCATGCAACGGCACGATCCGCTCCACATAAAGACGAGCCAACTTAGGCACGCTCCAGCTGACCTTGACCGGTAGCAACCGAGTCACCTTCGTCAGCCGATCCACCAGCAACCAAATACTGTCCTGCCCACTCGGGGTCCTCGGCAATCCCACCACGAAGTCCGTGGTCACATGGTCCCACTTCCAAACAAGAATATCCAAGGGCTGGAGAGTACCTCCTGGTCGCTGATGCTCCGCCTTCACCTGCTGGCAGATCAGGCACCTGGCCACAAATTCTGCGACATCTCTCTTCATGCCAGGCCACCAGAACTGCCTCCGCAAGTTCCGATACATCTTCGTCGCACCCGGGTGTACGGTGTACCTGCTCCCATGAGCCTCGCGCAGCACCGCACGACGAATCTGCTCCTCGGCTGGGACGTACAACTTGCCACGAAACCTCGCAGCACCGTCCTCGCCGAGCTCCACGTCAGCCATCGCAAGAATCCGGGGCAACTCAGGGTCCGCGTGCTGAGCCTCTGTCACCTGACGACGGATAGCAGGAGTGACAGTCAGACTCGCAAGCACCGCCAACCCTGGCTCCTAGGGAATCTTGAGCCTGAAAGATATTTCGGGCACTTGTTCCCAGAGCCTCCACTTCCTCAACATCAAGGCACTGACCGCAACCTTCCGAGTCAAGGCATCAGCAACGACATTCATCCTACCCGGCTGATAAGACAGGGTGAAGTCATAGTCTTTCATGAACTCCATCCAACGCCTTTGTCTGAGGTTCAGATCTCTCTGCGAGAACACATACCTCAAACTCTGATGGTCAGTGAACACCTCGAACTTCTCACCGTACAGATAATGCCTCCAGATCTTCAGCGCGAAGATCACCGCCGCCAACTCAAGGTCATGGGTGGGGTAGTTCTCCTCGTGGGGTTTTAGCTGCCGAGATGCATAAGCCACCACTCTACCATGCTGCATCAGAACAGCACCCAATCCGACGCCGGAAGCATCTGTACACACCACAAAACCTCCCGATCCAGAAGGCAAAACTAACACCGGAGCCGAGGTGAGCAATCTCTTCAGTTCCCTGAAGCTCTGCTCACACTCCTCGGACCAGACGAAAGGCACATCCTTCCGCGTGAGCCTAGTCATCGGGGTCGCAATGCGGGAAAAATCCTGGATAAACCGGCGATAATAACCCGCAAGCCCCAAGAAACTCCGGATCTCCGTCACCGACCTCGGCCTCGGCCACTGCATTACTGCCTCGACGTTGGCGGGGTCCACGGAAATACCATCACCAGAAATCACGTGCCCCAAGAAGTGCACCTCGCTGAGCCAAAACTCACACTTGCTGAGCTTCGCATACAACTGGTGATCTCACAACATCTGCAGCACCACACCCAAATGGTACGTGTGCTCCTCAGCAGACTGCGAATAAATAAGGATGTCATCCACGAAAATGACCACGAACTGGTCCAAATACGGATGAAACACCCTCTGCATCAAGTCCATGAAGGCTGCAGGGGCATTGGTGAGCCCGAACGGCATCACCAAAAACTCATAATGCCCGTACCTCGTACTGAATGCAGTCTTCTCCACATCGGACTCGCGAATTCTCAGCTGATAGTAACCGGACCGCAAATCAATCCGCGAGAACACTCGCGCAGACTGCAGTTGGTCGAACAAATCATCAATCCACGGCAACAGATACTTGTTCTTAATGGTCACTTCATTCAGCTGCCGATACTCAATGCACAACCGCAGACTACCGTCCTTCTTCTTCACAAATAACACGGGCGCACCCCAAGGGGAAAAGCTAGGACGAATATACCCCTTGGCCAACAGTTCCTGCAACTGCGCCCTCAGCTCAGCGGGGGCCATACGGTAGGGAGCCTTCGCCAAAGGTCCCGTACCAGGCACAATCTCGATCATGAAATCGATCTCCCGCTGGGGAGGTAATCCAGACAACTCCTCGGGAAAAACGTCGGGAAACTCACACACCACCGCAATGTCCTCGACATCCGGCTCCATCCGGTCCGACGCAACCACGGACGGGAGAAAACCCTGACAACCAGAATCAAGCAACCGACGGGCTCGAATAGCAGAGATAAGGAATCGAGAAGAGGTGGAACGGATACCTTGGAAATAGAAGGTCCTCTTGCTCGGATGCTGGAAGTAGACCCTCTTCATTCCACAATCCACCACCGCTCTATGAGTCTCGAGCCAGTCCATCCCTAGAATCACATCGTAATCCCGAAGCTGCAACGCATACAACCTGCCTGGCATACTCCGCCCATCGATCCAAACCGGAACCTGATCGAAGCAATACGGAGTGATCATAAAGTCACACGAAGGCAACTCCACTGCCAAATCACAGGACAACTGGGTCACCGGCTCCTCGACGCTCGACGTGAAATCCTCCGAAATAAACGAATGAGACGCGCCAGAATCGAACAAAACCCGAGCCGCACAACCCAAAATCTGAACGGTACCTTCCACGAGCTGCGACGCCACTGCTTCTGCCCTGGTCAAGTGCGTGATCTGGCCTCGAGCCCTCTGCCTGCCTCCCACGCTGGCTGACCTGGGTAGCGGCGGATACTGTCCCTGCTGCTGCTGCTGCCTCTGCTGCTGGGGAACCTGCTGCTGCAGAGGAAACTGCTGCTGCGGCGGCCTCTGAGACAGTCACACGCCATATGCCCTGGCTGGTCACACCGAAAACAGACGATCGGCGCCGTGCACTGCCTGCCTGGGTGGGTCCCATGATATCGTGGACAAGGTCCTCGTGATCTACCCCCTGATCCCTAACGTTGCAAAGGAATCGGCTGCTGTACACTGCCCGATGAAGCCTGCCCCTGATCCATGGACTTCTTCTTGCCGAACCCTCTCTTGAAGAACTTCTTGACCTTCGAGCCGAAGGACGCAGATCCTGTCACCGAAGCTGCCGATGCCGGTACTCCTGAACCACCCGACGCATGCTGGAAGAAACCCTGCTGCTGGGTAGCCGACTTCTGGCTGCGACCTGACAAGGACTGCCCCTGGCTGATCAGTCCTCGAGTCCTCTGCATATCCATCTCCAGGGAAATCGCAACACGAGACGCTATCTCTAGATCAGTGGCCCCATTCGCGATCAAATGGTGCCTCAGCTCCAGCCTCAAGCCCTGCACAAACTGCGCGGTCCTCACCCTCTCATGCTCCATGATGTGATGTGCGTACCGACCCAGCTCGAAAAATCGGGCCCTGTACTGCAACACGGACATGTCACCCTGCACCAGCTCCAGAAACTCCCGCATCCGCTACGTGGCAACAATATCTGGACAGTACGTACGCTCGAAAGCACCGACAAAGTCATCCCACTCGATCTGCTCAAGTGGACGAAGCTGAAAGGACGTCTTCCACTCGGAAGACCACCACCTCCGAGCCGTACCCTGCAACTGGTTGTAGGCCAACACCACTCTGTCCTCGGCAGCACTCTTCGTCGAACTGCTGAGACATGAGCTGGTACATGCCTCGGAAGAAATCCTCGGCCCCCGGAGCTCTCGCAGCATCCGCGGCCTCGGTAGCTCCCGGAACTCTGCTATGCTCCTCCTGGTCCCTCTGGACCCCCTGCTGGATCTCCTGAACTCCAGCCGACTGCCCCTGCTGAGAGCGAGAACTCCTCCTCGGCGCCATACTCGCTCCTGAAGCAAAAGACAGAAAACACGAAAACGGCAAGGTCAATAAAAACGCACGATGTCCAATGCCAGCGTCACCTGTACATCATCGTTGTGGACTAGTGGACCACTACAATTACCTATGATTCTCATGTAATTCCACAACCGCGCTCTGATACCAGCTGTAACGACCCGAGAATCCGATTACCGGGAAGGCCCGATAACCCGAGACTCGTACCGCCACCCACGAGCCCGAAGACTCGGAAGGGTTAAAAGGATGGTGTGGAAACTACACAAGTATCACAAGTAATTGCAGAAATTAAACAGTTATAATATTAAGCAGGAAATAAATTAACATTTTACATGGTCCACAATAGAAATAACAACAGCAGCAACAGTAGTCCACGACTTGTACAGTGACAAGAAAGAAAGTGCAGCTACACGGGGCATACCCCGGCTCTGACCTCTGGCACTACCTCTGGGCACCCGCACCACGCTGCACTCCTGACGCGCTCCTCGAAGGTGGCGCCTCACCTGAAACACGGTGAAAACACGCAGGGAATGAGTCTCGGAACAAGACTCAGTAGGGATCACTCGACCCTACCTCGTAAAACGAGAAACCACTACACTAGCGGTAGGAGAGTACCTCGAAAGGGAAAGCCCTGTACTCTACAGAACTAGACCCTACGGCACGCAAACCGACACACGTGCCACGGTACGAGAAGACCGAAACTCAACGGTCGAACCGCCAAAATTCGAAGGTCGGAAACACACGACTGACAGTCTGTCACTCCGTACTCGACAGGAGTACCGCCCACTAGAAGCACAGCCGGTAGCGTCCCCTGACGTCTGACACCGCGCCGCAGGTGAGCCGCCTGACGTGGTAGGTCCTACCCGAGGCGCAAACACCGTACAAGTAACCTCAACAAGTGACTAGCTGGGGTCACGCCCGTCGACGTGGGTCCAACCGCCCCCAACCACGTGTGCACACACAGACCGCGCGTCCCTGGTCTGGCCCTCTGACCGGTTTTCCCCTCAGCCGGACTCTGGCTGCAAGACGTGGGGCCCAACGGTAATCGGTCCACAAACTGTCTCTAAAGGTCGGCCCGTACACCACTCCCTGGTGCGACTAGCACACGCGTACTAGTAGGCTACGACTAGTGGAGGGTCACTGAAGGAGTAGACTCTCAAACCAACGGAAAACGACGTCCGAACCTGACGAAGTACGGGGGCCGTCCCACGTACCATCACCATCGCACGGTGACCGCAGTCGGAAGAAAACGGACACACTGCCCATGGCCAAACACATGACCAAGGCAACCGAAATCTCCGGACGCCCGAAGACACGGTCACGGAACTCCACGGGGTGCCCAGGACACACACACGGCCCAAGGGGAACACCCGACAACGGAAAAGATCGCGCTAGGGACACCTAGCGCAACAAGGAAGAACGCGCTAGGACTCCCTAGCGCGACAGGGAAGATCGCGCTAGGGAACCCTAGCGCGACAAGGACCATCGCGCTAGGTCCTCCTAGCGCGACAAGGCTAATCACGCTAGGACCCCATAGCGCGACACGAACCGCCCTACTGTTCATTTTCTCCGATGAACGCGCCCCGTCGGGGCAGCGCGACACTCAAGAACGCGCTACTGGAGTATAGCGCGTTCTCAGTCCGCGCCCGAAAATGGTAGAAACGCCCAAAAATTCCAACCACGCCCCCATGCCTCCACAGGAGAGGGGGAAATCAAAGGGGAAGACCCCTGGGGACCCCTAGCATGATTCTAGGCCACCAAAACACGAATCCAAGCATCAAATCCATAGATCGGGTGAGCTCTCCCCAAATCATGGAAAAACCCCCAAAATGCTCAAACACGCCCCTCTCGGCCTCCCCGCGGCCTACAAATCACGGGAATGAACGGCAAGAGGCTAAGGAACGTCACCCTACCTCAATGGAGCGAATGCTCCGCCGAATCGCCCACAAACCACGAAGAACGCTTTTAGAAACCTCGCCTCCCCACGCTTCCCACGCTCGCCGCGCACCCATGAGATCGCCTCGCCGTCGCCCACGCGTCCGCGCCGTCGCCCTGCCACCGTCAACAGCCGGGGAGGGGTCCGCCGCGCCCGAATGGGAGAGAGGGAGAGAGAGGGGTGCGGTCACGGTTGGGGAAGGAAGGAGAAAGAAGAAGAAGAAAGAGAAAGAGGAAAAGAAAAAGAAAAAGAATTAGGGCTATATAGAAAATTCGAATTTTTGAAAAAATACCAAAAAATAGAAAAATACATTTCCAGAATCCTCGGAACGCACCGATCGCAACGGTACCACTCGTGCCCGGGTGAACCGCCCGGTTCGCCCGCAGCGAGCTTCCGAAGAAAAAGCCGAAACACACACCGGAAATCGGAAAACACACGCGGAAAAGTCGCGGAACGCCTCCGAGTCTCCGAAACGACTCCGGATCGCGCCGATCCGAACACGAAAGATGTCCGAAACGAAATTTCAGACACAACAGAGCTAGACGCTCCGAAAACCAGATCCGGGACCCACGAAGAAGGATCCGAAAGGTCCGGGATATTACAACCTACATCTTCTAAAACCTTTAAACTTTGAATTTGATGCTAGATGCTATCCTTAGTCCCTTGTACTTCTTGTGATAAATTAGCAACTTCAATCTGCTCTATTTCCTCAGCCTCTTGATCTAAGGATGTGAAATTTTAAGAGTAAGAAGATGAAACTATTGGGAACAAAAGGTTCTAAAGGATTGAGTTTTAATTACCTCGCTTAGACGTCCTAATGTCCTTATCTTTAGAGGACTTTCGTTCAGATTCCTGGGTTGCTAAGGTTGAATCAGCAACTTTGGAAGCTTTTATCTCCTTGGTTGCTTGATCTCCTGGCGCAAAATTTGGAGAACCATTAGTCTAAAGTATACTAAACAAAATCTTCTAAAGAACTTACCCGAAATTATGACTCCTTACCTTGATTCCTCACAAGCCAAAAGTAAGGGTCGCTCAGTTCAGAACTAGGTCCTATTTATAGGGTTTTGGCTAGAATTTGGATATTAGATCGATTCTAGGGTCCTTAATCTGCCAGAACCTAATCCCTAAGAGTCCTTAGCAATGTTATAAGCTCTCCCAAGTCGATCTCTTGTAGATAGGATTTCAAAGTTCCAATCTTTTTACAATTTCCTCACCTTACGGAATCTGTAGGATGTAACGGTCGTGTCTAGGTGCGTTACATGACTGTGGAGGTCGCTCGATAGACCGTTACATTCAACGTATATAGCGTTTTAATTTAATCAAACTCTTTTATTCGTTTATCCGCATAATTATCTTATATAAATAGTATTTATCCTTAAAATACGTGAATAAGCTAATTACCCTTCTAGAATATGGGCCAAACTTAATGGGCTTGGTCCATTAACCTGTTGGATAATAATTAGATAGGCTAGGTTAACTAATTAGCCTAATTGAGCCTTATAATGACTTATTAATCCAATAACCCCTCATTAATTTATTTAAGCCTTTATAATTTTTAAAAAAATATTTTAAAATTCAAAATATATATATATACATTCTGGGGCACTACACGCTCCCCCACTTAGAAGAATTCGGTCCCCAAATTCAATATATGGATTTCGGAGAGTGTACTTACAGTTAAATAATTCTGAAAATCTTTTCCGCATGGCTGCTTCGGTTTCCCATGTTGCTTCATATGGCCATGTTTTCTTCCATTGAATCTTGACCATATGAATAACTTTATTTCGTAGTTGACGCACTTCTCGTTCCAGAATCTTTATTGGCGTTTGCTCGAACGTCATATCCTTCTGAATCTCCATATTGTCATAAGTGATAATATGGTTAGGATCATATACATACTTCTTCATCATAGAGACGTGAAATACGTCATGAACTCCTGCTAATTATGGAGGTAAAGCCAGTTTGTAAGCCACTTCACCAATCCGTTCAAGAATTTCAAATGGGCCAATGAATCTTGGAGTTAGCTTTCCTTTAGTGCCAAATCTTCGAATACCACGACCTGGAGAAACCTTTAAATATACATGATCTCCTACCTGAAACTCCAAGTCACGTCTTCGATTGTCAGCATAAGACTTTTGCCTATCTTGTGCTATTTTCATTCTTTCTTGAATGAGCTTGATCTTCTCTGTAGAATCCCTGATGAGATCGGGGCCTAGAAATCACTTTTCCCCTATTTCATTCCAACATATTGGTGATCGACAGCTCTTTCCATATAAGGCTTCAAAAGGTGTCATTCGTACGCTAGCCTGATAGCTATTGTTATATGCAAACTCTACTAGAGGCAAGTGATCATGCCAACTACCTCCAAAGTCGATAGCACAAGCCCTGAGCATATCTTCTACTACCTGATTCGTTCTTTCTGTTTGACCATCTGTTTGTGGATGAAAAGCTGTGCTGAAATTCAATCTAGTCCCTAGTGAATGTTGTAAACCCTTCCAGAATTATGATGTGAATCGAGGATCCCTATCAGATATAATAGTGACTGGGACACCATGTAGTTTGACAATCTCCTTTATGTACAATGCTGCTAGAATATCCACAGACCATCGACTCTTTGTTGGTATGAAGTGTGCGGATTTAGTCAATCGGTCTATGATTACCCATATTCCATCGTGTCCACCTCTGGTCTTGAGTAAACCCATAATAAAGTCCATCCCTATACTCTCCCATTTCCATTCGGGAATACTCAAGGGGTGTAATTTACCTGCGAGTCTAAAATGCTCTGCCTTTACTTGTTGGCAGGTGAGACAGCGAGACACGAAATCAGCTATTTCTCTCTTCATATTGGGCCACCAGAAATTTCTTTTGAGATCTTGATACATCTTTGTTCCTTCTGGATGAATTGTGTATTTGGAATTATGCGCTTCACCTAGGATTAGTTTCTTCGTAGCCTCATGATCTGGTACACATATTCGGCCCTTGAATAACAATCTTCTGTCATTGGAAATAGAAAAATCTGGCCTTTGTTCAATATTGGCTTTAATTTCCAGTAATATAGGATCATCATTTTGTAGCTTGGCCAGATCTTCTATCAATGTAGGTTGAGCTCGGATATTAGCTATGAAACAATCTTCTTCCTTTATGTCAATATCTAAGTTCAACTGAGCAAATTGAGGATCAATGTTAGTTACACTTATCATAAGACTTGATAGCATACATATTGGTTTTCTGCTGAGTGCATCTGCTACAGCATTGGCCTTGCCAGGATTATATTGAATAGCAAAATCAAAGTCTTTGAGATATTCTAACCACCTCCTCTGCCTCATGTTAAGCTCTTTTTGAGAGAATAAATATTTCAAGCTTTTGTGGTCCGAGTAGACCGTGAACTTTTCTCCATAAAGATAATGACGCCAAATTTTCAAGGCGAAAATAACTGCTGCCAATTCCAAATCATGTACGGGATAGTTTTCCTCATGACGTTTCAATTGTCTTGAAGAATAACAGATTACTTTTCCATTCTGCATGAGAACGCATCCTAAGCCAATGCCAGACGCATCCGTATACACTTCGAATCCACCACCCTCCATTGGTAGTGACAAAATAGGAGCTGTGGTAAGATGGTTCTTAAGAGTTTGGAATTTCTTTTCACATTCCTCTGACCAGATAAAAGGATTTTCTTTTCTTGTGAGTCTAGTTAAAGGAACTGCTATATTTGAGAAGTCCTTAATGAATCTTCTATAATAACCAGCTAGACCCAGAAAACTTCTTACTTCAGATACAGTCGTTGGCCGACTCCAATTCTTGACAGCTTCTACCTTAGAAGGATCCACAGCAATACTTTCCTTTGAAATAATGTGGCCTAGGAATGAGACTTCCTCGAGCCAGAATTCACACTTATTGAGTTTGGCATAAGGCTTGTGTTCTCTAAGTGTTTGTAACGCTATTTTCAAATGTTGTTCATGTTCCTCTTTTGTCTTGGAATATATCAAGATATCGTCAATGAAGATGACGATGAACTGGTCCAGATATGGCTGGAAGACATTGTTCATAAGTTGCATAAATGCTGTTGGGGCATTAGTTAACCCAAACGGCATCACTACGAATTCATAGTGGCCATAACGACTTCGAAAAGCCAATTTATAAATGTCCCCTTATTTAATTCTAAGCTGATGATAACCTGATCTGAGGTCTATCTTAGAGAAATATTCTGCTCCTGAAAGCTGATCGAAGAGCTCATCAATACGCGGCAACAGATACTTATTTTTAATTGTGAGTTGATTCAGTCGCCGGTAATCGATGCATAGCCTGAGCGAACCATCCTTCTTCTTGACAAATAGAACCGGCGCACCCCAAGGGGATGTGCTAGATCTGATGAAGCCCTTGTCTAGTAGTTCTTGCAACTACCTTTTTAATTCCTTAAGCTCCGTGGGAGACATCTGTGAACGCGTCACGTGGTGGAAAGAGAGAGAGAGATGGGATTTCTCCCTCTCTGAGTGAAAGAGTAAAAAATGATGAAAATGAAAACGCGTGTGTAAAAAGGATGATGTAGAAAAGAGGGTAGAGAGTATGACCTGAAAGGTCACTCTGTACGGGGACGTGGAGCCTAGACTTACCGGACCTTCGGTACAGGGCGGAGAACGGGATCCGAAGACCCTCTCACGCAAACTGAACCCCTTCCCGGTAGGCGTGACCTACCATTCCGAGGACAGCTTTGTATATACCGAGTGCGAACCTGGGACTCTACGTAGCAGAAGTTGACGGACACAAAGACACACGTTGACTCAGAATTTAGAACGTCATATCACTCCTCACATAATAATAATAACATGAATATAAACAGTAAACAGACCACCGCATGATATTGATCCGTGCGGGGTTTTAACAACAATATAATAAAGTGCAAAGAGAAAAATGCCGAAAGTAAATGACCACGGTGAAATGACTCACCGCGGCCGATTATAGTACAAACAGACCCGGGTTTTAGCTATCCGCGGGTATTATAGACATAAAGTAAAATTTACTACAAGCACGCGCTTGGTGGTGTGATCGCCAGGGACCGTGGGTCCCGAACTGGTTGATCGCTTTTGCCTTTGACGCGGGATGCGTGGATTCCTTCTTCCTCTTCGTTCGACTGGCCGAAGAAGAGGGCTTTTGAGTGGTTACCCTGCAAAAAGAACAAACACAAAACAAAATTAAGTCAGAACATATAATACGATATGATGACAATTCATGGAATAAAACACTGATAACATGGATAACAGACTAAAAACACAATAAAATAATAAAAGCAAGAAAAGAAGCGCCGATGGGAATGCAAGCACGAGGCGAGCGAACGGTGGGACGAAACGGCTTCCACGGGAACACGTGGGAGAGCTGGTTGGGCTGAAAATCGCACTTTTATTCCTGCACATTCAAAAGGGTAAAATAAGACTAATATAGATGAACACATCAATATACATATTTAAACATATATATGTATATGATATATATATATACATATTTATACACAAATACACATGGAATATATATATATATATGTATATCTATATGGATATAAGTACATCTATATAGATATAAACATACATATATATATATATATAATATGTATATATATATACATATGTACATACAGATATTTAGATAGGTGCAGGTATTATGGATAATGAATGATATCACCCTCCACCACAATGGACTCCACTCTTATTATTGGACCTCTCTCAGTTAGAAGTCTCAACCTTCCGCAATGAATATACACAAGCCAACATGATGGATTTACAAAAGTTAGATAAACATAGCAGGATGCCGACGTGGGCCTTTTTGGGGATGCAATGCGAAAGGGTGCTTCTAAGGAGCTCTTGAGCCTTCTGCAGAATGAAAAGCACAAGTTTATCTTAAGCACTTATAAAGCACACATAATGAACGTGCTCATGTGGGTGCATATGGGTGTCACGTGAACACAGAAAGGGGGGAGAGGGGCAACGTAAGATAGAGAGATGAATAGAGAAAGAGAAAGAGAGAGAGAACTCTCCTCTCTTTTTTTTGTAGATTTTTATATTTTAGTTTTTATACCTGCAGTACATATGTGTAAAAAATATATAAGATATATAAGATATATATATATTGTATATATATATATATATATATATATATAAGAGACAGAGAAAATAGATGTGAAGAAAGGATAGCAGAAAGATAGGAAGAGAGAAGATGGGAAAAAAATAAAATATAAAAGAGAGAAGGTGAGAGGGAGAGAGAGAGCAAGAGATCTACGGAAGGGGGAGGCGATGGGGAGACAGAAGAGAGAGAAAGAGAGAAATAAATAAAAAAAGAGAGAAGGGGGGCGTGCGAGACAGGGAGAGAGAGGAAGGAGGAGAGAGAAAGGGAGAGTGGGAGAAGGAGAGGAGGAGAGGAAGAGAGAGGGAAAGAAAGATTAAAAAAAAGAAAAAAAATATAACAGAAAGAGAAAGAGAGATTGGGTGAGGAGAGAGGGACGAGAGGGAGAAAGAGAGAGAGAGAAAGGGAGAGGAGAGAGTAACGGCAGGGGGAAAAAAATAAAAGAAAGAGAGATCTAGGAAGGGAGGGAGAGAGAGAGAGGGTGAGAGAGTGAGAAGGAGAGAGAGAGAACGCGACCGCGGCGGTCGCGAGAGGAGAGAGAGAGGGAGAGAAAGAGAGAATGGAGGGGAGAGAGAGAGAGAGATAGAGAGGGAGAAAGAGAGAGATATTGTGAGAGGAGAGAGAAGACAGAGGGGGAGAGGGCTCGCAGCGGCGACGTTGAGGCGGGGGCGTCTGTCGCGGCGTCCGGTGGTGTGGAGACGGTGGTGCTGCGGTGGCAACGACGGTCGCGTGGGGAAGCTTCACGGTGATGGCGGGGCGAGGTGGCTGGTGTCCGCGACAGCGGCGGGCGTGCGCAGGGGGCTGGCGGCGTCGTGGAGGGGCACGGCGACGGTTAAGGCGGTGTCGTAGAGGTGGCTCGCGGGAGGAGGCCGGAGGCTGGTTGCGGCTGGGGGCGGAGCAGAGGCCAGTGGAGTGGGGATGGCTGTGGGTTGCATGCAGGGGCGATGTGAAGAGGGAGCAGCGACGTCGTGGAGCGTGGCACGGTGCAGCGGGGTTGGTTGACGACGGCGTGCCCACGGAGGTTGCTGGAGGTCGACGACGATGGCGGCACGGTGGGCTCGCGGAGGTGGCAGCGGGCGTTCGTCCGGCTGTGAGGCCGGTGGTGGTGAAGGTTGCTGCCGAGTTAGAAGGGTTGGAGGGGAGAGAAGAGGTGGCTGGTGGTTGGTTCTGCGGTAGTGAGGAAGGGGAAGAGAGATGGTGAGAACGAGAGCGGGTGAGGGTGGGTTGCTACGGGGTGCAAAGGAAGAGAGGAAGAGTTGGGTGTGAGTGGTTTTTTTGGAGAATGAGTAGGTTGCCGTCGGTAAGATGGAGTGGGCAGAGGAGTGGCTGTCGACGGGGTGGCTAAGGGTGTAGAAGGGAGAGAGGGAGAGTTGGGTGAGTGAGAGTGAATCGACTGGAGTGAGGGTGAGAAGGGATCGCCCCAGAGAGAAAGGAAGGGCTAGCCTGGGAGTATGAGAGGGAATGAAAGTTGGGCTTGGAGGGGGTGTACGTGGTTAGCAATGGGAGGGAAGAATTATTGAAAAAGATAAGAGAGATGAGGGTGTTAGGTGGGGTGTCAATATGACAGTTGTTGGGTTGTGGAGGGTGTGAGAGAGACATAAGGAGAGGATAATTAAAGGAAAGAGGCTCACGACGTGAAGAGAGTAGATGAATGTAGATGGTTGTGAGAGAAGAAGACAAGGTGGGAAAAGAAGGACAATGAAATATGGAGGGAAGTGTCGGAAGGAGAAATTATTAACATGTGTGTGTTTAGTGAATGGCGGGGACATGGGAGAATTATCGTGTGTGTTGTTTAGTGAATGTGAGAGAATATCATGAGTGGATGGACAAAGAGATAAGAATGGGGGACAAATAGAGAAACCTGGGAGAAGGATGGGAGGTTTTAAGGGAACGGGAGATTTAGAGGGGTGAAGTGATTAGCATTAATTAAGAAGCATTAAAAATAAAAGTAAATATACATATACATCTATGTATATATTAAAATCGTATATATATATATATATATATCATACATATATATACGACCTTCTAAACATATATATTTATGTTTTTATGTTTATATTTTTATTATTTTTTAACCTTTTCTCAATTTTTTTTTATTTTCTATAATCTTTTTTTTATTATTATTTTAAATTTTCTTGTAAGCTTTTCTCATTTTTTTGTATTTTCTAACCTTTTATGATTTTTTTATTATATATTTTATGTAAAACCCTGAAAAATGATTAATCACCCACATAAATTAAATGTGTAAGTCACTTTGAGGCATCGTAGTGTAATATGAGATTTACCCGCGAAAAACGTGAAAACGGCGTGTCTACAGCTGCCCCGCCTTGGCATCTGTTTTGTAGGGGCAGGACATGTAATGAAATGGAATGAAATGGAAGGGAGTGAAGTGAAAAGCAGATGCCATGGTGTGATGAGATACGCCTTCATCATTCTCCTGATGGGAATCTTTCCCGAGTTTCACCGAAGTAACCTTGAAGAAGACTCTCCGAAATCAGCCATTGTTTGGATGATAAAGTAACGAAGAAATGACAAAGTGTGCTCTGGGGCACAAACAACTAAAAGAGGACCAACTTCACGGTGCGAAAGTACCTGGGTCGTAGGCCTGCAGGTTTCACCATTGAAGAGCGGTTACCAGCCATTGTGGACGTGCTACAGTCAAGGTGGGTCCGAGGGGAATAAAAAGATGATTTGGAGACAAATCCAAACAAGGATCTCTTTCAAAGAAACAGCCCAAGGCGACCTCAGGAAAACTCAGTACTCGACTCAGAATGGAATATCTCACATTTCAGAGTGTTTAAACGTAGTGGCTTACACAATCGACTTAAGTGAATGATTCCCACAATAAGATCAACTGGCCAAGGATAATATGGTTAAGTTATGGAGAGTGGGTCAGGACACCGATTCGATGAGCCGGTAATGAGCCGGAGCCCGTTTATCGACACACCGAACGGATCCGTCGTCCCCATTCTAGCACAACTTAACGGCATGTCCGTATGCTTCGAAGTCTCTTGGAGTTATCAGAGTTTGAACTCAAACTCCAAATTTATTCAAGACATACGGCCCTTGACATGCTCTAATAGTATAGATACAACACAGGACACAATGCAGAGATGATACATGTGGGAGGGAGATGATCCATTTTTTTCTTTTTTCTTTTCTTTCATCTTTTTTCTTGCTTTTCTCTTTAAAATTTACATGTAACAATTACACAACCGTGATGAAACACAATCATCAGCATAATCATAACAGGACATAATTATTAAAGCAATCATAATAAGATAGAATTACAATCATGACAAGACAAGATTATTAACACAATCATCAAAAGACATAATCATAACATGACCAATCATACAAGACTAATAATCATAACACGACAAACTGTTGATGACGACCTTGATTCCTTTTTATTCTATAAGTAGCTCATATGCGAACCAGGAAGAAGCACAAGCACGAATTCCCTAAAGAAAAGCAAGGGAGAGAAAGAGTGATCTTAGCCTCTTTGACTTGAGATGGAAGGCGAATCCTCGCGTCCTGTGAAGAGAAGCAGGGCTAGCAATGAGATCCAACGGCTTAGGGACCTTGAAGGGCATCTAAGTGAAAGAATTCACTCAGGACTGGTGAGTTGACTCACTTTCTAGTTTCTGTATGACTTCTCGTTCACCTTCTTAGTATTTCCTTTCCTTTTCAGACATATCCTCTCTTCCCGGGCCCAAGGAAATTCTCAAAGCTGCCCTGGCTATCGAAGCTCACTTTGAATATGACCATTGGCATGAGAGCTGTGATTTCAAAATGGCATCTCCAAGGACTGGTGATTCACGCCAAACACTATGACAAGATTTACATGGATTGGGCAGCCATGGGTGCACTGGTAGAAATTTAGCACCCTCAAACTCACACCTTCATTTTCCCCACTTTTGAAGCAACAATTCTTCTTGAAGAGGTGGAGTTGCTGCTCGGTTTGAAGAGATTTAAGAAGGATGGCAAGATAAAGATCTCGCGCATGCTGAAAAATGTGACTTCTGAGGAAGTTCTCGAAGTTTCATGCCATCGAAGGCTATCAAGGCGGTCCAAACTCGACAGGGAATTAACTTACAAAAGTTTGCAGAATGGACCATGAGTGCCCTGGAAGAATCGACAAGTGATGATCAGCTGGAGAAACTGATGAAGGGGTTCACAATCTGCTTAGCGGGAGCTCTCCTATTTTCTTATACAGACAACATAGTGGAGGAGGACCGATTGAGCGCTATTTGTGGGATTTGGAATGGAAAGAGAGTGGGACCCGCCATCCTTGCCTATCTCTACAGCGGTCTCACAGCTTCCAGCATGGGTAAGCCTCCTTTCGGTTGCATACTCCTTCTAAATTGCTGGATTGACTTGCATTTCAAATTTGACCACCACGAGGGGATGACGACTACCTCAAAAATCTTCCAACAAAGTCCACTTTACCACATAGCCGATGTGTTAGGCTTTAGTGGTAATGTGATAAATCGCGCTCCTTGGTTGAAGAAACGCGAAGACTGGAGGAATCACTACAGCACTATGATGCAGAACATGTTCACTTATGCGCCAACATGTTTACTGTCATGTGAACTCCTCACGAGGTCTTTCCCAGATGCGGAGGTGCAGCTGGTCGGCGCGACTGAGTTTGCTCTGTACAATGCACATCGGTGTTATACTCAGATCGGCCTCCCTCGCCATTCATTCCCAATGTTATCTGAAATTCCTCCTCTGAGGAAGAGAGAGCTAGGTACGGAGGGAGATGCAAACGATGTGAAGGCAATTAACGCATCGTGGAAGGCAAGTGTCCCACTGAAGGTAATGGTGTCTGTAAATGAGGACATAGAGCTGTGGAAAGCTTATGTAACCCAATTGGGGAATTTAAGGCCCGAAGTGCCTAAACCCCTGGTGTAGTCCTCATTTTGAAATAAAATAAGGCCTTAATGCCATTTCACATGCTTTGAATCTCCTCTATCCCTTTTCTGTAAGCGGCTAAGATGGCAGACGCCGAGCGACAGCTGACCATCACAGAATAAGAGCTGAAAAATCAGAGCAACTACAGCATGAGGGATTGCCCCGAGATGCCTTGACGCTAAAGGTTTCTCTCCAAGTGGCGAGGAGAGAGGTAAAGCGAGAGAAGATGAAGAGAAAGGCAAAGACATAGCAGCACAAGAGACCCATGAGATGGAGCTCTGAGAGGAAGAACGTCCAGACAGGTCACTTGCTCTGCAGATCAGAGGGGAATTGGAGCTCGCGGCAGAGGAGCTCCTGGACCTGGTAGCATCTCCATCAGCAAAGCAAAGGGCAGCTCAATCAGCAGCCTCGACTTCAGGAGGTTCGCGGCCATCGGGGTCGCGAGAGAAGCAGGAGGACGACGAAGAGGACTACCAGAGCATATGGAAAGGCATGGCACAGCAAAGTGATTACTGCGTCACAGAGCTATAGAAGGCCTCTGAGGGACTTCTTGCCTTCGGAGAGAGAAGAGACGTAACCAGGAGGGTGACGAGGATTAGTGAATGGCTTGTACACCCACTCCTTCCTCATGACGGGCACAAACCCTTATATAGATGTGTGAATGAAATGGCTTGGTTTGAACGCAGCTTGCTTGCCCGTTCGTTCCTTCTCTTCTACGGCTCTTCTCTACCACATGGGTTCTCACGCGAGACCTGCTCGACGAGATGTCTCCTTAAAACACGGAGTGGTGACTCCCCATAGCCATGATTTTCAAAGAGAATCTGCCATCAGACTTCAACAATATCGGCCCGTGGTGCTCTTTTCCACGTGAATGTCCCTCGTTTCCCTCTTTGCGCTAAAAGTAGTCGCAATAGGACAAGGGACACATGGAATCTTTGGACCGAATAGGAGTGGCGGGTCAACAATCACAACTCTGCTCCATTCACTTCACATGGCGAAGTGACACGCGAGTGTACCGTGGCCATGATTTTTCAAAAGGATCTACCACCAATTTTAAAAACGTCGGCCCTTGGTCCTATTTTCCCGCATAAATGTCCCCGATTTGCTTGTTTGCTCTAAAAGTAGATGCAACAGGACAATAAACGCGGAGAATCTTTGGACCGAATAAGGACGACAAGTCAACAAATCACGCCCCCAAATCGATCACTCCCCATGGTAGAGTGGCCGCAACAGTAAGGGGGGGTGACTTGTTGCAAAGGCTGTTGCTAGGGGTGATGGTGATAGATCCAGATCACCTTCTTTCCAATCCTATAAATACCTCCCCTTTCACTCGACTTGAAAACAACAAAGCTGTGAAAGCTGATTGAAGAGTCAAAATTCATGAAGAGGGGAGGTAGTGAGTGTTGCTCAATTCTCAGGATGGAGGGCGAATCTAGCTTCAGAGCAGAAGGTGAGTCCTCCCGCTCCTCGAAAAGGAGCAGATCTGGTAGCAGCTCCAGGAGACTCTCAGAAGTCGAAGGACAACTCAGCGAGAGGACGCAATCACAACTCGTAAGTTGGACCTTGTCATCCCTTCCTTCATTCTTTCTTCCTTTTTCTTCCTTGGCAAAACTCACCTTTGCTCAGTTCTTGTGTATGTGCAGAGCATGATGAAATCGCACATTTCCTGGGAGCTAGTGGTTGCCGCATATCGTGGTCTTCCAGACTTTCAGAAGGCCAGGCTAGACGTGATGGGATTTGGGGCCTTTCTGCGGATCGAGCCAATCAAGCTCGACCTCGTCCTCATCCAAGCATTGCGTGAAAGATGGGACCCAGTGAGTCAGGCATTCTTGATGCCCTGGGGGCACATGGTACCCAGTCTGGAAGATGTGGTCCGAATCACGAGCCTTAGAGTGGATGGGGAGGCAGTGACCGGAGTCACTTACGCGGACTACCGAGAAGGTGCCCAGAAGCTGTTAGGACTGGAACTTGACGGTCAGAAGAACCGATCAGTAGCCAAGGCATCTATCATGGAGGCGTTAGGGCTTGCTGATACTCGTCCACGGGACGATGAGTCCTTGGAAGAATTCATGGAAAGGACAGAAAGAGGGTGCCGTGCTGTGTACTGCACAGATTTCGGTAATTGGGAAAGGTCCAACATGGATTTGAGGAGATTTCTCCTCTTCTTACTGGGAAGATTGCTACTGAGCTCGAAGGGAGGCAGCATCGACTGTCGCTTCCTAGAGCTGCTAGTAGATCTCGAGAGAGTAGGGCAGTATGCTTAGGGAGCTGCCGTGCTGGCACATCTGTTTACATGCCTATCCCAAGAGGTAGACCGTGAGGTGACTGTCAGTGGCTTTACACCATTTATCCAGGTAATTTTTGTTTCATTTTTTTTGTGTGTTTTCCCAATAGTTCACTTAAGGCACTAATGGCACATGATGATGCAGCTATGGAGCTACTATTACCTCCCGATGGGGAGAGCTCGGCATTGGCGACCAGTGACGGTACCATTAGCCAGACGGTGGCAACCCATTATGAGTATAGCGCCTCTATCCTACCAACTGATGGTGCTAAGACGTGAGCTGCAGGAGTTCCCTGCAGCAATGGTAGGATTCTTTTTTCTTCTTTTTTTATTTTTTAGTTCTTTTTTTTTTGCTTCTACATTTGACTAGCTAAAAGAATATGTACAATCTAATCTAGGTGAACTGGAGACCCTACTCAAGTATGGTCGATGCCGACCAACCGTGGGTTTTGATGAGCCGTGCTCGGTTTGGACGAGAGCTTTGGATCCACTGCCTGAATGAAATCGAGCCGCTTCGGCTACGATTGGTTATGAGGACCCTGGGGCTAGCCCAGGAGTGGATAGATACGACTGCGCCACCTCGGGTCGGGAGAAAGACGCGAGGACCGGCAACCTGCATTGATTGGCGTGTGCGGTTCCCCGAACAGTATGAAGACTGGCAACGGGGTGGCACAATCGTTGAATCGCAGGCACAGGATAGTGAAGACTATCTGCGTCTGTATAGGGCAATGTATGCAGAGCGACTCCAACCTGGGGGACTTGCGGAGGTAGGCCTCCATTTTTTGGTCTTTTCTTCTTTTTCTTGTTTTTATTTTTATTCATTTTTTTATGGAAATGCTGACTCCTATAACATGACTACAGGATGTCCGTGATACCATGATAGCGAACCTACGAGCTCGCTTGGCAGACACGGAGCAACAGTTGGGTGACACCCATGGAGCCTTGAGTGCCTCGGTGGGTGTATATACAATGCACACTCTTAATTATAACCCTGGATTCATGGTGCTTAGCCACTAATTATCACTTCATGTTGTTATAGCGTGCCCAGATCGACGCGGCCTCATCAGCGATGGGAGCAGATGGCGTCTCTTCCAGCTTATGGATCCCTATCTCAGAGCTTGATTTGCTTCACGAGCAACTTGCTCGTGCGATGCAGCGTGCCGCGGAGGCAAAAGGCATGCTCTCTATACAGGTAAGGGTTTCATTATTGAATCTTCCTTGTCCATGTCTTACCGCATACCTGAGACGGTATATTTGGCAGGAAAAAGAGACGCAAGAGGCACTTGCCCATGTTACGCAGAGGGAGGCTAGAATAGCAGAGCTGGAAGAGGAACTGCAGCATCGTCCAGATGATGACTCTTCTAGGGACGCCGTGGAACTGAGAATCACCCTTCAGTTGGAGAGGGAAGACCGAGAAAGAGAACGGGCAGAGAAAGAAAGGGACAGAGAACGAGAGAGAGCCGACAGATTGACTGAGAGGGAGGAGCGAAGGGCCATGGAAGCCCAATTGTTTAAACTCCGAACCAGCCTTGGCCTTGCTGAACAAAGGCTGAGAGATGGTGAGGAACGCTACCGAAGAGCACGAGAGCGTGGCTTTCGTGTTAGTAGCTTCTTTGCTGCCCCCGCAGATCGACGTCGGGGTGTGGAGATGGGAAGAGGAGTGCAGAGCGGTAGAAGTACCGCTTTTCGTAGTTGGGTAGCACCCTCTAGAGCGTCTTGCCCGGAGAGCGGAGGGACGAGTAATGTAGAGAGAGAAGGTGGAACTTAATGTACAACTTCTAGTTTTGGAATGGAATAAAAAGTTTGGTTTTTTTTGATTTTCATCTCTTTGTTGCTATCTCGAATCCCTGCACACATCACTAAAACAAACAAGTTAGAATTTCTGCTCTGACTTGGCCCCTTGCTCAATAAGCAGATGTTTGTTTTGACTGGTCCTTGATAATGGGTCAAGGGGCCAAGCCTTTATTAATAAAGGCAAGATAAAGATATGATGGTGAATGCGGCACACAAGCACACAGATGCAAGCGAAATTTAAAAATGGAATGTTGCATACAAATAGGATCATGCGGAATGCAATTTTGTTTTTTTCTTTGGCATTTTTTGTTGTTTTTGTTATTATTCTAATTTTTTGTTTTGCAAATATCTATATTTTTCTCTTTTTCCCTTTTTTGTGGCATTCATTTTATCATTTTTTTGTTGCTAACACTTGGTAAACACCCATATGGCACCTGACCTACATGAGAATAGGGGTTTCTTACTAACCTCCCAGGTATCCTAAGTGCACATCTAGGTTGATTTGGGCCTCTAGACTCCTCGAATGATAATCCCGCCGGCTAAGACTTATCCTGATGACAATACCGTCATGCCATGCTTAGGCTCCCAGTTGCTTCCGACCGCAGGGATTCACCCAAAAAGTGTTCGAGGTAAATGATTTGCCCGACCCGGGTCTATTTCCTCACAACTCTAGATGATATGTGATGGAACACCCTGGAACCCAAACGACCAACTGCACGACGTTGACCCGGAATCAGACGTCGTCGCACCTATAGGTGACGCGCTTGCATTGGTCTAAGCCCGAGGTTAGACTAGAAGACATTAAGGTGGTAGATAAAGGTCTTGACCGGCCAGAAACATGGAGACTCTTTCACGGCAACGACTTTTGCTTTTCAAAATAAATAACCATATGCTTGTATTGAAAGGAGGTTGCAGGCCTTGGCGAGTTTCACCATTCGGGAACTCTATTGAGCCTTCATCTTTAGGGGAAGACGGAAGAATATTGGGGGCAAACCTCCTGAGAGGACCGACCAAACCGTTAACCCGGCAAGCCAATAGGGGCACACTTAACTTCCCCTTTCGGGCAATTTCAGACTAAATCTCGAGCATTTACATCTCATGACCCCTTTTGTGTAATTTGACTTTCAGTCGAAGGGGTTTCATTTAGTGGAATCAGGCACGGTTACGACCAGGCCTTTCTTTTGACTTTGATTTCTTGCTTTTCTTTTCTGATTTTTTTTTTTTTGATAGATTTTTGCAAGGGACATAATATTTTGACATTTATGGAATCCCTCTTGGATGCCTGCGGGGACACTACCCTCTTCTCGTGCTCTGATCGATGCTCGAGGAATTGGGTCCTATTCTTACCCTGGGGGGTTGTGTTTGTGTTTCCCATGCTCAGCATTTTAAGGGCGCCGGCTGTCTCATTCGGTCGAAGAGATAGAGAATAAAGATTTAAGCCTTATGGAGACCTTCTGGGTGAGGCCTCACCATGAGCGATGCTAACGATCCTTATAGAACACATGTGTACATGCATGTTGCCTTCTTTTGAAGGGGGCATAAGTCGAACCAGTCGGACAGGGATCTCTACGGTTCTGGCAAACCAAGACCTGAGACCTACCAAATCTTAATGGGCCCTATTCTAACATGGAGGTTGAATGCAATGACTTAAATACATGGTGATCTCCAAGCATCAGCATTTTGAATTTTCTATTTTTTTGTCTTTTTTTGTTTTATGTACATATTTTTGTTTTTTTCATTTTTTTTCATTTTTTTCATTTTTTTTCTTTTCGTTTTTGACAGTATGTACACCTATCTAAAGGTAGTACTTCTTAAGATAAAGTCCATTCCAAGGGTGGGATAACTCAATCCCCTCAGCATTGACTAGTCTGTAGGCGTTGCCAGGATGTACAGCCTGAACCACGTATGGTCCTTCCCAATTGGGTTGGAGCTTAGAACGCGGCCCGCAAGGTTTTACAAAAATTCTTTTCACTACCATTTCACCAACTTTGAACTTTCTCTCAATAACCTTATTCTGGTAAAAACGTGCGAGTCTATTTTGGTAGACGCGAGCATGCTCGGCAGCAACCAGACGTTTCTCGTCTAAGAGTTCCAACTGGGCAAGGAGAGAATCGCGACGTTCATCGAGGGGAAGGTCCTTGTCCAATTGTACTCTCAGAGAGGGAATCAGAACCTCATACGGAACTACCGCCTCCATCCCGTAAGTGAGGGCGAACGGAGTTTGCCCAGTAGGAGTTCGGATTGAAGTGCGATAGGCCCATAGAGCTTCGATAAGCTTCTCTGGCCAATCCGAGAATCTGCTAGACTCACAAGTTTTCTTTATGATTTTGATCAGTGTTTTATTAGTGGCCTCCGCTTGGCCATTGCCTTGTGGATAATATGGTGATGAATGATGCAATGCAATCTTATACCTTTTGCAGAAGTCCTGAAGATCCTGAGAAATGAATTGTGGCCCATTGTCGGTGATGATAGTTCTTGGAATGCCGAACCTGGCGATGACGTTCTTCATAATGAACTTACAGACTGTGGATGCCTTGATTTCCGCGTAAGCTTCAGCTTCAGCCCACTTGGTGAAGTATTCTGTTGCAGTGAGGATGAAGGATTTTTACTTGGTGAGAGAGTTAGGATCACCAAGAGGACCAATGATGTCGAATGCCCACATGGAGAAAGGCCATGGGGAGGACACTGGATGGAGAGAGGAAGATGGGGAATGGATCTTATCGGCGTGAAGTTGACACTTGACACACCTACGGACATAGATAGCACAGTCTTCCTCCATGGTGGGCCAATAAAAGCCTTGGCGAATGATCTTCTTGGCAAGCATCTGGCTATTCACATGGCCACCACACACACCTGAGTGTGCTTCCTCTACACACTTCCAGGACTCGTCATCATCAAGACACCTCAGAAGAACACCAGTGAGGCTTCTTTTGTACAACAATCCTCCAACAAGTGTGTACCTCTGGGCTACTCTTCTTATGGCCCTCTTATCTTCTGCTGTTGCCTCTTCAGGGTAAGACTAGCCTTTGCAATATTTAACAATCTCATAGAACCATGGCTTCTCCTCATCAGCCAATTCTTCTTCCAATTCGACCAACATAATTTCCCTCTTTTCAACAACTTCTCTATCCTGAGCCATCTTTGACATTTCCTCCTGAACCCTTAAATAGGAAGGGTTGTGAATAGCAGGGAGGATAAGCTTGTGGATAGAAACGGATAGAGCCCTTCTGCCCAGAGGAAACCTTAATGATGATGCCAACGAAGCAAGGGCGTCGGCGAGAATGTTCTGATTGCGAGAAACATGGACAAATACTAACTTGTTAAACAGTTTGGCAAAAGCAACAGTGAGCTCTTGATATGACTTGAGCTTGGGATCACGAGTGCGATATTTGGTGAGCACTTGGCGAAGGATAAGTTGACTATCACCTATGACTCGTAATTCGGTGACCCAGAAGGAATAGGCAAGATTCAGACCTGCCAGAAGAGCCTCGTATTCAGCCACGTTGTTGGTGACTGGAAATGGGAGCTAGAATGCCTCTGGGATAGCGACACCTTCATGTGACAAAAGAACGATACCAATACCTCTCCCCTGGGAATTCAAAGCTCCATCAAAATATAATGTCCACATGGGATGATCAGACTGGGTAATGGACATTAGTTCCTCATCTGGAAACTCTGATTGAACATGATCGAACTTAGGAAGAGGATGGTGAGCAAGATGCTCAGCTATGGCATAGCCTTTAATCGCCTTCTGCTGGATGTAGATGATATCAAATTGAGATAGAAAGCTTTGCCAACGTGCTAGCCTATCAGTAAGGACAAACTTTTCCAAGAGAAATTTGATAGGATTCATGCGAGCAATTAAATGGACTTCATGAGCAAGAAAGTAATGTTTTAATTTCTGCACTACCCACACAAGGGCGGCACATGTCTTCTCCATGGCTGTATACTTTCGCTCACAGGGGTTGAGAAGTTTAGACAAGTAATAGGTTGCCCGTTCCTTGTCTTCTTCATTGATTTGTGCCAGAACGGCTCCCACAGAGTCGTCTAGGACTGAGATATATAGGATCAGAGGTTTATCTGGAACAGGTGGAGTGAGAACAGGTGGGTTGGCCAGATATTCCTTTAATCCATCAAAAGCGTTCTGACACTTAGAATCCCAATAAAATTTGGTCCCTACTTTGGTCAACTCGTAAAAGGGCCTGCATCTTTGCGAGTGTTGAGACACAAAGCGGCGGATGAACTGCAACCTCCCGATTAATCCTCGAACTTCTCTCAGATTCTTCGGGGGTGGCATATCCCTAATCGCCTTAGCCTTGTTGGGATCTATCTCAATGTCCCTTTTGCTCACAATGAAGCCAAGTAACTTGCCCGATGATACACCAAACACGCACTTTTTTGGATTCATTTTCAAATTGAACTCACGCGATCTTTGCAACACCTTTGCAAGGACCTCGGGATGTTCTGCCATAGTTTTGGATTTTACCAACAAATCATCCGCATAGACTTCCAAATATATGTGCATCATGTCATGAAATATTGCCATCATAGCCGTTTGGTAAGTGGCTCCAGTGTTCTTCAGTCCAAATGGCATGACCACATAACAGTAAGTTCCCCAGGGAGTAGTGAATGAAGTTTTCTCCTGGTCTTCTTCTGCCAGACGGACTTGGTTGTATCCAAAAAATCCATCCATGAATGAAAGGGTTTCATATCCTGCCGTATTATCAATCAACACGTCAATATGAGGCAAAGGAAAATCATCCTTCGGACACGCGCGGTTAAGGTCCCGAAAGTCAATGCAAATTCTCACCTTACCATCCTTCTTCATGACCGGGACAATGTTTGCGACCCACTGAGGATACAGGACAACTCTAATAAACCTAGCTTTGTGGAGCTTATCGACCTCTTCCTTCATTTTTAAAGCCATTTGTGGGCGAAAACGTCTTAACCGTTGTTTTACCGAGACGGACCCTGGTTTTAAAGTGAGACGATATTCCACCAAGGTAGAATCCAAACCTGACATATCCTCGTAACTCCATGCGAACGTGTCCTTATATTCCTTAAGAACCTTAATCAATGCCTCTTCGTCAGATGAGGGTAAATTATCACTTATGAGGACAATCCTAGGGTCATCCTCAGTTCCCAAGTTTATCTCTTTGGTGGACTCTTCTACAGGGGCTGACGGCTCGTCAAATCTGCTCATTCCACTAGCATAGGCGTCAGCCGCGTCCTCATATTCTTTATCCTCTTCTTCAATGGGGTATTCCTCGTCAGTGAGTTCGTAGACCCCATACCCTTCATCAATCATGCAATCATTCTCACATTCTATTTCTGGCAGTTGGATTGGATTTTCTAGCAATTGAGGGATAGCTAGAAGGGTTTGACACCTGGTGGCTAGATCCAAAAGGAATCGACGGGGAATCTTCCTACCCTTGGATTTCTTCTTAGGCACTACCCTTGACTTATTATTTCTAGCTAGACTGACATTTACAGAAGAAGAAAAAGAAACTGAAGAGGATGGTGAAGAATGTACAGGGAAGGACCCCTCAGATGAGGGGTAGAGAAGGTCGCTCAGGAGACCTTGAATGAGTGGCCCGTGAGTCGGGGCACACTCGTGGGAGATATAGGAGGTTTCCTCAAAGACAATGCGCTGTTGAGGAGTTGGGAGATTGGCATTTTTTTTTCATTTTCATTTTTGATAACAAAATAGTGAAAAGAAATTGGAGGAGGTGAAAAGGGACTTACAGCTAAAGGGTTGTGTAGCTCGTAGAGCAGATCGTGATGGAAGACCTGGCGTGAGTTGAGAAACTCACGCAAGTGAATAAGTAAAGAAGGGGACCTGGGGAGATCATCAGACAACCATCTGGCCGAGGAGGGAGACAACAACAAAGGCTGTGATAAGTGAATGGAGAAGATGACGACTAATGAGCCGTCAGTGGCAATGTTGATGACGGATGATGATCCGTCGATGACAACACTCTCCTGACGAGGAGGGTTTGACATTCTGGCAATAGTGGTGATATCCCCTGGCATTTTGGAGATCGAAGGTGGCCTTTCTAGATGTGGAGGTGAGAACATGCTTTCCAGTGCAATGGATATATCTGGTATGTCAAACCATTTATACCATTCACAATCCAAGTGGACAATCTTTCATTTTTTTGGAGTTTTTGAACATCCTTCGGCCAAGAATACATTCTGTAACCCCCCATGTGATTCTGGTGGAAGATCTCCCATCTGAACGACGGGCCCCTTCTTGAAATGTGAGGACAAAGTCCAAGTGAGGGGTTTCCCGTATGATTCGAACTGCCCCTTAAAACCTAAACCTGCTCTACAGACCGACTTTGTCTTCTGCAGTGGTCTCAACCTTCCTTGCAATTGTTCCCCTAAGCCTTTGCCCTCTTGATAGCCAATATTTCTCATAATCTCCCATCCTTTGGAACGGAATGGGAGGCATGAGGTTGGCACAGGAAACGGCTTTTGTTGTGTGAAGGGAGCACGGTAGGGATCACGGACATCTAACAAGGATAGTATGGGCCGATGAGTCGGCCAGACCGAGGGCAAAGAGGTGGTGATAGCATCCACCGTAGAACAGAGGGGCATGCTCATTAGCTTGATAGCCCATCCTTTGTATGGAAATTTTAAACACTGATGATTGGTGGATGGTACAGCATTCATGACTTCAATGTAGGTACGGCCTAGTATAGCCTTCAAAGTGGGATCCATATCAAGGATATGGAATTCCGTGAAGACTGATACAGGGTGTAATGCCCCGGATTTTTTTTTCGGATCATTTTAGCGGGTCTCGGAGTGTATTTTGTGCTTTACACGTGTTTTTCCCTGATGTGCCTTCGGAACTCTTTGCAGGGCAAACCGTGGCGTTCTACGACTCCGGGACAGTACCACTGCGTTGTGTTCCTTCCGAGGATCGGGGAGGTAATTTTTCGTAATTTTTTGAATTTATCGAATTTTCGGGTTTTCCTATATATACTAACCCTTTTCTTTCTCCCCTCTCTTCTCCGGCGGCCGACGGAGCGAGGCGGGGGCGAGGTGGAGGTGGCGCGGGCGAGGATGCGGGCGAGGACAGGTGAGGATTGAGGCGGAGGAGGCGCGTGGAAGCTTGGTGGCGCGATCGCGAGCCGGCGAGGGTTTCGCGGCGTTTTCTTCGTGGATCGGCGTCCACAACGCATCGTTTCTTCGGTGGAGGTAGGGAGATGGACCCTCAGCCCGTGTACTTCCTTTCCCGCGAGTTTCGTAGGCCGTGGTGAGCCGAGCGGGCTAAACGGGGCGTTTTGGGCAAAATGCATGTTTTTGGGGTGTGAGCCGGATCTCCCGTTTTATGGTGTTTTTGGGCGATCCAGGGGTTTAGATGCATGCCTAGGGGCTTGGGGAAGGTTTCCCCTTTTGTTTCCCCTTCACCTGGGGGTGAACGGGGCGTGGCATGGCTTTTCCCGCGGTTTCCACCGTTTTCGGGCACGGACTGAGAACGCGCTAGCCTTGGGTAGCGCGTTCTTGAAGGTCGCGCTGCCCCGATAGGGCGCGTTCATCGGAGAAGATGAACAGTAAGGCGGTTCTTGTCGCGCTATGGGGTCCTAGCGCGTTCTGCCCTGTCGCGCTAGGGGTCCCTAGCGCGTTCTTCCTTGTCGCGCTAGGTGATCCTAGCGCGATCTGTGCAGTCGCGCTATAGGGATATAGCGCGATCTGTCGTGTCGCGCTATAGGTACATAGCGCGTTCTGCTTGAACGCGCTATGGACCTACAGCGCGTTCTTGGAGGTGACCAGCCGGGCTGCCCGGGGCGGGCGATCTGCGGCTGATCGTGCTCCTCGTGGGCCGTGTGTGCCTTGGACAACCAGTGGAGTTCCGTGACCGTGTTTTGGGGTGTCTGGAGGTTCCGTTTACCTCGATTAGCGTGCCCATAGGTGTGGTGGGTCCGGGTGACCCCACGTGTTCCGGGCTCTTGTGTTACGCTTGATCGAGTCACCGTGTGTCGGTGTGTGTGCGGTGGGGTCTCCCCCGCATATCGTGGGTTCCTTTGGAAGGCGATTCCCGTGTGGGCCATGTGTTTGGCCTTGGACAGTGAGTCCAGTTGTCCGGCCTGGGGCTGGAGGTTTCCCGCTTGCTTCAAGATGGGAAATCATCGTGATGGCTTGCGTGCTGCCTTGGGAATCGTGCTTCTGTGTTTTTTCGTGTGGCCCGTGTGAGTGGCCTTAGTCCCTTGCGTTCCCTTCCCGAGGGAGTGGCCTTGGCGACTCATGTGTTGTCTCGGTACTCGTGCTACCGTGGTTTTAGACCTAGATATTGGACTAGATTGATGGCCTTGTGCTGTTGCGTGCAACGGTATTGACCCCGAGTCTTGTGACTCAAGGACCGTTGACTGTAGTGCGTTTAGAGGACTGTCCAGAGTCCAGTGGCTTAGCGCCACTTGAGTTTTCTCGACTCTAGTGCACGGTGCGTGCGTGACCGTGGACTGTGAGTCCTGTTTCTTCTCCGACTGTGGTCACCATGCGACGGGGCCGGTACGCGGGGTTGTCCCCGTACGTCATCGGATTCGGACGTTGTTTTCCGTTGACTTGAGAGTCTACTCCTTCAGTGACCCTCCACTAGTCGTAGCCCACCAGTACGAGGTGCTGGTCTCACCTGGGAGTGGTGTACGGGCACCCACCTTTCGAGACGGTTTGTGGACCGGTTACCGTAGGCCCCTCGTCGGTAGCCAGAGTCCGGCTACGGGGGAAAACCGGTCAGAGGACCAGACCTAGTGATGCAAGGTCTGTGTGTGCACACGTGGTTGGGGGCGGTTGGACCCACGTCGACGGGCGTGACCCCAGCTAGTTACTTGTTTGTGGTTACTTGTACGGTGTTCGCGCCTCGGGTAGGACCTACCACGTCAGGCGGTTCACCTGCGGTGCGGTGTAAGACGTCAGGGGACGCTACCGGCTGTGCTTCTAGTGGGTGGTACTCCTGTCGAGTACGGAGTGTCAGACTATCAGTCTCTGTGTCTTTGACCTTCGGGTTTTTGGTCGTGTTGACCGGTGAGTTCGGTTGTTTCATCTTGGCGCGTGTGTCGGTTCTTGCGCCGTGAGATTAGTGCTAGTGGCTTTACCGAGGTTGGGTCTTGTTGTGCGGTACCCGCGATCGGATGGTCGGGGTTGCACCTTGGACAGCGTGTCCAGGTCGGCTGTGTCCGGGGGACAGGCCTCTACGGCGCGGTTGCCGTGTGTTCTTACTTCGGTAGGTGGTACTAGCGTGGTTCGGTAGCTTCGACTGCGTGGTCGAGGTCTGCCTTCTGGCAGTAGGAGTAGCTGTAGTGCCGAGTTTTGACTGGCCACCGGTTCGCTGTTCCTGCTGTAGTCGTAGCTCTCCTGTCCGCTACCGCCGTTGTTTCCGGTTGGGGTTCCGCGGGATCCCTGCTGAGTCTCTGTTTTGGAGACTCATTCCCTACTTTTCAGGTGTGGCGGTTCTTCCTCGAGGTTCGAGGGTGCGGAGCGGAGGTTCTCAGTTGCCAGCTTGCCGGGCCGAGTGTTCACTTGGCATGTGGTACGTTTTACTGCTTTAGACTGTACTTTCTGTTGGACTGGACGCTGTTGAAGCTGTAGTTGTTCTTTCTTTCAGCTTGTTGTTGTTGGTTGTCCTGCTTTATTTCCTATTTCTTTGTGCCTCCACACTCCTTTTAGCCCTTCCGAGCCCTCCCGGCTCGTGGGCGGCGGTGCGAGTCTCGGGTTATCGGGCCTTCCCGGTAATCGGATTCTCGGGTCGTTACAGCTGGTATCAGAGCGGTGGTTGTGGACATACATAGGAATTCGAAATATTGCAGTGATCAGAGTCCATAAGGTCCAGTACAGTCGGCAGTTGGCTTAGGGTTTTGTGTTCGCTTTCCGCCTTGTTTCTCGCTTGAGAGCTTGAGTGCGCTGTGCGGCGCTGTGAAGGTGGTTGCTGTCAGCGGCTTTCGTGCCAGCATGGGGTCTGAGGATCGAGGTTGAGAGCCTTCTCCCTCATCGGTGGTGGCCCTGGTTGTGCTGCGTTGGGTAGAGGTTGCTGGCAGGCGTGAGCTCGCGGTGCTGCATTCGAGGAACCTGCAGCGTGGTCAGGTGGCTGGTGCGGACTGTTCTTGGTTAAGTGGCCTTGAGCGTGCTCTGAGGGAGCTGCTGTCGATTTTGGCCACTCCAGCTTGAGGTTTGTCCAGCTCCTGAGGCGTTCTGATCGAGAAGTGTGCTCCGGTGAGCGGAATGTCTTCTCGATGAGCTGCTGTTTCGTCGAGCCTGATGTCCTTGTCGTGCTCTGTGGCGTCAGAAATGACGTGTCGGTCCCGACTGTTTTATGGATTTCGAGGCAGGATTGGGCTGTGGTGTCCCAGTAAGTCTTTGCTCCTGCGTTCCTGTCAGTGGATGGGTTGTGTTCACCCTAGAGTTGGCTTGAGATGTGAAGGCTCCGCGGTGAGTTCGGGACTCGAGGATGAGCGTTGGCAGTTGCCGGTTATGGCTCGTGTTGCGGCTCTTGGCATGCCGTGTTGCAGTTCGAGGAATTGCAGCGGTGATGCATCGAGAGATGCTGTGATTGTGGTCCGACGTGACGCTCGTCGAGTGTGTCGGAGGCGCTGACCTGATGGAAGCGATGGTTTTCCTTGGTGCTGGATGGTGCTGTTTCCAGCGTGCGCGAGGTTTGAGGTCAGGTCGAGCAGGGAGTTCTTCCGTTAGTCGGAAGTGCGTTTGGTCTCCCCTTTGGTTGGAGAGATTGTGTTGGGTTAAGGTTCGTCGTCTTGCATTGCGTGTTCGGATTGGTTGGCCTTGTATGCCATGAAGTCCGTGCGAGACGTGCTCCTTGCCTTGGCAGGGTGGTTGCCTGTGAGAAGTCGTGCCCATTCCCTTGTCGTGTGAGGGTGCTGGCGCTGTTCCGAAAGGACGAGTGTTGGTTGGGCGATGTTTGCTTTCTCGGCTGTGCGCGCGAATCTGAGTGCGCAGCGGGAGCGTGGTGGGCTTGTAACCCACTGGTTCAGGATCGTAGCGTTGGTTGCTACGGGCGGATTCCTGAGTTTGCGTTGAGCATCGGAGGATTGGTTCCTCGGTGTGAAACGTGTTGTTGCCGTGCCGTTGCCCGAGAAGTCATAGTTGTTGGCACTGGCAGGATGGAGTGTTGGGAAATGTGCTGGCTAGTGCGCCGCATGAGTACCCTGTTCCTGTGTTGGAAGCCGTGTCAGGCGTCGGTGTTGGACCTGGATGGGGTTGTTGAGAATGTCGCCTGACGGTGGTCGAGGACGTGTTGGTCAGAGTCGGTGGCTTGGTGTCCGACTTGTGTTCCCAGTCGTGTCCTCGGATGAGATCGTCTTTTGAGGAAGTGATCTCTGGCAGGCTGTGGGTTCCTGTTGGTAGCTGCGAGTGACTGGTAAGGCTAGTCTCGTAGCCGACCACGGTGAGATGTTTCTTGCTTAGGTCGCCGTGAGCACTGTTCAGGTGGTGTCCCGTGGCTCTGTGGTAAGGGCGGAATCGGGATGGGCAGGTGTCCACTTGGATTGATCGAAGGATTTGATGAGACCAGATAGAAGAGTGACGCCTGTGGGCGGAGGTCTTTTTGTGAGATTGGCGTCAGATTGGTGGTCCTTGATAGGACGTTGGTGTCGCAATGGTTATCCCTGGTTTGGTGACCAGCATGGGATGATTCCCCTGTGAGTCTGAGTCCAGTGAGGTGATGACTGAAGACGCCAGGTTCTGTCATTTGGATTCGTCGTGCTCCCCGAGAGGGTCGAGCTGAGCGAGCAGTTAGTGACCAGTGGATGGTCTTTTCAGAGACAGAAGATGCTGGTTGTTGGGGCTCGAGCGTGGCGAGAGCCGTGTGCCAGCGAGACCTTTGGTGGTCGTTTCTATGATGTGCCTTTTCCGGATGGGATCTGGGCTTTGTCGAAGGTTGTCTTCTGACAAGAGTTGGCACTGTGTTGTGTCCGACTTTCGGCTTGCCATATGTGAGGTGTTTCTTGGTGTGGAGCCGATGTTCTGGTTGCGGTCTGCGGAGAGGACTGCTTGAGCTGGTGGAGGCTCTGTTTTGGTTGCTCCCTTGAGGAGGGTGTGCGACCTGTCAGCTGGTTGCGAAGCTGTTGTACGATTTGTCTGCTGACAATTGGATGGATCAGTAGCTGTTGCTCGTATCGAGGGTTGTGTTTCTTCGGTGAGCGAGATCGTGGCTGCGACGCCATGGTGGATTCTCGCGTTGACTGAGGTGATGCCGGACTGTGTCCTTTGGTATATGCCTGCTCTGCTGGCCAGTGTGCTCGGCGCGAGGAGCGAGGTGTTGTTTGTAATTGTAAGTCTGGCTGTGTCCCTCAGGACCGGTGTTTTCGTGAGAATCGAGGTTTTCTATGCTGGGGCTCTGACAGTGTGTCAGTTGGTTCAGTGTTCTTCCCCTGTGACTTCGTGCTTGGTCCTGAATTTCGAGGACGAAATTCCTTTAAGGGGGGAGGGCTGTAATGCCCTGGATTTTTTTTTCGGATCATTTTAGCGGGTCTCGGAGTGTATTTTGTACTTTACACGTGTTTTTCCCTGATGTGCCTTCGGAACTCTTTGCAGGGCAAACCGTGGCGTTCTACGACTCCGGGACAGTACCACTGCGTTGTGTTCCTTCCGAGGATCGCGGAGGTAATTTTTCGTAATTTTTTGAATTTATCGAATTTTCGGGTTTTCCTATATATACTAACCCTTTTCTTTCTCCCCTCTCTTCTCCGGCGGCCGACGGAGCGAGGCGGGGGCGAGGTGGAGGTGGCGCGGGCGAGGATGCGGGCGAGGACAGGTGAGGATCGAGGCGGAGGAGGCGCGTGGAAGCTTGGTGGCGCGATCGCGAGCCGGCGAGGGTTTCGCGGCGTTTTCTTCGTGGATCGGCGTCCACAACGCGTCGTTTCTTCGGTGGAGGTAGGGAGATGGACCCTCAGCCCGTGTACTTCCTTTCCCGCGAGTTTCGTAGGCCGTGGTGAGCCGAGCGGGCTAAACGGGGCGTTTTGGGCAAAATGCATGTTTTTGGGGTGTGAGCCGGATCTCCCGTTTTATGGTGTTTTTGGGCGATCCAGGGGTTTAGATGCATGCCTAGGGGCTTGGGGAAGGTTTCCCCTTTTGTTTCCCCTTCACCTGGGGGTGAACGGGGCGTGGCATGGCTTTTCCCGCGGTTTCCACCGTTTTCGGGCACGGACTGAGAACGCGCTAGCCTTGGGTAGCGCGTTCTTGAAGGTCGCGCTGCCCCGATAGGGCGCGTTCATCGGAGAAGATGAACAGTAAGGCGGTTCTTGTCGCACTATGGGGTCCTAGCGCGTTCTGCCCTGTCGCGCTAGGGGTCCCTAGCGCGTTCTTCCTTGTCGTGCTAGGTGATCCTAGCGCGATCTGTGCAGTCGCGCTATAGGGATATAGCGCGATCTGTCATGTCGCGCTATAGGTCCATAGCGCGTTCTGCTTGAACGCGCTATGGACCTACAGCGCGTTCTTGGAGGTGACCAGCCGGGCTGCCCGGGGCGGGCGATCTGCGGCTGATCGTGCTCCTCGTGGGCCGTGTGTGCCTTGGACACCCAGTGGAGTTCCGTGACCGTGTTTTAGGGTGTCTGGAGGTTCCGTTTATCTCGATTAGCGTGCCCATAGGTGTGGTGGGTCTGGGTGACCCCACGTGTTCCGGGCTCTTGTGTTACGCTTGATCGAGTCACCGTGTGTCGGTGTGTGTGCGGTGGGGTCTCCCCCGCATATCGTGGGTTCCTTTGGAAGGCGATTCCCGTGTGGGCCATGTGTTTGGCCTTGGACAGTGAGTCCAGTTGTCCGGCCTGGGGCTGGAGGTTTCCCGCTTGCTTCAAGATGGGAAATCATCGTGGCGGCTTGCGTGCTGCCTTGGGAATCGTGCTTCTGTGTTTTTTCGTGTGGCCCGTGTGAGTGGCCTTAGTCCCTTGTGTTCCCTTCCCGAGGGAGTGGCCTTGGCGACTCGTGTGTTGTCTCGGTACTCGTGCTACCGTGGTTTTAGACCTAGAGATTGGACTAGATTGATGGCCTTGTGCTGTTGCGTGCAACGGTCTTGACCCCGAGTCTTGTGACTCAAGGACCGTTGACTGTAGTGCGTTTAGAGGACTGTCCAGAGTCCAGTGGCTTAGTGCCACTTGAGTTTTCTCGACTCTAGTGCACGGTGCGTGCGTGGCCGTGGACTGTGAGTCCTGTTTCTTCTCCGACTGTGGTCACCGTGCGACGGGGCCGGTACGCGGGGTTGTCCCCGTACGTCGTCGGATTCGGACGTTGTTTTCTGTTGACTTGAGAGTCTACTCCTTCAGTGACCCTCCACTAGTCGTAGCCCACCAGTACGAGGTGCTGGTCTCACCTGGGAGTGGTGTACGGGCACCCACCTTTCGAGACGGTTTGTGGACCGGTTACCGTAGGCCCCTCGTCGGTAGCCAGAGTCCGACTACGGGGGAAAACCGGTCAGAGGACCAGACCTAGTGACGCAAGGTCTGTGTGTGCACACGTGGTTGGGGGCGGTTGGACCCACGTCGACGGGCGTGACCCCAGCTAGTTACTTGTTTGTGGTTACTTGTACGGTGTTCGCGCCTCGGGTAGGACCTACCACGTCAGGCGGTTCACCTGCGGTGCGGTGTAAGACGTCAGGGGACGCTACCGGCTGTGCTTCTAGTGGGTGGTACTCCTGTCGAGTACGGAGTGTCAGACTATCAGTCTCTGTGTCTTTGACCTTCGGGTTTTTGGTCGTGTTGACCGGTGAGTTCGGTTGTTTCATCTTGGCGCGTGTGTCGGTTCTTGCGCCGTGAGATTAGTGCTAGTGGCTTTACCGAGGTTGGGTCTTGTTGTGCGGTACCCGCGATCGGATGGTCGGGGTTGCACCTTGGACAGCGTGTCCAGGTCGGCTGTGTCCGGGGGACAGGCCTCTACGGCGCGGTTGCCGTGTGTTCTTACTTCGGTAGGTGGTACTAGCGTGGTTCGGTAGCTTCGACTGCGTGGTCGAGGTCTGCCTTCTGGCAGTAGGAGTAGCTGTAGTGCCGAGTTTTGACTGGCCACCGGTTCACTGTTCCTGCTGTAGTCGTAGCTCTCCTGTCCGCTACCGCCGTTGTTTCCGGTTGGGGTTCCGCGGGATCCCTGCTGAGTCTCTGTTTTGGAGACTCATTCCCTACTTTTCAGGTGTGGCGGTTCTTCCTCGAGGTTCGAGGGTGCGGAGCGGAGGCTCTCAGTTGCCAGCTTGCCGGGCCGAGTGTTCACTTGGCATGTGGTACGTTTTACTGTTTTAGACTGTACTTTCTGTTGGACTGGACGCTGTTGTAGCTGTAGTTGTTCTTTCTTTCAGCTTGTTGTTGTTGGTTGTCCTGCTTTATTTCCTATTTCTTTGTGCCTCCACACTCCTTTTAGCCCTTCGAGCCCTCCCGGCTCGTGGGCGGCGGTGCGAGTCTCGGGTTATCGGGCCTTCCCGGTAATCGGATTCTCGGGTCGTTACACAGGGCCTAGTTCTACATTGAGGGTAATCATCCCCATTGGCGGCCTTTTACTATTGTCATAGGCCGTGACTGTGATTGAGGAGGGCATGAGTTGTTCTTCATCAACCCCACATGCTTGGAGAGTACTCGGGGAAATCACATTTATAGACGCGCCCGTGTCCACCAGGCATACATCCACTGACACACCATTGATTTTTACCACAATACACAATGCATATTTTCGAGCTTCCTTGGGGGCAAGCTCGTGATTATGGAACATGATGGGCGGTTGTGTATCGGTGGGCGTCAGGACTGCCGAGATTTTCTCCGCAGGGAGATCCTCATTCACTATGACTTTTTGGAGATATTCCCTTAAAGCTTCTTGGTGAGATGTGGATCTCTTGATCAACTCGAGGATGGAGATACGGGCAGGCGTCTTATCCAGATGTTTCAACAAGTCATACTGGGTCCCAGGGATGGACTCTTCTGACTGCTCTTCCTTATCTTTCTCTGGTTGAGACTGTTCAGGGGCCTGACTATTCTGAGGAAATACTCGATGGAACATCCTTCCACTCCGGAGCACCATTGCTTGTGGGTCTTGCTGCACCTCTATGGTATTAGGTGTGGATTTTAACAGGGGTTTGAGAGGTAATGGTGAAGGAACAGTTGGTGGTATAGGGGTGATGACGGATGTAAAGGTTTTAATTAGGGGTTTGTTTGGTGGGGGAATGGTAGAGTGGTGGATGATAAGGGGCTTAGATGGTGGAGGTAGATTAGAAGTAGCAGGGACCTTGGATGAGTGGTGGATAATAAGGGACTTAGATGGTGGAGGAGGAGGTTCAATGGGGGTAGAGGTGGATGGTGTGTCATACGGGTAATGGGCGGTAAAAAGGTTAGAAGGCGGGGGTAAAGGTGCGATAGAGGTAGATGGTAAATTAGAGGAATAAGAAGTGATCAGGGAACTTGGGGGTGAAAAAGGAGTGGGAGATGGCCTTTGGTGATGGACTAACGGTGAATTGACGGTAGGGTTACGAATAAGAGGGTGTGATGGCTGTGGAACGGGAGAAGGACCAAATAGGGGTTGTGAGGGGGTTGAGTGGTAAGAAGATGATGTTCGAAGGAGACGAGGAGGTTGATTGGTGGTATGGCTGGTAGCAAAGACAGAGGTGCTTTCTAAATGATTGGTTTGCTCTCTTCCAACTTTCGGGAAGGAGGAAATCAGATTAACCTGATGGTTAGGCTGTTGGTGCTCCGGAAGTGGGTTATAGATGATGCCCATATTAGGCTGGTGTTGTGAGGCCTACTGAGACTCTTGTTGTTGCTGTGGTTGTTGTGGTAACTGTGGCCTAGGCGGAGGTCTCCTGGCCTTTAGGGTGGCGATGCATCGCCTCATTTCATCCCAATCGATTTCACCGAGATCATTCATGTCGTAAATGTAATCTTTGAAGTTGAAACAATTCTCCACCGTATGACCCGGCTGTCTGTGATAGACACAGTACCTGGAGGTATCAGCATTTGGGGGCCATGCAAACTTTTCTTTGGGCAAAGTAAGTAGGTTGGCAGCCATGAGGGCATTAAAAATATCTGGCAATGCCTCGGGCAATGGTGGATAATGGGCTCTTTTGGGTCCAATGGGCCTCATCCGTTGTTGTGGTGGAGGTGGAACTTGGTGATATTGAGGCTGTGGTTGTTGCTGTTGTTGCTGGAGATGGAAGGGTTGCATGTTGTTTTGCATAGGGTTGTTCTGAGGTGGAGGACGATAGGGAGGTGGACCCTGCTGAAAGGGTGGTGGACCCTACTGAAAGGGTGGTCGTGACATTTGACGAGGCCTGGGATTGGCTGGCTAGTTGGGACTGTCAAGCACACTCACTTGCTCGTTTATGACAACCCCTTCAGTTGTTCCTCCTTGAACACCGGTACCTGTTTTCTTAAACACCCTAGGCTTTGGGGGTTCAAACATATGCATGATGAGAGAATCTTTTAATTGGGTCTGGATATACCAGGCCCTCTCATAAAGTTCCTCCATCGTAGTAAGCTTATTCATGGCTAAAATGTGTCTAAACTGTGGGGTTGCATTAGACACAATCATTTTGACTTGCTCGGGTTCTGAAAGGGTATCCTTTACTTTATCGGCCAGGGACCTCCATCTATCGGCATACTGGACAAAATCCTCGTCTGACCTCATTTTCTCAGCAACTAGGTCGGTGATAGAAAGTGAGGGACCGACCCTATCCCGATACTTCTGTATGAATTTGGCTTTGACAACGTTAAAATCCTCAGCCTCGCTCGGCTCTAGTGAATAGAACCATTCTAAGGCGGGGCCATCTAATGACCTCCGAAAAAGGTAAGCCAGGGATTTTTGCTCATTCTGCCAGAAGGAGGATTCGTACATGAAATCCTTGATGTGAATAGAAGGATTACCCGTGCCGTTATACCTACGGTATGTAGGCATTTTGGAGGGTGGGAGATTAAGCACAGGAAGAGTCGGCAGAGAAATCTCAGGGGCGGACTTCACATCCATTACTTTCTTTAAATGCCGAAGTTCCTCGTTCATCTTGTTGAATTGATCGAGGAATGACTGAGTGGGCTCCTCGATCGGTAGAGACGGGGCCTGCCACTGAGGTTGAGAAGGCCTCACAGGGGCCTAAGAAGGAAACCCTGGGTATGGTAGCCCACCAGTGGACGGACCTGTTTGGGGTACCGTATGAAGGACGACTGGGATTTGAGATTGTGGAGGGGGAAATTGGTAAGAGGCAGGCTGTTGACTCGCCTGTCCTTGAAATGAGGAAGAAGGAACGTCATGTACATATGACGGAAAAGTGGTAGCCTGGAGCGGCTGTTGGTGGGATGTGGGAGCCGGAGTTGACTCCTGAGGAGGGGGAGCAATAGATTTCCCCTTTAAAATAGCCTGAAAGGCTAGAAGTTGCTCGGGGCTGAGCTGTGTACTGGCGAGGACACCTAATAGGGAAAAGATGTCCTGAGGTGGGGCTACTTCCCGTGAAACAGCGGGGACCTCTTGTGAGGTCTCACGAGAATAGCCCGAGTCCATTGCATGGACGCGTGGTTCAACTGATTGACCATGACCCGGTTGATTCTCTTCAAAAGAGTTATGAGCCATTTTTATTTTTCCAGAACGTAAGCGCATGCACCAACAAACAAATATGATTACCAAACAAGTGGATGATCTTACGTCGCTTTTTTTTTATTTTTTTGTGTTTTAACTCTCTTTTTTTTTCTTTTTTAAACAAATGTCAAAATTCACACAAAATTTACAAAAATCCTAGTTACAACTTTGTTTTACCGCCGTGTGAACTAGGGACACTCGTCTCACCACGGATAGGTAACTAACTTCGGGGTACTTCAGTGGTACAACCTGCCCAGTGAACGAAGAGGGAATCCTTCGATGTCGAGGACTTACGGAGGTCCCGATGGAGGAGATCCTAGTCCGTCGAGAGGAATTCTCGACGGAGAGTCCTTCCTTCACCGAGAAAGGTTAATCCTTAGAAAAATAAAATAAAGGGGTACGTAGATGCATGAAATGCAGTACTGAATGAAAGATATGTAACACAGATATAACAGGAATAAATACACAAATATAACAGGGATAATAATGATATAACAGATATAACAGCAGTAAACAAATAGAGTAGGATATAACCGTTCTTCTTTCCGAGACACGTAGATTACTTTGAAAAATAGGAAAGGGACTATAAGAGTGCACGTGGTGCACGAGGGGGATGACGTGGCGCACGCGGGCGCAATAAGGAAGGGCACACGCGGGTGCCGAGTAGAGGAGAGCACACGTGGGTGCTAAATGGAGGGGCACACGTGGGTGCCGAATAGAGGAGAGCACACGTGGGTGCTAAATGAAGAGGGCACACGTGGGTGCCAAGTAGAGGAGAGCACGCGTGGGTGCTAAATGGAGGGGCACACGTGGGTGCCAAATGGAGGAGAGCACACGTGGGTGCTAAATGGAGAGGGCACAGGTGGGTGCCAAGTAGAGGAGAGCACGCGTGGGTGCTAAATGGAGGGGCACACGTGGGTGCCAAATGGAGGAGGAGTGCACAAAGTGCACGAGACAACGCTAACCTCTCAAGTAACCACTAAGGACCGGGGGGAGTGCACGAGGTGCACGAGGGGAGTAGGCGCACGTGGGCGCAATAGGGAAGGGCACACGTGGGTGCCGAGAGGAGGGACACGTGTGGGTGTCAAAAGGAGGGGCACACGTGGGTGCCGAAAGTTTGTGGGTAACCAAAAAAGTAAAAAGCAGGTCCCACCGTGATTGCCAGAGATGTGAACGCGTCACGTGGTGGAAAGAGAGAGAGAGATGGGATTTCTCCCTCTCTGAGTGAAAGAGTAAAAAATGATGAAAATGAAAACGCGTGCGTAAAAAGGATGATGTAGAAAAGAGGGTAGAGAGTATGACCTGAAAGGTCACTTTGTACGGGGACGTGGAGCCTAGACTTACCGGACCTTCGGTACAGGGCGGAGAACGGGATCCGAACACCCTCTCACGCAAACTGAACCCCTTCCCGGTAGGCGTGACCTACCATTCCGAGGACAGCTTTGTATATACCGAGTGCGAACCTGGGACTCTACGTAGCAGAAGTTGACGGACACAAAGACACACGTTGACTCGGAATTTAGAACGTCATATCACTCCTCACATAATAATAATAACATGAATATAAACAGTAAACAGACCACCGCAGGATATTGATCCGTGCGGGGTTTTAACAACAATATAATAAAGTGCAGAGAGAAAAATGCCGAAAGTAAATGACCACGGTGAAATGACTCACCGCGGCTGATTATAGTACAAACAGACCCGGGTTTTAGCTATCCGCGGGTATTATAGACATAAAGTAAAATTTACTACAAGCACGCGCTTGGTGGTGTGATCGCCAGGGACCGTGGGTCCCGAACTGGTTGATCGCTTTTGCCTTTGACGCGGGATGCGTGGATTCCTTCTTCCTCTTCGTTCGACTGGCCGAAGAAGAGGGCTTTTGAGTGGTTACCCTGCAAAAAGAACAAACACAAAATAAAATTAAGTTAGAACAGATAATACGATATGATGACAATTCATGGAATAAAACACTGATAACATGGATAACAGACTAAAAACACAATAAAATAATAAAAGCAAGAAAAGAAGCGCCAATGGGAATGCAAGCACGAGGCGAACGAACGGTGGGACGAAACGGCTTCCACGGGAACACGTGGGAGAGCTGGTTGGGCTGAAAACCGCGCTTTTATTCCTGCACATTCAAAAGGGTAAAATAAGACTAATATAGATGAACACAGCAATATACATATTTAAACATATATATGTATATGATATATATATATATATACATATTTATACACAAATACACATGAATATATATATATATATGTATATCTATATGGATATAAGTACATCTATATAGATATAAGCACACATATATATATATATAATATATGTATATATATATACATATGTACATACAGATATTTAGATAGGTGCAGGTATTATGGATAATGAATGATATCACCCTCCACCACAATGGACTCCACTCTTATTATTGGACCTCTCTCAGTTAGAAGTCTCAACCTTCCGCAATGAATATACACATGCCAACATGATGGATTTACAAAAGTTAGATAAACGTAGCAGGATGCCGACGTGGGCCTTTTTGGGGATGCAATGCGAAAGGGTGCTTCTAAGGAGCGCTTGAGCCTTCTGCAGAATGAAAAGCACAAGTTTATCTTAAGCACTTATAAAGCACACATAATGAACGTGCTCATGTGGGTGCATATGGGTGTCACGTGAACACAGAAAGGGGGGAGAGGGGCAACGTAAGATAGAGAGATGAATAGAGAAAGAGAAAGAGAGAGAGAACTCTCCTCTCTTTTTTTTGTAGATTTTTATATTTTAGTTTTTATACCTGCAGTACATATGTGTAAAAAATATATAAGATATATATATATTGTATTTATATATATATAAGAGACAGAGAAAATAGATGTGAAGAAAGGATAGCAGAAAGATAGGAAGAGAGAATATGGGAAAAAAATAAAATACAAAAGAGAGAAGGTGAGAGGGAGAGAGAGAGCAAGAGATCTACGGAAGGGGGAGGCGATGGGGAGACAGAAGAGAGAGAAAGAGAGAAATAAATAAAAAAAAGAGAGAAGGGGGGGCGTGCGAGACAGGGAGAGAGAGGAAGGAGGAGAGAGAAAGGGAGAGTGGGAGAAGGAGAGGAAGAGAGGAAGAGAGAGGGAAAGAAAGATTAAAAAAGAAAGAAAAAAATATAACCGAAAGAGAAAGAGAGATTGGGTGAGGAGAGAGGGACGAGAGGGAGAAAGAGAGAGAGAGAGAAAGGGAGAGGAGAGAGTAACGGCAGGGGGAAAAAAATAAAAGAAAGAGAGATCTAGGAAGGGAGGGAGAGAGAGAGGGTGAGAGAGTGAGAAGGAGAGAGAGAGAACGCGACCGCGGCGGTCGCGAGAGGAGAGAGAGAGAGGCAGAGAAAGAGAGAATGGAGGGGGGAGAGAGAGAGAGAGAGAGATAGAGAGGGAGAAAGAGAGAGATATTGCGAGAGGAGAGAGAAGACGGAGGGGGAGAGGGCTCGCAGCGGCGACGTTGAGGCGGGGGCGTCTGTCGCGGCGTCCGGTGGTGTGGAGACGGTGGTGCTGCGGTGGCAACGACGGTCGCGTGGGGAAGCTTCACGGTGATGGCGGGGCGAGGTGGCTGGTGTCCGCGATAGCGGCGGGCGTGCGCAGGGGGCTGGCGGAGTCATGGAGGGGCACGGCGACGGTTAAGGCGGTGTCATAGAGGTGGCTCGCGGGAGGAGGCCGGAGGCTGGTTGCGGCTGGGGGCGGAGCAGAGGCCAGTGGAGTGGGGATGGTTGTGGGTTGCATGCAGGGGCGACGTGAAGAGGGAGCAGCGACGTCATGGAGCGTGGCATGGTGCAGCGGGGTGGGTTGACGACGGCGTGCCCACGGAGGTTGCTGGAGGTGGACGACGATGGCGGCACGGTGGGCTCGCGGAGGCGGCAGCGGGCGTTCGTCCGGCTGTGAGGCCGGTGGTGGTGAAGGTTGCTGTCGAGTTAGAAGGGTTGGAGGGGAGAGAAGAGGTGGCTGGTGGTTGGTTCTGCGGTAGTGAGGAAGGGGAAGAGAGATGGTGAGAACGAGAGCGGGTGAGGGTGGGTTGCTACGGGGTGCAGAAGGAAGAGAGGAAGAGTTGGGTGTGGGTGGTTTTTTGGAGAATGAGTAGGTTGCCGTCGGTAAGATGGAGTGGGCAGAGGAGTGGCTGTCGACGGGGTGGCTAAGGGTGTAGAAGGGAGAGAGGGAGAGTTGGGTGAGTGAGAGTGAATCGACTGGAGTGAGGGTGAGAAGGGATCGCCCCAGAGAGAAAGGAAGGGCTAGCCTGGGAGTATGAGAGGGAATGAAAGTTGGGCTTGGAGGGGGTGTATGTAACGACCCGAGAATCCGATTACCGGGAAGGCCCGATAACCCGAGACTCGCACCGCCACCCACGAGCCCGAAGACTCAGAAGGGTTAAAAGGATGGTGTGGAGACTACACAGGTATCACAAATAATTGCAGAAATTAAACAGTTATAACATTAAGCTGGAAATAAATTAACATTTTACATGGTCCACAATAGAAAATAACAACAATAATAATAGTCCACGACTAGTACAGAGACAAGGAAGAAAAGTACAGCTACACGGGGCATACCCCGGCTCTGACCTCTGGCACTACCTCTGGGCACCCGCACCACGCTGCACCCCAGACGCGCTCCCCTGGGGCGGCGCCTCACCTGAAACACGGTGAAAACACGCAGGGAATGAGTCTCGGAACAAGACTCAGTAGGGATCACTCGAACCCTACCTCGTAAAACGAGAAACCACTACACTAGCGTAGAAGAGTATCTCGGAAAGGAAAGCCCTGTACTCTACAGAACCAAGCCCTACGGCACGCAAACCGACACACGTGCCACGGTAAGAAGACCGAAGCTCAACGGCCAACCCGATAAAACCCGAAGGTCGGAAACACACGACTGACAGTCTGTCACTCCGTACTCGACAGGAGTACCACCCACTAGAAGCACAGTCGGTAGGGTCCCCTGACGTCTTACACCGCACCGCAGGTGAACCGCCTGACGTGGTAGGTCCTACCCGAGGCGCAGACACCGTACAAGTAACCACAAACAAGTGACTAGCTGGGGTCACGCCCGTCGACGTGGGTCCAACCGCCCCCAACCACGTGTGCACACACAGACCGCGCGTCCCTGGTCTGGCCCTCTGACCGGGTTTCCCCTCAGCCGGACTCTGGCTGCAAGACGTGGGGCCCAACGGTAACCGGTCCACAAACCGTCTCTAAAGGTCGGCCCGTACACCACTCCCTGGTGCGACCAGCACACGCGTACTGGTAGGCTACGACTAGTGGAGGGTCACTGAAGGAGTAGACTCTCACGTCACGGAAAATAACGTCGCAACCACAGGTACGAGGGACGCTCCTTGTACCCACACTAACGCACGGTGACGCAAACCGAAGTCACCACCTCCCGGGACCCCACGGCACCCCCACGTGTAGCCCCCACATGATGCCCCGCATCAGTCGGACTACGGGTCAGCACAGGGATCGAGACTAGCTCGTCCGGGACTCGAATTGGCAAGGAAAAGGAGTTGCGGTCACCGGAGGACCGCCTCCAGTGGTCGCGGTCGACCCAGGACCGCTACCACCTAGTCGCGGTCCTCCTTGGACCGCGACCACCCTGGTGCGCGAAAAGTGAATGCGGTCGCCTGATGACCGTTTTCACCTGATAGCGGTCTCCAGGAGACCGCGACCAGACTCCAACGGTCAAAAACCATCTCGAAGACCGTGCCGGACCCCATGGTGAAAGCGGTCGCCCCCTGACCGCCACCAGCAATCGCGGTGAGTCACAAGACCGCGACCGCCTGCCGACAGAAGAAGCCCCAACGGTCAAAAACCCTGGTGAAGGCGGTCCCCACCCGACCGCTACCAGTGAACGCGGCCACTGGTAGACCGCTATCATCTCGGAAAATCGAGAACGGCGGGAAACGGCCAAAAACACCATCCATGCCCCCATGCCTCCACCAGAGATGGGGAAATCAAAGGGGAAGGCCCCCGGGGACCCCTAGCATGATTCTAGGCCATCAAAACGTGAATTCATGCATCAAATCCATAGATCGGGCGACTCTCCCCAAAACGTGGAAAAACCCCAAGCATGCTCAAACAAGCCCCTCTCGGCCTCCCCTCGGCCTATAAATCACGGAAAAGATCGGCAAGAGGCTAAGGAACGTCACCCTACCTTAATGGAGCGAATGCTCCGCCGAATCACCAGCGAATCGCGAAGAACGCTTGAAGCTTCACGAACTCCCCACGCTTCCCACGCTTGCCGCACGCCCACACGATCGTCTCGACATCACCCACGTCCTCGCCGCGTCGCACCGCCGCCGTCTGCAGCCGAAACGGTGGTCGCCACTCTCGAACGGGAGAGAGGGAGAGAGAGGAGGGCGGCCACGGTTGGGGAAGGAAGGAGGAAGAAGAAGAAGAAAGAGAAGGAAGAAAAGAAAAAAGAAAAGAAATGGGATTATATAGAAAATCCGAATTTTCAGAAAAATACCGAAAATTAGAAAAATACATTTCCGAAATTCTCGGAACGCACCGATCGCAACGGTACCACTCGTGCCTGGGGGAACCGCCCGGTTCGCCCGCAGCGAGCTTCCGAAGAAAAAGCCGAAACACACACCGGGAATCGGAAAACACACGCGGAAAAGCCGCGGAACGCCTCCGGGCCTCCGAAACAACTCCGGATCGCGCCGATCCGAACACGAAAGATGTCCGAAACGAAATTTCGGACACAACGGAGCCGGACACTCCGAAAATCAGATCCGGGACCCACGAAGAAAGGATCCGAAAGGTCCGAGATATTACAGCCCTCCCCCCTTAAGGAATTTCGTCCTCGAAATTGAGAACAACCCAAGGGGAAAGAAGAGGAAGACTCACTCAAACAGATACGGGAACTGCTGACGCATCTCGTCCTCACGTTCCCACGAAGCCTCACCACCAGAGTGTCATTGTCACACGACCTTTACCAAGGGAAAGACCTTGTTCCGCAGGCGCTGCTCTCACCTATCCTCCACGCGGATCGGAAACTCTGGGAGAGAAAGATCTGGAGTCACCTCAGGCCAAACAGAAAACTCGAGCACATGAGAGTCATCGGGCATATACTTCCGCAACATCGAGACGTGGAACACGTTATGCACCGACGCCAACTCAGGAGGTAACTGCAACCGGTAAGCAACCTCACCAATGCGCTCCACAATCGCGAAAGGACCAATATAGCGGGGACTCAGCTTCCCACGCCGTCCAAAACGCATCACCCCCTTCATCGGAGAAACTCTCAAGAACACATGATCGCCCACGACGAACTCGAGAGGCTGCCTCCTACGGTCAGCATAGCTCTTCTGCCGACTCTGGGCCGCCAACATGTTCTGATAAACCAGGTGCACAACGTCCACACATTGCTGCACCAATTCCGGTCCCGTCAAAACACGCTCACCCACCTCAAACCAATCAAGTGGAGTCCGACAAGGACGCCCATACAATGCCTCATAGGGAGCCATACCAATGCTTGAATGATAGCTGTTGTTATAGGCAAACTCCACCAATGGTAGGTGATGAATCCAAGTCCCCTGTCACTCCAGACAGCAGGATCTCAACATATCCTCCAAAGTCTGAATGGTCCTCTCAGACTGACCATCTGACTGAGGATGATACGCCGAGCTAAATGCCAACTCCGTGCCAAGAGCTCGCTGGAAACTCCTCCAAAATCCAGAAGTGAAGCGCGGATCCCGATCCGACACGATCGAAATGGGAACCCCATGCAACGGCATGATCCGCTCCACATAAAGATGAGCCAACTTAGACACGCTCCAGCTGACCTTAACCAGTAACAACCGCGTCACCTTCGTCAGCCGATCCACCAGCAACCAAATACTGTCCTGCCCACTCGGGGTCCTCGGAAATCCCACCACGAAATCCGTGGTCACATGGTCCCACTTCTAAGTAGGAACATCCAAGGGCTGGAGAGTACCTCCTGGTCGCTGATGCTCCGCCTTCACCTGCTGACAGATCAGGCACCTGGCCACAAACTCTGCGACATCTCTCTTCATGCCAGGCCACCAGAACTGCCTCCGCAAGTTCCGATACATCTTCGTCGCACCCGAGTGCACAGTGTACCTGCTCCCATGAGCCTCGCGTAACACCGCACGACGAACCTGCTCCTCCGCTGGGACGTACAGCCTGCCGCGAAACCTCGCAGCACCATCCTCGCAGAGCTCCACATCAGCCATCGCCAGAATCGGGGTAACTCAGGGTCCGCATGCTGAGCCTCTGTCACCTGACGACGGATAGCAGGAGTGACAGTCAGACTCGCAAGCACTGCCAACCCTGGCTCCTAGGGAATCTTGAGCCTGAAGGATACTTCGGGAACTTGTTCCCAGAGCCTCCACTTCCTCAACATCAAGGCACTGACCGCAACCTTCCGACTCAAGGCATCAGCAATGACATTCATCCTGCCCGGCTGATAAGACAGGGTGAAGTCATAATCCTTCATGAACTCCATCCAACGCCTTTGCCTGAGGTTCAGATCTCTCTGCGAGAACACATACCTCAAACTCTGATGGTCAGTAAACACCTCGAACTTCTCGCCGTACAAATAATGCCTCCAGATCTTCAGCGCGAAGATCACCGCCGCCAACTCAAGGTCATGGGTACGGTAGTTCTCCTCATGGGACTTTAGCTGCCGAGATGCATAAGCCACCACTCTACCATGCTGCATCAGAACAGCACCCAATCCGATGCCGGAAGCATCTGTACACACCACAAAACCTCCCGATCCAGAAGGTAAAACCAACACCGGAGCCGAGGTGAGTAATCTCTTCAGTTCCCTGAAGCTCTGCTCACACTCCTCAGACCAGACGAAAGGCACATCCTTCCGCGTGAGTCTAGTCATTGGGGTCGCAATGCGAGAAAAATCTGGATAAACCGGCGATAATAACCCGCAAGCCCCAAGAAACTCCGGATCTCCGTCACCGACCTCGGCCTCGGCCACTGCATCACTGCCTCGACCTTGGCGGGGTCCACGGAAATGCCATCACCAGAAATCACGTGCCCCAGAAAGTGCACCTCGCTGGGCCAAAACTCGCACTTGCTGAGCTTCGCATACAACTGGTGATCTTGCAACGTCTGCAGCACCACACCCAAATGGTACGCGTGCTCCTCAGCAGACTGTGAATAAACAAGGATGTCGTCCACGAAGATGACCACGAACAGGTCCAAATACGGATGAAACACCCTCTGCATCAAGTCCATGAAGGCTGCAGGGGCATTGGTGAGCCCAAACGGCATCACCAGAAACTTATAATGCCCGTACCTCGTACTGAATGCAGTCTTCTCCACATCAGACTCGCGAATTCTCAGCTGATAGTAACCGGACCGCAAATCAATCCACGAGAACACTCGCGCAGACTGCAGCTGGTCGAACAAATCATCAATCCGCGGCAACGGATACTTGTTCTTAATGGTTACCTCATTCAGCTGCCGATAGTCAATGCACAACCGCAGACTACCGTCCTTCTTCTTCACAAACAACACGGGCGCACCCCAAGGGGAAAAGCTAGGACGGATATACCCCTTGGCTAACAGTTCCTGCAACTGCACCCTCAACTCTCTCAACTCAGCGGGGGCCATACGGTAGGGAGCCTTCGCCAAAGGTCCCGTACCAGGCACAACCTCGATCACGAAATCGATCTCCCGCTGGGGAGGTAATCCAGGCAACTCCTCGGGAAAAACGTCGGGAAACTCGCACACCACCGCAATGTCCTCGACATCCGGCTCCATCCGGTCAGACACAACCACGGACGCGAGAAAACCTTGACAACCAGAATCAAGCAACCGACGGGCTCGAATAGCAGAGATAAGGAATCGAGAAGAGGTGGAACGGATACCTTGGAAATAGAAGGTCCTCTTGCTCAGATGCTGGAAGTAGACCCTCTTCATTCCACAATCCACCATCGCTCCATGGGTCTCGAGCCAATCCATGCCTAGAATCACATCGTAATCCCGACGCTGCAACGCATACAACCTGCCTGGCATACTCCGCCCATCGATCCAAACCGGAACCGGATCGAAGCAATACGGAGTGATCATAAAATCACCCGAAGGCAACTCCACTGCCAAATCACAGGACAACTGGGTCACCGGCTCCTCGACGCTCGACGCGAAATCCTCCGAAATAAACGAATGAGACGCGCCAGAATCAAACAAAACCCGAGCCGCACAACCCAAAATCTGAACGGTACCTTCCACGAGCTGCGATGCCACTGCCTCTGCCCTGGTCAAGTGCGTGATCTGGTCCCGAGCCCTCTGCCTGCCTCCCACACTAGCTGACCTGGATAGCGACGGATACTGTCCCTGCTGCTGCTGTTGCTGCCTCTGCTGCTGGGGAACCTGCTGCTATGGCGGCCTCTGGGGACAGTCAAGCGCCATATGCCCTGGCTGGTCACACCGAAAATAGACGATCGGCGCCGTGCACTGCCTGCCTGGGTGGGTCCCACCACACCGTGGACAAAGTCCTCGCGATCCACCCCCTGATCCCTGACGCTGCAAAGGAACCGGCTGCTGTACACTGCCCGATGAAGCCTGCCCCTGGTCCCTGGACTTCTTCTTGCCGAACCCTTTCTTGAAGAACTTCTTGACCTTCGAGCCGAAGGACGCAGATCTTGTCACCGAAGCTGCCGATGCCGGTACTCCTGAACCACCCGACGCATGCTGGAAGAAACCCTGCTGCTGGGTAGCCGACTGCTGGCTGCGACCTGACAAGGACTGCCCCTGGCTGATCGGTCCTCGAGTCCTCTGCATATCCATCTCCAAAGAAATCGCAACACGAGATGCTGTCTCTAGATCAGTGGCCCCGTTCGCGATCAAATGGTGTCTCAGCTCCAGCCTCAAGCCCTGCACAAACTGCGTGGTCCTCACCCTCTCATGCTTCATGATGTGAGGTGCGTACCGACCCAGCTCGACAAATCGGGCCCTGTACTGCAACACGGACATGTCACCCTGCACCAGCTCCAGAAACTCCCGCATCCGCTGCGTGGCAACAATATCTGGACAGTACGTACGCTCGAAAGCACTGACAATGTCATCCCACTCGATCTGCTCAAGTGGACGAAGCTGAAAGGACGTCTTCCACTCGGAAGACCACCACCTCCGAGCCGTACCCTGCAACTGGTTGTAGGCCAACACCACTCTGTCCTCGGCAGCACTCTTCGCGGAACTGAACACCCGCTCCATCTCATCAAGCCAATCACGAGCCGCATCAGGGTCTGCCTGGCCGCTAAAGTAAGGCGGATGGAACTGCATGAAGTCCCTCACTGCTCGGCCTGGCCCACCCCTGACTGACGAGCCCTCACCAGCCTCTCCGCCGAACTGCTAAGACATAAGCTGGTACATGCCACGGAAGAAATCCTCGGCCCCCGGAACCCTCGCAGTATCCGCGGCCTCGGTAGCCCCCAGTGGCGCTCTGCTATGCTCCTCCTGGTCCCTCTGGACCCCCTGCTGGATCTCCTGACCTCCCGCCGACTGCCCCTGCTGAGAGCGAGAGCTCCTCCTTGGCGCCATACTCGCTCCTGAAGCAAAAAGATAGGAAACACGAAAACGGCAAGGTCAAGAAAAACACATGATGCCCAATGCCAGCGTCACCTGTACATCATCGCTGTGGACTAGTGGACCACTAAAATTACCTATAATTCTCATGCAATTCCACAACCGCGCTCTGATACCAGCTATAACGACCCGAGAATCTGATTACCGGGAAGGCCCGATAACCCGAGACTCGCACCGCCACCCACGAGCCCGAAGACTCGGAAGGGTTAAAAGGATGGTGTGGAGACTACACAAGTATCACAAATAATTGCAGAAATTAAACAGTTATAACATTAAGCATGAAATAAATTAACATTTTACATGGTCCACAATAGAAAATAACAACAATAACAATAGTCCACGACTAGTACAGAGACAAGGAAGAAAAGTACAGCTACACGGGGCATACCCCGGCTCTGACCTCTGGCACTACCTCTGGGCACCCGCACCACGCTGCACCCCAGACGCGCTCCCCTGGGGCGGCGCCTCACCTGAAACACGGTGAAAACACGCAGGGAATGAGTCTCGGAACAAGACTCAGTAGGGATCACTCGAACCTACCTCGTAAAACGAGAAACCACTACACTAGCGGTAGAAGAGTACCTCGGAAAGGAAAGTCCTGTACTCTACAGAACCAAGCCCTACGGCACGCAAACCGACACACGTGCCACGGTAAGAAGACCGAAGCTCAACGGCCAACCCGACAAAACCCGAAGGTCGGAAACACACGACTGACAGTCTGTCACTCCGTACTCGACAGGAGTACCACCCACTAGAAGCACAGTCGGTAGCGTCCCCTGACGTCTTACACCGCACCGCAGGTGAACCGCCTGACGTGGTAGGTCCTACCCGAGGCGCAGACACCGTACAAGTAACCACAAACAAGTGACTAGCTGGGGTCACGCCCGTCGACGTGGGTCCAATCGCCCCCAACCACATGTGCACACACAGACCGCGCGTCCCTGGTCTGGCCCTCTGACCGGTTTTCCCCTCAGCCGGACTCTGGCTGCAAGACGTGGGGCCCAACAGTAACCGGTCCACAAACCGTCTCTAAAGGTCGGCCCGTACACCACTCTCTGGTGCGACCAGCACACGCGTACTGGTAGGCTACGACTAGTGGAGGGTCACTAAAGGAGTAGACTCTCAAGTCACAGAAAACAACGTCGCAACCACAGGTACGAGGGACGCTCCTTGTACCCACACTAACGCACGGTGACGCAAACCGAAGTCACCACCTCCTGGGACCCCCCGGCACCCCCACGTGTAGCCCCCACATGATGTCCCGCATCAGTCGGACTACCGGTCAGCACAGGGATCGAGACTAGCTCGTCCGGGACTCGAATTGGCAAGGAAAAGGAGTCGCGGTCACCGGAGGACCGCCTCCAGTGGTCGCGGTCGGCCCAGGACCGCTACCACCTAGTCGCGGTCCTCCTTGGACCGCGACCACGCTGGTGCGCGAAAAGTGAATGCGGTCGCCTGATGACCGTTTTCACCTGATAGCGGTCTCCAAGAGACCGCGACCAGACTCCAATGGTCAAAAACCATCTCGAAGACCGTGCCGGACCCCATGGTGAAAGCGGTCGCCCCCTGACTGCCACCAGCAGTCACGGTCAGTCGCAAGACCGCGACCGCCAGCCGACAGAACAAGCCCCAACGATCAAAAACCCTGGTGAAGGTGGTCCCCACCCGACCGCTACTAGTGAACGCGGCTACTGGTAGACCGCTATCATCTGGGAAAACTGAGAACGGCGGGAAACGGCCAAAAACACCATCCACGCCCCCATGCCTCCACCGAAGAGGGGGAAATCAAAGGGGAAGGCCCCCGGGCACCCCTAGCATGATTCTAGGCCATCAAAACGCGAATTCATGCTTCAAATCCATAGATCGGGCGACTCTCCCCAAAACGTGGAAAAATCCCAAGCATGCTCAAACAAGCCCCTCTCGGCCTCCCCTCGGCCTATAAATCACGGAAAAGATCGGCAAGAGGCTAAGGAACGTCACCCTACCTTAATGGAGCGAATGCTCCGCCGAATCACCCGCGAATCGCGAAGAACGCTTGAAGCTTCACGAACTCCCCACGCTTCCCACGCTTACCGCACGCCCACACGATCGTCTCGATGTCACCCACGTCCTCGCCGCGTCGCACCGCCGCCGTCTGCAGTCGAAACGGTGGTCGCCGCGCTCGAACGGGAGAGAGGGAGAGAGAGGAGGGCGGCCACGGTTGGGGAAGGAAGGAGGAAGAAGAAGAAGAAAGAGAAGGAAGAAAATAAAAAAGAAAAGAAATGGGATTATATAGAAAATCCGAATTTTTGGAAAAATACCGAAAATTAGAAAAATATATTTCCGGAATCCTCGGAACGCACCGATCACAACGGTACAACTCGTGCCTGGGGGAACCGCCCGCTTCGCCCGTAGCGAGCTTCCGAAGAAAAAGCCGAAACACACACCGGGAATCGGAAAACACACGCGGAAAAACCGCGGAACGCCTCCGGACCTCCGAAACAACTCCGGATCGCGCCGATCCGAACACGAAAGATGTCCGAAACGAAATTTTGGACATAACGGAGCCGGACACTCCGAAAACTAGATCCGGAACCCACGAAGAAATGATCCGAAAGGTCCGGGATATTACAGTGTTCGTGGTTAGCAATGGGAGGGGAGAATTATTGAAAAAGATAAGAGAGATGAGGGTGTTAGGTGGGGTGTCAATATGACAGTTGTTGGGTTGTGGAGGGTGTGAGAGAGACATAAGGAGAGGATAATTAAAGGAAAGAGGCTCACGACGTGAAGAGAGTAGATGAATGTAGATGGTTGTGAGAGAAGAAGACAAGGTGTGAAAAGAAGGACACTGAAATATGGAGGGAAGTGTCGGAAGGAGAAATTATTAACATGTGTGTGTTTAGTGAATGGCGGGGACATGGGAGAATTATCGTGTGTGTTGTTTAGTGAATGTGAGAGAATATCATGAGTGGATGGACAAAGAGATAAGAATGGGGGACAAATAGAGAAACCTGGGAGAAGGATGGGAGGTTTTAAGGGAACGGGAGATTTAGAGGGGTGAAGTGATTAGCATTAATTAAGAAGCATTAAAAATAAAAGTAAATATACATATACATCTATGTATATATTTACAATCGTATATATATATATATATATATATATATATATTATATATCATACATATATATACAACCTTCTAAACATATATATTTAAGTTTTTATGTTTATATTTTTATTATTTTTTAACATTTTCTCAATTTTTTTGTATTTTCTATAATCTTTTTATTATTATTATTATTATTTTAAATTTTCTTGTAAGCTTTTCTCATTTTTTTTGTATTTTCTAACCTTTTATGATTTTTTTATTATATATTTTATGTAAAATCCTGAAAAATGATTAATCACCCACATAAATTAAATGTGTAAGTCACTTTGAGGCATCGTAGTGTAATATGAGATTTACCCGCGAAAAACATGAAAACGGCGTGTCTACAACATCCTGTAAGGGGCTATAGAAACAGGTGCTGCTCCTGGAATGAGTTCAATGGTGAAGTTCACTTCCCTCTCGGGCAGTAAACTGGAAACACGTCTGGGAACTCATTTACAATAGGGATGTCTGCTATGTTAATTTCTTTGGATTAGGTGATAATGATAGAAGCAAGAAAAGCTTTACATCCACGCGAGATAAGTTTGCATGCTTGAAGTGAGGATATGATAGTGGGGTGTTTCTTGTACTTGATGCCAAGAAAAGAGAATCTTGGAAGACTGGGCTTTCGAAAGGATATAATCCTATTTCGGCAATTGATATAAGCATCATGATCTACAAGCCAATCTACCCCTAAAATGGCATCATAACCTTTCATGTCAAGACATATTAAGTTTGCGGGGAGATTATGACCTTCTACTATCACTTCGCTATCCGGATAATAGTCGGTAAGCTTTGTTCCAGAACCTAAGGGTGTGGAAATAGCAAGATCTGAAGGTAAGGGAACTGATGCGATTGGTAATGTTTTAGCTAAAGTAGTGGAGATAAAAGAATGAGAGGCACCCGTATCAAATAGCACAAATGCAGGACGAGAACAAATTTGAAGAGTACCTTCCATAAGCCCATCATCCCTGGGTGCTTCCTCTTCTTCTAGAACAGCATTGAGGCGAGCCTGCCTCCTGCGTCCTCCACCAGATGACTGGTCCTTCATAAGGGGGCATTCCGACATGCGATGCTCCCTGCTTCCACAATGTAAAAAAGCGTCAAGATGCTTCCAACACTCCTCAGCCGAATGGTCGAATTTTTCACAAAATGTGCAAGCCGTGGCGACCTGCTCCTTCTCTTCCTTGACTTTCTTTTGCTTATGGGAACTTTCACCATTCCCATTCCTGGATCTCTTCTTACTATCACGGCTTTTGTAAGGCTCCGTGATGCTGAATTTCTCTTTCTTATAACGCCGATCAGAACGTCGGCTAGATTCTTCTCCTTTCCCTTTCAATTTTTTGACCTTCTCTAAGGTCCTTTCACATAGGTATGATCGTTGAACCATCTCCGCATAAGTACGGATGTTTTGGGTCCCGAGCTGCTGAATGAACCCGAGTCGTAACCCGTCCATAAACCGATTTGCCTTGAGTAGATCGGTGCTGATAAGATGCGGTGCGTAAGGTGCAAGCCTTGAGAATTGCAGTTCATATTCGGCAACCGTCATCATTCCTTGCCGAAGAGCGGCAAACTCCATAGCCTTTCGTTCCTTTACGTGCTCAGAAAAGTACTTGGCACGGAACATGGTGAGAAAACCGTCCCATGTATGAGGTGCATTGGCCGGAGGTGCCGGAACCGACTTCCACCATGTGCGAGCATCTTTGTTGAGTTGAAAGGTTGCGAGACGCACCTTCTCCTGATCGGTGCATTGGATGACATCAAATATACGATTCATTTCATTTATCCAGTTCTTCGCCTCATCGGGATTAGACGAACCATAGAATCGTGGAGGATTTAAACTCCGGAAACTACGATGTAGGTCACCAGCCCTTGCCCCTGCGCCGCCTTGCGCTATGGTTTGCAATGCCTGAGTAAGGCCGGCAACTGTTTGTTGCATGCCATCCCAATCTACACGATGAGCCATAAGGTACCTGAGAGAAATATAACAACTTGTTATTTCTCATGAAATTGGAATGAAAAATCCATCTTAAGGCTAATTAATTATCTTATCCCGGGCTCTACCCAATTCTCACACGGGTATGGAATTTCTTCCTTAGTTCATAGGTAGGGGTCCTTAAACCTTGGACTTATCCTATGACATGATTCCTCTTCCTAAGTCCTAAGACTTAGGCTCTGATACCAACTTAACTATCACGCCCCGAGCCTTTATTACAGCGGAAGACTAACTCGGGGAGCGCGAACAGCCGGCATGATAAGCCTCTTGCAAGCAAGAACGATCAGAGCGTAAGACAATCACACACACAAATGCAATTGCACAATATTACTCAAACTCCAACTTTATTTCAAAATAATCAAGTACAACCACTAATTCAATTTCCATTATGCACTAGACTCATGAAATAGGAAATTACATAGACTCAATCTAAACAATTTAGACTTCCTAAGTCTTCACTCTCATCTTGACAATACTTTCATTCGCTCTTGGACCCGCTACTTGTATAATCCGAATCCGAATTCGAATCACTTCCATCTCCCAAAAAGATTGGAAATGGGTAATGAGCACACTTGCCCAGTAGGTATCTTCGCATCAATATGAAGACACTATTAAAGTAATTAACAATTTATCTCTAAAGAATAAGGTAAAAATCATGCGAATGCGATCAATCACGCGATTAAACCAAAGTAACAAGACGATCAAGTAAGTTAGAATGAGAGCAAGTATGAACTAGCAAGAATGTAACAAGAACATGATATGGCCTTTCATGAACAAGAATGTAACAAGAATGTACTAGCAATACCACATAGTCATCATCCAAACATCATTTGCTTACGAGCAAGTAGTTGGTGAATTTCTGTGGAATATCATGTAACAAGCAAGAAAGTCATGTACAAGAATGTCATGTCGTGCCGTGGATTTTCACTTATTTATAGATAAAGTAATCCCAGCGCAATGCGACGCCAGTAGCATCATACCCCATGGTTTATAAAATAGTATGTTTCCGACAATCAGCCGAGGGGACTAGCATAGAGCCCTTGAACACAATCAGTGCTCGATCGCATCTTCAAGTATAAATCAAACTTTTTCCACGCATATAACAATAAGGTATGGCCAAGAATGTACAATTCCAACAAGCTCTTGATAACAATAATTCAATGAATGAATGCTTTAATGAGATTTATAAGAAACCAAGAATGACTTATACTATGTTATGCTTATGGAAATAAATCGACGGCATAACGGTACATTCTTTATCTTCCATTCATTATATTAGGTTTCTTGATCAATATGATAAGTTCTAGATCATTAATAGTCCATCTAGAAATCTTGGAATATCAACCCTTGGTCCACCTTGGGTTAAAATACTCAAGCAGTGTGACGGTCGTGTACTGGGCCGTTACATGATGTGACGTTCCAGTATTGGGCCGTTATATTAGTCTGAATCCAGAACCAAAAAATTGGACTCAGTGGAATGTGACGGTCGTATATTGGGCCGTTACTTGTGCCTGACGGTCCAATATAGAGCCGTTACAACACTGATAACCAAAAATAACAATATTGTAGTCTAATCAATGGGCTTTAATGGTACAACCAACTCGGCGTCCTAGTGGGAATCCCAGGCTCGCGGAGAATTACGGAGGCCATGAAACAAGATTTCCTAGTCCATTGGAAGGAATATCCAATAGAGCGGTCTTCATGTCCAAGAATAATGTTCCTATAGTGCAAAGTGAACTAATGGATAACATACCGGAATATGTGCCATATACTTAAAGAAATGACTCTACAGGCAGAAAAGAATGAGTAACAATGTGAAACCATGAGAAAACTCCGTCAATACAATATTTGGAAAATCATGATTTAGAATACAAAACTATAGAGTTTTAGCCCATGAAATTAGCATAACTTAAATAACCTAAGATACATTAATCATGCAATTTGATCATGAATCAGTAACTTAAACTTAAAGTCATGATAATAGGTCCAAACTTAGCTATCTAAGCTTATTTATAAGTAAACTTAACTGGTTATCATTCTGCATCGGGCTAACAGAGCACAGTGCCTGACGGTCTAGGATAGGCGCGTTATAGTATTGTGACGGTTTATCGAGGGGCTGTTACAGTGGTACAACATACCGGAATATGTGCCATATACTTACAGAAATGACTCTATAGGCATAAAAGAATGAGTAACAATGTGAAACCATGAGAAAACTCCGTCAATACAATATTTAGAAAATCATGATTTAGAATACAAAACTATAGAGTTTTAGCCCATGAAATTAGCATAACTTAAAATAACCTAAGATACATTAATCATGCAATTTGATCATGAATCAGTAACTTAAACTTAAAGTCATGATAATAGGTCCAAACTTAGCTATCTAAGCTTATTTATAAGTAAATTTAACTGGTTATCATTCTGCCTCGGGCTGACAGAACACAGTGCCTGACGGTGTAGGGTAGGCACGTTACAGTATTGTGACGATTTATCGAGGGGCTGTTACAGTGGTGTAACGCTCTTGCTAGGGTGCGTCAGAGACAATAGAGCAGTTAAAACACAACAAAATGTGACGGTCTATCGTAAGGCCGTTACATACATGTGACGGTCTCACGTTAGTGCGTCAGAGAACTTGTTGGCAGTAAACTAAAGTGAAGGTTTATGAAAACATAACATGCCTGAAATCAACATATTACCACTGTCCTAGTCATGATAACGATGCATAGGCCAACTATATGCATGGGTTTAGTGAATAGACAAGAAAATTCCTTTTAATTTCTATTTAGGGCTAAGAGATGCATGAATGTATAAAACTATGAAATCATGAAATTCTTAGTCTATAATGCATGAAATCAAGCACAAACAGAGGACTTTTATTCCTAACAAGCTATTTTTGCCAATCATGATATAACCTACCTTTTCTAAAACCTTTAAACTTCGAATTTGATGCTAAATGGTATCCTTAGTCCCTTGTACTTCTTGTGATAAATCAGTAACTTCAATCTACTCTATTTCCTCAGCCTCTTGACCTAAGGATGTGAAAACTGGAGGGTAAGAAGATGAAACTATTGGGAACAAAAGATTCTAAAGGATTGAGTTCTAATTACCTCCCTTAGACGTCCTAATGTCCTGATCTTCAGAGGGCTTTCGTTCAGATTCCTGAGTTGCTAAGGTTGAATCAGCAACTTTGGAAGTTTCTATCTCCTTAGTTGCTTGATCTCCTAGCACGAAATTTGGAGAACTATTAGTCTAAAGTATACTAAACAAAATCTTCTAAAGAACTTACCCGAAATTATGACTCCTTACCTTGATTCCTCACAAGCCAAAAGTAAGGGTCGCTCAGTTCAGAACTATGTCCTATTTATAGGGTTTTGACTAGGGTTTGGAGATTAGATCGATTCTAGAGTCCTTAATTTGCCAGAACCTAATCCCTAAGAGTCCTTAGCAATGTTATAAGCTCTCCCAAGTCGATCTCTTGTAGATAGGATTTCAAAGTTCCAATCTTTTTACAATTTCCTCACCTTACGGAATCTGCAGGATGTAACGGTCGTGTCTAGGTGCGTTACATGACTATGGTGGTCGCTCGATAGACCGTTACATTCAATGTATATAGAGTTTTAATTTAATCAAACTCTTTTATTCATTTATCCACATAATTATCTTATATAAATAGTATTTATCCTTAAAATATGTGAAAAAGCTAATTACCCTTCTAGAATATGGGCCAAACTTAATGGGCTTGGTCCATTAACCTGTTGGATAATAATTAGATAGGATAGGTTAACTAATTAGCCTAATTGAGCCTTATAATGACTTATTAATCTAATAACCCCTTCATTAATTTATTTAAGCCTTTATAATTTCCAAAAAATTATTTTAAAATTCAAAATTTATATATATACATTCTGGTGCACTACAATTCCGGTGGCCTCCTTCCAGGCGGGCCTCCGTATTCCAGTCCATCCTTTTATTGGAGTTGTCCTTCATCATTACGGGCGGAATCCTGGGGGGATAACCCCTAATTCGTACAACAAACTCTGCGGGTTCGTCTACGCATGCCGAAGAGCGTCGGTGGCGCCGAGTGTCTTTCTGTTTCAGCACTTCTTCCTCCTCTAAAGTTGTCCCTCTGATACTTATTTTGCCTATTTCAAGGCCCACACCCATCAGTATTTCATCACGGTCTCCCGTATCTCATCCAACCGCAAAGGCTGGGCGGAGCGGTACGTGTACCTCATTAAGTCAAAGGACTGGGAAATGGCCTCCGATGGTTGGATGCGCAGTGGCTTTCCTCGCCCTTGGCGCGATTCGAAGCCTTCTCTGAACGCCAAGGGTCGCCGAGATCTGAAGGCGGTTTCCCGATATCCTCTCGTCGATGCAGACCACGTTCTGACCCTGGCACTGCTCTGAGAGCTGGGGTTGTGTCCTCAGTTGCCGCAGGGTACTGGCCTTGTCTCCCCGTAGGGTTGTGGCGGTAGTGACCAATTCTTGACTAACCTCGCCTTTGCTTCCAGGGGCGATCGAAGCGCAGGGGTGGACCCCTGAAATCGTCCGGCTATCGCTGCTTGCTCCTCGTCCCGTGGATCATGTCACTCCGGGGGCTGGCCAGGTGTCGGTCGCCGTCCCCCCAGCCCAGGTTGCGTTCGCCCCGGGGAGGTTGCAGTACCCAGCCCCTGTCGGCGTTCCCTTGGTGCGTTCGCCTGCGACATCGATGGCCAGCGGAGGGCCCAGTCTTCGGCGAAGTTCCCCCGAAGCTACTCCGAGCGCTCCCGGCGAGGAGTCCGCCATGGCCGGTGGTGGTCGGGCTTGCCCGACCGAGGATGAATTGCTGGAGATGGACAGTCGCCGCCAATCGAGGAAGAGGGGGAGAGACTCGACTCCAGGCAGGAGCCGGGCTCCTCCTTCGTCCGGGGCGCCTCCCCCCAGTGTTGGCCTACCGTCGTTGCCTGTGGTGCCGGCGACTGCTACCCTGGCGTCTATCTCCGGCGGACGGGGGCGTGAAAGGGGCAAGGCCCCTGCTGTTGTTGAAGCTGCTCCTCTCCCTTCGCAGGGGGTTCCCCCGCGTGGTCGGCCCTCGCAGCCCGAGGACTCTCCAGCGGGGATGCCTGTTGTCCCGGGCATTGTCGACCTCATGGTACGGAGTGCCAGCTGGCATGAGCACGTCGGGGAGCTTGGCCCCGAGACTGTGCATGAGTTGACGGCCGTTGCCACGAGGAGCGTGTGCCTGGTCGTCAGCGCCTTGGGGCTGTGGAGGCACTGCTTCCTCGATGTTGTCCGTGAGTTGGCGGCCAGTAAGGCCCTTCAGGCGGAGGCCGAAGGGCGTTGGAAGGAGTCCGAGGCTGCAAACGCCGGGCTCCAGGAACAGTCATCCCAACTAGAGTTGGCGTTGACTGGGATGGAGCGCGACCGGGACTCTTTCCGGGCGCAGGCTGATGTGGCCGGCGAGTGCACGGCCAAGCTAGAAGCGGAGGCCCGGGCCATGAAGGCCACATCGAGGCGGAGCTCTCCAGGCTGTGCATGTCCCTGTCCTCGGCTGGCGAGGAGGCTGTGGAGGCCTTTCGCTCTTCCTCGGCTTACCGGGCTGAGTTGACGGAGGCGGCCTTGGAGTACTACGGGCCGGCACGTGACCGCAGCTTCCGGGAGGGCTGGAGCGTGGCTGTGAGGGCCACAGCAGAGCACTTCGACCTTGAGGCCTCGGTCCTCCCTCCTCCTTCAAATCCGTACGGCTCGGAGGCCGCTGACGAGGAACAGGGGCCTGACCCTGTAAAGACGGGCGCCGAACAGCTGGTGTCGAGTGCGGGCGAACGAGCACCCGCGGAGGTTGCTATGGTGGACTTGAGTGACGAGCCACCTCCTCCTAGTGCTACTGCTGTGCATGCGCCTGCTAAGTCCAGGGTACGTGATGATGTAACCTGGGCAGGCCCTTAAGAGGATGCCCCTAGCTATTTTTTCCTTTTTCTGCACTTTCCGAGGCAGTAGCCTCTTTTTTGTAATTTTTTTTTTAGAAATGAAAACCTTCCTTTTATCTGCAAATCTTGAGATTTCTTTCGTGTATTTCCTTCCTCCTGAACTGTCGCGAGATCCTCTGGGGATACGAAACGGCGCCCTCGATGAGGGCTCCTGAAGGAGCGCGACTTTCGGGATTCGTCGCTTCGATTTCCACAGATTTGATTGAGGCCGTAGGAGTCCTCATGCTTCTGGGGACTCTGCTTCCCCTATAAATGGTGGCTCTCGCAGCGTTCCAGTGATCACCTTTGCGTCATCAGACATTTGCAGGTAGCCTTCTTAGAGAATGTCCTCAGGAGAGTCTGGTACCTCGTCGGATGATGAATCTCTGCGGCTCGTCATCAACCTTTGGTCCTCTGGGGGAATCCAGCGTTGGTACCGTGGCGGCTGTGGCCTACGCCTGGAGAGGGTGTCCCGGCTCTTGAGCAGTACAGGCTCGGGTACCTAGATGGCTGGCGGGAGGCCTTGGAGAAGGTTAACCGTTTGTATGCAGGCAGGGGAATCCTGCTTCTTGAGTCGGATAGGTTTCATCCTTGACGGGATGAGAAGTGTCAGGGTAGCGCTGCTTTCAAAACTTCAGCTATTTCCCCTTGCTCATATTTGCGGCGTATAACCGTTGTTTTTCCCTCGCAGGTGCTTGGTAAGATGCTCCTCGTTGTTGGAACATCTTCCTACTTTCTGGTAGGAAGGATCGTAAGGAAGGGTGAAATTTATTTTCCATTTTTCCATTTTTAAAAGAAGATCTCGCGACCCGTTGCCCTCCCCTCCTTCTCCCCGGTGCTCCCGCCCTCTCCCTGGCGCTCTCCCTATGCTCCCTCCCTCTCCCCGGCACTCTCCTTTGAGCTCCCTCCCTCTCCCCGGCGCTCCCTCCCTCTCCCCGGCACTCTCTCGTCACTCCCTCCCTCTCCACGGCGTGCTCCCTCCCTCTCCTTCTCTCTCTCGGCACTCTCCCAGCGCTCTCCCGGCGCTCTCCTTTGAGCTCCCTCCCTCTCCCCGGTGCTCCCTCCCTCTCCCTGGCACTCTCCTCGGAGCTCTCCCCACGCTCCCTCCCTCTCCCCGACGCTCTCCTGGCACTCCCTCCCTCCCTCTCCACAGCGAGCTCCCTCTCTCTCCCTGTGCTCCCTCCCTCTCCTTCTCTCTCCCGGCACTCTCCCAGCGCTCCCCGACGCTCTCCCCTGAGCTCCCTCCCTCTCCCCGGTGCTCTCCCGACACTCCCTCCCTCTCCCCGGTGTGCTCCCTCCCTCTCTCTCCCTGTGCTCCCTCCCTCTCTTTCTCTCTCTCCTGGTGCACCCATTCCACCCTCCCGGCACTCCCCACTCCCTCTCCCCGGTGCTCGGCTTCGGTGCAAATCATAACCCTCACCGGCCCCAAACGAACTCTGGCCTCTATCGTCGGCGCTTTGATTATCTGCAGGCTTCAATTCCATCGTTGGCCTTCTCGCTTGGCGCCTCAACGCACACGGCAGCGGACTCGCCGCTGTCCACTGAGCCGGCGTCGGCCCTGGCTTTCCAATACTCCAAAGCCAACATGAACACAGCACGAGCACCTGCAGCACGAACGACTACACGACTAGGGAGAAGCCCGTCACGGTCTAGGAGAGCCCTTCCTCGCCGTCTGACGCTGGCTAGGGAGAAGCACGAACGGGAGCATCACCCGGCCGTCTGACGTGACGACTCCCACCACGTCGTCTCCCTCACCTCCACCACCTATTGCTACTCCCTCCTCCCCGTCCACCGCTCGGCGTCCCCACCATCACCGCCCGCCGAGGGGGGCCCCGTAGGTCCCCTCTTCCTTGTCTCCGACCACCGTCATCAACATGGACGGCCTGGGGAAATGACGGAGGCCCTCTTACGGAACAAATAAGTTTATTTAAAATTTAAAAATTATGGTGTTTTTGCCGAACAGAGAGTGTCTTATTTTCATCAATTTTAAAAATTAGGTTAAAAATTAATACATCATAATTTTTAAGATAAAATAATTTTTTTAAAATGTTCCCAAACATCCTGTTAGGTTTGAGTTTCTAGAAACTCCGAGTAAAAAGATTTAGGTCACGTTTGGTATCACTTTTTTAAATGAATTTTAATCATTGGAGAGTTAAAAATGGGAAACATGAGTAAGGCAAGTGTATTTAATTCACTTTTTAAAATTTAATTCTCAAAATCACCTCCTTATATTTTAGGGTTTGGCATAAAAGTGTACCTTTTCTTTCCTCGTCAAAAGTTCATTTCTAGTTGTTTTTTCTAAATAAGTTCATTTTTAATGATTAAGTGGGGTTCACGTGTTTTTTAGATCTTCCCGGCAAAATCCTTAACATCTTGTCAAACGTGGTCTTAGTGGCCATTTCCTGAAGGCAGGAACCTGTAACTAGTTCCTAAGAATGCGACATTTAACTCGTTAAGGCGCAACGGATCTATTTTTTTATTTGTGTGGAGGGTTCGCAAATGTCGTTAAAGCTCATAGAATCAGTACAACTGTAGAATTCGTCGGTCCAAATCATGAGTGTGAACCCTACAAAAATAGTCCATCCATATGGAAAAACAAAATTGTTCGTCAAAGAGCGTACTCTTTCTAGGTATTGGTCAGGGGTGATTATTATTCGGATTTAATCTGAAAATTAAATCAAATCGATAGATTTAGTTCGATTTGATTTGGAGTGAAATTTAAAAATTTTCGATTTGGATTCAAATTAATCGTATTAAAAATTTTGGTTTGATTTAGTTTTAAGTTTAAGAAATTGAACCGAATCGAATAATCTGAATTTAAAGATATTTTTGTCAAGTTAATATAAGTGTATATTTAATTATAAACTCAAATTTAAAAAATCTTATCCCCGTCATCTTGATGGGATTTCCGACTCTGTGAGATAGGTTTCAAATCACCTTCCATTTTACTGTAACTGAAGTTCTTAATTTTTTATGTAAAATATTATAGAGATTATTCTTACCAGTTACAATTTTTTATGTTATATTTTTAATATTTATTTTATTTGGTAGAAATTTTTCTATCCTATCTTTCTCTACTCTTGTTTGAATCTAATTTAATTTTTAAAAAGGGAGATGAATATGGTTCAAATCGAATTAATTAAAGTAGTTTGATTTGCTTTGGTTCGAGTTAAAGTCTTAATTCGATTCGACTTAGTTTGAAAAAAAATCTGTTCCAATCAAACCAAATCAAACCGTGTTCACCGCCAATTTCTTTCATTTCTTTGATTCAACAATAACTCTAATGTCGGACACTTTCTGTGGGGATGCTTCGTTTTAATCTTGTGGGGACCGAGGGACTCAGAGGATGAGTTGTATTAGTAGTTGGACACCCTCGTTCTCGCGGACCTGCAGGAGGAGATAACTTCCTCTACAGCCTCTACTACAGATAGGTGATCATCAGCAGCCATCGCAGTGGCCTCCTCATTGGGATCCTCCTGGTTTGTGGTTGCAAAGTGTTGTTCTTTAGAAGCAACTCCATGTGATTGCATGATGTCCCTGCATCCAGCGACGTCGTCGTCCACATGCACGACGTCCTCTTGGGAAGGGCCGTCAACCATCAAGTGTATGTCGACTCGCTGTACTCCAGCTTGGGAATGAGAGTGTGATGGGATCCTCCTGGTTTGTGGTTGCAAAGTGTTCTTTAGAAGCAACTCCATGTCATTGCATGATGTCCCCGCACCAGCGACGTCGTCCACATGCACGACGTCCTCTTGGGAAGGGCCGTCAACCATCAAGAGTATGTCGACTCGCTGTACGCCAGCTTGGGAATGAGAGTGTGATGGGATCCTCCTGGTTTGTGGTTGCAGAGTGTTCTTTAGATGTCCCCGCATCCAGCGACGTCGTCGTCCACATGCACGACGTCCTCTTGGGAAGGGCCGTCAACCATCAAGTGTATGTCGACTCGCTGTACGCCAGTTTGTGAGGGAGGCTGGTAGAGTGGGGACGAGTTTTATTGGAGACAACCTCTAAATTAGGTGAACGGAAGGAAAGACCGTTATCTTGATTTAAGAATGCTGGTTGAATGGGAGTAGACCAGTAAACGGAATATGATATCTAAATTCGCATCCGATTAATAATCGAATTATCCGATTAGTAATCGAATTATTCGTCGAATATTTTATTCGGATAATGATCGGATAAATATGAATTCGAATTCGGTTCAAATTTTAAACGAATAATTACTAGGTCTACTTAGGGGTGAGTTGTGTTAGCCGTGTGAGAGCATCGTATATTATTTTCTCAAAAAAAAGAGTGAAAGTTATTTTTATTTTGAGACATGTTATCAAAATGTTAGATTTCATCCTAAAAAATAGGAGATAGCTTACCAAGTGAGTGTAAGTGAATTTCTTATTTTAAAATTATATTTTGAGACAAAAATAAGATAAAAAAAGTAATCAAATAATATATTAAGATTTAAGTTAATTATATATAGAATATGTGTATCATTAAATTTTTATCTAAGGGTTCATATTCGGTCGGATAATATCTGACACGGATATCTCAATATATGAATTCGTATCCGATTAATAATCGGATATCCGATATCCGATTAAATTGTTATTCCTCGGATATTTTATTCGGATAATTATCCGATTAAATGAATACGAATTCGAATTCAGTTCGAATTTTAAACGGATAATTATCGGGCCTAAATGGGAGTGACTTATCAGCCGCCGGATCTAGGGCAGCTGGCATATCCATTAGGGTATCAAATGGGCTTTTAGTGGATAACGGCTCAAATGGCATGGATTGACGGCGTTGAGTTGACTCGGTTACCTTGTTGGCTGGGTACTGCTCTGGTTGAGGCACCGCCGAGTTGACTTGGTCATCTCCCACCTCTCCGGCCGAGGTATCTTTAGGCACCCAGTTCTGCATCGTGGGCTTCTACATAGCGGTTGTGCTAGGGCAGCTTGATTCTGGGTGTCTGAAGGACATGCAAAGTCCACACCTCGGTGGCCTCCAATCATATTGCACTTGTATGAATTCTTCTTCGCTCACCTCGTTAAAGAACAGTCACTGTGGATGGGAGGGGCGCTCCTACTTACACCAAAATACATATCCTGGTGTAGCTTAATCTGGGGGGTAGTTCAATTTGAAAATTAAATCGAATCGATAGATTTGATTTGATTTGAGTTAAAATTTAAAAAATTTAATTTGAATTCAAATCGAACCGTATTAAAATTTTTGGTTTAGTTTGATTTTGAAGTTTGAGAAACTAAATCGAACCGAATAACCCGAATTTAAGGATAATTTTGTCAAGTTAATATAAATGTATATTTAATTATAAACTCCAATTCAAAAAGTCTAATCCCCGTCATCTTGATGGGGTTTTCGACTCCATAAAGTAAGTTTCAAATCACTTTCTATTTTACTGTAACTGAAATTCTTAATTTTTTATGTGAAAATATTATGGAACTTATTCTTACACTTTTTTATTTTTGATGTTATTTCTTTAATATTTATTTTATTTAGTAGAAATTCTTTTATCTTATCTTTCTCTACTCTTATTTGAATCGAATCTAATTTTTAAAAAGGGATATAAATATGGTTCAAACCGAACCGAACCGAATCGAATTAATTCGATTTGATTTGGTTCGGGTTGAACCTTTACTTCGGTTCGATTTAATTTGAAAAAAATTCTCTTCGAACTAAACCAAATCAAACCGTGCTCACCCCTAACTTAATCTGCGACGGGCAACAGTAAATGCATCTATGTGGAGAGGGATGCCAATTAAACTGACAAGCATGTTGAGCCATGTTGTTGACCATTGATAGGGATGGCAGAGAAGTCATCTTTCTCCATCCGGAGCGATGGAGTCCATCTTCTCAACAGAACAGGGTGACCCTTGATGGTCCATAATCCATCCAGGACTCGCTTCAAATCATCTTCCTGGGAGAAGTTGCATAAGAAAAAATCCTTTGCGCCGAATGTGCAGGTCGTGGTGCCCCTTTGGTTTCCATGATTTTTGTGCTGGAGCAAACAAGAAACATTCTCACAAACAGCCTGTCGGCACTCAACATAGAAACTGAACAGGGGATGCAGAAGGAGGGGGAACTATATTCATAAACACGGTGGAAGGTACACTACAGAGAGAAACTACAGAGAAGATGGGAAGAATGTGGGGGGAACTTCCACCTTCTACACGCACAGCACGACTTCCTGGAAAACAGAGCATAAACCCACGTTTTGACACCCTAATTATCAGGTAAATGACTAATTCAAAGAGAATCACATTCCTAATCATGAACGGTCCAGATTGCATCAATCTTCATCGCTTCCCCCTGATGCAAAGACAGCTACACCAAGTGCATCCCTGAACTTGAAGAATATGGTGCAGGGAAGTGCTTTTGTAAAACCATCTTCTATTTGAGCATTAGTGGAGCAATGCACAGCTTCCACTTGGTTCCTCTTTCTAGAAGACCATATGGGTGTTATATCTGCCACTTAAATGGTCTACCTTCACGTAGAAGCTACTACTGCACAGCTCCGTTCCCACATACGACCTGTTGCAAAAGGGGGGGTGTGCCACTGTGCTCTCGGTGTCATTGCTTGGGAATGAGAGGTGGCTACTCTCTCTCTCTTCTTGGGGCATTCTCTTGCCCATGTCACTTCCTTAAAGTGACGTGTGCTCTCTTGAGTTCTGCTTAAAACTATTTATTACAAAAACACACACACACACTTGGGGGACTTTTCTCTCGGTCTGAATCTGGCGAAGGAGTCCACCTGACATGTGGGGTGTGCCAAATTTGGCAGCTCTTTTTGAGCCCTCGTGACGAACGCTCTTAATAAGTAGAACGGCTGCTAGTGGGTGGGTCGAACTGTGTTACTGGGCTTTTAGGAAGGAGGAAAAATCATCTCTTCGCACCTTTAAAACTTACATCATGACATATCAATCTGCAAGTACGTACGTAGTTTCAAAATACATCTCAATTTGAATACAAAGTTTAATGTATGCTTAAAGTATTCCTCCCTACCAATTTGAATACATCTCAATTTAAACTATTTATTACAAAAAAAAAGCGCGCACACACTTAGGGGACTTTTCGCTATTTTTCGAGGGACTTTTCTCTCGATCTGAAACCTGGCGAAGGAGCCCACCTTACATGTGAGATGTGCCAGATTTGGCAGCTCTTCTTGGACCCTCATGATGAATGCTCTTAATCAGTAGGGTGATCGCTAGTGGGCGGGTCGAATTGTGTTACTGGGCTTTTAGGATTTAGCCTAGCAGTTTTCTTTTAGCTTGTATGAGCAAGGGTATGCCGTAGGGTATGTGTATTTTTTCTTATCACTAAAATTCTCCTTAAGTATGACTTGGTGGAGTAAGTCCATGTCGTTTCCTGAAGTGATATATGCTTCTCTGAGCTCTGCTTAAAACTATTTATTGCAAAAAAAAACACTTAAGGGACTTTTCGCTATTTTTCGAGAGACTTTTCTCTCAATTTAAAACTTGGCAAAAGAACCAACCTGACACGTGGGGTGTGCCAAATTTGACAGCTCTTCTTGGACCCTCATATGAACGCTCTTAATGAGCAGGGCAGTCGCTGGTGGGTGGGTCGAACCGTTGTACTGGGCTTTAAGGAAGGAGGGAAAATCACCTCTTGGCACCTTTAAAACTTACATCATGTCATATCAACCTGCAAGTGAGTAGGTAGTTTCAAAATACATCACAATTTCAATACAAAGTTTAATGTATGCTTAAAGTATTCCCCCCACCAAAATGCCACCTTATTTTTCTCTTCTTATCATTTCATTTTATCAACAACTACCTATTTTGTTGGCAAATTTCTTTTCTGCTCCCTCCCATAACGACCATTGATGTACTAATTAACATATTAACATATTATAATATATTAACATGACATATTAAGGTGTTATTATGTTACCGGATTAACATGTTAATGTACAAATATAGTAAGGCATTAAGGTATGAATGTAGTAAGGCTTAAATATTCACATAGTAATGTGGTAACATCATGCTAGGGTATTAATATAATTTAATAACATAATAATATAGTAGCACGTTAAAGTGTGAACATGTTACGACGTTAATGTATTAGCATAACAAAGTAGCAGTATAATAAAGTATTAAGATACTTGTAGCGGTAGGAAAATGGTTCTTAGGTCATACACCACATTCTCTATTTATTTGTTGGGAAAATCACCTCGCGCCCGTGGAGGTCTGCAAACACCAAGAAACTAAAGAGACGTCAGAAGGAGTTTCGGGTGTTACCCCTGGGGACAACCCTCCAATGCTTAAGTCAACAAGGGATCAATGAGCAATAGAGAATAACGAAGTGAGAGAGAAGTAGAGGCCGTAGTAGACTATCCGAGAGACGTGTAGGTCCTCTGCACGCGTGCTCGCCGCTCCCAGTGGGTACTCAAAGAGTGCTCGCTGGGTGGTAAGGTCGCGCTGGATGAGGTTTCTCTCTAGACATAGCGGGTAACCTCTATGTCGTTGTAGTAGATCTGATTGCTCTATTCTCAGTAGGAAGCTCTTATGCCAAAAGTATCCACCGTGCTCTTCTCTTCGATCGATGTCCCTTTTATAGGGGTTGTCCTGGAGCGAGGGACCTCATCCCTTGAGAGGGAAGGGTCCGTTTAGTAGAGTAACATTCCCCCGCTATGTTGGCGGGAGTTTCCCGTTGGGGGCGATAGCCTCAGCGCCGGCCGGTCCCTGGGTGAGTCTTACGGCGCTCATGGTGCGTGCTCGCCCGTTACGGGGTCAAGGCCGACGTCGTGGGAGCAACGGTCGGTCGTCGGAGTGTCCTCCGGCGAGAACTGCGCTTGGGCCGGCTCCACCGTGCGTCGTGGAATCCGATGCTTTGCTGGGCCGGGTCTCCTCTTATTGGGTTGTGTAGTGCCCCAAAAATTGTAAATAATTTTCAAGAATTTATAAAGGCCTAAATAAATTTATAAATGGTTTATTTAAAATTAATAAGTCATTATGAGGCCAAGTGGTGTTAATCAATTAACCCAACCCACTTAATTAAAGTCCAAAAGGTTTTAACTCTGACCCATTAAGTTTGGCCCACATTCTAGAAGGTAATTAAGTCTATCCACGGATATTAAGGATAAATACTAGTATATATAAGATAAGTTAATGGATAATTATCAAAAGAGTTTTAAATTGTTTGAACTCTATCCACGACAAATATAACGGTCTATAGTCTGACCGTCACAGACGTGTAACGCACGGTGTCTCGACCGTTACACTATGAACCAGAAAACTAAAAGAGTTTGATTTCCTTTGAACTCTGGGAACGAGTAATGTAACGGTCTATCGCGAGACCGCCACATAACCCTAACGCGTAGGTCCTAGTCCTTTACAAACATGTTAGTTCCATGAGCAAAGGAACTCATGAAAAGATTGGAACTTGATGTTCCTATCCACTAGGGATCGACTTGGGAAGGATTGTAAAGACTCTAAGGACTCTTAGGGATTAGGATTTGATGAAACAAGGACTCTAAACTCGATCTAATCCTCAAACCCTAGTCTAAACTCTATAAATAGGGCATAGTTCTGAACTTTACGACCCTTACTTTTTGGGCGTAAGGAAGCAAGGTAAGGAGTCATTATCTCAGGTAAGTTCTTTAGAATAATTTGTTCACAATACTTTAGACTAACTCCTCTCCGAATTTTACATCTTTAGGTCAAGAGGTCGTGGAGTTAGAGCCCAAGAAAGCTGCTGGAAAAGTCACAAGAGAAGGAGGAGATCTAGGGCAAGGTTCTCTACCAAATTCAGGAACTACAGTCTAAGTAAGAGGTAGGTTATCTCATGAACGGTAAAAATAACTTGATAGGACTAAGAGCCTCTGTTTTGATTGGATTTCATGCATGCTAGATCATCAATTTCATGTTTTATTGGTTCTATGCATATCATGTTTCCCTTAGCTCTAACTAAAGATTAAAGATTTGACTATCCATCTATTCACCAATACCCATGCATATAGACAACCTTTACTTTGTTAACATATCTAGGAACTCATGATGTTTTGATAAAAGACATGATGTGAGTTGATCTCTTAGCTTCTGTAGTTGTTTCCTGTTAGCAGAGACTGTAACGCATCACAGAAGGACCGTCACTTCCATGTAACGGCCCCACGACAGACCGTTATACTCCCTGATTGGATTTGGATTTCACGGTTGATTATAACGCGCTTGGACAGACGTGTTACATTCATGTAACGGCTGGGTCCTGACCGTCACAATCACAGTGACGCCCCATCTCCAGACCGTTATACTCTATGTTCTGTCAACCCTAAGACAGAATATAACATGCCAATATTATTATTGTTAAAGTCTAGTTACCTAAGTTTTAACCTGATCATGTGATTTTAAGGTTATTTGATCATTCATGATAGGTATTGCATGTTTTGTGGTCTCACTTTTATTTAGTTATGTTAATTTTTGAAGCCAAATTATATAGTTTTGTATTATAAAGAATGACTTTTTAACATTGTATTGACGGAGTTTTCATCATGATTTCACATTGATTATACATATCTCTCTTTGTCAATAGAGTCAATTCCATAAGTACATGGCACATATTCCGGTATGTTGTCATTAGTTCACACTTTGCACTATAGGAACACAATCTTGGACATGAGGACCTCTCTATTGGATATTCCTTCCAATGGACTAGGAAATCATTGTTTCAAGGCCTCCGTAATTCTCCGCGAGCCTGGGATTCCCACTAGGACGCCGAGTTGGTTGTACCATTAAAGCCCAATAAATAGAATGCACTATCATGGTTTCTGATTCTTGAAATGTAACGGCCTTGAACTGGACCGTCAAGCTCACGTAACGGCCCAGTGCCAGAACGTCACATTCCTCTGAGTCTATTTTTATCTTTCTAGACTCTGATCATTTTAACGGCCCATTAGTGACGCGTTACATAGTGTAACGGCCCAGTTAACGATCGTTACATAGCTTGTTTATGTTAACCCAAGGTTTGACCAAGGGTTGATATCCCAATGATTCTAGACAAACCTTGATGATCTAGAACTTGTCATATTGCTTAAATTGATCTAAATGAAATGAAAGTTAAGGACAATACCGTTATGCTGTCGATTTATTTCTATGAGCATGACATTGTTTAAAGTCTATTTCTTGACTCCTATATTCTTATGTTGAAGCATTCATTCATTGATTTTAGTTATCATGGAATTAATTGGAAGTGCTATATTCTTGGCCATATTTTACTGTTATACTGCGTGGAAGTAGCTTAATTTATAACTGAAGATGCGATCGAGCACTGATTGTGTTCAAGGGCTCTATGCTAGTCCCCTCGACTGATTGCCGGAAACATACTATTTTATAAACCATGGGGTATGATGCTACTGGCATCGCATTGCGCTGGGAGTACTATTTCTATAAATAAGTGAAGATCCACGACACGATATGACATTCTTGCTTGATATTTCACAGAAATTCACGAAGCACTTGCTCATAAGCATAAGATGCTAAAGTTAGGAATATGTGGCTTATTAGTATATTCTCGATATATTCTTGTTCATGAAAGACCAATACCATATTCTTGTTCTATTCTTACTAGTGCATTCTTGTTCTCATTCCATCTGATATGATAGTCTTGTTACTTTGATTTAATCGCATGATCATCGCATTGCATGATTTTACCTTATTTCTTTAGAGCAAAAATATTAATCACTTTAATATTGCCTTCATGTTGATGCGAAGATACCTACTGGGCAAGTGTGCTCATTACCTATTTTCAATCTTTTTCAGGAAATGAAAGTGAGTCGGGTTCGGATTTGGATTATTCAAGTAGCAGATCCGAGAGCGCTTAAAGATGAGTGAAGACTTAGGAAGTCTATAAATGTCTAGATTGAGTCAATGTAATTTTCCTATTTCTTGAGTCTAGTAGAATGAAAATCAAATTAGTGATTGTATCTTTGAATATTGAGCATTATGATATGAAGTTGATTAAATCATGTGCAATTACATTTACTTATGTGATTGTCTCGCGCTCTAATTGATTCTTACTTGCAAGAGGCTTACCATGCCGGCTGTTTACGCTCCCCGAACGAGTCTTCCGCTGTAATTAAAGGCTCGGGACGTGACAGTTAACTTGGTATCAGAGCCTAAGTCTCAGGACTTAGGGAAAAGAGTCATGTCATAGGATAAGTCCAAGGTTTAAGGACCCATACCTATGAACTAAGGAAGAAATTCCACACCTATGTGAGGATTGGGTAGAACCCAGGATAAGATAACTAATTAGCTTTAAGAATTATTTTGTTCATTCCAATTTCATGAGAAATAACAAGTTGTTATTTTCTCTCAGGTACCCTTTTTCTGAATGGCTCATCGTGTAGATTGGGACGGTATGCAACAAACTGTTGCCGGCCTCACCCAGGCATTGCAGACTATAGCACAAGGTGGTGCAGGGGCAAGGGCTGGTGACCTTCATCGTAATTTCCGGAGTCTAAATCCTTCGCGTTTCTATGGATCTTCCAATCCAGACGAAGCAGAAAATTGGATTGATGAGATGAATCGTATATCTGATGTCATACAATGCACTGATCAGGAGAAAGTCCTTCTAGCAACGTTCCAATTGAATAAGGATGCCCGTACTTGGTGGAAGTTGGTTCCGGCACCTCCGGCCGATGTGCCACATACATGGAATGCTTTTCTCACTTTATTTCGTGCCAAGTATTTCTCCGAACATGTCAAGGAAAGGAAGGCTATGGAGTTTGCCTCCCTTCGTCAGGGGATGATGTCCGTAGCAGAGTATGAATTGCGGTTTTCAAGGCTAGCACCATATGCACCACATTTGATTAGTACGGAATTATTAAAGGCAAACCGATTTATGGACGGGTTACGGCCCGGTTTCATTCAGCAACTGGGGACACAGAACATCCGCACTTATGCGGAGATGGTTCAAAGGGCATATTTATGCGAGAGGACCTTAGAAAAGGTCGAAAGGTTGAAAGGAAAGGGAGAAGAATCTAGCCGGCGCTCAGATCGGCATTATAAGAAAGAGAAGTTTAGCATCACGAAACCATACAAAAGCCGTGATAACAAGAAAAGATCAAGTAACAGGAACGGTGGAAGTTCCCAAAAGAATAGTAAAAAAATTAAAGAAGAGAAGGAGCAAGTCTCCTCGGCGTGCACCTTTTGCGAGAAATTCGGCCACTCGGCTGAAGAATGCTGGAAGCGCCTAGGTGCTTGTTTGCGCTGTGGAAGTAGGGAGCATCGTGTGCCAGATTGCCCCCTTATGAAAGATCAATAAAATAACGGAGGACGTAGGAGGTAGGCTCGCCTCAATGCAGTTATAGATGAAGAAGAAGCGCCCAGGGATCAAAATGATGGGCTTATGGAAGGTACTCTTCAAATCTGTTCTCGTCCTGCATTCGTGCTGTTTGATACTGGTGCTTCTCATTCTTTTATCTCCACCACCTTTGCAAAAATCTTACCAACTGCATCAGTTCCCCTACCTTCAGATCTCGCTATTACTACACCTTTAGGACCTGGAACTAAACTTACCAAGTATTATCCCGATTGTGAGGTGGTAGTAGAAGGACACAATCTCCCCGCAAACTTAGTATGCCTCGATATGAAAGGTTATGATGCCATTTTAGGGGTAGATTGGCTTGTAGACCATGATGCTTACATCAACTGCCGATATAGAATTATATCTTTCCGAAAGCCCGATCTTCCAAGATTTTCTTTTCTTGGCATCAAATACAAGAAGCATCCTACCATTATATCTTCTCTTCACGCCTGTAAACTTATCTCGAAAGGATGTGAAGTTTTTCTTGCTTCCGTCATTGTCACCGAATCTAAGGAAATTATCCTAGCAAACATTCCTATTGCAAATGAGTTCCCAGACGTGTTCCCATCCGAACTACCTAGTTTACCGCCCGAGAGGGAAGTAAACTTTACCATTGAACTCATTCCAGGTGCAGCACATGTTTCTATAGCCCCTTACAGGATGTCTCCCACAGAACTTAAGGAACTAAAGAAGCAATTACATGAACTTCTAAACAAGGGTTTCATTAGACCGAGCACATCCCCTTGGGGTGCGCCTGTTCTATTTGTCAAGAAGAAGGATGGTTCTCTCAGATTATGCATCGATTACCGACGACTGAATCTGCTTACAATCAAAAATAAATATCCATTGCCGCGTATTGATGAGCTCTTCGATCAGTTTTCGGGAGCAGAATATTTTTCTAAGATTGACCTCAGATCTGGTTATCATCAACTTAGAATTAAAGAAGAGGATATTTATAAATCGGCTTTTCGAAGTCGTTATGGCCACTATGAATTTGTGGTAATGCCGTTTGGGTTAACTAATGCCCCAGCAGCATTCATGCAACTTATGAACAGTGTCTTCCAGCCATATTTAGACCAATTCATCGTCGTCTTCATCGATGATATCCTGATATACTCCAAGACAAAAAAAGAACATGAAGAACATCTAAGGATAGCTTTGCATACACTTAGAGAACACAAGCTATATGCCAAACTCAATCAGTGTGAATTCTGGCTCAAGGAAGTCTCATTCCTAGGTCACATTATTTCAAAAGAAGGTATTGCTGTGGATCCTTCTAAGGTAGAAGCTGTCAGAGATTGGAGCCGACCAACGACTGTATCTGAAGTCAGAAGCTTTTTGGGTCTAGCAGGTTATTATAGAAGATTCATAAAGAACTTCTCAAAGATCGCGGTTCCTTTAACTAGACTTACTAGAAAAGAAAATTCTTTTATCTGGTCGAAGGACTGTGAAAAGAGTTTTCAAAGTCTTAAGAATCATCTTACAACAGCCCATGTTTTGTCGCTACCAATAGAGGGTGCTGGATTTGAAGTATATACGGATGCATCTGGAATTGGCTTAGGGTGTGTCCTTATGCAAGATGGAAAGGTGATTTGCTATTCATCAAGACAATTGAAACGTCACGAAGAAAATTATCATGTACATGATTTGGAATTAGCAGCAGTTATTTTCGCCTTGAAAATTTGGCGTCATTATCTTTATGGAGAAATTCACGATCTACACAGACCACAAGAGCTTGAAATATTTATTTTCTCAAAAAGAGCTTAATATGAGGCAAAGGAGGTGGTTAGAACATCTCAAGGACTTTGATTTTGCTATTCAATATCATCCTGGCAAGGCGAATGCTGTAGCAGATGCACTTAGCAGAAAACCAATTGGTATGTTATCAAGTCTCATGATTAGTGTGACTAACCTTATTCCTCAATTTTCCCAGTTGAATTTAGATGTTGACGTTAAGGAAGAATATTACTTCATAGCTAATATCCGAGCTCAACCTACATTGATAGAGGATTTGGCCAAGTTACAAGAGGATGATCCAATTTTACTAGAAATTAAGGCCAATATTGAACAAAGACCAGATTTTTCTATTTCTAAAGATGGAAGATTGCTATTCAATGGCCGAATGTGTATACCGGATCATGAGGATACAAAGAAATTGATCTTAGAAGAAGCACATAAAACAAAGTACTCCATCCATCCAGGAGGTACCAAGATGTATCAAGATCGCAAAAGAAACTTCTGGTGGCCCAATATGAAGAGGGAAGTAGCTGATTTTGTATCTCGTTATCTTACATGCCAACAAGTGAAAGCGGAACATTTCAGACTTGCAGGAAAATTACATCCCTTAAATATTTCCGAATGAAAATGGGATAGTATAGGAATAGATTTCATTATGGGATTACCTAAGACAAGAGGTGGACATGATGAAATATGGGTGATCATAGACCGATTGACTAAATCTGCACATTTCATATCAATAAAAAGTCAATGGTCTATGGATATTCTAGCAGCATTATACATCAAAGAAATTATTAAACTACATGGTATCCCTATCTCTATTATATCAGATAGAGATCCACGTTTTACATCACAATTCTGAAAAAGTTTACAACATTCACTGGGGACTAGATTGAATTTTAGCACAGCTTTTCATCCACAAACTGATGGTCAGACAGAAATGACTAATCAGGTGGTAGAAGATATGCTCAGGGCTTGTGTCATTGATTTTGGAGGAAGTTGGCATGATCACTTGCCTCTGGTAAAATTTGCATATAACAACAGTTATCAAGCAAGCATACAAATGGCACCTTTTGAAGCTCTATATGGGAAAAGTTGTCGATCACCAATATGTTGGAATGAAATAGGGGAAAGGCAATTTCTAGGCCCTGACCTTATCAGAGATTCTACAGAGAAAATAAAGTTCATCCAGGAAAGAATGAAAATGGCACAAGATAGGCAAAAGTCTTATGCTGACAATCGAAGACGTGACTTGGAGTTTTAGGTAGGAGATCATGTGTATTTGAAGGTTTCTCCAGGTCGTGGTATTCGAAGATTTGGCATCAAAGGAAAGCTAACTCCAAGGTTCATTGGCCCATTTGAAATTCTTGAAAGGATCGGTGAAGTGGCTTATAGATTGGCCTTACCTCCACAGTTAGCAGGAGTTCATGACGTATTTCACGTCTCTATGCTGAAAAAGTACGTATATGATCCAGACCACATTATCACTTATGACAATATAGAGATTCAGAAAGACTTGACATACGAGCAAACACCGATCAAAATTCTGGATCGAGAAGTGCGTCAATTAAGGAATAAAGTTATCCCTATGGTCAAGATCCAATGGAAGAAAGTATAGCCTTATGAAGCAACGTGGGAAACCGAATCAGCCATGAAGAAAAGATTTCCGGAAATATTTAACTGTAAGTACACTCTCCTCAATACATGTTTTGAATTTGGGGACCAAATTCTTTCTAAGTGGGGGAGGGTGTAGTGCCCCAGAAATTTTAAATAATTTTTAAGAATTTATAAACGCCTAAATAAATTTATAAATGGATTATTTAAAATTAATAAGTCATTATGAGGCCAAGTGGTGTTAATCAATTAACCCAACCCACTTAATTAAAGTCCAAAAGGTTTTAACTCTGGCCCATTAAGTTTGGCCCACATTCTAGAAGGTAATTAAGTCTATCCACGGATATTAAGGATAAATACTAGTATATATAAGATAAGTTAAGGGATAATTATCAAAAGAGTTTTAAATTGTTTGAACTCTATCCACGACAAATATAACGGTCTATAGCCTGACCGTCACAGACGTGTAACGCACGGTGTCTCGACCGTTACACTATGAACCAGAAAACTAAAAGAGTTTGATTTCCTTTGAACTCTGGGAACGAGTAATGTAACGGTCTATCGCGAGACCGCCACATAACCCTAACACGTAGGTCCTAGTCCGTTACAAACCTGTTAGTTCCGTGAGCAAAGAAACTCATGAAAAGATTGGAACTTGATGTTCATATCCACTAGGGATTGACTTGGGAAGGATTGTAAAGACTCTAAGGACTCTTAGGGATTAGGATTTGATGAAACAAGGACTCTAAACTCGATCTAATCCTCAAACCCTAGTCTAAACTCTATAAATAGGGCATAGTTCTGAACTGTGCGACCCTTACTTTTTGGGTGTAAGGAAGCAAGGTAAGGAGTCATTATCTCAGGTAAGTTCTTTAGAATAATTTGTTCACAATACTTTAGACTAACTCCTCTCTGAATTTTACATCTTTAGGTCAAGAGGTCGTGGAGTTAGAGCCCAAGAAAGTTGCTGGAAAAGTCACAAGAGAAGGAGGAGATCTAGGGCAAGGTTCTCTACCAAATTCAGGAACTACAGTCTAAGTAAGAGGTAGGTTATCTCATGAACGGCAAAAACAACTTGATAGGACTAAGAGCCTCTGTTTTGATTGAATTTCATGCATGCTAGATCATCAATTTCATGTTTTATTGGTTCTATGCATATCATGTTTCCCTTAGCCCTAACTAAAGATTAAAGATTTGACTATCCATCTATTCACCAATACACATGCATATAGACAACCTTTACTTTGTTAACATATCTAGGAACTCATGATGTTTTGATAAAAGACATGATGTGAGTTGATCTCTTAGCTTCTGTAGTTGTTTCCTGTTAGCAGAAACTGTAACGCATCACAGAAGGACCGTCACTTCCATGTAACAGCCCCACGACAGACCGTTATACTCCCTGATTGGATTTGGGTTTCACGGTTGATTATAACGCGCTTGGACAGACGCGTTACATTCATGTAACGGCTGGGTCCTGACCGTCACAATCACAGTGACGCCCCATCTCCAGACCGTTATACTCTGTGTTCTGTCAACCCCAAGACAGAATATAACCTGCCAATATTATTATTGTTAAAGCCTAGTTACCTAAGTTTTAACCTGATCATGTGATTTTAAGGTTATTTGATCATTCATGATAGGTATTGCATGTTTTGTGGTCTCACTTTTATTGAGTTATGTTAATTTTTGAAGCCAAATTATATAGTTTTGTATTATAAAGAATGACTTTTTAACATTGTATTGACGGAGTTTTCATCATGATTTCACATTGATTATACATATCTCTCTCTGTCAATAGAGTCAATTCCATAAGTACATGACACATATTCCGGTATGTTGTCATTAGTTCACACTTTGCACTATCGGAATATAATCTTGGACATGAGGACCTCTCTATTGGATATTCCTTCCAATGGACTAGGAAATCATTGTTTCAAGGCCTCCGTAATTCTCCTCGAGCCTGGGATTCCCACTAGGACGCCGAGTTGGTTGTACCATTAAAGCCCAATAAATAGAATGCACTATCATAGTTTCTAATTCTTGAAATGTAACGGCCTTGAACTGGACCGTCAGGCTCACGTAACGGCCCAGTGCCAGACCGTCACATTCCTCTGAGTCTATTTTTATCTTTCTAGACTCTGATCATTTTAACGGCCCATTAGTGGCGCGTTACATAGTGTAACGGCCCAGTTAACGACCGTTACATAGCTTGTTTATGTTAACCCAAGGTTTGACCAAGGGTTGATATCCCAATGATTCTAGACAAATCTTGATGATCTAGAACTTGTCATATTGCTTAAATTGATCTAAATGAAATGGAAGTTAAGGAAAATACCGTTATGCTGTCGATTTATTTCTATGAGCATGACATTGTTTAAAGTCTATTTCTTGACTCCTACATTCTTATGTTGAAGCATCCATTCATTGATTTTAGTTATCATGGAATTAATTGGAAGTGCTATATTCTTGGCCATACTTTACTGTTATATTACGTGGAAGTAGCTTAATTTATAACTGAAGATGCGATCGAGCACTGATTGTGTTCAAGGGCTCTATGCTAGTCCCCTCGGCTGATTGCCGGAAACATACTATTTTATCAACCATGGGGTATGATGCTACTGGCATCGCATTGCGCTGGGAGTACTATTTCTATAAATAAGTGAAGATCCACGACACGACATGACATTCTTGCTTGATATTCCACAGAAATATACGAAGCACTTGCTCACAAGCATAAGATGCTAAAGTGAGGAATATGTGGCTTGCTAGTATATTCTCGATATATTCTTGTTCATGAAAGACCAATACCATATTCTTGTTCTATTCTTACTAGTTCATTCTTGTTCTCATTCCATCTGATATGATAGTCTTGTTACTTTGATTTAATCGCATGATCATCTCATTGCATGATTTTACCTTATTTCTTTAGAGCAAAAATATTAATCACTTTAATAGTGCCTTCATGTTGATGCGAAGATACCTACTGGGCAAGTGTGCTCATTACCTATTTCCAATCTTTTTCAGGAAATGAAAGTGAGTCGGGTTCGGATTCGGATTATTCAAGTAGCAGATCCGAGAGCGATTAAAGATGAGTGAAGACTTAGGAAGTCTATAAATGTCTAGATTGAGTCAATGTAATTTTCCTATTTCTTGAGTCTAGTAGAATGAAAATCAAATTAGTGATTGTATCTTTGAATATTGAGCATTATGATATGAAGTTGAAGTTGATTAAATCATGTGCAATTGCATTTACTTGTGTGATTGTCTCGCGCTCTGATTGATTCTTGCTTGCAAGAGGCTTACCATGCCAGCTATTTACGCTCCCCGAGCGAGTCTTCCGCTGTAATTAAAGGCTCGGGACGTGATAGGTTGAGTGTGCATGCTCATCTCCTAGCCGGGCTCAACATGCTTGAACCTTAGTGGGCCGCCCGTCACTGGGCCGTTCCTGGGTCAAACCAGATTTACCCTCCTCACTTCTCCCCCTACTCTCAGTTGCCGAGCACTCTACAGGGGGCTGAGAGTAGTCCAACAGAGGGTTCTTCTAGAGTATATGATCCGAAGATGATTTTCTCGTACAACGGGAGTTGGTGGCTTCGAGAACCTGCTTGACGCGCTCATGCTCGGACCTGGATCTTCGGTCCTCGCCTTCTTCTCTGGTGGCGCTTCTTCGGGACGTCGATCGCGGGTGGAGATAAGGTAGCACCTTCTGGACTCCCGTTGATCACCGCGGACTTCCCCCACCCCACGGGGGGTAGGGAACTTAAGCTTCTGGTCGTAGGAAGAAGGGACACCTCGAAGCATGCCAAGGATCCCCCGGCCGATGATAGCATTGTACCATGTCATTGCACGAACCACAGTAAAGTCGACGAGGAAGGTTACCTCTTTTGATGCCGTCCCGAACGTGATCGGGAGCGAGATACGCCCTTCCGGGCAGATAGTCGTGCCGGAAACCCGTACAGCGGCGTGTGCAATGCTGCAAGTCGTGACATATCCACACCCATGAGTATAAGACAGTCGTACACAATAACATCGGGTCCACTTCCATTATCTACCAGGATGCGCCGTACAGTACATTGGTTGATGGTGGCAGAAACAACCAGAGCATCAGAATGGGGCATAGTGACGCCTTCCAGGTCATCCTCAGAGAAGACTATGGGGTCTCCCAGATGACCTGAGGGGGAGAGTTACCGCGGAGTGCCATCGCCTTGGTCCGCCGTGTTGATTGCCGTCACGTACCGACGCCTTCTGCTCGCGCTATCACCCCCCGCGGCCGGCCCCCCAGAGATCATCATGATCTCCTTCCCGTTGGGCCGGTTGTCGATCGGGGGAGGTGTCTTCTATCTTCTTTTGGTGGCCTTGGCGAGGAACTTGTCGAGGAGTCCTCTGCAGACAAGGTCCTTGATAGCATCCTTCAGATTGATGCAGTCGGCGGTGTCGTGACCATGGCCTCGGTGGAAGTGGCAGTACTTCTTCTTATTCCTTGAATTTGGATCTGACTTCATCCGTGGGGGCCACTTGAGAAGTGGCTCCTCACGGATTTCCATCAAGATCTGATCGGGTGGGGCCGTCAGGGGTGTATAGTGGCGGTATCCAGCCCTTTTCTTCTCGGAGCGGCCATGGTGGTCCCCATCGCGTCGCTCCCGTTTACTTCGGCCCTCTCGTGGTGGGTCGGCGGCTCTCTTTCGGTCAGGCTGGTCAGTCCTGGCCGTGCGGCGCAGGGCCGTGGTGTTTTCCTCGCAGTGCGCGTGCTTCTGGGCTAGTGCGAGGAGGTCCGGAAGGGTCATCGGAGCTTCTACTCCGAGCGTGTGCTAGAGGATGTAGTCCCCCGTCCCCTGGGTGAGTGCCGTGGTGGCGATGTCGACGTCGAGGTGGGGAATACAGAGTGCCTACGTGCAGAAGCGGGAGACGAAGTCCCATAGCGTTTCTTCCTTCCCATGCCTGAGAGCGAGCAGGGTTACAACAGATTTGGTTACCTTTCGGCAGCCCACAAAATTCTCCTTGAATAGCTTCTTGAGCTACTGGAAGGAAGAGATCGTCCTGGCCGGCAGGGACTCGAACCATGCTCGGGTGTTCTCCTGGAGAGTTGTGACGAATGCCAAGCACTTTATGGTATCCGAGGCCCGGTGAAACACAAGGTGGGACTCGAAGCCGTGCAGGTGGTCGACCAGGTTGGTGGTTCCGTCGTAGGAGGCGAATGACGGTAGCTGGAGCTTCGGCGGGATAGGGGCTTCCATGATTTCCTTGGAAAAGGGAGCGTGGAAGTCCATATCATCGTCGATGAGGCCGCGATTCTTGGCGGCCAGGAGGACGTCGTCCAGGTACCAGACTTTATCCTCTATCTCGTCGAATCGTTGGAGCCGGCGGTCCATTTTTGGGTTGGAATGAACTGGGCTGCGTACCTTGGGTGCAGGCACGCTGCGTGACCGTCGGGTCCTAGCGACGGAGGCATGGGATGCCTCACGTACCTACCGGAAGTTCTCTACGGTCTATCCTCCTTCGCCCTCCCGACGCTCGGGTGGGGTGTATTGGGGCCTCTGGTCCCAAAGCTCTCGGTAGAATTCTGCCAAAGCCCGGATTTCTTGGCGGAGCTCATCTAGGTCACCTGGGGTGACCTCTTGTGAGTGGAAGAAGCTTCCTGCGATCCCCGGTGAGAGTTGGGTACCTGATGGGAGCCCCGCCCCCGGTTGCTGGCATTGCGGAGGCTTCCACGGGGCGCCATAGCTTTTCGTTCGTACTTCCCACAGACGGCGCCAAGAAGTGTAGCGGCAGAAAAATGGTTCCTAGGCCACGTACCACCTTCTCTATTTATTTGTTGGGGAAGTCGTCTCGCGTCCGTGGAGGCTTACAAACACCAAGAAATCAAAGAGGCGTCAGAAGGAGTCCCGGGTGTTACCCCAGGGGGCAACCCTCCGATGCTTAAGTCAATAAGGGATCAATGAGCAATAGAGAAGAGCGAAGTGAGAGAGAAGTAGAGGTCGTAGTAGACTATCCGAGAGGCATGTAGGTCCTTTGCACGCGTGCTCGTCGCTCCCATTGGATACTCGGAGAGTGATTGCTGGGTGGTAAGACCACGCTGGATGAGGTTTCTCTCTAGGCATAGCGGGTAACCTCTCTGTCGTTGTAGTAGATCTGATTGCTCTATTTTCAGTTGGAAGCTCTTATAGCAAAAGTATCCACCGTGCTCTTCTCTTCTATCGATGTCCCTTTTATAGGGGTTGTCCTGGAGCTCTCATCCCTTGAGAGGGAAGGGTCCGTTTAGTAGAGTAACATTCCCCTGCTATGTTGGCGGGAGTTTCCCGTTGGGAGGCGATAGCCATGGCGCCGGCCAATCCCTGGGCAAGTCTTACGGCGCTCATGACGTGTGCTCGCCCGTTACGGGGTCAAGGCCGACGTCGTTGGAGCAACGGTCGATCGTCGGAGTGTCCTCCGGCGAGAACTGCGCTTGGGCCGGCTCCGCCGTGTGTCGTGGAATCTGATGCTTTGCTGGGCCGGGCCTCATCTTATTGGGTTGAGTGTGCGTGCTCATCTCCTAGCCAGGCTCAGCACGCTTGAACCTTAGTGGGCCGCCCGTCACTGAGCCGTTCCTATGTCAAATCAGATTTACCCTCCTCAATACTCATAAGTTAGCCTTTTATCATCTTATGCCATTCATACCTAAATATTTCATTTTGTTAATACTTTCAGATATTATGACTTACTCTATTGTTATGTTAATATCTTATTATGTCTATGCATTAAAAATTTACTATGTTCACCAATATTTGTTTTAACGTATTATTATATTAGAATTTAAACTATTAAAACTTTAACACCTTAATATGTTAATATATTAATGTATTAGCATATTTATTGTAATACTAAATTTAATGTGTTATTTATGCGTAGGTCATCCCGACTTTGAATCAAACAACCTCCTCGTAAAGGAGGCGGCCCTTTAATTTGTGAGAAAAAAATGGCTAACTTATTTGTTGGTTTTGATCAGACATAAAAGAACTAAAATTTTTCTTACGAGTAGGCAGTAGCTTGAGATATGAGTAAATCAGGAATGAGTGATGCACAACTTGGGTGTGTACTATTTTAAATTTTTTTAATTTTTAAAAAAATTTCATTTGATCTCAAGTTATCTTAATTTGGAGTGTAAGTTACGTCACCATTGAATTACCTAAAAAGAAATATAAAAAATTAAATCAAATAAATATTCTTAAATCTATTCTTTTAAAAATTAATTTATTTTATTTTATTTTTTTAAGATAATCGGGTGGTGACATGACTTACACATCAAGTTACAATACTTTGAGGATCATTTCAAAAAAAATTAAAAAATAAAGATACTACACAACCAGAGTGACTGTGCAACAAGCCAAACTCTTGACATATATAAGATATTGGGCCACTAGAAGAGTTCAGCTCCACATACGCAAAGTTAATTTCTCGTTAGCCAACTTGTATGGGACATGCTGACTTGGAGTGTAAATGACCAGAACTAAATCACGCCAGCCATTGCTCTGCTCAATCTTAGACTTACGCACCTAAAATCAAGCTTTAACTCGACCGAATAATTAAAACGGTCATTCAAACTCAGCTCATTAGATATTCAATACATTTGAACGCCACGCCGTAGCGCGGTGGTTCACCCCTTCCCTCCCTTGGGGAAGGGTGCGAGTTTGACTCGTGTCTCCGTCGCGAGGCGTGGGTTTCCCCGCTAATCTCCCCTCTCAAAAAAAAGATATTCAATGCATTTAAATTTGAGGAATGTGGATTCAAAAAAAAAGATATTCAATACATTTAAATTTAAGTCAGGTGTGATGCACACCTTGGGTGTGTACTATTTTTATTTTTTTTTAATTTTTTTAATTTTTTTTTGAAGTTGATCTCAAGATATTTTAACTCAGAGTGTAAGTTACGTCACCGTTGAATTACCTAAAAAAATATTAAAAAATAAATCAAATGAATACCCATAAATCTATTCTTTTAAACATTGATTTATTTTATTTTTATTTTTTTAAGATAATCAGATGGTGACATGACTTACACGTCAAGTTAGAATATTTTGAAGATCATTTCAAAAAAATAAACAAATAAAGATATGAGTAAGTCATTATGAGTGATGCACACCTTGGTTGTGCACTATTTTTAATTTTTTAATTTTTTTAAATTTTTTGGAAGTTGATCTCAACATATCTTAATTTAGAATATAAGTCATGTTACCGTTGAATTATCTAAAAAGAAATTAAAAAAATCAAATCAAATGAATACTCTTAAGTCCATTCTTTTAAAAATCGATTCATTTTATTTTTAATTTTTTTAGATAATCGGACGGTGACATGACTTACACCTCAAATTAGAATATTTTAAAGATCACTTCAAAAAAATTAATAAATTAAAAATAAATTAAAAATAAAGATACTATACACCCAGAGTGGGTGTGTGCGCAGTAAGCCAAACTCTTGAGATATATAAGATATTGGGCCACAAGAAGAGTTCAGCTCCACATACACAAAGTTAATTTCTCGTTAGTCAAGTTGTATGGGACCTACTGACTTGGAGTGGAAATGACCAGAACCAAGTTACGTCGGACATTGCTCTGCTCAATCTTGGACTTACGCACTTAAAATCGAGCTCTAACTCGACCGAGTAATTAAAATGACCATTCAAACTCAGCTCATTAGATATTCAATGTATTTGAACCCCACGTCGCAGCGCGGTGATTCACCCCTTCCCTCCCTTGGGGAAGGGCGCGGGTTTGACTCGCGTCTCTATCGTGAGGCACGGGTTTCCCCACTACTCTCGCCTCTCAAAAAAAAGATATTCAATGCATTTAAATTTGTGGAACGTGGATTCAAAATTTGTTAATTTTTGTAAAAGAAAACAGAAAAAATATTCCTCGGATTTGCTGACACGTTAACTGTACAAAGATAATATGTCAATTAGTAATTCTAAGTCTTGAACTCAAGATATCAAGTGTCCAGACTAAGTCTTAGACTAATTGTGTTAATTTCAAATTAATTATCAAAAAAGAGAAAAAATATATGTTAAGTTGAGTGTATATTAAAATTGAAATTGATATAACACAATATGCATACAATTGAGTATCATCGTCTTAAGTTGTTCATCATTAAAATTAAAAAATTGAATTTTAGCTGAGTTAAACTTGCTTCTTACTAGAATTCAACTCATTTAAAAGAAAATATATTTATTTTAATATTTTTTCATTATTCTTAATGAAGATAAGATAAGTCGTGAAAGGGTCGTGCAACATGTCACTTGTGTCCAAGTGCAAAGAAAAAAGTATTGGGATGAATTTTCTTTGTGAAACCTTGGGGTGCCCTTCCCCCAGGGTGTGCTTGATAATGGGGTGGGGTGAGTTGTTCATGCCCTTGGGCGTGAATAACTCACCCCACCCCGGTTAGTGGGAGATGGGTGTGAGGAGAAAATATGGGGCCCATAATTTTCTATTACATTTGTTTACTATCACGTCTTTCCTATTCGAAAATCAAACATGCCCTCAGAGAATTGAGCCAATCAAACCGGTGCTAATAGAGCCTTCGGGGTCCCCTCCCCCGAGAGGAGAATCTGACGTGAGATTATTTTAGTGGGCAACCATCACACTCAGAATTACGCCTAAGGGGGCTTTCACACCTGAATAGTGTCAGACTCATTTTTTAAAAAATTAATCTATTTTATTTTTATTTTTTAAAATAATCGAACGATGACGTAACTTATGCCTCAAGATAGAATATTTTGGGAACTATTTTTCAAAAATAAAAAATATATAGATACTACACCAGCCAAACTCTTGAGATATATAGGATTTGGGCCACCAGAAGAGTTCAGCTCCACATACGCAAAGTTAATTTCTCATTAGCCAAGTTGTACGAGACCCCCTGACTTGGAGTGCAAATGACTAGAACTGTCACTCCCCGAACAAGGTGGAATTATCAAGGCGTGAACAGTTATACGGGCAGGTCAATCAAGAGACTCAGATGATGAGTATGAACAACAAATGTGTAAAATCACATCTTTATTTCATAATCTGACATTGCTAACAAATATCCTTCAAGGACTTACAATACTACTCAAACTCGATACATTCATTTATAAGTAGATAGACTAGGAAAAGAAATTTATTAAAAACTATCATCACTCTCATTACTCCAGCCCATTCCCGTCATCTTCAGGATTTCCTGAAAATTAACAACAATACACAGGGTGAGCTAGAAAGCTCAGTATGACTTATATCTCTTTACCAAGTCACTTTAAGTAATTAGTATTTTGGATCATCTATATGCTCTCGAATAAAACAAGTAATAAAATAAATGACAAATAGATAACAAGATCAGGAAGTCAAGAATTTCAAGAATAGATACTATAGAACTCAAGTGTAAGCATGAAGATCAATAACGAGTATAGAATTGTAAATATTGCCATGTAACAAGGATATTAACCCTTCCGGTCAAACATATCATGTATAGGAAGTCAAGCATGTAACGAGTCAAGCATGTAATAAGTGAATTGTCTAGTTCAATCTTGCATGTCAGTTGGTGCAATGCCACACCTGATCATTCAACACCCTCAGGCACAAGTACTTTCAGGCTTTACTCGCTTAGGACCAGATTAGGGCCCCCATGTTTATCAGGCATTGAGTATCAGGTGGACCAAAAGTCCCATGTAATTTTCAGAATAATTAATTTATAATTATGTCCGATTCGAGTTTCAAGAAAAGCTTAAGAAGCGTAGTATAGCACATAACTAGTCATTTAGTTATGGAGGACTCTAGAGGTGGCCCCTACAGGCTCAAGAGGTGGCTCCCATTATGTAGTACTTTGCGCCTTCCGGTCTCAAGAGGTGGCTCCCATAACGTGACACTTTGTCTTGCATGGCACTTAGCTCCTACACTCCCAAATGGTAGTTTATGGCTAAAGTACAGATCTAGCAAAATTTCCATTTCCAAGGACATGTAGTACGAAGAAAGGGCATGTAGTATGAAGAATAAATGAAGTTTATAAGAGAAGTTCAAGGATGATTTAAGGCATCATGTTTAACGACATTAAGACAACAAAGAGAATGAATTGCCGGTCAAGGCACGATCAACTCTCGCGGAAAATCTTGTAAAATAAGTTTAGATCAAGTGTTTCTCTGTCGGGTAATTAGCAAAAAATCAAAGAAAACGCGGCCAGGTAAGAGGTGGGACACTGGGAGGCTCCCCTCGTATTCACGAGGTCCTAATTAAGTAACCACTTATCCACTTAAAACATTTTCCCGTGGACCTCTAGCCTTAGACACCGGTCTTTCTTGGTAAACTTGCTAGCTACACGATTTTTCGGAGACATGAAAGCACGTAAATCGAACGGAAATCATTCTTGTATATTCTAACATGTTTATTTGTGAAAGAATTTCAATGAAGGAAAAAGATATTGAAAAAAATGTCAAACTTCCAATTGCATAATATGTTCATGTACAAAGAAAATTTGAAAGAAGATGTCAAACTTTCAGATAGAGCTTAGATCAAATAGATAGGGTCAATCATGTATAGAAATTCTACAAAAATTAAAGCATAGTTGTTTGAACAATTAATGATAGCTTTACGAGTTCATTCACCTAGTCATTTCTTTGTTAATAGTATTCTTAAGGCAAGGCCATGATTTTAAATTTTAAATTTTAAATTTTGAAATAACGCACGTAAACGAGGTAAATCGGGCGTGGTTACCGTATTCAAATAATGGTCCATATGTGATCCACGTTATTGAAACACGTCATGATAATGAAAACTCCCATTTTTAAACTTTAAATCTTAAAATAAGCTATAAATATATGATCATGAAAAATTTACATAGAATCAAAATACTCATGCAAAGAAACATATATGGAGATCTAATTAAGTTTTCGCCTGAGAGAAAACCTTCCTCGTTGAAGATCAAAGAAGAAGAAATTTAAGAACGAAGAACGCTTTCGAACACTCCTCCAACTTCGAGTTTTCTCCTTCTCTCCAACCAGTAATTCCTCCCAAGAGATTTGTACTTTGAGTAGGGAAGAGCCCAACCCTATTTATAGGTCAAAATCTCCCACCTACTTTCCCTATTTCACCAACCTTGCTACTATTACACCAACCTTGACACTATTACACCAACCTTGTTACTATTACACCAACTTCATTCCACCATGTGAATGACATAATCAATGACCTCATTTATTCAATGATGTAAGAATGACCTCATCCATTAGTTAGGATTAGATTAAAGTTAATAATTGTCTCTTAAATCGGATACTATAGTACTGCTACGGTACTGACATCTTCGCCTTCTCAAAATTGTGTCGCGAATCTCGCCGTTCGTGTTAACACGTGGGATAGCATTCGTGTTTATATATTCTACACTTAAAAAAATTATTTATTTTATTTTCATCTTTCATTATATATATATATATATTTATTTATTTAAATATAAATACATATAAAAATTTTCGAGTTGATATATCCTCCCCCACTTAAAAAGAATTTGGTCCTCCAAATTCAAATGATTCATTACAAAATAAGAGAGGTTCTAACAATACTAACCTAAAAAGAATTATGGATACTTCTTCTTAATCGCATCCTCCAATTCCCAAGTGACTTCCTCTTGTCCACGACGCCTGTATTGGATTTTAACCATGGTATTGCTCTATTCCTTAGTTGATGTAATTTTCAGTCTAGTATCTTGATGGGTTTCTCTTCATAAGTTAAATCCCTGTGCAGTACCAGATCATTATGTTGGATCACATGTGAAGGATCATAGACATATCTCCTCAGCATTGACATATGAAAAATGGCATGCACATCTCCTCAGCATTGGCATATGAAAAATATCATGCACTCTTGCCAACTTCGGGGGTAAAGTCAGTCTATATGCTACTTCTCCAACTCTATCAAGCATCTCAAAAGGACCAATAAATCTCGGACTTAACTTTCCTTTGACTTCGAATCTTTGGATTCCTCGAGTAGGTGATACCTTCAAGAAGACATGGTCACCGATTTGAAATTCCAAATCTCTCCTTCTATTGTCAACATAACTTTTTTGTCGGGATTGGACAATTTTTAGCCGGTCCCTAATCATCTGGATATTTCGCGTAATATCTTGAATCATGTCAGGACCTACTAACTGCTTCTCGCCAATCTCATCCCAACATATGGGTGATCTACAGCTTCTGCAATATAAAGTTTCAAAAGGTGCCATTTGAATACTTGATTGGTAGCTATTATTGTAGAAGAACTCAATCAATGGTAAATGTTCATGCCAAGTACCACTAAAATCTATCATGCATGCTCTAAGCATGTCCTCTATGATTTGATTAATTCTTTCTGTCTGGCCATCTGTCTGAGGGTGAAAAGCTGTACTAAAATTTAATCTCGTTCCCAGTGAAGATTGCAATCCCTTCCAAAAGTGAGAAGTAAATCTAGGATCTCTATCAGAAATTATAGATGAAGGAATACCATGTAATCTTACCACTTCCTTGATATATAAAGCTGCCAGTATATCCATCGTCCACTTACTTTTGATGGGTAGAAAGTGAGCAGACTTTGTTAATCGGTCCACTACTACCCAGATTGCATCAAGTCCTCCTCTACTTTTGGGCAATCCCATAATGAAATCCATACCAATGCTTTCTCACTTTCACTCTGGTATTTCTAGAGATTTCAATTTACCAGCAGGTCTGAGATGTTCTACCTTTACTTGTTGACATGTCAAGCAACGGCTCACAAACTCAGCTACTTCCCTTTTCATATTTGGCCACCAAAAATTTCTTTTCAAATCTTGGTACATTTTAGTGGCTCCTGGATTAATAGTATACCTGGATTGGTACGCTTCTTCCATTATCTTCTTATTGATTTTGTTACTATCAGGCACACAAGTTCTTCCTTAAAATAATAATCTCCCATCATTCGCCAGTTGAAAATCAGGCCTTTGGCTCAAATTTCCAGAAATTTCAACTAATGAAGGATCGTTATCTTGTTGCTCTTTTATCTCAGAGAACATTTCAGGCTGTACCCTTATACTGGCAATCAAGACTCGTTCCTCCTTTGGTTCCACATTTAAATTTAATCTTGTAAATTGCTCCAGCAAGCGCCATTCATTAATCATCAAACTTGATAATAGAGCCCTCGACTTTCTACTAAGAGCATCAGCCACAACATTACCTTTTCCAGGATGGTATTGAATAGAAAAGTCAAAATCTTTCAAATATTCTAACCATCTTCTTTGTCTCATGTTGAGCTCCTTCTGAGAAAATAGATATTTTAAACTCTTATGGTCAGAATAGATAATGAACTGCTCACCATATAAATAATGCCTCCATATCTTTAGAGCAAATACTACTGCGGCTGATTCTAGATCATGCATAGGGTAATTAACTTCGTGGGTTTTCAGTTGCCTAGATACATAGGCTATCACATTCCCTTGTTGCATTAATACACAACCTAGGCTAATTCCCGAAGTATCAGCATATATCTCAAATCCTCCTCCCGCAATAGGCAGAGTAAGAACATGTACAATTGTCAAGCGCTCCTTTAGAGTTTGAAAATTCTTCTCACATTCCTCAGCCCATACATAAGAATTTTCCTTCCTTGTTAGTCTAGTCAATGGCACGGTAATTTTAGAGAAGTCTTTGATGAATCTCCTATAGTAACCGGCCAATCCTAGAAAACTTCAGATTTCAGTCACATTTGTAGGTCTTTCCCAATTATTGACTGCTTCTACCTTTGAAGGGTCAACAGAAATACCTTTCTTAGAGATCATATGACCAAGAAATAAAACTTCTTCTAACCAGAACTCACATTTGCTCAATTTAGCATATAATTGATTCTCCTTTAATATCTGCAAGGTAATCCTCAAATGTGCTTCATGTTCTTCCATGATTTTGGAATATATCAATATATCATCAATAAATACCACCACAAATTGATCTAAATAGGGTCGAAACACACTATTCATGAGTTGCATAAAGGCTGCAGGTGCATTAGTTAGCCTAAAATGCATGACAACAAATTCATAGTGTCCATATCTACTCCTGAATGCTGTCTTATAAATATCTTCTTCCTAGATTCTCAGTTGATGATAACCCGACCTGAAGTCAATCTTAGAGAAATAATGAGCTCCATATATTTGATCAAATAGTTCATCAATTCTTGATAGAGAGTACTTATTATTGATAGTCAATTGGTTCAACTGCCTATAATCAACGCATAACCTCATAGATCCATCTTTCTTCTTCATAAAAAGAACAGGTGCTCCCCAAGGTGATGGACTAGGTCTGACGAATCTCTTCTCTAACAATTCCATCAATTGCTCTTTTAGTTCCTTCAGCTCAGTAGGTGACATTCTATAAGGAGTTTTGGATACATGGACTGCTCCTGGTATCAAATCGATTGAGAATGAAACTTCTCTCTCGGGTGGTATGCCAGGTAATTCCTCAGGAAATACATCTGGATATTCCTTAACAACAGATATTTCTTCCAGAATGGGTTTCTTGGTTTCGGTTATAAGGATAGAAGCCAAAAATGCAACACATCCTTTCTTCATCATTTTTCGAGCTTGAAGGGCAGAGATGAGAAGAGGGTGTCTATGATGGCTATTTCTAGAGAAAGATAGTTCATGGTATCCTGCACAACCAGAAAAAGCGGGATTTCAGACGGCCGGAATCCGTCTCAGATTCGTCTGAAAATCCGTCACAAAACACGTTTGTAACGGATTTCCGACGGATTTCAGACGGACTTAGACCGTCTGATATTCTTAGTCACAAATTTGTGACAATTTCATTTTCCGTCTGAAATGCCGTCAGAAAATAAAATTTTAGACAGATTTAATTCAGTCACATATTCCGTCTAAATATCATACGAGATATTTTCCGTCTGAAATACTGTCTGTCCTCAATTCCGTCTGAATTTAAAATGGTCAAAATTCCGTCCGAAAAGTGGTGAGAAAGCCGTCTGAATTTCAGACGATATTACGACGGGTTCGTCTGAAATTTCATACGAATATATTTCATCTCAAATACCGTCTGAATTTCAGATGGATTATACGACGGTTAGCTCAACCGTTCGTCTGAAATTTCAGACGGATATATTTCGTCTCAAAATCCGTCTGAAATGTCAAAATTTATTTTTTAAAAAAATCATAAATTATTCTAAAAAACATGTTGGATCACAAATAAACATCAAGAAATATCTTGTTGAAAAAAAATATTGGGAACCGGCTGATCAAATAAACACCACCGAAAAAAAAACTCAACAGCATGCTGATCAAATAAATACCACCAAAAAAAACACATCAACCCTGCTAATCCGTCTGAATATCATCAAACATCAAGAAATATCTGGTACATCGTCTATATCCTCCCTGCCCTGCTCATCTCCTCTGTCGCCGCCCGCAGAAGGATCCCCCTACATTAAAAAAATAATAACATTCATTCATAGATAAAAAAATTAGTGCAAAGAAATTAGCATAAATTGAAATCAAACATATCAAATTGATAACTGTAGATTTTATAGATCAACTACTAGCTTGAAACAGTATTTAAATTAATTACATTTGGAGAATGCACTTTTGAGCGCCGAGCTCAAACCGGGCATCCGATTTGGATTCCGTCAGTTCTGACAAGTCACTTTCATCTCCCAGGTCGTGTTGGAACGATCGGCATGGCCATACGACCGATATTTTAGGTTTTAGACCCCCGGACACGACCTGGCAGTTCATTTAAACTAAGTGTATTTTGAAAATGAACGTTTTAGCACCGAGCTCAAACCGGGCATCCGATTTGGATTCCGTCAATTTTGACAAGTCACTTTCATCTCCTAGGTCGTGTTGGAATGATCGGTACGGCCATCCGACCGGTATTTCAGGTTTTAGACCCCCGGACCCGACCTGGCAGTTCATTTAAACTAAGTGTATTTTGAAAATGAACGTTTGAGCGCCGAGCTCAAACCGGGCATCCGATTTGGATTCCGTCAGTTCTGACAAGTCACTTTCATCTCCCAAGTCGTGTTAGAATGATCACCACTGCCATCCGACCGGTATTTCAGGTTTTAGACCCCCGGACCCGACCTGGCAGTTCATTTAAATTAAGTGTATTTTGAAAATGAACGTTTGAGCGCCGAGCTCAAACCGGGCATCCGATTTGGATTCCGTCAGTTCTGACAAGTCACTTTCATCTCCCAGGTCGTGTTGGAATGATCGGCATGGCCATCCGACCGGTATTTCAAGTTTTAGACCCCCGGACCCGACTTGGCAGTTCATTTAAACTAAGTGTATTTTAAAAATGAAATTTTGAGCGCCGAGCTCAAACCGAGAATCCGATTTGGATTCCGTCAGTTCTGAAAAGTCACTTTCATCTCCCATGTCATGTTGAAATGATCGGTATGGCCATCCGACCGGTATTTCAGATTTTAGTCCCCCGGACCTGACCTGGCAGTTCATTTAAACTAAGTGTATTTTGAAAATGAACTTTGAGCACCGAGCTCAAACCGGGCATATGATTTGGATTCCGTCAGTTATGACAAGTCACTTTCAACTCCCAGGCCATGTTGGAACGATCGGCATGGCCATCCGATCGATATTTCAGGTTTTAGACCCCCGGACCCGACTTGGCAGTTCATTTAAACTAAGTTTTTTTTGAAAATGAACTTTTGAGCGCTGAGCTCAAACCGGGCATCCGATTTGGATTCCGTCAGTTCTGACAAGTCACTTTCATCTCTAAGGTCATGTTGGAATGATCGGCATGGCCATCCGATCGGTATTTTAGGTTTTAGACCCCCGGACCCGACCTGGCAGTTCATTTAAACTAAGTGTATTTTAAAAATGAACGTTTGAGCGCCGAGCTCAAACTGGGCATCCGATTTGGATTCCGTCAGTTCTGACAAGTCACTTTCATCTCGTAGGTCGTGTTAGAACGATCGGCACTGCCATCCGACTGGTATTTCAGGTTTTAGACCCCCGGACCCGACCTGGCAGTTCATTTAAACTAAGTGTATTTTGAAAATGAAAATTTGAGCGCCGAGCTCAAACCGGGCATCCAATTTGGATTCCGTCAGTTCTGACAAGTCACTTTCATCTCTCAGGTCATGTTGGAATGATCGACACAGCCATCCGACCGGTATTTCAAGTTTTAGACCCCGGGACCCGACTTGGCAGTTCATTTAAACTAAGTGTATTTTGAAAATGAACTTTTAAGCGCCGAGCTCAAACCGGGTATCCGATTTGGATTCCGTCAGTTCTAACAAGTCACTTTCATCTCCCAAGTCGTGTTGGAATAATCGGCACGGCCATCCGACCGATATTTTAGGTTTTAGACCCCCGGACCCGACCTTGCAGTTTATTTAAACTAAGTGTATTTTGAAAATGAACTTTGAGCGCCGAGCTCAAACCGGGCATTCGATTTAGATTCCGTCAGTTCTGACAAGTCACTTTCATCTCCCAGGTCATGTTGGAATGATCGGCACGGGCATCCGACCGGTATTTCAAGTTTTAGACCCCCGGACCCGACTTGACAGTTCATTTAAACTAAGTGTATTTTGAAAATGAAATTTTGAGCGCCGAGCTCAAACCGGGCATTCGATTTAGATTCCGTCAGTTCTGACAAGTCACTTTCATCTCCTAGGTCGTGTTGGAATGATCGGCATGACCATCCGACCAGTATTTCAGGTTTTAGACCCCCGGACCCGACTTGGCAGTTCATTTAAACTAAGTGTATTTTAAAAATGAACTTTGAGCACCGAGCTCAAACCGGACATCCGATTTGGATTCCGTCAGTTTTGACAAGTCACTTTCATCTCCCAGGTCGTGTTGGAACGATCGGCATGGCCATCCGATCGGTATTTCAGGTTTTAGACCCCCGGACCCGACCTGACAGTTCATTTAAACTAAGTATTTTTTGAAAATGAACGTTTGAGCGCCGAGCTCAAACCGGGTATCCTATTTGGATTCCGTCAGTTCTGAAAAGTGACCTTCATCTCCCAGGTTGTGTTGGAACGATCGGCACGGCCATCCGACTAGTATTTCAAGTTTTAGACCCCCAGACCCGACTTGGCAGTTCATTTAAACTAAGTGTATTTTGAAAATTAACTTTTGAGCGCCAAGCTCAAACCGGGCATCCGATTTGGATTCCGTCAGTTCTGACAAGTCACTTTCATCTCCCAGGTCGTGTTAGAACGATCGGCACAGCCATCCGACCGGTATTTCAGGTTTTAGACCCCCAGACCCGACCTGGCAATTCATTTAAACTAAGTGTATTTTGAAAATGAACGTTTGAGCGTCGAGCTCAAACCGGGCATCCGATTTGGATTCCGTCAGTTCTGACAAGTCACTTTCATCTCCCAGGTCGTGTTGGAACGATCGGCACGGTCATCTGACCGGTATTTCAAGTTTTAGACCCCCGGACCCGACTTGGCAGTTCATTTAAATTAAGTGTATTTTGAAAATGAACTTTTGAGCGCCGAGCTCAAATCGGGTATCCGATTTGGATTCCGTCAGTTCTGACAAGTCACTTTCATCTCCTAGGTTGTGTTGGAATGATCGGCATGGCCATCTGACCCCCGAACCCCGGATTTTCTCAATTCTTCTAAACTAAGTGAGTTTTGAAAACTAGGGAGTTTTAAAATTTCAAATGAACATAATTGAGTAATTCCATCAAAATAAAAACATAGTAAACACTCACATGTGCGGCCTGTGCTGTGGTGGTGGTGGATCGCTGAGGGACCATTCTCCCTGGGAGAGGAGGCCACTGATTGTCTGCTGGCTAGAGATCTCCTGTTGGAACTGCTGCTGCTGCCGCTACAAATCAGAAATCTGCGATCGGACCATGTCCATCATGTCGCTGGCAGAAGCGCTGGGGGCAACGGAAGGTATAGTGAAGGCACTGCTACTGGTTTGGGCAGAGCTAGAACTCGCACACGATGATATCACCGCGCTAGCGTCTAGGCTCTCCCCAAAATCATATAGTCGGCCTTTCTTCGGTACGCCAGCTGCTGCCACCCACTCCACCGGATCAAACTCCGGCTGTTGCGTGTCTCCCTCCCCGTACTTCTCTGTCACTGCTTTGCTATATGTTTCCTACAAATTGAATAAAATAACTAGTCAATTTCATATGAATTTCATGCCGATTTAAATGAATGGTACAAGTTACATATGTAGATAAACTTACCGCTGCTGACTTAGCTGTCTCACTCACAAATTGATAAGTCCCCTTCTTTTTATGTGTTCTATCGAACACCTCGAGGAACGACGGAGGTTGATTAAGTTCCACATCCAGTTATACAATTCATAGTAAAAAAAGACAAATATTGGGATAAATTGTAAGAAGATAAATTATTTTATTACTTACCAATTTTTGTTTATGAGCCGCATAAGAGATGGACCCACTCGTATGTAAATTTGAACCTGGTTTTGATGCCCTGTTTGCTTTGGCTTTTTCGGACTTTTCTATCCACTTGGGGTCGGCAAAATGGTCACAAGATATCTCCCAATCCTCCTGCCTCATCCATAGAGGGCGGTGCGCCTTCCACAATTGTCGGTCTTCACTCCCCCCACTCAACTTTTTAGCGTGTGCTCGGGCCTCATGTATTTTCCTCTTGTAACTTGACTGCATAGTAGACTCCCAGGCACGACGACATCTCGCCGCGTCATGTCCACACGTGAATTGAAAAGACCACTGTAAATCAATTACTTTTCACACTTAGTATACTGTTGTAAATTGAGTTTGGGAAATACTTGAATTAAATGACGTAATTACTTACTAAGAACATGTTGTACAATGAATCGCGGACGGCCATCGAAAATTCTCTGAAAGTGGATGCTGCCCCGGGCACATGTGCCAACATGAGTTCGGTGGAATGATGGACAGCATTGTGGGGTTCAAATTTCTTACTACAATTGTAAATGTCAAAATATTCATATTAGACAGTTGAAGGCTAATTAAATAATGAATGTAATATAACCTTATAGATTTACCCGGAGATCCAACACGGGCGACGTCTATCATGAGCCGTGCCTCCCTCGTGACGACTGTCGGCATCGTCAAGTGGCCGACTGGTGGGGGTGTGCCCTGTACAAGTGGGAGGTGGTGGGAGGGCACTGGATACTGTAATAATAGATCTTCACAAGTAAAACTAAGTGGATTACAGATCTTTGAAATAACATAATTAAGTAAGGAGGGCACTGGGACCTATACATACCTGCAGTGAGAGGTGGTGGGGGTGGCATCTGCACAACAGGTGGGAGACCATCGATACCTGCAAGAATTAATTTTCATAAGTAAAACAAATGTTAGAGAATTTAAATTAAAATATACATACCTGCAGTGGGAGGTGGTGGGGGTGGCATCTACACAACAGGTGGGAGGCCACTGAGACCTGCAAGAATTAATTTTCATAAGTAAAACAAATATTGGAGAATTTAAATATAAATATACATACCTGCAGCGGGAGGTGGTGGGGGTGGCGTCTGCACAACATGTGGGAGGCCACTGAGACCTGCAAGAATTAATTTTCATAAGTAAAATAAATATTGGGAACTTTAAATTAAAATATACATACCTGCAGCGGGAGGTGGTGGGGGTGGCGTCTGCACAACAGGTGGGAGGCCACTGAGACCTGCAAGAATTAATTTTCATGTGGAGTGATACAAATATTGCGAACTTATAATTAAAATATACATACCTGTAGCAGGAGGTGGTGGGGGTGGCATCTGCACAATAGGTGGGAGGCCACTGACACCTGCAAGATTTAATTTTCATAAGTAAAAGAAATATTAGAGAATTTAAATTAAAATATACATACCTACTGCGGAAGGTGGTGGGGATGGCGTCTGCACAACAGGCAACGAGCCGACACTTGAACCTAAAAAAAATTCTTTTAGGCTAGTAAATGATGTAAATATTTATATAGCTAATTTTTTTAATAGATATACATGTGCCCGAAGAAGACGCCAAACAGGAGGGAGTAGAGCCCTTGTCACTGCCCTGTCTCCTCCCACTCCCAGTACGACCTCCTCGAACCATTTTTTTTTACTAACAAAACAATTAATACATATTAATCCTCAATTGCACAAGACTAAAATCGTTGTTATTAAAAATTATGCAAAAAGGTAAGGATATCTCACTAAATTATGAAAACGTGCCTCCCTCATGTTGATGATATATCTAACTCATCATCATCTTCGTCATCCATAGTAGCCTCATCAGATTCAAACTCTTCGTCTTCATCTGATTCTTCCTCCCCTCTAATATCAACATTTAGCTCCATCAGATCGACTTCTTCCATTTCATCTCGCGTACGTAATGACAGTGGCTCATCAGATTCGTCCAGATTAAACCTAGAGGAACCGACAACGCCAACTTCGTCTGATTGATAATATTCAGCACTGGCAACCTCTGAGACATCTCCACTCATAGTTAACCCATAAGTGAGAAAGAGTTTTGAATTAACCCTGCAAACTGTCCACCAATCTCTATTCTTGGATGATGGATAGCTTGAATAGTACACTTGCTTGGCTTGTGCGGCTAAAATGAACAGTTCATAGGTCTTAAGTTTAGACCTATGCTTGACATCGACAATCCCATAATTTGTGTCATGTCGAACAGAACTAGGATCAAACCATTGACACTTAAATATGTATACATGATTGTCTTGTCCCAAATACTGAAGTTCTAAGACTTCTTCAAGAATACCATAGTAGTCCAATTCCACTTCATTGTATAAACTTCCCTTCACAGATACGCTGCTGTTCATCGTAGACTTACTTTGCCCATAATCCCTTGTATGAAATTTGTATCCATTCACAATATATCCTGGATAGGCACGTGTCTAGTTCGAGGGGCCATAACTTATCTGTTGTACTCTTTGATCAGTAATGAGACCTTGTTCAACCTATATTCAAATTAGAGTAGTTAAAATAATAACAATTACCTCAACATACATAAATACAAACATATATATTCAACGATGACACTAACTCAGTTTCTCAGCCATTTGGCAAAAAAACTTCTCGCGTTCTTTTTCAATCTCCACGTCCTGGATATTTAGGCATTTTTCAGCTAATTCTGAATCAAATTACCTGCAATATAAATGCACTACTATTTTAAATGAACTGCAGAAGAAGGATGAATAACTTATGGACTTGCTGGAAATGTGAGTTAAGAACTTACTCAACATAAGGTTCAATCTCGAGGCAATTCAGAAGAATATATATCTCAGCGACGTGCAACTCTCTATCTTCGAGCGTGCGAGTCAAGCAACGTCCGAACGCACGTCCAGGATGTTTAAATATGGAGAGCCGATCGGGCGATTCATCCACTCCCCTATCATCATTACATGGAGGTCGAGTACGACGAGTTTGAATCTCTGGCTCAAAGTACATAGAACAGAAGTTCAAAATTTCTTCAAGAATGTATGTCTCAGCAATCGAACCCTCCACCTGTGCCTTGTTGCGAACTTTCATTTTTAATTCATGCATGCACCTACAACAACAAGTCAGATGGTAACGATATGTACCGGCCATGGACGACTTGTAAGTTAACAAAAATTGTCACACACCTCTCAAATGGATACATCCATCGAAATTGTATTGGCCCTCCAACAATAGCCTCATATGGCAAATGAACGACTAGGTGCTCCATCGAATCAAAGAATGCCGGAGGAAATATCTTCTCTAGCTTGCAAACGGTTGTGACAACTTTTTCTTCGAAAGTTTGTACATCCCGAAGTATGAGTTCTGATGCACATAAAATCTTGAAAATTTGACTCATCTCAGCTAGTGCTCCCCATATCTGCTTTGGCAACAAATCACGCAATGCAATGGGCAGTAGCCTCTCCATGAACACATGACAGTCGTGACTTTTCATACCATATATTTTCCCCTCATTAACATTCACACAATGGGCTATGTTGGATGCATATCCATCTGGGAATCTCAACTGTTTCAACTACTGGCACACTTCCTTGATCTGTGTATCATGAAGCACGTAAGTTACTTTAGGCTGCACAGTTTTGCCATTTACGTTCTGTAGTTCTAGTTCTGGACGTTTACAAAGTATCTTTAAATCCATACGTGCTTTGGCGTTGTCCTTTATTTTCCCTTTAACATTCATGATCGTATTGAACACATTATCAAAAAAAATTTTCTCGGTATGCATGACATCCAGATTGTGTCGTACAAGAAGAGTTGACGAATAAGGTAATTTCTAAAAAATGCTTTTCTTGTTCCAGTTGTGATCCTTTCCAAAACTAGGGAGTTGCCGTGTGCTACCAGACAATTGTACTACATCTGGTAAATTGTGCACCCGTGATGTCATATGTAGACCCGACACCCGTTGCAAGTCAGCTTCATCCATTTCAACAGTATTTTTTTTAAACGAGTCTTTTTGCCTTAGAAAAGGATGGTCACTTGGTAGCAACCACCGATGGCAATCAAACCAGCATGCTTTCCCACCATGTTTCAATATAAATGATTTGATATCTTCCATACAGTAAGGACATGCTAACCTCCCATGTGTGCTCCAACCAGATAGTATTCCATATGCAGGGAAGTCACTTATTGTCCAGATCAGTGCAGCCTTCATAATAAAATTTTGCTTCCTATATGCACCATAAGTAACAACTCCACCAGTCCATAAAAATTTGAGCTCATCAATCAACGGCCTGAGATATATGTCCAAATTTTTTCTGGGACTTTTTGGACCAGGAATTACTAAGGACAAAAATAGATTTTCTCGCTTCATACACATGTGCGGCGGAAGTTTGTACGGTGTCATGAACACTGGCCAACAAGAATAAGATGTCATTGAACCACCGAATGGATTAAAACCATCTGTGCATAAACCCAATCGAACATTACGTGACTCCCTTGAAAAGGCAAGATGAGTACGACTAAAGTGAGTCCAAGCTTCACCATCGGCAGGATGACTGATTATATCATCGGCACGATGTACTCTTTCGGTGTGCCATGTCATATGTCGAGCCGTCTTTGAGGACATATACAGCCGCTGCAGCCTAGGCACAAGAGGAAAGTATCGCAACGCCTTGTAAGGTACATCTTTGCCTTTGAATTGACCCCCCTTAGGTTTGAATCTGTCATGGCCACAAATGGAACATGATATCTTATCTGCATCATCTTTGTAATATAACATACAATGATTCGGACATGCATCTATTTTCACATATCCAAGTCCTAAGTCATTGACCATCTTTTTTGCACGGTAAAAAGTTTCTGGCAACTTCTCGTCTCGAGGCAACATACTCTTGATCAAGAGGAGGAGACAGTCAAAATAAGTCTCACTGATGTGAAATTTAGATTTCAAGTTCAACAACTGCAGACAATCGAGTGTGCTTTTCACAACCATCCCACAGCGGCTCATCAGCATCCCTAAGTAGTTCATAAAATCTTCCGGCTATCTTATTCGGTGCTTCCTCATGAACATTAAAACTAGGACCAGCAGTATCTACAACCATATCCACGTACCCACTTGTGCCTGTAATATTGTCGGGCTCATACCTCAAGAATTGCTCACCATGACACGTCCAATTCGTATAACCATCCACGAACCCTTTCGTGTACAAATGATGTTGCACATCCCATGTTGAACACCACCTCAAGTTTCTACAACCTGAACAAGGGCATCGAATGTGACCATCGCGATCTATTGCTGCATTTGGATTCCCCAATGCAAATTGAACGAAACTCTCAATCCCATGCTTAAAGTCATCTGACACCACCCGGTCAACTATTCTACGATACATCCATGAACGATCTGTCGACATTTTGCCTGCACCTAATAAATGACAATACACATCCTAACTTTCAAATCATTACTCATGATATTACACCCGACTCTTTACTCACATCGTTCATCATAGACCATTTGCAGTTGGAAGAGGAATATTAATTAGATTATCACTTTTTAACCCATCCATGAAGGTTTGATCGCACAATCAATTACTATATGTTCTGCACGATTTGCTGAAAATTTCGACATCATCTCCCCACACTTCTCCGATATACCAAAAATATTTATTGATTTTGACATTTTCTTAAACACTTACAAGTAAGTTGTTAAGAAAACACTCAAAATCAATAATGGTATATCAGAGAAGAGTGAGGAGATGCAATCGAAATTCTCAACAAACCATACAAACACATATAGTAAATGACTGTCTAAGTGCGATCAAACATTCATAGACTGTCCAAACGGGACAATTCAGGACTTTGAGGTAGATATATACATTCTCATAAACAAATGAGAACATACGCATCAATCCTAAAGTTTTGAACGGGAAGGCACATTGACACGGTTTTAACGCGCTCTCCTGAGGTGCGTGTAATGTTAGGTCGCACCCACGCACCTCAGCTCACAGGGAATACCCCATGCATTTATATAACATAAAATTAAATAACAACATAATGATAATCATTATGCATATATCAAATTAAATAACACCCAAATTATAAAAGTTTTCAAATGAAGAACATCGAAGCTAAACAATCTACATTTTTGAGTCAAAGTAACATCAAATTTGTATTAAAATCAGATTTAAAAATATATTTACATGCAATTAAAATCTACAAAGTTTTAAATCACAAAACGAATTTTTTGAGTATTTACCTATTGATATAGAGAATTCTGATTTCTTTATATTTATCCACATCTTTGTATATATGTACTACTTAAGATATGTGGTCATTCCATTTCTCTATATCTTCTTATCATCATAAGACAAGGTTCAAATGGGATCACTTTTAGCCTCAGTGGAGCATCTATGGCCTCAAGAATGTATCCCTCGGTGGCAGGGGAGCATATGATGTCTAGGTTCTAGCGGTCTGTGCACTACTGTCTCTGGAGGGCATCCATTGCCTCTGGAGAGCATCACTAGTGTCAGAGGAGCATGCATTGTTGGTTCAAGGCATTTCAATGTCACTCGGAGCTGGTCGACCAACATACTGTTTGTGCCGACCTGGTTCTTTGGGCAATGCATGACCTGACTGATGGTGGGAGAGCATCTACAGTCGCTGGAGGGCATACTCGGTCTCAGGAGAGCATCCTTGGAGACAGGCGAGTATGCACGTCTAATGTATCCTGGAAGAGGATTTATGTTTAGTCAGGGGCATTGTTGTCCTTAATCTCCTGACTAATGACGCCCTAATCTCCTAGTATAAAAGGGTGAACTCTCTCTTTGTATTGTAATGGAGCCGTCTGATTATTAGTGGATTACTGCTGTGGTCGTGGATGTAGGAAGGCATCTTGCCTCCGAACCACGTAAAAAATCCATGTGTGTTCTTGTTATTGATCTTTTCTTTCTCATATCTTCTTCCTCCTCTGCTGGTTGTCCATCTCTGAAGGTATTGTGTTTCCTAACAAGGGTGCACCTAAAATTGGAAGGCTGGCAGTCAAAATTTCTATCTCAAGCTGGTAGAGTCGTATTAATTGACTCAGTCCTATATAGTATGCCAGTTTTCTTTGCCTAAGTCACTTTTATCCCAAAGAAGGTGATCAGTTTCATTGACCGGCTATGTGCAATTTTTTTTGGGTATGGAGAGAAAGGCACCAAACGCAGGCATTGGGTAGCATGGTCAGATATCCAGAGACCTAAGTTAGAGGGAGGTCTGGGAATCAGAGATCTGCAGTGGGTTCAGCCTTCTTTGGCAATCAAAACCCTTTGGAACATTGTTCATGGGTCTTCTCTCTGGTCCATGTATGCTAGGCGCAGATTCATCAAGGCCCATCTAGCCAACTGTGTAAGACCATTCCCAGTTGGAATGCCTTCGACTGTCTTTAGACAGGCCAAAGATATTATTATCTCTAACAGCAGATGGATAGTAGGGAATGGGGCTAATATAGACTTCCTGAGTGACAATTGGACAGGGTGTGGTCCAGCCATTAATACTGCAATGGCTAATGAAAGGATTGAGCTCAATAGCCTCCCCTTGGCTTCTGTTAGAGAGGTTCTATGCAACACCCAACATGCTGCACGGGGATACCTCAATAGTGACTTCCACCTTCCTAATATTCAACTAAGCAATGAGGCTGACTGCTGTGTCTGGACAGGTACCGTAAAGGGTTCCTTTTCTGTTAAATCAGCTTGCAACCTAATACGGACTAAAGGCATTTCAAGGCCTGCCTGGGCGAAGCTCTGGCACTCAACAATAGCACCGAGGGCATCTCTTTTTGTCTGGAAGCTTATCTATCGAGTAGTACCAGTGGACAGCAGGGTGGCAGATTGTGGTATTCCCATTGTCTCCAAATGCAGCTGTTGCTCCTCTTCTGCCTAGGAAGACCTCAACCACTTATTCATCTCTGGTGAATTGGCATCTGAACTGTGGGGCTGGGTGCAGCCCTTGGTAAGCAACAAGGTCTATTTAAGTAATCAAATTTCATTAGGTGTTGGAACCTACTAACCTTTACCAATCTACTCTCAGCCTTTAGTTTTGTGGGGATGTATGCTGTAATTCTGATGATGTGGGAAATTTGGAAACAAAGGTGTGCTACCAGATTTGAGGGTATGGCTCTTAAAATTGATTCAATAAAGAGGAGAATTTCCTCCTCGATAGCCCTGGCTCTGGACAAGCTTTGCTTCCGCAAGCCCTTATCCCCAGCTCAATCCAGCTGCCTTGCTTCTTTTCACCTATTCCCCCGAGTCAATTTAAAGCAGCCATTTCTAGTCTTCTACAGATTGGCACCTCAGAAGTTCACATTGCATGTTGATGGGGCCTCCAAGGGTAATCCTGGTAGGTGTGGTGGTGGAGGTTGTGTAAGAGACTCAAATGGTAAATGGATGGTTGGCTTTGCTTTCCACTATGGCATTGGGAATAGTCTTGTGGCAGAGGCAAGGGCTCTTTATGATGGGTTATCAATTGCTAAGCTAGGTGATCTATGTTTGGCAGCTGTATATTCAGATTGTGCCCTTCTTGTAGAGGCTGTAAGGAAAGGAGCTCCTCCTAGCTGGATGGTTCTCCCATGGTGGAGGAAGATTTTGGATCTTATCCATGAAAGTGGCTGCTTGATATTGCATACTTATAGAGAGGGCAACCAGGTTGCAGATTCCATGGCGTCCTATGCATGCAATACTCCAGAAAATCAAGTTTTCATTCAAGTAGGAGACCTCCCTCGGTTGACAAAGGGTGCATTAAGATTGGATAGAGCTGGGCTGCCAGCCATCCGAGTAGTTTAGCTTTTCGATTGTACCGCCGAGCTTTATATTTTGCTATATTTTGAGTCTCTTTGTCCTAACAAGACATCCTAACAATAAATCTGAGTAAAATTACATAAATTAAAATAAAATGAAACAACATATAAATATGAAATTAAATTTGTACTTACTGTTTATTTGAAAAAACTTATATGATTCTTTCATTCTCTTTCCCTCGATCGATTATCCTACGATGAATACAACAATATATTAAATAAAATAAAAAATAATTATTATATCTACACGTGTGAGACGGGTGTGTGCGTGTGCCTATGAGGGGGGGGGCAACGGAAGTCCTGCGGCCAACGGTAGAGGGAGAGGGGGGCCTGCGGCCAACGGTAGAGGGAGAGGGAGAGGGGGGCTGAGGTGTGTGCGTGTGTTTGATTATGTGTGTGCGTGTGTGTGTGTGTGTCTGTGAGGGGGAGGGGGGCCACGGACAGGGGAAGAGAGGGCGGTGGAGGGAGCGGGAGAGGGGAGAGGGAGTGAGGGAGCGGGAGAGGGGAGAGGGAGTGAGGGAGCGGGACAGGGGAGAAGGAGAGGGATTGAGTGAGGGAGGGGAATAGGATCGGGAGAGGGAGAGGGAGAGGGATTGAGTGATGGAGGGGAACAGGATCGGGAGAGGGAGAGGGAGAGGGAGAGCACTTACCGGCGACGACGACGGCGATGATGGGAGGAGGCTGGCGGCGATGGCGACCGTGAGAAGATGATGATGGCGGCGACAGCGACGACGACCATGAGAGGGAGGGAGGTTGGCGAATGGCAGCAACGGCGAGGACGGCGGGGCCTCCGGTGACAGCAAGGACTACGGCGACGGCGGCGACGGCTGCGACGACCGCATGCAGAGAAGAAAGAGAGAGTGAGAGGGAGAGTGGGGGGGGTGGAAATGGGGGCGGGTGGAAGGGGTGGGAGGAAGGGGTCAATGGTGGCGGGGGATGAAATTTTGAGACGGAAATACGGACGGAACTTAGTTCCGTCTGAAATTTCAGACGGATTCATTTCTGTTTGAATATACGCCCCAAATTTGCGACGTATAATAAAGACGGAATATATTCCGTCTATAATTATAGACGGATCTTCAGAGAGAGTATAGTATGTCCTTAATAGAGATGGAATTTGTGACGAAAATTAATCCGTCACAAATTTGGAATATTCGTCTGAAATACAGACGGATTTTAAGACGGAAAATATCCGTCTGCAATATCCGTCTGTATTCCAACTTTTTCTAGTAGTGCTGGTTCACCAAAGGTTACACTTCCTCGCCTGCAATCCACCTTAGCATTATATTTGGCCAACCAGTCAGCACCTAAGATTACATCATAACCCTCCATGTTCATGCAAATCAAATCAGTGGCTAAGTTATGACCACTAATCAACACTTCACTAGAGGGAAAATAATGTTTAAGCTCAATGCTTGCTCCTAAAGGTGTGGAAATAACAAGTTCAGTTTTCAAATGAACAGGTTTTTCATGTAAGGTGGTAGCAAAATTCTGGGATATGAATGAATGGGTAGCTCCAGTATCAAATAGAACAAAAGCAGTTCTAGAATTGATGGTGAGAGTACCTTCCACCACTCCTCCTCCTTCAGTAGGTGTAGGTTCTATCAGAGCTTGGAGTCTTCCTTGACGCCTTGGTCCTTCTTGAATTTTCTTCTCCGATGAAGATTCCTTCATAAGGGGACAATCGAAAATGCGATGATCTCCACTTCCACAACGCAAGCATGCTCCCTTCTTTCTCCAGCACTCTTCAGTCTTGTGGCCAGCCTTGTCACAATACTTACAGATATCTTTTGAAGATATATAAGGGATGGCTTGCCTATTTCTATCTCGAGACTTTTTGTCTTGTTGAGGGGTTCTTCCTTCATTAGGTCTCTTCTTTCCAAATGTTGGTTTAAAGTTTTCGGCGCCAATGACTTGTTCTTTCATGACTATTCCCTTGATTTTATCCGCCATCTCTATGGCATCTTCTAGCAGTTGGGCCTTCCGAACCATCTCGGCATATGTTTGGATGTCCATAGGTGCCAGTTGGGGAATGTATTGGGGCCTTAGCCCATTCATGAATCGCTTGGCCTTCATTCTCTCTATATTAATGAGATGAGGAGCATAACGGGCCAGTCGAGAATATTGGGCCTCGTATTCAGCTACATAGAGACTTCTTTGTTTAAGGGTGAAAAATTCTACCGCCTTCTTTTCTTGGACTCTCTCCGAGAAATACTTGCCATTGAAATATTCAAGAAATTCCTCCCAAGTGATATGGAGATCAGGCAAGGTCGCCTCCACGGATTCCCACCAAGCTCTTGCATCCCTTTCCAGTTGGAAAGTTGCAAGCAAAACTCTATCTTGATTCGAGCATTGCATGACTCGAAATATTCTTTCTATCTCCTTGACCCAATGTTCTGCTTCATCCAGGTCAGTAGAACCGTTGAACCTCGGGGGATTCATGTTCCTAAAGTTGCGGTGCAGGTCTCCCGCACCATGGAGATTAACTCCTCCTTGAGCCACTTGTTGTAGGGCTTGAGTTAGCCCTTGGACGGTCCTTTGCATTTCTCTCCATTGAGCACGCTCAGCGGCCATTTTCAATAGCTAAGAATTTCTGCAAAACAAGCTATGAGGATTAAATGTCTTATCTCTACATATCTTAATATCTAGCCCAAGTCTCTACCCAATCTCACGGGTCAAGTATAGTTATCTATTATCCTATAGTGTGAAGAACCTAGGGTTTTCAATAACTAAACCTTGATGCCCTAAACTCTTTTTAACCACAGGCTCTTGTACAAACTAAATTGTCACGCCCCGAACAAGGCTGAATTATCAAGGCGTGAAAAGTTATACGGGCAGGTCAATCAAGAGACTCAGATGATGAGTATGAACAACAAATGGATAAAATCACATCTTTATTTCATAATCTGACATTTCCAACAAATATCCTTCAAGGACTTACAATACTACTCAAACTCGATACATTCATTTATAAGTAGACAGACTGGGAAAAGAAATTTATTAAAAACTATCATCGCTCTCATCACTCCAGCCCATTCCCGTCATCTTCAAGATTTCCTGAAAATTAACAACAATACACAGGGTGAGCTAGAAAACTCAGTAGGACTTATATCTCTTTACCATGTCACTTTAAGTAATTAACATTTTGGATCATCTATATGCTCTCGTATAAAACAAGTAATAAAATAAATGACAAATAGATAACAAGATCAGGAAGTCAAGAATTTCAAGAATAGATATTGTAGAACTCAAGTGTAAGCATGAAGATCAATAATGTTGAGTCCCAAATGTGGCAATCAAGAGGGAGGGGTGAATTGATTGGCTAATAAAAATTTATTCTCTTAAGAAAACTATGCCAATTAACCAAACAACCGCTAATACTTGCACGAACAGGATCACACTCGTGAATGCGTGCGGAATGTGTTTGAATAGCTGTTGTGGTGATCTCTCAACTCACCGTGAAGCCCACTCGATAAGAATCGGAAAATCCACAGCACATGAGACACACGGATTTTTTAGGTGGTTCGGTTACACAGCCGTGTCCCCTACATCCACCCCTCACACTTGAGGATTAAAGCTTCACTATCGAGTGAATCACACACACACACTGTTTAGAACAGCAAACACACACAGACACATACGTCTTCCGATCTGGTAGCCAAACGCGCACATGCGCACATACACACACGCACGTTCGTGTTTCCGAACACGAACACCACACACAAGAATCTGAAGTTATGATTACACGAATATTCAAGATCAAGCAAAATGATTCAGAATGAGAAGTTTAGAAAATGATTTATCTTGATCGGAGCTCCCCCTATCACTTCAGCGAATTTCGTCGAACACTTGGTGCAGCCCGATGATCGTTCTTGACGATTGTGCTCGGATGTGGCACGATCTTGAACTCCACGAAGCCAACCAGCAGGATGTCGATTTGGAGCCTTGAATCCCTCTTCTTTCCTTCCCTTTCACGCATACAACAAGGTGGAAGAAGGGCTGTGGCTGCTGGTTGCGACCTGCACTCATAAAGGTTAGAGCAAAAACCCAAATTCAGGAAGATACGAATTCTGCTTAGGGTTTTCATCCCAATAGGATTATATATATGCTAAGGGTGGTCAAGGGATGTCTAGGAGACAAGATCCGCACATCAAGGAGTGGTTTAGGGACAGCCACACAAGTGTGGTTTGACAATAAGCTCGTATGGACAAGAGTCCACATTCACGGTGCCGCCCAGACCAGAAAGGGTCGACCCTTGGGGTCGACCCTCGTGAGGGGCCAGATGGGCATGGCAGCATGGGTCGACCCTTGGGGTCGACTCTCTCAAGAACCATTGCTGTCTACACAAAACGGGCATCTGGATTTTACAGGGGTCGACCCTCACTGGAGCCTAAACAAGTTGAGCGGAAAGGGTCGACCCTTGGGGTCGACCCATGATCAAACCGGTTCTGGAAATTAATTCCATGAGCAGGGGTCGACCCTTGGGGTCGACCCATTCAAATGGGAATCTGTCTGGCAGCAATGGGTCGACCCTTTTTCCTGAACTTCCAAATATGAGGATAAAAAGAGCTAAGCCCAGGGGGTTCAAGATGGGGGATAAAAACATGAATGCTCCACATTTAGAAATAAGTTCTAACAAATTAAATGAGGATTTAGGATCGATCTCACCAATCATCCTTCAGTCGTCAAGGAGCTTTTGCCATATTGTTTTGTCCTGTCAAAAATAAGGTTTGAATTAATTCCACATTTGGCACATTGAAACCAAAATACTTACATTGAGTTGCTGTTCTTGAGCCTTCTTGAATAGCATGTCTTCAAGTGATGTGTTCATTTCCAGAGCGTAGTTATGCTCATTTTCAGTTCATACAAAACCATTTGATCATCATCAAAAAATCATAAGTCATATACATGAGGAGGGGGTTCAATAATCTCCCCCTTTTTGATGATGATAAAATAATAGAAATCACATTGTAAGGCATCCACCATTCCATATACATGAAGTAATTCATCAGTTCAAGGACATGGTCAAACAGAAATCCAAATATAAGATTGATCATCATGTGGCATATTCCCAAAGTTTTCTTGCCGACAATTAGTGGAAAAGGTAATGCAAATAACAAGATGCAATGCATGAACACTAAAAGGAAATGCAGTAGGACTAATGAACTAGAAACATGAGAAAAGCACACATTCATGCAAGCACACATCACACACTAACATATAATAGCCGGGGCACATATAGGCCAAGAGTTCTCCCCCTTTGACATCATCAAAAAGGAGGGGGTGAAATAGGAGTAGCAAAAGCGCCAAACTGGAGGAGCAACGCAGTTTAGTCATCACCATCATCCGGAGTGGAGGAACTAGGAGGACGCCTGATATATGCTAAGATTTCATCAAACATATGGGCTTGGTTGGCCAAGGCGTCGGTGACAAATTGAGAATGCTCCTGGTGAGAGAGTTTCAGATCAGAGAGCTCTTGTTGCATAGCCTCCATAGTCTCCCCATACGTGTCTAACCGGTCATCAATTGAATCCAAACGGTCCATGATTAGTTGTGCCTCCTCAGAAGGCAGACCTGTTGCAGGAACATGAGCATTTTCAGCCAGATCATCATTGTCATCCTCATTATCTTCAGAACTGTCTGTTGGTACTGCCCTTTTCATTTGACGAACTAACACGCCATCTTTCTCTTCAAATCCCATGCGGTGACAAATAGATTGATAGGTGTAGATGTCCGCATCACGGATAGTTTGAGATGCTTCTTTTGACAAATTAATATCCATATAAGTAAAGATGGCTGTCAAGGCCGCAGCATATGACAGAGTACGGTGCTTGTGCATCATGCTAGAACATATGTGATCAAGAATAATCTGTGGAAATTTAATGGGAATTCCACCGAATAAGCAGTAAAACAAGAACATATGTTTCTCCGTAACCTTGTCATGGCCTCCTCCATGTGGTAATAACATTGTGGTAATCATTCGGTGCAATATACGTTGCATAGGAGGGAAATGGTTTGCATTTAATCCGGCGACCGACCGGTCACCCATTTCTTCAGAAGTCATAAAACTGTAAACAGTGGCATCCAAAACGTCTACATCACCAAATGCATATCCTTCATTTGGTAAGTCCAGGGCAAGTCCCAACAAGTGTGGTGATAAAACAATTTCCCGACCATTAACCGTTGTAACTGGAACATCACCCGAAATACCCAAATTACTGTAAAATTGGTGTACCAAATTGGGGTAAATGCGGCGATGTGCAGACATGAAAATGTGCAAGTTCGGCTGGCTGCATAATAGATCAACTAATCCATGTAGATGGCGACTAAGATTTTTAAAGTTTACCCCCCGGGGACGAAGAACAGTGCGGTCCAAGACCTTACTGGCTGGTTGAGGTGCGGCGGTTTGAGATCGACGCCCTTGCCTAGAGCTCGATGCCTCACCTCTACGAGAAGTACGCTTCTTCAGGGCCATCTAAAACACAAACCGAAAGAACCCACCGATGTGGTATAGATCTTGATGGTTCAACCAAGGAGAAATGCAAGAAGTGTGAATCTATGATCCTCCACAGACATCAGAAGCTTACCTCAAGGGAATGAAGATCAAAGGAGGACGCTTTAAGCCACAACAAGGAGATTTCGTGCGGAGGCCACCCGGATAGCCGCGGCTAGGGCTGGAATTCGTTGATGCCAAGAAAGGGTTTTGATGGCTTGCAAAGGGTGGTGGCTAGGCTAGGAGGGGGGCAAGAGATGGTTTATAGCCATGGGAGGGTTCCAACTTAGGGTTGGAACCCTTGTTGGATCGGCTTGGGTGCGGGTGAGCCGCCCCGCCGGTTTGGGTCGACCCAATGGGTCGACCCGTTGGTTCGCTTACCCCCGGGCCGAACCGGGTGCGCGAGGGTCGACCCTTGGGGTCGACCCATTCCCTGGTTTTTAGCAAAAATAGAGCAAAAAGATGGGAAGATCAATGAAGCTTCGGCTCGAGTCCCCAATGACAAAAATTCATGGAAATCCAAGTTATGAATAAAATTTGGGTTGAAATCAATTGGGGAGATGTTTGTGAAAAAGATACTTAGAATATATAAGACGTTTATGGTCCACTTAACCGGATTTCTGATTTTGAATAAATTAGCTCCTTTGTTGGCAAAGTAATTGTATTCAAGGTGATTTTAGCCATAGAAGTAACAATGAACATGGGTGAATACAGTATACATAGTAGAAACGCAGAAGCACACCAAAGTGATTTTTCACACATTTTTTTTCTTTTGTTTTTCACACAACATGATGCATATGCATGACAAGGGAATTACAATATGCATAATACTAATGCAGTTATATGTAATGAAGTGACCTGTATACACATGATGCACATGGTTATGAATCTTGCTCTTCTATCCTACAAACCCCTAGTTCTCTTCTAAATGTGGTGAACTTATCTTCACTTAGAGGTTTGGTGAAAATGTCGGTAATTTGACGATCGGTTTCAATGAAGCTAATTTCTACATGACTCTTACTTACATGATCTCTAATGAAATGATGACGAATTTCAATATGCTTGGTTCGAGAGTGATGAACAGGGTTTTTGGACAAGTTTATGGCAGAGGTGTTGTCACAAAGAATTGAGGTGTTTTTAAAAGAGATGACATAATCAATCAATTATTGTTGGATCCATAACACCTGGGCTACACAACTACCGACATCTACATATTCGGCTTCGGCAGTAGACAGTGCCACTGAATTTTATTTCTTGGAGGCCCATGAGACCACGCAGCCCCCAAGAAATTGGCAATACCCACTGGTGCTTTTCCGATCCACTTTACAACCCGCATAATCGGCATCAGAATAAGCAAGTAAATCAAGACTCGAATTACGCGGAAACCATAGTCCGAAATTAACTGAGCCAGCAACATATCTGAAAATTCATTTAACAGCCGACATGTGTGATTCTTTTGGGTTTGACTGAAATCTAGCACACATGCAAACAGCAAACTGTATGTCGGGCCTACTGGCAGTTAAATACAACAAAGAGCCTATCATGCTTCTGAAAAGTTTTTGGTCCACGGTTTTACCTGTTTCATCTTGGTCAATTTTTATTGAAGTAGACATTGGAGTTGGTTGTGGTTTAGTGGTTGTCAAGTTGAACTTTTTCAGCAACTCCATTGCATACTTCTTTTGATGTATGAACATGCCATCAACCGTCTGGTTCACCTGCAATCCCAAGAAGAAAGTCAGCTCTCCCATAAGACTCATTTCAAACTCACTTTGCATTAATTTGGCGAAGTCTTTGCTAAGAGCATCTTTAGTGGAGCCAAAAATAATGTCATCAACGTAAACTTGAACAATTAAGATTTCCTTACCATTCAATTTTGTAAAGAGGGTTTGATCAACATTACCTCGTTTGAATTCATGTTGAATGAGGAATTCACTTAACCTTTCATACCATGCACGGGGTGCTTGTTTCAGACCGTAAAGTGCCTTGTCCAGCTTGTACACATGGTCTATATGCTTTGTGTCTTCAAACCCCGGTGGTTGCTCCACATACACGTCCTCCTGGATATAGCCATTCAAAAATGCACTCTTAACATCCATTTGAAATAATTTGATACTATGACAACATGCAAATGCTAAGAGAACCCTCACTGTCTCAAGTCTTGCTACTGGAGCAAAAGACTCATCGAAGTCAACTCCTAATTATTGGCTATAGCCCTTGGCTATAAGCCTGACCTTGTTCCTAATTACCACTCCTTGATCGTTTGTTTTATTTTGAAACACCCATTTGGTTCCGATCACGGAGTGATTTTTAGGACATGGTACGAAGAACCACACTTTGTTCCTTTGGAACTGGTGTAGTTCTTCTTGCATGGCCATGATCCATGACTCATCTTTCAAGGCCTCTTCAATGGAGTGAGCTTCAGATTGAGAGAGCAAGGCTAATAAATCATGAGTTTCAACTTTCCTGAAGGAGGCTCGTGTCCTTATCCCTTCTTGAACATTTCCCAATACATTCTCTGGCGGATGGTCCTTTGCAAATGTCCATTGCAATGGTAGCTCCTGTTCAAGTTGAGTTTCCTGATTTGCATCCTCTTCTTTTGGTTCTTCCTCTTCTTGTTTTTCTGATTTTTCTTCCTTCTTCTCGATATTGTCATCTTTCAACTCATCATCCTGCAAAATAGATTTTTCATCAGTTCTAGATGGAGATGATTCATCAATAATAACATGTGGGCTTTCTTCAACTACAAGAGTTCTCAAGTTATACACTCGATATGCTCTCGAATTGAGAGAGTACCCAAGCAATATGCCTTTGTCGCTTTTGGGATCAAATTTAGCCAAGTCCTTCTTACCATTGTTATGAATGTAGGATATTGAGCCAAACGGTCTCAAGTATGAAATGTTTGGCTTCTTACCTCGGTATAGCTCATATGGAGTTTTCTTCAACAATGGTCTTAGCATGGCTCGATTTATGATGTAGCAGGCCGTGTTCACTGCTTCGGCCCAAAAATACCTCGGTATTTTATTCTTGTTCAGGATGATTCTTGCCATCTCAACTAGCGTTCTGTTCTTCCTTTCCACAACTTCATTTTGTTCCGGAGTTCTTGGTGCGGAGAAGTCATGCATATAGCCTTGAGCCCTGCAAAAATTACTGAACTCATGGTTATCAAATTCTCGGCCGTGATCACTCCGCACAGCTTTGATGCAATACCCTTTATCATTTTGAACAAATCTGTAAAATGCTTCAAATTCTGTCAGGGCATCATTTTTATGAGAAAGGAAGTAAACCCAATAGAATCTTGAATAATCATCCACAATCACAAATCCATATAGTTTACCACCCAAGCTGTGAGTTCTACTTGGTCCGAAGAGATCAATGTGGATGAGTTCAAGAGGCCTTGATGTGGTCACATCTTGTTTGGACTTGAATGATGTCCTTGTTTGTTTGCCCATGCTGCAAGCTCCACAAACTCCATCATCGACGGCCTTCAACTTGGGCAATCCAATTACCAAATCATTTCTTGATAATTTCATCAATACATTGAAACTAGCATGCCCAAGCCGGCGATGCCAGAGCCAAACATCATCATTGTTCCTTACAATTAAACATAAATTCTCATGAGAGGAATCATTCAAGTATATCATATAAACATTGTTATACCTGAAACCAATGAACTTTATCTCATGAGTATTCCTATTCAAAACAGTGCAGTGGTTAGAATCAAAAATCACATTGCATCCCTTATCACAAAGTTGACTTATGCTTAAGAGATTATGTTGCAAACCCTTCACAAGCAATACATTTTCAATGGTATGATTTTGATTCTTACCTATCTTACCTTCTCCGATGATTTTACCTTTGTCCTTACCACCGAATGCTACCGTCCCACCATCCTTTTCATGCAGGTCCATAAACCATTCCTTGTTTCCCGTCATATGTCGAGAGCAGCCACTGTCCAAATACCATTTGTTCCTTTAAGCTCTCGAGTAGACCTGCAATTCAACCAAAGTTCATATGGAGATTTTGGTACCCAAGCTAGCTTGGGTCCATGATGGTTAGAGGCATGATGCATATATGATCTATTTCTGAATCCAGCAAAATTTTCTTCATCATATTTCAGAATTCTACAATCATACATATCATGACCCATTTTTCCACAATAGAAACAAGTGATGGCTCTATCTCTTTTTCTCCTTCTACCAACATTTGAAAAGGAGTTATGCATATGTTTCTTTGGTTTGAAGGATGCTGAACTTATGGGATCCCAATGGGTTGTTTGAGCTTTTGATTTTTCAAGGATGGCAAGGGCATCCTTTAGCTCTTTTATTTGAGCCATTTGAGATTGGCTTTGTTCTTCAGCCTTTATTTTGGCTTCATTGCAAGCAATGCTTTTAAGCTTTTCTTGTTCCATATCATTTTTCAATTCTTCATGCATTTTCAGAAATGTAGATTGTTCTTCTCTCATGCATGAAATCTCTTCTTCAAACAGTTCAATTTTGGATGCAAGAATTTCATTTTCATGCTTCATGTTTTCATTTTCTGATTTTAAAGCATGGCACTCTTCACATGATTTTTTAGCATGCACAAAATGATCAAATTTCTTTTTCAAAGTTCTGTTTTCAGATTTGAATCTTTTACATTTTTCATATAAAGATTCATATGCAATTTGCCATTGTTCACAAGTGAGAGTTTCCGGTTCAGAATCTACCTTATCTCCTTCGTCGTCATTTGCCATGAGACAGATTCTGGACTAGCTCATCTAGTCCATCTTCATTTCCGGATTCCTCCTGATCTTCGTCGCTCCATGTGGCCATCATGGCCTTGGGCTTTCTGAACTTGCCTTTCTTCACCTTCTTGATGAGATCGGGGCACTCACCCCGCATATGGCCGGGTTTCTTGCATTCATAGCAAATCACTTCTTCTTTCCTGCTACTTTCTCCTCTGTTTGGTCCTTGCCTTCTTGGTCCCTTTCTGAACTGACCACCAAAGTTTCTTGTTCTTCTGACGAACGTTCTTGCTCTTTGTGTGATCATGGCAACTAATTCCTCATCTTTAGTGTTGCCAATTGAATCATTTTCACTGCCCTCTGAATCGTGTGGATTCACCTTTAGGGCCATTGTGGTGACAGCTTTCTTTTTCTTGTGATCCTCCTCGCTCCTTTTGATGTTTATCTCGTAAGTCATCAACGAGCCAATTAACTCGTCCAGAGTTAAAGTGCTTAGATCCTTGGAGTCTTCAATTACAGTGGCCTTTGTATGCCACTGTGGAGAAATGGATCTTAGGACTTTTCGGATGAGTTCCTTGTTGGAATATTCCTTGCCAAGTCCCTTTAGTCCATTGGTAATTTCTGTTTGTCTTGCAAACATATCAGAAATTGATTCTTCTGGCTTCATTACGAACAGCTCATAGTCCCGAACTAAGAGGTTGGCCTTTGTTTCCTTGACTTCCGATGTTCCGTCATATATAAGCCGCAGCTTATTCCACATCTCCTGCGCAGAGGAACACATAGATATTCGTGAGTATTCGTTAGGATGAACAGCACATTGAATTATATTCATAGCCTTAAAATTCGTTGAACACTTCTCTATATCTTCTTCATCCCACTCATTTTCATTTTCAGATAAAACATATGGACCCTTACTTATGACACGCCAGACATCGTAGTCCTGGGCACGTAGGAAAACATACATTCTATTTTTCCAATAGGGGTAGTTTGATCCATCAAAGAACGGAGGTCTTTGAATGGAATGCCCTTCGGGCATCATCCCTTTGTTTGCCATTTTAATGGGATCTAGCTTTGACGACCGTGTGGTCGTGATTAAACAGAGACCAAGGCTCTGATACCAATTGTTGAGTCCCAAATGTGGCAATCAAGAGGGGAGGGGTGAATTGATTGGCTAATAAAAATTTATTCTCTTAAGAAAACTATGCCAATTAACCAAACAACTGCTAATACTTGCACGAACAGGATCACACTCGTGAATGCGTGCGGAATGTGTTTGAATAGCTGTTGTGGTGATCTCTCAACTCACCGTGAAGCCCACTCAATAAGAATAGTAAAATCCACAGCACATGAGACACGGATTTTTTAGGTGGTTCGGTTACACAGCCGTGTCCCCTACATCCACCTCTCACACTTGAGGATTAAAGCTTCACTATCGAGTGAATCACACACACACGCTGTTTAGGAAAGCAAATACACACACACACACATACGGCTTCCGATCTGGTAGCCAAACGCGCACATGCACACATACACACACCTACGTTCATGTTTCCGAACACGAACACCACACACAAGAATCCGAAGTTATGATTACACGAATATTCAAGATCAAGCAAAATGATTCAGAATGAGAAGTTTAGAAAATGATTTATCCTGATCGGAGCTCCCCCTATCACTTCAGCGAATTTCGTCGAACACTTGGTGCAGCCCGATGATCGTTCTTGACGATTGTGCTCGGATGTGGCACGATCTTGAACTCCACGCAGCCAACCAATAGGATGTCGATTTGGAGCCTTGAATCCCTCTTCTTTCCTTCCCTTTCACGCACACAACAAGGTGGAAGAAGGGATGTGGCTACTGGTTGCGACCTGCACTCACAAAGGTTAGAGCAAAAACCCAAATTCAGGAAGATACGAATTCTGCTTAGGGTTTTCATCCCAATAGGATTATATATATGCTAAGGGCGGTCAAGGGATGTCTAGGAGACAAGATCCGCACATCAAGGAGTGGTTTAGGGACAGCCACACAAGTGTGGTTTGATAATAAGCTAGTATGGACAAGAGTCCACATTCACGGCGCCGCCCAGACCAGAAAGGGTCGACCCTCGTGAGGGGCCAGATGGGCCTGGCAGCATGGGTCGACCCTTGGGGTCGACCCTCTCAAGAACCGTTGCTGTCTACACAAAACGGGCTTCTGAATTTTACAGGGGTCGACCCTTGGGGTCGACCCTCACTAGAGCCTAAACAAGTTGAGCGGAAAGGGTCGACCCTTGGGGTCGACCCATGATCAAACCGGTTCTGGATATTAATTCCATGAGCAGGGGTCGACCCTTGGGGTTGACCCATTCAAATGGGAATCTGTCTGGCAGCAATGGGTCGACCCTTTTTCCTGAACTTCCAAATATGAGGATAAAAAGAGCTAAGTCCAGGGGGTTCAAGATGGGGGATAAAAACATGAATGCTCCACATTTAGAAATAAGTTCTAACAAATTAAATGAGGATTTAGGATCGATCTCACCAATCGTCCTTCAGTCGTCAAGGAGCTTTTGCCATATTGTTTTGTCCTGTCAAAAATAAGGTTTGAATTAATTCCACATTTGGCACATTGAAACCAAAATACTTACATTGAGTTGCTGTTCTTGAGCCTTCTTGAATAGCATGTCTTCAAGTGATGTGTTCATTTCCAGAGCGTAGTTATGCTCATTTTCAGTTCATACAAAATCATTTGATCATCATCAAAAAATCATAAGTCATATACATGAGGAGGGGGTTCAACAATCTCCCCCTTTTTGATGATGATAAAATAATAGAAACCACATTGTAAGGCATCCACCATTCCATATACATGAAGCAATTCATCAGTTTAAGGACATGGTCAAACAGAAATCCAAATATAAGATTGATCATCATGTGGCATATTCCCAAAGTTTTCTTGCCGACAATTAGTGGAAAAGGTAATGCAAATAACAAGATGCAATGCATGAACACTAAAAGAAAATGCAGCAGGACAAATGAACTAGAAACATGAGAAAAGCACACATTCATGCAAGCACACATCACACACTAACATATAATAGCCGGGGCACATATAGGCCAAGAGTTCTCCCCCTTTGACATCATCAAAAAGGAGGGGGTGAAATAGGAGTAGCAAAAGCGCCAAACTGGAGGAGCAACGCAGTTTAGTCATCACCATCATCCGGAGTGGAGGAACTAGGAGGACGCCTGATATATGCTAAGATTTCATCAAACATATGGGCTTGGTTGGCCAAGGCGTCGGTGACAAATTGAGAATGCTCCTGGTGAGAGAGTTTCAGATCAGAGAGCTCTTGTTGCATAGCCTCCATAGTCTCCCCATATGTGTCTAATCGGTCATCAATTGAATCCAAACGGTCCATGATTAGTTGTGCCTCCTCAGAAGGTAGACCTGCTGCAGGAACATGAGCATTTTCAGCCAGATCATCATTGTCATCATCATTATCTTCAGAACTGTCTGTTGGTACTGCCCTTTTCATTTGACGAACTAACACGCCATCTTTCTCTTCAAATCCCATGTGGTGACAAATAGATTGATAGGTGTAGATGTCCGCGTCACGGATAGTTTGAGATGCTTCTTTTGACAAATTAATATCCATATAAGTAAAGATGGCTGTCAAGGCCGCAGCATATGGTAGAGTACGGTGCTTGTGCATCATGCTAGAACATATGTGATCAAGAATAATCTGTGGAAATTTAATGGGAATTCCACCGAATAAGCAGTAAAACAAGAACATATGTTTCTCCGTAACCTTGTCATGGCCTCCTCCACGTGGTAATAACATTGTGGTAATCATTCGGTGCAATATACGTTGCATAGGAGGGAAATGGTTTGCATTTAATCCGGCGACCGACCGGTCACCCATTTCTTCAGAAGTCATAAAACTGTAAACAGTGGCATCCGAAACGTCTACATCACCAAATGCATATCCTTCATTTGGCAAGTCAAGGGCAAGTCCCAACAAGTGTGGTGATAAAATAATTTTCTGACCATTAACTGTTGTAACTGGAACATCACCCGAAATACCCAAATTGCTGTAAAATTGGTGTACCAAATTGGGGTAAATGCGGCGATGTGCAGACATAAAAATGTGCAAGTTCGGCTGGCTGCATAATAGATCAACTAATCCACGTAGATGGCGACTAAGATTTTCAAAGTTTACCGCCCGGGGACGAAGAACAGTGCGGTTCAAGACCTTGCTGGCGGGTTGAGGTGCGGCGGTTTGAGATCGACGCCCTTGCCTGGAGCTCGATGCCTCACCTCTGCGAGAAGTACGCTTCTTTGGGGCCATCTAAAACATAAACCGAAAGAACCCACCGATGTGGTATAGATCTTGATGGTTCAACCAAGGAGAAATGCAAGAAGTGTGAATCTATGATCCTCCACAGACATCAGAAGCTTACCTCAAGGGAATGAAGATCAAAGGAGGACGCTTTAAGCCACAACAAGGAGATTTCGCGCGGAGGCCACCCGGATAGCCGCGGCTAGGGCTGGATTTCGTTGATGCCAAGAAAGGGTTTTGATGGCTTGCAAAGGGTGGTGGCTAGGCTAGGAGGGGGGCAAGAGATGGTTTAAAAATAAATAAATAAATAAATAAAGATATGAGTAAGTCATTATGAGTGATGCACACCTTGGTTGTGCACTATTTTTAATTTTTTAATTTCTTTAAATTTTTTGGAAGTTGATCTCAACATATCTTAATTTAGAATATAAGTCATGTTACCGTTGAATTATCTAAAAAGAAATTAAAAAAATCAAATCAAATGAATACTCTTAAGTCCATTCTTTTAAAAATTGATTCATTTTATTTTTAATTATTTTAGATAATCGGACGGTGACATGACTTACACCTCAAATTAGAATATTTTAAGGATCACTTCAAAAAAATTAAAAAATAAAAAATAAATAAAAAATAAAGATACTATACACACCCAGAGTGGGTGTGTGTGCAGTAAGCCAAACTCTTGAGATATATAAGATATTGGGCCACAAGAAGAGTTCAGCTCCACATACACAAAGTTAATTTCTCGTTAGTCAAGTTGTATGGGACCTACTGACTTGGAGTGGAAATGACCAGAACCAAGTTACGTCGGCCATTGCTCTGCTCAATCTTAGACTTACGCACTTAAAATCGAGCTCTAACTCAACCGAGTAATTAAAATGACCATTCAAACTCAGCTCATTAGATATTCAATGTATTTGAACCCCACGTCGCAGCGCGGTGATTCACCCCTTCCCTCCCTTGGGGAAGGGCGCGGGTTTGACTCGCGTCTCTATCGCGAGGCACGGGTTTCCCCACTACTCTCCCCTCTCAAAAAAAAGATATTCAATGCATTTAAATTTGTGGAACGTGGATTCAAAATTTGTTAATTTTTGTAAAAGAAAAAAGAAAAAATATTCCTCTAATTTGCTGACACGTTAACTGTACAAAGATAATATGTCAATTAGTAATTCTAAGTCTTGAACTCAAGATATCAAGTGTCCAGACTAAGTCTTAGACTAATTGTGTTAATTTCAAATTAATTATCAAAAAAGAGAAAAAATATATGTTAAGTTGAGTGTATATTAAAATTGAAATTGATATAACACAATATGCATACAATTGAGTATCATCGTCTTAAGTTGTTCATCATTAAAATTAAAATATTGAATCTTAGCCGAGTTAAACTTGCTTCTTATTAGAATTCAACTCATTTAAAAGAAAATATATTTATTTTAATATTTTTTTCATTATTCTTAATGAAGATAAGATAATTCGTGAAAGGGTCGTGCAACATGTCACTTGTGTCCAAGTGCAAAGAAAAAAGTATTGGGATGAATTTTCTTTGTGAAACCTTGGGGTGCCCTTCACCCAGGGTGTGCTTGATAATGGGGTGGGGTGAGTTGTTCATGCCCTTGGGCGTGAATAACTCACCCCACCCCGGTTAGTGGGAGATGGGTGTGAGGAGAAAATATGGGGCCCATAATTTTCTATTACATCTGTTTACTATCACGTCTTTCCTATTCGGAAATCAAACATGCCCTCAGAGAATTGAGCCAATCAAACCGGTGCTAATAGAGCCTTCGGGGTCCCCTCCCCCGAGAGGAGAATCTGACGTGAGATTATTTTAGTGGGCAACCATCACACTCAGACTTACGCCTAAGGGGGCTTTCACACCTGAATAGTGTCGGACTCATTTTTTTAAAAACTGATCTATTTTATTTTTATTTTTTAAAATAATTGAACGATGACGTAACTTATGCCTCAAGATAGAATATTTTGGGAACTATTTTTCAAAAATAAAAAATATATAGATACTACACCAGCCAAACTCTTGAGATATATAGGATTTGGGCCACCAGAAGAGTTCAGCTCCACATACGCAAAGTTAATTTCTCATTAGCCAAGTTGTACGAGACCCCCTGACTTGGAGTGGAAATGACTAGAACTGTCACGCCCCGAATAAGGTGGAATTATCAAGGCGTGAATAGTTATACGGGCAGGTCAATCAAGAGACTCAGATGATGAGTATGAACAACAAATGTGTAAAATCACATCTTTATTTCATAATCTGACATTTCTAACAAATATTCTTCAAGGACTTACAATACTACTCAAACTCGATACATTCATTTATAAGTAGATAGACTAGGAAAAGAAATTTATTAAAAACTATCATCACTCTCATCACTCCAGCCCATTCCCGTCATCTTCAGGATTTCCTAAAAATTAACAACAATACACAGGGTGAGCTAGAAAGCTCAGTATGACTTATATCTCTTTACCAAGTCACTTTAAGTAATTAGTATTTTGGATCATCTATATGCTCTCGAATAAAACAAGTAATAAAATAAATGACAAATAGATAACAAGATCAGGAAGTCAAGAATTTCAAGAATAGATACTATAGAACTCAAGTGTAAGCATGAAGATCAATAACGAGTATAGAATTGTAAATATTGCCATGTAACAAGGATATTAACCCTTCCAGTCAAACATATCATATATAGGAAGTCAAGCATGTAACGAGTCAAGCATATAATAAGTGAATTGTCTAGTTCAATCTTACATGTCAGTTGGTGCAATGCCACACCTGATCATTCAACACCCTCAGGCACAAGTACTTTCAGGCTTTACTCGCTTAGGACCAGATCAGGGCCCCCATGTTTGTCAGGCATTGAGTATCAGGTGGACCAAAAGTCCCATGTAATTTTCAGAATAATTAATTTATAATTATGTCCAATTCGAGTTTCAAGAAAAACTTAAGAAGCGTAGTATAGCGCATAACTAGTCATTTAGTTATTGAGGACTCTAGAGGTGGCCCCTACAGGCTCAAGAGGTGGCTCCCATTATGTAGTACTTTGCGCCATTCCGGTCTCAAGAGGTGGCTCCCATAACGTGACACTTTGTCTTGCATGGCACTTAGCTCCTACACTCCCAAATGGTAGTTTATGGCTAAAGTACAGATCTAGCAAAATTTCCATTTCCAAGGACATGTAGTACGAAGAAAGGGCATGTAGTATGAAGAATAAATGAAGTTTATAAGAGAAGTTCAAGGATGATTTAAGGCATCATGTTTAACGATATTAAGACAACAAAGAGAATGAATTGCCGGTCAAGGCACGATCAACTCTCGCGGAAAATCTTGTAAAATAAGTTTAGATCAAGTGTTTCTCAGTCGGGTAATTAGCAGAAAATCAAAGAAAACTCTGCCAGGTAAGAGGTGGGACACTGGGAGGCTCCCCTCGTATTCACGAGGTCCTAATTAAGTAACCACTTATCCACTTAAAACGTTTTCCCGTGGATCTCTAGCCTTAGACACCGGTCTTTCTTGGTAAACTTGCTAGCTACACGATTTTTCGGAGACATGAAAGCACGTAAATCGAACGGAAATCATTCTTGTATATTCTAACATGTTTATTTGTGAAAGAATTTCAATGAAGGAAAAAGATATTGAAAAAAATGTCAAGCTTCCAATTGTATAATATGTTCATGTACGAAGAAAATTTGAAAGAAGATGTCAAACTTTCAGATAGAGCTTAGATCAAATAGATAGGGTCAATCATGTATAGAAATTCTACAAAAATTAAAGCATAGTTGTTTGAACAATTAATGATAGCTTTACGAGTTCATTCACCTAGTCATTTCTTTGTTAATAGTATTCTTAAGGCAATGACATGATTTTAAATTTTGAATTTTAAATTTTGAAATAACGCACGTAAACGAGGTAAATCGGGCGTGGTTACCGTATTCAAATAATGGTCCATATGTGATCCACGTTATTGAAACATGTTATGATAATGAAAACTCCCATTTTTAAACTTTAAATCTTAAAATAAGCTATAAATATATGATCATGAAAAATTTATATAGAATCAAAATACTCATGCAAAGAAACATATATGGAGATCTAATTAAGTTTTCGCCTGAGAGAAAACCTACCTCGTTGAAGATCAAAGAAGAAGAAATTTAAGAACGAAGAACGCTTTCGAACACTCCTCCAATTTCGAGCTTTCTCCCTCTCTCCAACCAGCAATTCCTCCCAAGAGATTTGTGCTTTGAGTAGGGAAGAGCCCAGCCCTATTTATAGGCCAAAATCTCCCACCTACTTTCCCTATTCCACCAACCTTGTTACTATTACACCAACCTTGACACTATTACACCAACCTTGTTACTATTACACCAACTTTATTCCACCATGTGAATGACATAATCAATGACATCATTTATTCAATGACGTAAGAATGACATCATCTATTAGTTAGGATTATATTAAAGCTAATAATTCTCTCTTAAATCGGATGCTATAGTACTGCTACAGTACCGACGTCTTCACCTTCTCAGAATTCTATCGCGAATCTCGCCGTTTGTGTTAACACATGGGATAGCATTCGCATTTATATATTCTACACTTAAAAAATTTATTTATTTTAATTTCATCTTTTATTATATATATATATATATAAATGCATATAAAAATTTTCGAGTTGCTACAAGAATCAAGTCGCACCGGCCATTGCTCTGCTCAATCTTGGACTTGCGCACCTAAAATCAAGCTCTAACTCGACCGAGTAATTAAAACAGCCATTCAAACTCAGCTCATTAGATATTCAATGCATTTGAACCATGCGCCATAGCACGGTGGTTCACCCCTTCCCTCCCTTGGGGAAGAGTGCGGGTTTGACTCGCGTCTCTGTCGCGAGACGCGGGTTTCCCCTCTAATCTCCCCCATCAAAAAAAAAGATATTCAATGCATTTAAATTTGAGGAATGTGGATTCAAAATTTGTTAGTTTTTCAGAAAAAAGAAAAAAATATACCTCCGATTTTAGTGGGCAAGCATCACACTCACACTTGCACCTAAAGGGCCTTTCACACCTGAATAGTGTTAGACCCATTCTTTTAAAATTTAATATATTTTATTTTTATTTTTAAAATAATCAAATCATGACGTGACTTATATCTCAAGTTAGAATATTTTGAGAACTATTATAAAAAAAGTAAAAAATAAAAAATCTAAATATACTACACCAGCCAAAGTCTTGAGATATATAAGATATTCGGCCACCAGAATAGTTCAGCTCCATATACGTAAAGTTAATTTCTCATTAGCCAAGTTATACGGGACCCACTGACTTGGAGTGGAAATGATCAGAACCAAGTCGCGCCGGCCATTGCTCTGCTCAATCTTGGACTTAGCACCTAAAATCGAGTTCTAACTCGATCGAGTAATTAAAACGGTCATTCAAACTCAGCTCATTAGATATTCAATGCATTTATATCTTGTATCGTAGTGCGATAGTTCATCTCTTCTATCCTTTTTTGGGGAAGGGTGCGGGATTCGACCCGCAGATTTTCTCGCTACTCTCTCCCCTCAAAAAAAAGATATTTAATGCATTTGAATCCAAAGAATTATATGGATTCAGAATTTACTAATCTTTAAGAAAAAAAATATATCTCTTCAATTTGTTGGCACATTGGTTGTACAAAGGTAATTCATCAATTAATGGTTCTAAATCTTGAACTCAAGAAATCATGTGTCCAGGTTAAGTCTTAAACCAACTATGTTAAATTTTAAATTATCAAAAAAAAGAAGAAAAGGTATGTTAAGTTGGGTATATATTAAAATTGAAATTGATATATCACACTCCGTGTATAATTGAGTATCATTATCTTAAGTTCTTCGTCATTAAAATAAAAAATCGAATCCTAGCCGAGTTAAACTCGATCGCTTCTTATTGAAATTCAACTCATTTAAAAAGAAAAATATGTATTTTAATTTTAATTTTTTATTATTCTTAACGAAGATAAGAAAATTCGCTCTAAGGGTCGTGCAACATATCACTTGCGCCCAGGTGCCAAGGAAAAAGCATTGGGATGAGCTTTCTTTGTGGAACCTTGGGGTGCCCTTCCCCAGGGCGTGTTTGATAACGGGCTGGGGTGAGTTCTTTTGTGCCCTTAGGCATGAATAACTCACCTCACCCCGGTTAGCAGGGGATGGGCTTGAGGAGAAAATATGGGGCTCACAATTTTCTCTCACATATGTTTGTTATCCCACGTTTCCTATTCGGAAATCAAACATGCCCCCAGAGAATCGAGCCTATCAAAACGGTGCTAATATAGCCCCTCGGCCGCCCTCTCCCGAGAGGAGAATCTGACGGGAGATTATTCTAGTGGGCAAGCGTCACACTCAGACTTGCGCCTAAGGTTTCACACCTGAATAGTGTTGGACCCATTCTTTTAAAAATTGATTTATTTTATTTTTATTTTTTAAAATAATCGAATGATGACGTGACTTATATCTCAAGTTAGACTATTTTGAGGACCATTTTAAAAAAATAAAAAATTAAAAATTAAATATACTACACCGATCAAACTCTCGAGATATATAGGATATTTGGCCACCAGAAGAGTTCAGCTCCACGTACGCAAAGTTAATTTCTCATTAGTCAAGTTGTACTGGACCTACTGACTTGGAGTGGAAATGATCAGAATCAAGTCGTACCGGCCATTGCCCTACTTGATCTTGGACTTAGCACCTAAAATCGAGCTTTAACTCGACCAAACAATTAAAACGGCTATTCAAACTCAGCTCATTAGATATTCAATGCATTTATCCCGTATCGTAGCGCGGTGATTCATCTCTTCTCTCCTTTTTGGGGAAGGGCACGGGTTCGACTCCCGAATTTTCTTGCTAATCTCTCCCCTAAAAAAGAAGATATTCAATGCATTTGAATCCAAAGAATTATGTGGATTCAAAATTTGCTAGTCTTTAAGAAAAAAAGATATACCTCTGATTTGTTGGCACGTTGGTTGTACAAAGATAATACGTCAATTAATGATTTTAAATCTTGAACTCAAACTATCATGTGTCCAGACTAAGCCTTAGACCAAATGTGTTAGAATTAAAATTATCAAAAAAAAAAATGTATGTTAAGGTGGGTGTGTATTAAAATTGAAATTGATATATCACACTATGCGCATAATGGAGTATCATGATCCTAAGTTCTTCCTCACCGAAAATAAAAAAAATGAATCTTAGCCGAGTTAAACTCGCTTCTTACTAGAATTCAACTCATTTAAAAGGAAATATATCTATTTTAATATTTTTCATTATTTATATTTAATATTCTTTTCTTTATTCTTAATAAAGATAAGAAAATTGGTGCAAAAGTCGTGCAACATGTCACGTGCGTCCAAGTGCCAAGGAAAAAGCATTCGGATGAACTTTCTGGGTATAACCTCTCGGGTGCCTTCCCCCAACCAGAGAATCCGGTGTGGGATTATTCTATTGAGCAAAGTGTGAAACCCAGAGGATCAGGCAGGTGAGGAAGGTGATCGCCCGCTACTCCCACTGTTACGGCTCCACCGTCTATTTTCTCTATAGTGAGGAAGGAGATCGGGCCGTACGAGAGTGAATTGTGGACTTTGTGTTAACTCTCGGTTACTTTTGTTTTTAATTTTAGAGTTAACTCATTTTGATTCGATAGTATCATATTTAAATAATTAAATTAAATTAAAATTAACTTGAATTAATTCAGATTAATTTATTTCATCTCTCGATGTCATGCCAAAGTAAAAAAAAATAAAAATAGATAAAGTAATTTCACTTACCTTTAATCGAGTTATTTTTAATCCCAAATCAAAGCAGGGTTGAGAGATGAAAGTGACATTCAGTGAGCGGGTTAACCTGACAAAGCCCCTGAGGCTAGGTTCCATATGTTATTCCCGGGGTTAACCCTAAATCTAACCCAATTACATAATCCGCCCCCACCAAATTGCAAAACGGATTAACCCTACATTAAAATCGAGCTAACCCAATGCAACCCCACACCCGTCTCTTTTACAAGCAAATCCACAAAAAATATATTCATTATTTACGGAATTTTAAATTTATAAATTTATATTCATATTTTCAGATAATTTAAAATTTTAAACAAAATTATTTGTAAATGTAAACAAGTCGATTAATTAGGAAAATGAGAACATCCGTAAGTGTGAGCGTTTTGGGTTACAGATGGAAGATTGCAACGGGAAGCTCATAGCCGATGTATGTACTGCTGAGCAAGCGAGTAATCACAACCATGTTTAATTGGCAGAGAACATCTGGAAACCCCCCCCCCCCTCCCCTCCCTGTTGATTGTTGATGTATATTTACAAGAAGTGAAAGCATAACGGGAAGTGCTAAGAAAAATGAGAAAACGGAGACACGTACCCCCCCCCCCGCCTTAACTCTCCCCAACATGTACATAATAATAATAATAATATATAACGGGTTCCTTCTTCTTCCCATTCACCAAACCGAACAGGTTCACAAGGGTGGTGTCATTCATCAGACGCTGGTGGTTCGGATCTTGAATCCACGACGTATTCGGTCTGCACCTGCCCGGAGGACACCCGTGCAGTGTTCCCCTCCTCCAGCCTCTTCACCGGGTCTGCAGCGGCAGCCGAGGCCCTGGCCGTGTCGTAGGACGAGTGCAGGCCGATGAAGAAGTAGTAGACGAGCAGGAAGGCGGTCCAGACGGCGAACCTCACGAACGACTTGGCGTCGATGGAGCCGAGGAGGAAGATGTTGATGGCGATGGAGGCCGACGGCAGCCACGGCACCATGGGCACCCCCCACAGCTTGGGCGCCCGCGCCTGGGGCACGAAGACGTGCAGCCCCAGCGTGGAGAGGAGCCACACCGCCATCAGCACCACGTAGGGCCACCACCCGGCCCTGTCGGACGCCCAGTAGGCCGCCATCGCCGCCGACGACAACAGGATCAGCAGCAGGAAGGCGACGAGCTTGTTGCGGCTGCCCGCCGACGTCTCGCCGGCGACGTAGTAGCGGCGGACGAGGAGGGCGACGGCGACGAGCATGAAGATGAAGAGGGTGGAGATGGAGAGGAGGTTGGAGAGGATGGCGAGCTTGGTGAAGAAGGCGATGACGCCGGTGGCGACGAGCATGACGATGGTGGCGTTGATGGGGGTGCCGGTCCTGGGGTGGACGTTGGCGAGCCACGGGGGCACCATGTGGGTGCGGGCGATGTGAGTGAGGTAGCGGGCCTGCCCCACCGCGGAGACGAGCAGCACCGTGGTCATGCCCTTGAGGGCGCCGAAGGCGACGATGTATTTGGCCCAGTCCATGCCGACGGCGGAGAAGGCGACGGAGAAGGGGGCGTCGGCGTCGATCTGCTGGTATGGCACCATGAGGCAGAGGGTGAGGGCGAGGATGCAGTAGGCGGCGGTGGTGACGGTCATGGCGCCGACGAGGCCGATGGGGATGTCCCTGGCGGGGTTCCTGGTCTCCTCGGCCATGGTGGAGACGGCGTCGAAGCCGACGTAGGCGAAGAAGAGGACGGCGGAGGCCTTGAAGATGCCCCGGGCGCCAAAGGGGGTGAAGTCGGAGAGGTTCTTGGTGTTGGCCTTGGTGAGGCCGGCGACGATGATGAAGAGGATGATGAGGACGTGGACGATGGAGGCGATGTAGTTGAAGCGGGACGTGCCCTTGGTGCTGAAGGCGGCCACGACGCAGACGGCGGCGATGACGACGACGGCGATGGGGTCGAGCCAGCTGTACTCCTCCTTGAGGGCGGTGGCGTGGATGCGGAAGTCGTTGGGGTGGTGGTTGAGGAGGGTGGCGAAGTAGGACGTCCACGACCGCGCCACCGCGGCGCCGCCGATCACGTACTCGAGGAGGATGTTGCCGGCCGCGATGAAGGCCATGAAGTCGCCCAGCTCCACCCGGAGGTACGCGAACGAGCCGCCTGCAGCAAGAGGCCAACTTGGTAACTAAGCAATGGACTGGTGGATCACTCGTGGGAACCCTGTCGTTGGTCGAGAAAAGAAACTTTCTAAAACACTACTCTAAAATGTCAAATATCATATGTATAATTATTATAGTTAAAAATATAAAATATCAAATTTTGAATGAACATTTACCGTGAACATATATTTTTTACTGCATAAGCTGCCAATGACTCGAATTAAACAGTCCGTCTTCAAGGAAGGTAAAACATCAAGATGAAAGTGTTTTATGGGTCATGAAGTCAAAGTCTAGCCGGTGGGACGAAGGTGGGACCCACAGACTCCATGCTTGATCTTTCTTTAAGTTTTGTGTGCGTGGTGGACCGGTGGGTTGCAAGTGCGGGCACGAGTTCCCCAAAAGTTGTTTACAGCAGATGTCCCCGCAGCCATAGTGGACTCACAGAAGGATGAGTGTGGACTTTAAGAAGCGTGGGGGTTGACCGATGACTCCAAGTAATAATGTAAGTCAGCACGGGCATAATAATTTCACTTAACGTCTATTTGATAATGACTCTCTTATGTTTTAAAAAAAATAATTTTTTAATAATTTATTCTAAAATAAAAATAATTTTCAACCTTTTAAGGAAAACATAACTCACGACGCTCTCATATAACTCGCAAGATTAACCTTCAAATATATTTAATAATTATTCGTTTAAAATTTAAATCAGATTCAAAATTATTTTATCAAAAAATTATTTAAATAAAATATCTAATAAATAATTTAATTAAATATTAAATAATTTAATTATTAATCATATATGAATTCTAATATCAGATTATCTACTCTGTATCTATCTGATCCATTTAGTCGCTCCACCCCTCCTCTCCTCTGAGTCATTGTTCAACACTGTAGTGCAGTGTTCACTTCGACATTGCAGTGCACCGTACACACGTGTCACAGTTGCCATTTGGTGCGGCGAATCAATGTTCATGTGTCACATTTATTGTGCAATGAACAGTATCTATGGACTATATGTATACATCCCGGGACCCTCCATCAGACTTTTCCACGTCAACAAAACAACCCCGAGTCCGCTCTGAGTTCACACCGGTGACCAGAAACCCGGCTCAGCCAGCCCCACGCGACCCCATCTTTGACCTCGCTAAATATATAAATATGTTAAGGGTGATACGGACGAAATCTACTGCACATGGGGACGATGATACGCTTAATTGGGATATATGTGGGACCCACGTGAAAACCGACGCTACGACAAAAGGGACGTGGACGCGAAATAAATGACCTTTCGATATTTTTAGAAACCGGTGTGTCTGCTGCCTTGCCAGAGGGATATTGAGATATTTACATTCGTATCTGATATTCTGATAAAGAATTAAATTATTTAATATTTAATTAAATTACCTATTGAATACTTTATTTAAATAATTATTTGATCAATATAAATTTAAATTTTAAACGAATATTTTATTTAGATAATTAAGCTGAATTATTATGATTATTATTGTTATTATTCAGAGATGTTAATAATAAGAGCAAAAACACTAATTAAACCTTCACTTCTGATTGTTAATCTATTTATTATTACGCAGAAAACAATAGTAATAACTCTACGGTGGGAATCAAAACTAAAAGCGTTAAGAAAGTGCTACTGGGGTAACAGTAACAGTAACAGGAGTTATACCTGCGACGGGGATCTCGACGGCGAACTCGGTGTAGCAGAAGACGGAGAGCATGGCGGAGACGCCGGACACGACGTAGGAGAGGATGACGGCAGGCCCGGCCTCCGTCTGCGCCTCCAGGCCGGTGAGCACGAAGATGCCGGCGCCGATGACGGCGCCGATCCCGAACCAGATGAGGTCCCACCAGGACAGGTCGCGCTTCATCTCGTGCCCGCTGCGCGCCCTCACCTCCGTCAGCTCCTTCTGGTCCAACGACCGGGTGGTCACGCGGTCCCAGAGCCGCGGCAGCGTCTGCTTCATGGCCTCCCGGTAGGCGCCCCAATTCCTGAACGACTCCTCCGGGAGGAAGTCCTCCTTGCTGCACGTGCACCCACGCCGCCTCACGGCGCCGCTCGGGGAGTCCTCACCGACTATTCCCATGGCCGCCGCGGGGAGATCTCTGAGAAAAAGGCAGAGAGTGAGTGGAACAGATATGAAAACAGAACCGAAGTTAACAGAAGTTGTTATAGAGGAAGTCGGATCGGAGGTGGTGAGGATGGAGGGACTGGATGGAACAGAACCGGGAATACGTGGAACCCTGCTGGCCTCCGGATTCCCCCACCCCGCTTTTTTTCCTTCTCTGTGTGGAGTAGCAACAACGGCCGTGCCCCCCTTTTATGCCGAGGAGCCCGTTGCGAGCACGGGTTTGGTGGCCGAAATCTTCTCGGAGGCGGTGGCGAGTGAAGAATCAGGTTTCTTGGTTTCTTCGGGGAGCCAAAAACAAAATTTTCTTTTTTAAAAAAAGGGGTGAAATAACCGGAGAAAAATGAGACCCCCCCCCAATGGAATAGCCCGTCTGAAACAGAGAGCACAGACCTCTGTTTCAGTGGTCACAGCCAGAACAACATAACAAGCCGAATGAATCCTCTTCCCTTATATACTCTTTATCCGCATGGGAGGAAGAAGAATTACACACTAAATTAATAAATAAACAACACCAATGATCTTTAAAAAGGTCGAGGAGGAGGAGTAGACGACGATGGGTTCGAAGCATGGAGACGCAGCGGCGTGCGAGCCAGGACAAGTTGGAACGTGAAATACGAACCAAAAAAAACAACCGCGACAGGGACGTCGGAGGGGAAACAAGAGGAACAAGCTTACCTCCTATGGAATCTCGAGGCCGGCAGAGGAATCTGCAGAAGAGAGCAAAGCGACGACAGGCGGGAACCGACCTCTGTGTGTGTGTGTGTGTGTGTGTGTGTGTGTGTGTGTCTCCGGCGACGACGACGTGAAGGAGGGAGCGAGCGATTCTTCTTCTTATAATAAAGGAAAGGAGGGAGGTCGAGGGTCGAGGCCCCGCTGGAAGACGGCTAAGACCGGCACTGGCCGGTTTCCTTCTCCGATTGGGGCGTCGTCGACCGGCACGTGGCATTATCCACGTCGGCTACCCCCGAGGGGTTCGAAATCGCGCTTTTTTATAAAAGAAGATCCCACCGCCACCGGACCGTAGATTCATCGGCCCATTAACGTTTGCCGATTTGGTAGATCCGGCCGTCCGTTTCGGTGGAGCCAACCGTCGCCGTGTAGGTAGACTAGCCTTCCGTTTCGCGCGTGGATCCATGAACTGGATGGTTGATGCGGCTGGGCCAGCGACGAGTTTGACTCGGTCGGGAAAGATCTCGGCCATCGGATGGCCAGGATTTACCCGGGGAGGTGCGGCTGCGTGCGCGGTTGGCGGGTGGGATGGCGGCCCCCGTGTGAACGCACGCCTACCCGAGGGGAGCGTTGACTTTGAGTCAGCTCCAGCTGGATCTTGTTAGCGAATTCGGATTCTCCGATTTTGGCTCCGAAAAAGGAGTAGCAGAGTAGCGTAGAGGGGCCCGCGCTGCAGGCGGGCACGTGCCATTGACGTAGCTGGAAGCCTGGAATCTCGCCTCTTCCACTCCCAGTATGTGACGACAGCTTCCCCCCCCCCACTAGAATTAGGGCTGACGCACCAGTTTTCCTTGCCCACAAGTTTGGCTCTCTCCCACGTGAGTGGTCTCTCTGCCACAAGAGAGATCAACATCTAATACGTCAAGGGTTCTGAGTTCTGACCCTTCTTTTGCCTTCTCTGATCTTGTAGTTAGAGGTAGTCTTCGGGATTGCTTATAAACTCGTGATTTTGCATTGACTTGGGCTCGTGGAAGGAAAGGACGGCAGAGTGCCTGGGATTTTTTGCAGAAGGGACAAAAGAAGCGTTGCTTAGCTACAAGTGATGATAACCCGGAACTCATGAAAGGCAACCGGTGGTGGTAGGAACCGGAAGAGGAGGGGTCAACCAGTCGATAGCCTTTCACACTGCGACGGAGAAAGAGAGAAAAAAACGAAAGGAAACCGTCAAGGACTAAAAGACAACAGTCGCGTACAGAATACCGTCACGTAGTTTTGGCTGTATTAGTTAATTTTAGAACCTTGATAAAAAAAGAAAATTACATGTATACTTCTGAAAAATATAAAAATTGCGATTATATCTCTATTTTTATAGAATTTATCTGTAAACCCAAGAAAAGTCTTAACTATCGTCGTCGTGTCTACGAGGTTAGTTTCTATCGTGACGGAGGTAATGGCAAAGATAATTGGACCTTTTTATCTCCACCGACAAGAGAGAGACAGAGAGAGAGAGGGAGGGCATGAGAGGGAGGGAGAGGGCAGGAGGGGGTCTCCCCCTCCATCACCGACAGTCTCGGTGGGTGCAAAGAGAGAGAGAGAGAGAATGGTGGGGGGAAGGGGGAGAGAGAGGGGGGGAAAGGGCGCTGGAGGGAGTCTTTCCCTCCGACGGTGTAGGCGTCCGTAGGAAGATTTTTTATTTATTTATTTATTTATTATTTATTTATTTATTTATTAAGAGTTTTATTTAAACGTGAGATGTGCCAGTCACGGAGTGACAATTTATTGTGCGTACCATCTGACTAATCAAACAATAGTGGGTGATTGTGTCGGGACCCTAAGTCCGCCATATCATAAAGGCTATGGCGTTAATTACGCCCTTCTGAAAGAATAGCAACCTTGATTAATCCCCAAGATAGAAGAGCCCTCGGAATTGAAGGAATACATGAAACACATGTTCGTTTTATAAAGCAGAAACAGGGTTTAATCGTACATGCAAGCACGCAATACAGTGATATTTATTCTATTTAGCAGGTTCTTGATACGAGGCGGAGTTTTGCACTCACGCTTAGTGAAAGTTTCCAGCCGAACTTAATCCGACCTTCCGCTAATCACCATTTTATATATCAGAGAATGGGGAGATGCAAGCATTCATATATGTGTATTTATACGGTTGAATATAAGCAAATGGGCCTATAGGAATTTATTATAGAAATCACATGCAGGAGTTGGGATTAGTTGAACCACGGGTAGAAGTCGGCTTCGACTTAGTGCGGGTTGATTGAAAACATATTATCATCATTATATTTAACCATTTATTTACGTATTCATTTGATACATTCAAGGAAGATTTTGGCAGCACCTCCCCTATCCTGAAGAGAATCGGGGAGGGTATAAGAGACTCGTCTACGAAATGTTGAGAGGATCTCCCAAATGACAGTTGAGGAGGATAAATCCGGTCTGACCCACATTCGGCCCAGTAACGACCGGCCCATGCCAAAAGAGCTCTCACTAAGCGCGCACAAGAAGCAACAGACATATGCGGCCTGCCAAGGCACGGCCCAATCCGACCCGACATTGGATTCTACAATAAGGGGAAGCGCAGTTCTCGCCGGAGAGCACTCCGACAACCGACCGTTGCCCCCACGACGTCGGCCTTGACCCCGTAACGGGCGAGCACGCGCCATGAGCGCCGTAAGACTCGCCCAGGGACCGGCCGGCGCCGAGGCTATCGCCCTCCAACGGGAAACTCCCGCCAATGTAGCGAGAGAACGTTACTCTGCTAAGCGGACCCTTCCCTCTCAAGGGATGAGGTCCTTCGCTCCAGGACAACCCATATAAAAGGGACATCGACAGAAGAGAAGGACACGGTGGATACTTCTGCCATAAGAGATTCCTACTGAGAATAGAGCAATCAGACCTACCACTACAACAGAGAGGCTACCCGCTACGTCCAGAGAGAATCCCCCTCCTGCACGGCCTTACCACCCAGCGAGCACTTTTCGAGTACCCACTGGGAGCGACGAGCACGCGTGCAGAGGACCAACACGTCTCTCGGATCGTCTACTACGAACTCTACTACTCTCTCACTTCGCTCTTCTCTATTGCTCATTGATCCATTGCTGGCTTAAGCGTCGGAGGGTTGTCCCCTGGGGTAACACCCGGGTATCCTTCTGACGCCTCTTTAGTTTCTTGGCGTTTGTAGGCCTCCATGGGCGTGAGACGACTTCCCCAACAAATAAATAGAGAAGGTGCTATGTGACATAAGAATCATTTTCCTGCCGCTGCACTTCTTGGCGTCGTCTATGGGAATCCGAGCGAAAAGCTATGGCGCCCCGTGGAAGCCTCCGCAACGCCAGCAACCGGGGGCGGGGCTCCCACCAGGGACCCAATTCTCGTCGGGGATCGCAGGAAGCTTCCTCCGCTCACCCCCGACAAGAGGTCATCCCAAGTGACCTAGATGAGCTCCGCCAAGAGGTCCGGGCCCTGGCAGAATTCTGCCGAGAACTTCGGGACCAGAGGATGAGGCCCCAATACGCCCCACCCGAACGACGGGAGGGCGAAAGGGGCTAGACGGGAGAAAACCTCCGGCAAGTACGGGAGGCATCCCATGCCTCTGTCGCAAGGTCCCGGCGGTCACGCAGCATACCTGCACCAAAGGTACGCAGCCCACTCCATTCCAACCTAGATATGGACCGTCGGCTCCAACGGTTCGACGAGATAGAGGATAAGATCCGATACCCGGATGACGTCCTCTTGGCCGCCAAGAATCGCGGCCTCATCGACGACGACCTGGACTTCCACGCTCCCTTCTCTAGGGAAATCATGGAAGCCCCCATTCCGCCAAAGCTCCAGCTGCCGTCATTCGCCTCCTACGACGGCACCACCGACCCGGCAGACCACTTGCACGGCTTCGAGTCCCACTTGGTGTTTCACTGGACCTCGGATACCATAAAATGCTTGGCGTTCGTCATGACCCTCCGAGAAAATGCCCGAGCATGGTTCGAGTCCCTGCCGGCCGGGACGGTCTCCTCCTTCCAACAGCTCAAGAAGCTGTTCAAGGAGAACTTTGTGGGCTGCCGAAAGGTAGCCAAGTCTACTGTAACCCCGCTCGCTCTCAGGCAGGGGAAAGAAGATACGATGTGGGACTTCGTCTCCCGCTTCCGCGCGGAGGCGCTTCGCATCCCCCACCTCGACGTCGGCATTGCCACCACGACACTCACCTAGGAGACGTAGGACCACATCCCCCGACGTGCGCTCGGAGTCAAAGCCCCGACAACCGTTCCAGACCTCCTCGCGCTAGCACAGAAGCACGCACACTGCAAGGAGAACACCGCGGCCTTCCGCCGCACAGCCGGGACTGACCAGCCTGACCGAAAGAGAGACACCGACCCACCACAAGAGGGTCAGAGTAAACGGGAGCGACGTGACAAGGACCGCCGTGACCGCTCCGAGAAGGAGAGGGGTGGCTGCCGTCACTATACACCCCTGACGGCCCCACCCGACCAAATCTTGATGGAGATCCACGAAGAGCCATTCCTTAAGTGGCCCCCGCAGATGAGGTCAGACCCGAACTCAAGGAACAAGAAGAAGTACCGCCACTACCATCGAGACCATGGTCACGACACCGCCGACTGCATCAACCTGAAAGATGCCATCGAGGACCTTGTCCGCCGAGGACTCCTCGACAAGTTCCTCGCCAAAGCCGCCGAGAGGCAACAGAAGACACATCCCATGATCGACAACCGGCCAAACGGAAAGAAGATCATGATGATCTCTGGGGGGCCCGCCGCGGGGGCTGATAGAGCGAGCAGAAGGCGACGATACGCGACGGCCATCAACATGGCGGACCACGGCGACGGCACCCCACGGGATCCCTCCCCCTAGGGTCATCTAGGGGACTCCATCGTTTTCTCCAAGGATGACCTGGAAGGCGTCACCACGCCCCATTTTGATGCTCTGGTGGTTTCGGCCGCCATCAACGAATGTACTGTGCGTCGCATTTTGGTAGATAATGAAAGTGGACCCGACGTTATTGCGTACGACTGTCTTATACTCATGGGTGTGGATATGTCATGATTTGCGCCATTACAAACGCCGCTGTACGGCTTCTCCGGCACGACTATCCGCCCGGAAGGGCGTATCTCACTCCCGATCACGTTCGGGACTGCACCAAAAGAGGTAACCTTCCTCGCCGATTTTACCGTGATTCGTGAAATGACAGGGTACAACGCTATCATCGGCCGAGGGATCCTCGGCACTCTTCGAGGTGTCCCTTCTTCCTACCACCAGAAGCTTAAATTCTCCACCCCCCGTGGGGTAGGGGAAGTCCGAGGTGAACAGAGGGAATCCAGAAGGTACTACCTTATCTCCACTCGTGATCGGCGCCCCAAAGAGGTGCCACCAGAGAAAAAGACAAGGACCAAAGATCCAAGTCCAAGCACGAGCGCACTGGCTGAGGACTTATACCTCATCCAAGTCGGGGACGACCCAAGTAGAACATTGAAGATCGGCGCTACCCTGGCCAAGCACGATAAGCAAGCGTACGTAAGCTTCCTCACGGCCAACCGGGATGTGTTCGCTTGGTCCGAGGACGAACTCCCCGGAATCCCCCCGGAGGTCATCACGCACCAACTTAGATTGGATCCCACCTATCGCCCGGTGCAGCAACGCCAAAGGCGCTGCAACCCCGAGCGACAGGCCATCATCAAGGAGCAAGTAGGAGAAAAGCTGCAATCAGGGCTACTCTAGCCTACCCAGTATCCAGATTGGGTGGCCAATGTGGTCCTGGTGCCCAAGAGCAACGGGAAGTGGCGGATGTGCGTGGACTACACCAATCTCAACAAGGCCACGCCTAAAGACAGCTTCCCCATGCCTGGGATGGACTAGCTGGTCGACGCTACGGTCGGGCACGAGATGTTAAGCTTCCTCGACGCCTATTCCAGGTACCATCAGATCAGCATTCACCAGCCCAACCAAGACAAAACTGTGTTCGTCACCGACCACGACCTATATTGCTACACTCCCATGCCATTTGGACTGAAGAACGTTGGAGCTACATATCAACGCCTAGTCAACCATATGTTTGACTAGCGGATTGGCCGCAACATGGAGGTCTACATCGACGACATGCTCGTAAAAAGCCTCTGAGCAGTTGAACACTTGTGCGACTTGGCGGAAACCTTCGCCACACTCAGAAGGTACAACATGAAACTCAACCCTGCTAAATGTGCGCTTGGGATACGGTCGGGAAAATTTTTAGGTTTCCTGGTCACCCACCGGGGAATCGAGGCCAACCCCAACCAGATCCGAGCAGTATTAGAGATGGAGTGACCGAAACGGGTGAGGGATGTACAGTGCCTCACTGGGTGCATCGCCGCCCTGGCTCGGTTCCTATCCCGCGCCGCCGAACGGTGTCTCCCCTTCTTCCGACTGATCAAGCAGGCCAACCTGGCACCAGAAAAGAAAGGACGGATCGACTGGGACTAGGAGTGCGAGCAGGCGTTCGAAGAGTTGAAACGCTACCTGACGACTCCTCCTGTCCTCGCCAAACCCCAAAGGGGAGAGCAGCTACTCCTGTACATGTCCGTGACGTCCAGCACCATGAGCGCTGTGCTCGCACAGGAGGAAGTAGGAGTCATGAAGCCCGTCTACTACGTTAGCCGAGCACTACAAGGACCGGAGTTCCGGTATTCGTGAACTGAAAAGTTCACCCTCGTGCTGATTACGGCTGCTCGCAAGCTACGACCATACTTCTTGGCTCACCCGATCGTCCTCCTCACCGATCAGCCCCTCTGACAAATCCTTCAGAACCTTGATGCTTCCGGAAGGTTGGTCAAGTGGGCTATCGAGTTAGGAGAATTCGACATTAAGTTCCAATCGAGAACAATGATTAAAGCCCAAGCTCTCGCCGACTTCGTCGTCGAATGCACCCTACCCGCCGAGGATTCGCCCGAGCAGTCCTCGGGGCCCACATGGGAGCTATACGTTGAAGGATCTTCCTGCGCTGTGGGCAGTGGTGCAGGATTGGTTTTACTCTCGCCAGAAGGGTTGGAGCTGCAATATGCCCTGCCTTTCTGATGGGAATCGACGTAGAGCATGTACTTTTTTTTTGCATTTATGTCCTTTTAGTTTGTGTTTATATCCTTGGGAAAGTATGTACGTAAATGTAAGGCTTTATAAGCCAATGAGTCATTCCCATGGATTGTGTGGGTTTTTGTGCAATTTTGTAGTAGGTCCAGCTAGGGGGTCCTCAGCCCTTTCCCATTGGTCCATGTCACCTTGTGGGGCTGGTCAACCATCCTAGGTGGACATCTAGAAGGTTGGACTAGTCTTATGGACACATGGGGGACAAAGGGTGAAGAATGTCAACATTCTACACCCACCCCACCTACCTCTTCCATGGTCAATAGGCCACCCCCTTCCCCTTGATTATTTTTATTAATTTTTGTGTGTTAGTCACATTTGATCTAGACCCTTCATTCCCCATCCCAAGATCCAAGGGTCTACATTAGATTTGATACCTAGCATATAAAAGGGTGTATTTTTATGTGGAAATTAATGAAAAGAAGAGAAAATTCCATTTGGAACAAGAAGCTTACGCCCCTTTCCTCTCTCCTAGAGTTCTCCTCTCAACCCCTCTGCAATTCTAGAGTGGATCTAGTTTCTATCTCCCCCTCTCAACCTCTGATCTTCACCGGTGCCGCCGCCGCCGCCGTTCGTGCCGCCATCGAGCCGCCATCGAGCCACCGTCGGAATTCTATCTTCCTCCAACAGCAGCCCCTTCCATGAATTCTTGCTGTCCGCCACGGGCTCAGATCGATTTTAATTTCGAGGGTGTGTTCTTACCTTGAATCCCCACCTCCACCTAAATTTTCACGTCCAAACTCCTCCATTTATTAATTTTCCATTTTCGTTCATTTTACATTCCCAGATCTGTTTTGTCTCTGTCTATAGTGACAACAGCTCTGAGTTTCCCATCTCCGACCACCTTTTTGAATTTTTCAAACCCTCCAAATTTTACTGAGAGATCTTTCCATCATCCCCTACATCCATCATTTTTTCTGATTTTTTATCTGCCCTCTATCCATTTTTCAAAATTCGTGTTTTATCTCTGGTACAGTGCCTTTAGTCAGATTTCAGATCTGACCCACTGTTAGTGAAAAAATCCTATCAATTCGTAGCCACATCCAAACTTATCCAAACAAGTTTTGCCGTCTTCCTAGCTCAATGTCCTACACCTTTGATGAAGACCTCAAGAGCTGAATCGGACATCTACCCTACGGTCAATGACAGTTCTTAGAGGACATCCCTGCAGAACTGAGAGTTATGCCACTGTACAAGAGCAACCTTGAAAATTCGCTAATTGGAAGTGTAGGCTTTGTTATTTTTCTGTAATCTCAGATAGTTGAAGCCCTTCAAAGCCGCTTTCCAACGGCGCCAGTTTCGTCGCATTCCGACGTCGGGGCTGATCGCAGCGTCTGTTCTTGCTGGAGCGCGCGCGCCGGAAAATAGAACCGGCAGATCCGTGGCCGGTCATTCCGACCAGTGCCGAACGGAGCCGCCTGGCCTCCGGCCGGTGAACCATCATGCCGCCAGCCCAGGGAACACTTTCACAAGTGTCCCCACCACAGTGGTGGCACCGGGTCCCGCATGGTCCCTCCAGACAGCACGTGGGCCCCACCGTCACGTGTTCGGGTACTACCGAATCAACGGGAGAAGCCGCCCGTCAACCCGAATTCGGTCCTCCCGGACCCCATTTTGTAGCCCTTTACCTCCCTGCGTGGAGTGGACAGCGATTTGTATTGCTGTAATCTTGTGTATTATTGTTCTGGGAGTACGAGTTTCGGCCGGGTCCGTCGTCCCCACGCCGAGCGCGTGGAGGTATCGTCCTCGCTCATTACTTGGCATTTTGCTTAATTTCATATATGCTTGTTTATGCCGCTGCTAGAGAGCATGATAGGGTAATTAGCTCGCTTTCTATTTATATCACCGCTGCTGCGAGAGAGAGCGTTACCGTCCCGTGACCTGATCCGGGCACGAAAGAGAGAGCCGACCACCCTAGCTCACTGCCGGTTTCTCAACCACGCACATCTGACACTTCCCTCGTTAAGGGACGATCGCGAGCTTGTCGTGTCCGTGGTCCCGTCCCGCATCAATTGGTATCAGAGCGAGTTTGAGTCTAGGGTGTCAAAAAAAGTGTCATTCATTAGTCATTTACGTCTAAGTCATGTTTAGGGTCATCATTATTTTAAAACAAACAAAAAAAGTGTCTAAGTCGGTCTTAGGAGTTGCATTTGCATACCATTAGTCGGTATATAAAAAGGTGATGTCCGAATGTTAGGCTATGCTGAAGGTCGCACACTTGCGCGAGTGATCTTCGGATCGATTAACTCCGCCCCATACCGAGTCTTGGTGTCTTGTCCTTAGTGTGCATGCATCCCAACCTTGCATAGTCGGTCTAGTGTCATGTCCAAATGGCCTTGCATATCCATTCCTAGGGATCCATTCCCGTATTTTGGAAACTATGGCCAACCCATGCCGACCCGTCCAAGGCGATAGGTCCGTGTCCGAGTACATTTGGGACTATGATAAGTACCGGATGGAATATGGAGTTGGAGAGGATAGCATCACAATTGTCTTTGAGTTCCGGAGAGGTTTGCGGTTTCACTTCCAACTTGAATGTCTTGTCCGCGACGCGTTCTCGCTGGCGCAATCTTATAAGGTCGCTCTAGAGGTCGAGCCCTTTGAGTCTCATTTTTCTCGCTCTAGAGGTCGAACCCTTTGGCAAACATCTACCTCCCAACCGAGTCACGAGCCGATCGGACTACCTAACCCAATTCCTTCACCACCCGAGAGTGCTCCATTGTCACCCTCGTCTTCCGATCTTAATTCGAGACCCTCTCATTTGGAGCCACCCAAGCCCGAGCCACCCGTGTTTCTAACGGGTACGCTTTTCATCGCCGAGCCGCTTCTTAGTTGGCTTAAGGATGGCTTGGTCCCACATCCCTTCCCATCCATGGACCCCACCTTACCTTTAGTGCTGGTCAACTCATTCCATACCACATTTTGATCTAGTCACCATGTTGACACGTTGGACGATCTTGTCATGGGATTAGATTCACAATGGAAGTTGACGTATTTATTGGCCCGAGGCTTCGACCAACCCACTAGTCATAGCTTCACCCATCCGGCCTTAGGGTCCATTACCTTCGAGTGCACCGTGGGTTGTGTCACCACGGAGATTCTTCTATTCCTCCCGATGCCGGCCGAGTCTGACTTCGTTCCCTTTTGCCCAAGGGAGGAATCCTATTTTCTACACATGTCCGTCGTCCCACCGATCATAATGTATGACGGTGACTATGAATTCCAAACTTGGGACCATGTCATGTTGGAACCCATATCACGGGGTCATACCTTCTTCGACCCTTTTTCTAGTGAACCTCCCGAGCTACCATCTTCACTCCACTTCCTCCGCGGAGTTCACTATCATGCCTGTTCCACCCGGGCCAAACAACCTCCACATAGCCATATGTCCGAACCATCATTCGGGGGTAAGGAAGACTTTGGTTTCCCCGATCCCTCTAAAACACCCGCACCTCCCAGACTTCCCGCATCCAAGCCCAATGTCCATGATTGGTGCATCGTAGTATGTCTAGGAGTTCCCCATGACGTCAACCTCCGGTTACGTCAAATACATGCATGGCACACATTCGGGTGTCCTGGTCCGCCGTCACCCATGTACGGGTCGGACTAACATTAGGTGTGTCTAGGGTCATAGATAAGTCAGTATTGTCTCTTCTTTGTGTGGTTTGTTTGCATGGTTTGTGTGTCATTTGTTTGTCTTCATGTGTCTTGTGCAAGCTCGTCGATGTCAGTCCCTTATGAGTGTGAAGCGAATGGACTCACTCGATGAGTATGGGATCGGTTCTACCTCTATACCCGGATCAGTCTCCTACAGGGACCCAGCGGTGATTCCTAGTGAGTCTTCGAGCTGCTTCCTTCCCTTTTGAGAGTGCCCCACTCGGAGTGTCCACCTTTAGCCCATAGCAGTTCGCGTATATCGAGTGTATATGGAATGAGCAGGTGACGATCATTTGGAGGGGAGCATACCCGCGCTACTTGGCACGGTGACGGATCCGCCGGAGTACTCGAGCATCCATACCCTACTCGACGGGGTCGAGTTCCTCCCACCCGGGGAGAGTTGATGGGAATCGACGTAGAGCATGTACTTTTTTTTTGCATTTATGTCCTTTTAGTTTGTGTTTATATCCTTGGGAAAGTATGTACGCAAATGTAAGGCTTTATAAGCCAATGAGTCATTCCCATGGATTGTGTTGGTTTTTGTGCAATTTTGTAGTAGGTCCAGCTAGGGGGCCTCAGCCCTTTCCCATTGGTCCATGTCATCTTGTGGGGCTGGTCAACCATCCTAGGTGGACATCTAGAAGGTTGGACTAGTCTTATGGACACATGGGGGACAAAGGGTGAAGAATGTCAACATTCTACACCCACCCCACCTACCTCTTCCATGGTCAATAGGCCGCCCCCTTCCCCTTGATTATTTTTATTAATTTTGTGTGTTAGTCACATTTGATCTAGACCCTTCATTCCCCATCCCAAGATCCAAGGGTCTACATTAGATTTGATACCTAGCATATAAAAGGGTGTATTTTTATGTGGAAATTATTGAAAAGAAGAGAAAATTCCATTTGGAACAAGAAGCTTGCGCCCCTTTCCTCTCTCCTAGAGTTCTCCTCTCAATCCCTCTGCAATTCTAGAGTGGATCTAGTTTCTATCTCCCCCTCTCAACATCTGATCTTCACCGGTGCCGCCGCCGTTCGTGCCGCCATCGAGCCGCCATCGAGCCACCGTCGGAATTCTATCTTCCTCCAACAGCAGCCCATTCCACGAATTCTTGCTGTCCGCCACGGGCTCAGATCGATTTGAATTTTTGAGGATGTGTTCTTACCTTGAATACCCACCTCCACCTAAATTTTCACATCCAAACTCCTCCATTTATTAATTTTCCATTTTCGTTCATTTTGCATTCCCAGATCTGTTTTGTCTCTATCTACAGTGACAACAGCTCTGAGTTTCCCATCTCTGACCACCTTTTTGAATTTTTCAAACCTCCACATTTTACTGGGAGTTCTGTCCATCATCCTCTACATCCACCATTTTTTCTGATTTTTGATCTGCCCTCTATCCATTTTTTAAAATTCGTGTTCTATCTCTGCTACAGTGCCTTTAGTTAGATTCCAGATCCGACCCACTGTTAGTGAAAAAATCCTATCAATTCGTAGCCACATCCAAACTTATCCAAACAAGTTTTGCCGTCTTCCTAGCTCAATGTCCTACACCTTTGATGAAGACCTCAAGAGCTGAATCGGACATCTACCCTACGGTCAATGACAGTTCTTAGAGGACATCCCTGCAGAACTGAGAGATATGTCACTGTACAACAGCAAACTTGAAAATTCGCCAATTGGAAGTGTAGGCTTTGTTATTTTTCTGTAATCACATATAGTTGAAGCCCTTCAAAGCAGCTTTCCAACGGCGCCAGTTTCGTCGCATTCCGACGTCGGGGCTGATCGCAGCGTCTGTTCTCGCCGGAGCGCGCGCCAGAAAATAGAATCGGCAGATCCGTGGCCGGTCATTCCGATCGGTGCCGAACGGAGCCGCCTGGCCTCCGGCCGGTGAACCATCATGCCGCCAGCCCAGGGAACACTTCCACAAGTGTCCCCACCACAGTGGTGGCACCGGGTCCCGCACGGTCCCTCCAGACAGCACGTGGGCCCCACAGTCACGTGTTCGGGTGCTACCGAATCAACGCGAGAAGCCACCCGTCAACCCGAATTTGGTCCTCCCGGACCCCATTGTGTAGCCCTTTACCTCCCTGCTTGGAGTGGACAGCGATTTGTATTGCTGTAATCTTGTGTATTATTGTTCCGGGAGTACCAGTTTCGGTCGGGTCCGTCGTCCCCACGCCGAGCGCGTGGAGGTATCGTCCTCGCTCCTTACTCGGCATTTTGCTTAATTTCATATATGCTTGTTTATGCCGCTGCTAGAGAGCATGATAGGGTAATTAGCTCACTTTCTATTTATATCACCGCTACTGCGAGAGAGAGCGTTACCGTCCCGTGACCTGATCCGGGCACGAAAGAGAGAGCCGACCACCCTAGCTCACTGCCGATTTCTCAACCGCGCACATCCGACGCTTCCCTCGTTAAGGGACGATCGCGAGCTTGTCGTGTCCGTGGTCCCGTCCCGCATCAATTGGTATCAGAGCGAGTTTGAGTCTAGGGTGTCAAAAAAAAGTGTCATTCATTAGTCATTTACGTCTAAGTCGTGTTTAGGGTCATCATTGTTTTAAAACAAATAAAAAAAGTGTCTAAGTCGGTCTTAGGAGTTGCATTTACATACCATTAGTCGGTATATAAAAAGGTGATGTCCGAATGTTAGGCTACGCTGAAGGTTGCACGCTTGCGCGAGTGATCTTCGGATCGATTAACTTCACCCCGTACCGAGTCTTGGTGTCTTGTCCTTAGTGTGCATGCATCCCAACCTTGCATAGTCGGTCTAGTGTCATGTCCAAATGGTCTTGCATATCCATTCCTAGGGATCCATTCCCGTATTTTGGAAACTATGGCCAACCCATGCCGACCCGTCCAAGGCGATAGGTCCGTGTCCGAGTACATTTGGGACTATGATAAGTACCGGATGGAATATGGAGTTGGAGAGGATAGCATCACAGTTGCCTTTGAGTTCCGGAGAGGTTTACGGTTTCACTTCCAACTTGAATGTCTTGTCCGCGACGCGTTCTCGCTGGTGTAATCTTATAAGGTCGCTCTAGAGGTCGAGCCCTTTGAGTCTCATTTTTCTCACTCTAGAGGTCGAACCATTTGGCAAACATCTACCTCCCAACCGAGTCCCGAGCCGATCGGACTACCTAACCCAATTCCTTCACCACCCGAGAGTGCTCCATTGTCACCTTCACCTTCCGATCTTAATTCGGGATCCTCTCATTTGGAGCCACCCAAGCCCGAGCCACCCGTGTTTCTAACGGGTACGCTTTTCATCGCCGAGCCGCTTCTTAGTTGGCTCAAGGATGGCTTGGTCCCACATCCCTTCCCATCCATGGACCCCACCTTACCTTTAGTGCTGGTCAACTCATTCCATACCACATTTCGATCTAGTCACCATGTTGACACGTTGGACGATCTTGTCATGGGATTAGATTCACAATGGAAGTTGACGTATTTATTGGCCCGAGGCTTCGACCAACCCACTAGTCATAGCTTCACCCATCCGGCCTTAGGGTCCATTACCTCCGAGTGCACCGTGGGTTGTGTCACCACGGAGATTCTTCTATTCCTCCCGATGCCGGCCGAGTCCGACTTCGTTCCCTTTTGTCCAAGGGAGGAATCCTATTTTCTACACATGTCTGTCGTCCCACCGATCATAATGTATGACGGTGACTATGAATTCCAAACTTGGGACCATGTCATGTTGGAACCCATATCACGGGGTCATACCTTCTTCGACCCTTTTTCTAGTGAACCTCCCGAGCTACCATCTTCACTCCACTTCCTCCGCGGAGTTCACTATCATGCCTTTTCCACCCGGGCCAAACAACCTCCACATAGCCATAGGTCCGAACCATCATTCGGGGGTAAGGAAGACTTTGGTTTTCCCGATCCCTCTAAACCACCCGCACCTCCCAGACTTCCCGCATCCAAGCCCAATGTCCATGATTGGTGCATCGTAGTATGTCTAGGAGTTTCCCATGACGTCAACCTCCGGTTACGTCAAATGCATGCATGGCACACATTCGGGTGTCCTGGTCCGCCGTCACCCATGTACGGGTTGGACTAACATTAGGTGTGTCTAGGGTCATAGATAAGTCAGTATTGTCTCTTCTTTGTGTGGTTTGTTTGCATGGTTTGTGTGTCATTTGTTTGTCTTCATGTGTCTTGTGCAAGCTCGTCGATGTCAGTCCCTTATGAGTGTGAAGCGAATGGACTCACTCGATGAGTATGGGATCGGTTCTACCTCTATACCCGGATCAGTCTCCTACAGGGACCCAGCGGTGATTCCTAGTGAGTCTTCGAGCTGCTTCTTTCCCTTTTGAGAGTGCCCCACTCGGAGTGTCCACCTTTAGCCCATAGCAGTTCGCGTATATCGAGTATATATGGAATGAGCAGGTGACGATCATTTGGAGGGGAGCATACCCGCGCTACTTGGCACGGTGACGGATCCGCCGGAGTACTCGAGCATCCATACCCTACTCGACGGGGTCGAGTTCCTCCCACCTGGGGAGAGTTGATGTGAATCGACGCAGAGCATGTAATTTTTTTTTGCATTTATGTCCTTTTAGTTTGTGTTTATATCCTTGGGAAAGTATGTACGCAAATGTAAGGCTTTATAAGCCAATGAGTCATTCCCATGGATTGTGTGGGTTTTTGTGCAATTTTGTAGTAGGTCCAGCTAGGGGGCCCTCAGCCCTTTCCCATTGGTCCATGTCACCTTGTGGGGCTGGTCAACCATCCTAGGTGGACATCTAGAAGGTTGGACTAGTCTTATGGACACATGGGGGACAAAGGGTGAAGAATGTCAACATTCTACACCCACCCCACCTACCTCTTCCATGCTCAATAGGCCGCCCCCTTCCCCTTGATTATTTTTATTAATTTTGTGTGTTAGTCACATTTGATCTAGACCCTTCATTCCCCATCCCAAGATCAAAGGGTCTACATTAGATTTGATACCTAGCATATAAAAGGGTGTATTTTTATGTGGAAATTAATGAAAAGAAGATAAAATTCCATTTGGAACAAGAAGCTTGCGCCCCTTTCCTCTCTCCTAGAGTTCTCCTCTCAACCCCTCTGCAATTCTAGAGTGGATCTAGTTTCTATCTCCCCCTCTCAACCTCTGATCTTCACCGGTGCCGCCGCCGCCGCCGTTCGTGCCGCCATCGAGCCGCCATCGAGCCACCGTCGGAATTCTGTCTTCCTCCAACAGCAGCCCCTTCCACGATATCTTGCTGTCCCCCACGGGCTTAGATCGATTTAAATTTTGAGGATGTGTTCTTACGTTGAATCCACACCTCCACCTAAATTTTCACGTCCAAACTCCTCCATTTATTAATTTTCCATTTTCGTTCATTTTACATTCCCAGATCTATTTTGTCTCTGTCTACAGTGACAACAGCTCTGAGTTTCCCATCTCCGACCAACTTTTTTAATTTTTCAAACCCTCCCAATTTTACTGGGAGTTCTGTCCATCATCCTCTACATCCACCATTTTTCCTGATTTTTGATCTGCCTTATATCCATTTTTTAAAATTCGTGTTCTATCTCTGCTACAGTGCCTTTAGTCAGATTCCAGATCCGATCCACTGTTAGTAAAAAAATCCTATCAATTCGTCGCCACATCCAAACTCAGTGGGTCATGGATCTGCTACAGTGCCTTTAAAAAGATTCCATATCCGGCCATATTGGTTGCTCATGGGTCTTTTCATGTTCAGACACAGGTCCGTAATGGAGACACGGCGAAAATCGACGTGAACCCGTTCAAATGTCTGCCGAGCGTGCGGCAATTTTAGTAGTGGTTCGGAATGGATCCGGCCTGAGAAATGAGTCCGGTTTAATCGGAATGTCGGCCCGAGGCGAGGTCGGGTCATGGCCAGTTCGGGATCATTCCCGAGACTTAGACCCAACCTAGAAGGGCGGCGTTGTTGTTCCTTCAGCACCGGGCCACGGGAGAGTCGCGGCTGCGATATAGATTTTTACCATTTTTTTTATCTGGGTTTCAAATTATATATATAGATTTTATCGGTTATTTCCCTTTTATATATATGTTCTGAATGATTTCTTTGTTTTGTTTATTATTATTACTATTAGATTTTCCCTGTTTGTTTACTATTATTATTATTATTTCACATTTTTTTGTTTGTTTCATATATATATTCAGGTTTATTTATTCATCAGAATTTTATTAATTTATTATTATTATTATTACATTATGTTATATACATATATATATATTTCTAGAGAGAGAGTGGGCCGTTGGAGGGCCAGAAAGGGTTGTACCGGTGAAGGCGCGTGCCGGCGAGCGGGCTGAGAGAGTGTGCCGGCAAAGGGGCGAGCAGTGTGCCGACGAGGGGGGCTGGAAGCGCGTACCGGCAAAGACCGTGAAAGCGTGCCGGAGAAGGGTGCTGCAAGGTGTACTAGCGATGGGCGCGAAGGGTAAGTCGGCGAAGGGCCAAACAAGGCGTGCCGGGGAAGGGAGGCCGAAGGCGTGCGGGCGAAGGGCGCGAGCGGGCGTACCGGCGAAGGGCTGGCAGGGCGTGTCGGCGAGGGGCCATGGAGGGTGTGCCGGCGAAGGGCGCGAGCGGGCATGAGCAGGTGTGAGCGGGTGTGCCGGCGAAGGGCGACCACAGGGTGTGCGGATGTGGGGTATGGCAGAGTATGCCGGCGAAGGGCCAGGCGGGTGTGCCGGCGAGGGACCACGAAGGGTGTGCCGGGGAAGGCGCAGATAGGGTGCACCAGTGAAGGGCGCAGCGAGGTGTGCCAGCGAAGGGGGTGCCGGCCTAGGGTGGCTAGAGGGTGTACCGGCGAAGGTGGCTGAAGGGGCGTACCGGCGAAGGGCATGGGGAGCCCACTCCTCCTCCGTTTCTTTTAAGGCTTTTCTTTTCTTCTTTTCTGATTTTATTAAGTTTGCATGGGTTTCTTCTTTTCTTCTCTTGATTAATTTTCATTCTTTCTCTCATGAGAGCGGATGTTTAAGTTGCTTAGTTGTTGTTCGGTTCGGCTCTCTTTGAGTTAATTGCGGTTCCCTCGCCTTGGTTAACGCATTTTACCATTGTTCTTTTCGTTTGTTTGCGGTTTCCTTTTAGTCCTTTTAATTTGTGTTGTTGTCCCATTTGTTTGTTGCTTCCTTTTATCTTTTTGATGTGTTATTATTTTTAACAAAAATTCGGCAGCATCTCCCCTTGACCCGAGCGTAAGGGAGATAAAGGGAACGCGCCCACATGGAGTGGCGGAACCCGACAACTGGAGGTGGACGCCCGAGGGCGGCAACACCTTGATAAAACCTCGGGAAACACGGGGAAAACAACGAACCGAAGACCTCTAAGGCTAGACATGGTGGACTGGGGGTTAGCCAAGGACGAGCAGAGGGTGTTTGAGGACTAGGGAGACCAAGGGTGTGCCGCTGAAGGGCCGACAGGCGTGCCGCTGAAGGGAGCACGGGTGTACTGGCGAAAGGCCTCAAAGGCGCACCGGGGAAGAGCCTACAGGGTGTGCCGCTGGGGGCTATTATGGGTGTGCCGGCCAAGGCCGGAAGGGTGTGCCGCTGGAGGCATATGGAGGGGTCACGTGAATGCTGGCTAGGAGTACCGAAGGGTGAGCCAGTCAAAGAGGCCTGAGTGCCCTAGGATAGGGGATTGAGTTTGGCAGGCTTTGAAGGAAACTTGGCAGGCCGAAGAGGGCTCTAAGAGGAGGGCTTCGAGGCAGAGGCATGAGTACGTAGAAGAGAAAGGAGGGCGGCTCCCTTTCGGCATGTGAGCCAGTGCGAGGGCTTAAGGCCCTATGGAGGACCCCGGCAGGAGGGGGAGATCGGTGCAAGAAACTTAAGCCACTAGAGGGGAAGAAGGAGACGACCAAACGCGTGTAACGATTCAACCCAACGGAGACAAAGACAGAGGCCCAAGGAGGGGGGTTTTTTCATTCATAAAAAAAAGTGCCGTAATCGGCTGTATACATTACAAAGCATGCCGGAGCTAAGGCTACAGGCGAGGAGGCAAACCAAAGAGCACAAGAACGGAGAGGGGGAAAACAAAGAACAAAAGAGGAGAAAAGAAAATGAAAATACAAGGTGGGAAGGGGAACGGAGCATGGGCTCCGCCCCTCCCAAACCTCACTCCTCTCTTCTTTTCTTATCTCTTTTCCTTCTCTTCCTTTTTTGCGTGGACGGCGGTGGACGGAGCAGCAGGAGGGCATGCGCCTCCCTCTTCTTCTTCTCTTCTTCTTCCCCTTCTTCTCTTTTCTCTGCGTGTCTGTGTGTGTGTCCGTCCCCTCTCCCTATTTTTCTCTCCTTTTGCTTGGAATGGGAGTGGTTTTATACTCCCAGCAACGGGAGCCTTCGAACACGGCCGTCGGAGGCGGGGAGCAGCTTCATCATGGGGTTTGACCTTTCCCGTCCTGGCTGTCAGGGGAGTAGCCTGCGTGGCCCAACCGTTGGTTGACACCTCGGACAGCTCACTGCGCGCCAAGGATATGTAGGGCATGGGCTTCACGTCTTTTGGCCGTTGAAAAACCTTCACGCTGTGCCGCTGGCGGGCTGAAGAAGTGTGTCGCTGTAAGACATTGTAGGCGTGCCGCTGAAGAGGGCAAAAGGCGTGCCGCTGAAGGCTCAGAGAAGTGTGCCGTTAAAGGGCACAAAGAGCGTGCCGTGGGGGGCCCTTCATAGTGTGCCGCTGGGGGCCCTTCATAGTGTGCCGCTGGGGGCATAAAAAGTGTGCCGTGGAGGCACTTCATAGTGTGCCGCTGGAGGGCACCAAAGAGTGTGCTGCTGAAGGCGTTGAGGGTGTGCCGCTGAGCGGCCTGGGGTGTGTGCTGCTGAGTGGCCTGGGGTGTGCCGTTGGACGGTTGCCAGGGCAAGTGAGTGTATAGACTTCGGAAAGGCATGGGCTGTACATACTTCCCCTAGCTGCAACGTATAGACTTGCAGGGGCTGATGTATAGACTTCATCGATGTACATACTTTGCATTGAACTGGTGGATGTACAGACTTCACCAATGTATATACTTCGCGTTGAACTGGTGGATGTACAGACTTCACCAGTGTATAGACTTCGCGTTGAACTGGTGGATGTACAGACTTCACCTGTGTATAGACTTCGCATTGAACTGGTGGATGTACAGACTTCACCAGTGTATAGACTTCGCATTTGCCAGAACTCTGTATGGACTTGCCACACGAGTGTATAGACTTTGCGTTCAAAACAGCCAGCCAATGTACATACTTGGAGCTTGGACGTATAGACTTTGTTTGTGCATTCAGCCAATGTACAGACTTGGGGCTTGGCTGTACAGACTTCGTTTGTTCATTCAGCCAACGTACAGACTTGGGCTGATGGCTGTATAGACTTGGTGCGATGAAGCGTGCCGCAGAAGGGCTGGATGCCCGTGCCCCTGGAGGGCCAAATGGCCGTGCCGCTAGGGCGTCTGAAGGGCGTGCCACTGGGTGCCGCTGAAGGGGTTCATGGGAGCGTGCCGCTGGAGCACCCTGGAGGGTGTGCCGCTGAAGGGCTCCAGGGGCGTGCCGCTGAAGGGCTAAATGGGCAGTTTTGAGCCCGTTGTGAGCATGAGTTGTGGCCCATTTGATTTTCTTCGAGGCCCCATGGATTATGAGCTTCCCGGGAGTTGGTTTCTCTTTGCTGTCGTGACTCCGGGGACGGCTTCACGGCAGTGTGCATATTTGGGGAGTCCGGACGACCAGTCTCTCCGGGGCTTCTTCACTCGGCGCCGTTGTTGATGCGAGGCCGAGCAGGACATCTGGGTGTGTAATTTTTGGTGTCCACAAATGCCCCCCACCCACGGGTAGCGCAGGCGAAGAATGAGCCGGGCGGTGCCCGCGGGTGTACTGGTCCTTTTTTTTTTCTCTTCGTCGGTGCCGACGGGGTGTCGGGAGCTGACATGGTTTGTTTGTCTCTTCTTCTCTTCGTTAGTGCCAACAGGGTGTCAGGAACTGACATGGTTTGTCTGTCTCTTCTTCTCTTCTTCAGTGCCGATAGGGTGTCGGGAGCTGACATGGTTTGTCTGTCTCTTCTTCTCTTTGTCAGTGCCGACAGGGTGTCGGGAGCTGACATGGTTTGTCTATCTCTTCTTCTCTTCGTTAGTGCCGACAGGGTGTCGGGAGCTGACATGGTTTGTTTGTCTCTTCTTCTCTTCGTCAGTGCCAACAGGGTGTCGGGAGCTGACATGGTTTGTTTGTCTCTTCTTCTCTTCGTCAGTGCCGACAGGGTGTCGGGAGTTGACATGGTTTATTTGTCTCTTCTTCTCTTCATCAGTGTCGACCGGAGACGGAGAATGATGTGGTATGTTGGTCTCTTCTTCTCTTCGTTAGTGTCGACAGGTTGCCGGGCGCTGACGTGGTATGTTGGTCTCTTCTTCTCTTCGTTAGTGCCGACGGGGTGTCGGGGACTGACATGACATGTTGGTCCCTTTGTCTCTTCATCAGTGCCGGTGGGGTGCCGGGAACTGAAGTAGTATGTTGGTCTCTTCATTAGTGCCGACGGGGTGTTGGGAACTGAAGCAGCATATTGGTCTCTTCATCAGTGCCGACGGGGTGTCAGGAACTGAAGCAGCATATTGGTCTCTTCATCAGTGCCGATGGGGTGTCGGGAACTGAAGCAGCATATTGGTCTCTGTCTCTTCGTCAGTGCCGACGGGGCGTCGGGAGCTGACATGCTCTGTTGGTCTCTTTGTCTCTTCATCAGCGCCGACAGGGTGCCGCGAGCTGACATGCTCTGTTGGTCTCTTTGTCTCTTCGTCAGCGCCGACAGGGTGCCGCGAGCTGACATGATGTGTTGGTCTCTTTGTCTCTTCGTCAGCACCGACAGGGTGCCGGAAGCTGATATGATGTGTTGGTCTCTTTGTCTGTTTGTCAGCGCCGACAGGGTGACGGGAGCTGACCTGGTTTGTTGGTCTCTTTGTCTCTTCGTCAGCGCCGATAGGGTGCCGAGAGCTGACCTGGTTTGTTGGTCTCTTGGTCTCTTTATTTCTTCGTTAGCGCCGACAAGGTGTCGGGAGCTGACCTGGTTTGCTGGTCTCTTTGTCTCTTCGCCAGCGCCGACAGGGTGTCGGGACCTGACCTGGCTTGTTAGTCTCTTGGTCTCTTGGTCTCTTTGTCTCTTCGTCAGCGCCGACAGGGTGTCGGGAGCTGACCTGGTTTGTTGGTCTCTTTGTCTCTTCGTCAGTGCCGACAGGGTGTCGGGGACTGACATGCTTTGTTGGTCTCTTAGTCTCTTCGTCAGCGCCGACAGGGCGTCAGGAGCTGACCTGGTTTGTTGATCTCTTGGTCTCTTCGTCAGTGCCGACAGGGTGCCGGGAGCTGACCTGGTTTGTTGCCTCTTGGTCTCTTCGTCAGTGCCGACAGGGTGTCGGAGCTGACCTGGTTTGTTGATCTCTTGGTCTCTTTTTCTTTCTTTTCTTCTCTCTTTTCTCTTCTTCTCTTCTTTTTCTTCTCTTCTCTTTTTTGTCATCTCTTTTTGTTCTTTTTTCTATTGTTTCTTTTTGTTTCTTCTCTTCTTCCCTTCTTTTCCCTTCTTTTTTTTTAAGAACTCCAGGTGGTTGTTGGCGTGGATGCCAATGATATAAGAGCTGTAGGCACAGCGGCCGATAATTGAGAGCTGTTGGCATGGGAGCCAATAAGTGAAAAGCTGTCGACCCGAAGGTCGATGATTAGAAAGCTGTCGGCTCAGGGGCCGATAAGTGAGGCCAAAACAGCCAAGGCTGGAAGCGGGTTTCAAGAGCCGAAGTTGCGAAAGGCGAGCCATGCGGGTAGAGAGAAGGGTTTATTGATGCGAAAGGGATGTTCGTCGCCCAAAGGGACAGAGAGAAGAGTTTTTATTTTGTTGATTCAAAATGCACCGGGGATACCGATTATGAAACCCGGACTCGAGAAAGTGGGCCACAAGGGCCGAAGTTGGTGTTACGGAAGCGGGCCGTGCAGGCCGAATTCTGGGGAGCAGGCCGTAAAGGCCGAATTCTGGGGAGCAGGCCGTAAAGGCCGAATTCTGGGAGCAGGCCGTAAAGGGCCAAATTCTGGGAAGCGGGCTGCAAGAGCCGGAGATGTTGGGAAGCGGGTCGCAAGGGCCGAATCGGGGAAGCAGGTTACGGGAGCCAGAATCGGGGAGCAGGTCGCGAAGGCCGAAGGTAAGCAGACTGCAAGAGCCAAAGATATTGGGAAGCAAGCCACGAGGGCCAGAATTGGGAAGCAGACTATAAAAGCCAGAGTTGGGAGATTAAGGAGCCGTGAGGGCAAGATGTAGGCTATGGGGGCCAAGATTGGACCCTACGAGCCGTAGCTGGGAACATAGGCTTCGATAGCCGAAATTGAGTTTATAGTATGCACACATTTTTATTATTTTTTATTTTTTATTATATATTTTTTTAAGCATGCAAGCATTCATTAGCAAGCATAACATAAATATAAGTAAGGCAGCTCTCCCTATAGGGGACAGGAAAGGGACATCGCCCGTAATTCGTAGATGCGGTGCGGGCCACGAGACACAACTGAGGGGTGGTGCACCCGTCAAGAGGATATCACATGTCTTGCATTCATATCCTAAATTCACGCATTTCACCCGAGGCAATTCTCTGTGGCGTGGCAGTGCAAATGTGTGAACAAAGGGCCCTAACCATAGGGATATGCAGGTTTTCCTGGTGACACTCGAGGATCACTCTAGCGCCTACACATTAGTTCCGGGCTTTCGACTTTCGGTAGCTTCACACAGCCCCCATCTGTTTATTTTGGTAGCGGATTTCACCGTTCGGCGCGAGTCTCCTCATGTGTCTCAATGGGGATTCCCGACTACTAGGATTCATCCTTATTATAATTCTATTACGGATTCCACCGTTTAGCGCGAGTCTCCTCATGTGTCTCAATGGGGATTCCCGGCTACTAGGATTCATCCTTATTATAATTCGCTTCACCATTTCGCGCGAGTCTACTCATGTGTCTCAATGGGGATTCCCGACTACTCGGATTCACGTGTCCCTCTCTTTTCTTTTTTTTCTCCTCTTTTTTTTTTCTCTCTCTCTCTCTCTTTTTTTTACAGTGGGGATAGGCAGCTTTTTCCTCACGATTACCTTTCACGCGAGTGCAGGAATTCAAGTCTCCGTAGAGTGCTAAGAAGAAATTTGGGCAATCCCTATAGTCGAAGGCTATTGAACACATTAAGTGCTAAGTGTGGGAGCGTTGTCTCAGGTTTATTTTGTGAGTTGGGCTTAGCGGTTCAGCCATGACTCTTCCCCTTGACGTGTGCACCTGCCATAATTGGGTTCCCTTCGAGCATATGCCGTGACGCGCGCGCACCCGGAATCGGGGCGATATTATTTAGCAAGGAAACACGGTCCTAGAAAATTTCGAGGAGGTGTATTATTCTATATTAAGCAACCATGCAAGCAGGGCAATCATGCATTCTCTTTTTTATTTTTTTTGTGTTTGTTTCGTTATTTTTATTTTTATTTTTTTGTTGTTGTTGTTGTTTCTTTTTTTTTTTGCATAGGAAAATATTGTTGGTACGTATATGTGTAGTGGTAGTAAAGGTATTAGGGAGGCAGATCGCAAAAGGGCTGAGAGGATATTAGGGAAGCGGGCTGCAGGAGCCGAAGTTATGGGATGCGGGCCGCGAAAGCCGAATTTTGGGAAGCAGGCTACAAGAGCCAGACTTGGGAAGCAGGCCACGAAGGCCAAAGGTAAGCAGGCTGCAAGAGCCATAGCTGGGAAGCAGGCTATGAAAGCCGAAGGGGAAGCAGGCTACGAGAGCCAGAATTGGGAAGCAGGCCACGAAGGCCAAAGGTAAGCAGGCTGCCAGAGCCAGAATTGGGAAGCAGACTATAAAAGCCGAAGGGAAGCAGGTTGCAGGAGTCAAAATTATGGGAAGTGGGCCATGAAGGCCAAAGGTAAGCAGGCTGCAAGAGCCAGAATTGGGAAGCAGGCTATAAAAGCTGAGGGGAAGCAGGCTGCGAGAGCCAGAGATAAGCAGGCCGCGAGGGCCGAATTTTGGGAAGCAGGCTACATGAGCCAGGATCTGGGAGGCCTTTGTCGGTTTAACGCCCCGTCGGCGGAAGGTCTAGTCGGTTTAACGCCCCGCCGGGGGAAGGTCTAGTCGGTTTAACGCCCCGTCGGCGGAAGATCTAGTCGGTTTAACGCCCCGTCGGCGGAAGGTTTAGTCGGTTTAACGCCCCGTCGGTGGAAGGTTTAGTCGATTTAATGCCCCGTCGGCGGAAGGTTTAGTCGGTTTAACGCCCCGTCGGTGGAAGGTTTAGTCGGTTTAATGCCCCGTCGGCGGAAGGGTCTAGTCGGTTTAACGCCCCGTTGGCGGAAGGTCTAGTCGGTTTAACGCCCCGTCGGCGGAAGGTCTAGTCGGTTTAACGTCCCGTCGGCGGAAGATCTAGTCGATTTAACGCCCCGTCGACGGAAGGTCTAGTCGGTTTAATGCCCCGTCGGCGGAAGGTTTATCGGTTTAACGCCCCGCCGGTGGAAAGTTTAGTCGGTTTAACGCCCCATCGGCGGAAATGTCTAGTCAGTTTAACGCCCCGTCGGCGGAAGGTCTAGTCGGTTTAACGCCCCGTCGGTGGTTCTTTCTCTTCTTCTCTTCTTCTTTTATGGACATGCAGGTGCAAAGACCGCATATGTCTCGTGACTCTCTTTTTGTCCCTTCTCTTCTTCTTTTGTAGAGAGGCGGGTGCAGAGACCATGTTTGCCCCGTGATTGTTCTTTCTCTTTTTTTATCTTCTTTTGTAGAGAGGCAGGTGCAAGGACCATATTTGCCTCGTGATCATTTCTTTCTTTTCTTCTCTTCTTCTTTTGTGTAGAGAGGCGGGTTCAAGGACCATGTTCCCCTCATGTCTCTTTTTTCTCTTCTCTTTTTCTCTTCTTCTTTTGTGTAGAGAAGCGGGTGCAGGGACCATGTTCCCCTCATGTGCATTCTTTCTTTCCTTCTCTTCTTTTGTGTGATGAGGCGGGCTCGAAGACCACGTCTGTCTCATGTGTCTTCTTTTGGTTCTGCTCTTCTTCTTTTGTGTGAAGAGGCGGGTCCAGGGACCACGGCTGCCTCATGTGTCTTTTCTTCCTCTCCTTCTCTTCTTTTGTGTGATGAAGCGGGCTCGAAGACCACGTCTGTCTCATGACTCTCTTTTTTTTTCTTCTCTTCCTTTATGGGATGAGGCGGGCTCGAAGACCACGTCTACCTCATGTGCCCCTTTTTTCTTTCTTTTCTGCTCTTCTTTTCTCATTAATGCTTCAGTGCTGGAGTGTACTTCTCTTAATGTGCCCCCAGAGCGGGGTGTAGCTTCATTTGGTATGCATCCCCCCTAAGGGGTGTGTTTTGTCTCTTTGCTTCTGTGCCCCCGGGCGGGGTGTATTATTTTTGGTTTCTATGTCCCCAGACCAGGATGTGTTTTTTTTAATGCCCCCCGAGGCGGGGTGTAGCTCTCTTCAAATGCCCCCATGGTGGGGTATACTCTTCACGGCTTCTATGCCCCCAGGCGGGGTATGTTTCTTCTTCGTATGCCCCTGGTACGGCGCGTGTCTTTTGTTTCTTATACCCCCCCCATGGCGGGGGTGAATTCTGCTTCTTCTACCCCTGAAGGCAGAGGAGTGCTTCTCTTCATATGTCCCCGGCACGAGGGTGTATCTCTTGCTTCTTATGCCCCCCTGAGGCCGGGGTGCATCTCTTTACGTCTTCTGTGCCCCCGAAGCAGGATATGTTGTTTCTTCAAATGCCGCTTGGGCGGAGTATATCTTTCTTCTTATGCTCCCAGATCGGGATGTATGTCTCTTCGCTTCCGTGTCCCGGGTCAGGGTAAATGCTTCTACTTCTTATGCGCCAAGGGCGGAGTGTATTATTGTGCCCCCAGGCTGGGGTAGGTGCTTATGCTTCTTATGCGCCAAGGGCGGAGTGTATTTTTATGCCCCCAGGCTGGGGTAGGTGCTTCTGCTTCTTATACGCCAAGGGCGGAGTGTATCTCTTTCTATGCCCCTAGGCTGGGGTACATTCTTCATGTTTCTCATACCCTTTTCGCAGGGCGTATTCTCTTGCTTCTCTTGTCCCAGGATCGGGGTGTATGTTTCTTCTTCTGACGCCCCTAGGTCGGGGTATATTCTTTCTTCATGTGCTCCCAGGTCGGGATGTATGCCTCTTTGCTTCGGTGCCCCCTGGTGGGGGTGTACTCTGTCTCTTTGCTTCTGCGTCCCCCAGGCGGGGTATGTTTCTTTTTCAAATGCCCCTGAGCCGGCGCATATTCTTTATGGCTTCTATGCCCCCTAGCGGGGTATATTTCTTCTTCAAACATCCCTAAGACGGGATGTATTCTTCCCTTTCTTATGCTCCCGAGGCGGGATGTATCTTCTTCAAATACCTCTAAGCCGGGGGGTGTTCTTTATGGCTTCTATGCCCCCTGGCGGGGTATATTTCTTCTTCAAATACCCCTAGGCCGGGGTGGACTTCTCTTCATATGCTCCTGAGTCGGGGCGTGCTCTTTATGGCTTCTAGGCCCTCGAGGCGAGGTATGCTTCTTCTTCAAATACCCCTAAGATGGGGGTGTGATTCCTGACTTCATGTGCCCCCCACGTGGGGTATATCTTTTGTTTCTTATGCTCCCGAGCCGGGATGTAGCCTCTTGGCCTCATATGTTGCCGAGGCAAGGGGTATGTTGCTTCATGTGCCCCCGGGGGGAATGCATTTTACCTCTACTGCCCCGTGGCGGGGCGTATCTCTTGGCTTCTTACGCCCCCAAGGTGGGGTGTGTTTTCTTCTTGTGCCCCCAGGGTGGGGTATATCTTTCGCTTCTTATGCCCCCCCTTGAGGCGGGGTGAAGTCTTTGCTTCAAATGCCCCTAAATCGGGATATAGTTTTGTCTCATATGCCCCTGGCGCAGGGGTGTATTTCTCTTCCTGTGCCCCTCAGTCGGGGTGTATCTTTGTTACTTGTTGTGCCCCCAAAGGGAGGTACCTTCCTCTTCATGTGCGCCAGGCACCAGGTGTATCTTTGCTTTTCTTTTTTTTATATGCCCCCTAGGGGGGAATTCTTCTTCTGCCCCGACACGCTGGGGAATGTTTGCTTCTTGTGCCCCGAAAGTGGGGTGTATGCTTTTTCTTCAGACTCCCCTAAGGCGAGGTGTATTCTTTGTTGCTTCATGTACCCCCGAGTCGGGGTGAACTCTTCTTATTTGCTTATGTGCTCCCATATCGGGGTGTATTCCTTTATTCATATGCTCCCCTAAGCCGGGGAATGTTGTTTGTTCTGCTTCAGATGCCCCCCCCCCCCCGGGGGGGGGGGGATATATGTTGCTTCATGGACTCCAAGCCTATGGTGTATTCCTTCTTCAAATGCCCCTAAGTCGGGGTGTATTCTTCTCTTCTTATGCTCCCAAGGTGGGATGTAGCTTCTTCAGATGCCCCTAAGCCGGGGCGTATTCTTTATGGCTTTTATGCCCCCAGGCGGGGTATGTTTCTTTTTCAATTGTCCCTAGGACAGGGTGTACTCTTCTCTTTCTTATGCTCCCGAAGTGGGATGTAGCTTCTTCAAATGCCCCTAAGCCGGGGCGTGTTCTTTATAGCTTCTAGGCCCTCGAGGCGAGGTATACTTCTTATTCAAATACCCCTAAGACGGGGGTATGATTCTCCCGCTTCCTCTGCCCCAGAGTGGGATATACTTCTCTTTGTATTCCCCTAAGCCAGGGTGTATTCTTTTCGCTTCATATGCCCCCAGGGTGGGATGCGCCTTCTGCTTCTCATGACCCCGGGATGGAGTGTATTCTCTTCATGTGCCCCCGGCACGAGGGTGTATCTTTGCTTTTTATGCCCCCGATGGGGATTCTTCTTCTTTTGCCCCGACACGCCGGGGAATGTTTACTTCTTGTGCCCCGAAAGTGGGGTGTGTACTTGATGGCTCCTGTGCCCCCGTTGGTGGGGGTGTATGCTTCTTCTTCAAACTCCCCTAAGGCGGGGTGTATTCTTTGTCGCTTCATGTACCCCCGAGTCGGGGTGAATTCTTTTCTTCTTACGCCCCCGTGGTGAGGTATGTCTTTTGCTTCATGTGCCCCCATATCGGGGTGTATTTCTCTTCTTCAAATGCCCCTAACCTAGGATGCAACTCTATTTCTTCTTATGTCCCCAGGTCAGGGTGGATTCTTCTTCAAATGCCTCGAAGCCGGGGTGTAGCCTTTGCTTTGTGCCCCTCAGTCGGGGCGGATTCTCTTCATGTGCCCCTGGGAATGGGGTGTATCTCTTTTTTTGCCTCTTATGCCCCCGTAGCAGGGTATATATCTTCTTCTTATCCCCCATGGCGGGGTATATGCATGCTCTCTTCGGGAGTGGGGGCCGTGCTTGGCCTCATTGCTATAAAGCATTCCCCACAGCGGGCGGCCATTCACCAAGCTACAATTGTGGCTCGCTGGATCTTTTAACAGCCACTCGAGGGGTCGTCTTATGCCGGATGGAGGCAGTAGGAAGGAGGAACGAGCGGGGTCATTGCACCGCAGACTCGGAGCCTCCTAGAGTCGGGCGAGATGCCGGGTTTCTTCTTGCTCTTTTAGTCGGCGATGCTGGCCAACTTTTCTTCCTTTCTTCTCTCTTTTTTTCCTCTTATCTTCTTCTTGTATGATTGACCAGGGTGGAGGTGCAGGAGAGCACTCACCCCCTCAGGGAGGGGATGAGTGGTTCGCTCCACCGCATTAACCCCACAGTGGTAATCTTCGTTCAGCACGGGTCTCGACGGACGTGGCCATACAACCCTCTCTTGCCAATTCTTTCTCTTTTTTTTTGCTTCTTTCTTTTCTCTTTTTCTTCTCTTCTTCTCTTCTTCTTTTCTTCTCTTCTTCTCTTCTTCTCTTCTTCTTTTCCTTCTTTTCTTCTTTTCTTCCCTTTCTTTTTGAGGAAAAAGGGGGGTTTGATTTCCCCTCCCTTCTCTTCTCCCCTTTTTTTTATAACAGTCCCCATGATTCTTGGAAGCTGCATATGCTTCAAAGCAGCGTCCTCGAGGCCACGAAGGCAGCTGCACCGAGTTTGGCTTTTCTCCCCATAGGACTGGCAAAGACAGCACCTGCCATTCATCAAAGCAGGCAAAGATCGTTAATTAGGAGGCCATGAGACCCTAAATCCCGGCGAAGAGATGAAGGGTGGTTTAGGTCTCACCGGGCGTGCCAGACTTGTGGACGCACTAAAATTCGCTTGTTCGGGTGGATCGTCTATTGAGTGCGTGGGCGTGCCAGTCACAAAGTGACAATTTATTCGGGCCCCGAAGAGCCCATGGTGCGCTCGATCTGACTCGGTCAGACGATTGTGTGGTTCGTGTCAGCACCAAAACCCGCCGCGCCATAAAGGTCACGGCGTCATTTACATCCCCCATACGAGGGAACACCCTTGATTAATCATCGGGATTCAGGGCCTCATGGCCAAGAAATTAATTGCATGAAAGGTCTATTACGAGGTATTGAAATCCTCGCGCGGGGGCGAGAAGAAAACCACTCGCGGTCATGTCAGTCGTCTACTGACCATTTAATGTTCGGACGAATGTCCGGCTCGATAAAATCGCGGTTGTCGCGGGAAAACCGGAAAGCATGTATGCCGAGATACGGCAAATCTATTGTTCGGAAGAGTGGAGAATGTTCGGCTAAACCTCGGTCAGAGCGGTCAGAAACCAGTAAATATGTTGGCCCGGTGCAAGAGCAAGCTGCGACCATACTGCGGTGGGCCCCCTGCGATTGAAACAAGACTTGCATGAGCGTCATTAATATTTCCGGTGCCACGGGGCAACGAGGGAATATCCCTTGAATCGGCTGAAAAGCCCTGTGTCTAGGGAAGCGGACGTTCGAAATGTGTCGGTCATTCGGGAGACCGTTTAATATTCGGACGGGAGTCCGGCTTGAGAATACTGTAATCGTCACGGGAGGACCTGGGACATATGCATGCCGGGATACGGCAAGTTTATGATTCTGAGACACCGAAAACATTCGGTCAAATCTCGGTTAGTGTAGTAGGAAACCGATAAATCTATTGGCCCGGTGCGAGATCGAGTCAAGACCATACCGGGGGCGCCTCCCGTGGTCCGAACGAGGCTTGCGCGGGCGTCATTAATATTTCCAGTGCCGGAGGGCAACGGGGGAGACTCCCAGGACTAGACTCCAAAACCGAAAACGTGTTCGAAGGGAGTGGGCTGTAGACCGAGGATATGAGCCGAACGGCGACCACAATTGGGATGGACCCGAGGTCTAAGCGTGGCCCACAGAGGTCTTATTGATATTCCCATGGAAGGGGTCCAGGGGTGGCGAGGACCGTCTCGTTCTATTCTGATTTTGTCGGTCACTCACGGACCTTTTCATGTTCGGGCAAGGGCCCATGTTGAAAGTACGACGTGAATGGAAATGACCCCATACGAATGTATGCCGAGTTTACGGCAGTTTCCATGAAAGAACGGGAACGAATCCCATTAGAATGAATCCGATTTAACGGGCTATCGGCCCGGAGTAATGCCGGCTCACGACCATGTCGGGGAGGGAGCCGCCGGCCATATTGGTTGCTCACGGGTCTTTTCATGTTCAGACACAGGTCCGTAATAGAGACACGGCGAAAACCGAGGTGAACCCATTCAAATGTCTGCCGAGCGTGCGGCAATTTTAGTAGTGGCTCGGAATGGATCCGGCCTGAGAAACGAGTCCGGTTTAATCGGAATGTCAGGCCGAGATGAGGTCGGGTCATGGCCAGTTCGGGATCATTCCCGAGACTCAAACCCAACCTAGAAGGGCGGCGTTGTTGTTCCTTCAACACCGGGCCACGGGAGAGTCGGGGCTGCGATATAGATTTTTACCATTTTTTTATCTGGGTTTCAAATTATATATATAGATTTTGTCGGTTATTTCCCTTATATATATATGTTCTGAATGATTTCTTTGTTTTATTTATTATTATTACTATTAGATTTTCCCTGTTTGTTTACTATTATTATTATAATTTCACATTTTTTTGTTTGTTTCATATATATATTCAGGTTTATTTATTCATCTGAATTTTATTAATTTATTATTATTATTATTACATTATGGTATATACATATATATATATTTCTAGAGAGAGAGTGGGCCGTTGGAGGGCCAGAAAGGGTTGTATCGGTGAAGGCGCGTGCCGGCGAGCGAGCTAAGAGAGTGTGCCGGCAAAGGGGCGAGCAGTGTGCCGACGAGGGGGGCTGGAAGCGCATACCTGCAAAGACTGTGAAAGCGTGCCGGAGAAGGGTGCTGCGGGGTGTACCAGCGAAGGGCGCGGAGAGTAAGTCGGCGAAGGGCCAAACAAGGCGTGCCGGGGAAGGGAGGCCGAAGGCGTGCCGACGAAGGGCGCGAGCGGGCGTACCGGCGAAGGGCTGGCAGGGCGTGTCGGCGAGGGGCCATGGAGGGTGTGCCGGCGAAGGGCGCGAGCAGGCGTGAGCGGGTGTGAGCGGGTGTGCCGGCGAAGGGCGACCACAGGGCGTGCCGACGAGGGGTATGGCAGAGTGTGCCGGCGAAGGGCCAGGCGGGTGTGCCGGCGAGGGACCACGAAGGGTGTGCCGGGGAAGGCGAGGATAGGGTGCACCGGTGAAGGGCGCAGCGAGGTGTGCCGGCGAAGGGCGTGCCGGCCTAGGGTGGCTAGAGGGTGTACCGGCGAAGGTGGCTGAAGGGGCGTACCGGCGAAGGGCATGGGGAGCCCACTCCTCCTCCGTTTCTTTAAAGGCTTTTCTTTTCTTCTTTTCTGATTTTATTAAGTTTGCATGGGTTTCTTCTTTTCTTCTCTTGATTAATTTTCATTCTTTCTCTCATGAGAGCGGATGTTTAAGTTGCTTAGTTGTTGTTCGGTTCGGCTCTCTTTGAGTTAATTGCGGTTCCCTTGCCTCGGTTAAAGCGTTTTACCGTTGTTCTTTTCGTTTGTTTGTGGTTTCCTTTTAGTCCTTTTAATTTGTGTTGTTGTCCCATTTGTTTGTTGCTTCCTTTTGTCTTTTTGATGTGTTATTGTTTTTAACAAAAATTCGGCAGCATCTCCCCTTGACCCGAGCGTAAGGGAGATAAAGGGAACGCGCCCACATGGAGTGGCGGAACCCGACAACTGGAGGTGGGTGCCCGAGGGCGGCAACACCTTGATAAAACCTCGGGAAACACGGGGAAAACAATGAACCGAAGACCTCTAAGGCTAGACAGGGTGGACTGGGGGTTAGCCAAGGCATACCGGCCAAGGACGAGCAGAGGGTGTTTGAGGACTAGGGAGACCAAGGGTGTGCCGCTGAAGGGCCGACAGGCATGCCGCTGAAGGGAGCACGGGTGTACCGGCAAAAGGCCTCAAAGGCGCACCGGGGAAGAGCCTACAAGGTGTGCCGCTGGGGGCTGTTATGGGTGTGCCGGCCAAGGCCGGAAGGGTGTGCCGCTGGAGGCATATGGAGGGGTCACGTGAATGCTATCTAGGAGAACCGAAGGGTGAGCCGGTCAAAGAGGCCTGAGTGCCCCAGGATAGGGGATTGAGTTTGGTAGGCTTTGAAGGAAACTTGGCAGGCCGAAGAGGGCTCTAAGAGGAGGGCTTCGAGGCAGAGGCATGAGTACATAGAAGAGAAAGGAGGGTGGCTCCCTTTGGGCATGTGAGCCAGTGCGAGGGCTAAAGGCCCTACGGAGGACCCCGGCAGGAGGGGGAGATCGGTGCAAGAAACTCAAGCCACTAGAGGGGAAGAAGGAGACGACCAAACGCGTGTAACAATTCAACCCAACGGAGACAAAGACAGAGGCCCAAGGAGGGGGGTTTGTTCATTCATAAAAAAAAAGTGTCGTAATCGGCTGTATACATTACAAAGCATGATGGAGCTAAGGCTACAGGCGAGGAGGCAAACCAAAGAGCACAAGAACGGAGAGGGGGAAAACAAGGAACAAAAGAGGAGAAAAGAAAATGAAAATACAAGGTGGGAAGGGGAACGGAGCATGGGCTCCGCCCCTCCCAAACCTCACTCCTCTCTTCTTTTCTTCTCTCTTTTCCTTCTCTTCCTTTTTTGCGTGGACGGCGGTGGACGGAGCAGCAGGAGGGCATGCGCCTCCCTCTTCTTCTTCTCTTCTTCTTCCCCTTCTTCTCTTTTCTCTGCGTGTCTGTGTGTGTGTCCGTCCCCTCTCCCTATTTTTCTCTCCTTTTGCTTGGAATGGGAGTGGTTTTATACTCCCAGCAACGGGAGCCTTCGAACACGGCCGTCGGAGGCGGGGAGCAGCTTCATCATGGGGTTTGACCTTTCCCGTCCTGGCTATTAGGGGAGTAGCCTGCGTGGCCCAACCGTTGGTTGACACCTCGGACAGCTCACTGCGTGCCAAGGATATGTAGGGCATGGGCTTCACGTCGTTTGGCCGTTGAAAAACCTTCACGCTGTGCCGCTGGCAGGCTGAAGAAGTGTGTCGCTGTAAGACACTGTAGGCGTGCCGCTGAAGAGGGCAAAAGGTGTGCCACTAAAGGCCCAGAGAAGTGTGCTGTTAAAGGGCACAAAGAGCGTGCCGTGGGGGGCCCTTCATAGTGTGCCGCTGGGGGCCCTTTATAGTGTGCCGCTGGGGGCATAAAAAGTGTGCCGTGGAGGGCACTTCATAGTGTGCCGCTGGAGGGCACCAAAGAGTGTGCCGCTGAAGGCGTTGAGGGTGTGCCGCTGAGCGGCCTGGGAGGTGTGCCGCTGAGCGGCCTGGGGTTAGTGCCGCTGAGCAGCCTGGGGTGTAACGTTGGACGGTTGCCAGGGCAAGTGAGTGTATAGACTTCGGCAAGGCATGGGCTGTACATACTTCACCTAGCTGCAACGTATAGACTTGCAGGGGTTGATGTATAGACTTCATCGATGTACATACTTTGCGTTGAACTGGTGGATGTACAGACTTCACCAATGTATAGACTTCGTGTTGAACTAGTGGATGTATAGACTTCACCAGTGTATAGACTTCGCGTTGAACTGGTGGATGTACAGACTTCACCAGTGTATAGACTTCGCGTTGAACTGGTGGATGTACAGACTTCACCAGTGTATAGACTTCGCGTTTGCCAGAACTCTGTACGGACTTGCCACACGAGTGTATAGACTTTGCGTTCAAAATAGCCAGCCAATGTACAGGCTTGGAGCTTGGACGTATAGACTTTGTTTGTGCATTCAGCCAATGTACAGACTTGGGGCTTGGCTGTACAGACTTCGTTTGTTCATTCAGCCAACGTACAGACTTGGGCTGATGGCTGTATAGACTTGGTGCGATGAAGCGTGCCGCAGAAGGGCTGGATGGCCGTGCCGCTGGGGGCCAAATGGCCGTGCCGCTAGGGCGTCTGAAGGGCGTACCGCTGGGGGCTGTACCGCTGAAGGGGTTCACGGGAGCGTGCCGCTGGAGCACCCTGGAGGGTGTGCCGCTGAAGGGCTCCAGTGGCGTGCCGCTAAAGGGCTAAATGGGAAGTTTTGAGCCCGTTGTGAGCACGAGTTGTGGCCCATTTGATTTTCTTCGTGGCCCCATGGATTATGAGCTTCCCGGGAGTTGGTTTCTCTTTGCTGTCGTGACTCCGGGGATGGCTTCACGGCAGTGTGCATATTTGGGGAGTCCGGACGACCAGTCTCTCCGGGGCTTCTTCACTCGGCGCCGTTGTTGATGCGAGGCCGAACAGGACATCTGGGTGTACAATTTTTGGTGTCCACAGCTACGCATGGCAAAACACTTGGGGGCATCAAGCGTGCCAGCGTATAGCGACTCAGGTCCGGGGGGAGTTCGAGGCCCGCGACCCCGCCATGATGAAGTACTTAGATAAGGCGAAGGCGGCGGCGAGCGAGTTCGCCCGCTTTGAGGTGATACACATCCCATGCGAAGAGAACGTCCGAGCAGACACTCTCTCCCGCCTAACGTCGGCCACCATAGTCTCCAGTTCGAGGTCGGTCTTGGTAGAGGAATTATCAGCACCGAGCATATATGATCCGATGTCCTAGGTGAATGCCATCGACTACGAACCCACCTGGATGGATCCTCTCCTCGATTTCCTCCTTCGGCAACAACTCCCGAGTGACCATGCCGAGGCGCGGCGCACGCGGGGAAGAGCGGCCCACTTTACCATCGTGGACGGTCAGTTATATCGTCGATCCCTCTCAGCCCCTCTACTCAAGTGCCGCTTCCCCACGGAGGCCAACCAGGCCATCCGAGAAGTCCATGAAGGACTTTGCGGAAGCCATGTGGGAGGGCGAGCACTCGCACGGACGCTGATCCTGCAAGGGTATTGGTGGCCCACCTTGCAGCAAGACTGTCTCGACTATGTTCGGAAGTGCCCCCAATGCCAAAAATATTTCCACCTGCACCACCAGCCAGCTACGCAGCTCCACTCTTTGATGGAGCCTTGCCCATTCGCTCAATGGGGAATTGATATACTGGGACCCTTCCCTGAAGCACAAGGGAAGAAGAAGTTCCTCATAGTCGCCATCAACTACTTCACCAAGTGGGTCGAGGCTAAACCATTAGGGAAGAAAACAAGCGAAGCAGCTTGGAAATTCATGCTGCGAAGCATCATTTGCCGATTTGGGATCCCAAGGGTTCTCACAACCGACAACGGCAGACAGTTCGCGAGTATTGCTATTCAGGAAAAGTGCTCAGAGTTGGGGATCTGTAACCACTACACTTCGGTGGGGCACCCCCAAGCCAATGGGTTGGTGGAAAATGCCAACCGAACTCTCCTCCACGGCATCAAGACCCGCCTAGACCAAGCGGGCGACTCATGGATTGATTCGATCCCTAGCATTCTATGGACCCACTGGACCACCGCTTGAGCCGCCACCAGAGAGACGCCTTTTCATCTCGCCTAAGGGGCTGAGGCAGTGGTTCCGGTGGAGATATCCAACCCCTCGTTATGAGTGGGACACTTTGATGAAGCCAGGAACAACCAAGCAATGCGATAAAACTTGGACCTGCTCGAAGAAAGAAGAGCCAACGCCGAGGTAAAACTCGTGGCATATCAACAGAAACTGACTCGATAGTACAATGCCCGAATTAAGGAGCGACACTTCTTCCTCGGTGATCTAGTTCTACGGTGAACAAGCGCGGCTGACCCACGGGGAGCCGCAGGAAAACTCGCACCAAACTGGGAAGGCCCGTACAGGGTAGCAGCGACACTCGGGAAAGGAGCGTACAGGCTGGTGACACTGGGGGGGGGGGAGAGGTACCCAGGACGTAGAATTTCGTCAACCTCAGGAAATACTTCCAGTAAATCGTCACCAGCCGTACTCCACTAAGGTAAGTTACCTACAAAAATGAAGAGGTAACCTAAGGGTTTTTCTAGAGGCGAGCACCACTCCCCTCGAAAACGAAGAGGTAACCTAAGGGTTTTCCTAAATGCGAGCACTGCTCCCCTTGCGAACGAAGAGGTAACCTAAGGGTTTTTCTAGAGGCGAGCACTGCTCCCCTTGCGAACGAAGAGGTAACCTATGGGTTTCCTAGAGGCGAGCACCGCTCCCCTTGAAAACGAGAAGGTAACTGATGGGGACATCAGAGTAAGAGCACTGATATTTTAATTTACATTTGTGTCCTTTAGTTTATTTTTATATCCTTGGGAAAGTATATGTGTAATTGTAAGACTTTATAAGCCAATGTGTCATTCACTTGGATATTTTTTATATATTTTTTGATTTTTGTTAAAAACCCTATTTGAACTAATTAGTTCTATAGCTTGTATACCCCTCCCAAACCCTAGACCTGAGGGCATAAGTGGTCATTTTCCATTTATTATATAAGGCATGCAATTTCCATTTGATAGAATTAATGAAGTGAAATTTCAGAAAAATTGCTTGGATCTCCCTTGGAGGGTGCGCCCCTCCCCTCTCTCTCCCTGGTTCATCTTCTTCCTCCCGCCCTCCAGGATGTGAAGCACATTCTCCTTAGCCCCTCTGAGTTCACCTCTGCTGCCGCCGCCGCCGTTCGTGCCGCCGTCGCGCCGCCACCGCCGCTACATCGGAGTTCTGTCTACATCAGGACAGAAGCTCATCTCTATATTTTTATCTCTGGTTCTTGTTATCTGATCAAACCTTCATTTTGAGAGTTTGTTTTGTCCATCTCCTTTAACCTCCAGTTCAAATTTTGTGTCATTTAGACGTCATTTGATATTTTTCCCATGTTTTTGTTTGTCCTCTAAGTAATCTGCCCTTTTGCAGATCTACGGGACAGAGTCACCTTGTCGTATTTTCCCCACCCACCTATAAGTTTCCAAAAAAATCATAAAAATTTCTCAGTGTTCCTCACATATACCCCCTTCCACCATAATTTTCATGGAGTCTAGAAAAATCATTTTCCATTCGGTCAAAGGTCAGTTTCAGGAAAAACATAGTCGGTCATGTGTGTCTGTCAGTCCGGGTCAGAAAACAAAACGATGTTTCAATCATTCTCATCTTCAATCTGTTTGGTGGATGGAGCTGTCAAACATATATGTTGTAGATCTATGAGTGCTCTTTCCAACGGTACCAGCCACGCCTCGATCGGCCTCTAGATCTGAGCGTCGTAATTCATGTTGCCGAGGCTTGCAGATATGTTCCCTGTGTAGGTCCGAAATTACAGTTCAGAAGATATTCAGAAATAAATATCAAAATCAACTTCAGGAGCCGCCCCATCAGGGTGTCGTTCAGGGATGCCCTGCCATCGTCCCAGCCAAGCGACGCCTCCGGAAGATCTTAGGAAGGTGACGTTCCTTTGGAAACCGCTGCTTGCTGTCCAGTGAGTCAGTAATCGAGTTGTCGCAGCACCGAGTTGGAATAGTGCTGAGTCGGACCAACATGCCGAGTTCGTGCCGTACGCACCTCCAGATTGCTACCCGTCAACCCAGGGTCGGTCCTCCCGGGCCCCACTTGTAGCCCTTTACCTCTCGCCGTGGAGTGGATAATAAAATTCACTGTTGTAATTAACTTTTACCATTGTACCGGGAGTTACCGTACTTGGCCGGGAACGTCTTCCCCACGCCCGGAGCGTGGAGGTACGCTCGCTACCCTCCTCGTAGGCATTGCTTTACACGTACATTTTTGTATATGCCGCTGCTTGAGTGATAGATTATCTAGCTTGTTATCATTTTATCACTGCTGCGAGAGCGAGAGCGAGAGTGAGTGACCCGTCCCGTGACTCGATCCGAGTACACACGGAAAAGCCGATACCCGAGACTCACTGTCGGTTTCTTAACAGCGCACGGTCCCACGATTCCCTCGCATAGAGATGATCGCGAGCTAGAGTCCCAGGTCGCGTGTCCGTTCCGCATCAATTTGGTATCAGAGCGCCAGTTGAGTCTAGGGTAGTATTTGGTCAAAAAAAAAGTGTCATTTGCGTCTAGTCATCGTCTAAGTCAGTCTAAGGTTGCATTTGCATACCATTAATCGGTATATAAAAAGGTGTTGTCCGAACGTTAGGCTACGCCTATCGGGAAGGCCGCACACTTGCGTGAGTGATCTTCGGATCGATTAACTCTGCCACGTACCGAGTCTTGGTTTAAGTCTAAGGTCCTTAGTGTGCATGCATTCTGATGGGAATCGACGCCGAGCATGTACTTTTCTTTTGCATTTATGTCCTTTTAGTTTGTATTTATATGCTTGGGAAAGTATGTACGCAAATATAAGGCTTTATAAGCCAAACTTCGTTCCCTTCCCTTTTGAGAGTGCCCCACTCGGAGTGTCCACCTTTAGCCCATAACAGTTCGCGCATATCGAGTATATATGGAATGAGCAGGTGACGATCATTTGGAGGGGAGCATACCCGCGCTACTTGGCACGATGACGGATCCGCCGGAGTACTCGAGCATCCATACCCTACTCGACAGGGTCGAGTTCCTCCCACCCGGGGAGAGTTGATGGGAATCGACGCCGAGCATGTACTTTTCTTTTGCAATTATGTCTTTTTAGTTTGTGTTTATATCATTGGGAAAGTATGTATGCAAATGTAAGGCTTTATAAGCCAATGAGTCATTCCCATGGATTGTGTGGGTTTTTGTGCAATTTTATAGTAGGTCCAGCTAGGGGGCCCTCAGCCCTTTCCCATTGGTTCATGTCACCTTGTGGGGCTGGTCAACCATCCTAGGCGGACATCTAGAAGGTTGGACTATTCTTATGGACACATGGGGGACAAAGGGTGAAGAATGTCAACATTCTACACCCACCCCACCTACCTCTTCCATGGTCAATAGGCCGCCCCCTTCCCCTTGATTTTTTTTATTAATTTTTGTGTGTTGTTCAAACCTCATCCCAGCCCTTCATCCACCATCCCTAGATCCAAGGGTCTACATTAGATTTGATACCTAGCATATAAAAGGGTGCATTTTTATGTGGAAATTAATGAAAAGAAGAGAAAATTCCATTTGGTACAAGAAGCTTGCGCCCCTTTCCTCTCTCCTAGAGTTCTCCTCTCAACCCCTCTGCAATTCTAGAGTGGATCTAGTTTCTATCTCCCCCTCTCAACCTCTGATCTTCACCGGTGCCGCCGCCGCCGTTCGTGCCGCCATCGAGCCACCGTCGGAATTCTATCTTCCTCCAACAGCAGCCCCTTCCACGAATTCTTGCTATCCTCCACGAGCTCCGATCGATTTGAAATTTTGAGGGTGTGTTCTTACCTTGAATCCCCACCTCCACCTAAATTTTCACATCCAAACTTCTCCATTTAGTAATTTTCCATTTTCGTTCATTTTGGATTCCCAGATCTATTTTGTCTCTATCCACAGTGACAACAGCTCTGAGTTTCCCATCTCCGACCACCTTTTTGAATTTTACAAACCCTCCCAATTTTACTGAAAGTTTTTTCCATCATCCCCTACATCTGCCATTTTTCCTAATTTTTGATCTACCCTCTATCCATTTTTCAAAATTCGTGTTCTATCTCTGCTACAGTGCCTTTAGTCAGATTCCAGATCCGACCCACTGTAAGTGAAAAATCCTATCAATTCGTAGCCACATCCAAACTTGTCCAAACCAGTTTTGCCGTCTTCCTAGCTCAATGTCCTACACCTTTGACGAAGATCTCAAGAGTTGAATCGGACATCTACCCTGCAGTCAATGACAATTCTCAGAGGACATCCCTGCAGAATTGAGAGTTAAGCCACTGTACAACAGCAACCTTCAAAATTCGCCAATTGGATGTACATGCTTTGTTATTTTCTGTAATTACATAGAGTTGTATCCCTTCGAAGCAGCTTTCCAACGGCACCAGTTTCGTCGCATTCCGACATCGGGGCTGATCGCAGCGTCCGTTGTTGCCGGAGCGCGCGCCGGAAAATAGAATCGGCAGATCCGTGGCCGGTCATTCCGACCGGTGCCGAACGGAGCCGCCTGGCCTCCGGCCTGCGAACCAGCGTGCCGCCAGCCCAGGGAACACTTCCACAAGTGTCCCCACCACAGTGGTGACACCGGGTCCCGCATGGTCCCTCCGGACAGCACGTGGGCCCCACCGTCACGTGTTCGGGTGCTGCCGAATCAACGCGAGAAGCCGCCCGTCAACCCGAATTCAGTCCTCCAGGACCCCATTGTGTAGCCCTTTACCTCCCTGTGTGGAGTGGGCAGTGATTTGTATTTCTGTAATCTTGTGTATTATTGTTCCGGGAGTACGAGTTTCGGCCGGGTCCGTCGTCCCCACGCCGAGCGCGTGGAGGTATCGTCCTCGCTCCTTACTTGGCATTTTGCTTAATTTCATATATGCTTGTTTATGCCGCTGCTAGAGAGCATGATAGGGTAATTAGCTTGCTTTCTATTTATATCACCGCTGCTGCGAGAGAGAGCGTTACCGTCCCGTGACCCGATCCGGGCACGAAAGAGAGAGCCGACCACCCTAGCTCACTGCCGGTTTCTCAACCGCGCACGTCCGACGCTTCCCTCGTTAAGGGACGATCGCGAGCTTGTTGTGTCCGTGGTCCCGTCCCGCTTCACATTCCAACCATGCATAGTCAATCTAGTGTCTTGTCCAAGTGTCGGCATGTCCATCCACTAGTGTCCCCGTGTCCCATGGATGACCAAGGGGCTGCATATTCTGCATGGTGGCGATACTATCTAAAATGGAAGGATCACCCGGACCACCCCAAAAGGTCCGTAGCCCGGGACTTCTATGGCTGTGATAATCCGAGTGACTACCTAGAGTGGGAAGCCATTCTGGACGACTACTTTGAGTGTTACCTTATGTCCGGTCCCGCGCAAGTCGACTTTGCCAAAAGGTGACTTTTTTATGAAGTCGCCGAAACATGGAGGGACATCAAATACTTCCGGGAGGATAGGAGGTTAAGGCCCTTCGAGTCATGGTGGGATATGAAGAGAGCGCTTAGGAGGGTCTACCTTCCACGCCCACCTACCTCCAACCACGGGGGTCATACCACTAGCCAACCCCACCAAAGCAAACCCAATCAAGTGACCCTCCCTGTCGCCTCCAACCAACCACCCCTTGGCACCTCCGTCCAATCCCACCCAATCGCCTCCAACCAAGTGGAAGCCCCACTTATAGTCGAGTCTAGGTCCGCATCCGGGCCGAGAGATGAGGAGCGAGTCCACCCCGAGGCCCCTACTCCAACCCGCACCTTAGATGAAATCAAGAAAATGCTTTCGGATTGGTTGGAAAGGATAGAAAGGACACATGCTCCTTCACCACCCGTGAGTGCTCCATTGCCACTTTCTACTTCCGAACTTTATTCGGAACCATCTTATTTGGAGCCACCTCAGCCCGAGCCACCCGTGTTTCTAACGGGTACGCTATACGTAGCCGAGCCGCTTCTTAGTTGGCTCAAGGATGGCTTGGTCCCACCTCCTTATCCATCTATGGACCCCACCTTATCTCTAGTGTACGTCAACTCCTACCACACAAAATTCCGATCTAGTCACCATGTTGATACATTGGGTGACCTTATTCTTGGTTTAGGTTGGCAATGGAAGTTGATGCATTTATTGGCCCGAGACTTCAACCAACCCACTAGTCGTAGCTTCACCCATCTAGCCATAGGGTCCATTACTGTAGACACGCCGTTTTCACGTTTTCCTGGGTAGACCTCATATTACACTGTGATGCCCTAATGTGACTCGTGCATTTGATTCATGTGGGTGATTAATCATCTTTGCTTTGATGACTTAACAAGTCCATACATAGCAAGTCTATACATTCTCCAAAGTCTATACAATCCCTAAATCCATTCATTCCAAGTCTATACATTCAGTACAAGTCTATACATTCATCTCCAAAGTCTATACATTCACTCCAAGTCTATACATTCATCTCCAAAGTCTATACATTCCTCCAAGTTTATACATTCATCTCCAAAGTCTATACATTCCTTCCAAGTCTATACATTTCTCCCAAGTATGTACACTCCATGTCTATACATTCCCCCCAAGTCTATACATTCCCACCAAGTCTACACGTCACCAAGTCTACACATCCAGCAAGTCTGTACATTCTCCAAAGTCTATACAATCCCTAAATCCATGCATCTCCAAAGTCTATACATTCACTCCAAGTCTATACATTCATCTCCACATTCACTCCAAGTCCATACATTCATCTCCAAAAGTCTATACATTCACTCCAAGTCTATACATTCATCTCCAAAGTCTATACATTCATCTCCACATTCACTCAAAGTCTATACATTGGCATCCTCAAAGTCTATACATTGGCTTCACAAAGTCTGTACATCCTCAAAGTCTATACATTGGCTTCCTCAAAGTCTATACATTCCTATCTTTACCTATGTTACATCCTCAAAGTCTATACATTGGCTTCCTCAGAGTCTATATATTGGCTTCACAAAGTCTGTACATCCTCAAAGTCTATACATTGGCTTCACCAAGTCTGTACATCCTCTCAAAGTCTATACATTAGCTTCCTCAAAGTCTATACGTTCTTATCTTTACCTACGTTACAAAGTCTGTACATCCTCAAAGTCTATACATTGGCTTTCTCAAAGTCTATATATTCCTATCTTTACCTACGTTACATCCTCAAAGTCTATGCATTGGCTTCCTCAAAGTCTATACGTTCCTATCTTTACCTATGTTACAAAGTTCAAAGTCTATACATTGGCTTCACAAAGTCTGTACATACTCTCAAAGTCTATACATTGGTTTCCTCCTAATCATCCTCACGTCCCTTTCTCTATTGACTACCTCTCAAAGTCTATACATTGACTATGTTACATCCTCACATATATTTCTCTCTCTCTCTATTTTTCTTCCCTCTCTCTCACGTAACCCCCCTTTTTCTATGTTCTCACACTCACTCTCACGGCACACACACTCATTTCACTGCACAGACTCCTCTCCCTCACGGCACACACATACACACACATCCAGTGAACACCTCCCCTCTCGAACCCACAGTCCCTCCCTGCTATCTTCTTGTAACACACAACCCCACGTCTGGACACCCACCACTAACGTCAGCACTCCATTCCCATCTCCTCTCCCCACACCCGTGAACGATCTCTCTCTCGGATCAAACCACCGCATGCTCCCCACTGTCGCCCTCCTCTACCGTGTGAACCCCCACGCCGCACCGTAGGCCTCACTTCCTAACACACCACTCCCCCTCTTCCTGGCCCTCTCTTTTTTTCCCTCTCGGCTCTCTCTTCTTTCTCCCGTCTGCAACCCCCTCTAAGCCACTACACCACATCCCGCGCTCCACCTGCACCCTCCTCTCCCCCTCCTCACTGCATCGCCGTAGCCGCACTGAACCCTCTCTCCTTCGTTCTAACGTCGCTCCTCCACCCTCGCCAACACCCTCTCCCATCCTCTCTCCTTCTAACAGTCCTCCACACCTCCGGCCAGCTATCCCCTCCTCTTTGTTAACCCACATCCCTCTCCCCCTACTCTCGCCACCCCTCTTCTCTCCCATGCAACACACCCGTCGACGCCAACGACCTCCACTCTCCTTGCACCAACCATCGCGAACCACCGGCCTCCTCTCACCCCCCTCTCTCTCCTTCTCTCTCTAAACCGCTGCTACCTCATCCCGCCGGTGAACCCAACCACCTCTCTCCCTCTGCTACTTGCGACCCTCGCCAACCTGCCTCCCCACGCTAGCCGCTGTCGTCGTCCTCGGCTGCCGCCGTCCACCCCGGTTGGCCACCTCCTCGTTGCCACCTCCGCGTTGCCACTGCTCGCGGACGCTGCCCCCGACCGCCGCTGCAGCATCGCCGACCACCGCTCGCCACCGGCCATCAGCTCCACACCCTGCCGCCGCCCGTCGACTCCGCCAGCCACAGTCGCCATCACCGCCGATGTCGCCTTCTTCGTCGACGCTCCCGCCGCGACGCCGTCGACCGCCTCTCGCCGTCCACTCCACCTCCCCCCACCGTCGTTGTCCACCCGCCGGTCATCTCCGCAAGCCACCGTCTCCGACCACCGTCGCGACTTCTCCCTGCCGCAGACGTCCACGTCGCTAACCCCCCCTGCATGCACCGTCAGCCCGCCGCTGTCTCGCCCTCCGCGACCGTCTCCCCCCTCCGTTCTCTCTCTTCCTCCCTCTCTTTCTCTTCCTCCCCGCCGGCCTCTCCTTTCCGCCGCGACCGTCTTCCCCTTCTTGTCTCCTCTCTCCCCCTCTCTCTTCTCCGCTCTCTTTCTCCCCCTTTCTCTCTCTTCCCCCCGCCACCGCCCTCTCTCTCTTTCTCCCGCTCTATCTTTCTCTTTCTCCCTCTCTCTCCTCCTCCCCCGCCGCAGTCGTCCTCTCTCTTCCTCTCTCTCTCTTTCTTTCCTCCCTCCGTCTCACTCTCTCTCTTCTCTTTCTCTCACCCTCTCTCTCCCTCCCTCTCTCGATCTCTCTTTCTCCCACCTTTTTTTAATTTTATTTTAATCTACTCTCTCCCTCTCTCTCTCCCCCTCTCGATTCTCTCTCCCTCCGTTCTCTTCCTCTCTCTCTCTCCCTCTCACTTTCTCTTCCCCTCTCTGCCTTCGCCGCCCCCTTTCTTTCATTTTTTATTGTTTTTTTTCTCCCCAACTCTCTTCATCCCTCACTCTCGATTCACTCTCCCTCTCTTATATATATAACATATATATATACTATATATATATATATATCTTATATAGTTCATATTCTCTCTCTATATATATATGCTATATATGTAAAACTAAAATAAAAATCTCTAAAAAAAGAGTTCTTCTCCTCTTTCTCCCTTTCTCTCTTTCCTTCTCTAACCCTCTCTCTTTCTATCTCTCGTTTCATAGATATATTCTTATATATGTATATATAGGTGTGTATGCATGAGTGTTCTTGCAGGTGCATGTGTAAGTGCTTGTATGTGTCCGTACGGAATGGAAAGAGATGCTCCGGTCCGATCGGTGTTGAAGTTCGTGAAATAAAGAAGGTCGAGTTCCCTGGGCGGTCGAGTGTACTAGGAAAGCCGTCCTGCAGTGCCGCGTGCCTGTTTCATCCTTACCTTGCTGAAGAAGCTCATCCAAAGCCCATCATCCACCTCTGAATAAATTTTCTCCCCCTCCTTGTTGTCTTGTTTTCATTCAGTTAGTCGCATATGCATGCATCATTTGTTGTCTATATTACATCTCTCTCCCTGAGAGACCTTCATTTGGTTATTCATCATGTCATCTGCCTATCTTGGTGTCTAAAAGGGGTTTCAAACAACACCAACCAGGTGCGCATTTGAACATGACTCTGCTATTTTCATATCAGGGGATCGGTACTACACTACTTTCATTCTAATCCACCGTCCATTTGTTTCGTCTGCTGTGTTTTGCAAGGGTAACCGAAGGAAGCCCTCTTCGTCGGCCGGCCGACAGAAGAGGAAGAGAAGACCCGCACTGCTCCCGCTCCTACGGCGAACGCGATCAGAACACTTCCTGTGGGGTCTTCAACCCCTGGCGATCACACTTCCCTTCTCTTTCTTTCTGTTATTTCTTTTCTGTTCAAACCCCGATGACGGAACCAGTTCCTCGCGGTGGTTTTATTTTCTGTCTTTTGTTCGAACCCCATCGACGGAACCAGTTCCTCGCGGCGGTCTCATCTAACCGGAACGGTGGGTCACCTCCCACAACCATCTTCATTTCAGCAATTTAATTTCTGCACTCTAACATCCTAACCCCTAACTATTTAATTTTAACATTCCCCTATCACCGCCTCAAAATCCCGCGGAGAGTGACATCTCGCGGCGGTTTATTTGATCCCCTTTTCATTTGTTCGAACCCCGATCAAGGAATCCGTTCCTCGCGGCGGTCTTATTTTCTATACTTTCGTTCCAACCTCGATCAAGGAACCCGTTCCTCGCAGTGGTTTCATTTTCTGTACTTTCATTCCAACCCCGATCAAGGAACCCGTTCCTCGCGGTGGTTTCATTTCCTGTACTTTCGTTCCAACCCCGATCAAGGAATCCGTTCCTCGCGGCGGTCTTATTTTCTGTACTTTCGCTCCAACCCCGATCAAGGAACCCGTTCCTCGCGGTGGTTTCATTTTCTGTACTTTCGTTCCAACCCCGATCAAGGAATCTGTTCCTCGCGGTGGTTTCATTTTTCGTACTTTCGTTCCAACCCCGATCAAGGAACCCGTTCCTCGCGGTGGTTTCATTTCTTGTACTTTCATTCCAACCCCGATCAAGGAATCCGTTCCTCGCGGCGGTTTTATCTAACTGGTGCGGTGGGTCACCTCCCGCGACCATTTTCATTTCAGTAATCTAACTTCTGCACTCTAACATCCTAACCCCTAACTGTTTAATTTCAGCATTCCCCTATCACCGCCTTAAAACCCCGCGGAGAGTGACATCTCGCGGCGGTTTATTTGATCCCATTTTTATTTCATGTTATATATACTTATATTATAATAAAAACCCCGTGGAGAGTAATATCTCGCGGTGGTCTTATGTATACATATACTTATATTTATTATCTATATTACAGTAAAAATCCCGTAAGGCCAATGTCTCACGGTGGTTTCTATATGTATACATGTTCATTACTGCTGACATTGCTATATTGCTGTTAAAACCCCGCAAAGACCAATGTCATGCGGTGGTATGCTTTTGTTCATATTGTTCTTATAATTATCTGAGGAGTGATAAATCATTACAAATTCTGAGTCTACGTGTCTTTCAACTTCCATTACGTGGGTTCTCAGACTCCTCGGTATATGAAAAGTTGCTCACAGAATGGTAGGTCACGCTTACCGGGAAGGGGCCAGTTTACGCGAGAGGGTATTCGGACCCCCATCTCCGCCACGTACCGGAGTCTGGTTCCGTCCAGGTCTTCAGTGTAATCCTTTCTCTCGTCTCGTCATTTTTCTCCTTCCCTCTCCTTGGTACGATCCCGTCGTCCACATCTCTTGGCGATCACGGTGGGACCTGCTTTTTTCTTTTTTGGTTACCCACAAACTTTCGACACCCACGTGTGCCCTTCCTCTTGGCACCCACGTGTGCCTCCCTTCTTTCGGCACCCGCGTGCGCCCCTCCCTATTGCGCCCACGTGCGCTAAATCACTCCCCTCGTGCACCTTGTGCACTCCCCCCGGTCCTTTGTGGTTACTTGAGAGGTCGACGTTGTCTCGTGCACCTCGTGCACTCCTCCTCCATTTGGCACCCACGTGTGCTCCCCTCTACTTGGCACCCACGTGTGTCCCCTTTCTTATTGTGCCCGCGTGCGCTACGTCATCTCCCTCGTGCACCACGTGCACCCCTTTAGTCCCCTCTTTTGTGATTTCTTGTCTGTGTCGGCTCGGAAAAAAGAACGGTTATATCCTACTCTATATGTTTACTGCTTTTATATCTCTGTTATATCATTGTTATCTCTGTTATATTTGTGTGATTAGCTCTGTGCTATTGTGTTATATATCTTTTATTCAGCACTGCATTTCATGCATATACCCCCTTTTCTTTCTTTCTTTTACTTTTTCTAAGGATTAACCTCTCGGTGAAGGAAGGACTCTCCGTCGGGAATTCCTCTCGACGGACTAGGATCTCCTCCATCGGGACCTCTGTAAGTCCCCGACATCGAAGGATTCCCTCTTCGTTCACTAGGCAGGTTGTACCACTGAAATACCCCGAAGTTAGTTACCTATTCGTGCTGAGACGAGAGTCCCTAGTTCACACGGCGGTAAAACAAAGGTGTAACTAGGACTTTTACAATTTTTGTGTGAATTTTTACATTTGTTAAAAAAAAGACAAAAAAAGAGTTAAAATAAAAATAAAAAAAAGGACGTAAAGCATTCACTTGTCAGCTAATCTCTGTTAATTGTTTGCTGGTGTTTGCTATTATGCTCTCAAAAGATTGTTATGCATGGCTACATATAATCACAATGTTTTCAAGGCCGATGCCTATGAGTCCTAAATGCGTGACCCAGGTCACGACTCCTATGGAGTCTATAACTCAGATCGGGGCTACCAGTGTGAGCCACACGTCCAACCCATGGACGGTCCATCATATGAGTCCTCTTATGGAGTACATGCCACTATCGGGGGAGCTTCCTCCTCCATTAATGCTCCCCATGCCTTAGATGTCCTAGCTCCTCACATCGACTCCCTTACTCCTCAACAACTTGAAGCCATCCAGGCTATCATTAAGAGGGGTTCTACTTCTACCTCTCCCCTAGGTCATCCATGCGCTATAGGTGGTCCTCGTGCTGCTCCTTTTGAGGACCACATGGGCCAACCACCTCCCTCATTTCAGCATCTCTCATGGCCCCAAAATCTGGCTATCCCTCGTACCCCGGTTCGGCCGGGTCATTCCATGGGCACACCTCACTCCCTTTCTCCTTCACGGCCTTCATGTCAAGCCGCCCCTCCAGAGTCTCAAAGTCGACTCTCAACTTCACAAGTCACACCTCTCCAACAAGTTATCATTGATAAAATTGATCAAATGGAGGAACAATTAAAGAGGATCACGAGTCCGCGACTGCCTCCTCCTCCTCCTCAAGTCAATCCCCTTCACACTTTCATGAATAACACCACTAAAATGGAGAAGGATTAGAAGGAGGGAAGAGATGAGTACGGCATCTGGGATATGAGTGAGCAAGAAGTTCTCCCAAGTTTTAACGATCAAGTGGATGCCGTCCACCCACCTTTCATTCATTACACTCATTCATATGGCCCTCCGCCTCCGCATTCATATCCACAAAATCCTTCATGTCAATATACACCATCTCCACTCATCAACATGCCTCCACCACGGCGTCCATTTGAACTTGATGATAATAAAGAATTGGAAACAGTACATGATGAAATTTATGAAGATTTTGAATATACACCTACTCCGAGTTTTCTTCGTTTTCCTCTTCCACTGCTCCCACCAGAACCCCATGCTCAGGATGACGCCACCAGTCTTACCCCTGCTTATGAGACATCATGGTGTTACGATGATCGGTCAATACTCCAACAACCCGCGTCAATGCACCATGAATCACCTTCTATCTTTAACCCCCCACGTACCACCCATTTCCTACGTACAAAGCCTTCTATTGTTACCCCTTCGATCGCACAATTAACCCTCGCACCATTGGCTTCCACTGAGCCTTATGTTAATCCTTATCCTCAACCAAGTAATTGATGCGGGACGAGACCACGGACACGACAAGCTCGCGATTGTCCCTTAACGAGGGAAGCGTCGGACGTGCACGGTTGAGAAACCGGCAGTGAGCTAGGGTGGTCGGCTCTCTCGTGTGCCCGGATCGGGTCACGGGACGGTCACGCTCTCTCTCGCAGCAGCGGTGATATGAAAATATATAGCAAGCTAGGTCCTAAAGCATGCTCTCTAGCAGCGGCATATAAAGCATATATGAAAATAAGCGAAATGCCAAGCAAAGAGCGAATACGATACCTCCACGCGCTCGGCATGGGGAAGACGGTCCCGGCCGAAACTCGTACTCCCGGAACAATACTACACAATATTACAGCAATACAAGTCGATGCCCACTCCACGTAGGGAGGTAAAGGGCTACACAATGGGGTCCGGGAGGACCGAATTTGAGTTGACGGGCGGCTTCTCGCGTTGATTCTGCAACACCCGAACTAGTGACGGTGGGGCCAACGTGCTTTCCGGAGGGGCCGTGTGGGATCCGATGGCACCGCTGTAGTGGAGGATGCCTGGAAGGGAGCTCCCTGGAGTGGAGGCACGTTGGTTCACCGGCCGGAGGCCGGGCGCCTCCGATCGGCACCGGTCGGAATAACCAGCCACGGATCTGCAAGTTCTGTTTTCCGGCGCGCGGTCCGACGAGAACGGACGCTGCGATCAGCCCCGACGTCGGAATGTGACGAAACCAGCGCCGTTGGAAATCTGCTTTGAAGGGATTCAACCCTATGGGATTACAAAAAAATAACCAGGCCTGTACTTCTGATTGAATAATTTTGAATGTTGATGTTGTACAGTGTCTGAACTCTCAGACTAGTAGGGAACTTTCCTGAGAGTTGCCTTTGACCGATATGTGAACGTCCGAATCTGAAGTTATGGTCTTCAGAAAAGTTGTAGGAAATCAAGTTAGGAAGCCGGGACTATTTGTTTATGAAGGTTTTGGAGGTGGCTGTGTTTTTTTCGGATTTTTGAACTGGAAGGTGGTCGGATCTAGGAATTAGCTGACAACACTGTAGCAGAGATAGAACATGAATTTTGAAAACTGGATAGAGGGCGGATCAAAAATCAATAAAATTCATGGAATGAGGGATTGATGGACAAAACTCCCAGTAAAATTGGGAGGGTTTGGAAAAATCAAAAAGGTGATCGGAGATGGGAAACTTAGAGCTACTGTCATTGTAGACAGAGACAAGACAGATCTGGGAGTGAAAGATGAATGAAAATGGAAAATTACTAAATGAAGGAGTTTGTACGTGAAAATTTAGTTGTAGGTGGGGATTCCAGGTAAGAACACACCCTCAAAATGTTAGCTTGAGATCTGCACGTGGTGGAGAGTAGAAATTTGTGGACTACACCTCTATCCAGCAGGACAGAACCTTGAAGATGGCTCCGCGGCGGCTCGAAGGCGGCACGAACGGCGGTGGCGGCGGCGGCGGCACAGATGATCATCGGAGATAGAGGGGAGGGGATTGAAGATAGAACCACTCTAGAATTTGAGGTTGGAGGAGATGAACACCAGGGGAAGGGAGAGTGGCTCAAGAATCACTCTTGAATTTCCAACAATTTTCTCTTCATTAATGCCAACAAATGGAAATTACAACCTTTTATATGCTAGGTATCTAATCAATTGTACACCCTTGGATCTAGGGATGAGAAATAGAGGGCTGGGATTAAGTGTGAATGACACACACACAAAAATAAAATATTCCTAGTGGAAGGGGGTGCCCCCTTGACCAAGGGGTAGGTTGGTGGCCAACCTTTGAAATTTTGACCCCTTTGTCTCCCATGTGGATAATTGACATTCAACCCTTCTAGATGGCCACCTAGGATGGTTGACCAGCCTCACATGGATGACATGGACCAATGGGAAATGGCTGAGGGTTCTCTAGCTGAACCTACTACACAATTGCACAAAAACCTACACAATCCAAGGGAATGACGCATTGGCTTACAAAGCCGTACATTTGCGTACATACTTTCCCAAGGATATGAACACAAACTAAAAGGACATAAATGCAAAAGAAAAGGTACGTGCTCGGCGTCAATTCCCATCAACTCTCCCCGGGTGGGAGGAACTCGACCCCGTCGAGTAGGGGTATGGATGCTCAAGTACTCCGGCGGATCCGTCACTTTGCCAAATAACACGGGTACGCTCCACTCCAAGTGATCGTCACCTGCTCATTCCATATATACTCGATATGCACAAGCTGCTATGGGCCAGAGGTGGACACTCCGAATGGAGCACTCTCAAAGAGGGAGGTGGCAGCTCGAAGACTCACTAGGAATCACCGCTGAGTCCCTGTAGGTGACTGATCCGGGTATAGATGTAGAACCGATCCCATACTCATCGAGTGAGTCGACTCGCTTCACACTCATAAGGGACTGACATCGAGCTTACACAAGACACATACAGACTCACCATGCACTAACACACACATGCAAAGCACACAAAGAAAACACACTGACTCATCTATGACCCTAGACACACCTAATGTTAGTCCGACCCATACATGGGTGACGGCGGACCAGGACACCCGAACGTGTGCCATGCATGCATCTGACGTAACCGGTGGTTGACATCATGCGGAAATCCTAGACCTCCTAAGGTGGGCCATGCATGCATATGGGATGTGGATGTGGGAGGACCATGAGTATTACCCCTAGATGATGGTGTATCTTGTAGGTGTACGGGCTTGGTAGGCGTAGATGACCCGGCCCGTGGGGAAGGGGTGTGGTAGCGGACTCCCTCGAAGAAGTGAAGTGAATATGAAGGGTCTAAGGATCCACTAGGGAATGGGTCAAAGGGATCAAAGAAGGTATGACCCCTTGTAGTGGGTTCCCACAAGTCACGGTCCCACGTGTAGAAGTTTTGAAGGTGTGGATAGTCACCTTCTTGAATTGTGAAGGTGTGACGGGGATCGTAGGCAAGAAGTATGATTCCTCCCTCGGATAAAAGGGTATGAATTCGGACTCGTCCGATAGCGGGAGAAGTAGAAGAACCTCCGTGCTGACACAACCCACGATGCACTTGGAGGTAATGGATCCGAAGGCCGGATGGGTGAAGCTAAGACTAGCGGGTTGGTCAAAGCCTCGCGCCAAAAGATGTGTCAACTTCCATTGTGAATCTAATCCCATGACAAGATCGTCCAATGTGTCAACATGGTGACTAGATCGAAATGTGGTATGTAAGGAGTTGACCGGCACTAAAGGGAGGATGGGGTCCATGGATGGAAAGGGAGGTGGGACCAAGCCATCCTTGAGCCAACTAAAAAGTGGCTCGGCGATGTATAGCATTCCCGTAAGAAACACGGGTGGCTCGGGGTGAGACGGCTCCAAGCACAATGGTTCCGAATGTGGAGTGGGCCGCTGGGGTTGAGTGACTGGACATACGAGGGTGATCTTACCGGGTAGGTAAGGTGGGTATAAGGTGCAAGTCCTCTTGCCCCAGTCAAGATTGGCTCTTCGTTCTCCTAACCATGTTTGCCCTAAAATGATGCATGAACCAGCAAGTGTGCCGATCCTGCACCATACGCCATCGGTATAGAGAACAGAGCCGATCCCCTTATAGAACTCAACACAAGCAAAATCACCATCGCGGACAATCTCGCCTGTCTTGGAGAGAGACTCCACGATGTCAAGAGAAACCCAATTATCCGACTCCCTATCGGTGAAATGGAGTTCCGTTGTGGACCCGTTGGGTAGAGCGACTTTCATAGTGAGAGGGGTAAAACCAAGGGCTCGGTCCATGAAGACATTGACTTTGGCCACAAAGGTTGACCACTCGGATGTATGGTCTTGGGGAACGGCCATGGGTAGCGGATATGGACATGCATACACACAGTGACAAGACACTAGACCGACTATGCAAGTTTGGAATGCATGCACACTAAGGACCCTAGACGTAAACCAAGACTCGATACGTGGCGGAGATAACCGATCCGAAGATCACTCGCGCAAGTGTGCGACCTTCCCGATAGGCGTAGCCTAACGTTCGGACAACACCTTTTGATATACAGGGTTATTGGGATGTTATGCAAAAAGACACTTTTTTTTTGTTTTAAAACAATGATGACCCTAAACACGACTTAGACAATGACTAATGACTAGACGTAAATGACACTCTTTTTATTTACTTTTTTTTTGTTTCTACACACCCTAAACTCAACTCGCTCTAATACCAAATTGATGCGGGATGAGACCCCGGACACGACAAGCTCGCGATTGTCCCTTAACTAGGGAAGCGTCGGACGTGCACGGTTGAGAAACCGACAGTGAGCTAGGGTGGTCGGCTCTCTCGTGTGCCCGGATCGGGTCACGGGACGGTCACGCTCTCTCTCGCAGCAGCAGTGATATGAAAATATATAGCAAGCTAGGTCCTAAAACATGCTCTCTAGCAGCGGCATATAAAGCATATATGAAAATAAGCGAAATGCCAAGCAAGGAGCGAATACGATACCTCCACGCGCTCGGCGTCGGGAAGACGGTCCCGGCCGAAACTCGTACTCCCGGAACAATACTACACAAGATTACCGCAATACAAGTCACTGTCCACTCCACGCAGGGAGGTAAAGGGCTACACAATGGGGTCCGGGAGGACCGAATTCGAGTTGACGGGCGGCTTCTCGCGTTGATTCGGCAACACCCGAACTAGTGACGGTGGGGCCCACGTGCTGTCCGGAGGGGCCGTGTGGGATCCGATGGCACCGCTGTAGTGGAGAATGCCTGGAAGGGCGCTCCCTGGAGTGGAGGCGTGCTGGTTCACTGGTCGGAGGCCGGGCAGCTCCGATCGGCACCGGTCGGAATAACCAGCCACGGATCTGCCGGTTCTATTTTCTGGCGCGCGCTCCGGCGAGAACGGACGCTGCGATCAGCCCCAACGTCGAAATGAAACGAAACCAGTGCCGTTGGAAAGCTGCTTTGAAAGACTTCAACCCTATGAGATTATAGAAAAATAACCAGGCCTGTAATTATGATTGACAAATTTTGAATGTTGCTGTTGTACAGTGTCTGAACTCTCAGACTAGCAGGGAACTTTCCTGAGAGTTGCCTTTGACCGATATGTGAACGTCCGAATCTGAAGTTATGGTCTTCAGTAAAGTTGTAGGAAATCAAGCTAGGAAACCGAAACTATTTTTTTATGAAGGGTTTGGAGGTGGCTGTGTTTTTGTAAGATTTTAGAACTGGAAGGTGGTCGGATCTGAGAATTAGCTGACAACTCTGTAGTAGAGATAGAACACGAATTTTAAAAAATAGATAGATGGCGGATAAAAAATCAAGAAAATTCATGGAGTGAGGGATTGATGGACAGAACTCCCAGTAAAATTGGGAGGGTTTGAAAAAATCAAAAAGAAGGTCGGAGATGGGAAACTCAAAGCTACTTTCACTGTAGATAGAGACAAGACAGATCTAGGAGTGAAAGATGAACGAAAATGGAAAATTACTAAATGAAGGAGTTTGTACGTGAAAATTTAGGTGGAGGTGGGGAGTCAAGGTAAGAACATACCCTCAAAATTTCAGCTTGATATCTTCACGTGGTGGAGAGCAGGAATTCGTGGACTACACCTCTATCCAGTAGGACAGAACCTTGAAGATGGCTCCGCGGTGACTCGAAGGCGGCACGAACGGCGGCGGCTGCGACACAGATGATCACCGGAGATAGAGGGGAGGGGATTGAAGATAGAACCACTCTAGAATTTGAGGTTGGAGGAGATGAACACCAGGGGAAGGGAGAGAGGCTCAAGAATCACTCTTGAATTTCCAACAATTTTCTCTTCATTAATGCCAACAAATGGAAATTACAACCTTTTATATGCTAGGTATCTAATCAATTGTACACCATTGGATCTAGGGATAGGAAATAGAGGGCTGGGATTAAGTGTGAATGACACAAAAAAAAAATAAAATATTCCTAGTGGAAGGGGGTGCCCCCTTGACCAAGGGGTAGGTTGGTAGCCAACCTTTGAAATTTTGACCCCTTTGTCTCCCATGTGGACAATTGACATTCAACCCTTCTAGATGGCCACCTAGGATGGTTGACCAGCCCCACATGGATGACATGGACTAATGAGAAAGGGCTGAGGGCCCCCTAGCTGGACCTACTACACAATTGCATAAAAACCCACACAATCCAGGGGAATGACGCATTGGCTTACAAAGCCGTACATTTACGTCCATACTTTCCCAAGGATATGAACACAAACTAAAAGGACATAAATGCAAAAGAAAATGTACGTACTCGGCGTTGATTCCCATCAGTAATCCTCCATTGTCTCCACCTAAAACCTCTGCTAGCCTTGTATCACTAAACTCAACCACTCTTGCTCCTCCATTTAACCCCTTACCTAAACCCGTAATTAACCATGAGCAGGGCCCATCTATTTTTGCACCCGAGCCAACCTCGTCTCCTCCCGAGCACAAGGAGAAGCTCGTCGTGTTTCAACCCTCACTTACTCTTTCCACAACCCTTTTCATTGCACCTCTATAACCCGCTGAGCCTGTTGTCTCCATCTCGCCTCCATCACTTAAGGCCTCCACCATCCCTATAACTTCAAACCCAACCCCTCTTACTCCTCCATTTGACTCCTCACCTAAATCCGTGGCTAATCCTGAGTAGGGCCCATCTATTTTTGCACCCGAGCCAACCTCGTCTGCTCCTGAGCAGGAGGAGAAACTCGTCGTGTTTCAATCTTCGCCTACCCTTTTTACAACCTCTTCCATTGAACCTCCATTACCCGTTGATCATGTTGTCTCCGACTCATCTCCTTCCATCACCTCTCGGAGTGGGTGTACTATTACAAATACACGTGCCAAAGATGATGATAAAGAACCAGACAAGAAGAATTCGGTTATGGCTATGCCATTTAAAATTCAAGATTTTATATGCCGAATGCCGATTCGCATTCTTGTGCTGGTTATTGTTGAGCAGCCCGAATCTCCATCTCTACCAATGTCCATCAAGAAGGACTCTCAGGAACTGGTGCTAAGTAAATCAAGGGCCAAACCAATAACGATCACGTTACTCATTGGTCAGCATGCTTTTAAAGCTCTTATTACCTCTTGTTCGGTCATAATCCAAATGGCCAATCAAAAGAAGGGGTTCTCCTCATGCATAGTGATGACACATTCTACTGCCGAGGAGATGATGAACTCTATGCTCAGGGGTGGGTCAGGCCGCTCCTTGTTGGAAGCTTTTGACGTTTTATCTACTCCTCACCAACTTCCATGTAAGGGGCGAACACCTGTGTTACCAAGTATATTCACACACGATATTCCAACGCCCTTGAGCAGTCCATCAAATAAGAAGCTCCTTATGTCGAAGGTCAAATTCCCAATGATAGATACCATTCGTTTATCAAGGTAGTTATTTCCTAAGGAGCTATTTCATGTCAAGATCCCTACTGCACAAGTAGAACTCTCAAATTTTTGCTATTTGCCAAGCGAGTTATTGTTCATTTTTGAAAATTTGAGGGGTCTTACTAAGAGTTCATCAAATAAGAGCCCGTGCGCGTTGATCATTAAGCCGGCTGGTCAGGGAAGGATCAGGCCGTCTTTTGGGGCACATAATTGGAGAGAGCGACATGCAAGGCCAAGACGCCAAGAAGTCATATTGAAGGTTGAGAGGTCGCCCCGTGAGAGAGTATCCACCAGGAAGAAGGGAAAGCATAAAGTGGAGCTCAAGAGTGATAAATCCCATGTGGAGGAGCCATCATGTAGCTCATCTACTGCATACCCCATTCCATCATTGCTTGTGATGTTGTTCATCTTCTTTTTATGGGCAATTCATTGGCTGAGATGACGCTTTCCATCATCTAGTTCTACGCAATCAAGCTCCTCTTCTTCTCTAGGGTCTTTGGACCCTCACATTCATCCCCCTCCGGAACCTCCGGACTCTTACCTTCTACCTCGTCTGGAATCTCCAGACCCCTATATTCATCCCCGTCCGGAACCTCTGGACCCCTCCCTATTTAATTCCATCTTTTTATCCATCCCTCATCATCGTCTCCGTCCGGAACCTCCGGACCCCGCTCTGTTTAGTTCCGTATTTTTATCCTACCCTTATATTTCACCTCCTCCGGAGCCTCCGGACCCTTACCTTCCACCTTGTCCGGAATCTCCGGACCCCTATATTCATCCCTATCCGGAACCTCCGGACCCCTCCATATTTAATTCCATATCTTTATCCATCTCTCATCCACGTTCGGGACTTGTGGACCCCGCTCTGTTTAGTTCCTTGTCTTTATCCGACCCTCATAATCCACCCCCTCCGGAGCCTCCGGACCCTTACCTTCCACCTCGTCCGGAATCTCTGAACCCCCATTTTCATATTCCTCCGGAACCTCCGGACCCGTCTCTCTTTAATTCCATATCTTTATCCACCTCTCATCCCTGTCCGGAACCTCCGGACCCCTCTTTATTTAATTCCCTACCTTTATCTATCTACCCTCACATTCCACTCCGTCTGGAACCTCCGGACCTCTCCATGTTTAATTCCTTATCTTTATCTGTCTCTCGTCTCCCTCCAGAACCTCTGGATTTCTCATCTTGATATGCATCCCTCCTAGGGCATCGCCCCCTACCTTTTCATATCCGTCCGAAGTCTCCGGACCTTTTCTTCTTCCGATTTATCCTTTTGTTCTTCCAGGGTATCGCGTCCTTTATTCTTTTCCTCCCTTTGAGTTACCTTTTTCCATACCTTTTCCCGGGGCATCGCGTCCCTCATCATGTTCTTCCTCCGGAACCTCCGGATACATTCTCCTCTTATTCTCCTCCTTTACATCCGGACCCCCCCGGATCCGCCTCTCTCAATTCATCAGTTGCTAATTCCTCTCGATCTTGATCCCGAGTCTGACTCGATTCATGTCATATTAATTGTGTCGGGCATCTGCCCGTTCTCATACTGTTTTCGAGGTTTTAGTCCTCACCTTTTTCTTTGATTCCTTTCTTATCTTGTAAATTCTTCTAGGCATCTTCTGTCTAATTCTTTTTTATCACCATTCCTTTACAATAAACTACAACAGAAGATAGAAAATCCATAAGGAGGGTGGCACATAGATACGTGCTGGTTGGAGGAGTGCTGTACAAGAGAAGTCTTACTGGTGTTCTTCTAAGATGTCTCGATGAAGAGGAGGTCTGGAAATGCATCGAGGAAGCACACTCTGGTGTGTGCGGTGGCCATGTGAATAGCCAAATGCTTGCCAAGAAGATCCTTCGGCAAGGCTTTTACTGGCCCACCATGGAAGAGGATTGTGCCCTCTATGCCCGTAGGTGTGTCAAGTGTCAACTTCACGTCGATAAAATTCATTCCCCATCTTCTTCACTTCATCTAGTGTCTTCCCCATGGCCTTTCTCCATGTGGGCTTTCGATGTCATTGGTCCTCTTGGTAATCCTAACTCCCTCACTAAGCAAAAATCATTCATCCTTACTACAACGGAGTACTTCACCAAATGGGCCGAAGCCGAAACTTACGTGGAGGTTAAAGCATCAACAGTCTGCAAATTCATCAAGAAGAACATCATCGCCAGGTTCGACATTCCAAGCATAATCATCACCGACAATGGGCTGTAATTCTTTTCTCAGGACTTTCAGGACCTCTGTAAAAGGTATAAAATTACATTACATCATTCATCACCTTATTATCCACAAGGTAATGGCCAAGCAGAGGCCACTAATAAAACTTTGATTAAAATCATAAAAAAGACCTGTGAGTCAAACAAGTTCTCGGATTGGCCAGAAAAGTTGATTGAGGCTTTATGGGCCTATCGCACTTCAATCTGTACTCCCACTGGGCAAACTCCGTTCGCCCTTACTTATGGGATGGAGGCGGTAGTTCCGTATGAAATCTTGGTTCCATCTCTCAGGGTACAGTTGGACAAGGAGCTTCCCCTCGACGAACGTCGTGATTCACTCCTTGCCCAATTGGAACTCTTAGATGAGAAACGGCTGGCCACTGCCGAGCATGCACATGTATATCATAATAGACTCACACATTTTTATCAAAAGAAGGTCATTGAAAGTAAATTTCAAGTCGGTGAAATGGTAGTGAAAAGAATTTTTGTAAAACCTGGTGGACCGCGTTCTAAGCACCAACCCAATTGGGAAGGACCATACATGGTTCAAGCTGTCCATACTGGCAATGCCTACAGGCTAGTCAATGCTGAGGGAGTTGAGTTATCCCACCCTTGGAATGGGTTGTATCTTAAGAAGTACTACCCTTAGATAGGTGTACATAGTGTCAAAAACTAAAAAGAAAACAACAAAATAACAATAACAAAAATGAATATTCAAAATACTAATGACTGGAGACCACCATGCAATCAAGTCATTGCATCCAACCTTCATGTCAGGATAGGGCCTATTAAGACTGGTAGGTCTCAGGTCTTGATTTGCCAGAACAGTGGAGACCCCTGTCCGGCCAGTTCGGCCTATGCCCACTCAAAAGAAGACAACATGCACATATACATGTGTGTTATAAAAATCGATAGCATCACTTATGGTGGGGCCTCACCCAGAAGGTCTCCAGAAGGCTGTAATCTTTATTCTCTCTCTCTTCAACCGAATGAGACAACTGGCGCCCTTAAAACGCTGAGCATGGGAAACACAAACACGACCCCCCAGGGTAAGAGTAGGATCCAATTCTTCGAGCATGGGTCAGAGCACGAGAAGAGGGCAGTGTCCCCGCAGGCACAAGAGGGATTCCACAATGTCAAAATATTATGTCCCTCGTAAGAATCTATCAAAAAAGCAGAAAAGAAGATAAAATCAAAGTCAAAAGAAAAGCCTGGTCGTAACCGTGCCTGGTTTCACTAGATAAACCCCTTCGACCGAAACTCAAATTCTACACAAAAAGGGGTCATGACATGTAAATGCTTGAGATTTGGTCTGAAGTTGCCCGACAGGGGAAGTTAAGTGCACCCCTACTTGTTCGCCGGGTTAACGGTTTTGCCGATCCTCTCAGGAGGTTTACCCCCTTATACTCTTCCTTCTTCCCCTGAAGATAAAGGCTCAATGGAGTTCCCGAAGGGTGAAGCTTGTAACCTCATTTCAATACAAACATATGGTTGTCCATTTTTTGAAAAGCAAAAGCCGTTGTCGTGAAGGAGTCTCCGTGTTTCTGGCTAGTTAAGACCCTTATCTACCATCTTGATGTCTTCTTAGCTTTACCTCGGGCTTAGACCAATGCAAGCGCGTCCCCTACGGGTGCGACGGCGTCTGATTCCGGGTCAGCGTCGCGTGGTTGGTCGTTTGGGTTCCAGGGTGTTCCATTACATATCATCTAGAGTTGTGAGGAAATAGACCCGGGTCGGGCAAATCATTTATCTTAAACACTTTTTGGGTGAATCCCTGTGGTCGGAAGCAACTGGGAGCCTAAGCATGGAATGACGGTATTGTCATCAGGATAAGTCTTAGCCGGCGGGATTATCATTCGAGGAGTCTAGAGGCTCAAATCAACCTAGATGTACACTTAGGATGCCTGGGAAGTTAGTAAGAAACCCATATTCTCATGTAAGTCAGATGTTATATCGAGTGGTCATCATGCATTAGCAAAAACAAAAAAAACATTAAACAAACCAAAAATAAACAAAAAGAACAACAAATCCAAAAACCCAAAAAAGGAGAAAAATGTATATGCAAAAAAAATGGAAATGTAAAAGACCAATAAATAAATAATAAACAAACAATAAAATAAAAAATAAAAAAATGAATAAAAACAAAAAAACAAAAAAAAACACATTTCGCATGATTGCATTTGTATGCAACATCTCATTTTAAATTTCTGTTTGCATCTGTGTGCTTGTTGTGGACGCACTAAAATTTGCTTGTTCAGGTGGTTCGTCTATTAAGTGCGTGGGCGTGCCAGTCACCGAAGTGATAATTTATTCGGGCCCCGAAGAGCCCATGGTGCGCTCGATCTGACTTCGTCAGATGATTGTGTAGTTCGTGTCGGGACCAAAATCCGTCGCGCCATAAAAGTCACGGCGTCATTTACATCCCCCATACGAGGGAACACCCTTGATTAATCGCCGAGATTCTGGACCTCATGGCCAAGAAATTAATTGCACGAAAGGTCTATTAGGAAGTATCGAAACCCCCGTATGAGGGTAAGAAGAAAACATTCGTGATCATGTCGGTCGTGTACTGACCATTTAATATTCGGACGAATGTCCGGCTCGAGAAAATCGCGGTTGTCGCGGGAAAACCGGAACGCATGTATGCCAAGGTACGGCAAATTTATTGTTCGAAAGAGCGGAAAACGTTCAGCTGAGCCTCGGTTGGAGCGGTCAAAAACCTGTAAATCTGTTGGCCCGGTGCAAGAGCAAGCTGCGACCATACTGCGGTGGGCCCCCCGCGGTCGAAACAAGACTTGCATGAGCGTCATTAATACTTTCGGTGCCAAGGGGCAACGAGGGAATATCCCTTGAATCGGCTGAAAGGCCCTGTGTCTAGGGAAGCGGACGTTCGAAACGTGTCGGTCATTCGGGAGACCATTTAATATTCAGACGAGTGTCCGGCTTGAGAGTATCATAATCGTCGCAGGAGGACCTGGAACATATGTATGCTGTGATACGGCAAATACATTATTCCGAGACACTGAAAACATTCGGTTAAATCTCGATTAATGTAGCAGGAAACTAGCAAATTTATTGGCCCGGTGCAAGATCGAGTAGGGACCATACCGGGGGCGCCTCCCGCGGTCCAAATGGGGCTTGCGTGGGCATCATTAATGTTCCCGGTGCCGGAGGGCAACGGGGAAGAGTCCCGGGACTAGATTCTAAAACCAAAACATGTTCGAAGGAAGCGAGCTATAGGCCGAGGGCGTGGGTCAGACAATGACCATAATCGGGACGGACCCGAGGTCCAAGCACAGCCCACAAAGGCCTTATTGATATTCCCGTATATAGGGTCCAGGGATGACAGGATGACAGGAGCCATCTCGTTCTATTCAGATTTCTGTCAGTCACTTGCAGACCACTTGATATTCTGACAAGGGTCCATATTGAAGGTGCGACGTGGATAGGAACAACCCCGTACAAGTGTATGCCGAGGTTACGGCAATTTCAATAAAAGGGCGGGAACGAATCTCGATAGGGTGAATCCGATTTGACGAGCTATCGGCCCAGAGCAATGCTGGTGTTGATATTTATTTGCCTATCTTTAATCTTACTTATGAGGTTTGCTAAGTAATATGGCAAGATGACAAACAAGCAATCAAAGATCTGCTCAAACCTATGAACATGTGAACATGAACCTAGGCAATCATAGCTAGCTCTAGCATGGGCATGTTATCTCAATCAAATTACACTAAGGACAAGGAAAAACACACGCCGGGGCGTGGAGCAAGGAGTAAATAAAAACACGCCACTAGGGATAGAACAAGCAAGGAAGTAAAGATGTGATGAAGGAAATAGCTATTGCCCAGTACCAAGGAAAGATGTGATCACCACCAAAGTAAACACAAGTCAAAGACTCGAATATACCTTGGAAATAGGTGGATGAAGCACCCGCCCACGGGAGAGAAAATCAAAGAAAGCCTGCAGATCAGCTTGGAAGTAACGGCCAGCGACCCGTGCGTTGCTTGTAAGTAACGGTCGCACTCTAGACCGCCAGAAGAAAGTGACGCTCCTTCACCAGACCGTCAGATGACCTGCAGTAGTAAAGCTTGAATTCTTTTAACTCCAACTCTTCCAGCCGGCTAGAAGACTTGGGCCTCGTGCTAATGAACCTGTAAACCTGCCAAAGAAGTAGAAAAGACAAGACAAGACAACCTCAATCAGCCCTCTTTGCAAGCATAGCATCAATTCTTAAAGAACTTAAGAACATCAAAAGGAGAGGGAATTACCGGGGAGTTTTGGTTTTTTAACCCCTCTGGGCGTTTTTAAAAGTTGGGAGGATGTTTGTATGCTTAAAGAACAGTGAAAAACATGGAGGAGGAGGAGGGACAATGCTTTGTTTAAAAAGACCAAGGAAGAACTCAAGCATGCAAAGATGAACTTGAAAGATCAAAACAAAAAGTACTCCCTTGACTGGAAGATGGATGGATGTGGGAAGCAACTCCTCCTGGATGAAGATGGCTCCTGAGTTCGGTAGCACTTCGTCGTGAATTAAAATCTCCTCCTCCCTTGGCCATGAATTCAAGGGTTCTATTTATAGACCCTCAAAACTCGTAGGTCGAGTAGAGGATAATTCAGTAGGAAAAAGGGATAAGTCTTAGCAAATCTTTGAGGATAATATCACCAAGAGTCCAAAGAAACAAACGGGAAGTCCTGAGGATCGGATTAGAAAGAGATAAGGTCAATCCACATTCTTATCTCACACACGGAGTAGCAGAGAAAAGGCCTGAACTGCCAGGACTCCCGGAAAGAAGTAACGGCTGTACGATAGACCGCCACTTGGAAGTAACGCACCAAGGAACGACCGCTATTTGCAACCTTATCCAAAGTGATAAGATCAACGGAAAGAAGCCCCAACAAGCTGGACTCTTCAAGGAAATGACGGTCAAAGCATAGGGCGTCATAAGGAAACAACGGCTGCACGACAGACCGTTATTATCAACGTGGATTCAACAGGATAAGCACTGAACACGTGGCCTTAAGCCTTAGGACTCTTCAAAGAGTAACGGTCTAAGATCCATCCGTTAGAAGTAAGTGACGCACCTGTCTGGGACCGTTATTTAGCATTGAGATTCAAGAATATAGGGAAGGGTTTTGCTAAGCTTTATCCAACGAAATGCTACCGGGAGCCAATTCTTTATCCAGAAGAAGACTCAAGAAACAGGCTTCAACTGATCAGGAGACTCGATGAAAAGCGAACAACTCGGAGCATCATATTGAATAAATAAGGAGATGACCCGACTTATGGGTATAAAACGGGTGTCAACAGATGCCCCTCCTTAACGTCCTCTTTGCAGGGGAGTGAGCGGAGGTGAAGCGGAAGTGAAATGGAACATGGAGATGAAGTGGAGATGAAGCGGAGTGTATCAAAAAGAGGGCGTTAAGGTAAACGACACCCGTTCTTTACCAACAAGCGACAAGAATTTTCTGGAAAACCTCAAATTGATCACAAGGAAATAGCCAACCAAAGGATGCAAGTCTGGAGGAATTAATTAACTAAGGAAAGGAAACACGGCTAGCCGCCGGAGGCAACGGAAAGGAAAGAGACTAAACTCCAGACAGGAATCTTCAGTGAACCAGATCAAGCGAGCAAATCGAAGGAAACCTTCTAATTCAGAGTGGAATGATTCTCCTTATTCGGGATTAAGAACACAGTTGTTCACCATCAACGAGATATCTTGAACAGATGAAACTTCACGAATGCTCAAAGAATGCGAATGATGCATGCTGGGTTAAAGGAAAAAGAAATCTTCAAGACAAATGCAAAGAAAGAAAAAATAGCAAATACTCGAGAATAATATTGCTAGATTGGAGTAATCAGAGTCAGGACACCATCTGCAACCACGGCGTGCGAGACAGAACCATCGTCCCCAAATTTTCCAACCTAACGGCCTATCCAACGATTAAACATGTGAACTTAGATCATCATCATTTTTGTTTAAGGGGAACATCAGATCCCAGGACACATGAATGACCAGCCGGTTCTCGAGGTAATATATCACAAGTAACATATAGTAATGCATTAAGGGAATGAGGGAATGATATACAATACCTGACTTACCTGCCTGACGGACGGCCAAGCATGATTTTTGCTTAGAATCCTTCATGAAAGATAGGTTAGCCGGACAATAATCATGATAAGAATTAGGCATAACCATAAGAAGCATCAAATAGGAACATCATATAGACAATAGGGTTTGTTCAAGCATTAATTAGACCTTCCAATTCATCAAGAAACTTGCAAGCATATAACGGTCCGATGTAGGGGCGTCACATCAAGTAACGGATCATACCCAGTCCGTCATAATCAAAGCGGTTCACATTCTTCAATAAAACAGTTCAACACATGTAACGGCCTCAAACTGGAGCGTCAGGAGGATGTGACGGCCGGTCGATAGACCGTCATATTTCCTGAGATTTCAAAAAAAACAACCGAACGGTCACGGCCCGTTCATTCAAACATTCAACGCCCAAAACCCAAAAAAAACCGAGAGCTCCGGCGACCACCGTCCCCAACGACCACCATGACCGGCGACGAGGCACCCCAGCCGCCACCAAAGAAGAGACAGAGAGGGAAAATGATGGCAATACGGCGGCTTCACCGCTGGATTGAACGGGAGGTGATCCCGCCGGTGGAAGAGGAACAACCAACGAGGAGAAGCCCAATGGAAGAAGAGGAAGCCCCCACGGTCGCACAGGACGGAGAGGAAGCTCCACTGGGTGCAGAAGAACCCAGAGAACCAGAGAAGAAAAGGAAGAGGGGCACGGACCATGAGGTAGGCCGCCTTGCCCTAGATTCCATTTTTTTGATTTTTTGTTCTTAATTCATGAGTGCATGGGGGGAATAAGGATAGAAATGGGTCTACGAACCCACTAGGAGCGATTGTAGGCCATTTGGCCAACATGGGAGACCATGGGGATGCAAGGGAAAAAATTCCCAAACGCAGTCAATGTGACGGTCCGGCCAGTGACCGTCACTTGTCTGACGCATCAGGACCAGGCCGTCACAAGCAAGTGACGCCCCATCCGAGGGCCGTCACTCATGCCAGGGACTTAAACTGCTTTTTAGGGTTTTTAGTTTTCAAATTTTTGTTTTGTTTTCAATTATGAATGTTTATGCAATGATTATATGATGCAAATTAGACTAATTAATGATCTAAAATGCAATGCAGGGAAAGAGAAGATCACGGATCTCCTGGCTTCAGATCCGGGCGGTGTACCAGGCACTGCCCGACTACCAGAGAGAGAGACTCGCCGATATGGGATTCACCGAGGTGCTTAGCATCGAGGTGATCCGGATGGATACGCCACTGCTATACGCACTGCACGAGAGATGGGACCCGATCAGCCGAGCTTTCATCTTCCCGTGGGGCCACATGATCCCCACATTGGAAGACATAGCGAGGATTACAGGATTGAGAGTCCACGGCTCCGCAGTGACTGGATGGACGTACGGAGATTACCGGGAGATAGCACAGCAGCTGCTCGGGCTAGATCTGATCAGGCCGGGGCAGTCCTCTTCCCAGCTCGCGAGATCGGTGCTGCAGGAGAGTTTGGGGCTGAGAGGAGCGGCAATTACCGTGGGAGAGCTGCCGGAGGAGCATCTGGGCAGAGTGATTGATCAGGTGCGCCCTCGCGTGGCGGCAGAGGCAGGAGCAGAGGGAGATAGAGTGCTCAGGCGCTTCCTGATGCTATTGTTCAGGAAGCTCCTGTTCGCGACTCAGGCAGATGTCATCAGCTGCAGATTGCTGCCGCTGATAGAGGATCTGAGCAGAGTGAGGAAGTATGCATGGGGGGCAGCGGTACTCGCGTTCCTGTTCGACTCCCTGAGCACCACGGACCGGCAGACGATGCTGGGCGGCTTCTCGCCCTTCCTACAGGTAAATGCACTTTAAATGCTTTCTATTATGCCATGATTATGATTATGCAATGATTTATGCAAAATGGCTTATGCAAATGATTCGACTGACTTCTAAATGCAGGTCTGGAGCTACATGTACCTCCCGGGCATTGGGAGAGGTGCATTACTCCATCCCGGCCTCATACCAATCGCGAGGCGATGGTCGGTGGCGAGGGACACGGGATCGATCCTCCGATTGACCCGGATGATCCAGGACGACCTGGACTCCTACCCCCACACATCGGTAAGCCCGAGACTCAAAATGATTTCTATATGCTTCTATATGCTGACAAATGCTGACAAATGCTGACAAATGAATGAAATGAATGAAATGCTTTCAGGTGAGATGGACCCCGTACCGCAGCGAGGGCTACACAGGACAGCCGTGGGTGGAGGCGTCCTTATCGTACCGGGGGCGAGACATATGGTTGCATTGCATCCATATCATCGAGCCTCTGCACTACAGGCTGATCCTGCGGACTCGGGGACTACACCAGCCCGAGGTGGCCTTTCCGCATCGCAACGATGACCGCCCAGGCAAGTCGGCGAGGGGCATCAGCGACAGTGTGGATTGGCGCGCCCGGAAGGCGAAGTACGTCCTCGACTGGAGGCAGCGAGGCAGGGCTGTGAAGGAGCGGGACGAGAGCGACGAGGCCTACCTGAAGGCCTTCGCTCGACACTACGGCGATCGGGTGTACCGAGGTACCCGACGACCGGTATGCAACTCTAAACCAAAAAAACCTTTCTATATGAACCTAGATGATGGATGCTGACTTATGCTTTCTAAATGCAGCTAGACCCAGAAGGACGGATAGCCGAGCTAGAAGGGCTACTCCACTCCACCATCCAACAGCGGGATGGGTATTGGTCTGCCCTGGAGCTCCTGGTGAGACTAAATGCTTTCTACATAATTATGAATGATGCTAATGCTTTGATTATGATGATGCAAATGCAAATGTCAACTATCTTATGACTTCTAAATGCAGCGGGCTGAGGGAGCCCAACAAGCAGGACCAGATGCCCCGTCATCGTCCTCGCAGCCTGCGGGAGATAGGACCGAGCGGGATGCTGACTTTGCTCGGGCAATTGCCCGGGCCGAGGAGGCGGAGGCCACCCTCGCGGAGCGGGTAAGAGACTAAAAAAACTTATGATTATGCCTAATTAAATGCTTTATGACTAATGATGTGAAAATGCAATCTACAGGCGAGGGATCTAGCAGCAGCAGTAGCCGAGGTAGAGAGAAGCAGGGCCGAGACTGATCGAGCCCGAGCGGAGACGGAGCTGGTGCGGGCAGAGATGGCCCGGCAGAGAGCGGAGACCCTGCGACGGCCAGATGATCCAGAGATGGAACAACTCCGGAAGGAGTTAGCGCAGGCACGAGCTGAGGTGGAGGAGCTCCGGATCGGGACGGCTGACTTGGATCGCTACCGGACCGAGGCACGAGAGACGCGGCGTCAGATCTTTACACTGAAGATCGAGCTGCGGACATTGGAGCGGACGGTGCGGATGATTGGCCGGGGACCGGAGCGAGGTACCTCCCAGAGTGGGATACATAGGAGCGCTGCCCCTAGCGGCTCAGTAGGGGACTTCCTCGTCAGCTCCTCCGCCCAGCGGATGAATGAGAGGGCAGAGAGAGGACAGCAGGAGGAGAGTGCTTCCATAGCACCGCCACCCAGGAAACCCGAGGGTGGAGAGGATGAGGGTGGCCCAGTTGATAAGCCGGCCGAATGATGCCTTTTCTTATGTTTTCTTTATTTGCATATAACTTTTAGCAAAAATGGAATGAAATTATCTTTTTCATTTTTCTGTTTGGTTTTAATTTGATGCGAGCGTGCATGAATGAATGTGAAATGTACAGGATGGATGAAATGTGGATGAATGAATGAGATGTATGCCGGAATGCATGTATGAAAATGGGAAGAAGATGAGGTGTATAAATGTGAAAGACCGCCAGGTCTAGTCAAGGATTAAAGGAATAGCTTGAACCCAGCAGCAGAGCAAGTGATGGTCTAAGATCGGACCGTCATAATCAAGTGACGCTCTGGTGAGAGACCGTTAATCATCAGAGGCCCATACGGGTCGTGGAGCTTCAGGATAAACGACGGCCAATGGATGGCGCGTCAGAGGAAAATAACGGCCAAGGGTCAGACCGTTGATCATGGTAGAACGTTAGTTGGGCAGGGTAACTAGCAGGAAAATGTGACGGTCTGAATGGGACGCGTCAGAATCAAGAGACGGTCAGAAGTAAGACCGTCAGAAAGCGTTTTAGCCCAGAAGAGAAAGAACCAAGTGGCTGAGAATATGACGGCTCAGGGATAGAGCGTTAGAGTGGAGTGACGGCCATGCGATGGACCGTTACTCACCACAGAACATGATTCGGGGAATTGAAACCCACAGAGAATGCGACGGTCGAGCGATGGCGCGTCGGAGTGAAGTGACGGCCATGCGATGGACCGTTAGAGTCTGGGTCGCAATCCGAATCGGATTGAGCCGAGATAACTTAAAACCCGAGGTTTAGCCACTTAACCCATCACTAGAACTTATCCTAATTGAAGATAAAGCCTTCTAGCCCGAGTCTTACCCTTCCAAAGTTAAATACAAGCCTTGGAAACTTAAAACCTTAATCAAAATCGCAGCAGGGTTTGAAGAGCTCCTCCAAAGGGCAGAAAGCATGATGAAGAGGAGCTTCGAGATGATGCCTATGGAGGAGAAAGCTCACACCGGCCCTAAAGCTGCCAGGAAGGAACATGGAGAGCTCCAACGGCTAACCTCAATTCCCAAGCACTTAAGTTCTAACGTCCAAAGAGTGGTAAGTACTTATAACTTCATCCAAAGTTCAGAATTTTGCTGCACTTATTCTCTTCATGACTTCCTTTTTTCTTTTCTCAAGCCCCTTCCCGGCCCAAGGTGTTATTCCAATCTAAAGTGGGTGGCTCCCATGGTAAAGGCACTTCCCATAGAGGTCACATCCATCCTCAAAGCATGGCACCTCCAACCTCTCTTGGTCTTAGGCAAGAATTTCCAGAAATTGTCTTTCGATTGGCCAAGCCTTTCAGCACTTGTGGAACTATGGCATCCACAAACTCATACCTTCATCTTTCCTTCCTTCGAAGCAACTGTCCTATTGGAGGAGGTAGAAACCTACCTAGCCCTTCCCAAGACAAAAGTGGGGGATGAAGACCGGGTTTGCTACACAATAGAGCCTATCGACCCGTCCTCGATCTTGAGTGATTTTATTCACAATCTGAAGGACATGAGAACCATGATCAGCCCACACCACATTCACTTGATACCCTTGGCTCAATGGGTGGTGTCTCATTGTAAAAACAAGTGGGAGAGACATGAAGCCATAGCCAAGGCGGTAGCGGTTTGCCTGTGTGGAATCTTTCTTTTTACCACTACCGACCACCTCTTAGACATCCAAAACCTTGGTATTATTAGCGGGCTGTGGCGGGGTATGTCTATCTCTCAAGCGGTCCTCTCATACCTCTATGAAGGATTAAGCTCGGCGTGCCTCGGAGGGCTTTTGTTCGGCTCTATGGTACTCCTTGAGTGCTGGATAGGGGTGAGAGTCAAATTCCTTCCTAAGGAAGACATAACTTCTGCAAGCCGACTCTTCGGGAGCCACCCTCTCTTCTTTATTAGAGGGGCATTTGGATATTCTCCTCAAGTTGAATGCAAGACAGCGGATAAGAAAACTCGGGATGAATGGCGCCTCTTCTTCAACACTTTACCAATGGACAAGTTCATCATGCGACCAAGAGTCCTCCGAAGTGCTTTTCTCAAAATACCGCGGCGCCAAGGCCTCGACCTCCAGCTAGTAGGGAACACTACCATGGCGATCTACAACCCGCACCGATGCCATCTTCAGATCGGATTACCTCGAATCAGCATTTCTGCACTATCACACTACCCTCCCCTTCTACCTAGGAAGATGGGGACCGAGGAAGATGAAAGAGCGATCCGGAACGCGCTGACCATGTGGGAGATCAGCAAGGTGCGTCCGTGGCAAGCAGAAGTTGAAGAGAACGACGAAACACGCCGAGATTACTTGAAAAAGTTGAGAAGAATCCGCCCTCTTGCGGATAAGAAGTTGAATGTACCTTGATTCTCTTTTTTTTTTTTTATGAGAGATATTTACGTTATTGACAATCAATTTTGATTTTACCAAAATTTATATTTCATTAATCTTTGCTTGAGTGAGATAAGATTGCCATAGTTAAAAGATCTTGGGTTCCATCATGGGGAAGGCTAGAATGATATAAACAGATGGGGCTTCTGGAGGATATGACGGATGTACTCTGGGCCGTCATATGGAAATGACGGTCTTGCGACAGGCCGCCAGAATCGGAGTAATCAAGAGCCCAATTTCTGAAGGATGTGACGGATGTGTCTTGAGCCGTTATTGTTAAGTAACGGTAGACTCCCAGACCGTTATAATGATGGTTCAATGGAAAGGAAGAAGGCCCATGCCTGAAGGAAGTGACGGTCAAAGATGGGCCCGTTACATGACTGTAACGGTCTGATGCTGGCGCGTTACACACCTGAACCTGCATAGTTGTGAGCTTTTACCTTTGGGCTTGCCCCTGTATTCTGCACACACTTAGACATGAAACAAGTTAGCTCTGTTCTTAGACTCAACCCCTTGCCTTGAAGCAAGTTAGATAATGACCGTTTCTTGATATTTGGTCAAGGGGTGGAGCCTTATTAAATAGGCGAAAAACATAATGAAAATGCGATGCATGCTATGCATATGATGGTATTTTTTAGGGGTTTTGGAAAATCTTTAATGTTTTGGATTTTGAAAATATTTGTTGTTTTTGGATTTTGAAAATATTTGATGTTTTTGGATTTTGAAAACATATTTGATGTTTTTGGATTTTGAAAACATATTTGATGTTTTTTGGATTTTGAGAAATATTTGGGTTTTGAAACATATTTGTTGTTTTTGGATTTTGAAGCACCAGTGCCTCTCCAGCAACACGAGACCTCCCTTGTTTTTAGCTTGAGCCTCGAGACCGGCGTGCAGATAGTGTGACAACCCCTGGCCGAGACCTGGTCATTGTGACGGTGTTTTTACCAATGTCATACTTAGGGTACTCGCCTCAGTCCTAAAAGAAAAAGGATTATGGGGGTAAGCTTAGGCCAGATATGGAAGTTTTTAGAACTTGATTCCCTCACCGTGCAACCTTATTAGAGATTTGGTCTGTTGTGCCGGGGCTTTTATGTCCGTCATCGAACCTTTATCCACTTAGGCATGCATGCGACCGGGCTCATAACGTCCCGCGGGGAACTGTACTGCCACTCTTGTCATGCCTAATTTTCTTTTTCTTTTGGAGCTTTTGAGAATTCATTCACAGACCTTGAGATGATGCTTTTGATTTCATGGTAAAGAGCACTCCTTTGCTTTTCTTTTCTTTTCTTTCTTGTGGAGTCAGGTCATAACGGACTTGCCCCTATTTGAGACCTCTTCTCGTTAGGGAGTTTGGATCGGTTGTCTCCTTATTTACTCCTTGCCCCTGGATGCAGCCGAAGAATGAAACGTACAGGGACTTTGACTTTCCCCCAAAGCATGGCCGAGGAAAAACGGTGTCTTTTTAAACAAGGAACCCGACCGGGGGCGTCGTGTAGTGTGTGTTCGCCTTACTCAAGACTCTCTTTTAAAGATAGGGAGGCATTTCTTATTGCCAGAAAAGCACATGGTTTAGATTTTTAAGGAAAGAAACGCTTAAGATACAACCCATTCCACGGGTGATAGAGCTCCTCACCTTCCGCGTTTACTAAACGATAAGCATTCCCTGGATAAGCTTCTTTTATTACAAACGGCCCTTCCCAGTTAGGTTGCAACTTGGACCTAGGACCTGCAGACCGAATGAATTTGCGTTTCAAAACAATTTCACCCTTACAAAATTTTTGTTCGATTACCTTCTTTTGAAAATAGCGCGAAACCCTTTTTTGATAAACAGAAACGTGATCGGTCGCATTCATCCTCTTCTCATCTAAGAGTTCTAGCTGGACCAGCAACGCCTCTCGACGTTCATCGAGATTAAGTTCCTTATCGAGCTGCACTCTGAGGGAAGGGATTAAGATCTCGTATGGGAGCACCGCCTCCATCCCATAAGTTAAAGAGTAAAGAGTTTGTCCCGTAGGGGTGCGGACGGAGGTGCGGTAAGCCCACAGAGCTTCCACCAATCTTTCAGGCCAATCAGAAAATTTATGTGCTTCGCATGTTTTCTTAATGATTTTAAGAAGGGTTTTATTAGTGGCCTCGACTTGACCGTTGCCTTGAGGGTAATATGGAGATGAATGATGCAGTGCAATATTGAACTTCTTACAGAGGTCCTTAAGCTCTTGGGAGACGAACTGGGGTCCGTTGTCGGTGATGATGCTGCTTGGTACTCCGAACCGCGAGATGATATTCTTCATGATAAAGCGGCACACCGTTGTAGCTTTGATCTCCGCGTACGCCTCGGCTTCGGCCCATTTGGTGAAGTACTCAGTGGCGGTGAGGATAAAGGATTTTTGTTTGATCTGAGAATTGGGATCACCGAGTGGGCCGACGACGTCGAAAGCCCACATAGAGAACGGCCAAGGAGCAGTCATAGGATGGAGGGATGAAGCTGGGGAGTGAATTTTATCAGCATGGAGTTGGCATTTAAGACACCTCCGGACATAGAGGGAGCAATCTTCCTCTAGAGTGGGCCAATAGTAACCCTGCCTAAGGATCTTCTTTGCTAGAGCCTGGCCATTGACATGACCTCCACACTCACTTGAATGGGCTGCCTCAGCCACCTTCCAAGCTTCTACATCATCTAAGCATCTCATGAGCATTCCATTAGTAGTGCGCCTATATAGCTCTCCTGCAATGATAGTGTACCTTGCGGCGGCTCTTCTTATTGCTTTACGCTGCTCAGCCTTTGCCCCTTCTGGGAACGACCCTTCTTTGCAAAATAATTCGATTTCATGATACCAAGGCAATTCTTCTTCGTCCAGAATCTCTTCTAGTTCTGTTAATGAAACTTCCTTGAGATCCTCCTTCTCAACTTTCGCCTCTACAGATTTCCTGAGATTGATGAACCAAGGATCCTGAATGGAGGGTGCGTCCAATCTCTGGACGACGATGGTCTCAGTACTACGACTGAGGGGGAAGGATAAGGAGGAAGCAAGGGATGCCAAAGCATCAGCTAGAATGTTCAAAGAACGAGGAGTATGGATATAGATGAGCTTACGGAATCGCTTAGCGAGGAGCGTGACCAAATCTTGATAAGGTTTGAGCTTAGGGTCACGAGTACGGTAAGTTGACAGAACTTGCCGTAGGACGAGCTGAGAGTCTCCTATAATGTTCAAATAACGCGCGCCTAGGAGATAGGCGTGCTTCAAGCCGGCCAGGAGAGCCTCATACTCAGCGATGTTATTGGTAGCAGGGAAGCGAAGTTGATAGGCGAAGGGGATGGTTACTCCCTCTGGAGTAAGCAAAATAGCCCCAATCCCTTGGCCTTGGGAGTTGAGTGCACCGTCGAAGTGCAGAGACCAAAAGGGATGATTAGAAAGGACAGAGAGATGCTCATAAGGGAAATCGTCCTGAATGGAATCGGTATGAGGAATGGGAAGATGTGCAAGATGCTCAGCAATGGCATATCCCTTGACTGCCTTCTGAACGACAAAGGTGATGTCAAACTGAGAGAGGAAGCTCTGCCAGCGAGCTAACCTACTAGAAAGGACGGGCTTTTCTAGGAGATAACGGATTGGGTCCATTCTAGAGATCAGCATAACTGGGTGGGCGAGAAAGTAATGTTTAAGCTTCTGAGCTACCCACACTAAGGCGGCACAAGTCTTCTCCATAGCGGTGTACTTGGATTCAGTTGGGTTAAACAACCGAGAGAGGTAGTACGCGGCCCGCTCTTTCCCTTCGTCATCCACTTGTGCTAAGACCGCCCCTAGGGAGTCCTCAATAACCGAGATATATAGGATTAGGGGTCTCCCGGGGACAGGAGGTTGCAAAACTGGGGGATTGGTTAGGTACTCTTTGAGGTCATCATAGTCCTTTTGACAATCTTGATTCCATTCGAACTTTACCCCTGCCTTAAGTAATTCATAGAATGGGCGGCATCTCTGAGAATGTTGAGATATGAATCTCCTAATGAATTGCAACCGACCAATCAGTCCTCGAAGTTCCGTAATGTTCTTCGGCGGAGGCATGTCCATGACGGCCTGTGCTTTATTATGATCAATCTGGATCCCCCGTTTGCTTACTATGAACCCTAGCAATTTCCCCGAAGAGACTCCGAATACACACTTCTTCGGATTCATTTTAAGCTTATATTCCCTGGCTCTCTGCAGCACCTTAGCCAGAATAGAGGGGTGTTCTTCTTTTGTCCTTGACTTCACCAAGATGTCATCCACATAAGCTTCCATGTATATGTGCATCATGTCGTGGAAGATGGCCATCATCGCCCTTTGATAGGTGGCACCTGCGTTCTTCAACCCAAACGGCATAACCACATAACAATACGTGCCCCAGGGCGTGGTGAAGGAAGTTTTCTCTTGATCTTCCGGAGCGAGACGGATTTGATTGTAGCCCGAGTACCCATCCATGAACGACAGAGCTTCGTACCCGGCAGTGTTATCCACTAGGACGTCTATATGAGGTAGTGGGAAATCATCTTTGGGACATGCTTTGTTTAGGTCCCTGAAATCAATGCATATGCGCACTTTTCCATCCTTCTTGAGGACAGGGACTATGTTCGCCACCCACTGGGGATATAAGACTACTCTGACGAACTTGGCCTTGTATAACTTATCGACTTCTTCTTTGATCCTCAAGGCCATGTGGGGGTGAAATCTTCTTGACTTTTGTTTAACAGGTGTTGCCCCTGGTTTAAGCACGAGTCGATGTTCCACTAAGGAGGGGTCAAGACCTGGCATGTCCTCATAAGACCAGGCGAAAGAATCGCTGTACTCCCTTAGAACCTTAATTAGATCTTCTTCTACCTGCGACGGGAGATCAGCTGAAATAATGATAGGCCTTGGGTCTTCTTCTGTTCCCAAGTTGATTTCCTTTGTAGGTTCATCCACTGCCGTCGACGGCTGGTCGAATCTCTTTAATCCTTGTGCATATAAATCAGCAGTGTCATCTATATTACTGTCTTCATCTATGGGATCCTTCTCATCCAAAACCTCATAGACGCCTAATCCGTCGTCGCTCCATTCCCCTTCTATTTCCTCTTCATCTTCAATCACAATTGTTGTGGCAACGAATTCCGGACACTTCAGAAGAGCATGACATCGCTGAGCCAAATCTTGCAAGAACCTATCAGGAACATATCGGGAAGGATGCGCAAGCGAGCGCGGCTCAGAATGGGAAGGGTTGGATGCCCTAGAATAAGACCCTACTTCTCTAGACCTAACTGACTCTACTTCCTTAGACTCACTAGACCCTAATCCTAACCTAGGGGAGAGAAGGCTTAGTGGAAGGGAAGGAGCAGGGGATTCGTGCCCCTGGGAGGAGGAGGATGGAGATAGGACAGCGTAATCTTCCACTGAAATCTCCATTTTAAATTTGACGTTTTTTTTTGGAGATCAGTAGAGACTATGCAGCAAGACAGAGGAGGTGGGAGCTGCATGGGGAACAGCTCGGAAAGGATGCCATTGGAGAAAGGATCAGAAGAAGACAACCATATCTCACGGAGCTGAGCATTAGGGGAGAGAGGAGTGAGTAGAGTGGACAGATCAATACACGGACACTTCCCGCGAGCACAAGGGATGAATTGAATCTCCGGTGGATCAATGATGGAGGGATTTATCATGACAGGAGGAAGACGGGGTATGGGCTCCCTTTGTTGCAAGATGGATTGGAAGCGTGAGGGAGACCAAGAGAAAACAATCGGAGAGCTCCCCACCTTTTGCATTTTAACCGCGGGTTGCTTCTTCGGCCTCCACTGTACGAGCCGAACCTCTCGCTGCTTCTGGCGATCTTCTTCAGAAAAGATCCTTTGCAAGGCCTGACTATAGTCGAGCATGTCACCATTTGACCTTCCTGGCAGGGAAGGTGGACTTGCAACTGGACAAACTATATCCCTTCTTGGCTGCACCGGTTCTGGAGCTAATGTGCCGGGCTGGAGAGGCCCCCTGACAAAGTGCTCACGATAATCCCATGTAAGTGGCCCAGAATCACCCATTATAGATAATGTTGTTTCCTTGTAACCAAGGCCTCTTCTGCCCATTTTCTTTCCCTTAGGTATGGGCTTAGTCATTCCTTGCAGTTGCGCCCCGAGGCCTCTCCCCGGTTGATAGCCCAGTTTCAATATGATATTCCACCCTTTTGAATCTCGGATCTGTGGCTTCACTTTGACATTGACTGGAGTAGTGATGGGCTTGGGAGATGTGTAAGCCCAAGGAAAGTTCAAATCAAGCACTGATATGACGGGCCGGCTACTCGGCCATAGTGTGGGAAGAACCTGATCTGAGAGGGCCTTGACCGTCTGTACTGTGGCCAAGCTTTTAACTTTGACGACCCTCCCTTGAAAGGGAAATTTGACGCGCTGATGTGCGGTGGAGGGTACGGCGCCAAGCGTGTCAATCCAGGGACGACCCAAGATAGCCTTGAACATAGGGTCGATGTCGAGAACATAAAATTCCACGGCCATAGTGAGGGGACCGAGCTCCGCCTGAATGGTGATCACCCCGTGACATGCTCGCCTTGAGTTGTCATATGCTGCTATAGTAGTGGGGGTAGGCTGTAGTAACTCTTCGGATATGTTGCATGCTCGGAGGGTACTAAGTGGGCAAACATTAATTGAGGCCCCGGTGTCAACCAATGCTGCTTCAATGTCGACTTTGTTCAGGGTAATTGTTATGCAGAGTGGCTTTTGTCGAGCCCCTGGAGGTGCAAGCTCGGTTTCTGAGAATGTAATTGCCGGCCCTTTGGAAATAGTTGCCAATGCCGTTGGTAAACTATCGACTGCCATGTCTTCGCTAACCATTACTTTCTGCAAGAAGTCCCTCAGTGCATCCTGATGAAGGGTGGACCTTTTGATTAACTCCAACACGGATATCTTAGCGGGTACTCTATCCAGGTGATGTAGCAAATCATATTGAGTACCCGGCAGAGGTTCAGCCTCCTCTTGCTCGGCCGTTGGCTGGGTGGACTGGGGATTGGAAGCAGTAATGTAATTCCGATGGAACATCTTTCCGCTTCTTAAGGCACAGTTTGCCGCAGTATCTGAAGATAGTGTGACGGGTGCCGCAGGGTGGATGAGTGGGATAGGCTGTGTGGGGGAGGTGTTTTGGTGGAGCGTGGGGTTAGCGAGGTTAATGGGAGGTGAGTGGATGATAGGTGAGGGATTGGTGGAAGGCAAGGTGGTGGTGAATGTCAATGCGGGTGGAGGGAAGGCTAGTGGATGTTTGAGGACGGGCGAAGGGTTAGGTGATGGTGTGATGATGGCGAGGGGAGTAAGCGTTGGAGGGTATGATGGGATGGAGAATGGTAGAGGGTTCGCTGGAGCGGGTGTGGATGGTAGGATGAGCGGAGAAGGTGTTGGTTGCATGGGGAGGAGGAAGGAAGGGTTGCAGAGGTTGTGGTGGAAGGCCATCACTTGTGGTGCGGCGCCATCATCATCGAAAGACCACCCGGCATTGGGAGCCGGTGGTTGAACCATGTTAACTTGTGCTGGTGCCGGCGGCTGCTGCTGAGGAGCGGGTGGATGATTCGGCATCGGGTTCTGATGGATGCCTAGGTCTTGCACTTGCTGTGGTTGCTGTTGTTGTGGCGGCTGCTGTGGCTGCGGTGCTTGATGCTGCTGCACTTGCTGCCCCTGCGGCTGCCTCCTCTTCTCTTTAATCTCCACAATGGCCCTATGCATTTCGGCCCAGTCGATTCTCTGCCCTTCATGAAGGTCATATACTAGATCTCGGAATTGATAACATCCTTCTATGGTATGGCCTGGCTGCCTATGGAACATGCAATATTTGGTTTGATCAACCGCCGGGTTCCAAACAGGCCGTTCCGGAGGAAGTTGAATTGCATTTACTGACATAAGTGCCGAGAAAATATCCGTAAGTGTCTCGGGCAATGGAGGATATTGGGCTCTCCTGGGAGCCGGGCGCTTGCTGTTTGGATTGTTGCTGCTGTAGCCACTGGGTGGAGGGACGTTATGGTATTGTGATGGTGGTGATGGTTGTTGTGGTGTGGTGAAGGCGTTTTGTGGAATGGTGAAGGCGTTCTGTGGAATGGTGAAGGCGTTTTGTGGAATGGTGAAGGCGGGGGGAGTGTTTTGTGGAGTGGCCTGGAAGTTGTGCGGAGTGGAGTTTTGTGGATTCCGGGGGTTTTGATTGTAGCAGAAAGGTGCGGCCTGATACGGAACAGCAATAGCTTGTACTTGCTCATTTGTTTGGACCCCCTCAGTAACCGGCCCTTGTGGTTTCTTGTGGTGCTTGGGCTTTTGGTTTTCGAATAGAGAATGGATAGGGGAGTCCTTGAATTGAGTCTGTGTGAAGCGCGCCCGGCTGTAGAGTTGATGCATGTTGGCTATGTCATTCATTGCCAGGATGTTGCGAAAAGTCGGCGTGGCATTGGAGATTAGTAGTTTGACCTTCTCTTCCTCCGGAATATGGCCAGGTACTCTGGCGGCCATCTGCCTCCATCTGTCTGCATAGGTGGCGAAGTCTTCCTCCGGCTTCATCTTCTCTGCTACTAGATCTGTGAACGAATATTCTGGCCCGACCCTGTCTTGAAACCGCTGAATGAATTTGTCCTTAACTACCTTGAAACTCTCGGCCTCTTCCAATGGCAGAGAATAAAACCATTCCAGAGCAACTCCATCTAAGGATCGGCGGAACAGGTACGCCATGAGGCGATCATCATACTGGAACTGCGCCGACTCATATAGAAAATCCCTCACATGGATAAAGGGATTGCTGTTCCCATCATATTTGCGATAGTTAGGGAGCTCAGATTGCGGAGGGAACCGAATGTTTTGGAAGCTCGGAATAGGAATATCGGCCAAGGATTGTGGGCCAACCCTTTTCTGGAGGAAGTCAAGCTGTTGCTGCATGGCGGCCCACTTGTTAAGCAAGTCCTGCTCTTGGGAGGGAGCAGGGGTAGCGAAGGACGTCGATTGTTGAGGAGCAGATGGAATGACGGTGGCAGACGGGGGAGGCCCATAGGCATGAGTAGAAGGATAGACAGTGGAAATAGGGGGCTCGTAAGAAGAATATTGAGCCTGAGATAGACCCGGATGGGAGTGAGTTTGGGCCGCCCCTTGCTGAGGGTGTAAGAAATCAGAAGGGTTCATGAGAAGCTGTGAAGCCACCGAACCAGAATTATGATGATCCACCTGGACAAAAGGAGGGATAGGCGATTTCCCTTTATCAAAGGACTGATGGGCTGAATTGGAAGATTGGCCCATCTCCATGCCGGCAAAAGTGATGGTCCGAGGTTGGACCGGAGTGAGGTCAATCGGATTGGGCTGAACGGACGGCCCGACAATGGAAGGATTAGATTGACCTTGAATGGCGGCGGAGGGAGGAGCGTTGGACCCTTGCATAGCTTGGTATAGGACTTGAAGTTGAGCTGGGTCCAATTGGGCCATCATGTGAAGGACGGAGCCCGCGGAAGGAGTAGCGAGAGAAGGGGTACCTTGACTGCCTCCCACAGACGTGGAAGACTGGAGAGGGGCAGTCCCTTCTCCGGAAGGAAAGGTAGCAACCCTAGGGGGGTTTTCAAGGAGCCCTTGAGGAAGAGATTCCTCTTGGGAGCGCGGAGGATTGAAGGATGCCATGGTGGATTCGAAGAGGGGATTGGAATAGAAAGTGAAGGAAGAAGCGACTGGAGAAGACGACTCAAACGGACGAAAGCAGCTCCACATGCAACGGACAACCTTGGAAAATGCAAAAACAACCAACACAAAACACACAATGAGCAATCAATCTTAGGTGTTCTAACAAGATGCAAGTGATAAGAGATGAAGACACTCAAGAATCGAGCAAGTTGTTTAGAATGATGCGACAGTATTCTTATGATTTCTCCTTTGGAACCTTAGTGAATTGATTGATATGTGCTCTCAACAATGGGTCCCTAGTAGGAGATGGATATAGGACTTGGTTTGACTCTAAGTGTAACCACTCAATCACTTGTGCAACCCTAGACACAGGGTGGGAAAGGTACAACCAGCCCGGCGTCCGTGTGGGAATCCACGGCTCGCGGGGACTTATGGAGGTCCCTACTGTGATTTTCTAGTCGGCCCCAAGGAATATGGAGACGAGAGGTCCTCACAACAAGGTAGGAAAATGCAATCTAATGTATGAAGAGATGAATGACCCTATGTGCACCGGAGTGCATGCAAAGTCTAGCCTAACAATCTAACAATCAATAGTGCACAACATAACATGCAAATATGAGCAAAACAAGGGGAGGGCCAAGTGTCATCCAAGCCACAAATCACAGCACAAACTGTGGAAATAAATGCACCTCGGATGCGTACCTGCCAGAAGAATAACGGTCGAAGGCCCCTGCGTCAGAAATAAGTAACGGTCGAAGACCAGACCGCCGGACAATATATAACGCAGGGGGACGAGGCCGTCAGATGAGCCAGGGAACCAAAAACCAACAGAAGTAACCGGAAAGCCCGTAAAGCTCACACATCAAGATGAAAGCGGCGGTCTAATGCCCGTGCGTCAGAATGCTGTGACGCGTGGGCACAGGACCGTCAGAAGGCTCAGAAAACCAGGATGAATAATGAAAACAACGGGAACAAAAGATGACTGAACAAGTAGATGATGGCAGGTTTAAACAAGAATCAGAAGCACGATTGGCACAAGCTGTCCCACCGTGATCGCCAAAAAATTATCTGTTGATATTTATTTACCTATCTTTAATCTTACTTATGAGGTTTGCTAAGTAATATGGAAAGATGACAAACAAGCCATCAAAGATCTGCTCAAACCTATGAACATGTGAACATGAACCTAGGCAATCATAGCTAGCTCTAGCATGGGCATGCTATCTCAATCAAATTACACTAAGGACAAGGAAAAACACACGCCGGGGCATGGAGCAAGGAGTAAATAAAAACACGCCACTAGGGATAGAACAAGCAAGGAAGTAAAGATGTGATGAAGGAAATAGCTATTGCCCAGTACCAAGGAAAGATGTGATCGCCACCAAAGTAAACACAAGTCAAAGACTCGAATATACCTTGGAAATAGGTGGATGAAGCACCCGCCCACGGGAGAGAAAACCAAAGAAAGCCTGCAGATCAGCTTGGAAGTAACGCCCAGCGACCCGTGCGTTGCTTGTAAGTAACGGTCGCACTCTAGACCGCCAGAAGAAAGTGACGCTCCTTCACCAGACCGTCAGATGACCTGCAGTAGTAAAGCTTGAATTCTTTTAACTCCAACTCTTCCAGCCGGCTAGAAGACTTGGGCCTCGTGCTAATGAACCTGTAAACCTGCCAAAGAAGTAGAAAAGACAAGACAAGACAACCTCAATCAGCCCTCTTTGCAAGCATAGCATCAATTCTTAAAGAACTTAAGAACATCAAAAGGAGAGGGAATTACCGGGGAGTTTTGGTTTTTTAACCCCTCTGGGCGTTTTTAAAAGTTGGGAGGATGTTTGTATGCTTAAAGAACAGTGAAAAACATGGAGGAGGAGGAGGGACAATGCTTTGTTTAAAAAGACCAAGGAAGAACTCAAGCATGCAAAGATGAACTTGAAAGATCAAAACAAAAAGTACTCCCTTGACTGGAAGATGGATGGACGTGGGAAGCAACTCCTCCTGGATGAAGATGGCTCCTGAGTTCGGCAGCACTTCGTCGTGAATTAAAATCTCCTCCTCCCTTGGCCATGAATTCAAGGGTTCTATTTATAGACCCTCAAAACTCGTAGGTCGAGTAGAGGATAATTCAGCAGGAAAAAGGGATAAGTCTTAGCAAATCTTGAGGATAATATCACCAAGAGTCCAAAGAAACAAACGGGAAGTCCTGAGGATCGGATTAGAAAGAGATAAGGTCAATCCACGTTCTTATCTCACACACGGAGTAGCAGAGAAAAGGCCTGAACTGCCAGGACTCCCGGAAAGAAGTAACGGCTGTACGATAGACCGCCACTTGGAAGTAACACACCAAGGAACGACCGCTATTTGCAACCTTATCCAAAGTGATAAGATCAACGGAAAGAAGCCCCAACAAGCTGGACTCTTCAAGGAAATGACGGTCAAAGCATAGGGCGTCATAAGGAAACAACGGCTGCACGACAGACCGTTATTATCAACGTGGATTCAACATGATAAGCACTGAACACGTGGCCTTAAGCCTTAGGACTCTTCAAAGAGTAACGGTCTAAGATCCATCCGTTAGAAGTAAGTGACGCACCTGTCTGGGACCGTTATTTAGCATTGAGATTCAAGAATATAGGGAAGGGTTTTGATAAGCTTTATCCAACGAAATGCTACCGGGAGCCAATTCTTTATCCAGAAGAAGACTCAAGAAACAGGCTTCAACTGATCAGGAGACTCGATGAAAAGCGAACAACTCGGAGCATCATATTGAATGAATAAGGAGATGACCCGACTTATGGGTATAAAACGGGTGTCAACAGCTGGGTCATGACCACGTCGGGGTTGGAGCCGTCGGCCATGTTGGTTGCTCACGGGCCTTTTCATGTTCAGACACAGGTCCATGATAGAAACGCGACGAAAATCGAGGCGAACCCGTTCAAATGTTTGCCGAACATGCGGCAATTTTAGTAGTGGCTCGGAGGGGATCCGGCCTGAGGAACGAGTTCGGTCTGATTGGAATGTCGGCCCAAGACTAGGTCGGGGCCTGGCCATGTCGGGATAATTCCCAAGACTCAGGCCCAACCTGGAAGGGCGGCATTGTTGTTCCTTCAGCATCGGGTCACGGGAGAGACGGGGCTGCAACATAGATTTAACATTTTCTTTATCTGGGCTTTAAATTATGTGCATATATATTTTATTGCTTATTTCCCTTTTATGTATTTATTCTGGATGATTTCTCCATTTTGTTTATTATTATTACTATTATATTTTCCCTTTCCTTTTTTACTATTATTATTATTTCATATTTTTTTATTCATTTCTCATATATATATTCAGGTTTATTTATTTATCATAATTTTTATTAATTTATTATCATTATTATCATTATCATTATCATGACATATTTATATATGTTTATATATATTTATTTTGGAAGGAAAAGTGGGTCGTTGTGGGCAAAAAGGGGTGTATCGGCGAAGGCAGGGAGAGCGTGCCGGAGAGGGGCTGGGAGAGTGTGCCGGTGAAGGGGCAGGCTGGCGTGCCGCTGAAGGGTTGAAGTCTGCACATTGGCCGGTCGCTACGACATAAAGTCCGTACATTCATCAGCCCAAAGTATATACGTTGTCTATTCAACCAGCACACAAAGTCCATACGTTCTTCAGCTCAAAGTCTGTACATCGGCTGCATTCATCAGCTCGAAGTCTATACATTGGCTACATTCATCAGCTCGAAGTCTATGCGTTGGCCAGCTCAAAGTCTATACATTGGCCAGCTCAAAGTCGGTACATTGGATGGGTTCATCAGCTCAAAGTCTACACATTGACCAGCCCAAAGTCTTTACGTTGGCCAGCTCAAAGTCTATACATTGCAGCTCAAAGTCTATACATTGGCCAGCCCAAAGTCTGTACGTTGGCCAGCTCAAAGTCTATACATTGCAGTTCAAAGTCTGTACATTGCAGCTCAAAGTCCATACATTGATCAACTCAAAGTTTGTACACTGCAGCTCAAAGTCCATACATTGGCCAGCCTAAGGTCTGTACGTTGGCCAGCTCAAAGTCTATACATTACAGTTCAAAGTCTGTACATTAGCCAACCCAAAGTGTGTATGTTGGCCAGCTCAAAGTCTATACATTGTTCAGCTCAAAGTCTATACATTGGCCAACCCAAAGTCTGTACATTGGCCAGCCCAAAGTCTGTACATTGGCTAGCCCAAAGTCTGTACGTTGGCCAACTCAAAGTCTATACATTGTTCAGCTCAAAGTCTATACATTGTCCCTTGGCTGTAGTTCAAAGTCTGTACATTGGCCGGCCCAAAGTCTGTACGTTGGCCAACTCAAAGTCTATACATTATTCATTGGCTGTAGTTCAAAGTCTATACATTGCAGCTCAATGTCTATACATTATCCCTTGGCTGCAGTTCAAAGTCTGCACATTGGCTAGCCCAAAGTATGTACGTTGGCCAACTCAAAGTCTATACATTGTTCAGCTCAAAGTCTATACATTGTCCCTTGGCTGCAGTTCAAAGTCTGTACATTGGCCGGCCCAAAGTCTGTACGTTGGCCAACTCAAAGTCTATACATTGTTCATTGGCTGCAGTTCAAAGTCTATACATTGCAGCTCAAAGTCTATACATTGTCCCTTGGCTGCAGTTCAAAGTCTGCACATTGGCCAGCCCAAAGTCTATACGTTGGCCAACTCGTTGGCCAACTCAAAGTCTATACATTGTTCATTGGCTGCAGCTCAAAGTCTATACATTGTCCCTTGGCTACAGTTCAAAGTCTGTACATTGGCCAGCCCAAAGTTTGTATGTTGGCCAACTCAAAGTCTATACATTGTTCAGCTCAAAGTCTATACATTGTCCCTTGGCTGCAGTTCAAAGTCTGTAGATTGTCCAGCCCAAAGTCTGTACGTTGGCCAACTCAAAGTCTATACGTTGTTCATTGGCTGCAGCTCAAAGTCTATACATTGCAGCTCAAAGTCTATACATTGTCCCTTGGCTACAGTTCAAAGTCTGTACATTGGCCAACCCAAAGTCTGTACGTTGGCCAACTCAAAGTCTATATATTGTTCCTTAAAGTCTGTACATTGGGTTCCACTTCAGAGAGTGAGAAGAGTGTGCCGCTGAAGCGCCTAGAAGGTGTGTCGTTGAAGGGTTGATAAGGTGTGCCGCTGGAGGGCTGATAGGGTGTACCGGCGAGGGGAAGAATGAGACGGTGGAGGAGTGTGCCGGTGAGGAGCCAAGAAGGTGTGCCGTTGAAGGGCTGATAGGGTGTGCCGCTGGAGGGCTGATAGGGTGTGCCGCTGGAGGGCTGATAGGGTGTACCGGCGAAGGCTGGAATGGACCTACCGATGAAGGCCACTCCTCTGTTACTTGTTTTTAAGGCTTTTCTTTTCTTCTTTTCTTTGAGTTTTATACAAATCTTTCCTCCTTCTTCTTGCAATCAGTTGTTGTTCTATTCGTTTGATGGTTTTGTTATCTTTTGATATGTATTTCTTATCCCATTCATTTGTTGCATCCTTTTGCCCCTTTTTTATGTGTTGTTATTTTTTAACAAAAATTCGGCAGCATCTCCCCTTGACCCGAGCGTAAGGGAGATAAGGGAACGCGCCCACATGGAGTGGCGGAACCCAACAACTGGAGGTGGGCGCCCGAGGGCGGCAACACCTTGATAAAACCTCAGAAAACACGGGGAAAACAACGAGCCGAAGACCTCTAAGACTGGATAGGGTGGGCTGGGGGTTAGTCAAGGCGTACCGGCCAAGGACAAGCACAGGGTGCTTGAGGGGTGTACCGAGCTAGGGAGAGGCCAGGTGTGCCACTGGGGCACCAAGGGGAGGTGTACCACTGGGGGGGCTACTATGGGTGTGCCGGTCAAGGTGCCGGAAGGGTGTGCCGCTGGGGGAAAGTGCAGGTGCACCAGACAGGACTCCAAAAGAGGGTTGGTCTGCTAGCGGGGAGGGGTGTTAGACCGATCAAACCCACAGGGACTTCCGGCAAAAGGGAAAAAGGTGCAAAGGGGCAGGCACAGGTGAGGGTACTGGCACTGGGCTTCACAGGAGAAGGTTCATGACCTCAAACCTTTCAAGATGGTGCCACATCCGGAGGAAACTGTCGGCGTGAGGGATGAACGCAAACACCGGAAAGCGAAGGGAAAAACGATCAAACGCACTGTGACCCAAAACAATGAGACAAAGAGAAAACCCACTGAGGGGGGGAAATCTTCATTCATGGGAGATAAAGGGCCGTAGCCACCCATATACATCACAAAACATGCCCGAGCTAAGGCTATAGGCAAGAAAGAAAACCTAAGAACAAAGGAATAGAGAGGGGGAAAACAGAGAAACAAAAAAGGAGGAGGTGTTGGGGATCGAAGCAGGGACGATCGTCCACTGCTCTTTCCCCCACCTTCCCCTACTACATCAAGCCCTCTCTCTCTCTCTTACTCTCTTCTCGTTGCCTGGTGACTGTCGGAAGACTCCACGCCGGAGCCCTCTCCCTTTTCTTCTCTCTTCTTCTTCTTCTCGTATGCAACCCCCTCTATTCGTCTCTGCCTCTGGGTCACTTCTCCGTCTGTCCTCCTTCTCTTCGCCGGAATGGGAGTGGTTTAATACTCCCAGCAGTGGGAGCCCTCGAGCACGGCGGTCGGAGGCGGGAAGCGGCTAGTCATGATGGGGTTTGACTTCCCCCGTTCTGGACGTCAGGGGAGTAGCCTGCGTGGCCCAACCTCTGGTTGACACCTCGGACAACTCACTGCGCACCAAGGATACGTAGGGCATGGGCGTCACGTCGTTCGGGCGTTGAGACGCCTTCACGCTGTGCCACTGGCGGGCTCAATAAGTGTGCCGCAGGAGGGCAAAAAAGGCGTGCCGCTGAAGCCCCAAAGGGGCGTGCCGCTGATGCCCCAAATGGGCGTGCCGCTGAAGCCCCAAATGGGCGTACCGCTGAAGGCCAAAAATAGTGTGCTGTTGAAGGCCTGAAATAGTGTGTCGTTGAAGGCTTGAAATAGTGTGCCATTGAAGGCTTGAAATAGTGTGCCGTTGAAGGCTTGCAGGGTGTGCCGTTGAAAGGGCACAAGGGCGTGCCGCTGAAGGCCCAGGGGTGTACCGCTGAAGAGCTAAAAGGCTGTGTCGCTGAAGGCCCAGGGGTGTACCGCTGGAGGGCCAAAAGGCTGTGCCGCTGAAGGCCCAGGGGTGTACTGTTGAAGGGCCAAAAGGTTGTGCCGCTGAAGGGCTAAAATAGGCAGTTCTGAGCCCGTTGTGAGCACGAGTTGTGGCCCATTTAATTTTCTTCGAGGCCCATGGATTGTGGGGGCTCTTGGTGGTTGATTTCTCTTCACTGTCGTGACTCCGGAGATGGCTTCACGGCAGTGTGCATATTTGGGGAGTCCGGATGACTAGTCCCTCCGGGGCTTCTTCACTCGGTGTCGTTGTTAATGATGGGCTGAGCTGGATATCTGTGTGTGTAATTTTTGGTGTCCACAAATGCCCCCCACCCACGGGTAGCGCAGGCGAAGGATGAGCCGGGCGGTGCCCGCGGGTGTACTGGTCTCTTTTCTCTTCATCGGCACCGACGGGGTGTCGGGAGCTGACGTAGCATGCTTGTCTCTTCTCCACTTCATCAGTGCCGACAGGGCGTCGGGAGCTGCCGTAGCATGTTGGTCTCTTCTTCTCTTTTTCATCCGTGCCGACAGGGCGTCGGGGGCTGACATGGTATGCTGGTCTCTTTGTCTCTTCGTCAGTGCCGACGGGGTGTCAAGAGCTGTCATGGTTTGTTGATCTCTTTGTCTCTTCGCCAGTGCCGACAGGGTGTCGGGAGCTGACCTGGTTTGTTGATCTCTTTGTCTCTTCGCCAGTGCCGACAAGGTGCCGAGAGCTGACCTGGTTTGTTGGTCTCTTTGTCTCTTCGTCAGTGCCGACAGGGTGTCAGGAGCTGACCTGGTTTGTTGGTCTCTTTGTCTCTTCGTCAGTGTCGATGGGGTGTCGAGAGCTGACCTGGTTTGGTGATCTCTTTTTCTCTTCGCCAGTGCCGACAGGGTGTCGGGAGCTGACCTGGTTTGTTGGTCTCTTTGTCTCTTCGTCAGTGCCGACAGGGTGTCGGGAGCTGACCTGGTTTGTTGATCTCTTTGTCTCTTCGCCAGTGCCGACAAGGTGCCGGGAGCTGACCTGGTTTGTTGGTATCTTTGTCTCTTCGTCAGTACCAACAGGGTGTCGGGAGCTGACCTGGTTTGTTGGTCTCTTTGTCTCCTCGTCAGTGCCGATAGGGTGCCGGGAGCTGACCTGGTTTGTTGGTCTTTTTGTCTCTTTGTCAGTGCCGACGGGGTGTCGGGAGCTGACCTGGTTTGTTGATCTCTTTGTCTCTTCGCCAGTGCCGACAGGGTGTCAGGAGCTGACCTGGTTTGTTGGTCTCTTTGTCTCTTCGCCAGTGCCGACAGGGTGTCGGGAGATGACCTGGTTTGTTGGTCTCTTTGTCTCTTCGTCAGTGCCGACAGGGTGTCGGGAGCTGACCTGGTTTGTTGATCTCTTTGTCTCTTCGCCGGTGCCGACAAGGTGTCGGGAGCTGACCTGGTTTGTTGGTCTCTTTGTCTCTTCGTTAGTGCCGACAGGGTGTCGGGAGCTGACCTGGTTTGTTGGTCTCTTTGTCTCTTCGTCAGTGCCGACGGGGTGTCGGGAGCTGACCTGGTTTGTTGATCTCTTTGTCTCTTCGCCAGTGCCGACAGGGTGTCGGGAGCTGACCTGGTTTGTTGGTCTCTTTGTCTCTTCGTCAGTGTCGACAGGGTGTCGGGAGCTGACCTGGTTTGTTGATCTCTTTGTCTTTTCGCCAGTGCCGACAAGGTGCCGGGAGCTGACCTGGTTTGTTGGCCTCTTTGTCTCTTCGTCAATGCCGATAGGGTGTCGGGAGCTGACCTAGTTTGTTGGTCTCTTTGTCTCTTCGCTAGTGCTGACAGGGTGTCGAGAGTTGACCTTGTTTGCTGATCTCTTTGTCTCTTCGTCAGTGCCGACGGGGTGTCGGGAGCTGACCTGGTTTGTTGATCTCTTTGTCTCTTCGCCAGTGCCGACAGGGTGTTGGGAGCGGACTTGGTTTATTGGTCTCTTTGTCTCTTCGTCAGTGCCGACAAGGTGCCAAGGGCTGACGTAGTTTATTTGTCTCTTTGTCTCTTTTCTTTTCTCCTTTTTTTAACCACATTACCGGTACAAGCGCCCTTTTGGGTTTTCACCGGCACCGGCCCCCTCTTACTTTTGCCCACGCGCCCTCTCTGGTTTTCACACGGCAGGGTACCCGATTTTGCCTACAGCGCCCCTTCGGGTTTTCGCCACAACTGGGTTGTTGTCATTTTTGCCCTTGTCCCCTTGCAGGGGCAAGTCTGGCGGGGCACCTCTATTTTTAACCTCACTTTCTTTTCTTTTCTTTTTTTTTGATGAGCGAGTGACACGCAAGCGTCGGCTAGGGCACGAAGCCTTGCGCCGGAAGGTAAGGCTCATTCGTTGGCAAGAAGAAAATGCCAGCGCAACAGGAGAATTCGTGCTGATTCTGACGTAGGGTCCGTAATGGCAATATTGTATGGAGTTGGTGGCTAGGGCACGGAGCCTTACGCCGGAAAGAGGTTTATTCACTGGCAAGGGACGAATGCCAGCGCAAGGATAGAGGTTCTGTCGATCCGGGCGTAAGGCCCGTGACGGTGATTTTGCATGAGAGAAGGTGGCTAGGGCGCGAAGCCTTGCGCGGAAAGATAAGGTTCATTCGTTGGCAAGAAGATAATGCCAACGCAACGGGGTTTTTTTTTTTTGTCGATTCGGACGTAAGGTCTGTAATAGCAATATTGTGTGAGAGCGGGTGGCTAGGGCACGAAGCCTTGCGACGAAAAAGGACTTATTTATTGGCAAGGAACTGACGCCAACACTGGGGTGGAGCCGTCTTTGCCCGTGCGGATGTCCGTCTATATGTAGGGGCGTGCATATGGGGGACATATGTATATACATATATATATATATATGTGTGTGTGTGTGTGTGTGTGTGTGTGTATATATATATATTATTATTATTATCATTTTCCCTTCTTTCTCTCTCTTTTTCTTTTCCTCTTCCTCTCCGTTTTTATTTTCTTCTCTCTCTTTTTTTTCTTTTTTTTTGTCGAAATCCCCTCCTTCCCTTCCTTTTTTATTCTCTTCCTCTTTTACCATCTTTCCACTTTTTCCTTTCCCTTTTTTTTTCTCTTCTTTTTTTTTGCCGTATAAGGGGGGCGGGGGGTGGGGCGCCGCTGAAGGGCTGGCTAGAGCGTGCCGCCGGGACACTTGAAGGGCACGCCGGGAGAGAGCACAGGAAGGTGTGCCGCCTAAGGCACTTCGAAGGTGTGCCGCCGAGGGCGCGTGGGAGCGTGCCGGATGGGGCATGTCATCGGTGTGCCGCTGGGGCGCCGGGAGTGTGCCGTTGGAGCGGCAGAAGGGCGTGCCGCTGGAGGCTTCACAATGGGTGTGCCGCTGAGGGCACTTAGTAGTGTGCCGCTGGAGGCCTTACAGGCTGCTACACCGTTGGAGCACTTCAAGAGTGTTTCTTTTTCCTCTCTTCTTCTTTTCACCTTCTCTTCTCTTTTCTCCCCTTCTATATTCCCCTGCACATAAATATGGGGTGAGAATTTATTTAGTGTCCACGAATCGGGAAAGCGGGCTACAAAAGCCTAAATTGGGGAGCGGGCAGGCTGCCAGAGCCAAAATTGGGAAAGCGGGCCATGGGGGCCGAGGTAAGCAGGCTACAAGAGCCAAAGTTGGGAAGCAGGCTATGGAAGCCGAATTGGGGAGGCAGGCCATAAAAGCCAAGGGTATTGGGCAGCGGGCTGCAAGAGCCAAAATTATGGGAAGCGGGCCGTGAAGGCCAAATTCTGGGGAGCAGGCTACGGGAGCCGAGCTCTGGGAAGCGGGCTGTAAGGGCCAAAGATATCGGGAAACGGGCTGCGAGAGCCGAAATTATGGGAAGCGGGCTGCGGGAGCCAAATTATGGGAAGCGGGCTGCGGGAGCCAAATTGGGAAGCAAGTCGCAAAGGCCGAAGGTAAGCAGGCTACACAAGCCAAGGTTACGGGAAGCGGGCCGTGGAGGCCGGATTGGGGAAGTAGGCTATAAAAGCCAAAGGGAAGCAGGCTGCAAGAGCCGAAATTATGGGGAGCAGGCTACGGAAGCCAAATAAGGGAAGCAGGCTACAAGAGCCAAAATTGGGGTGCAAGATGTAAACGCCCAAATCGGGGAAGCAGACTATAGAAGCCGGAGTTGGGAGATTAACGAACCGCGAGGGCAAGAGGTAGGCCATGGGGGCCAAGATTGGGCTCTACAAGCCAGCGCTGGGAAAGTAGGCTTCGCTAGCCGAAATTGAGTTTATTGTATACACATATTTTTGTTATTTATTATTATTATATTTTTTATATTATAAATTTTTTATTCAAGCATGCAAGCATTCATCAACAGACATAACATAAATATAAGTAAGGTAGCTCCCTCTATAGGGGATAGGATAGAGAGATCGCCCAAAATTCGTAGACACGGTGCGCGCCACGAGGCACAATTGGGGGGTGGTGCACCCGTCAAGAGGATATCGCATGTCTTACATGCATAGCCTAAATTCACGCATTTCACTCGAGGCAATTCTCTGTGGCATGGCAGTGCAAATGTGTGAACAAAGAGCCCTGACCATAGGGATATGCAGGCTTTCCTGCTAACATTCGAGGATCACGCTAGTGCCTACACATTAGTTCCAGGCTTTCGACTTTCGGTAGCTTCACACAGCCCCCATCTGTTTATTTTGGTAGCGGATTTCACCGTTCGGCGCGAGTCTCCTCTTGTGTCTCAATGGGGATTCCCGGCTATTAAGATTCATCCTTATTGTGATTCGCTTCACCATTTCGTGCGAGTCTCCTCATTTATTTCAGTGGGGATTCCCGGCTACTCGGCTCCACATTTCTCTCACTTTTCTTTTTTTTCTCTTTTTTTATTTTTTTTATTTTTTATTTTTTTTACAGTGGGGGTAGGCAGCTTTTTCCTCACGATTACCTTTCACGCGAGTGCAGGAATTCAAGCATCCGTAGAGTGCTAAGAAGAAATTCGGGCAATCCCTATAGTTAAAAGCTATTGAACACGCTACGTGCTAAGTGTGGGAGTGTTGCCTCAGGTTTATTTTGTGAGTTGGGTTTAGCGATTCAGCCATGACTCTCCACCTTGACGTGTGCACCCGCCATAATAGGGTTCCCTTCGAGCGCGTGCCCTAACGCCCGTGCATCCGGAATCGGGCGGTATTATTTAGCAAGGAAACACGGTCCTAGAAAATTCCAAGGAGGTGTATTATTCTATATTAAGCAACCATGCAAACAGGGCAATCAAGCATTCTCTTCTTTCTTCTTTTTTGTTTTGTTGTTGTTTTTTTTCTTTGTTTTTCTGTGTTTTTTTTTTGTTGTTTTTTTTCTTTTTTTTTGTGGCATAAGAAAATATTGTTGTTACGTATAAGTGTAGTGGTAGTAGAGGTATTAGGGAAGTAGACCGCGAACCGCTGAAAGGGTATTGGGGAAGCGGGCTACAGAACCCAAGGGACATTAGGGGAGTGGGCCATAAGGGCCGAAATTAGGAAGCTGGCTGCAGGAGCCGAAGTTATGGGAAGCGCGGTGGGATAGATGGATTAACCCTGATAGTGGGCCCCGGCCGAAATGGCCCTATAGAGGGGCATTGGGTAGCGGGATGTGAGAGTCGAAGAGACGAGTCTCTTTTGTTCCCTGGCCGGGGAAGGGTCCGGACCAAAGTGAAAGGTTTATTCTATTGTCCTCTGGCCGGGGAAGGATCCGAACCAAAGTGAGAGGTCTATTATTTTTTTTTTAACTGGGAAGCTGTCGGCTGAGGTGCCAGTGATGAAGTAGCTGTCGGCTAGGAGCCGATGATTATATAGCTGTCGACTCGAAGGCCGATAATGAGGTAGCTATCGGCTTGAGGGCCGATGATTGGACAGCTGTCGGCCCGAAGGCCGATGAAGGGGTAGCCATCGGCCAAGAGCCGATGATGAGGTAGCTGTCGGCTCAAAGGCCGATAATGAGGTAGCTGTCGGCTAAGAGCCGATGATGAGGTAGCTGTCGGCTCAAAGGCCGATAATTAAATAGCTGTCGACCCGAAGGCCGATGAAGGGGTAGTTGTCGGCTTGAAGCCCCGATGGCTGAAAGTTGGTCGGTTTAGCGCCCCGTCGGCGGAAGGTCTAGTCGGTTTAACGCCCTGTCGACGGAAGGCTTAGTCGGTTTAACGCCCCGTTGGTGGAGGGTTTAGTCGGTTTAACGCCCCGTCGGCAGAGGGTTTAGTCAGTTTAACGCCCCGTCGGTGGAAGGTCTAGTCGGTTTAACGCCCCGTCGGCGGAAGGTCTAGTCGGTTTAACGCCCCGTCGGCGGAAGGTTTAGTCAGTTTAACGCCCCATCGGCGGAAGGTCTAGTCGGTTCAACGCCCCGTCGGTGGAAGGTCTAGTCGGTTTAACACCCCGTCGGCGGAAGGTCTAGTCGGTTTAATGCCCCGTCAGCGGAAGGTCTAGTCGATTTAACGCCCCATCGACGGAAGGTTTAGTCGGTTTAATGCCCCGTCGGCAGAAGCTCTAGTTAGTTTAAAGCCCCGATGGCTAAGTATCTGTCGGCTTGAAGTCCCGATGGCTGAATATCTGTCAGCTTGAAGCCCTGATGGCCGAATATATATATATATATATATATATTTGGTTTAACGCCCCATCGGCGGAATATTTTTCGGTTTAACGCCTCGTTGGCAGAATATCTATCGGCTTGAAGCCCCGATGGCTGAATATTTTTCGGTTTAACGCCCCGATGACTGTTCTTTCTCTTCTTCTCTTCTTCTTTTATGGACATGCATGTGCAAAGACCGCGTCTGCCTCGTGACTCTCTTTTTTTTCTTCTCTTCTTCTTTTGTAGAGAGGCAGGTGCAGAGACCATGTTTGCCCCGTGATTGTTCTTTCTCTTCTTCTCTTCTTCTTTTATGGTGAGGCAGGTGCAAGGACCATGTTCGTCCCGTGATTGTTCTTTCTCTTCTTCTCTTCTTCTTTTATGGAGAGGCAGGTGCAAGGACCATGTTCGTCCCGTGATTGTTCTTTGTCTTCTTCTCTTCTTCTTTTATGGAGAGGCGGGTGCAGAGACCGTGTTCGCCCCGTGATTGTTCTTTCTCTTCTTCTCTTCTTCTTTTATGGAGAGGCGGGTGCAAAGACCGCGTCTGCCTCGTGACTCTCTTTTTTTTTCTTCTCTTCTTCTTTTGTAGAGAGGCAGGTGCAGAGACCATGTTCACCTCGTGACTCTTTCTCTTTTTTTTTTGTAGAGAGGCAGGTGCAGAGACCGTGTTCGCCTCATGTGCATTCTTTCTTTCCTTCTCTTCTTTTGTGTGATGAGGCGGGTTCGAAGACCACGTCTGCCTCATGTGTCTTCTTTTGGTTCTGCTCTTCTTCTTTTATGTGAAGAGGCGGGTTCAGGGACCACGTCTGCCTCATGTGTCTCTTCTTCCTTTTCTTCTCTTCTTTTGCGTGATGAGGCAGGCTCGAAGACCACGTCTGCCTTATGTGTCTTTTCTTCCTTTTCTTCTTTTCTTTTGTGTGATGAGGCGGGCTCGAAGACCACGTCTGCCTCATGTGTATTCTTTCTTTCCTTCTTTTCTTTTGTGTGATGAGGCGGGCTCGAAGACCACGTCTGCCTCATGTGTCTTCTTTTGGTTCTGCTCTTCTTCTTTTATGTGAAGAGGCGGGTTCAGGGACCACGTCTGCCTCATGTGTCTCTTCTTCCTTTTCTTCTCTTCTTTTGCGTGATAAGGCGGGCTCGAAGACCACGTCTGCCTCATGTGTCTTCTTTTCCTTTTCTTCTCTTCTTTTGTGTGATGAGGCGGGCTCGAAGACCACGTCTGCCTCGTGCGTGTCTTTTTCTTTACTCTGCTCTTTTTTTCTCTTAATGTGCCCCAGGTTGGGGCGTAGCTTCATTTGGTGTGCATCCCCCTTGAGGGGGGTGTGTTTTGCCTCGTCGCTTCTGTGCCCCCAGGCGGGGTGTATTTTTTTTGCTTCTATGTCCCCAGACCAGGGTGTGTTTTTTTAATGCCCCCGAGGCGGGTGTACCTCTCTTCAAATGCCCCCATGGTGGGGTTACTCTTCACGGCTTCTATGCCCCCAGGTGGGGTATGTCTCTTCTTCAAATACCCCTGAGCCAGGGTGGACTTCTCTTCATATGCCCCTGAGCCCGGGCGTGTTCTTTATAGCTTCTAGGCCCTCGAGGTGAGGTATGTTTCTTCTTCATATGCCCCTGGCACGGGGCGTAGCTCTCTTCAAATGCCCCCGGGACGGGGGTGTATCTATTGCTTCTTATGCCCCCCTGAGGCCGGGGTATGTCTTTTGCTCCTTACGCCCCCCTGAGGCGGGGGTGTATCTCTTTATGGCTTCTGTGCCCCCGAAGCAGAGTATGTTCTTTCTTCAAATGCCGCTTGGGTGAAGTATATCTTTCTTCTCATGCTCCCGGATCGGGATGTATGTCTCTTTGTTTCTGTGCCCCGGGTCGGGGTAGATGCTTCTGCTACTTATGCGCCAAGGGCGAAGTGTATTTTTGTGCCCCCAGGCTGGGGTAGGTGCTTCTGCTTCTTATGCGCCAAGGGCGGAGTGTGTTTCTTTCTGTGCCCCTAGGCTGGGGTACATTCTTCATGTTTCTTATACCCTTTTCGCATGGCATATTCTCTTGCTTCTTATGTCCTTGGATCGGGGCGTATGTTTCTTCTTCTGACGCCCCTAGGTCGGGGTATATTCTTTCTTCATGTGCTCCCAGGTCGAGATGTATGTCTCTTTGCTTCTTTACGCCCCCGGGTGGAGGTGTACTCTGTCTCTTTGCTTCCGCGTCCCCCAGGCGGGGTATGTTTCTTCTTCCAATGCCCCTGAGCCGGCGCATATTCTTTATGGCTTCTATGCCCCCTGGCGGGGTATATTTCTTCTTCAAATATCCCTAAGACGGGATGTATTCTTCTCTTTCTTATGCTCCCGAGGCGGGATGTATCTTCTTCAAATACCCCTAAGCCGGGGCGTGTTCTTTATGGCTTCCATGCCCCCTAGCGGGGTATGTTTCTTCTTCAAATACCCCTAGGTTGGGGTGGACTTCTCTTCATATGCCCCTGAGTCAGGGCATGCTCTTTTATAGCTTCTAGGCCCTCGAGGCGAGGTATGCTTCTTCTTCAAAAACCCCTAGGCCGGGACGTATTCTTTATGGCTTCTATGTCCCCTGGCGGGGTATGCTTCTTCTTCAAATACCCCTAGGCCGGGGTGAATTCTTTTCTTCTTCCCAGACACACCGGGGGGAATGTTTGCTTCTTATGCTCCCAAGGTGGGGTGTTTTGCTGCTTTTGATGCCCCCAAGGTGGGGCGTATTGCTGCTTCTGATGCCCTAGAGCGAGGTATCCCCCTTTTTTTATATGCCCCCGGCACGGGGTGTATTCCGCTTCTAGTGTCCCCAGAGTGGAGTGTATTGTCGCTTTTGATGCGGGGTGTGGTTCTTGCTTTTTATGCACCCGAGGCGGGGTGAATTATTCTTCTTTGTTTACGTGCCCCCATATCGGGGTGTATTCCTCTCTTCATATGCTTCCCTAAGCCGGGGGATGTTGTTTGTTCTGCTTCATATGTCCCCCCCCCCCGGGGGGGGGGGGGTGCATGTTGCTTCATGGACTCCGAGCCTGGGGTATGCTCCTTTAAAGGTCCCTAAGCCGGGGTGGATTCTCTTTTCTTCTCATGCTCCCAAGGCAGGATGTAGCTTCTTCAAGTACCCCTAAACCGGAGCGTATTCTTTATGGCTTCTATGTCCCCTGGCGGGGCATGCTTCTTCTTTAAATACCCCTAGGCCGGGGTGGACTTCTCTTCATATGCCCCTGAGTCGGGGCGTGTTCTTTATAGCTTCTAGGCCCTCGAGGCGAGGTATGCTTCTTCATCAAATACCCCCGAGACGGGGGTGTGTTTCTTGGCTTCATATGCCCCGGACGTGGGGTATATCTTTTGTTTCTTATGCTCCCGAGCCGGGATGTGGCTTCTTAGCCTCATATGCTGCCGAGGCGAGGGGTATGTTGCTTTACGTGCCCCCGGGGGGAATACATTTTACCTCTGTTGCCCCGTGGCGGGGTATATCTCTTGACTTCTTACGCCCCCCAAGGTGGGGTGTGTTTTCTTCTTGTGCCCCCGGGGTGGGGTATATCTTTCGCTTCTTATGTCCCCCCCCTTGAGGCGGGGTGAAGTCTTTGCTTCAAATGCCCCTAAATCGGGGTATAGTTTTGTCTCATATGGCCCTGGAGCAGGGGTGTATTTCTCTTCATGTGCCCCTGGGAATGGGGTGTATCTTTGTTGCTTGTTGTGCCCCCAGAGGGAGGTGCCTTTCTATTCATGTGCGCCGGGCACCGGATGTATCTTTGCTTTTTTTTATATGCCCCCGAGGGGGGATTCTTCTTCTTCTACCCCGACATGTCGGGGAATGTCTGCTTCTTGTGCCCCCAAAGTGGGGTGGTGTGGACGCACTTTTTATTTAATAAATCGTTGTTTATTTGTTTATTGACGTTTATTAAGTGTGTGGGCGTGCCAGTCACAAAGTGACGATTTATTGTGCGCTCGATCAGACTAATCAGACGATTGTGTGGTTCGTGTCGGGAACACCCTTGATTAATCGCCGGGAAAAGTGGCCTCATGGCCAACAAACTATATCGAGAGAAACAAGCCGATAGCGGTCTCGAATCAGTCGGAAAGCCCTATGTCTAGGGAAACAAGCATTCGAAATATGTCGGTCACTCAAGGGACCATTTTGATATTCGGACGAGCGTCCGGCTTCAGAGAATCGTGATCATCACGGGGAAAGCTGGAGCATATGTATGCCAGGGTACGGCAAATTTATTGTTTAAAGGGATAGAAGACATTCGGTTGAATCCCGGTTAGAGCGGTCGGAAATCAGCGAGTTTATTGGCCCGGTGCAAGATCGAATCAGGACCATTCCGGGGGCGCCTCCCGCGGTCCAAACGAGACTTGCGTGGGCATCATTAATATTTCCGGTGCCGAAGGGCAGCGGGAAAGTGTCCCGAGACTATATTCCACAACAAAGATGTGTGCAGAGATAGCCGGCTATAGGCCTAGGATGTGGGTCAGGCGATGACCATGGTTGGGGCGAACCCGATGTCCACGCGTGACTCACGAAGGTCTTATTGATATTCCCACACGTAGGGTTTGGGGAAGGCGAGAGCCGTCTCATTCCATCCCGATTTTGTTGGTCATACACGGACCATTTTTATGCTCGGATAAAGGTCCGTATAGAAAACAAGACGGTGACGGGAGCGAATCCGTGCAAATGTCTGCCGTGAGTACGACAAGTTTAATGCAAGCGTGGGATTAGATCCTGGGATATACGTCGGTCACTAACAGACCATTCAGTATTCGAACGTAAGTCCATATTCGAAAAATTGAAGACCACGACAAAGACATACCGAAGGTACGGCACATTTCCTGTGGGTGCGGGATTGGATCCCGGTATATACGTTGGTCACTAATGGACCATTCCTTATTCGAACGGAGGTCCGTATTAGTAGCGTCAAGGACGACGATAAAACCATACGAATATCGGCCGTAGGTACGGCAAGTTTCATGTGGTTGCGAGATCGAATCCCAAAAAAGACGGGTCGAGCTAACGAACTATCGGCCCGGGATAAGTTCGGATCGTGGTCACGTCCGGGCGAGGGCTCCCGAGATCCAAGTCCGATCTAGTGGGGGCGTCATTGCTTTTCTCTTCACACACAGTCCTGGGAAATGAAGGTTCCAAGGTATGCGTGCATGCCGGTCACGGTCGGACCATTCATTGTTCGGACGCGAGTCCACGTTTGAAGCATCGAAGACGATGATAAAACCGTGCAAATGTCTGCCGTAGACACGACAAGTTTAATGTGGGGTTGCGGGATTAGATCCCGGGAGAAGCGGGTCGAGTTAACGAACTATTGGTCCGAGATGTGTTCGGATCATGACCATGTCAGAGATTTCGAGGTCCACGTCCGATACCACAAGGCATCATTGGTTTTCTCTTTGCACCAAGTCCGGGGGAGTGAATTGTTAAGTATGGAGCCCGAACTCGCCATCGTGCACCCTCGCACGTTGTTCGACATGCGCGGTCAGGTCGCGGGGTTCGACCTGCCCGGTCAGGTCGTGGGGGTCAAGCGGACAACGCCACTTGCGGGGGTTTCCGGGGGCAGCGCCCCCGGAACAAAATTGACTTCTTATGAATGGTTTATATACTTCCCTTTATTTTTATTGGCCTTAAGTTTTCTATTATTTCTTTCATTTGGTTAATGGATTTCTTATGAAGCATGCTGGATTACGGAGATGCCAAAGGAGAAGAGGGGCGCGCCGGATAAGGCCAAGAAGGGAGGCGCGCCGGAATAGGGATCATACAAGGGGAGAAAAGGAGCGCGCCAGGTAATGGGGATCCCATAAGGGCACGCCGGAATAGGGGTTGAAATGGGGGGGCGCGCCGGTTTAGTATGTCCAAGAGAAGGAGGGGCCATGGGCGCGCCGGAATTGGGTGATGAATAGTGATGCGCGCCGGGATGGGTATCAGGAAAACAGAGGGAGTTTTGAGTGTGGGGCTAAACCGGCGCGGGGGGGTACTGCGCCGGATTAGCCCACGCCGGATTAGGGCGCGCCGGGTTAAGCTTCTAGGAGGTTTTCTTTCATTCTTTTTGCTATGTTTCTTGTTTCGTTCAACTGTAAGTTAATCTGTTGATTGATTTATTCATCCAATTGGTAGATTAAGTTGATAGAGAGGAAGATTAAGTGTTTTAATTGTTTATTAGGGTGGATAAACATGAGGATTCAAGTGTTTTATTCAGGGGTGAGTTTGTTATACAGGAACTCAGAAGGTTCAGTCTGTTCAGGGGCTTCGTTTGTTGTCTTTTCTTACGTATTCTCTGTTCTTACGTGTTCTTCCTCTGGCAGCATTTGGGCAGCATCTCCCCCGGATAGAGGCTTGCCAGAGACGAATAGGGGAACACCAAACGGAGCAAAGCTCCGGGGTGAGCCTCAAAACTCGGAGTGAGGCCTCCGTTAACCCATAAGTGCCTGTGGAGACTCGAGGACCAGCCTTCAAGAGTTCCAGCAGCTTACAGGTGATGATTTCGTAGGCGGGACGAATTTGTGCCTCAAGAGGGCCATGAATATTCATCCCTCATGTGGGTTCCTTCGAAGGCCATGCCACGGAGAGGCAGGCTTCAAAGACCCTGGATGCATGGAAGAGAACCGGGAGAAAGGGGAGGAGAAAAAAAGCTAGACAAAGGATCGTGTTTGCCAAAAGGGCCTTCTGTTTATTCATCCACCAAAAAGGGGGGAAAACGGCTCGAGCCCAAGAGATTTCATCTCAAAAGAAGAGGAATACATTGCTGAGGGAGAAACGGAGAAGAGATACATCAATGGGAGAGGAGGAACAGAGCACAAGCTCCTCCCCCTCCGAGCTCACCTCTCACTCTCCTCTCTTCTCTTCTCTTCTCCGGCACGGAGACGAAGCTTCTTTTCTCTCTTTTTCTTCTTCTCTTCAATGGCCAGCCAGGGAGGGTTCCAGCTTCTTTTCTCCTTTCAATAGCCCATGCCCTTCTTCTCTGTCGAACATGCAGAGCGTATATAGCCGGCTGCCCTTTTCTTCGCTTGGACGGAAGGAACTCCCGCCACTTCATTCGTCTGCGGTGTCATCCGTTGATTTGCACAGGACACTGGCATTTATCCGAGGAAGGGATGTTTGCTGCTGCTACTCCCCCCATCGATGCTTGTCTTCACCGTCGATGCAGCTACGTTGTCGAACGGAGGTGGAGACAGGGCTCCAGAGCATTGAATGCCCATGGAGACAGAGCTTCAGAGCATTGAATGCCCTCCAGGCACCAGGCTGATGCGAAAACAGGGTATCGGCCAGCGGATGGGATGGCATTTGAGTTAAACCGGCGCGATGTTGTGCGCGCTGGATTAACGACACATAAAGGGGCATGCCGGACTAGCATGGGGCGCGCCGGATTAAGCATAAGCAAGGGGGGCGCACCGGATGGATGTTGAAGGGGGCGCGCTGGTTTAGAGCGCGCCGGTTTAAGGCCCTTTTTCGCCGTTTTAAGCCTCAAATGGATTCTTTTCGAAGTCGCAGCCATTTATTCGAGTGTTGGCGCTCCTGGAGTGTTCTAGTTGCAATGCAAGGCCTCTATAATATTCCATTTGCGGCCTTTGGGGCTTGATCCCAGACTTTACGTAACTTTTGGTGCATGCTGAGACGGTGCCGAAGTTCCTAACTTTTCTCTGATTCAGCTTTCGGAATGGCCGGTCGGAGAGTTGTAGCCGTATCTTCTACCTTGGGGGCTTCCTTAACGGGTAGTGAACCACTAAGCGAGTTCTCGTCCTGATCGGGCGAGGCATGAGGTTTGTTCGGAATTTTCATCTTCGGCTTGCTCTCGAGTGTCGAGACGTGCATACCGTATGATCCTCATCGACATTTTTTGGCGTCCACAAATGCCCCCCACTCACGGGCGGCGCAAGCAAGGGACGATTGCGTGGGGCCCGCGAGTGTGGAGTTGTTCGACGGGACGTCTATTCTTCCGAGCCAGTAGGATGCTGGTCCGATGCAAATTCACAGGAAAGTGCTCACTCCTTCAGCGAAGGGATGAGGGGATCGCTTCACCGCATATGCACGCGGACTGAGATATCAGAGTGGGGGTTTAGTCATCGGTTTGTGGTTAATACCGAAGCAAGAAGTAAGGGTCTATGCGTCGTCTTTAGGCAAGAGGCCTAAAACGACTTAGATGAGGCCAATCCCAAGGGGGCGTTGGTGACTCGTGCTGGGTTTAGGAGAGTTGTTCATTCATCGACTTGGCTGGGAGGTCCGAGCCGAAGGCTTTTGAGAGGGCTCAGATGGAGTGAAATGGATTTTATGCATTCGGGTGGAACGTTTGAAGTGAAGGGTTTATTTGCTGGTGCCGACAGGGTGTCGGGAGGTGACGTGGTCTGTTCATTGGCATGGGGTGAGTGCCAAGGCAGAGGGGTCTTTCATTCATTGACTTGGACGGAAGGTCCGAGCCAAGCAAGGAGGTTCTTTTTATTCATCGGCTTGGACGGAAGGTCCGAGCCAAGCAAGAAAGTTCTCTTTTTTTTTCATTGACTTGGACGGAAGGTCCGAGCCAAGCAAGGAAGTTCCCTTCTTTTTTTTTCTTTTTTTTTATTTATTCATTGACTTGGACGAAAGGTCCGAACCAAGAAAAAGAGGTTTCTCTTCTTTTTTTGTTCATTGACTTGGACGGAAGGTCCGATCCCAGCAAAGGATTTCTTTTTGTTCATCGACTTGGACGGAAGGTCCGAGCTGAGCAAAGGTGTTCTTTTCCCCCTTTTTTATTCATTGACTTGGACGGAAGGTCCGAGGCAAGCAAGAAAGTTCCATTTTTTTTTAATTTGGACGGAAGGTCCGGGCCAAGCGAGAAGGCTCTCTCCTTTTTTATTCATTGGCTTGGATGGAAGGTCCGAGCCAAGCAAAGAGGTTCTTTTTGTTCATCGACTCGGATGGAAGGTCCGATCCGAGCAAGGAGGTTCTTTTTGTTCATCGACTTGGACGGAAGGTCCGAGCCAAGCAAGGAGGTTCCTTTTGTTCATCGACTTGGACGGAAGGTCTGAGCCAAGCAAGAAGGCTCTCTCCTTTTTATTCATTGGCTTGGACGGAAGGTCCGAGCCAAGCAAAGAGGTTCTTTTTGTTCATCGACTCGGACGAAAGGTCCGATCCGAGCAAGGAGGTTCTTTTTGTTCATCGACTTGGACGGAAGGTCCGAGCCAAGCAAGGAGGTTCCTTTTGTTCATCGACTTGGATGGAAGGTCCGAGCCAAGCAAGGAGGTTTCTTTTGTTCATCGACTTGGACGGAAGGTCCGAGCCAAGCAAAGGTGTTCTTCTGTTCATCGACTTGGACAGAAGGTCCAAGCCAAGGGTTTATTCGTCGGTGGGACTGGGAGTTGTAATATTGAGGTGGTCTATTCATTGACAAGGGGTGAGTACCAAAGCAAGGGTCTTTTATTCATGGAACCAGACGAAAGGTCCAGACCATTGGTTTATTCATCGATGCCGACGGGGAGTCGGGGACCGACGTGGTTGTTCATTGACACTGGGTTAGTGCCACAGCAAGGGTCTTTTATTCATGGAACCAGACAAAAGGTCCAGGCCACAGGCTTGTTCATCTATGCCGACGAGGTGTCGGGAGCTGAGGTAGTTTGTTCTTCTCTTCTTCTCTTCATCAGTGCCGACGGGGTGTCGGGAACTGACGTGGTTTATTTGTCTCTTCATCTTTTCATCAATGCTGACGGGGTGTCGGGAGCTGATCTGGTTTGTTGGTCTCTTTGTCTCTTCGTCAGTGCCGAAAGGGTGCCGGGAGCTGACGTGGTTTGTTGCTCTCTTTGTCTCTTCATCAGTGCCGACAGGGTGTCGGGAGCTGACGTGATATGTTGGTCTCTTCTTTTCTTCATCAGTGCCGACGGGGTGTCGGGAGCTGACCTAGTTTGTTGGTCTCTTTGTCTCTTCATCAGTGCCGATAGGGTGTCGGGAGCTGACGTGGTTTGTTGCTCTCTTTGTCTCTTCATCAGTGCCGACTGGGTGTCGGGAGCTGACGTGATATGTTGGTCTCTTCTTTTCTTCATCACTACCGACGGGGTGTCGGGAGCTGACCTAGTTTGTTGGTCTCTTTGTCTCTTCATTAGTGCCGATAGGGTGTCGGGAGCTGACGTGATATGTTGGTCTTTTCTTCTCTTCGTCAGTGCCGACAGGGTGTCGGGAACTGACATGGTTTATTTGTCTCTTCTTCTCTTCATCAGTGCCGACAGGGTGCCAGGAGCTGACGTGGTTTGTTGCTCTCTTTGTCTCTTCATCAGTGCCGACAGGGTGTCGGGAGCTGACCTAGTTTGTTGGTCTCTTTGTCTCTTCATCAGTGCCGACAGGGTGTCGGGAGCTGACGTGATATGTTGGTCTTTTCTTCTCTTCGTCAGTGCCGACAGGGTGTCGAGAACTGACATGGTTTATTTGTCTCTTCTTCTCTTCATCAGTGCCGACAGGGTGCCAGGAGCTGACGTCATATGTTGGTCTTTTCTTCTCTTCGTCCGTGCCGACAGGGTGTCAGGAACTGACATGGTTTATTTGTCTCTTCTTCTCTTCATCAGTGTCGACAGGGTGTCGGGAGCTGACGTGGTTTGTTGGTTGGCATGGGGTTAGTGCCAAAGCAAGGGTCTCTTTGTTCATGGAACCAGACGAAAGGTCTGGGCCACTGGTCTTATGCGTTGGTGGGACTGAAAATATTTTGATCTCCGGCGGGACTTGACGAGTCGACATCCCTCAGAGGCTTTGATGATGATTTTTCTCTCTTCTTTTTTTCTTCTCTTTTTTTTTCTCTTCTTTTCCCTTCTCTTTTTCTTCTTCTCTTCTTCTTCTCTTTTTTCTTCTTCTTTTCTTTCCCTTCTTTTTCTTCTTCCCTTCTTTTTTTCCTTCTTTTCTTTTTTTTTCCTTCTCTTCTTTTTTTTTATTTTTTTTTGAACAACTTTGGATAGCTATCGGCACAGACGTCGATAATGAGATAGCTGTCGGCTAAACGCCGATAATGACATAGCTGTCGGCTAAGGGCCGATAATTTAAAGCTGTCGGCTCAGGGGTCGATAATTGAAAAATGAGCCACGAGGGCAGAGAGGATGGTTTATTCCTTTAACGGTCTGGACGGTGGGTCCAAATCAAAAGGGGTATTCGTCACCCGAAGGGACGGAGAGAAGAGTTGGTTCATGTAGCGACCTGGATGGAAGGTCCAAATCAAAAGGATTGTTCGTGACCCCGAAGGGACGGAGGGGTGGTCAAGTCGCTGACACGGGCTAGTGTTAGCGCAAGGAAAAGGGGATGATTCCTTACCCGAATGGTAGGCTCGGGCCAGGGTGAAAGGTTGTTTCATTCTTTAATGCGCCGGGGGTACCAACTGTATGAAGGGTCTTTTGATTCTTTGGCTGGACGGAAGGTCCGAACCAGAGTAGAGAGAATTCTTTTTGTTCTTCAGCTGGATGGTAGGTCCAAGCCAAAGTGAAAGGATCTTTTTGTTCTCTAGCTGGACGGAAGGTCCGATCTAGAGTGGAGAGAATCTTTTTGTTCTTTAGTCAGACGGAAGGTCCGATCCAGAGTGGAGAGAATCTTTTTTGTTCTCTGACTGGACGACAAGTCCAAGCCAAAGTGAAAGGATCTTTTTATTCTCTAGCCAGACAGAAGATCCGATCTAGAGTGGAAAGAATCTTTTTATTCTCCGACTGGACGGCAGGTCTGAGCCAAAGTGAGAGGATCTTTTTGTTCTCTAGCCGGACGGAAGGTCCGATCTAGAGTGGCGAGAATCTTTTTAGTTCTCTAGCCAGACGGAAGGTCCGATCTAGATTGGAGATAATCTTTTTGTTCTCTGACTGGACGGCAGGCCCGAGCCAAAGTGAAAGGATCTTTTTATTCTCTAGTCGGATGGAAGGTCCGATCCAGAGTGAAAGGGGTCTGTTTGTTCTCTGGCTGGGCAACAAGCCTGAACCAGAGTGAAAGGATTTGATGTTCTTTAATGCGCCGGGAGTACCGGCCGTGAAATCCGAACCCGGGAAAGTGGGCCATGAGGACCGGAGTTGATTTTGCAGAGGTAGGCCGCGAAGGCTGCAATTGGGGAAGCGGGCTATAGAAGCCGAAGTTGGGAGGTTAGCAGGCCGTAGAGACGGGAAGTAGGCCATGTGGGCCAAGATTGGGCAGTACGAGCCAGAACTGGGAAAGTAGGCCACAATGGCCAAAATTGAGTTTTTTTTATTTTTTTTATTATTTTCTTTATTCAAGTATGCAGTCATTCATCAGCAAGCATAACATAAATACACATAAGGTAGCTCCCTCTATAGGGGATGGGAAAGGGACAACGCCCATAATTCGCAAATGCAGTGTGGGCCACGAGGCACGACTAAGGGGTGGTGCACCCATCAAGAGGATATCACATGTCTTGCATGCACAGCTTAAATTCACGCATTTCACCCGAGGCAATCCTCTGTGGAGTGGAGGAGCAAACGTGTGAGCAAAAGGCCCTAAATATAGGGATATGCAGGTTTTCTAAGCAACACTCGAGGGTTACTCTAGCGCCAACACATTAGTTTCAGGCTTTCGACTTTCGGTAGCTTCACACAGCCCCCATCTATTTATTTTGGTAGCGGATTTCACCGTTCGGCGCGAGTCTCCTCATGTGTCTCAATGAGGATTCCCGACTACTAGGATTCGTCCTTGTCATAATTTTATTGCGGATTCCACCGTTTGACGCGAGTTTCCTCATGTGTCTCAATGGGGATTCCCGACTACTAGGCTTCATCCTTATTGAAATTCGCTTCACCTTTTTGCGCGAGTCTCCTCATGTGTCTCAATGGGGATTCCCGGCTACTCAGATCCACGTTTCTCTCTCTTCTTTTCTTGCATCATTTTTTTTAAGCGGGGGTAGGCAGCTTTTTCCTCACGATTACCTTTCACGCGAGTGCAGAAATTCAAGCATCCGTAGAGTGCTAAGAAGAAAGTCGGGCAATCCCTATGGTTGAAGACCATTGAACACATTAAATGTGAAGTGGGGAGTGTTGCCTCGGGTTTATTTTGTGAGTTGGGCTTAGCAATTTAGCCATGACTCTTCCCCTTGACGTGTGCACCCGCCATAATTGGGTTCCCTTTGAGCGTATGTCGTGACGCACGTGCGTTTGGAATCGGGGCAGCATTATTATTTAGCAAGGAAACAAGGTCCTAGAAAATTCCAAGGATGTGTCTTATTCTATATTATAAGCAAGCATGCAAGTAGGGCAGCCAAGCATTTTTTGTCTCTTTTTTTCCCTTTTTTTTTACGTAAGAACATACTGTCGTTACGTATAAGTGTAGTGGTAGTAAAGTATTAGGGGAGCATACCACAAAGGGCCGAAAGGACCGAAATTGGGGAAGCAGGCTATGAGAGCCGGAATTGGGAAGCGGGCTGCAAGAGTCGAGATTAGGAAGCGGGCTACGAGAGCCGAAGGTTGGAGGAGCAGGCATCGAGAGCCAAAATTGGGAAGCATGGCACGAAGGCCAAAGGGAAGCAGGCTACAAGAGCCAAAATTGGGAAACGGGCTGCGAGAGCCGAAGATAAAGGTCTCTATTTTTTTGTTCTCTGGTCGGGGCAGGATCCGAACCAGAGTGAAAGGTTGATTTTTTTTTTTAGCCGGGGAAGGGTCCGAACCAAAGTGGAAGGTTGATTCTTTAATTCTCTGGTCGGAGAAGGATCCGAACTAGAGTGGGAATGTAGATTCTTTGATTCTCTGGTCGAAGAAGGATCCGAACCAGAGTGAAAGGTTGATTCTTTGATTCTCTGGTCGGAGAAGGATCCGAACCAGAGTGGGAGGTTGATTCTTTGATTCTCTGGTCGGGGGAAGAATCCGGACCAGAGTGGGAGGTTGATTCTTTGATTCTCTGGTCGGGGGAAGAATCCGGACCAAAGTGAGAGGTAATATTCTTTAATTCTCTGGTCAGGGCAGGATCCGAACCAAAGTGAGAGGTTTATTCTTTAATTCTCTGGTCGGGACAGGATCCGAACCAAAGTGAAAGGTATGTTCTTTGATTCTCTGGCTGAGAAAGGATCCGAGCCAAAGCGGAAGGTTGATTCTTGATTCTCTAGCCGGGGAAGGACCCGAACAAAAGTGGATGGGTTGATTCTTTAATTCTCTGGCCGGGGAAGGATCCGGACCAAAGTGAAAGGTTTATTATTATTTTTTGATTCTCTGGTCGGAAAAGGATCCAAACCAAAGTGAAAGGTTGATCCTTTTTTATTAGGAAGTTGTCGGCTAGGAGCCGATAATGGGGTAGATGTCGACCAGGAGCCGATGAGTGGAGCTATCGGCTCAAAGGCCGATGAATAGAAAGCTGTCGGCTCAGAAGCCGATAAGGGGATAGCTGTCGGCGTAACGCCCCGTCGGCGGAAGGTTTAGTCGGTTTAACGCCCCGTAGGCGAAAGGGTTTTGTCGGTTTAACGCCCCGCCGGCAAAAGGTTATGTCGGTTTAATGCCCCGTTGGCGAAGTCGGTTTAACGCCCCATAGGTGAAAGGGTTTTGTCGATTTAACGCCCCGCCGGCGAAAGGTTTTGTCGGTTTAACGCCCCGTCGGCGGAAGGTTTAATCGGTTTAACGCCTCGTCGGTGGAAGGGTTTAGTCGGTTTAACGCCCCGTCGACGAAAGGTTTTGTCGGTTTAACGCCCCGTCGGCGGAAGGTTTAATCGGTTTAACGTCTCGTCGGCGAAAGGGTTTAGTCGGTTTAACGCCCTGTCGGCGAAAGGTTTAGTCGGTTTAACGCCCCGTCGGTGAAAGATTTAGTCGGTTTAACGCCTCGTCGGTGAAAGGTTTAGTAGGTTTAACGCCCCGTAGGCGAAAGGGTTTTGTCGGTTTAACGCCCCGCCGGCGAAAGGTTTTGTCGGTTTAACGCCCCATCGACGGAAGGTTTAGTCGGTTTAACGCCCCGTCGGCGAAAGGTTTAGTCGGTTTAACGCCCCGTCGGCGGAAGGTTTTGTCAATTTAACGCCTCGTCGGCGGAAGATTTAATCGGTTTAACGCCTCGTCTTCCAAAAGTGTTTAGTCGGTTTAACGCCCCGTCGGTGAAAGGTTTAGTCGGTTTAATGCCCCGTCGGCGAAAGGGTTTTGTCGGTTTAACGCCCCGCCGGCGAAAGGTTTTATCGGTTTAACGCCCCGTCGGCGGAAGGTTTAATCGGTTTAACGCCTCGTTGGCGAAAGGGTTTAGTCGGTTTAACGCCTCGTCGGTGGAAGGTTTTGTCGGTTTAACGTCCCGCCGGTGAAAGGTTCTGTCGATTTAACGCCCCGTCGGCGGAAGGTTTAGTCGGTTTAACGCCTCGTCGACGAAAGGGTTTATGTCGGCTTAGACTAAAGGTCGTGACGCCAACCACATGCGAAGTCTATTTGTTGGATGGCTGGAGGTAGAGGGTGAAAGACCATGTCTGCCTCAAGGCTCACTTTCTTTTCTTCTCAACTTCTTTTATGAGGGGAGGCGAGTGGAAATACCACGTATGTCTGATGACTATTCTCTTCTTTTCTGCTCTTCTTGTTATTGTGAAGAGGCGGTTTCAAAGACCACGTCCACTTCATGACTATTCTTTTTGTTCTGCTCTTCCTTTCTCATTGATGCCCCCAGACTGGGGTGTATTCTTTTAACATGCCCCCAGGTTGGAGTGTAGCTTTTCTTCATCTGCTCCCTAGGTCGGGAGGTAGGCCTCTTTGCTTTTGTGCCCCCAGGCAGGGGTGTATTCTTTTGGCTTCTATGCCCCCGTGGCGGGGTATATTTCTCTTCACGTGCCCCCCAGGCCGGGGTGTATTCTTTCTGACTTCTATGCCCCTAGGCGGGGTGTGTTTCTTCTCCAAGTGCCCCTAGGCTGGGGTGTATTCTTTTATGGCTTCTATGCCCCCAGGCGGGGTGTATGTTTCCTCTTTAAATGCCCCTAGGCCGGGGTGGATTCTGCTTCCTTACTTCTGTGCCCCCATGGCAGGGTGTATTTGCTTCTTGTGCACCCCGGGCGGAGTGCGTTATTGTTTCCTTTTTATGCCCCCAGGCCGGGGTGTGTTTCTCTTTTTGTGCACCCAATGGCAAGGCGTGTGTTCCTTCCTTCGTGTGCCCCCTAGGTCGGGGTGAGTTCTTGTTTCGTGTTCCCCATGGCGGGATATGGTCTTTGCTTCTTATGCCCCCCATGGCAGGGTGGATGCATGCTTCATGTGCCCCCATATCGGGGCATATTTCTAGCTCAAATACCCCTGAGCAGGGGTGCAACTCTGTTTCTTCTTATGCCCCCAGGTCGGGGTGGATTCCTTTCATGTGCCCCCCAAAGCCGGGGTGTAACTTTTGCCTTATGTGCCCCCAAGTCGGGGTGGATGTCGGCCTTCTTCTCGTTCTCTTGGTCGGCCATGCTTGCCAAAATTTTGTCCTTTCTTTTCTTCTCTTCTTCTTCTCTTTTTTTATGTAATAGACCAAGGTGGGTGTGCAGGAGAGCGCTCACCCCCTCATGGAGGGGATGAGTGGTTCGCTCCACCGCATCAATCCCACAGTGGTAATCTTCGTTCAGCACGGGTCCCGGCGGATATGACCGCACAACCCTCTCTCGTTGATTCTTTCTCTTTCCTTTTCGTTCCTTTCTTCTTTCTTCTTATCATTTCATTTTTTCTTCTATTCTTCTTTTCTTATTTTTTTTTTTTTTGAAAAGGGGGATTTGATTTCCCCTCCCTCTCTTCTTTTCCTCTTCTCTCTTTTTTTTTTAGCGGCCTTCATGATTCCTGAAAGCTGCATATGCCTCAGAGTAGCGTCCTAGAGGCCCTAAAGATAATTACGCCTGGTCCGGCTTTCCCCCCCATAGGGCTGGCGAAGACAACACCTGCAATTCATCAAAGCAGACAAACATTGTTAATTAGGAGGCCATGAGGCCCCGAATCCCGGCGAAGAGATGAAGGGTGGTTCCAGTCCCACCGGACGTCCCAGACTTGTGGACGCACTTTTTATTTAATAAATCGTTGTTTATTTACTTATTTTTTAAATTATGTTTATTAAGTGCGTGGGCATGCCAGTCACAAAGTGACGATTTATTGTGCGCTCGATCTGACTAATCAGACGAGTGTGTGGTTCGTGTCGGGATTGAAACCCGCCGCGCCATAAAGGTCACGGCGTTATTTACATCCCCTCGGAGAGGGGAACACCCTTGATTAATCGCCGGGAAAAGGGGCCTCATGGCCAAGAAACTATATCGAGAGAAACAAGCCGATAGCGGTCTCGAATCAGTCGAAAAGCCCTATGTTTAGGGAAACAAGCATTCGAAATATGTCAGTCACTCAAGGGACCATTTTGATATTCGGACGAGCGTCCGGCTTCAGAGAATCGTGATCATCACGGGGAAAGCTGGAGCATATGTATGCCAGGGTACGGCAAATTTATTGTTTAAAGGGATCGAAGACATTCGGTTGAATCCCGGTTAGAGCGGTCGAAAATCAGCGAGTTTATTGGCCCGGTGCAAGATCGAATCAGGACCATTCCGGGGGCGCCTCCCACGGTCCAAACGAGACTTGCGTGGGCATCATTAATATTTCTGGTGCCGAAGGGCAGCGGGAAAGTGTCCCGGGACTATATTCCACAACAAAGATGTGTGCAGAGATAGCCAGCTATAGGCATAGGATGTGGGTCAGGCGATGACCATGGTTGGGGTGAACCCGATGTCCACGCGTGACTCACGAAGGTCTTATTGATATTCCCACACGTAGGGTTTGGGGAAGGCGAGAGCCGTCTCATTCCATCCCGATTTTGTTGGTCATACACGGACCATTTTTATGTTCGGACAAAGGTCCGTATAGAAAACAAGACGGTGATGGGAGCGAATCCATGCAAATGTCTGCCGTGAGTACGACAAGTTTAATGCAAGCGCGGGATTAGATCCTGGGATATACGTCGGTCACTAACGGACCATTCAGTATTCGGACGTAAGTCCATATTCGAAACATCGAAGACCACGACAAAGACATACCGAAGGTACGGCACATTTCCTGTGGGTGCGGGATTGGATCCCGGTATATACGTTGGTCACTAATGGACCATTCCTTATTCGAACGGAGGTTCGTATTAGTAGCGTCAAGGACGACGATAAAACCATACGAATATCAGCCGTAGGTACGGCAAGTTTCATGTGGGTGCGAGATCGGATCCCAAAAAAGACGGGTCGAGCTAACGAACTATCAGCCCAGAATAAATTCGGATCGTGGTCACGTCCGAGCGAGGGCTCCTGAGATCCAAGTCCAATCTAGTGGGGGCGTCATTGCTTTTCTCTTCACACACAGTCCGGGGAAACGAAGGTTCCAAGGTATGCGTGCATGCCGATCACGGTCGGACCATTCATTATTAGGACGCGAGTCCACGTTTGAAGCATCAAAGACGATGATAAAACCGTGCAAATGTCTGTCGTAGACACGACAAGTTTAATGTGGGGTTGCGGGATTAGATCCCGGGAGAAGCGGGTCGGGTTAACGAACTATTGGCCCGAGATGTGTTCGGATCATGACCATGTCGGAGGTTCCGAGGTCCACGTCCGATACCACAAGGCATCATTGGTTTTCTATTTGCACCAAGTCCGGGGGAGTGAATTATTAAGTATGGAGCCCGAACTCGCCATCGTGCACCCTCGCACGCGAATCGACCTACGCTGTCAGGTCGCGGGGTTCGACCTGCGCGGTCAGGTCGCGGGGTTTCCCGGGGCAGCGCCACTTGCGGGGGTTTCCGGGGGCAGCGCCCCCGGAACAAAATTGACTTCTTATGAATGGTTTATATACTTCTCTTTCTTTTTATTGGCCTTAAGTTTTCTATTATTTCTTTCATTTGGTTAATGGATTTCTTATGAAGCATGCTGGATTACGGAGATGCCAAAGGAGAAGAGGGGCTCGCCGGATAAGGCCAAGAAGGGAGGCGTGCAGGAATAGGGATCATACAAGGGGAGAAAAGGAGTGCGCCGGGTAATGGGGATCCCATAAGGGCACGTCGGAATAGGGGTTGAAATGGGGGGGGGGGGGGGCGCCGGTTTAGTATGTCCAAGAGAAGGAGGGGCCATGGGCGCGCCGTAATTGGGTGATGAATAGTAATGCGCGTCGGGATGGGTATCAGGAAAACAAAAGGAGTTTTGAGTGTGGGGCTAAACCGGCGCGGGGGGGTACCGCGCCGGATTAGCCCACGCCGGATTAGGGCGTGCCGGGTTAAGCTTCTAGGAGGTTTTCTTTCATTCTTTTTGCTCTGTTTCTTGTTTCGTTCAACTGCAAGTTAATCTGTTGATTGATTTATTCATCCAATTGGTAGATTAAGTTGATAGAGAGGAAGATTAAGTGTTTTAATTGTTTATTAGGGTGGATGAACATGAGGATTCAAGTGTTTTATTCAGGGGTGAGTTTGTTATACAGGAACTCAGAAGGTTCAGTCTGTTCAGGGGCTTAGTTTGTTGTCTGTTCTTACGTATTCTCTGTTCTTACGTGTTCTTCCTCTGGCAGCATTTGGGCAGCATCTCCCCCGGACATAGGCTTGCCAGAGACGAATAGGGGAACACCAAACGGAGCAAAGCTCCGGGGTGAGCCTCAAAACTCGGAGTGAGGCCTCCGTTAACCCATAAGTGCCTGTGGAGACTCGAGGACCAGCCTTCAAGAGTTCAAGCAGCTTACAGGTGATGATTTCGTAGGCGGGACGAATTTGTGCCTCAAGAGGGCCATGAATATTCATCCCTCATGTGGGTTCCTTCGAAGGCCATGCCACGGAGAGGTAGGCTTCAAAGACCCTGGATGCATGGAAGAGAACCGGGAGAAAGGGGAGGAGAAAAAAAGCTAGACAAAGGATCGTGTTTGCCAAAAAGGGCCTTCAGTTTATTCATCCACCAAAAAGGGGGAAAAACGGCTCGAGCCAAAGAGATTTCATCTCAAAAGAAGAGGAATACATTGCAGAGGGAGAAACGGAGAAGAGATACATCAATGGGAGAGGGGGAACAGAGCACAATCTCCTCCCCCTCCGAGCTCACCTCTCACTCTCACTCTCCTCTCTTATCTTCTCTTCTCCGACACGGAGATGAAGCTTCTTTTCTCTCTTTTTCTTCTTCTCTTCAATGGCCAGCTAGGGGGGGTTCAAGCTTCTTTTCTCCTTTCAATATCCCATGCCCTTCTTCTCTATCGAACATGCAGAGCATATATAGCCGGCTGCCCTTTTCTTCGCTTGGACGGAAGGAACTCCCGCCACTTCATTCGTCTGCGGTGTCATCCGTTGATTTGCACAGTACACTGGCATTTATCCGAGGAAGGGATGTTTGCTGCTGCTACTCCCCCCATCGATGCTTGTCTTCACCATCGATGCAGCTGCGTTGTCGAACGGAGGTGGAGACAGGGCTCCAGAGCATTGAATGCCCATGGAGACAGAGCTTCAGAGCATTGAATGCCCTCCAGGCACCAGGCTGATGCGAAAATAGGGTATCGGCCAGCGGATGGGATGGCATTTGAGTTAAACCAGCGCGATGTTGTGCGCGCCGGATTAATGACACATAAAGGGGCATGCCGGACTAGCATGGGGCACGCCGGATTAAGCATAAGCAAGGGGGGCGCGCCGGATGGATGTTGAAGGGGGCGCGCCGGTTTAAGGCCCTTTTTCGCCGTTTTAAGCCTCAAATGGATTCTTTTCGAAGTCGTAGCCATTTATTCGAGTGTTGGCGCTCCTGGAGTGTTCTAGTTGCAATGCAAGGGCTCTATAATATTCCATTTGCGGCCTTTGGGGCTTGATCCCAGACTTTACGTAACTTTCGGTGCATGCTGAGACGGTGCCGGAGTTCCTGACTTTTCTCTGATTCAGCTTTCGGAATGGCCGGTCGGAGAGTTGTAGCCGTATCTTCTGCCTTGGGGGCTTCCTTAATGGGTAGTGAACCACTAAGTGAGTTCTCGTCCTGATCGGGCGAGGCATGAGGTTTGTTCGGCATTTCCATCTTCGGCTTGCTCTCGAGTGTCGAGACGTGCATACCGTATGATCCTTATCGACATTTTTTGGCGTCCACAGGTGGATTCTCGACGGCTCCTGCGCCCCCGTTGGTGGGGTGTATGCTTCTTCTTCAGATTCCCCTAAGGCGGGGTGTATTCTTTGTTGCTTCATGTACCCCCGAGTCGGGGTGGATTCTCTTCATGTGCCCCCATGGCGGGATGTACTCTCTTTATGTGTCCCCAGGAGTGGGGTGTGGTTTGCTTCCTGTGCACCCAAGCAGGGTGTATCGCTGCTTGCAATGTCCCCCGAGGCGGGGTATCCTTCTTCTTCAAATACCCCTAAGCCGGGGCGTATTCTTTATGGCTTCTATGCCCCCATAGCGGGGTGTGTTTCTTCTTCAAATACCCCTAAGATGGGGTGGACTCTTTTCTTCTTATACTCCCAAGGCAGGATGTAGCTTCTTCAAATGCCCCTGAGCTGAGGCGTGTTCTTTACGGCTTCTATGCCCCTAGGCGAGGCATATTTCTTCTTCAAATACCCCTAGGCCGGGGTGTATTCTTGCTGCTTCTCATGCTCCCGAGGTGGGATGTGACTCCTTCAAATGCCCTTAAGCCGGGGCGTATTCTTCATGACTTCTGTGCCCCCTGGTGGGGTATGTTTCTTCTTCAAATGCCCCTAAGCCAGGGTGTGTTCTTATACTTTTTTGCGCCCCTCAGGGCGAGGCGCATTCCTCTCCATATGCCCCTAGCATGGGGTGTGCTTTTGTTTCTTATGCCCCCAGGCCGGGGTATGTTCCTTCTTCATATACCCCTAAGCCAGGGTGAGTTTCTCTTTTTTTGTGTCCTCAGGCCGGGGTGAATTCTTTTCTTCTTATGCCCCCATGGCGGGGTATGTCTTTTGCTTCAGGTGCCCCCATATCGGGGTGTATTTCCCATTCAAATGCCCCTAAGCCGGGGTGCAGCTCTATTTCTTCTTACGTCCCTAGGTCGGGGCAGATTCTCCTTCAAATGCCCCGAAGCCGGGGTGTAGCTTTTACTTTGTGTGCCCCTCAGTCGAGGCGGATTCTCTTCATGTGCCCCTGGGAATGGGGTGTATTTCTTTTTTACCTCCTATGCCCCCGTAGCAGGGTATATATCTTCTTCTCATCCCCCATGGCGGGGTATGTGCATGCTCTCTTCGGGAGTGGTGGCCGTGCTTGGCCTCATTGCTGTAAAGCATTCCCCACAGCGGGTAACCATTCACCAAGCTACAATTGTGGCTCGCTGGGTCTTTTAACAACCACTCGGGGGCCATTTTATGCCGGATGGAGGCAGCATGAAGGAGGAACGAGCGGGGTCATTACACCGTGGACTCGAGACCTCCTAGAGTCGGGCGGGATGCCAGGTTTCTTCTTGCTCTTTCAGTCGGCGATGCTGGCCAACTTTTCTTCCTTTCTTCTTTATTTCTCCCCCTTTTTTGTATGATTGACCATGGTGGAGGTGCAGGAGAGCGCTCACCCCCTCAGGGAGGGGATGAGTGGTTCGCTCCACCGCATCAACCCCACAATGGTAATCTTAATTCAGCACGGGTCTCGACGGGCGTGGCCGTGCAGCCCTCTCTCGCCGACTCTTTCTCTTCTTTTTTTTTGCTTCTTTCTTTTCTCTATTTATTCTTTTCTTCTTTTCTCCTTTTCTTCTCTTCTTCTTTTCTTCTTTTCTTCCCTTTCTTCTTGAGGAAAAGGGGAGGGTTTGATTTCCCCTCCCTTCTCTTCTCTTTCTCTTCTCTTCTCTTCCCCTTTTTATAACAGCCCCCATGATTCCTGGAAGCCGCATATGCTTCGAAGCAGCGTCCTCGAGGCCACGAAGGCAGCTGCACCGAGTCTGGCTTCTCTTTTTTTTATAGGACTGGCGGAGACAGCACCTGTAATTCATCAAAGCAGGCAAACATCGTTTATTAGGGGGCTATGAGGCCCTGAATCCCGGCGAAGAGATGAAGGGTGGTTTGGTCCCACCGGGCGTGCCAGACTTGTGGACGCACTAAAATTCGCTTGTTCAGGTGGTTCGTCTATTAAGTGCGTGGGCGTGCCAGTCACCGAAGTGACAATTTATTCGGGCCCCGAAGAGCCCATGGTGCGCTCGATCTAACTTCATCAGACGATTGTGTAGTTCGTGTCGGGACCAAAACCCGTCGCGTCATAAAGTTCACGGCGTCATTTACATCCCCCATACGAGGGAACACCCTTGATTAATCACCGAGATTCAGGGCCTCATGGCCAAGAAAATAATTGCCCGAAAGGTCTATTAGGAAGTATCGAAACACCTGTGTGAGGGTAAGAAGAAAACATTCGCGATCATGTCGGTCGTGTACTGACCATTTAATGTTCAGACGAATGTCCGGCTCAAGAAAATCGCGGTTGTCACGGGAAAATCGGAACGCATGTATGCCGAGGTACGGCAAATTTATTGTTCGGAAGAGCGAAAAACGTTCAGCTGAGCCTCGGTTGGAGCGGTCAAAAACCTGTAAATCTGTTGGCCCGGTGCAAGAGCAAGCTGCGACCATACTGCGGTGGGCCCCCCGCGGTCGAAACAAGACTTGCATGAGCGTCATTAATATTTCCAGTGCCAAGGAGCAACGAGGGAATATCCCTTGAATCGGCTGAAAGGCCCTGTGTCTTGGGAAGCGGACGTTCGAAACATGTCGGTCATTCGGGAGACCGTTTAATATTCAGACGGGTGTCCGGCTTGAGAGTATCATAATCGTCGCAGGAGGACCTGGAACATATGTATGCTGTGATACGGCAAATACATTATTCCGAGACACTGAAAACATTCGGTTAAATCTCGATTAGTGTAGCAGGAAACTAGCGAATTTATTGGCCCGGTGCGAGATCGAGTCGGGACCATACCGGGGGCGCCTCCCGCGGTCCAAACGGGGCTTGCGTGGGCATCATTAATGTTCCCGGTGCCGGAGGGCAACGGGGAAGAGCCCTGGGACTAGATTCCAAAACTAAAACATGTTCGAAGGAAGCGAGCTATAGGCCGAGGGCGTGGGTCAGACAATGACCATAATCGGGACGGACCCAAGGTCCAAGCACAGCCCACAAAGGCCTTATTGATATTCCCGTATATAGGGTCCAGGGATGACAGGAGCCATCTTGTTCTATTCAGATTTCTGTCAGTCACTTGCGGACCACTTGATATTCGGACAAGGGTCCATATTGAAGGTGGGACGTGGATAGGAACAACCCCGTACAAGTGTATGCCGAGTTTACGGCAATTTCAATAAAAGGGCGGGAACAAATCCCGATAGGGTGAATCTGATTTGACGAGCTATCGGCCCAGAGCAATGCTGGGTCATGACCACGTCGGGGTAGGAGCCGTCGGCCATGTTGGTTGCTCACAGGTCTTTTCATGTTCAGACACAGGTCCATGATAGAAACGCGACGAAAACCGAGGCGAACCCATTCAAATGTTTGCCGAACGTGCGGCAATTTTAGTAGTGGCTCGGAGGGGATCCGGCCTGAGGAATGAGTCCGGTCTTATTGGAATGTCGGCCCAAGACTAGGTCGGGGCCTGGCCATGTCGGGATAATTCCCAAGACTCAGGCCCAACCTGGAAGGGCGGCATTGTTGTTCCTTCAGCATCGGGTCACGGGAGAGACGGGGCTGCAACATAGATTTTACCATTTTCTTTATCTGGACTTTAAATTATGTGCATATATATTTTATTACTTATTTCCCTTTTATATATTTATTCTGGATGATTTCTCCATTTTGTTTATTATTATTACTACTATATTTTCCCTTTCCTTTTTTACTATTATTATTATTATTTCACATTTTTTATTCATTTCTCATATATATATATTCAGGTTTATTTATTTATCATAATTTTTATTAATTTATTATCATTATTATCATTATCATTATCATTATCATGACATATTTATATATGTTTATATATATTTATTTTGGAAGGAAAAGTGGGCCGTTGGGGGCAAAAAGGGGTGTACCGGCGAAGGCAGGGAGAGCGTGCCGGAGAGGGGCTAGGAGAGTGTGCCAGTGAAGGGGCAGGCTGGCGTGCCGCTGAAGGGCTGAAGTCTGCACATTGGCCGGTCGCTGTGACATAAAGTCCGTACATTCATCAGCCCAAAGTCTATACGTCTTCTATTCAACCAGCACACAAAGTCTATATGTTCTTCAGCTCAAAGTCTGTACATCGGCTGCATTCATCAGCTCGAAGTCTATAGATTGGCTACATTCATCAACTCGAAGTCTATGCGTTGGCCAGCTCAAAGTCTGTACATTGGCCAGCTCAAAGTCGGTATATTGGCTGGGTTCATCAGCTCAAAGTCTACACATTGGCCAGTCCAAAGTCTGTACGTTGGCCAGCTCAAAGTCTATACATTGCAGCTCAAAGTCTATACATTGGCCAGCCCAAAGTCTGTACGTTGGCCAGCTCAAAGTCTGTACATTGCAGTTCAAAGTCTGTACATTGCAGCTCAAAGTCCATACATTGACCAACTCAAAGTCTGTACACTGCAGCTCAAAGTCCATACATTGGCCAGCCTAAAGTCTGTATGTTGGCCAGCTCAAAGTCTATACATTGCAGTTCAAAGTCTGTACATTGGCCAGCCCAAAGTCTGTACGTTGGCCAGCTCAAAGTCTATACATTGTTTAGCTCAAAGTCTATACGTTGGCCAACCCAAAGTCTGTACATTGGTCAGCCCAAAGTCTGTACATTGGCCAGCCCAAAGTCTGTACGTTGGCCAACTCAAAGTCTATACATTGTTCAGCTCAAAGTCTATACATTGTCCCTTAGCTGTAGTTCAAAGTCTGTACATTGGCCGGCCCAAAGTCTGTACGTTGGCCAACTCAAAGTCTACACATTGTTCATTGGCTGCAGTTCAAAGTCTATACATTGCAGCTCAAAGTCTATACATTGTCCCTTGGCTGCAATTCAAAGTCTGCACATTGGCCAGCCCAAAGTCTGTACGTTGGCCAACTCAAAGTCTATACATTGTTCAGCTCAAAGTCTATACATTGTCCCTTGGCTGCAGTTCAAAGTCTATACATTGGCCGGCCCAAAGTCTGTACGTTGGCCAACTCAAAGTCTATACATTGTTCATTGGCTGCAGTTCAAAGTCTATACATTGCATCTCAAAGTCTATACATTGTCCCTTGGCTGCAGTTCAAAGTCTGCACATTGGCCAGCCCAAAGTCTGTACGTTGGCCAACTCGTTGGCCAACTCAAAGTCTATACATTGTTCATTGGCTGCAGCTCAAAGTCTATACATTGTAGCTCAAAGTCTATACATTGTCCCTTGGCTGCAGTTCAAAGTCTATACATTGGCCAGCCCAAAGTCTGTACGTTGGCCAACTCCAAGTCTATACATTGTTCAGCTCAAAGTCTATACATTGTCCCTTGGCTGCAGTTCAAAGTATGTACATTGGCCAGCCCAAAGTCTGTACGTTGGCCAACTCAAAATCTATACGTTGTTCATTGGCTGCAGCTCAAAGTCTATACATTGCAGCTCAAAGTCTATACATTGTCCCTTGGCTGCAGTTCAAAGTATGTACATTGGCCAACCCAAAGTCTGTATGTTGGCCAACTCAATGTCTATACATTGTTCCTTAAAGTCTGTACATTGGGTTCCACTTCGGAGAGTGAGAAGAGTGTGCCGCTGAAGGGCCGAGAAGGTGTGTCGTTGAAGGGTTGATAGGGTGTGCCGCTGGAGGGCTGATAGGGTGTACCGGCGAGGGGAAGAATGAGACGGTGGAGGAGTGTGCCGGTGAGGAGCCAAGAAGGTGTGCCGTTGAAGGGCTGATAGGGTGTGCCGCTAGAGGGCTGATAGGGTGTGCCGCTGGAGGGCTGATAGGGTGTATCGGCGAAGGCTGGAATGGACGTGCCAATGAAGGTCCACTCCTCTGTTACTTATTTTTAAGACTTTTCTTTTCTTCTTTTCTTTGAGTTTTGCGTAGTTTTATACAAATCTTTCCTCCTTCTTCTTGCAATCTGTTGTTGTTCTATTCGTTTGATGGTTTTGTTGTCTTTTGATATGTATTTCTTATCCCATTTGTTTATTGCACCCTTTTGCCCCTTTTTTATGTGTTGTTATTTTCTAACAAAAATTCGGCAGCATCTCCCCTTGACCCGAGCGTAAGGGAGATAAGGGAACGCGCCCACATGGAGTGGCGGAACCCGACAACTGGAGGTGGGCGCCCGAGGGCGGCAACACCTTGATAAAACCTCGGAAAACACGGGGAAAACAATGAGCCGAAGACCTCTAAGACTGGACAGGGTGGGCTGGGGGTTAGTCAAGGCGTACCGGCCAAGGACAAGCACAGGGTGCTTGAGGGGTGTACCGGGCTAGGGAGAGGCCAGGTGTGCCACTGGGGCACCAAGGAGAGGTGTACCACTGGAGGGGCTACTGTGGGTGTGCCGGCCAAGGTGCCGGAAGGGTGTGCCGCTGGGGGAAAGTGCAGGTGCACCGGACAGGACTCCAAAAGAGGGTTGGTCTGCTAGCGGGGAGGGGTGTTAGACCGATCAAACCGACAGGGACTTCCGACAAAAGGGGAAAAGGTGCAAACGGGCAGGCACGGGTGAGGGTACTGGTACTGGGCTTCACAGGAGAAGGTTCATGACCTCAAACCTTTCAAGATGGTGCCACATCCGGAGGAAACCGTCGGCGTGAGGGATGAACGCAAACACCGAAAAGTGAAGGGAAAAATGATCAAACGCACTGTGGCCCAAAACAATGAGACAAAGAGAAAACCCACTGAGGGGGGGGAGATCTTCATTCATGGGAAATAAAGGGCCGTAGCCACCTGTATACATCACAAAACATGCCCGAGCTAAGGCTATAGGCAAGAAAGAAAACCTAAGAACAAAGGAATAGAGAGGGGGAAAACAGAGAAACAAAAGAGGAGGAGGTGTTGGGGATCGAAGCAGGGACGATCGTCCACTGCTCTTTCCCCCACCTTCCCCTACTACATCAAGCCCTCTCTCTCTCTTACTCTCTTCTCGTTGCCTAGTGGTTGTCGGAAGACTCCACGTCGGAGCCCTCTCCCTTTTCTTCTCTCTTCTTCTTCTTCTCGTATATAACCCCCTCTATTCGTCTCTACCTCGGGGTCTCTTCTCCGTCTGTCCTCCTTCTCTTCGCTGGAATGGGAGTGGTTTAATACTCCCAGCAGCGGGAGCCCTCGAGCACGGCGGTCGGAGGCGGGAAGCGGCTAGTCATGATGGGGTTTGACTTCCCCCGTTCTGGACGTCAGGGGAGTAGCCTGCGTGGCCCAACCTCTGGTTGACACCTCGGACAACTCACTGCGCGCCAAGGATACGTAGCGCATGGGTGTCACGTCGTTCGGGCGTTGAAACGCCTTCACGATGTGCCGCTGGCGGGCTCAATAAGTGTGCCGCAGGAGGGCCAAAAAGGTGTGCCGCTGAAGCCCCAAAGGGGCGTGCCGCTGAAGCCCCAAAGGGGCGTGCCGCTGAAGCCCCAAATGGGCGTGCCGCTGATGGCCAGAAATAGTGTGCCGTTGAAGGCCTGAAATAGTGTGCCGTTGAAGGCTTGAAATAGTGTGCCGTTGAAGGCTTGAAATAGTGTGTCGTTGAAGGCTTGAAATAGTGTGCCGTTGAAGGCTTGCAGGGTGTGCCGTTGAAAGGGCACAAGGGCGTGCCGCTGAAGGCCCAGGGGTGTACCGCTGAAGAGCCAAAAGGTTGTGCCGCTGAAGGCCCAGGGGTGTACCGCTGGAGGGCCAAAAGGCTGTGCTGCTGAAGGCCCAGGGGTGTACTGCTGAAGGGCCAAAAGGATGTGCCGCTGAAGGGCTAAAATGGGCAGTTTTGAGCCCGTTGTGAGCACGAGTTGTGGCCCATTTAATTTTCTTCAAGGCCCATGGATTGTGGGGGCTCTTGGTGGTTGATTTCTCTTCACTATCGTGACTCCGGAGACGGCTTCACGGCAGTGTGCATATTTGGGGAGTCCGAATGACCAGTCCCTCCGGGGCTTCTTCACTCGGTGCCGTTGTTAATGCTGGGCTGAGCTGGATATCTGTGCGTGCAATTTTTGGTGTCCGCACCGGCCTCGCCTTTGTAGAAACTGGCACCAACACAAGGGAACTCTTCTTTGCAACCATTTTGGAGCATGCAGGCTCATTATCCCTAAAATATCCAGGGACTAGGACTCGGACCGGCATGCGATAGATGAAATCTTCAATCTTGAAACACACGGCTGGCACAGAACCGTCCTGACCTGGCTGGTCATCTTCCTGGGGATCAGACCCAAGGGGCACCATCAGTCGCATACACCCGCTCCGTGGGGTGGAAGTAGAAAGGGGTGGGAAAGTGGGGGTAATGGACTTGGGAGGCGTAGATAAAGGCAATGTGAGCGGCAGAGAGATAGCGGTGATGATAGGTTCGAGTGGAGGCAAGGGCAGAGGTGGAGGCGTAAGAGAAGGTAAAGGGGAAGGTGTAAGTATATGTATGGCCTGCTCAGGCTCGGGCAACGATGGCAAAGGGGATGGCAGAGGCGGTGGAGATGGTGGAGAGGGTGATGTGGGTAATGAAGGTAATGAAGGTGAAGATGGTGACAGTAGTGGTGAGGCGGAGGAATTGGAGGGTCGCGGCGCCCACCGTCGGCGTATCGGCACGACCCGTCTAGCGACGTCGGGAGTAGAAGTAATGATGGAAGTGGAAGAGGAGGGAGAAGTAGCACTAGCCTGAGCAGAGGCTTGGGTCTGTAGAGGCGGAGACGGAGCAGGAGATGGTAAAGGTGGGGTAGATAACGGAGCAGGTGCAATGCCAGAAAAGGAATCGCTGGGGTGCCCCTGGTCTTGTAACAGAGATGGCTGCTTCGGCGGTGACTGTTGCTGCTGCTGCTGCTTGCTACTGAGATCCAAAATAGCTCTACGCATGGCGGCCCAATCAATCATCCTTTTATCTTCCAAATCATAGACAATTTCCTAGTACTCGGGGCAGTTCTCGACCATATGCCCCCGCTGGCAGTGAAAGTCACAAAACTGAAGCCTGTCCCTGACCGCAGGTTGGTAAGGCACAATCGAAGGGAGTGGCAACGAGTGAGCGGCCATCAAAGCCTTGAAAATGTCTGTAACAGACTCCGGCAACGGGGGGTGAGAAGCCTGCTTCGGGCGAGGCGGATGCCGAGGGGTGTGAAAAGGTAGTGGGGATGGTAGCGGAGGTTGCGTAGGTAAGGGGGATTGCGTAGGCAAAGGCGGAGGGTTAGAATGATGTGGAGGCGTGGAGGGAGTGGGAATGTAATGGACGGCATCAACCCGTTCTGGGTGTAGTGTTTCCTTGACTGGAGGTGGAGGGGTGTGGTGAGATGAAATAGCGGAGGGCTGACTCATGGAGGGATGTAAGGTGGAGCACATGGAGGTATAGGGGTGTGGGGGAGCGGAAGGCCGACTCGTGGAGGGATATGTAGTGGAGGGCTGACTTGCGGTGGAGGGCGGAGGGAAAGTGTATGTAGAAGGTGACGGTGGAGGAGGCTCATGGTCAAAGGAAACTAGGAGTTGTTGGCTAACGAAGCGGGCTCGATTGTAAAGCTGTTGCCAGGATGTGATATCGTTCAGGGCTAAGATGCACCTGAGCTCGGGCGTTGCATTATAAATAACCATCTTGATCTGTTCGCCCTCTGGAATATGCCCCGGGGCTTGCGCGGCTAGGCGACGCCAGCGGTCGGCAAACATGGAGAATTCCTCGCCGGGCTTCATCTTCTCTCGGGCAAGATCAACTATATAATATCTGGGCCCCACCTGCTCTCGGTACTGCTGAATAAACCTTGCTTGGACGGCTTGAAAATTCATCATCTGCTCCTGCGGTAACGTGAAAAACCAATCATTGGCCGAGCCCTCTAAAGATAGGCCAAACAAATAGGCCATCAAGCGTTGATCATGCTGGAACTAGGCTGACTCAGAGAGGAAATCCTTCAAATGTACGTAGGGGTTACCGACTACACCATAGCGACGATAAGCTGGAATCTGTGAACGCGGTGGGAGTTGAAGACCTCGAAAGGCAAGTGGGATGTAATGCCCCAGATTTTTCGGATCCTTGTTCATGGGTCTCGGATCTGGTTTCTTGGAGTGTCCTACTCCGTTGTGTTCAAAATTTCGTTTCGGACATCTTTCGTGTTCGGATCGGCGCGATCCGGAGTTGTTTCGGAGGCCCGGAAGCGTTCCGCGACTTTTCCGCGTGCGTTTTCTGATTCCCGGTGTGTGTTTCGGTAATTCCTTTGAAACCTCGTTACGGGTGAACCGGGCTGTTCACCAGGGCGCGAGTGGTACCGTTGCGATCGGTGTGTTCCGAGGATCGCAGAAACGTGATTTTCTATTTTTCGGTATTTTTGAGAATTTTTGGATTTTCTATATATAACCTTTTCTCTCTCTCCCCATCTCATTTTCTCTCTTCCCTCCCTCTCTCTTCTCTCACGTTATCTCCTCTCCCCCTCTCACTCCAGGCGGCCGACGGAGGCGGCGAGGGCGGGGCGGCGTGGTTCATGGGATGTGGGGCGACGGGCTCGGGACGAGGATCGTGATGGTGGAGGCGGTTTGTGGGATCGTGAACCGGCGAGGGCTTAAATGGGGTTTCTTCGTGGATCGTCATCCACGGCGCGTCGAATCTTCGGTGAAGGTAGGGAGATGGACCCTCAACCCGCGTACTTCATTTCCCGCGAGTTTTGTAGGCCGTGGTGAGCCGAGCGGGCTAAATGGGGTAATTTGGAGAAAATGCATATTTTTGGGGTGTGAGCCGGATCTTTCGTTTTACCGTGTTTTTGGGCGATCCAGGGGTTTAGATGCATGCCTAGGGGCCTGGGGAAGGTTTCCCCTTTTGTTTCCCCTTCACCTGGGGGTGAACGGGACGTGGAATGGTTTTTCCCGTGGTTTCCACCATTTTCGGGCGCGGACTGAGAACGCGCTATGCTCCAGTAGCGCGTTCTTGATGGTCGCGCTGCCCCGACGGGGCGCGTTCATCGGAGAAGATGAACAGTAAGGCGGTTGCTATCGCGCTGTGGGGTCCTAGCGAGTTCTGCCTTGTCGCGCTAGGGGTCCCTAGCGCGTTCTGTTTTATCGCGCTAGGAGGTCCTAGCGCGACCTGTGCAGTCGCGCTATGGGCCTATAGCGCGATCTGTCTTGTCGCGCTATAGGTGTATAGCGCGTTCTACTTGAACGCGCTATGGACCTATAGCGCGTTCTTGGAGGTGACCAGCCGGGCTTCCCGGGGCGGGCGGTCTGCGGCTGATCATGCTCCCCTTGGGCCATGTGTGCCCCGGATACCCCGTGGAGTTCCGTGACCGTGTCTTTGGGTGTCCGAGGGGTTCTGTTTACCTTGATTTGCGTGCTCGTGAGTGTAAGGGTCCGGGCGATTTGCTAGTGTTTTGATTGGGTTGTGTTGGTCTCAGGTCGACCCGGTTGTGACCCAGTGGTCGACCTTTAGCCTTGTGAGTGTCCCGGGCACCCCGTAGGTTTTGTTACCGTGTTTTGGGATGTCTGGAGGTGCCGTGTTACCTCGATTAGCGTGCCCGTGGGCTTGGTGGGTCCGGGTGACCCCAGGCGTTTCGGGTTTCCGTATTCTCGCTCGATCGAGTCACCGTGTATCGGTAGGTGTGCGGTGGGGTTCCCCCGCATGTCGTGAGTCTTCCTGGAAGATGATCCCCGAGTGGGTCATGTGTTTGGCCGTGGACGGTGCGTCCCGTTTCTTCTCCGATCGTGGTCACCGTGCGATGGTGCTGGTACGTGGGATGGTCCCCGTACTTCGTTAGGTTCGGACGTCGTTTTCTATTGTTTTAAGAGTCTACTCTCTCAGTGACTCTCCACTAGTCGTAGCTTCCTGCGCACGCGTGTGCAGACCCACCTGGGAGTGGTGGAGAGCGCGACCCGGTGAGACGCGGTTTTAGGTTGGTTTCCGTCGGCCCCTTGCCTTTGCCACCAGAGTTCGATGGGGGGGAAAACCAGCTAGAGGACCCGACCTAGAGCAGATGGTCTGTGTGTGCACACGTAGTTGGGGGCTTAGGACACGCGCTGACGAGCGTGACCCCAGCTAGTCCTTGTTGTGGTACTGGTTACTATGTGTGTCTGAGTCTCACGCCTAGGGCGTCGTAGCTAGACACTTGTGACGCGGTGTAAGATGTCAGGGGACGCATCCGGTCGTTCTTCTAGTGGGAGGTACTCCTGTTCTGGACAGAGAGTGACAGACTGTCAGTCGCGTGACTTCGACCTTCGGGTTTTTGGTCACGTTGACCGTTGAGTTTCTGTTGTCTCGTCGTGGCACGTGTGTCAATTTTTGTACCGTGTGACTGGTTTTAGTGTAGTTTGGTAGCCCTTGGCCGTGAGTCTGGGGTGTGTTCCGGTACAGTAGGAGTAGCTGTAGTGCCGAGGTTTTACCGGCCACCGTAGTTACTTTCCTGCTTTCGTAGTTACTTCTTTCCGTTGCTGTCTTGCTAGCGTAGCTTTCCTTCTGCCGTTGTTTCTCAGTTGGGGTTCCGCGGGATCCCTACTGGGCCAGTGACAGGAGGCTCACCCCTGCGTTTCAGGTGCGGCGGTTCTGTCTCGAGGTTCGAGGGTGCTGTGCGGTGGTTCTTAGTTGCCAGCTTGCCGGGCCGAGTGTTCACTTGGCATGTGGTACGTTTTTACTGCTTTAGACTGTACTTTCTATTAGACTGGACCCTGTTGCAGCTGTAATTGTTTAATTGTTGTCCTGCTTTATTTCCTATTTCTTTGTGCCTCCACACTCCTTTTAGCCCTTCCGAGCCCTCCCGGCTCGTGGGCGGCGGTGCGAGTCTCAGGTTATCGGGCCTCCCCGGTAATTGGATTCTTGGGCCGTCACAGCTGGTATCAGAGCGTGGTTGTAGACGTACATGGGAACTCGAGATATTGCAGTGATCAGAGTCCGTAAGGTCCAGTACAGTCGGCAGCTGGCATAGGGTTTCGTGCATGTTTTTCACTTTGTTTCTCGCTCGAGAGCTTGAGTGCGTTGTGTGGTGCGGTGATGGTGGTTGCTGTTCGCGGCTCTCATGCTGGCGTGGGGTCTGAGGATCGAGGTCAAGAGCTTTCTCCCGTGGTTGGTGGCCCTGGTTGTGTTGCGTTGGGCAGAGGTTGCCGGCGGGCGTGTTGCAGTTCGGGGGATTGTAGCGGTGGTGCATCGAGAGATGTTGTGATCATGGTCCGACGGGACACTTGGTAAGTGTTGTCGGAGGAGCTGACCTGACGGAAATGATGGTTTTCTTGGTGCTGGAAGGTGCTATTCCCAGCATGCACGAGGCTCGAGGTTAGGTCGAGTGCGGAGTTTTCCTTCCGTTGGTCGGAGGTGCGATTGGTCTCTCCTCTGGTTGGGGAGATTGCATTTGGCCAAGGTTCGTCGTCTTGCACTGTGCGTCCGGATTGGTTGGCCTTTGTGCGCCGTGAAATCCGTGCGAGACACGTTCCGCGTTTTGGCAAGGTGGTTGCCTGTGAGAAGCGTTGCCCGTTCCCTGATGAGTAAGGGTGTTGGCGCTGTTCTGGAAGGACGAGTGCTGGCTGGGCGGTGTTCACGAGAATTGCGGTTGGTGTTGTGGTTCTCGATGTACGGAGGATCGGAGTCTGCGGGGTTGCAGATGGTTGTCGAGTTGGTGGATCCCGAGTTGGCGTTGTGGTGACTATACGTTTGGATCCGAGTGCGCGGATCGTAGCGTTGGTTGCTGCGGGTGGATTTCTGAGGAAGTGTAGAGCAGTGGAGGGTTGGTTCATCGATGTGCGTTGTCTCCGGCGGTGTGAGACGTGTTGGTTGACGTGCCGTTGCTTGAGATATTATGGTTCATGGCATTAGCAGGTGTCCATTTAGATTGATCGAAGGATTTGATGAGACCAGATGGAAGAGTGACACCTGTGGGCGGAGGCCTTTTTCATGAGATTGGCGTCAGAGAGTGGTCTCTGATGAGACGTTGACGTGGGATATTGATCCTCAGTCTGTGGCCAGCAAGGGAGGATTTCCCCGTAAGTCTGAGTCGAGTGACGTGAGGACCATGTGGTGATGGAGTCGTTGGATCCCGCCGTGCTCCCCCGAAGGGTAGAGTGGCGCAAGGGTCCATCTGGATGTAGTGGTGGTCGGTGCGAAGAGTCAACGGATGGCCTGTCATGAGTTGGATCGTGCCTGTTGGGCCGGTGGAGGTTTCCCGTTGAAAAATGTCTGGTGACCAATGGATGGTCTTTTCACAGACAGAAGATGCTGGCTGTAGGGGCTCGAGAATGGAGAGAGCCGAGTGCCAGCGAGGCCTTTGGTGGCCGTTTATGAGATGCGTTTTTCCAGATGGGATCTGAGCTTTGTCGAAATTTGAGTTCTGAGAGAGTTGGTCCCGTGCTGTCCTTAGTATTTGGCTTGCCTGGGGTGAGCTGGTGGAAGCTTAGTGATTGGTTGCCCCTGGTGCAGAGTGTGAGATCGATCAGCGGTTGTGAAGCTGGCGTTTGGTTGGTCCGCCGAGCGTGGGCGTTGATCGGTGGATTGGTTCTTGTGGCGAGGATTGCATTCCCTCGGTGAGCGAGAAGGTGGCAGCGATGCCGTGAGTGGTTTCCGTTGTGTCCGAGGTGATACCAGACTTGTGCCCTTGTGTTATGTCTGCTTTGGTGGCCGGTGTATGCGCGGTGTGCGGAGCATGGCATTGTTCGTGATTATGGTCTGGCTGTATCCCTCATGATCGGTGCTTTTTCGAGAATTGAGGTTTTTCTGTGTTGGGGCCCTGGCAACGTTGTCAGTTAGTCGAGGCGTTCTTCCCCTGTGACTTAGTGCTAGTCCTGAATTTCGAGGATGAAATTTCTTTAAGGGGGGAGGGCTGTAATGCCCCGGATTTTTTGGATCCTTGTGCATGGGTCCCGGATCTGGTTTCTTGGAGTGTCTGACTCCGTTGTGTCTGAAATTTCATTTCGGACATCTTTCGTGTTCGGATCGGCGCGATCCGGAGTTGTTTCGTAGGCCCGGAAGCCTTCCGCGACTTTTCCGCGTGTGTTTTCCGATTCCCGGTGTATGTTTCGGTAATTCCTTCGGAATCTTGTTACGGGTGAACCGGGCTGTTCACCAGGGCGCGAGTGGTACCGTTGTGATCGGTGTGTTCCAAGGATCGCAGAAACATGATTTTCTATTTTTTGGTATTTTTGAGAATTTCTAGATTTTCTATATATAACCTTTTCTCTCTCTCCCCATCTCATTTTCTCTCTTCCCTCCCTCTCTCTTCTCTCACGTTCTCTCCTCTCCCCCTCTCACTCCGGGCGGCCGATGGAGGCGGCGAGGGTGGGGCGGCGTGGTTCGTGGGATGTGGGGCGACGGGCTCGGGACGAGGATCGTGATGGTGGAGGCGGTTTGTGGGATCGTGAACCGGCGAGGGCTTAAATGGGGTTTCTTCGTGGATCGGCGTCCACGGCACGTCGAATCTTCGGTGGAGGTAGGGAGATGGACCCTCAACCCGCGTACTTCATTTCTCGCGAGTTTTGTAGGCCGTGGTGAGCCGAGCGGGCTAAACGGGGCAATTTGGAGAAAATGCATGTTTTTGGGGTGTGAGCCGGATCTTTCGTTTTACCGTGTTTTTGGGTGATCCAGGGGTTTAGATGCATGCCTAGGGGCCTGGGGAAGGTTTCCCCTTTTGTTTCCCCTTCACCTGGGGGTGACCGGGGCGTGGAATGGTTTTTCCCGCGATTTCCACTGTTTTCGGGCGCGGACTGAGAACGCACTATGCTCCAGTAGCGCGTTCTTGATGGTCGCGCTGCCCCGACGGGGCGCGTTCATCGGAGAAGATGAACAGTAAGGCGGTTGCTGTCGCGCTGTGGGGTCCTAGTGCGTTCTGCCTTGTCGCGCTAGGGGTCCCTAGCGCGTTTTGTTTTGTCGCGCTAGGAGGTCCTAGCGCGACCTATGCAGTCGCGCTATGGGCCTATAGCGCGATCTGTCTTGTCGCGCTATAGGTGTATAGTGCGTTCTGCTTGAACGCGCTATGGACCTATAGCGCGTTCTTGGAGGTGACCAGCCAGGCTTCCCGGGGCGGGCGGTCTGCGGCTGATCGTGCTCCCCTTGGGCCGTGTGTGCCCCGGACACCCCGTGGAGTTCCGTGACCGTGTCTTTGGGTGTCCGGGGGGTTCCGTTTACCTTGATTTGCGTGCTCGTGAGTGTAAGGGTCCGGGCGATTTGCTAGTGTTCCGATTGGGTTGTGTTGGTCTCAGGTCGACCCGGTTGTGACCCAGTGGTCGACCTTTGGCCTTGTGAGTGTCCCGGGCACCCCGTAGGTTTTGTTACCGTGTTTTGGGATGTCTGGAGGTGCCGTGTTACCTCGACTAGCGTGCCCGTGGGCTTGGTGGGTCCGTGTGACCCCAGGCGTTTCGGGTTTCCGTATTCTCGCTCGATCGAGTCACCGTGTATCGGTAGGTGTGCGGTGGGGTTCCCCCGCATGTCGTGAGTCTTCCTGGAAGATGATCCCCGAGTGGGTCATGTGTTTGGCCGTGGACTGTGCATCCCGTTTCTTCTCCGATCGTGGTCACCGTGCGATGGTGCTGGTACGTGGGATGGTCCCCGTACTTCGTTAGGTTCGGACGCCGTTTTCTGTTGTTTTGAGAGTCTACTCTCTCAGTGACCCTCCACTAGTCGTAGCTTCCTGCGCACGCGTGTGCGGACCCACCTGGGAGTGGTGGAGAGCGCGACCCGGTGAGGCGCGATTTTAGGCTGGTTTCCGTTGGCCCCTTGCCTTTGCCACCAGAGTCCGGTGGGGGGGAAAACCAGCTAGAGGACCCGACCTAGAGCAGATGGTATGTGTGTGCACACGTAGTTGGGGGCTTAGGACACGCGCTGACGAGCGTGACCCCAGCTAGTCCTTGTTGTGGTACTGGTTACTGTGTGTGTCTGAGTCTCACGCCTAGGGCGTCGTAGCTAGACACTTGTGACGCGGTGTAAGACGTCAGGGGACGCATCCGGTCATTCTTCTAGTGGGAGGTACTCCTGTTCTGGATAGAGAGTGACAGACTGTCAGTCGCGTGACTTCGACCTTCGGGTTTTTGGTCGCGTTGACCGTTGAGTTTCGGTTGTCTCGTCGTGGCACGTGTGTCGATTTTTGTACCGTGTGACTTGTTTTAGTGTAGTTTGGTAGCCCTGGGCCGTGAGTCTGGGGTGTGTTCCGGTACAATAGGAGTAGCTGTAGTGCCGAGGTTTTACCGACCACCGTAGTTACTTTCCTACTTTCGTAGTTACTTCTTTCCGTTGCTATCTTGCTAGCGTAGCTTTCCTTCTGCCGTTGTTTCTCAGTTGGGGTTCCGCGGGATCCCTACTGGGCCAGTGACAGGAGGCTCACCCCTGCGTTTCAGGTGCGGCGGTTCTGTCTCGAGGTTCGAGGGTGCTGTTCCAGCTTACCGGGCCGAGTGTTCACTTGGCATGTGGTACGTTTTTACTGCTTTAGACTGTACTTTCTGTTGGACTGGACCCTGTTGCAGCTGTAATTGTTTAATTGTTGTCCTGCTTTATTTCCTATTTCTTTGTGCCTCCACACTCCTTTTAGCCCTTCCGAGCCCTCCCGGCTCGTGGGCGGCGGTGCGAGTCTCAGGTTATCGGGCCTCCCCGGTAATTGGATTCTCAGGCCGTCACATGGGATATCCGAAGAAGTTTGAGGATCGATTCGGCGTTGCAATTCATCAAGATGGCGTTGGGCCCGAGCGAACATCTCCTCGGTAGGAAGAGTCCGAGAAGGGTATGGGCCAGCCTGAGCAAGAGATGGTGAATTTAAACCAGGATAATGATGATGGGCCGGATAAGGGGATCCGGCTTGAGAAGAAGGAAAGCCCATTCTAGGAATGGAGGAATGCATGGGCCTGGAAGAATCGTGTATGTGGGAATGAGGATGGATTGGACTAGCAACAGCACGGGCGGGATAAGAAGGCTCGTTTAAAGAATAGGGTCCAATGGAAGAATAAGGAGACGGACCCGCATGGGAAGAGGAATCCACATGGGGGTAAGAAGATGGAGGGGTGCAAGAATAAAGTACAGGGGAGAAGTGCTCCATGGGGAGAATGGAGACTTTATACAGTGAATTTCAAATGAATATAAGGAGGGGAATGAACCTAAGACAAATGCAGCTAAATGGAGACACACGAAGATGAACTATACCTAATGAGCCTAATCTGACAAAAAGATGCAAATGATGACACTGTGCAACATACAGTGGAAGAGAGAGATGAGAAAAGAATCAACCAATTACCCAAATAAATTCTAAATGATGCGCGGGGATTTTTATAAGTTCTTTTAGGACCTTAGTGGATTAATTAAAATGTGAATTCACTTAACCATAAGGTACCTAAACAGGGTGAGAATGGAGAATTGGCAGACTCTATAGGACTCTCTCTCGCACGAATGCAGACCCTAGACTAGGGGGTGGTATGGTACAACATGCCCGGCGTCCGTGTGGGAATCCACGGCTCACGGGGGCTTACGGAGGTCCTTGGCAAGGTCCTCTAGTCGGCTCCAAGGAATATGGAGATGAGAGGAAACCCTACCTCGGTAGGAATGCAACTAGATGTGAATGAAATGCATGAGTCCTATGTGCACCAGAGTGCATGCAAGATCTAGCCTGGAAACTAGCAACCAATGACCAAAATAAACATGCAAGGATGAAAACAAGTAGGCAGCAACAACATATAACCATGGGAAGATCAATAACTGGCACCAAGGAGAACGAAGACAATATAGATATGGAAATCAAAGCAACCTCGAGTGCACTGTGGCATCAGAAAGACGGTCTGTGGGAAATCGCACAACAAGATAGACGGTCTGTAGACGACCGCCTAATCCAGGGAGTAACGACAAAGTAACAGGAGAATCAGAAAACGATAGAATGAAAGAGACAGAAATCAAAAGCATACCAGGATGGGCGGTCTATTGACTGCCGCATAAGCACTAGAACGGACCTGAAACAACCGCATGACAGTAATCCGGCCAACAGCATAAAGGCAGAGGCGTACCTGAGCCAGCAAGATGGACGGCCAAACACAGGCCGTATGGAAGACGAACGGGTGGTGAAAGACCGCTCATGACAGCATGCTTGCAGAAGAGATGGAACTGTTCGCAGAGAAGAACGGTTGGTTTACCGTCGCACACCATTTGGACGGCTCATGGAGAGCCGCGCAAGTTCCAGAGGACAGACACCACAGGCAGCCATGATCAACCTGAAACCACTTCGAGAAAAGGACTAACAAAGCAAAAGAGAAGGTCAGCAAGTCACTAACACGATGGGCACTAGGCGTCCCACCGTGATCGCCAAAAAATGGGCTGTTGACATGTTTTGTTCTACTCTCTTTCTCTTCAAGATCGGCTTGAAAGATCTCTACTCTCCCCTTCTAATAAATTGGTATGTAAAATAAAATAGGACAGTAGAAGGAGAACAGCAGAATGTAAAGAACCGTGATCGCCACCAAGGCGCCGTACGTGATGAACACGCCGTGCCTTGGAAAGAGGGAGAGGTACTCGCCTGACCTGCAGCGCTGCGAACATGTGCGGTCCAGGATGAACCGCCTGTAAGATGAATGGTCTTACGATAGACCGCTTAAGGATGCTACAGAGGATGCGGGAGGAAGCACTCCTGGCAGTTGAACGGCTTTATCACGACCGCAGAACGAAGAAGAACGGTCCAGAGGGAACCGCATGTCTCTTTGAACGGCTAGGTAGGGACCGCACAAGACCACCACGCCAGAAGTTGCAGAAGGGTCCAACCTCCACCCTCTCTGGCCGGCCAGAAAGGATGGGCCTCGTGTTAGTGAGTTGTTGACCTGCGAAACAGAGTGTAGACACGAAAAGAAAACCCAAGTTAGAACTATAGAGTGTAGTATATGCTAAAACGGAGATGAATGATCATAACTAAATGAAGTGGGGGATACCTGGGAAATTTTAAACCCCTGGGGGCGTCAAAAACATGGGAGGATGTGTGAATGATAGTGCAAGTGAAGAAAAACAAGGAGAGTGATGTAGAAACAAACCTGCAATGATAAGAAAATGAGACTATCAAAAGTAAAAAGACTCGAGACTATGATTACTCCCTGGACCGGAGGTCTGTATGGACGTAGAAGGCCTCCCTCCATGGTCGTAGGTCGCTCAAGAATGCGGCAGGGCTTCGCCTTCGACCCAAAATCTCTCCCCTTTCAAACTCGGCCTTTAGGGTCTATTTATAGAGCACCTAAAGTCCTAGCTCGAAACTAGGGTTTAGAATCATTTTCAGGTTGAGATTATCAAACAAAAAGTCAAGATAATTGAATTATCTTTTATCTAGTCGAAACGGCACTCAAAATGGTTCATTATCCGCGGAGAAAATAACGGGAGAAATTGGGGATAAAACCACGGATAAAGAGATAAAATGTGTTGAAATTCAGGAATCGAACAGATGAACGGTCTTACGATAGACCGTTCAATTGGATGTGCAGTTATGTCCTGGCCGTCCAACCCCGTCGGTGGAAATTCAAAATAAATCATAAACAATCCAAATTATCCATCGAACTGACCGAAACCTTCGCCGTTGGACTCTCATAGATGAACGGCTCAGATGAGAGCGTTCAAAGGTAAAGCGGTCGAAGACAAACCGTTCTAGCCTTGTCGGTGATAAATATATTAATTGGATAATTATCTGAGAAAACCATCAAGCGCAGGACTCTGAGAGATGAGCGGCTACTATCCGTTCGTTCATCAAGTTGAACGGCTAGGAGAGGACCACATAAAAGCTTGTCGGTGGAAATTCATAAAATTAACCAAAATATTCCAAAATAGATGGGCAGTACACAGGCAACTGCGCATTGATTGAGCGGCCAGGGATGATCCGTACATGTACATGGGTGTTGAAACTCAAAGAAAAGCCCAATCACCCAAAACCAAGGCCCGTTAAGCCCTGAATTAAAACAAACCTAGCCAGGGAGGGAGGCTACCCATAAAATTGGCCTAAAATATGCCTGAAAACAGCCCCAACGAGTGATGGACAACTCGAGGCATTAACAAATGGGAGTAAACAGAACGACTCAACTTCTTGGCAAAAAACGAGTGTCAACACTCATGAGATGTTTGGACGATAATGAAGCTTGGAAGGTGACAGAAGCATCCCATCTGGTGAGTGTGGAGGTCATGTTAATGGCCAGGCTCTAGCGAAGAAGATCCTTATGCAGGGCTCTTATTGGCCCACTTTAGAGGAAGATTGCCCCCTCTATGTTCGGAGGTGTCTTAAATGCCAACTCCACGCTAATAAAATTCATGCTCCAACTTCATCTCTTCATCCTCTATCTGCTCCTTGACTGCTCTCTATGTGGGCTTTCGACATTATCGGCCCGCTCGGTGATCCCAATTCTCAGATCAAGTAAAAATCCTTCATCCTTACCGCCACTGAGTACTTCACCAAGTGGGCTGAAGCCGAAGCGTACGCAGAGATTAAAGCTACCACGGTGTGTCGCTTCATCATGAAGAACATTATCTCGCGGTTCAGAGTGCCAAGCAGCATCGTCACCGACAACGGACCCCAGTTCGTCTCTCAAGAGCTCAATGACCTATGTAAGAAGTTCAATATCACATTGCATCACTCATCTCCATATTACCCACAAGACAACGGTCAGTCCGAAGCCACTAACAAAACCCTTCTCAAAATCATAAAGAAAACATGTGAATCTCATAAGTTTTCTGATTGGCGAGAAAGATTAGTGGAAGCTCTATGGGCTTACCACACCTCCGTTCGTACTCCTACGAGGAAAACTCCCTACGCTCTCACTTACGGGATGGAGGCGGTACTCCCACATGAGATTTTAATCCATTCCCTAAGGGTACAGCTCAATAAGGAACTTAATCTCGATGAACGTCGAGAGGCGTTGCTCATCCAGCTGGAACTCTTAGACGAGAAGAGGATGAATGCGACCGATCACGTATCTATTTATCAAAAGAGAGTTTCACGTTATTTTTAAAAGAAGGTAATTGAGCGTAAATTTCAAAAAGGAGATATGGTTTTGAAACGTAAATTCATTCGGTCTGCAGGTCCTATGACTAAATTACAACCTAACTGGGAAGGGCCGTTTATTATGAAAGAGGCTTATCCAGAGAATGCTTACCGCTTAGTGAACGCAGAAGGTGAGGAGCTCTCTCACGTTTGGAATGGGTTGTACCTTAAGCATTTCTTTTCTTAGAATCTAAACCAGTGCCACCCCAGTAGCGAGGTGTTCGTTCCCTTCCTTGTGAGAAAGAGGACCCCGAGTACGGCAATCACACACTACACGACGTCCCTGGTCGGGTTTCCCACTTTGTAAACACCGTTTCTCCTTGGCCATGCTCTGGGGGGGAAAAGTCAAAAGTCCCTGTCCGTCTCTTTCTTCGGCTGAATCTAGGGGCAAGAGGTGAATAAGGAGGCAACGACCAATCCAGGCGCCTTGATGAGAGGAGGTCTCAAATAGGGGAATTCCGCTATGACCTGACATCACGAGGAAAAGGAAAAGAGCAAAGAAAAGGAGCAATCTTCTTGACAAAAGCAAAAATCTATCTTGAAAGTCCATCAATTATCAATCCCAAAGCTCCAAAAGGAAAAAATAAAAGCTAGGCATGGCAAGAGTGACAGTACAGTTTCTCCGCGGGACGTTATGAGCCCGGTCGTATGCGTGCCTAGAGTAGACAAAGGTTCGATAACGGACGCAAAAGCCCCGGCACAACAGACCAAGTCTCTGAATAGGTTGACTGGAGAAAAAACTCAAGTCCTAAAAACTTCTATATCCGGCCTAAGCTTATCCCCGTGTTCTATTTTTCCTTTTCAGGACTAAGACAAGTACCCTGGGTATAGCCTTGGCAGAGATACCGTCACGCGAGTTAGGCCCTGGCCAGGGATTGTCACCCCCATTACACGCCAACCTCGGAAACTCTGAACGGGATTGGGAGGACCCTTATTTCTAGGGAGGCACTAGTTTTCCAAAATCCGAAAAAAATCATAAATTCCAAAATCCAAAAAAATCATATATTTCATCATATATTTCCAAAATCCAAAAAAAATCATATATTTTCAAATTACAAAAAAATCATCTATTTCCAAAATCCAAAAAAATCATCTATTTCAAAATCTAAAAAAATCATATATTTCAAAATCTAAAAAAATCATATATTTCGAAATCCAAAAACACCAGATATTTTCAAAAACTCACAAAAATCCAAATGATTGCAAATGTTCCTAAAACAATACCATCATATGCATTGCATGCATTGCATTATTTTTTACATTGTTCGCTTATTTAATAAGGCTCCACCCCTTGACCAAATATCAAGAAATGGTCAAATTCTAACTTGCTTTAGGCAAGGGGTTGAGTCTAAGAATAGATCTAACTTGTTTCTTGTCTAAGTGTGTGCAGAACGTAGGTTCAAGCCCAAGATTGCAAAATTCCAGATTCAGGTCTGTAACGCACCAGCGTCATACCGTCACAGCCTTGTAACGGTCACCATTTGACCGCCAAAGCCTTCTGAACTTTGAAATCCATTGGCTCTCAGCAAACCCTCTCTGACGCGTCCGTGATTGATCGGCACTTCACTCTAACGGTCTACCTATGACCGTTACATTCTACAGAGAATAGAAGCTCAGTTTTCTGAGTTCACTCCTTCTGACGGCTCATCGTAAGACCGTAAGACTGTTGTGACGGCCCTATGTAGGACCGTTACAGATTCCAGAAACTCTGCTTTCAGGCCAAGTCCAAGCAACAAACTCATGATTCCATCAAATAAGGCACTCCTATATAATTCCATTAAGTTCAATAATATATAAAATTGATTGATAAACTTCAAGTTCAGAAACATCATAAGAAATCTCAAGCTACATTCAATTTTCTATCCGCGAGAGGGCGGATCTTGCGCAATTCTTTCACATAGCTACGGCGTCCCTCGTCGTCTTCTTCCACTTCTTCTTGCCACGGGTGCACTTTTCTGACCTCCCACATGGTCAGTGTGTTCCGGATCGATCTCTCATCTTCCTCGGTCCCCATCTTCCTAGCAAGAAGGGGAGGGTAGTGTGATAGTGCAGGAACTTTGATTCGGGGTAGCCCAATTTGAAGATGGCACCGGTGTGGGTTGTAGATCGCCAAGGTAGTGTTCCCCACTAACTGTAGATCAAGGCCTGGTCGCCGTGGTACTCTAAGCAAGGTGCTCCGCAAAACACTTGGACGCATCATGAACTTCTCTATTGGCAAAGTATTGAGGAAGAGCCGCCATTCATCTCGTGTTTTCTTGTCCGCCGTCTTGCACTCAACCTGTGAAGAGAAGCCGAAGGCACCTCTAATAAAGAACAAGGGGTGGCTCCCCAAGATCCGGCTGGCTGAAGGTATGTCTTCCTTGGGTTGGAATTTGATTCTCACGCCCATCCAACACTCAAGGAGTATCATGGATCCGAAAAGAAGTCCTCCTAAGCAAGCTGAATCTAGTCCTTCATAAAGAAATGAAAGGGCCGCTTGAGAAATAGACAAACCCCGCCACAATCCGCTGATGATGCTAAGGTTTTGGATATCTAGGAGGTGGTCGGTGGTAGTAAAAAGGAAGACCCCGCATAAGCAAATTGACACAGCTTTGGCTATGGCTTCGTATCTATTGGGCCATCGGTATCAAGTGAATATGGTTTGGGCTGATCATGGTCCTTACGCCCTTCGGGTTGTGTATGAAATCACTTAAGATCAAGGATGGGTCAATAGGTTTGACCGTATGGCACACTAGATCTTCGTCCCCTACTTTAGTCTTAGGAAGGGCTAGGTATGTCTCTACCTCCTCCAATAGGACTGTAGCTTCAAAGGAAGGGAAGAGGAAGGTGTGTGTTTTTGGATGTCATAACTCTATAAGGGCTGAAATGCTTGCCCAATCTAAAGACAATTTCTGGAAGTTCTTAGCCAAAACTAATAAAGGTTAGAGGTGCCATGCCCTAAGGATGGATAAAACTTCTAAAGGGAGTTCTTTGACCATGGGAGCCACCCACTTTAAGTTGGAGTAACACCTAGGACCAGGAAGAGGCTAAAGAAAAAGAAGAAGAAAAAAGAATCATAAGTGGTATAGAAAAGCGCAGAAATTGATGAACCTTTGAAGTCAATTAAAACTTACCACTCTTTTGGGCACTTGAACTCATATGCTTGGGGATGGATGTCAATCTTTGCAGTTCCCCATGCTCCTTCTTGGCTACTTTAGGGCCGGTGCAGACTCTCTCCTCCATGCCCATCGCTCTGAAGCTTCTCTTCATGATGTTCCTTGCCTTTTGATGGAGTTCTCAATCCTTGTAGCAGAGAATTAATGAAAGCTACATTTTTTTGGGCTTGTTCCTAGCTTATAAAGGCTTGATTTTGGTGCTAGAACGATAAGATTGGGGTTAGAAAGCCTTATCCTAAGCCTAGGAGGGTTCTAGTATGGATTAAGGTCTTCTTGCCTCGAGGTTGGGCTCTCACGGCAGAATCCGTCTCGGAGTACAGTTTGTTCTCTGACGGTCTGTCGTAAGACCGTCACATCATTCTGACGCTCCTTCTTTGGACCGTCACATTTCCTGCTACAAGTTGTTAACTCAATCTCGCTCTGTCGTGTCTAACGGTCTAATCTTAGACCGTTACAGATCCCTGACGCTCCATCTCTGGACCGTCACATTTCCTGCTATACATTTTTAGCCCAATATCATTCTGTCATGTCTGACGGTCTAGTCTATAACCGTCACATAATTATGATGCTCCATCAGTGGACCATCACATTTCCTGCTATACAATTTTCAGTCCACCCTCTGTCATCTCTGACGGCCTGATCTTGGTACGTTACATTTATGTGACGCCCCACCACTAGACCGTCACATCTTCTGCTATGGATTTCCGTTCTTTCCATTGTCATTTGGTCTCGCCTACCAATCTTACACTTTACCTCATGTTCATATCCATTCGTTCCATCCATTCATTCACACTTTCATTCACACTCCCACCCACACGTGTTTTCACATTCATACTCGCATTCATCCATTCATTCATACACATAAAAAAATAAAAACAAAAAGATTTGCATTGCTTTTCATTTTATTCACATAAAGTCATGTACAAGTATGGGTATCAAAGAAGAAACAAAATACAAGTCACTCGGCCGGTCTATCTCTCGGGCTGTCACTATCGCCAGTGCCCTCATGCCGCTTTGCTGGTGGCTCCTAGACACTACTCTCCTCCCCACGATGTCATCTCCGGTCTGCCTCCTCGTTCCCCCGATGGCCGGAGGAGCCGGTGAAGTAGTCTCGGAATCCACTGCTGGGTGCAACACTCTGGCTCCTGCTGCTAGTCCCCGACTTCTTCCCTTAAAGTCGAAGGGCCTCTTTCATACCCGCAATCATGCCCTTCGTCTCGATGGTCTACACTCGGAACTGATCTCGCTCGCCCCTCAAGCCCGCAACGTCATCTCTAAGTCGCTCCACCTCCTCATCATCCGCACGCCGGCAGGTCTCTCCTGCACTCAGTTTGGCAACCTCCGCCCGGAGATGGGCAGCCTCGGCTACCGCTACAGTCAGCTCTCTCACCTGCATTTTGCATTTTTTACATTGTCAGTCCATTAAGCATTTGGTGTTTGCATAAGCATTAGGCATTTAAGTCTAAAAGAAGCATAAGGGTTTAGATTTTTACCCGCTCTACGAGGGTAGCCTCCGCCTCCTGGGCCCGAGCTACCACTCGAGTAAACTCTGCATCTCGCTCAGCCCGTCCCCCGGCAGGCTGTGAAGAGGAGGACGGTGCATCTGGTCCGGTCCTCTGGGCTCCCTCGGCCCACTGCATTTAGAAGTCAAAGTTAGCCATTTGCATCATAAGCATTTAAGTCTTAAGTGTAGAAACTCACCAAAAGCTCCAAGGCAGCCCGATACTCGTCCCGCTGCTGGATGGTGGCATGAAGGAGTCCCTCGAGCTCGGCTATTCTTCCCTTTGGGTCTAGCTGCATTTAGAAAGCATATGTCAGTGCATATAGAAGCATTGATTTAAATAGATAGAGTTTTGAGTTTAGAAGTTCATACCGGCCGTCGAGTGTGTAACGACCCGAGAATCTGATTACCGGGAAGGCCCGATAACCCGAGACTCGTACCGCCACCCATGAGTCCGAAGACTCGGAAGGGTTAGAAGGATGGTGCGGAGACTACACAAGTATCATAAATAATTACAAAAATTAAATAGTTAATATAATTAAGCAGGAAAATAAACAACATTTTAATTAATACATGGTCCACAAGACAACAATAAAATAACAACAGTAGTCCACCACTAGTACAGAGACAAGAAAGAAAAGTATACCTATACGGGGCATACCCCGGCTCTGACCTCTGGCACTAACGCTGGGCACCCAAACCACGCTGAGCCTCAGACGCGCTCCCCTGAAGCCGCGCCTCGCCTGAAACACGGTGAAAACACGCAGGGAATGAGTCTTAGAACAAGACTCAGTAGGGATCACTCGAACCCTACCTCGCACACGGAGAAAACGCTATGCTAGCAGTAAGCGAGTACCTCGGAAAGGGAAGCCCTGCCATCTACAAAACACCAGTTTCACGGCACGAAAACCGACACACGTGTAACGGTGAAACGACCGGAACACCACGTCCAGCATGACAAAACCCGAAGGTCGAAGTCACAAGCCTGACAGTCTGTCACTCACAACTCGACAGGAGTACCTCCCACTAGAAGGAAGGCCGGTTGCGTTTCCTGACGACTTACACCGCACCGCAGGTGAACTTCCTAGCGTGGTAGCGCCTACCAGAGGCATGGACACCGAACAAGAACCACAACGAGTGACTAGCTGGGGTCACTCCCGTCAGCGTGGGTCCAACCGCCCCCAACCATGTGTGCACACACAGACCATGCGTCCTAGGTCTGGCCCTCTGACCGGTTTTCCCCCGTAGTCGGACTCTGGCTAACGACAAGGGGCCCGACGGAAACCAGTCCAAAAACCATCTTCCGGGTAGCCTCTCCACCCCTCCCTGGTGGGAACACATGCGTGTAAGCAGTCTACGACTAGTGGAGGGTCACTGATGGAGTAGACTCTCAAGTCAACAGAAAATAACGCCACAACCGGACGGTACAAGGAACGCCCCTCGTACAAATCACCGTCGCACGGCGACACAAGCCGACAACAACATCTCCCGGTACCGCTCAGTACGACGAGAGACTAGCCGACACGACATGTCCCCTTGATCGGTCCACCCTGGGCCGCTCAGGGACGTGCGGTCACATAGGGGCCGTACCAGGTTTAAACGTCCAGAACGTGACCGTTCTACCCCAGGTCCAAACGGGCAGATGAACGGCCACCACGGGCTCGTTCAACTGATGTGCGGCCAGCTCCTGGCCGCACGTGGGTGATGAACGGTCAGCTCCTGGCTGCTCGTCTCCCAACAGTAAAAACCCTGAACGGCTAGTCCTTAGCCGCACTTTGAGAAGGGCGGCTACGGTTTCGACGTTCAAGGGTTGTGCGGTCTAGATCTAACCGCACAACGGAGCAACTGCACCAGATGAAGTACGGCCAGCACCTGGCCGCACGAAGGGTTAAGCGGCCAGCTCCTAGCCGCACACCCCGGTGCACTGTGTAACGGTAATAATCAACGGTCAAAAATCCAGGGTTGGGCGGTCGTTATGGGGCCGCACTTCAGGATATTCGGTCCCACGACAGACCGCACAAGCCCACTGCATGCCGAGCCCCAGCCACCACGCGCCGAGCAGATGGGCGGCCAGAACGGGGCCGCACAAGGGTTGTGCGGGCCCTGGTTCGACCACACATCGCTCACCTGAGCGAAAATAGTGAACCTCGCCGGAATCGCCCATTCCGACCCCAAAATAAGCCCCACGATGTGGGAAACGAAAGGAAATCGACCCCCAAGCCCCCTAGCATGATTCTACGCTCCCGAAACGCGGAATCGTGGCTTAAAATGATGGATCGGGCGGTCACTCCCCAAAGCATGAACGACCCTTCCCGGCACGAAAATAACCCCTCTCGACCTTGTCTCGAGCTAAAACTCACGGGGAAGAAAGGCAAGAGGCTAGGGAATGTCACCCTACCTCCGGTTCGCGACGAAACGTGCCGATCCAAGCACAATCCCACGAAGAATGCCGTTAAAACCTCACCTTCCCACGCTTCCCACGCTTGCCGCACCCCCGCACGATCGCCTCGTCGTCACCCACGTCCTCGCGCCGTCGCACTGCTACCGTCTGCAGCCGGAGCGGAGGTCGTCGCGCTCGAACGGGAGAAAGAGAGAGAGGGGGGGCGGCCACGGTCGTGAGGGAGGAAGAAGAAGAAAGGAAGAAGAAGAAGGAAAAAGAAAAGAAAAGAAATAAGAATTTATAGAAAATCCAGAAATTTCATAAAATACTAAAAAATTAAAAATTACATTCTGGGATCCTCAGAACGCACCGATCGCAACGGTACCACTCGTGCCCAGGTGAGCGACCCGGTTCACCCACAGCGAGGTTACGAAGGAATTGCCGAAACACACACCGGATATCAGAAAACACACGCAGAAAAGTCACGGAACGCTTTCGGGCCTCCGAAATAACTCCGGATCGCGTCGATCCGAACAAGAAAGATGTCCGAAACGAAATTTCAGACACAACGGAGCCGGACACTCCGAGAAACCAGATCTAGGACCCACAAAGAAGGATCTGAAAGGTCTGGGATGTTACAACCCTCCCCCCTTAAGGAATTTCATCCTCGAAATTAAGAACAACCCAAGGGAAAAGAAGAGGAAGACTCACTCAAACAAGTAAGGGAACTGCTGACGCATCTCGTCCTCACGCTCCCAAGAAGCTTCACCACCAGAGTGCCGCTGCCACACCACCTTGACCAAGGGGATGACCTTGTTCCGTAGGCGCTGCTCTCGCCTATCAACAACGCGGACGGGAAACTCCGGAAGAGAAAGATCTAGAGTCACCTCTGGCCAAACGGAATCCTCAAGCACATTAGAGTCATCGAGCATATACTTCCACAACATCGAGACGTGAAACACGTCATGCACCGACGCCAACTCAGGAGGTAATTGCAACCGATAGGCTACCTCACCTATGCACTCCACAATAAGGAAATGACCGACATAGCGGGGACTCAACTTCCCACGCCATCCAAAACGTATCACCCCCTTCATCGGAGAAACTCTAAAAAACACACGATCGCCAAAAACAAACGTGAGAGGCTGCCGCCTACGATCAGCATAGCTCTTCTGCCGACACGGGGCCGCCAACATGCTCTGACGAACCAGGTGCACAACATCCACACACTGCTGCACCAACTCCGGTCCCGTCAAAACATGCTTACCAACCTCGAACCAATCGAGTGGAGTCCGACACGGTCGCCCATACAACGCCTCATAAGGAGCCATGCCGATGCTCGAATGATAGCTGTTGTTGTAGGCAGACTCCACCAACGGCAGGTGGTGAATCCAACTCCCCTGCCACTCTAGGCAGCAAGATCTTAACATATCCTCCAAAGTCTGAATGGTCCTCTCTGACTGATCATCTGACTGAGGATGACACGTCGAGCTAAAAGTCAACTCCGTGCCAAGAGCTCGCTGGAAACTCCTCTAGAATCCAGAAGTGAAGCGCGGATCCTGATCCGACACAATGGAGATGGGAATCCCATGCAACGGAACGATCCGCTCCACATAAAGATGAGCTAACTTGGGCACACTCCAGCTGACTTTGACCGGTAACAACTGAGTCACCTTCGTCAGCCTATCCACCAGCAACCAAATATTGTCCTACCCACTCGAAGACCTCGGCAATCCCACCACGAAATCCGTGGTCACGTGGTCCCATTTCCACGCCAGAACATCCAAGGGCTGAAGAGTACCTCCTGGTCGCTGATGCTCCGCCTTCACCTGCTGACAGGTCAGGCACCTGGCCACAAATTCGGCAACATCTCTCTTCATGTCAGGTCACCAGAACTGTCTCCGCAAGTTCTGATACATCTTCGTCGCACCCGGGTGTACGGTGTACCTACTCCCATGAGCCTCGTGTAACACCGCACGACGAACCTGCTCATCGGCTGGGACGTACAGCCTACCACAAAATCTCACAGCACCGTCCTCGTCGAGCTCCACATCAGCCAAGGCCAAAATCCGGGGCAACTCAGGGTCTGCATGCTGAGCCTCTTTCACCTGACGGCGGATAGCAGGCGTGACAGTCAGACTGGCAAGCACTGCTAACCCTGGCTCCTGGGGAATCTTGAGCCTGAATGACACTTCGGGCACTTGTTCCCAGAGCCTCCACTTCCTCAACATCAAGGCATTAACCGCGACCTTCCGACTCAAAGCATCGGCAACGACATTCATCCTGCATGGCTGATAAGACAGGGTGAAGTTATAATCCTTCATAAACTCCATCCAACGTCTCTGCCTGAGGTTAAGGTCCCTCTGCGTGAACACATACCTCAAACTCTGATGGTCAGTGAACACCTCGAACTTCTCGCCATACAGATAATGCCTCCAGATCTTCAGCGCGAAGATCACAGCCGCCGACTCCAGGTCATGGGTAGGGTAGTTCTCCTCGTGGGGCTTCAGCTGCCGAGATGCATAAGCCACCACTCTACCATGCTGCATCAACACAGCACCCAATCCGACCCCGGAAGCATCTGTACACACCACAAAACCTCCCGATCCAGAAGGTAAAACCAACACCGGAGCTGAGGTGAGCAATCTCTTCAGTTTCCTGAAACTCTGCTCACACTCATCAGTCCAGATGAAAGGCACATCCTTCCTCGTAAGTCTGGTCATCGGGGCAGCAATGCGAGAAAAATCTTGGATAAACCGACGATAATAGCCCGCCCCAAGAAACTCCGGATCTCCGTCACCGACCTCGGCCTCGGCCATTGCATTACTGTCTCGACCTTAGCAGGGTCCACGAAAATACCATCACCAGAGATCACATGCCCTAAAAAGTGAACTCGCACTTACTGAGTTTCGCATACAACTAGTGATCTCGCAACGTCTGCAGCACCACACCCAAATGGTACGCGTGCCCCTCGGCAGACCGTGAATAAACAAGGATGTCATCCATAAATATGACCATGAACTGGTCCAAGTACGGATGAAACACCGTCTGCATCAAGTCCATGAGGCTACGGGGGCATTGGTGAGCCCAAACGGCATCACCAATAACTCATAATGCCCATACCTCGAACTGAACGCAGTCTTCTCCACATCGGACTCGCGAATCCTCAACTGATAGTAACCAGACCGCAAATCAATCCGCGAGAACATTCGGGCAGACTGAAGTTGGTCAAACAAATCATCGATCCACGGCAGCGGATACTTGTTCTTAATGGTCACCTCATTCAGCTGTCGGTAGTCAATGCACAACCGCAAGATACCGTCCTTCTTCTTCACAAACAACACTGGCGCACCCCAAGGGGAAAAGCTAGGACAAATGTACCCCTTGGCCAGCAACTCCTACAACTGCGCCCGTAACTCCCTCAACTCAGTGGGGGCCATACGGTAGGGAGCCTTCGCCAAAGGTCCCATACCCGGCACAACCTCGATAACGAAATCGATCTCCCGCTGGGGACGCAATCCAGGTAAGTCCTCCGAAAAAATATCGAGAAACTCGCACACCACCGGAATGTCCTCGACATCCGGACATGGCTGGTCTACCAAGACCACAGAAGCGAAAAAACCCAGACAACCCGCATCAAGCAAACGACAAGCTCGAATCGCCGAAATAAGGAAATGGGAAGAGGATGACCTGATACCTTGGAAATAGAAGGTGGGTCCACGAAGTCACCGAAAATAAACCCTCTTCAAGCCGCAATCCACCAACGCATGATGTGCCTCGAGCCAATCCATGCCCAAAATCACATCAAAGTCCTGAAGCGGCAACGCATAGAGCCTAGTCGGCAAACTTCGCCCTTCCACCCACACTGGAACCTCATCGAAACAATACGGAGTGATCATAAAATCACATGAAGGCAACTCCACTGCCAAATAGCAAGACAACTGGGTCACCGGCTCCTCGATACTCAGCTCGAAATCCTCCGAAATAAATGAATGAGACGCGCCAGAATCAAACAAAACCCGAGCCGCACAACCCAAAATCTGAATGGTACCTTCCACGAGCTACGAAGCCACTGCCTCTGCCCTGGTCATGTGTGTAATCTGGCCTCGAGCACTCTGCATGCCTGCCACACTCGCTGACCTGGGTAGCGGCGGATACTATCCCTTCTGTTACTGCTGTTGCGGCCTCTGCTGCTGGGGAACCTGCTACTGTCTCTGAGGACAGTCACGCGCCATATGCCCTGGCTGGTCACACCAGAAACAAACTATCGGCACCGTGCACTGCCTGCCTGGATGGAACTCGCTACACCGTGGACACAGTCCTCGCGATCCACCCACTGATCCCTGACGCTGAAAAGGAACCGACTGCTGTACACTGCCCGATGACGCCTGCTACTCACGGCCTCCCTTCTTCTTCTTTTGGAAACTCTTCCCGAAGAACTTCTTGACCTTCGTGCCAAAAGATACTGTTGGGATCGGTGCGATGGATTCAGAGGGGGGTGAGTGAATCTCCCCTTAAAAAATTACTCCCAATTAAAAACTCAGAACACTTAGAGATGTGAAATTAAAAATAGATTCAGTTTTACCGAAACTGAAATACAGCGATGTGTTCAATCAATTAGCTCACTCGACATATGAAGACAAATCGAGCCTAAGCATTCATCTAGCGGAAGCAAACAGTAAGCATTCAAACCACAGTGCACGAAGGAATTTTTAGGTGGTTCAATCCGCAGACCTGCATCCACCCCACACTCAAACCCGAGTGTGGCTTCCCGTTGACTCACAGCTTGAACGGCTGGGCCTCACAGCTTGCCTACAAATAGCTAAGCATCACAGCTTGCTATCCGAGGTATCCACCTCGCCCGCTGAGCAACACAGCTTGCTGTCCGAGGTATCCACCTCGCCTGCTGAGCAACACAGCTTGCTGACCAGAGGAATCCTCCTCTGCAACGCTGAGCAATACATCTTAGCTCTGCTGACTAATAGCTTGAATAAAGGTTCAAAAGAAAAACAAGATATGGAAAGGACACAGTAACAGAAAGCTGTAGACGATAAAACACAAGGTGGCTCTCAAAGAGCTGACTGGCCTGGATTTGATCCACGGTCCAGTATAGACAAAGCTTCAGATGACTCTCTTCTTCTTTTTCTTCTTCTAAACTCTCGATCTCTCTTTCTTCTTCTTCTTCTTCTTTACTGCTCACTCTTTCTTTCTCGAGCTTCTTTACTTTCTCTTCTGTTTTCTCTTTTTCTTCTTCTGCTGGCTCTCTCTGCTTCTGTCTGGCTACCCCCTTTCTTCGATCACTCTGCTCACGATGGGCTCCCCTACTTCGATCACTCTACTCACGATCTCCACACTTTTCACTCGAAGGAGACGCTTCCTTTTTATAGCAGCAGTAGGTAGGTGGGCGTGTGTCTTCCACGAATTCCCGCCCTAGCACCTGGACCGCGTGGCAGCATTTCAGTCTGTTGGATTACACGTGTCACGATCCTGAGCCATCTTCATTCTTGGATCACGTGTCCTTATTAATCTCCTCGAGTAGCAATCCTGTTAGAACAGACTTGTTATCAGTGTGAATTAATCTGAAAGGAAAGAAAGGATGCATCGAGTAAGTTTGATATTTGAACTGAGCCTGTACAGACTTGATGCACAAAATGCAGTGTGCATATAAGAAGGTATGTACAACGAGAATGAATGCACGAACATGTCATCCACGAGTGTACAGACTTTGAATGCGTGTAATGCATTTTGCATATGGAGAAGTATGCACATTGAAAGTGAATGTACAGACATGCCATCAACGAGTGTACAGACTTTGCGTGCAATGTACAAATGATGTACAGACTTTCTGTGCCTAACGCTTAAGCCTGAATGCATCATGTATAGACTTGCTAAGACATCGAGGTAGTTATGTGCAGACTTAGTGTATGTGTGAGACAATTCAATGCAGTATGCATATAGTAAAGTATGCACATTGAAAGTGAATGCACGGACATGCCATCAACTGTGCAGACTCTGCGTGCAATGTACAAACAATGTGCAGACTTGCTGTGCCTAGAGTTTAAGCATGAATGCATGATGCACAAACTATGTGTGTGCATGTGTGGACTTTGAGTGCATGACACTACCTTACGTATGTATGCAGCAGAATGTATAGACTTTGAATGCATGGTAAAGAGTGTATAGACTTAGTGTGCATGCGACAGCGATGTACAGACTTTGATGAGAAAGATGCACACATGCACAATGAACACGGATGCACTGACTAAGCCATGAGCTGAGCTAAAGGATGTATAGACTTGCTCAGTTATCAGCGAATGGATGTATAGACTTTCTATGCCTACGACAAGACGATGTACAGACTTTGTGTATGCGTGAAGCACAACGATGCAAGAATGTATAGACTTTGAATGCCGGGTGAAGAATGTACAGACTTGCTGATGAAATGATGCATGGACTTAAACATTCATACCAGCAACGGTTATACAAACCTGCGAAGCAGTGCACGGACTATATATGTGCATGACTTAAGACGATGCACTGAGTATGTCGAGAGTAGTAACATGGGATGCACGAACATAGATGCACTGATCAACATCATACTTAAGTGGTGACTCATTGATTTGCCATCATCAAAATAATAACACCCTATCATCAAAGCACAAGGGGCACAATAATCTCCCCCTTTTTGATGATGTCAACACAATGAGTCACACAGACTTAGCAAACAATTCTCCCCCTTTGACATAAACAAAAAGGAGATGATTTGCGAGTGAAATGAAAGACATGTATGAAATCTGATACCAATACTTCCCCATAGAAACATGCAAAATGAGTACTGAAGAATAAAATATAAGAACTCCCCCTATCAACATGAATGTTTGACTACTCTCCCCTTAAATGCAGATGACCCAGAACTCCCCCTGAAGTGCAGGAACGAACTCTGGTTAACCAATAAAGCAATCTGAAATCTACCATTACAAGCAATCTGAACTCTTGTTGAGACACCTCACATATGCATGGACAGAATGAAACAGGTGGAAAGTCTACAGAACCAGAACTTGTTATAAAGCAAGATGGAAGATTCCAACAGTGTGGAGAGCGAGACAATGCTGTAAATGAAGTAGATATAGCCAAGGGTAGGAGTAATTAACATCAAGCAAGGCACATGATTTTTAACAGGTGAGTTGACATGATGAATAAGTTGTCACAGGTGAACTTGATCAGAGGAAAATGTATGGAAGGTACCACAGTAATAAGTCTTCATAAGGAAAGACTCTCCTATCATAGGGGATTATAAATTAATCGACATGACCCAACTGATTTAACCATGATGTATACCAAATTTGTCAATTAAATTCAATACTCATATCTGAAGGTAGGTTTTAATAAAGGTGAACCAATTTGTCAAGCAGTACTCAAGAACAACCACCTTCTATCTTACACAAATGAACTCAATGACCACTTTGAGAGTTACATAGCATAGTATCAAGATTAAACACACTTAGAAAAATGTGAGTTGACAGCTTTTGCAAGAAATTTTCTTTCAATAAGCACAATATTCCCTGAGCAATTTAAGTTGATCATCACCTTTTTACATGAGGCACAACACGTCTTAGGTGAAGTGACACAGTTACTTCAGTGTGATGACTGTCATTGCCTCTCATCCTTGAGAACAGAGTTAGCAATAGGAGTATCTTTTTACATGAGGAGACACCTTGATCTGAGGCCAGACTCCCCAGTTACTCAACACAAACATGACATTGCTCTATCAGAATTTCAATACATTTTTATCAGAAATAACTGTGGAACTTCATGACATAGGTTTACTCTATTTCATTGATAGAGAACCCAGTTACTCAATTACCAAGTCATTACCCCAAACACAATTTTTCTTTTTAGTCAACATTTTTCAAGTTAATGTTTAAAAGCAATGCTATCTCTATGTATCTCTACCAAAGTAGCATTGATATCACATTTTCAGATTACAGATGGGTGAGACTAGGGTATTCATGACGCAGTTGGTTAAAATTTATTAAAACTTAGTATTCAGATATTTTCAAATCATTCAAGTGCAACTCTGAGAATACATTAAACTTATATCAGTCTGAATCAATGGTCATTCTTAAACCTATATGATAGGAATTTCTTTTAAGAGTTCAGACTAAAACATGGTACACAACATAAGAATCTCATATCAGTCCAATCAATGCTACTGAACAACTTGTCATTCCTGGAACAAGAACCAGATTAATCAGACCAGCTTGAAAAGATGTGAATGTTTGATAGGTGCAAGATGGTAGAGCAAATGATAGCAGGAGAGAAGAGCATCAAATATATGCAGAGCAGAATCAATTTCAGTAGCTGAGTCTGGAATACATATAGATCAGCTATGCAAGATGAGAATAGCAGAACATTCAGGTGATCCACTAGAGAGCAGTAGAGTGATTCAAATAACTAAACAAGAGGGATTCAGAAAGTGAGGAACAAATGTATCTGACAAATCTCCCCCTGTCTAGATGCAATGAGGCTAATCATGAGCATCAATAACATTAAGCATAACCAGTCAAACTCCCCCTGACTAAGTGCATGAAATACAGTGAAAGTGTAGCACATGGTCTTACAATTTATGTTTAATAGAAAATCATGCAGTTCAATCGGAGGGAAAGACTGCCAAAAGCATCAGGTTCATTTCAAATTTTCAGAGAATTTCAATTAAGCATGAATCAAATCAACATGAAATTCAAATCTTTCATACTCACAATTTCATATGATGAAATTTAAACAGAGTGTTCAGAGCTGACCTGATGCGTAGGATCCTGGGGTTTTCATTTTGAGTGCCTTGGCTTATTAACCCCCCTTTCTTTCATTCCAAGGCACACCTGCAGCATATTAATCATTTTGATCCTACAGGGACCAAACCGCCTTGGGTCCTATGTTAACCATGACAGGTGTTCTGAACAGTCTTTTAGCAACATTATCATCATAATCCATCAGGTAACAACTATCCATGGAGTGACCAGATTTTTTGGTCCTAGAATGCATATCAACAGCAGTCTGAGACCCGTGAACATAAGCATGAAATGTTCGGTTGTATGCATGGACAGTTTGTTTCTTATTACTAGACAACCAACAAATTACAGACTCATGACCTGGTTTATCACAGTTGAAGCATGAAATATTTACAGGCCTTGTTCTAGGGAACTTAGCAGATTTGGAGTTAACATGATTTCCCTGAGCATACCAGCAGAAGACAGCAATGTGACCAAAATTCCTACAGCAATAACATTGAATTTTATTTTTCTGATCAGTAGAAGGTTTCCTAGGAAGATGATTTTAGGATACATCCTAACAACATTTCTTTCATCATTTATCAATGTTACACAGTCATGCATAATATGTCCAACCTTCCCACAATAGTGGCATGTTACTACCTTTTTATCCGCATTCACTTGATTGACAGAATTAACATTCGCATGAGAGTGTGAATGTGTGTGTGAGCAGTGAGCAGCATGCACATATAAATCAGGGACATGTTTGGGCTTATTCATATTAACATTTTTCTTTGATTTTTGAAACTTTTTCTGATCTTTATCTGAATTTTTGACTTTCTTTGTAGTGAATTGAAAGATATAAGAACTAGATGAGTTGGCATGTTCTGAGCTTTTCAGAAAAACAGTTGATTTCCTCTTATCATTGTCATTTTCATTCACAGGCACAAATCCAATCCCTTGTTTCTAAAAATTCACTTTAGAACCAAGCAGCTTATTCAAATTATCTTTTCCTTTAACGAATTTTGACAGAGAAGCTTTTAGATCATCAATCTCAGTTTGCATTAACACAATGTCATCTTCACATGAAATTATTTGGTTATGCAAACCATCATTTAACCTTTTCAGAGTTTCATTTTCTTGCATCATCTTCTGATTATCATTAGCTTCTTTGTCATTCAAAATTGATTTACCTTTTTCAAAGTTCATTAGTCTTTAAGAAAGCACAATGTTCAAAACCATCAGTTTCTTGTTTTGATCTTTCAAGTAACCATTTTCTTCAAACAATTTTTCTCCACTTTCTTCAACCTCAATTTTCTTTACCAACAATAATTGGTTTTCTTCTTTCAGGGATTTGATTAATTCCTTTTACAAATTATCATCATGATCTATATCATTAATCAAATCTCTGAGAATGGCACATTCATTGCAAGAATTATTTTCACTAATGAGTTTGTTTCTAAGGTTCTCATTTTCAGATTTCAAATTGTTCAACTCACCTTTTTCTTTATTCATGTCAGATTTCAAGTTTTATTCTCTACCTTCAAACGAGTAACTTCATGAATCATTTCTTTTCTCATTTTTCTCTTTTCAGATTTGACTCTATCATATTTCTCAATCAAATGCTCATTCAACATAATCAATTCTTCAATATAGAAATTACCAGTGTCAGAATTTACCTGAGATGAAGTTTCCTCGATTTGATCATGGTCTTCGTCTGTAGCCATGAGGCACTTCACCTCCTCCTGACACTTGCTAGCTGCAACCATCTTGACAACTTCTGGTGCACTGCAGCAATTAGTCACACAAGGAAACTTGTCAGTATTTATCGCCCTTTTTATTATCTCTAGGGCCTTCTGGTTCTCAGAGAATTTCAAATGATCTGAAGTTTTCCATAAGGATTTATCCTCTGGAACTTCATATGGACTGTGTGCAATGATTATCCATAGATCTGGATTAACATGCATCACATATTCTCTGAATCGATCGAGTCAGTTGTAAAAACCTAATCCCTCAAATCACGGAGGATCAGTCATGAGTATCAAACTCAGATTAAATCAAAAATTGCAATACCAAATAAATCAAACCAGATCGCACCAAAACTAAGTGTAGGAACAGATCTGCAGGTCGTTGGACCCTCTGTGTAGACACCTGCTCTGATACCAATTGTTGGGATCGGTGTGATGGATTCAGAGGGGGGTGAATGAATCTCCCTTAAAAAATTACTCCCAATTAAAAACTCAGAACACTCATAGATGTGAAATTAAAAATAGATTCAGTTTTACCGAAATTGAAATACAGCGATGTGTTCAATCAATTGGCTCACTCGACATATGAAGACAAATCGAGCCTAAGCATTCATCTAGCGGAAGCAAATAGTAAGCATTCAAACCACAGTGCACGAAGGAATTTTTAGGTGGTTCAGTCCGCAGACGTACGTCCACCCCATACTCAAACCCGAGTGTGGCTTCCCGCTGACTCACAGCTTGAACGGCTGGGCCTTACAGCTTGCCTACAAACAGCTGAGCATCACAGCTTGATGTCCGAGGTATCCACCTCGCCCGCTAAGCAACACAGCTTGCTGTCCGAGGTATCCACATCGCCCGCTGAGCAACACAGCTTGCTGACCAGAGAAATCCTCCTCTGCAACGCTGAGCAATATAGCTTAGCTCTGCTGACTAACAGCTTGAATAAAGGTTCAAAAGAAAAACAAGATATAGAAAGGACACAGCAACAGAAAGCTATAGATGATAAAACCCAAGGTGGCTCTCAAAGAGCTGACTGGCCTGGATTTGATCCACGGTCCAGTATAGACAAAGCTTCAGATGACTCTCTTCTTCTTCTTCTAAACTCTCGATCTCTCTTTCTTCTTCTTCTTTACTGCTCACTCTTTCTTTCTCGAGCTTCTTTACTTTCTCTTCTGTTTTCTCTTTTTCTTCTTCTGCTGGCTCTCTCTGCTTCTGTCTGGCTACCCCCTTTCTTCGATCACTCTGCTCACAATGGGCTCCCCTACTTCGATCACTCTACTCACGATCTCCACACTTTTCACTCGAAGGAGACGCTTCCTTTTTATAGCAACAGTAGGTAGGTGGGCATGTGTCTTCCACGAATTCCCGCCCTAGCACCTGGACCGCGTGGCAGCATTTCAGCCTGTTGGATTACACGTGTCACGATCCTGAGCCATCTTCATTCTTGGATCACGTGTCCTTATTAATCTCCTCGAGTAGCAGTCCTATTAGAACAGACTTGTTATCAGTGTGAATTAATCTGAAAGGAAAGAAAGGATGCATCGAGTAAGTTTGATATTTGAACTGAGCCTGTACAGACTTGATGCACAAAATGCAGTGTGCATATAAGAAGGTATGTACAACGAGAATGAATGCACGGACATGTCATCCACGAGTGTACAGACTTTGAATGCATGTAATGTATTTTGCATATGGAGAAGTATGCACATTGAAAGTGAATGTACAGACATGCCATCAACGAGTGTACAGACTTTGCGTGCAATGTACAAACGATGTACAGACTTTCTGTGCCTAACGCTTAAGCCTGAATGCATCATGTATATACTTGCTAAGACATCAAGGCAGTCGTGTGCAGACTTAGTGTATGTGCGAGACAATTCAATGCAGCATGCATATAGTAAAGTATGCACATTGAAAGTGAATGCACGGACATGCCATCAACTATGCAAACTCTGCGTGCAATGTACAAACAATGTGCAGACTTGCTGTGCCTAGAGTTTAAGCATGAATGCATGATGAACAAACTATGCGTGTGCATGTGTGGACTTTGAGTGCATGACACTACCTTACGTATGTATGCGGCAGAATGTATAGACTTTGAATGCATGGTAAAGAGTGTATAGACTTAGTGTGCATGCGACAGCGATGTACAGACTTTGATGAGAAAGATGCACACATGCACAATGAACACGGATGCACTAACTAAGCCATGAGCTGAGCTAACGGATGTATAGACTTGCTCAGTTATTAGCGAATGGATGTATAGACTTTCTATGCCTACGACAAGACGATGTACAGACTTTGTGTATGCATGAAGCACAACGATGCAAGAATGTATAGACTTTGAATGCCGGGTGAAGAATGTACAGACTTGCTGATGAAATGATGCATGGACTTAAACATTCATACCAGCAACGGTTGTACAAACCTGCGAAGCAGTGCACGGACTATATATATGCATGACTTAAGACGATGCACTGAGTATGTCGAGAGTAGTAACATGGGATGCACGAACATAGATGCACTGATCAACATCATACTTAAGTGGTGACTCATTGATTTTCCATCATCAAAACAACAATACCCTATCATCAAAGCACAAGGGGCACAACAGACACCGATCCTATCACTGACGCTGCCGACGCCGGCGCTCTTGAACCACCCGACGCATGCTAGAAGGAACCCTGCTGCTGGGTAGCCGACGGCTGGCTGCGACCTGACAAAGACTGCCCCTGGCTAATCGGTCCTCGAGTCCTCTGCATATCCATCTCTAAGGAAGCCGCGACACGATACATTGTCTCCAGATCAGTGGCAGCGTTCGTGATCAAATGGTGTCTCAACTCCTGCCTTAAGCCCCGTAAGAACTGTGCGGTCTTCACCCTCTCATGCTCCATGATATGAGGTGCATACCGACCCAGCTCAACAAATCGGGCCATGTACTGCAACACAGACATGTCACCTTGGACCAGCTCTAAAAACTCACGCATCCGCTGCGTAGCAATGTACTCTGGACAATAGGCACACTTGAAAGCATTGACAAAGTCACTCCACGCAATATGCTCAAGGGGACGTGACTGAAAAGACGTCTTCCACTCGGAAGACCACCACGCTCGAGCCGTACCCTGCAACTGGTTGTAGGCCAACATCACCTTGTCCTCTAGAGTACATCGCGCAGAACTGAACACCCGCTCCATCTCGTCGAGCCAATCTCGAGCCAAATCATGGTATGGCTGACCGCCATAGTAAGGTGGATGAAACTGCAAGAAATCCCTCACTGCTCGGCCTGGCCCACCCCTGATCGACGAGCCCTCACCAGCTTCTCCGCCGAACTGCTGCGACATAAGCTGGTACATGCCACGAAAGAAATCCTCGGCCCCCGAAAACCTCACAATATCCACTGCCTCGGTGGCCGCAAGTGGCACTCTACTCTGCTCCTGCTGAACCTCCTGCTGGATCTCCTGACCTCTAGCCGACTACCCCTGCTGAGAGCGAGTCGCCCGCCTCGGCGCCATGCTCGTTCCTGAAGCAAAAGACAGGAAACACGGAACAGCAAGGTTAAGAAAAACACACGATGCCCGATGCCAGCGTCAACTGTACATCATTGCTATGGACTAGTGGACCACTATAATTACCTATGATTCTCGTATAACTCCACAACTGCGCTCTGATACCAGCTGTAACGATCCGAGAATCTGATTACCGGGAAGGCCCGATAACCCGAGACTCGTACCGCCACCCACAAGTCCGAAGACTCGGAAGGGTTAGAAGGATGGTGCGGAGACTACACAAGTATCATAAATAATTGCAAAAATTAAACAGTTAATATAATTAAGCAGGAAAATAAACAACATTTTAATTAATACATGGTCCACAAGACAATAATAAAATAACAACAGTAGTTCACAACTAGTACAGAGACAAGAAAGAAAAGTACACACGGGGCATACCCCGACTCTGACCTCTGGCACTAACACTGGACACCCGAACCACGCTGAGCCTTAGACGCGCTCCCCTAATACCGCGCCTCGCCTGAAACATGGTGAAAACACGCAGGGAATGAGTCTCAGAACAAGACTCAGTAGGGATCACTCGAACCCTACCTCGCACACGGAGAAACCGCTACGCTAGCAGTAAGCGAGTACCTCGGAAAGGGAAGCCCTGCCATCTACAAAACACCAGTTTCACGACACGAAAACTGATACACGTGCCACGGTGAAACGACCGGAACACCACGGCCAGCATGACAAAACTCGAAGGTCGGAGTCACAAGCCTGACAGTCTGTCACTCACGACTCGACAGGAATACCTCCCACTAGAAGCAAGGCCGATTGCGTCCCCTGATGACTTACACCGCACCGCAGGTGAACTGCCTAGCGTGGTAGCGCCTACCAGAGGCACGGACACCGAACAAGAACCACAACGAGTGACTAGCTGGGGTCACGCCCGTCGGTGTTGGTCCAACTGCCCCCAACCACGTGTGCACACATAGACCATGCGTCCTAGGTCTGGCCCTCCGACCGGTTTTCCCCCGTAGCCGGACTCTGGCTAACGACGAGGGGCCCGACGGAAACCAATCCAAAAATAGTGCTCAGGGTAGCCTCTCTACCACTCCCTGGTGGGACCACACGCGTGTAAGCAGGCTACGACTAGTGGAGGGTCACTGACGGAGTAGACTCTCAAGTCAACGAAAAATAACATCACAACTGAACGGTACAAGGAATGCCCCTCGTACAAATCACCATCGCACGGCGACACAAGCCGACAACAACATCAAACGGTACCGCTCGGTACGACGAGAGACTAGCCGACACGACATGTCCCCTTGATCGGTCCACCTTGGGCCGCTCAGGGATGTGCGGTCACATAGGGGCCGCACCAGGTTTAAATGGCCAGAACGTGACCGTTCTACCCCAGGTCCAAATGTGCAGATGAACGGCCACCACGGGCCCGTTCAACTGATGTGCGGCCAGCTCCTGGCCGCTCGTCTCCCAACGGTAAAAACCCTGAACGACTAGTCCTTAGCCGCACTTTGAGAAGGGCGGCTACGGTTTCACCGTTCAAGGGTTGTGCGATCCTGATCTGACCGTACAACGGAGCAACTGCACCAGATGAAGTACGGCCAGCACCTGGCTGCACGAAGGGTTAAGCGGCCAGCTCCTAGCCGCACACCCCGGTGCACTGTATAACGGTAATAATCAACGGTCGAAAATCCAGGGTTGGGCGGTCGTTATGGGGCCGCACTTCAGGATATGCGGTCCCACGACAGACCGCACAAGCCCACTGCGCGCCGAGCCCCAGCCACCGCACGCCGAGGAGATGGGCCGCCATAACGGGGCCGCACAAGGGTTGTGCGGGTCCTAGTTCGACCGCACATCGCTCAACTGAGCAAAAACGGCAAACCTCACCGGAATCGCCCATTCCGACCCCAAAACAAGCCCCACGATGGGGGAAACGAAAGGAAATCGACCCCCAAGCCCCCTAGCATGATTCTACGCTCCCGAAATGCGGAATCGTGGCTTAAAACGATGGATCAGGCGGTCACTCCCCAAAGCATGAACGACCCTTCCCGGCGTGAAAATAACCCCTCGACCTTGTCTCGAGCTAAAACTCACGGGGAAGAAAGGCAAGAGGCTAGGGAACGTCACCCTACCTCCGATTCGCGACGAGACGCGCCGATCCAAGCACAATCCCACGAAGAATGCCGTTAGAACCTCGCCTTCCCATGCTTCCCACGCTTGCCGCACGCCCGCACGATCGTCTCGTCGTCACCCACGTCCTCACGCTGTCGCACCGTCGCCGTCTACAGTCGGAACGGAGGTCGTCGCGCTCGAACGGGAGAAAGTGAGAGAAGGGGGGCGGCCACGGTCGTGAGGGAGGAAGAAGAAGAAGGAAAAAGAAAATAAAAAAATAAGAATTTATAGAAAATCTGAAATTCCAGACAATACCAAAAAATCAAAAATTACATTTCCGGGATCCTCGGAACGCACCGATCACAATGGTACCACTCGTGCCAAGGTGAATGACCCGGTTCACCCGCAGCGAGGTTCTGAAGGAATTGCCGAAACACACACCGAAAATCGGAAAACACACGTGGAAAAGCCGCGGAACGCTTCCGGACCTCTGAAACCACTCCTGATTGCGCTGATCCGAACACAAAAGATGTCCGAAACGAAATTTCGGACACAACATAGTCGGACACTCCGAGAAACAAGATCTAGGACCCACGAAGAAGGATCCGAAAGGTCTGGGATATTATAGAGTGCCTCTGAACACCTGGTCACCATATCGGTGGGAGTAAGCCTTGAGTTAGGCCTCGTCGTTGTCCGCCCGGTCTTTCACCCCCCGGCCTCTTTTGTTCCAATCATGAACATATTTGGCCTTTTGGGCGCACCAGTCCACATCACCGCTAATGCCCTTCGAAGACTTGCTTGGGCATTCATCGTCGCGGCGGGGGAAGGTCACCTCTGGCTGGTGAAGTCCCTAAGTCCTCAGGATCAACCGGTAGTGCAGGGGCTCGATCATGTTGATGCAGTGAAGCCATATGTCTCACCCGATGTATGCCAGGGACACCTTCACCCAAGGCTGTCCCTCGTAGCCCTCATCCCGGTATGGGGTCCATCTCACCTAAAAAGGCCATGTTAATCCATTCAGAACCATTCATGAGCATTTAGAAAGCTTTTTTTTACAGCATTTGAAAGCATATAAAAAGTTTAAGTTCAAAGCTTACCGCAGTGTGTGGGAATGAGTCAAGATCATCCTGGATGGCCCGGGTCAGCCTGTTGATCGATCCCGTGTCCCTCGCGACAACCCACCGTCTCGCAATGGGGATCCGCTCGGGATATAGCTGACTACCTCGCCCAATCCCCGGGAGGTACACGAAGCTCCAGATCTGCATTTAAGGTCAAGTATCAGTAAATTGCATCATTTGCATTTTCAGAATCATAATCATATAAAAAGCATCTAGAGTTCAACATTCACCTGTAGGAAAGGCGAGAAGCCGCCCAGCATCGTCCGTCGGTCTGTGGTGCTGAGTGACTCGAAGAGGAAGGCAAGCGCTGCTGCTCCCCATGCATACTTCCCCACTCTGCCCAAATCCTCTAGCAGTGGCAGTAGCCTGCAGCTGATCACGTCGGCTCGGGTCGGAAAAAGTAGCTTTCTGAACAACAGCATCAGCAATCATCTCAGGACTCGATCTCCCTCCTGTCATGCCTCTGCCGCCACTCGTGGGCGTACCTACTCTATCACTCGGTCTATATGCTGCTCGGGGAGCTCACCGACTGCTATAGCCGCTCCTCTCAGTCCCAAGCTGTCATGTAGTCTCGACCTCGAGAGCTGGGATGACGTGTGCCCCGGCCTGATCAGATCTAAGCCCAATAGCTCTTGGGCCATCTTCCGGTAATCTCCAAATGTCCACCCGGTCACTGCTGCTCCGTGGACTTGCAAGCCGGTGATCCTCGCCATGTCTTCTAATGTGAAGATCATGTGACCCCATGGGAAGATGAAAGCCCAGCTAATCGGATCCCATCTCTCGTGCAGTGCGTACAAGAGCGAGGTATCTGTCCTGGTCACCTGGATGCTTAGCACCTCGGCGAATCCCATCTCGGCCAATCGCTCTCTCTGGTACTCGGGCAATGCTTGGTACACTGCCCGTATCTGAAGCCAAGAAATCCGGGTTCTCCTTTTCCCCTGCACAATTAGAAGCATTAAGTCAGTCATTTAATCATAATTTCATTGCATAAATAAATAAAAATGAAAACAATAAAAAAATTAGAAAACTAAAAAATCCCAAAAATTGTTTTTGTCTCTGGTTGCTCTGACGGCCCTGAGGTGATGCATCACAGTGCTCTGACGCACCAGGGGTGGTGCGCCAGGCCTGTGACGGTCGCTGCAATGATCGTCATGTTCTCTGCAATGGGGTGTTGTCCCCTTCATTTTTTATGGCTCCAAAAATGGCCATAGGAGGCCTACAAATGTTCCTAAGGGGTCCCCAGACCCATTTCTACCCTCCAAACACACATGCATACAACAAAAATAAAAAAAATTGAAGTTTTGGAGAAATCGGCCTACCTCGGGGTCTTGGCTCCTTTTCTTCTTCTTCTCCCTCGTCGTCGCTTCTTCCTCGCCAATGGTCTTCCTCAGCTTCTTCCACGGTCATTGGAGGGACTTCCTCCGTTGGTTCGTTCGTCGGAGGGCTCACCGCCGGTGGGGTTCCTTCTCTGTCCACCCGTGCTCGAAACTGCCGGATGGCCATCTTCTTCTTCCCTTTTTCTCTCTTCTTCGATGGCTGGGACGGCTCGCCGCCGGCCATTGCTCCGGTGGATGAGGTGGTCGAGGGTTTGGAGTTGGGGTGTTGAGGTTTTGGTTCGTTTTTACGTTTGTGAGCGAATGGAGGAAACGACCATTCGATTTTGTTTTTTTTTTTTTTTGAACGCTCAGGAAATGTGACGGTCTATCATGAGACCGTCACACTACTCTAACGCGTCCTTTGTAGACCGTTAGGTCATTTGAAACGATGTCTTGAAGGATGTGAACCGCCAGACTCTGACGGTCCGAGGTGGATCCGTCAGGGACGTCTAACGCACCCTCACTGGACCGTTACATGCTTCAGGGTGTTTGATGGATGATGATGTTTTGTTTATCAGAAAATTCATACTTATATGATTATCTTGTCTATGCGATTCATGCTTATTGATGGTTATGCCTGGTTCTATGATTTATTATTGTTGTTGGCTGACCCTTTCTTGTTGCAAAATTTAAGTCATCATGCTTCACCGCTCGCCAGCAAGGTAAGTCAGGTATTGTATCTCGATCCCTTATCCCTTTATGCATTACTATATGTTATGTATGATATACTATCTCGAGGATCGGCTGGTCATTCATGTGTTCTGGGATCTGATGTTCCCCTTAAACAAAAATGATGATGATCTAAGTGCACATGTTTAATCGTTGGATAGGCCGTTAGGTTGGAAAAGCTTGGGGACGATGGTTCTGTCTTGCACGCCGTGGTTGCAGATGGTGCCCTGACCCTGGTTTCTCTGGTCTAATAATACTATTCTCGAGTATCTTATTATTTTATTCTTTCTTTACATTCGTTTTGATGATTTCTTTATTTTCAGCCGAGCATGCATCATACGCATCCTTTGAGCATTCATGAACCTTCATCTGTCCAGGTGTCTCAGTAATGGTGAATAACTATGTGTTTAATGATCTCGGATAAGGAGAGTCATTCCTCTCTGAATTGGAAGGTTTCCTTCGGTCTCCTCGCTTGATTTGGTTAGCTAAAGATTCCTGTCTAGAGTTTAGTTAATCGTCTCTTTCCTTTCCGTTGCTCCGGCCGCTGGCCGTGTTTTCCTTTCCTTAGTTGTTAGTTCCTCCAGACATGTGTCCTTTGGTTACCTTTCCTTGTGATTAGTTCGAAGTTTTCTAGAAAATTCCTGTCGCTTGTTGGTTGAGAACGGGTGTCGTTTGCCTTAACGCCCGCTTTTTAGTCCACTCCGCTTCGTTTCCGCTTCATCTCCATGTTCCATTTTTCACTTTCGCTTCACCTCCGCTCGCTCCCCTGCAAAGAGGACGTTAAGGAGGGGCATCTGTTGACACCCGTTTTATGACCGATAAGTCGGGTCATCTCCTTATGCATTCTATATGATGCTCCGAGTTGTTCACCTTTAATGAGCCTTCTTGGTCAATTTGAGGTCTATTTCATGAGTCATATCTCCTTGGTTGGGTCTGGTTCCTTATCCCTTTCCGCTCGACGAAGCTTAGCAAATTCTCATTTCATTTGCACTTTATTATCTCTAATGGTCCTTTGATGGAGCGTTACAGTCCTCTAACGCATTCACCATGGTTCGTTACATCCTTCTAGAGTCCTTAAGCTTAAGGCTTCCTTTCAAGTTTATCTTTTGTCTATCCGTTGAGTGTGACGGTTTATCGTGCAGCCGTTACATTGAGTGTGACACATCTACCCTTGACCGTTACATTCATCTAAAGTCCTACGTTCACAAACTTCTCCCGTTGATCTTATCTTATAGTAGATAGGGTTGTGTGACGGTCCAAGACTAGAGCGTTACATTAGTGTGGCGATCTATCGTGCGGCCGTTACATCTAACAGAGAGTCCTGACAAGCCTAGCCTTTGCTCTGCTATTCCGTGATCGAACTAAGAGTTTGGTTTGAGGGTTTCTCTCTCGATTCTCATCCTAAGAAGCTTCTGTTTGATTCTGTGGACTCTGGAGAGTATTATCTTCAAGAGTTTGCTAAAGAAACGTCCTACTTTCTAGCTGGATTATCCTCTACTCGAACCTAGACTTTGAGGGTCTATAAATAGAACCCTTGACTTCATGGCTTGAAGGGGGGAGACATCTGGAGTTCGCGTCGAAGTGCTATCGCATCCTGGAGCTAGAACCAACCAAGGAGAGCTGCTTCCCACGTCCATCTACTTCCAAAGTTCAGGGAGTATCGTTTCCAAGGGTTTAATTCAGTCAAGTTGTGTTCTTAGTGTCTTCTCTCTCTTTTCAAACGTCATAGCATTGTCTCTCTCCATTTCCCACGTTCTTGCACTTGCTGCATTCATTCAAAACATCCTCCCATCTTTTAAAACGCCCCAGAGGGGTTAAAAAACCAACCTCCCTGGTATTTCCCTTTCCTTTTGCATGTTCTTAAGTTTCTTGGATTTATTGATACTACTTTGTCTAATGGCTAATCTGGGTTGTTTTTCTTATGTTCTACACTCTTTTGCAGGTTTATAGAGTCCATATCACGAGGCCCAAGCTCTCTGGCCGGCTGGAAAGTTTGGAGATCAAAAGATTCCCAACTTCTTATTCTGCAGAAGCTCTGACGGTCTGGCACAGGCGCATTAGAGTCTTGTAGCGGTCTATCGTGAGACCGTCACACTTGCTGTGGCGCATCTTCCTTCGACCATTACATCTAACGGAGCTGCAGTTTCCCGGTTGTTCTCTCTCCCGTGGGCGGGTGCATCATCCTCCTATTCTAAGGTATTTATCATGTCTTTGACTTGTTTCTACCTTGGTGGCGATCACATATTTTCTTAGTTTGGGCATTAGCTCTCTCTTTCATCATATCTCTTCTTTACCTTGCTTGTTCCACCTATACGGTGTGTTTTACTTTATTCCTTATTCCACGCTCCGGCGTGTGTTTTTCTTTATTTGCTTAGCTTAGTCTTGATTGAGATAGCATGCCCATGCTAGAGCTTGTATTGGTTGCCTAGGTTCATCATTCGCATGTCCATAGGTTGATTGATTTCATTACTTGGCCCATTATTTGCTCATAGTTGGCATCATATCCCATCTTGCAAAAGAAGGGACACATTAAAACCAACACTGAGGCGTGATCTAAGTCGTCAGTGGACGCATCCGGACGGTCTCGTAGGTCCAACCCTGCACTTCAGCTGCCCCTAAAAATAGAACAAGGCTAGTCAAGCATCAGTCACTACCAACGTGACCTTATGAAAGGATAAAGCCAGTACCCTACGGTAACGGGGGACACAACCCCAGCACCCGAAGCAGCGCCGGGGTCAGAACGAAGTCTGCGTCAGCAAGGGGATACCGGGAAACATCTTTCAACTTTTGGCGGTCTTTGGTCCTGAGAGAGGGCTTCGTATCACGCCAAATGCGGCGACAGCCGCTACGCATTCAACTATCAGAGGCCTCTTCCCAGTCTTTAGACTTGACAAGGTATACGTACCGCTCCGCCCAGCCTTTGCAGTTGGACGAGCCTTGAAATAGGTGAAATAGGTATCGGACGGGAAACTCTGGAGCAGGAAGAAGTACCGAAACAGATCGACACTTGGTCCCACCGACGCCCTATGGCACGCATAGACAAACCCGCAGAGGATGCTGTAAGAATTGGGGGTTATTTCTCCAGGATGCCGCCCATAGTAATGGAGGATGGATGCGAAGAAGGGATGAACTGGAACACGGAAGCCCGCCTGAAAGGGGGCCACCGGGACCATGATCCCGCCGGAAGGGTAACTCATTATGTCATCTCCCACGGAGGGGAAGATGATGTCGTATTCGGGGGGAATCTGGAAGGCTTCCCGCAGGCCATAGATCACCCTATAGGCCACTAAGGGTGGGGAACTAGGCCGACCAGTACCCGCACCTAAGGTGCTCGGCACATCTCCTCGACCGTGAGACACCCCCTCCGAAGAGGAAGAGTCGACACTAAGGATTCTCCTACATGGAGGCATCGTTGCAGAGGAAGGAAGACCCGAGGGCAGAAGAAGATCCTGACCGGATGGGGGGAGAAGGTGCCTACGACAAACGCGACAGCCAGCCAAGCGTGGATGAAGTCTGTGAAGGGACCTCGCAGCAGTCTTTATAACCGCCCGCTATGGATCGATGTTACCCCCTGAAGGGCAGGTGAAAGGACGCCGACCGCTACAGCGATACGACTACCAAGGTCAAATGACCGTTCTGAGCCCGCGCTCCCAAAACAAGACAAGACACAAGTCATCATTACCAAGCATGGCTTCTGCCACCGTCAGAAGCACCCTGTGCGCCGAGCAGGCTCTCGAAGCTACCAACTCCCGAGCAGGCTCTCGACGACTGAGAGTAGGGGGGAAGTGAGAAGGGTAAATCCGGTCTAGCCCACATTCGGCCAAGTAACGACCGGCCCATGCCAAAAGAGCTCTCACTAAGCGCGCCCAAGAAGCAACCGACATATGCGGTCTGCCAAGGCACGGCCCAATCCGACCCGACATTGGATTCTGTAGTAAGGGGAAGCACAGTTCTCGCCGAAGAACACTCCGACGACCGACCGTTGCCCCCACGACGTCGGCCTTGACCCCGTAACGAGCGAGCACGCACCATGAGCGCCGTAAGACTCGCCCAGGGACCGGCCGGCGCCGAGGCTATCGTCCCCCAACGGGAAACTTCCCCCAATGTAGCGGCGGAACGTTACTCTGCTAAGCGGACCCTTCCCTCTTAAGGGATGAGGTCCCTCGCTCTAGGACAACCCATATAAAAGGGACATCGACAGAAGAGAAGGACACGATGGATACTTCTGCCATAAGAGCTTCCTACTGAGAATAGAGCAATCAGACCTACCACGACAACAGAGAGGCTATCCGCTATGCCCAGAGAGAATCCCCCTCCTGCACGGCCTTACCACCCAGTGAGTACTCTCCGAGTACCCGTGCAGAGGATCTACACGCCTCTCGAATCGTCTACTACGCACTCTACTACTCTCTCACTTCACTCTTCTCTATTGCTAATTGATCCCTTGGTGACTTAAGCATCAGAGGGTTGTCCCTTGGGGTAACACCCGGGACTCCTTTTGACGCCTCTTTGGTTTCTCGGTGTTTGCAGGCCTCCACGGACGCGAGATGACTTCCCCAACAAATAAATAGAGAAGGCGGTACGTGGCGTAGGATCCATTTTCTTGCCGCTACAACGGTTATGCCTAACGGTAATCCCGTACCTTATGATGAGTGGAGAACCTGAGGGCTAGCCCTCTAGGTAGTCGTGGTCACTCGTAGGGCTATCGATTAGTGACTGCCTTTTATTACGAGACCGCGTTTAGCATTACAGTGCACGCATATGGGTCCACGAGGTGAACCTGATATGACCGCATTCAGGCAGACTCGTATATCACCGGGACGATGTATGCCGGGAGGTGGCACTTGTTATTGATTTATTCCCCTTATTGGGTACTCTGCTCTCATCATCCGGCATGGATAGCCGTGAGGCCGTTACCACCATAAGGGATGAAAATCGAGTGGAAAGCTGAGAAAACATGATGCAGAATTAAATCACGGCTTCCCAAGAGAATTTTGGCAGCACCTCCCCCTGCCCCGGAACATGTTGGGGAAAATGTATAAGAGACATGTCCACAGTAGGCTGAGATGGACTCCGTAAAAGTCGGGCATGTCAAAACGACAGCCCGTGGACCAAGGGGTCGACTAGAGGTAACGGGGCACTATTCGCCATCAAGGCGGTTTGTATGTTATTCCCCTAGCGAGGTCATCGAAGATCACGCCGTAGTAGATAGGGAACCCCCGTGACTCTGTGGGGTGAGCGAAAAATCTGATAAACACGAAAGATGTAAAAGTCATGACAATGGGTGATGACCCCTTGATGCGGTTGCCCCGGAATTGACCAATTAGAGTGGTTCAGCATTGGGTTTGATCTGGCAGCCATGTGGACCGTTGGAAGGGTAATACTGTGACGACCCAAGATCTGGATACCGGGAAGAACCCGATACCATTCGAATCCTGGCCCGCCGCCCACGAGCCGGGAGGGCTCAGAAGGACTAAAAGGAGTGTGAAGGTACAAAGAAATAGGAAATAAAGCAGGATAATTCAACAATTAACAGAAATAAATAAACAACTACAACAGAGTCCAGTCCAAAAGAAAGTACAGTCTAAAGCAATAAAATGTACCACATGCCAAGTGAACACTCGGCTCGGGGAGCTGACAACTAAGAACCTCCGAACAGCACCCTCGAACCTTGAGGAAGAACCGCCGCACCGGAAACGCAGGGGTGAGCCTCTTGTCACTGGCTCAGTAGGGATCCCGCGGAATCCCAACCGAGAACAACGGCGGTAGCAGAAAGGAATGCTAAAAAGAGCAACAACCGCAACAGCAGGAACAGCAAACCGGTAGCCGGTAAAAACTCGGCGCTACAGCTACTCCTACTGTACCGGTCAAGCAGAAAGAGAAATCCCGATCTCACAATCGGGAACCGAACCACTCTAACACCAGGCCTACCGAGGAAGCCCTCACGGCAACCCTGCCGTAGAAGTCTGCCCACACAGGCACGACCAACCGGGACCGCACAGTTCTACACTGGCACGACAAAACCCCGGTGAAGCCACTGGCACCCTGGCCACTACCTCGGAAACACCGGACGGTCTAGAAAATCACGTCTCGCAGACGGGAAATGGAACCCGGAAACAAGAGAGTCACGTCTCACGTGACAGGAGTACCTGCCCACTAGAAGTAAGGCAGGATGCATCCACTGACGTCTTAGACCACGCCTCAGGTGTCTCCCTCCGGCCTAGCGGGAACTGAGAAACCGTACAAGTAACCACAGAACATGCGACTAGCCGGGGTGGCGCTGGCCGGCGCGGGTGTACTGCCCCCAACCACGTGTGCACAAACAGACCACACGTCCTAGGTCTAGCCCTCTGACTGGCTTTCCCCTCAGTCGGACTCTGGCGTCAAACGTGGGGCCCGATGGTAACCAGCCTAAAAACCGTCTCTCGGGGTAGCCTCGCTACCACTCCCTGGTGGGACCACTCGCGTGTCGGAAGGCTACGACTAGTGGGGAGTCACTGATGTGACCACTCTCTGAGAAGAAACTCCGAGAAACACACACGCACCCTACGCAAAAGTCACGAAGGACATAGTGACGCCGAGCCACTGGACTCTGGACAGTCCTCTAGACTCACTAAATCCAACGGTCCTTGAGTCACAAGACTCAGGGTCAAGACCCTCGTACGCAACGACGCAATGCCGTTAATCTAGCCTGATCCCTAGATCTAAAACTACGGTAACACAAATACCGAGGCAGCTCACGAGCCGTCGAGACCATCCCCTCAAAAGGGAACTCAGAAACCCTCCAGCCCCAGGCTGGGTAATTGGACTCACAGTCCACAGGCCACACACACGGCCCACGCGGAAAGTACCGAAGCACGATTCCCAAGGTCGCGCACAAGCCGCCACGCCGATTCCCCATCCCAGGGAAAAGCGGGAAACCTCCAGCCCCATGCCGGATGACTAGACTCGCAGTCCAAGGCCAAACACGTGGCCCACTCGGGAATCATCTTCCGGATAAACTCACGACATACGGGGGAACCCCGCCGCACTCACACCGATACGCGGTGACTCAACCTAGGGTAACACAAGAGCCCGGAACACATGGGGTCACCCAGACCCACCACACCTATGGGTACACTAATCGAGAAATCATGGTACCTCTAGACACCCCAGAAACACGGACACGGAACTCACGGGGTGTCAGGGACACTCACGAGGCCGATGGTCAACCATTGGGTCACCACCGAGTCGACCGGAGACCAACACAACGCGAACCCGACATCACAATCACGGGAATCACCTGGCGGTCCTCTCTTGGGCCGCCACACAACTCTAGCGGCCCAACCTGAGGCCGCCACAGGTACTGTAGCGGTTCAACAATGAGCCGCCACACTCTGGGTCGCGAAAGAACAAGCGGTCCTATATAGGGCCGCCACAGGGCATGTAGCGGGCGTACCTTCAGCCGCCATACCCCAAAACCTCCAATCGGTCAAAAACCAGCGGTCAAAATGCCTCGAAGGCCACGCCGGCCAACTGGGCTTAGCGGTCGGACCTTCGGACGCCTGGGCTCGTGCGGCCGCCAGGCCCAACCCACGCACGGAAAGGCTGAAACGGTCTAACGGGGACCGCCAAAAGGATGTGGCGGTCACTGGAAGGACTACCACACTTCCGAAAAATCGAGAATGGCGGGAAACGTCCCAAAAATTCGATCCACGCCCCAATCACCCCCGCGTGATGGGGAAACAAAGGGGAATCCATCCCCAAGCCCCTAGGCATTCATCTAAACCCCTGGATCTGCCAAAAACGCCGCAAAACGAGAGATCCGGATCACTCCCCAAAAATATGGATTTTCTCCAAAAAGCTCAAATAAGCCCGCTCGGCTCACCACGGCCTACAAAACTCGCGGGAAAGGAAGTGCACTAGTTGGGAGTCCATCTCCCTACCTCCACCAAAGATTTTGCGCCCCGAGGTCGTCGATCTGCAAAGAAAACGCCGTGAAACCCTCGCCGCTCCACGAACCCGCGGCCGAGCTTCCACGCGCCACCGGCCCTCGATCCTCGACCTGTTCCTTATTCCTCGCCTCCCGCCATCGCCGCCTCACCCTCCTCCGTCACCGTCGACCGCCCGGGGAGAGGGGGAGAGAAAGAGATGAGAGAGAGTGAGAAAGAGAGAATGAGAGGGGAGAGAGAGAAAGTGTTAATATATAGAAAAACCCCAAAAATTCCAAAAATTTATAAAAATACTAAAAAATTACCCCCGCGATCCTTGGGAGGAGCACAACGCAGTGGTAACGTTCCGGAGTGAAAGAACGCCACGGTTCGCCCTACACAGAGTTCCGAAGGCACATCAGGGAAAAATACTTGTAAAACACAAAACACACTCCGAGACCCACGAAAATGATCCTAAAAATATCCAAAAAATCAGGGGCATTACAGATACTGCAGCCAACAAAGGGGAGGTGAGAAAATATGACACGACGGCCAAGGGAAAATAAGGGGATTGGATGTGATATGGTGGTTAAGGAGGAATGGGTGTTCTGGCGGCCAAATGAGGGTAGAGGCCGATACGGCGGCCAGGGAATGGGTCATTCCTTCCATTCGGCGACAGTAGGGGGTGGAATAGGTTCATACGGTGGCTGGGGGAAATTAAGGAGTAGCCGGTGGCGAATGGTGTTTGACTGTTTGAGGGAGTTTGGCTATCCGACGGGCAGGCAAATTGTAATGCCCCGATTTCTTTTAGAAATTAATAAGAAATTAATTAGAATAATTTCTTAATAAATAGAATGAGTTATATTTTGACTATTTTATAAAAATCCAGAAAAATCATATTCTTGTAAAGAATAACACGTTTAACAAACTTGTCTGCTATGGCCAACCCAAATAAAAATCTGTAAGTAGGCCGAATTAGTGGTTTAAGCCCAAATTGAACACTTAGTTAACCATACCTTGAAACGTCAAATTCGAGCCCAATACTCTATCAAATGAGCCCAAATCGGTGGCAAATGGAAGGTCAGGATGATAGGATCATTTACCCTCTCTTAATCTCTCGAAACCCTAACCCTAGGAGATGCATTCGGTAGAGTTTTGGCGCGTCAATATTTGCGGCGACGTTCACATTGACTCGACTTGCGTGGACGAATACTCCGCACATAGAAGCCTCCAGAAGGTGTGTGACCTATTAAAATGAAGCTCTCTAACCCTAGAATCGTTTAGGACTAGCGGCGGCTACAGAGGAGTTGGATCGAGGGAGATCTCGAGCGATTAGTGGCTGCGTGTACTGGTGTCCTTGCTTTTCTTTCTCCTTCTTTCTTCATCCGATTCAGGTAGGTGATAGCAAGCCAAACCCTACAAATAATATATGGTTAGAAGCAGCATCGTGTTAGCTTTCCATTGATGTAGAAATCCCTAAATTCTATTAAGTATCCTGCGAGAATTTTAGGTTTTAGTAGAAGCATGTCACATCTAGGGTTAGAATTGTTCCTTTTCAATTAAGTTGTGATTTCAGGCTGTAAACATAAAATTGATTCATGCATCTTGTATAGTTTTTCGTGCTCTTTCTTTTGGTAGTAAAAGCCCCAAATTCCATGCTTTATATCGTGCGAATTTAGTGTTTTAATTTAACCCTAGAAACCTCGCCGGAGTCGGGCACGGTGAAGGGGCAGCGACCTGTTTGGACATGTGCGGCCTCACGATAGACCGCACATCCCAGACAGGCAGCCCTATGTTGACCGTTTATATCTTTCTATATCTGTTCGTGTCCCTGGAACGTGCGGCCTACCCCTAACCGCATGTATTTCCTGCGGCCAGTTCCAGACCGCACATCCCTCCATGCGGCACACTACCGACCGTCCACCTCCAGCAGGCCTTCAGACTTGAAGGGGCATAAGTGGCCTATCTGTGACCGTATATGGCGATGTAAGGTCCAAAACCGACAACACATCTGTAACAGAACAGATTAATTGTCATTTCTGCATGTTATGTTAGTAGATTAGTGGTTAATGGCATGTTAGTAACACACCTAATAAACTGTAATTCATGACAGTAAATAATTCTTGCTGATTTATTTAATTTGAGCTTGATCTTGATTCATCTTTCCAATGAATGTCAATTTTTAATTGTGAATCCTTGATAATTGAAATGGCTATTAGGTTCATACTTGTGATAACCTTAATCTTGAACCATTGTATCCCCTAGTTTTGATTTAGACTCAATCGAACCTCTGTTATCTGAGTTAATCCGAATTGGATTAACAGAGACTTGCGCGGCTATTGGTAGACCGCATATACCCTTGAACGGGCCAATATCGACCGTTCATACCTGGCTTATGCCAACTTATCTTGGCCGATTATCCTTGATCCATCTTCGGCCAAACCATGATTTGATCAGTCCAGTAGACCCTAGGCTGACCAGTAGACAGTGGACTAGACTCTGGTTCAGTTCTACGCTGCCTATGGTAGCCCGGGAGCCCACTTGGGTTAAAATCTAACTCATGGTTAGGCCCTGTGTTGTGTGGCCAGTAATGGACCGTACTTCTTACAGGCGGCCCTAAGTGGACCGTTCAACTAATAAGCGCCTCTGTCAGGACCACACATCCTGGCCTCGATTCTGTAACTTTCTGGCCTTGTACGGCCCAATCCTAACCGTTCATATATAAGGGCGGCCTGTCCGCAGCCGTTCAACCTTGACCTCCCGAGGGCTAAACCCAGCCCAGTTCCTATTAGTGCGGCCCAGTGTCGATCGCACAAGCCTTGCGCGGCCCAATAGTGACCGCATATCATCTAGAGACTAGTTTTCCCCGTGTTTTATGGTTTTAAATCCAAGAACATGATGGTTCTTGATAATTTAAACTCCTGGACAGAAATTCTGGACAGTATCTCTTCAACTTAGCTTTGGGATATGCTGAGGTAAGTTTATACTTGATTATAATTGGCCATTTAACTTGATCAAAGTCTAGACAACTTGGGATCTTGGATCAAATTAATCAATGCCAACGCACCATAGGGGCCCGATCTGGTCCTAGAAAGAGCGCCCGAAAAGTACTTGTGCCCATGTGAGTTTAGAATGACAGTTTGGTGGTATCAGTATTACACCGAGTGCATGACTAGCGTGATGTCTATGACAATGATCTCTTATCTCTTTCTTGATCGTGTTTGACTTGGTTATATTCTTGCTTGTTGGCCAATTTCCTACAATTTCCTATTATATATATTATTTATAAACTTACAATTCTTGTAATCTTATCATTTTTGTCATATTGTTATTCCATTCCATTCTTTAGCACTTTCTGTTATTACGTTGTTTCATTCGATCATTATATCTTTTCTTTCCGTTATATACATGTAATTAATTGGTTAATCACTTATACTTACATGTTGTTACCTACTGAGTGTTCACTCATATAGTTGTTTCCCCCCTTTCCAGGCAGCTCAGGTGAAGATTCACAGATGGATGGGAATGGGCGAGAGTGATTACTTGGAGTGTGTCAGCTAGTCGCTATGTTGAGTTTGTTTAGTTGTTTACATCTAGCCTTGTCTTATAACTTGTGTTAGATATTGTACCGGAGTCGAGTAGAGATTACGTTTGTTTATGTTTAAGTCGGTTTGTAAGACGTTTGATGGTTATTGTAATAGATTGGAGTTATTTCTGTTTATGGCATTATGTTAATTCTTACCTTAGCTTGTTATCTTTACTAGCGTTTTCTACTGCCGGTCCCGATATTCCGCGTCGGGGCGTGACAGTTTGGTGGTATCAGAGCCTAGGCTTTCTAATATCCCTAGGTTCTCCAAGTTCTAGGATCCTAAGTTATACCGTAGGACCTATAACCTTGTTATAAGTCTAAGGACCCAACCTGGTGAGATTTGGGTAGAAGACTGGGGTTGAGTTAATAATCTAATTGCATAATTATCCATTCTTAATTGAACCTAATGTAACCTATTGCACGTGTAGGCTTTTGCAATGGCAGGAGAACGTGCAGAATGGAGGAACTTGCAGCTCACGGTTCAAGGACTTACTCAGGCTTTGCAACAAATGGCTCAAGGAGGAGCTGCAATTCATGGCACTGGCGATCTTTATCGAAAGTTTAGTGGGATGAATCCCCCGCGATTTGGTGGCTCGACTGACCCTGATGAAGTCGAGCACTGGCTTGAAGAGATAGGGAGGATTTTTGAAGTGATGCAATGCAGTGATCAAGAACGTGTCCTCTTGTCGACCTTTCAACTTGAACGTGATGCGAGGACATGGTGGGACGCAATAGACTAGTCACATGGGAGGAGTTTGAGGAATTCTTCAATGGTAAATATTTTTCTGATCGAGTACAAGAGAAGAAGGCGGCTGAGTTTGCTACTTTGAAGCAACGAAATCTATCCGTAGCCGAATATGAAGCTCAATTCTCTCAGCTATCTCGTTATGCTACTCATTTGATATCTACCGAGAATATGAAGGCTAAGCGCTTTCTTAATGGGCTGAAGCTGTAGTATATCAACCAGTTGGCACCGATGGAAATTCTAACTTATTCCGAGATGGTGAGAAAGGCTCAAGTGTTGGAAGATACTTTAGAAATGATGGAGAGAATCTGTGGGAAGAGTGTTAAGATTGAACAACACCATACTGGTTCTGGAAGTATCAAGCCTGGTCATGGCAGGAAGAGCCCCATTAGCGGGTTTGGTTCGTGGAAGGACAAGATGCCGAAGATTGAAGACAAGAAACCTGGCCCTAATGTTCCATTCAAGGGCGTATGCAAGTATTGTGACCGTCCAGGTCACAAGATGGAGGAGTGCTGGCGCAAGCTGGGTGCCTGTTTACGTTGCGGCAGTAGGGACCACCGTATTCCCGAGTGCCCTCTATTATCTGAGCAAGCTACCCCGGTGAAACCGCAAGGAATCAGGAAGTAGCAAGGCAAGCTTTAGGCTCTACAAGAAGATGAGACAGGACCCGCCGAGGAGGGTGGACTTGTCGAAGGTACTCTTATTATACATGATAAATGAGCTTTTGTTCTTTTTGATACTGGCGCCACACATTCTTTTATTTCTCGGAGATTTGTGAAGTCTTTAGCTGTGAAGCCAGTTTTGAGGAAATTCTCCGTTAGAGATTTCAACTCCTATTGGTTCCGGTTCAGCAATTAAGTATTTCTCTCCTTCTACTAAGGTTTTGATCAAGGAACAAAACCTGCCATCTGATTTAGTTTGCATTGACATGAAGGATTATGATGTAATCCTAGGAGCAGATTGGTTGGCTAAGGATGAGGCTAATGTTCAGTGCAAATCTAGTTCTTTGTCTTTCACTGGATACCCTGGACTTTCTTTCATGGGAATTAGACACCATAAGTCTGTTCCGCTTATTTCGGCTCTTCGAGCTGATAAGCTGATGAGGAGAGGATGTAAGGCTTTTCTAGCCTTTGTTTATGTGACCCTTGAGCAGAAGATTGAGATTGAGGACTTTTCTGTCGTCCGAGATTTCCGGATGTCTTTCCTGAGGAACTACCAGGACTTCCTCTTGAAAGGGAAGTTATCTTTTTGTTGATCTGATTCCTGGTGCGACCCCTATTTCCAAAGCTCCTTATCATATGTCTCCGGCGGAGCTAAGGGAACTAAAGCAGCAGTTGATGGAATTGCTTGAGAAAGGGTTCATTCGTCCTAGTACTTCCCCGTGGGGAGCCCATGTATTATTCCTCCGGAAGAAGGATGGTTTGATGAGGTTGTGCATCGATTATCGGCAATTGAACCAGTTGACTATCAAGAACAAATATCCATTGTCAAGGATTGATGAGTTATTTGATCAGATAGCAGGAGCTCAGTATTTTTCTAAGATCGACCTTTGATTGGGATATCATCAGTTACGAATTAAGGAGGAGGATATCTATAAAATAGCCTTCCGCAGCAGGTATGGGCATTTCGAATTTGTAGTAATACCTTTTGGGCTAACGAATGCACCTGCAGCTTTCATGCAGCTGATGAATGATGTGTTTGACCCTATCTCGATCAATGGGTCGTGGTGTTCATTGATGACATCCTGATTTATTCTAAGAGTAAGGAGGAGCATGTTGAACATTTGAGGATGGCATTGCAATTATTGAGAGATCATCAGTTATATGCCAAGTTTAGTAAGTGTGATTTCTAGTTGCAAGAGGTGTCCTTTCTAGGGCATATCATCACAAAAGAAGGTATTTCTGTTGATCATTCGAAGGTAGAGACGGTAAAGAATTGGGCTAAGCCTACTAATGTGACTGAAGTGAGAAGTTTCTTAGGCCTAGCAGGTTACTACCGAATGTTTATTCAAGATTTCTCCTAGATTGCGGTACCTCTGACAAGATTAACCCGCAAGGAGATCTGATTTGATTGGTCAGAAGATTGCGAGCGAAGCTTTTAGACCTTGAAGGAATGTTTGACTACTGCACATATTTTGGCTTTAGCTTCTGGTGAATGAGGTTTTGTTGTATACACTGATGCTTCAGATATTGGTTTAGGGTGTGTACTCATGCAGCACGGGAAAGTGATAGCCTATTCTTCTAGGCAGTTGAGGAAGCATGAAGAGAATTATCATGTTCATGATTTGGAGCTAGCAGCAGTGGTGTTCGCCTTGAAGATATGGAGGCACTACTTGTATGGTGAAGCATTCACGGTGTTTTCAGATCATAAGAGTTTGAAATACTTATTTTCTCATAAGGAACTCAATATGAGGCAACGAAGATGGCTGGAGTATTTGAAGGATTTTGATTTCTCCATTGAGTATCATCCGGGAAAAGGTAATGTTGTGGCAGATGCCTTAAGCCGCAAGCCTATAGCTAAGTTGTCAAGCCTCATGTTACAAGAATGAAAATTGCTGGAGTAGTTAGCTAGTTTAGATCTTAATGTTGACAAGGATCGGGTTATGATTTCTCAGATTCAACTTAAGCTCGAATTATTGATGGAAATCAAATCTCTACAAGATGATGACCCAGAGTTGGTAGAGATCAAGGGAAGCTTGAGTAACAGACCTGACTTCATGGTGGATGAAGATGGAAGATTGTTATTTCAAGGGAGAACTTGTGTACCTGATGTAGCTGAGATAAAGAGTAAGATCCTCGAGGAAGCTCATAGATCCAGATAGACCATTCATCCTGGAGGTACTAAAATGTTCAAGGATTTGAAAAGATCTTTTTGGTGGCCGAATATGAAAAGGGAAGTGGCCGACTTCATAAGTAGATGCTTGGTTTGCCAGCAAGTCAAGGCGGAGCATTTCAAACCAGCAGGGAAATTGAAACCCCTTGATATAACCCAATGGAAGTGGGAGAACATTGGCATGGATTTCATTATGGGTATACCTAAGACTCGTAGTGGATTTGATGCAATATGGGTGATTGTCGACAGATTGACAAAATCGACTCATTTCTTATCCATTCAGTCTAAATGGACAGTTGATGTTTTGGCTGCTTTGTATATGAAGAAAGTGGTAAGACTACATGGTATACCAGTCAGCATTGTGTCAGATAGAGACCCCAGATTCACTTCTCATTTTTGGAAAGGAATGCAAGAATCCTTGGAAACTCGTCTGAATTTCAGTACTGCTTTCCATCCACAAACAGACGGACAGACTGGAAGGACCAACCAGATAGTGGAAGATATGCTTAGAGCCTGCATCATTGACTTTGGAGGTAGTTGGAGTGATCATTTGGCATTGGTTGAATTTGCCTACAACAACTGTTACCAGTCCAGCATTCAGATGGCTCCATTTGAAGCTTTGTATGGTAGAAGCTGTCGATACCTGTTATGTTGGGATGAGGTAGGTGAGAAGCAATGGCTTGGACCATATCTCATTTCTGAATCGTCCAAGAACATCCGTATTATCAGAGATCGGTTGCAAGTAGCACAATCAAGACAGAAGAGTTATGCCGACACCAGGAGGAGAGCATTGGAATTTCAGGTTGGTGAGCATGTGTTTTTAACGGTTTCTCCTATGAGAGGAATTCGAAGGTTTGGTATTCAGGGCAAACTGAGTCCAAGATACATTGGTCCATTTGAGATTCTGGAAAGAGTGGGGGAAGTTACTTACCGTTTGGCACTACCACCTCAGTTATCTGGAGTACACAATATTTTTCACGTGTCTATATTACGGAAATATGTGTATGATCCCACTCACATTATTCAGCATATGGACTTCGAATTGAAGGAAGATCTGACTTATGAAGAAAGATCGATCAAGATTTTGGATCGGAAGCAACAGCAACTCAGGAATCGTTCCATACCGATGGTTAAAGTATAGTGGAGTCGGCGTGGAACTGAAGAAGCTACTTAAGAGTCAGAAGATACTATGCAGAGACAGTACCCCGACTTATTCTCGGTGAGCTGTCTCACTCCCTCTTTTTTATTAAGTGTATTGAATTTGGAGGATCAAATTCTTTAAGTGGGGGAGGGTGTAATACCCCGATTTCATTTAGAAATTAATTAGAAATTAATTAGAATACTTCCTTAATAAATAGAATGAGTTATATTTCGACTATTTTATAAAAATTCAGAAAAATCATATTCATGTAAAGGATAACAAGTTTAACAAACTTGTCTTCTGTGGCCAACCCAAATAAAATCTGTAAGTAGGCCGAATTAGTGGTTTAAGCCCAAATTGAACACTTAGTTAACCATATCTTGAAATGCCAAATTCGAGCCCAATACTCCATCAAATGAGCCCAAATCGGTGGCAAATGAAAGGCCGGGATGAGAGGATCATTTACCCTCTCTTAATCTCTCGAAACCCTAACCCTAGGAGATGTATTCGGCGGAATTTTGGCGCGTCAACATTTACGGCGGCGTTCACATTGACTCGACTTGCGTGGACGAATACTCCACGCATAGAAGCCTCCAAAAGGTGTGTGACCTATTAAAATGAAGCTCTCTAACCCTAGAATCGTTTAGAACTAGCAACGGCTACAGAGAAGTTAGATCGAGGGAGATCTCGAGCGATTAGTGGCTGTGTGTACCGGCGTCCTTGGTTTTCTTTCTCCTTCCTTCTTCATCCGATTCAGGTAGGTGATAGCAAGTCAAACCCTATAAATAATATATGGTTAGAAGCAGCATCGTGTTAGCTTTCTATTGATGTAGAAATAACCTAAATTCTATCAAGTATCCTGCAAGAATTTTAGGTTTTAGTAGAAGCATGTCACATCTAGGGTTTGAATTGTTCCTTTTCGATTAATTTGTGATTTCATGCTGTAAACATAAAATTGATTCATGCATCTTGTATAGTTTTTCGTGCGCTTTCTTTTGGTAGTAAAAGCCCCAAATTCCATGCTTTATATCGTGCGAATTTAGTGTTTTAATTTAACCCTAGAAACCTCGCCGGAGTCGGGCACGGCGAAGGGGCAGCGACCTGTTTGGACATGTGCGGCCACACGATAGACCGCACATCCCAGACAGGCGGCCCTATGTTGACAGTTTATATCTTTCTATATCTGTTCGTGTCCCTGGAACGTGCGGCCTACCTCTAACCGCATGTATTTCTTGCGGCCAGTTCTAGACCCCACATCCCTCCATGCGGCACACTACCGACCGTCCACCTCCAGCAGGCCTTCGGACCTGAAGGGGCATGAGCGGCTTGTCTGTGACCGTATATGGCGATGTAAGGTCCAGAACCGACCGCACATCTGTAACAGAACAGATTAATTGTCATTTCTGCATGTTATGTTAGTAGATTAGTGGTTAATGACATATTAGCAACACACCTAATAAACTGTAATTCATGACAGTAAATAATTCTTGCTGATTTATTTAATTTGAGCTTGATCTTGATTCATCTTTCCAATGAATGTCAATTTTTAATTGTGAATCCTTGATAATTGAAATGGCTATTAGGTTTATACTTGTGATAACCTTAATCTTGAACCATTGTATCCCCTAGTTTTGATTTAGACTCAATCGAACCTCTGTTATTTGAGTTAATCCGAATTGGATTAACAGAGACTTGCGCGGCTATTGGTAGACCGCATATACCCTTGAACGGGCCAATATCGACCGTTCATACCTGGCTTATGCCAACTTGTCTTGACCTGCAATACCCTATAATTTTATAACATTTTATTTGATCAAAAAAAAATTCTGTACGCCTGGACGTTTAAACTACTTATTTTATTATATTTATTTTAGACATTGAAAAAAAGAAAGAATTTAAAAGTTAAAAGAAAGTAAAGAAGAAGAAAAAATAATAAACAAAAATTTTAAAAAACTATTTGAGGGTTAAAGTGTTTAGAATAGAATAAGAAAAGGAGTTAAAACTAAAAAGGTCATAAACATAAAAATTAAAGGTTAAAAATAAAAAAATAATAAAAAATTACAAAAATGGCCGTGAGGTGGGGGCGGACCCCCACGCGCTGCGGCGTGGGCGGGCGCCAACCCGCCCCGCCCACCTGTTGACTGTCGCATTCATTTTTAATTTTTTTTTATTTTTTGTTAACCTTTTGTATTAGTTTAAGTTCTTAAATTTCATTTAGTCAAATAACACATGTGCTATGTATATAAAAAAAAAGAAAAAAATGCAAGATAGTCAAAAGATGTTAGGTGAGGGGTTGGTGAAATTTGAATGCCTAATTTTAATAAAATAATATTAAATTAAATGATTTAATCTCAACCATTAGATTAAGTGGGTGGTTAGGATTGATTAAGCCAAAAACCCCTATAAATAGAGAGGTATAGGGGGCTCATTTACTTCTCTTGGAAGCTGAGTTCGTGGAGTGCAGCACCGGGAGGTGTGAAGGTCATTAAGAAGTGTTTGAACATTTTTAAGGTAAGGGATTAGCATTTTATCCCCTAGATTAGCATGTATTAGCGTAGTTAGAATGATTTATGGTGTGTAATTAGCATCTATATAAATAGTTAAGTCCATAGATCGTAGTTTAATAATCTGTAATCTTATCTTGGTCGGATTAGTATTAAATCATTAAGTTAAAGCATGTGATTAATGGTATAATTAAGTGATTAATATCTTAAAATTTGTAACGGTGTATGATAAATTGGGAGAGTTTACAGAATCCTGAAACCTGATGTTATGAACTTTCTGTAAAAATTTCTATGTCTGATTTAATTTATTTTCACGTTTAAAGATATTTTAATATTATCTTAAAGGTGTTTAAATTATATTAAAATACCAAAGTATGATATAAAATTACAATAAATTGTCAGAATATACCTTACGGTGAGATCTATGTGTAAAAAAAATTTCATAGTTTTTGGATCATGATATTTATTTTAATGAATTTTCATACATGATAAAATATATAAATAATCGTATAGAAATTATGGAAATTAGAAAACATGTTCATAAAAGTCTTATAATGTTACAGTAAGGTTCAGGAATTGAGTGTGTCATATTCTGAAAATATCAATAATTATTGATATCTGCAAGTAATATTAGATAATTTTTGATATTTAATAGAATTATAAAATTATGAGAAAAATAGAAATAATACATAAAAAATCTTGAAACTTTACCAGAAGACTTACATGTTTGTTAGAAACTTAGAACTAGCTTATGAAAATATCATTGCATTAGGATATCAGAATCATCACTGGTATAATTATCAATGTTTAAACAAATAATTAGAAAATTTGAATAAATACTAATATTCTGTAAAAAATCTAAAAAAATCAGAAAACTGATGTTTTGATATCTGCAAGTTAATTTTCAGTATATTTTGGCCATTGTAAGTATTCTGGATAATTATCTTCATTTAAAAGTTATTATTGTAAAATATTGTAAATTTTAGAAATTGATATAAAGAAATTAGAAAATAGACATACTGAATGAAAAATGATAAAATTTTTTACATATGATACTTCTGTCTGACACAACATTCTGTAAATGTTTAGAAATTATCTGATCATTTTGGATATATTTCGTTGATTTATTATTCAGGATATCTTTTTCTTACTTATTATGAAATATAGTAATATAGTGTTAAAAATAGAAATGCAGTGTGAAAAATAATGAAAAGTTTTAAGAAAGATATTTCTGTTATGAATGATGGTTTGACAAATTATGGTGACTTTTAGAGTGTTGTTGATATATTTAGTTAATGTTCCATGTATTGGATAATTTAAATAATTCTGTGAAAATTTTAATTTCTACATGCAAAATTATGCAAAAAAATTATGTGCATTATTGCAAACAAATGTAAGTTTCTGTAAAAGTTTAATCGTCCTATAAATTTATTAGCTAAATTTAGTAAATTCATGATTTATTTTAGAGTATAAGTAATTTCAAAAAAAATTATAATTATTGTCTAAAAAATAATGAAAAATTCTGTTCTGATATTTTCTGTAAATTTATTTGATTCCTGAAATTGTAATGTATTCTGAGTTTGGATAACAGAATTATAAATTTTTGATGTATAGATGGATTATAAATAATTCTGTAAAAATATTAAATACTTTCTGAAAAATTATGAAAATTTACTGTTTTGATCATTTCTGTAAATATATTGATTCCCTGAAATTTCAAGGCATTCTGATACCTGTAAACATATTTATTAAATTTTGATATATAGATATGTCATTATATTTGAATAACTTGAAAATTTCAGAAGAAGAAAAATGATTTTCTGTATTGGTATATTAATATTCACATTATGAATTTTGAGTGGCATGTGTCCATTTCATATAAGTTATATTTATATTTTTACCGTACCGTTAGTAATGCCAAATGGACAACTATAGAGGGAGACTGGAACCAAACTATAGAAATGCCCCTATGGGGAGGTTCACACTGTACTGGCCCCGAGGGTAACGGGGATGAAATCCTGGAGGTGGACAAGTACCACTGGTTAAGGTGGAGAGGACTTCTCCCGGTTCTGCGCAGTAACCAAGACTCATCACTATTTACCTAGGTGATCGAGTACCGACTGACTGTCCTTATAGTGGTGGTTTGGGCACTGTGTCTGGCTATTTATACCACTATTACTATTTATTGAACTGAAATTAAACAACTGTTATTGCCGACTGAATTGACACTGAACTACTGTTACTGTTCACTGAGTCGTTATCAATACGACTATTAATGCTCACTGAATTGATATTGAAACTGTTATTACTGTTCATTGATTCATTATTGGAATCATTCATTAATGTTTACAAATGATGAATTTTTATTTACTTTGTCATCGGTAGAATAAAATTTTAATGTACATATTTTTTTTGTCAAATGATAATAGAATGAATTTATGAAATAAATTACCGCAAATCACTTTGGATGTGTTGATACATATTTTGACTGGGGACTATGCTTAGTCTCTTTCTGGGTCTATTCGTAGACTCACCCCGTTGAATAATTTCAGGAGAAACGGTAGAAGAAAGCGAGGAGTGATCTCGCAGTGTTTGACCGCGGCTCAAATTTTACTACTAGTCTTTATCTTAGGTAGTTATGTTATGAGTTATGTCTTATGTAAAAAAAAAAAAAGTGTGTGAAATTTTTTTATGTAATAAAAGACGTGTGAAATTGTTATCATCATTTCTATCTGTGTGGATGTAGTCATTTGACTGTAAGCTGATGAATTGAGTATTTTCATTTCTGCTGCAATGATATTTCAGTGTTTATGTGTAATTCTCAATTGTAATTATACCGCTTGGGTTGTTCCTACTGTGACGTTCTGATCGGGATCCGACGCGAGTTTTTACGAGTGGATCGGGTTTGCGAGTCGGGGCGTCACAGAGAGTGGTATCAGAGCCCAAGATTGAGAATTTACATAAATGGTCATCAGCTTAATCCACATTCTAAAAATCCTAAATTAGTAGGGAGTTATGATAAAAATTTAACCGAATATTGTATCGTCAGACTATGGCGGGAGGAGGCCGTCGTGCAGCTCAGAATGACGATACTCATGAGGAGCCAAGAGGACCCCCAGCTCCGCCCCCACCACCTTTGGTGGACTATGGAATGTTCATAGGCCTAGTTCAGGCTATGCAGACGCAGGCAGCACTATAGGCGCAACTCTAGACTCAGGCAGCATCACCCCAGGAGTAGGCTTTAGGAGGGGTGACTATGATGGAGAGGTTTCAGCGGATGGCACCACCATCTTTTAAGGGGGAGTGGTAGCCAATCATGGTTGAAAACTGGCTCTGCGAGATCGAGAAGATTTTTCGGGTCATCCGGTGTGCGGATGAGGACAAAACAAGCTTGGCAGCGTACATGCTACAAGAGAGAGCGGACGTTTGGTGGGTGTCTGTTCTAAGGAATCAGCCAGACAGACTGGAGCATGAAATTACTTGGGAAGAATTCACGGAGCTGTTTACGGCAAAGTACATACCAGAACATATACAAGACAAACTGGAGCAAGGCTTTCTGGCCCTAACTCAGGGGTCGAAGACCATGCTCGAGTATGAAGCAAAGTTCGCAGAATTAGCAAAATATGCACCACATATTGCTATAGATGAAAGGAGGAAGGTGAAGAAATTTGTGGCGGGTCTACGACCGTCGCTTCGGACCCACCTAGTTGCACCAGATCTGGCTACTATGGAGGCGGCTCTTAGCACGGCATGTCGTCAAGAGAGCGACATGGAGTTATATCAGGAGGAGAAGAGGACGTCAACAAAAAGACCATCGGCACCATTTCACCGGAATGACAAGGGCAATAAGGTGATGAGTAATCCGTCACGACCGTTCGTGGCAAGGAAGACCACGCCACCAATTTGGGGCAGCAACAAATCGGAATGCAAGCAATGTGGCAAGCGCCATGGCGGGGAAGTATGCTGGATCGCCACCGGCAGATGTCTCCGATGTGGCGAGAAGGGTCACATGATTCGAGATTGTCCGAAGCTGATGCAACCTATTGCGGCTCGGCCAATCGCAGCAACAGTAGCTCCAGTGGCAGCCAGACCAGCAATAGTAGCAGCCAGACCCGCGGGGAGACCCCGAGCCCCAGCTCGGGTATTTGCACTTGCGAGAGAGGATGCCGAGCAGGTGGAGGACCTCACAGAAGGTACTATTTCTATCAATGGTATTCATGCTAGAGTATTGTTTGACACCGGTGCCACACATACTTTCATCTCTGAGAAGTTTGCTAGTCAATTGCATGAAGAATTTGAAATTGAATCAGTAGAACTAGACGTGCCCCTGTTGGTACACACACCTGTAAGAGCAGTGTCTACTAAGAGGCACATCCCCTCACTATCAGTTAATATAGAAGGAAGAACTCTGCCTGGTTGTTTTTGTTGTTTACCTATGCAAGACTTTGATGCTATCCTAGGACTGGATTGGTTAGAAGAGCATTACGCTCTGATAGATTACCGAAGGAAGAGAGTAATTTTTCGCATCTCTAGAGAGAAAGAGTTTTCTCATCCCTTACTGAAGCATATGGTTGGGAAGAAGTTAGTAGTTTCAGCAATGAAGACTGTGCGAATGTTGAGAAAGGGCTACGATGCATTCTTGGCAAGCGTATTAACGAAGTCGGATGTTGATCAATCACCGACTATAGCAGAGATCGAGGTTGTTCGAGAATTCCTTGATGTGTTTCGAGAGGATTTGCCCGGGTTACCACCTACAAGGGAGTTAGAGTTTGCCATTGACTTGTTACCTGGCACAGCACCTGTCTCTAAGGCACCCTACATAATGGCCCCAGCAGAATTGTCAGAGTTAAAAAAGCAACTTCAAGACTTGTTAGACAAGGGGTTTATCCGTCCAAGTGTGTCATCATGGGGAGCTCCAGTTCTATTTGTGAAGAAGAAGGATGGTTCTCTTAGGTTATGCGTTGACTATCGCAAACTTAATGAGGTGACCATTAAAAATAAATATCCTTTACCCCGCATTGATGACATGTTTGACCAGTTGCAAGGAGCCACAGTGTTCTCAAAGGTACATCTACGTTCGGGATACCATCAGTTGAGGATAAAGGAAGAAGACACATCCAAGACTGCATTCCGAACGAGATATGGCCATTATGAATTCTTGGTGCTACCTTTTGGTCTAACAAATGTCCCTGCTGCTTTTATGGACTTGATGAATCGGGTGTTTAGACCGTATCTTGACACCTTTGTGGTTGTCTTTATTGATGATGTGTTGATATATTCTCCTGATGAAGCTTCACACTGTGAACACTTAAGAATCGTCCTCGAGACGCTAAGAGCGCATGAGCTGTATGCTAAGTTCAGTAAATGTAACTTTTGGCTAATGGAGGTTCATTTCCTCGGGCATGTAATCTCAGGCAATGGTGTTGTCGTCAACCCCGCAAAGGTCCAGGCGGTTCTGGAATGGGAGACTCCTAAATCTTCCACAGAGATTCGGAGTTTCTTAGAGTTACCTGGTTACTATCGTCGCTTTATTGAGAGAATTGCATCTCTAGCGGTGCCACTGACCAAGTTGACCCGAAAGGGAGTCAAATATATATGGTCTGAGAGCTGTGAGAAGAGTTTCCAAGAGCTGAGGCTGACATCGACACTGTAATGTCTCAGATTTTTTACATCCTTCTTCATGAGTCCCAGATCTGGTTTCTCAGAGTGTCCGACTCCGTTGTGTCTAAAATTTTATTTCGGACATCTTTCGTGTTCTGATCGGCGCGATCCGGAGTTGTTTCGGAGGCCCGGAAGCGTTTCACGGCTTTTCCGCGTGTGTTTTCCGATTCCCGGTGTGTGTTTCGGTAATTCCTTCGGAATCTCGTTGCGGGTGAACCAGGCCGTTCACCTAGGCGAGTGTGGTACCGTTGAGATCGGTGCATTCCGAAGATCGCAGAAACGTAATTTTTCTATTTTTTGGTATTTTTTGGAATTTTCAGATTTTCCTATATAACTCCCCCTCCCTTTTTCTCTCTCCCCTCTCATTTCTCTCTTCCCTCCCTCTCTCTTCTCTCACACCCTCTTTCTCCCCTTTCTTCTCCGATGGCCGACAGAGCGAGGCGGGGGAGAGGCGGAGGCGACGCGGGTGAGGACGCGGGCGAGGATAGGCGAGGATCGAGGCGGTGGAGGCGCGTGGGAGCTCGTGGCGCGGTCACGAGCCGACGAGGCTTCAACGACGTTTTCTTCGCGGATCGGCAAGCTCGGGGTGCGAAATCTTCGGTGGAGGTAGGGAGATGGACTCCCAGACCGTGCTCTTTCTTTTTCGCGAGTTTCGTAGGCCGTGGTGAGTCGAGCGGGCTAATCGGAGCGATTTGGGAAAAAATCCATGTTTTCGGGCTTGTGGGTCGATCTCCCGTTTCATTGCGTTTTTTGGCCGATCTGAGGCCTTAGATGCATGCTAGGGGTTATTTGAGGGCTTCCCCCTTATTTTCCCCCTCTCCCGTGGAGGTATGGGGGGGTGGGATATTTTTGGGGTCGTTTCCCGCCATTTCACTCTCGGATAGGTGTGACGGTCCTTCCAGTGACCGTCACAGCCTGTGACGCCCCAGGGTGGGTGCGTCACAGGGCCCGTTTAGCCTTTTGGTGGTCTGTGTGTGTGACGGTCCCACAATAGACCGTCACGGCGCTGTGACGTGCCTGGGTTGGACCGTCATGGATGATCTGACCGTTGGCTTTCGGTCGTTGGTTTTGACCGTTTGGGGTCTGTGGACACCAAAAAAAAATGCATACCTGGATATCCTGCTCGGCCTCGCGTCAGCAACGGCGCCGAGTGAAGAAACCCCGGAGAAATCAAGCACAAAAGGCCCCCACAGCCCGTGGGCCTCAAAGAGAATCAAATGGGCCATGGCTCATGCCCACAATGGGCTCAGAACGGGCCCCAGGTACACACACCCCCTGGGGAGCCCTTCAGCGGCACGCCCAGCCCCAAGGGGCCTCAACGGCACACCTTGGTGGAGCCCCAGCGGCACGCCCTGGAGAGCCCCCAGCGGCACGGCCCCAAGGCCCTTCAGCGGCACGCCCAGCCCCAAGGGGCCTCAACCGCACACCCTGGCGGAGCCCCAGCGGCACGCCCTGGAGAGCCCTCCGGCGGCACGCCTCCTTCAGCGGTACACCCCCTGGGGGGTTTCAACGGCACACCCCCTGGGGGGGTCTTCAGCGGCACAGCTCCCAGGGGCTTCAGCGGCACAACCCTCAGCAGCCTCAGCGGCACGCCCTTCAGGCCATTCAGCGGCACGCCCTTCAGGGGCTTCAGCGGCACGCCCATTTGGGCCCCCAGCGGTACGCCGTTTTGGCTCCCCCACGGCACGCCTTTTCAACTTGCCAGCGGCACAGCGTTGAAGCTTTTCAACGGCAAGACGACATGAAGCCCATGCCCTACGCATCCTTGGCGCGCAGTGAAGCTGTCTGAGGTGTCAGCCGATCGTTGGGCCACGTAGGCTACCCCACTGACACCCAGGACGGGGCAGGTCAACCGCCATCATCACAATCCACTTCCCACCTTCGACGGCCGAGCTGAAGGCTCCGGCTGCTGGGAGTATAAAAGACTCCCGTTCCCGTGACGGAAGAGAGACAAACATACACACAGAGGGGAGGACAGACAGACGGACACACCCAGACGAGAGGAAGAGAAGAAGAGAGAGCACATAGAGAAGCAAGAGAAAAAGAGAGAAGAGAAGAAGAAGCGCTCCCGGCGTGAGCCCCCCCCCCCCTTCCGACGACCACCGGGAAGAAGCAAGAGTAAGGGAGAGAGAGCTTGATGTAATATGGGAGAGAGTTGGGGGCAGTGGCCGGCGTCCAAGTCCCCAACCCTTCCTGTCCTCTTGTATTCCGTTCCCCCTTTTTTTTATGTTCTATCTTTCTTTGGTTTTTCCCCTTGTCCACGGCCTTGTCCTGGGCATTTTTCTTTGTAATGTGTATGTAGGGCCACGCCCCTTTTGAGGCCCACGAATGAAAGACACCCTCTATGGGTTTCTCTTGGATTTCGTTGGCTTATGCTAGTCTTTACAGTTTCCGACGGGTTGTCCCTTTCCCCCTCCGTCTCCCCATTTCTCCGGTGTTATTGGGGCCTTCATGTCGATATGATCGCTCTCCCATGAGCCTTGGCCTCATGGGCCCTTCAATTCCCTCCATGGCCCTCTGTTGTGTTCACCGATTTAGGGGAGAGGGAGACCCTTACCCTCTCTCCGAATACATAGTAACCAAGCGGCCTACCCCCGGCCTTGAATCCCCCCTCTTTTCCTGAATGGCCTCCAAGTCTCCCAGCTTGCACACTCTGTTTAAGCCCCCAGCGATGCACCTTCCCAACACTTGGCCGGCACACTCGTTTTGGCCCTCAGCGGTACACATCATTTGTCCTCAGCGGCACACCCTCATTTGCCCTCAGCGGCACACCACCATTTGCCCTCAGCGGCACACCCTCATTTGCCCTCAGCGGCACACCCTCATTTGCTCTCAGCGGCACACCCTTATGGCCCTCAGCGGCACACCCTTCAGTCCCTCAGTAGCACACTTCTTGGCCCTACTCCAAGCCCTTTCCTTCACGTTTTTCGAGGCTCCGTAAAGGTGTTGTTGCCTCCGGGCGCCCACCTCCAGTTGTTGGGTTCCGCCACTCCATGTGGGCGCGTTCCCTTTATCTCTCTTACGCCCCGGGTTAAGGGGAGATGCTGCCGAATTTTTGTGAGAAAATGACAAAACATTAAAAGAGGCAAAAGGAAGCAACAAACGAATGGAATAATCAATTAATCTCCCAACTGATCAAGCCACTGCCGGCACCATGACGAGAACCGAACTGATTAACTACCCGGCAGCCCGAACGCCCGACCCGCAAGAAAAGAGGCTGAACCGAGCAAAATGGAAACAAGGGGGAAGTTTATATAAAATTACATGGAAATTAAAACAAGAAGAAAAGAAAAGCCTTAAAAATAAGAGATTGAAAACTGATTGAACCTCCACCATCACGCCCCTTGAACCCTCGACGGTGTACCCTTAATTGCCCATGGGCACACCCTTCAGCGGTACACTCCCTCCCTTCGCCGATACACCCTCATCCACCGTCCCAACGGGATCCAGTGTACAGGCTTGGCAGATGGAGCGTATAGACTTGGGCAATATACAGACTTCCTGCTGCAGCGTATAGACTTGAGGTTGGCCAATGTACAGACTTCATGTTGCAGCGTATAGACTTGGGGCTGGCCAATGTACAGACTTCACGTTGCAGCGTATAGACTTTATGCTGGTCAATGTACAGACTTTGAGCTGATGAATGCTGGCCAACGTATAGACTTTGGGCCAGCCAACGTATAGACTTCGTGCTGCAGCGTACAGACTTTGGGCTGCAATGTACAGACTTCATGCTGGCCAATGTATAGACTTTGGGCCAGCCAACGTATCGACTTCGCGCTGCAGCGTACAGACTTTGGCCAGCCAACGTATAGACTTCACGCTGCAGCGTATAGACTTGGCCAATGTATAGGCTTTGGGCTGTAATGTATAGACTTTAGGCTGGCCAACGTATAGACTTCATGATGGCCAATGTATAGACTTTGAGCTACAATGTATAGACTTTGAACTGCGGCCAATGAGCAGTGTATAGACTTTGAGCTACAATGTATAGACTTTGACTGCTGCAATGTACAGACTTCATGTCGCAACGTACAGACTTGTGCTGACAATGTACAGACTTCATGTCGCAACGTACAGACTTTGGGGTCATCGATGTATAGACTTCGAGCTGCAGCCAACGGACAATGTACAGACTTTGAGCAGCCAATGTACAGACTTCGTGCTGGTTGAATAGGTAATGTATAGACTTGAGGCTGGGGAACGTACAGACTTTATATCACCCCCCTCCTTCACCGACACACTCTCCAGCTATGGCCCCTTTTCAGCCCCCAGCGGTACACCCCTTGAGCCTACAGCGGTACGCCCCCCTTTTGGCTTTGTTGCTCTCAGCGGTACGCCCCTTTGGCCTCCAGCGGTACGCTCTTTTCAGCCCCCAGCGGTACGCCCTTTTCAGCCCCCAGCGGTACACCCCTTCGCCACTCAACGGCACACCCCATGCCCTCAGCGGTACACTCCCATTTTTCCTTCGCCGGCACACTGCATGTATATATACATATATAGCATGATAAGGGCATTGACGGTAGCAAATAAATTGATGAAAATTATGCTAATTAAAGGACCCCGAATATGCAACATTAATAATGATTCAAAGGCATAAATAAACAATAAACATCAAATCACAGATCAGAACATGTAACCAAGAAAGTCCCAAATAAAAGACGCTAGGGCCCATACTGCAGCCCCCATCTCTCCCCGCGACCTGGGGCAGAAGGAACAATAATGCCGCCCTTTCAGGCCGAGCTCGGACCTTGGGAGTCATCCCGACATGGTCCGGTCTCGACCTAGTCCCGGGCCGACATCTTGATCAGACCAGGTTTGCTCCTCGTTCCGGACGCCCTCCGAGTCATCACTAAGGTTGCCGGGTGTTCGGCAAACACTTGAACGGATTTGTCCCGGCTTTTCCCGTTGCGTTTCCATCACGGACCCGTGTCCGAATATGAAAAGGTCCACGACTGACCGACATGATCAGCGGTTTGTGGTCTGAATACGACCCTCAGTGTGATCCATTCCTATCCTTTTCTTACACAATTAGTATTATTCTTTTCGGCCGCGGGGCCCCTAATTTCGGCAATTAATCAAAGGTATTCCCTCGTATGGGGGATGTAAATGACGTCGTGACTTTTATGGCGCGACGGGATTCGGTCCCGACACGAACCCCACAATCGTCTAACGGAGTCAGATCGAGGGCACCATGGGCTCTTCGGAGCCCGAATAAATCGTCACTTCGGTGACTGGCACGCCCACGCACTTAATAGACAAGACCACCCGAACCAGCGAATTTAAGCGCGTCCACAACTCTGGCACGCCCGGTGGGACAGATCCACCCTTCATCTCTTTGCCGAAATTAGGGGCCCCGCGGCCCCCTTCCTGTAATACTAATTGTGCTACTTTCTTAAATGCAGGAAGAGAGAAAGACATCATGGAACCGACAATGGCTGTCGTCTGCAGCCCTCAAGTCGTGGAGAACCATGTCCGAGGTGGCTACCTGGCGGTGCCCCTCAACTTCGGGAGCTTCCCTCCCACTGTTGGCTTCCCCAACTTCTTGGGGGTGGCCTTCGCCGAGATCCTCGACGTGGAGGCACCCGAGGAGTTCCAGATCAACGTTCCCGCTCCGAGGGCCACTAAAGCTGCTGCCGGCCGAGCTATGGCCAAGAACAATACCAGCGTCCCCACAACGAAGCTAAGCTGCAACGTGCACCACGTGCACCAAACCACCGGCCCGTCCCACCAAGGGTCGACATCCCACCGAAGAAGGCTCCGGAGGAACAACACCGGCACCGGCTCAGGGCGCCGCGCCTCCAACTCCGGGAAGTCCATGACTGTTGGGGCCCTCCGAGTCCGCCTAGACGGGCAGAGGTCCCAGGCGACGCCGGACCGCGTCATCCCGACCATCCCAGTCCGCAACTCCTTCCAAGGACTGGAGAAGCTGAAGGAAAGGGCAACGCCCGCAACCCTACACAGGCTGGCCAAACTGAAACAGGTTTGGGTACCCAAGGGGGCCAAGCCTGCTACACCCGCTCAAGCGGGGCCCAGCTCTTTCCGCCCGAGGAGGGCCCGACAAGATGACAGGGTCGAGGTGATGACTCCAACTTCCCGACCGGCACCCGTCATCCCGGTGCCGTCCGAGAATGCCCGCCGCCGTCATCGAGGGTGGTGGCACAATGCCGCCCGCCCGGCTCTCACGGCCTGCTCTCCTCCTGCCGCTGTCATCAACATGCAACCCCAGGCCGCTCTCCCCGACCAGGAGTGGGAAGGGATCGAGCAGGCTATGAGGAATTACCTCCGAGGCCTGGGTAGCACCCCCGCCGGCCGCCAGAGACTGCTGGGGGCAATGGCTTCCGCTTTTCAAGAGGAAGGCGCCCGACCCGCACCTAGAGTGGAGTCGAGGACCCGTCCGGAGGAGTTGCGCCAGTCCCCTGCACGGGAGGAAGCGTCGCCCCGACGGTCGGTCTTTGATAGACTAGTGTTCCCAGGGAGATCGTCCAGGAGGGCGACAAAAAGAAACAAGAACAAGAAATGGCAAACATTCACCTGCGACATGGCAGGAGTTCATGGTCGGTATGGGGCCTTGCCCACCGATCCTGAAGAATTGGCCAGAATAGCCGTCAGGCCGGGACCCCTTACTAGAAGAGGGAGAGCGGCAAGCGGTGCGACACCCGCAGGCGCCGAAGGGACCCTACCTGAAGAACCCCTTGAGGCCCTCACGGCCAATGTGGTCACCACCGGCGACACGAGTGGCGGACCCTCGACATCATCCGAGGACGCCCCAGCCGAAGAGACAGGGGGCATGCCCAGTCTCCCCACAGCTGACCCTACAATGCTGCTCATGATACAACGATTCCAGCAGGAAATCGAGTCACTCAAGAAGCAGCTAAGTGAGCGGAATACACCGCCCCCGATGTCCTGGCAGACCGAGGTTATACCCGAAGTACCCAGGGACAGGGGGCAGTCTTCAGAGGCAGCTCTCCCAGCAACCCTCAATCCTCTCGGGGGGGCGCCCCCACAGCAAACACATTGCACGGCAGTGGCCCCGCCACAGGCTCCGCCTTCACAGGGGTCCCCCATGGCTCCCCGGGCGACCGTGGTAGCCACCCCGAGTGCGCAGCCCGCTCACTTTTACCCGAATCCGGTCGACCTGGCAGCAGTCAGCCGGTTGATGCTCGAACAGATGATAGATATGAAGCTGGCCGAGAGGGGCGAAGGGGATCAGACGCCGTTTGACGTCTACCGGGTACCCTACCCGGCCCACTATGCCGCAAGGAAGCTGCCGGTCGGCGTCACCAAGCCGCCGAAGTTTGAAAAATTCAACGGGCAAGGGTCCCCTAGGGAACACATTGCATACTATGTGAACATCATGGGAGATCTAGCTGCTGATGAAGCCTATCTCCTGAAGTTCTTCGGCTCGACACTTACCGGACTCGCCTTCGAGTGGTACTCCAGCCTGCCACCCGGGTCCGTTGCTGACTGGCCTGACATGCAAAAGAAGTTCAAGGAAAGATTTTATGTTGCAGAACGGGAAGTCACTGTAGCAGAGCTCTATGCTATGAGACAGAAGAATGATGAGTCGGCCCTCAACTACATCAAGAGATGGAGGAACCTCAGCATGAGGTGCAGGCGTCCCCCGCACCAGGAGGACGCGGTGCAGATCTGCAAACAAAACTTGAAGAAAGAAATCCTGGAAAGGATGATCGGCACTGAGGTCAAGACATTCGACCGCCTGAACAACGTGGTAGCAGAGATCGAGGCATTTTTGGCCCGATACTCCTCCACTCCAGCCATGTCAAGCCAGAGAGCCAGACAGGCCGAGAAGAAGCCAGCTCCCCCTGAGGTGCACACATTAGACTTCCAGGCTTTTGAGAAGCAGAAAGAGAGAGCCAAGGCGGCTGCCAACCTTCCTCCGCCCAGAACTACAGAACGGCGGGAGGGCCCCTCACTAAGGGAGAAGATGAAAAACAAGCTTTATTCCTTCTCCCGAGACAAGTCCAAACTCATGTTCGAATGGGCAACCAGCTACAGCAAAATTACACTGCCAGAGCCGAAGAGGCCCGGTGACCTGAAGAAGAAAGATGACCCGCGCTTCTGCTTATACCACCGGATGCTCGGGCATACTATCGAAGACTGCTACGTCTTCAAGGATGTTATTGAAGCCCTAATCAAGAACGGGGAGCTAGACATGAGGGAGCATAGAGTAGACCCCCCGCAGCCGCATGAGCTGCCCAGCATAACCTCCTTCGTCAACATGGTCTCATTGTACCAGGAACTGCCAAAGGAGTGGGCGGAGGCCTGCGCCCGCGCCACTTATGAGACCTTCATCATGGCCCCAGCTCAAGTCCAAGAAGGGTGGCAGACTATACCCAGAAAAACTAGAAGGGCGCACACGCCTCTCGGCCTATCCCAGGAATCCACCCGGGGGTGGCAGCGCCCCTGCCTGCACCGCCCCCCGGCAAGCCCGGTTTGCCACGACACGGCCCCTCGGCTGGTCATGAGGCGGCCCACTCACAACAAGAAGAGTTTTGTCCCGCTGCGGATACACAAGAAGACTAGCCCGGCGGTTGAAAGACTCCAGGCTATTATTGATGGGCTCGAAGATTATAAACAGCCTGAAATCCAGCCTGTGGAGCTGAAGGAGTATGTCCCCTGGAAGGAGTTCGAATCACTCGAGCTGGCTCCGGGAACAGAAGCTGATGCAGACAAAGAGCCTCCTCTGTGGGGTGAACTTCCTCAAGAGCAGCCATCCGCTGCAGCAGGCAAGAAGAAGAAGAAGAGAAGACCCAGGGGCAAGAAGAAGAAGGAGGTCGTCTTCGCCTGCAACACCCTCTCGGCGTTGTTCGACACCGCTCTCTCCCTGGAAGAAAAAGAAGAAGAGCCACCCCAGGAACCGGCGGAGGTGAATCAAGCTGAGGCGTCCACCTCCCAACACGCCACCAGGTCCGGAAGGAAATGGGGGCGCCCTCCTCAGGACAACCTCAACATCATGCTCAGGGGAGAACAACCATACCAGATTCCCGACCCTGAGGTCGAGGCGCCGAGATCCCTCCTCCATCGGGTCTCTATCCCGGTGGGGCCAGGAGTCAAGGCACCCCTTCATTCGCCGAATTCCTGTCAGCCCGAGCAGGCAAGCAGGCGCGCTCCCCAGTGCCTCCCTCCACCAGGAAAGCAAGCAGTCCCCGAGCTCTACCGGCGGCTACTCCTCCTCAGCCAGAAGGAGAATTCAACGGCATCCCAAACCTCGCCGAATTCATGCGAGAAACAGAGGAAGCCCAGCAGGCCCCGCCGGCTCAACAGGCTGCAGCAGAGCCCACAAAGCAGGCATCCCCTGATCTGGCACCCCAACCTCAGGATGAGGGCAGGCGCAGCAAGCCCGAAGAGATGAAATTGCTCAAGGTGCGGGCGGCCGAGCGAATAGTCAGACACCTCAAGAAAATCCCGACCCGGTTTACGGTATGGGAGATGCTGTCCCTGAACGAAGAAACACGGCAAGCCATCATCGCCGCACTCCAGACGCCAGCACACCTTGAAGCCTGTTTGGCAGAAATATCACCTGAAGTAGCAGTGGCTTTCACAGAAGATGACATGCTCCTGCCGACTTGCAGCCATAACAGGCCCCTCTACATGAAAGGGCAGCTGAACGGCCAGCCTATCAACAGGGTCTTGATCGACCCAGGGGCAGCAGTGAATATACTCCCGTACCGGGTGTACCAAAAGCACTACTTTGACGTACACCTGGTTGAGGTCAAAAATGTCAGGATTGCTGGCTTTAACCAGAAATGTGAGGTGTCCATGGGGGTCGCAGAGTTCAACTTGACCTTTGACGACTTCACCTCCAAAGTCCAGTTCCACGTCATCAACTCCAACACTTCCTACAAGGCGTTGCTTGGCCGGCCTTGGCTACACCAGAACAGAGTGGTGCCCTCCACCTTACATCAGTGCATCAAGTACCCCTGCGAGGGGAAAGAAGTCAGAATCTTCGCCGACCTCCACCCGTTCGAGGTGTTCGAGTGTCACTTGTCAGATGCTAATCTGTACTTAGAGAAGGCAAAGCAAGCTCCTCAAGCTGCCCAAGTCAAAGGGAAGAAGAAAATGGAGTCAAGTGGTTGGTTTCCTCCGCCACCCCCGGGCTATGTGGCTCCCCCGCATGTACCATTCATTGCACAACAAGAAGGGGTATTCAGGGCGGCTCCTCTCGCCATTTACCCTACACCGGGGGCGCCTTGTCTCGAAGACCTGCTAGAAGATGTCAGGGTCCCGCCAGGGATCGTCAAGCATGTAATAGAAATAGAATGTCAAGCAGCCGAGCAGCTGAAGACCTTCGAGGTGCCTAACCCAGAAGGGCCGCCCACTATCTTCTATGTCGCTGGGGAGAAGCCAGTCAGGGAAGACGATGATTGTCGATTCCCTGACGAGTTGCATGACCCACACGTCCCCATTGCAGGACTCCCTCACCTGACTGACCGGGCAGCCAGGATGGTCAGAAAGCAGAAGATTCCCCATACCTGCCCTCAGCCGGAAGAAGATGTTTGAACAGATGTGGAACCCGCCAAACCTGGATCGACGGTTGCTGCAAATCACCAAGCATCCCGGTTTGGGTTTTTCACTAGAAGATTACTACGAGGCTGATGTGATATCAGTTTCGGCCTTGTCCGGTGACGACCCTGCGGAAGCTGCAAATTTGAGGGAAGCCCACCAAGATGTATATCCCAGCCCTCCGACCGAGGAGGCACAAGATGAAGAAGTGTTCCTTTGGAACCCTCTCCGCCGCTGCTGCATGGGGAAAACCTCCTCTTTCTCCGACAGACTAGCCTCGCAAGAGCACACCGCCGAGGCACCTTCGCTCCGGCCGTCGACGAAGCAAGGGGCAGTAGCATGGGCCATGCTCCGAATTTCCCTCGATACGACCCCGTCATGTACGCCTTGTACCACAGGCAGCAACGGGAGATCGAGATGCTAAAAGTGCGGCTGGCTGAGTTAACCTCGCTGGTCGCCGACCTGATCCAGGGTTCTCTTCCCCCGTGGGGTGGCTATCTGCCCCGGCCCCGAGGCACCAGTCCGGATACCTCCGCCCCGTTGAGAAGAGAAGCAAGAAGTGCAGCAAGCCCCTTGGCTGGGCGGCCAGCCCGGCGAGACGTGACACTCCAGGAGAAGTTGCAGAAGCCCTACTCCTTCCCAAAGGAGAAGACTCGAGGTATCTTTGACTGGGCTTGCTATTACGGCAAGGTTTCCCTCCCAAGGCGCAAGAGGCCGCAAGACGCCAGAAGGAGTGGGGACTCACTGTTCTGTCCCTACCACCAGATGTTGGGCCACGCCATCGAAGACTATTATGTCTTCAAAGACATTGCTCAAGGCCTCATCGACAGGGACGAGCTCAGGATGGGAGACTATGTGGTAGCCCCGCCACGCCCCCACGTGGCGGACAGCCCTAGAGCAGGAGCCTATACCATATCCATCCAGTACCAGGCGCCTGAAGATGCGGCTACCCCGGCCCCCGGCCAAGCTGTCTATGATGAGTACATAGAAGACCCCGAGGTGGCCCTATGCCTTTCTGCACCAGCGGACCTCACAGACCCGGCGGCTACGGTCCAAGAGGACTGTACGGCAAATCCAGCCCCCACGCCCAGCCAGGAGGAGCAAGAAGACGAGGATGCCATCCTCGAGCCCGAAGACAATGAAGACCAAGACTTCGTCGATTTGTCGCCAGCCCCGTCGGAAATTGAAAATGGCGGCCAGGCCACAGTCGACGAATTGATTGAGATCAACCTCGGCACAGAAGGCGACCCCAGGCCGACCTTTCTGAGTGCTCTCATACCCCCTCGTGAGAGAGAACAATACATTAAGCTGCTGCAAGAGTTCCGGGATTGTTTTGCCTGGAACTATAAAGAAATGCCCGAACTCAGCCCCGAGGTGACTCAGCACATCTTGTCCATCGATCCTAAGGTGGAGCCAGTGAAACAGTCTCCCCTGCGCATGAGGCCGGAATTGACCATCCAGATCTGCAAGGAGGTCGACAAGCTCATAGATGTCGATTTCGTGGCAGAAAACCAATATACCACATGGTTGGCCAACATTGTACCAGTGAAAAAGAAGAATGGACAGATCAGGATTTGCGTGGACTTCTGCGACCTGAACAAAGCCTGCCCAAAAGATGACTTCCCGGTGCCTATCACCGAAGTGATGATTGATGCAACTACCGGCCACGAGGCCCTGTCCTTCATGGATGGCTCGTCCGGCTATAACCAGATTTGGATAGCCGACCACGATCGGATTCACACAGCCTTCAGATCGCCTAAGGGGATATTCCACTACAAGAGGATGCCCTTCGGCCTCAAGAACGCTGGTGCCACATATCAGCGGGCGATGACCAAGATCTTCGATGAGCTGATATACAACAAGGTCGAATGCTACATCGACGATCTGGTCGTCAAGACTAAGAAGAGAGATGAACATTTAAATGATCTCAGGGTCGTCTTCCAAAGGCTCTGGCTATACGGGCTAAAAATGAACCCCATGAAGTGCGCCATTGGCGTGTCCAGTGGAAAGTTCCTCGGCTTCATTGTCCGGCACAGAGGGATCGAGATCGACCCCTTCAAGATAAAGGCCATCCAGAAGTTGCCCCCTCCGAAGAGTCTGGGAGAGCTAAGGTCCCTACAGGGCCGGTTAGCTTACATCCGCAGGTTCATCTCCAACCTGTCAGGGCGCTGCCAACCCTTCCACATACTAATGATGAAGAATACACCCTTCAGCTGGGGCCATGAATGCCAGCACGCGTTCGACCAGCTAAAGGAATACCTGAAGACCCCGCCTGTCCTGGGGGCACCTGTCAAAGGCAGACCGCTCATTCTCTACATAGCGGCTACCGAATATTCACTGGGGGCAATGCTTGCCCAGAACAATGATGAGGGAAAAGAGCAGGCTCTCTACTACCTCAGCCGGAGACTAGTGGGTGCGGAGGCCAAATACACCCCGATAGAGAAAGTCTGCCTTGCTCTGGTCTTCGCAGTCAAGAAGATGAGGCACTATATGATGTCCCATGAAGTGAGCTTAATATCTAGAGCTGACCCCATCAAGCACATTCTCCTCCAGCCAGTCCCAAAGGGGCGCCTTGGCAAGTGGGCCGTGCTACTCATGGAATTTGACATCACTTACGTACCCCAGAAGGCCGTTAAGGGGCAAGCCATCGCGGATTTCTTCGCAGCACACCCTGTGCCCGAAGACTCCCCGTTGGCCACAAAGCTGCCCGAGGATGAAACACTGGAGGTAGACCAAATACAACAAGCCATCTGGCAGCTTTACTTTGATGGAACCTCGAGGACAGAAGCGACCCCGTCCGGGCGCGCCAAGGTACGAGCCGGAGCAGGCATCGTCCTCAAGTCGCCAGACGGAGAAGTGATGCACACTTCCTGCTGCATTAGCAAACCCTGCACCAATAATGAAGCAGAATATGAAGCTTTGATCATCGGCCTCCAGGTCACCCTCCAAATGGAGATCAAAATGCTCCAAGTGTTCGTCGACTCGCTGCTGGTCGTCAAGCAAGTCCAGGGACAGTTTGATGTCCGAAAACCTGAGCTGCTCCCTTATCACACTAAGGCGAAGCGGCTCATGGAGTGGTTCTACCTCCTCGAGATAGGCCATGTCGCCAGAGGGGAGAACGCACAAGCCGACGCATTGGCAAAATTGGCAAGCTCACTGGCAGTGCCTCCAGATGGATCTCTCCATATCCAAGTAATAAACCAGCGCCAGATGCCCAGCATGATAGAAGAGGAACCAGAAGAAGAAGAACTAGAGGTCACTGCAGCAGAAGCCGCCGGCCTACCTGACTGGAGAGCCTCCCTGATGCAGTGGTTCAAACACCAGCAATTACCTGACCGAAGAGAAGAAAGGATCAAGCTAGTCAGAACCAAAGACTCCTATGAGCTCCGAAACGGAATATTGTTCCGAATTGTGGCGGATGCCAAACAGAAGCTACTCCTCCGATGCTTGTCCATTGAAGAAGCTTGGAGGGTTATGAGGGAGGTCTATGCCGGCACAGCTGGCGCACACCAGGCGGGGCCGAAGATGAAAATTGAAATCAAGAAACTTGGCTACTATTGGCCTGCAATGTTCAACGACTGTTGCGAGTACGCTAAGTCGTGTCAGAGATGCCAGGAGCATGCCACTATACCCAGGAGGCCTCCCGTGCAACTGCACCCGACCGCGCCCAGTTGGCCGTTTGCCCAATGGGGAACAGATGTTGTGGGCCCCTTACCCGCATCTTCCACAGACTGCAAATACATTCTGGCGGCGACCGACTATTTCTCTCGCTGGGCAGAGGCTGTTGCCTTACGGGAGGTCACTGGAGAAATCGTGGTCAGGTTTGTCCGCCGCAACATTATATTCCGGTTTAGCGTGCCCGACCGGATTGTGTCAGACAACGGCAGCCACTTCCGCAACCAGAAGGTTTACCAGCTAGCAGAAAAATATAAAATTGACTGGAGGACATCGACTCCTTACAATCCACAAGCCAATGGGCTGGCCGAAGCTTTCAATAAGACACTTTGCACTCTCCTGGCTAAAACCGTTAGCTCTAACAAAAGGGACTGGGAAGAAAAAATGTATGAAGCGCTTTGGGCGTACCAAACTGTATACAAGACCCCAACGGGCTGCTCGCCCTTCTCTCTCGTATATGGCTCGGAAGCAATCGTCCCCGTCGAACTGGAGATACCATCCCTCAGGGTCGCCATTCAGCATGGGCTTGTCCCCGAAGGGCAGACCAACACCGAGCGAAGACTCGATGAACTCTCTAGTCTGGAAGGAAAGCGGCTTCAAGCCCAGCAGAATATTCAGGTCTACCAGGCCCGAATTGCGTGCGCCTTTGACAAGCTGGTCAAAAAGCGCGAATTCAAGAAAGGTGACCTTGTCATGGTCAAGAGAAGAGACCTAATGGCCGCCAACCCCAAGGGTAAGCTGAATGAGAACTGGCTCGGGCCTTACGTAGTCCAAAAAGTCTACGAAGGCGGGGCCTATGTAATTGTCAACCATCGCGGGGAAGTTCAGTTCCCGCCGCTTAATGGAAGGCACTTGAGATTGTACCACGCTCCGGCGCCCCCATTCAGGTAATAATATTACTCCTCGCCCTATTTTTGGGCGGATTTGCCTGATTAATGTCCAAACAACTTGGCTACCATCCACGTTTTCAAAAAAAAAAAAGAAGAAAGAAGAGAAAAGTGAAAAAAAAGAAAAGTTGAGAGAACAAAAAATACATGTATAAAAAAAAGGAAAGGAAGAAAAAAAAGAGAGAAGAGAAAAGAAAGGAAAAAAAAGAGAAAAAAAAGAGAGAAGAAAAAAGAAAGGAAAAGAAAAAAAAGAGAGAAAGAAGAAAAAAGAAGGGAAAGAAAAGAGCAAAAGAAGGATATAAAAAAAAACCAGAAAAGGGGAATGCCCCCCCATTTCCAGTCACCGCCCCGCATCAGCGGAGGTACTAAAAGTTGACTAAACAAACTCTTCTCTCCGTCCTCCCCAGGCGGTGAGTACTCCTTTGGCTTGGGCCTCCCGTCTGAGCCATTGACTAAACAAACTCTTCTCTCCGTCCTCCCCGGGCGGTGAGTACCCCTTTGGCTTGGACCTCCCGTCCAGGTCACTGACTAAACAAACTCTTTTCTCCGTCCTCCCCGGGCGATGAGTACCCCTTTGGCTTGGACCTCCCGTCCAGGTCATTGACTAAATAAACTTTTCTCTCCGTCCTCCCCGGGCGGCGAGTACTCCTTTGGCTCGGACCTCCCGTCCAGGTCATTGACTAAACAAACTCTTCTCTCCGTCCTCCCCAGGCGGTGAGTACCCCTTTGGCTCGGACCTCCCATCCCGGTCATTGACTAAACAAACTCTTCTCTCTGTCCTCCCCAGGCGGTGAGTACCCCTTTGGCTCGGACCTCCCGTCCGGGTCATCGACTAAACAAACTCTTCTCTCCGTCCTTCCCGGGCGGTGAGTACCCCTTTGGCTCGGACCTCCCGTCCGGATCATTGACTAAACAAACTCTTCTCTCCGTCCCCTCTGGCCGACGAGAAGTCCGATCCCTGACCGAGGCCCCCCGCTTGAGGCCAGCACGTGCTTCCAATATTGCGGCGAAACCAGGGAGTCGCCCGTTCGGTATGGTGGAGTGGTCCCCTCGTCCTCCCCCTGAGAAGGCGAGCACTCTCCTGTACCCTGACGTAGGTCCCCGCCTGGTTCTCCCGAAGCAAATCTTCGCAAAGACCCATACCCTGCTAACGTGGTTCAGCACAAAAGAGGGGAAGGAAGGGAAGAAGAAAACAATGTACACAGAAAAGAAAGGAGGGTAAGAAAGCTCCCTCTGGGACGAATGCACACACAAAGAACGCGTGAAATCATAAATGCTCTGCTCTATTCAGAAAGGGGACCAGACTACATGTGCTGCGGGGCATACCCCTATGTTACATTCAAAAGAAAAGAAAAAGGAATTAAGGGATGCAACGCTTAGTCGATGTCCCTGAAGATGTCCTCGAGAGGGAGGATCCCGACGTAAGGGAAGTTCGTCATATCGCGCAGTCGGCCCCTCAATTCCTCAAGACGGGCGAGCTCCGCTTCGATGGACACCATTTCAACGTCGGCGACGGCAAGAGCTTCTCTCTCCTCTGCCACCCTCCTTTCCGCCTCGGCAAGGCCAAGTTTAGCCGCAGCGAGGTAGCCCTCCAGCTTCTCGATCTGGTTCTTGAAGGAACGAACGCTGCCTTCGCCTTCCTCTAAGGCCTTTTCGTGGCGTTCTCTACTATGGCATCGGGCCTCTAAGGTCTGCAGATACTCGTCTGCCTGAGCATCAAGGGCGGCACGTTCGTCAGGAGCCTGGGTCTCCAGGAACTCACGGCGCTTGACATACTTCAGCAACAGCAGAACCCGCCGCGACCATTCCCCCAGCGGGCAGCTGAGCACTTGCAACGCCCCGGTCAATTGCACCACTATAGTATGCACCTCCCTATATGACAGAGAAGGGTCGGCGAGGAGCATGGTCCGTAGAGTGATCAGCATTTGGTGGACTGGCGCTTCTGATGACATATGGCTGACTAAGGGCACGACCGTAGGAGTGAATTCCACGGTGCTGTCCACTTCTGTCCACAGGTCGGTGTCTACCGCCGCTAAAGATGAAGGAAGGGCAAGGGTCAAGTCGCCCGGCCGGCGTAGCTCGACGAGAGACCCTTGGCCAGCCACTGCCGGGGGAGCGGACAAGACCATTGCCGAAGCCTCCGGTGCCCCCATCGTTTGGAGCTCCCCTGCCTCCTCTGCCTCCGTCCGGCCCGCCTCTGCCACTGCTCCAAGGGGCAGGGGTGCAGGTGCCGTCACTTCAGCTAGAGGAGGAGCTTCGAGTAAAGCCAGACCCGACGCCATCACCCACGGACTTTTCTCTCGCATCTGGGGCCCCTCCAGATGCGCACGAAGCCCCGCGAATATCTGTCTCAAGAGAGGATCCTCCATCTGGGCCGGCAGCCTCGGAAGGGGTGGAAGTGGAACCAGCAGGTGGGGGACGCCTCCCGCCTGCACGAGCACGGCAAGAGTCTCCACCTCCTGAACAGATGCCGGAGTCGGTCCCCCCGCTGGTGGCTGACCGATGATCGGTCTCCGCTTGGCGATTGCCTTGCGAGAGCGGCCAGGCGTCTTCCCGGTCGTCGGCGCCACCTATCCACATGAAATTCGGTTAGCCGCCCATCGCCGGGAATAAATTACGTAAGGACGAGAAGTGGGAAGAGCCATAAAGCCCCGCCTACCTCGGCCACCGTGAAGGCGCGGCCTTCGGGCGCAATCTCTCCTTCCTCTAGAGGCTCATCCGCCGCTTCAGAAGCACTTGAAGTCCATGCGGCCGACTCTTGCTGAAGAGCCTCGAATAGAAGGGCTAGTTTGCCTGAGCCCATATCGACCCCCACCTGACAGTCGATCGGCGCAACTGGGGTACCCTCCTCCACAGTCTCCGGCAAGTTAAGCCCCTGAAACCCGGAATTGACAAGAGAAGATCATTAGGTAACCACGAAGGAGAGGAAGGAGCTGGCCCAAGCAAGCTCGCACTTACAGCAGTCTTTCCCATAAAACTCGAGGAGCCAGCAAGTAAGGGGGCCCTGAAGACCGGCTCGGGCGGCTCTGATGCCCCGGGCACGCCTTCGTCGGGAGCCGCTTCATCGGAGGAGTAATCGTAGTCTACCTCTTCGCCCGACAATGACTCGACCGCCGCAGGCCCTCCCCTTGCCGGCAAAGGGGCCACCATTTCGAGGTCAATGGCCGGCGCATCTTCCCTCGAGCTGGATGAGGCCGGTACGCCAGACTTCAGCCTCCTCCTCACATATAGACGCGTCGTCGGGAGTTCCACGCGGGGCCCGAATAGTCCAGCGACTGCCTCTGCTGTGCCTGGCACACACAAAAAAATGGGTTATATCAAGCCCAATTGGCCCCCAGGGAATAAAAAAGGAGAAGAAGCCGATTAAGCCGACAAAGGTAAATACCCTCTTCAGCTCCTGCGGCACGAGGTGACCCACGGGCTTCCTCAACAGGCAAGGCCTTCTCGGGAGTCCCAGCCGTACCCTCGCCCAGGATCAGCACGGGCGCCGGCTCCTTCGTGTCGCCTGTAAGGAAGAAGCGCATGGTCACCGTGCGCGCATGCGGGCCCAGCTCAGGAAGCAAGCCAATCCCAGACGATGTTGGCAACTGTTGGACCTCGTCAGCATCGTGACTCGGCCCGGCCCGGGTGACTTCAAACTCCTCGAAAGACAAGATGGGGGCCACCGGAGAGACGGCCGTAGGAGCCAGGGATCCCTCGGCCCGTCTCCGCTTTGCCGCTTCCCGCCTGGCCACCTCGGCGGCAGCCAATGCCTTCTTAACAGGTGACTTGGCCCGGGACCTCCCATGTGCTACCGGTGAGGGAGTCGGGGTCGGCGCCGAAGTCTTCCTCACCGCAGCCGCGACTTCACCCACATCTGGAAGGGGCGCAGGGACTGGCTCCTCCACAGCATGAATAGGCGCAGGCGTGGGCTCCTCCATAGGGGCTGAAACGAAAGGAAACATTCAGGCGTCGAGACCTTCCTCCGAAATAAAGATAAGGAAAGAGGCTTAAAAGGCATGCTAACAGTCGGAGGCGCTAACCGGCAGGTTGGCTCGGCTCGGTCCGGGCAACCTCGAACTCTTCAAAGGACGGGACCCGTGGCGCCGGAGGAATGACAGACGGGTTTTTCTCCGCTTTGTGTTGTTGTGAGCCCTCTATGTTGATGATGTTGACACTTGCTTTATTTCATTGGCAACACCATTGTTTTGATTGATTGGCAACTGCTTTTGATTTGATGAAATTGGTCTATCAGATTGACTATGTGTTATTTGCATTTAAAGTCCACACACTACATCTCAATTAAATTGGTTAAGTGTGCACAGCGTCAACGCATCATGTTACAGCGTCAACGCATAAGTCCACACACTGCATCTCAATTAAATTGGTTAAGTGTGCACAGCGTCAACGCATCATGTTACAGCGTCAACACACCGTTGGCTTTGAACCTTAAAGTCTATACATCGCTTCATGTCCCCAAAGTCTGCACATCAACGGTGATCTTTGAAGTCTGTACACTGCTTCAGGAGCTTCAAGTCCACACATCGCTCAAAGTCTGTACAGAGTCCAGTGTCTTCGTTAGTGTCTCAGGCATTAGGCCAAGTCTGTACAGCATTCAATGTCTAGAGCTTCATGAAGTCTGTACATCAGACTGTTACACCAAGTCTACACATTGGCCTCCTTACATAAAGTATATACACTGGACTGTTTGGCAAGTCTATACATCAGCCCTTGTCTTCGATGTCTGTACAGCCCTTTAATTTGCTCGAGTCCATACATATTGGCTTCAAGACTTTCAAGTCTATACACTGAAGTCTTCACATTCGCTTGCATAACATGAAGTCCATAAGTGGGCAAAGTCTGTACACTGTCCATGCTTCATGCAGCGTCAACTCATCCTTCATGCAGCGTCAACTCCTCAAGTATATACAATGCTTTCCTTCGCATGAAGCCTTTAAGTGCATTATGTCTATACAATGCCACTAGGATTTAAAGTCTATATAGCCGTTGCCTCTCTTGTTGAAGTCAACACTTTGGGCAAGTCTGTACGTTGCATTCTGCCTTCACAAGTCTATACAATGATGTATATACAATGCAATGTACATACTTATATCTCATGACTTCTTTCTTGTTGCTGAAGGGACAGGGTCGACGCTGGGAGCTTAAAGCGTCCACGCATCAGTTGACGGAGTCTTCACGATATCCTCTACTGCGTCAACGCCTCAAGCAAGCAGCATCGACGCAGCAGTTGAAGAAGCATTCATCTTCACAGGCTATTCCACTACGTCAACGCCACAAGCAAGCAGTGTCGACGCAGCAGCTAAAGAAACGAGACTAATGGCTACTGGAATGTCTCACTGCGTTAACGCCATTGAGTGAAAGCATCGACGCAGCAAGTCAGATTGATGACTTTGAGCACGTGAACGGAGAACTCTATACATCGGACTGAAGAAGCTAATGAGGGGCACGTGATCCCAGGTACCTGGCTCGTGATCCGAGAAGGACAAGGTATCCAGATGAGGACACGTGTACTGACGCTCCATTGCATGCTGCCACGTGGTCCAAATTGCTGGGCGGGAAACGTGGAGAGCACACACCTGCTGATGTTGTTGCTATATAAACAAGCCTTCTTCCACAGAAGAAAGCTGATCGAAGGAGAAGAAGAAAAAGTCTATACACTCAGCAGCAGTGAGTCTTCGATCCACAGAGAGAAAAGAGAGAAGAAGATACAGAGAAGAAGAAGAAGAAATAGAGAAGAAGGAGAAAAAGAGAGAGGAAGAGATCGAGAGAGAGTGAGGTGAGAGAGAGCTGATCGAGAGTGAGAGTGAGAGTGTTTGTATCTCAGTCTCGTGGTTCAAAACCAGAGCTGAGCTTTGCTCTTTAAGAGCCACATTGCTTTTGGGTTTTTATTTTTCGTTTTGATTCTATCTTTCATTTCTGAATGCTGTTTCTTCAAGCTGTGTGTCAGCGGTCTTGCAGTGGTGGTCTCCACTGGACGGCTTAAGCTGTATTTCCCCAGCGGTTGCAGAGGATCAGATCCTCTGGTCGGCAAGCTGTAGTGCCCAGCGAAGCTGTGTATCAGCGGGTTGTTTGGCCAAGCTGTAAAGCCCAGCGGACGCAAGCTGTGCTGCGCAGCAGGAAGCCATACTCGGTTGAGTGTGGGGTGGACGTAGGTCATTGACTGAACCACCTAAAAATTGTGAGTGCAGTGTGTTTGTGCTTTTGTGTGATCTGTGTGCGTTGGGAATTCTTGAGTAGCTTATTTGATTTCATCGCTCATGCTCATGTCTAGCATTTTTTTTTTGCTTAACTGATATTTGCCTAAATTCCGCTTTAGAACTTACAGTAGTTTTAAATTAGGCAAGTTGATCTATTCACCCCCCTCTAGATCCACACTTAGTGGAGATAGACTGCGTCCATCTAACCCAACACTTGGTATCAGAGCCTAACTCTTCTGCAGGGACTCATCGCCCGAAGAGAATAGGCAGAGATGGATGCTCGAGGGATGACTGTCGAAGGTCACTCAACAACGAAGCCCCCATTCTTTGACGGATCAAACTACGCATACTGGAAGAACCGTATGCAAGTGTTCCTCAGGGCTAAGGATTATGAGATTTGGAAGATTGTCAGCAAGGGACCTTATGAGCTGTCCCCAAATGAAGATGTATGGACCAAGGAGGAGATCAGAAGGTCCACGCTGAATTGGAATGCTATTAATGCTATCCAGTGCGCTCTGCATCCTACAGAATTCTCCCGTGTATCTGCTTGCAAATCAGCTAAGGAGATGTGGGATGCGCTGGAAATAATTCATGAAGGTACATCTCAAGTAAGAGAGCAGAAGGCCAATCTTCTTGTATCTGAGTATGAAGCCTTCAAGATGAAGCAGAACGAGTCCATCAGCGAAATGTACGCTCGGCTGACTGTCATAACCAATGGCCTCAGAGGTTTTGGGAAACCTCAGGCATAGTATGATGTAGTGAGGAAAATTCTGCGTTCCCTTACTCCAGATTGGCACACCAAAGCAACTGTGATGGAGGAGTCAAGGGACCTGCGTAATACTAAATCTGATGAGCTAATTGGCTCACTAATGGCATATGAGATAAAGATGCCAAGGATAGATGAAGCCGAGAGGAAGAAGAAGTCGATAGCGCTGAAGGCTAGTTCCAGCAAATCAACAAGATCCAGCTCCAGCAGCTCTTCATCATCAGAGGAGAACCTAAATGAAGAGGAAGATGTGACTCGATCTGAGATAGCCATGATGACTAGAGAGTTCAGGCGATATCTCAGAAAGGGAGCAGGACGGTTCGGTCAGAAGAAATACAGTGGTGACCGAAAGGATAAAAGGTATAAATCTAAACCTGCAAAGAAACATGAAGCTAATGTTTGTTATCAATGCAGGAAACTAGGGCATCTGAAAATTGACTGTCCAGACAATCAGAAACATAAGGACATGTCAAAGAAGAAAACCAAGAAGGGAAGAGCTATGATCACCACATGGAGTGATGAAGATGAAGGCTCTTTTAGCAGCAGCTCAGATAGTGAAGCCGAATCTGAACAGCCCATTTGCCTTATGGCAACAAGCTCCGAAGATAGAGAGGAGGATACAGATGAGGTAATCACTAGGTTTGAAAACTTCACAATTGCTGATTGGGTAGATGCTTATCATGAAATAGCTGATAGAGCTGATGATATTAGAAAAGAGAATAGGCATCTTAGAAGAAAAATCAATTCCATGCAAAATGATAAAACACTAACTGATAAAATTGCATGTTTGGAATCTGAGATTGATGAATTGAAACTCACATGCTCTGAAGAAGATAAAATCAAAGATGAGTTAAAAGCTTCTAAGGAAGAGAATCTAAGGCTTGAAAATGAAATTGATGAATGGAAGCTGAAGATTCAAAAATGTGAAAGTGAAGTAAAAATCATTTCTGAAAAATATGAAGCTGTCCTCAATGTCAATAATGAGCTGAAAAAGGCTATTGATGAACTTCAGAAAGACAATGAGGATAAAATGAAAACCATTGAGAAAATGACCAAAGGAACAGATAACTTAAATTCTTTGTTAGGGTCAAAGGTTAATTTCAGAAAAGAGGGCCTAGGATTTAATTCTAGTGCAACAAAAACATTCGGAATGAAAATAATTTCATTTGTTGCTCAAAAGGAAAAGGGACCTCTAATTAGCATGAACTCAACAAATTTAATGAACAAAACTGCTAATCTGAAAAAGACCAGCGCTGAGGAGAAGGGTAAACAAAAACTCAGTGAGCCTAGTAGAGCTAGCACATCTAAGCAGAATCCTAGGGCTCAGACTCAGGTTAGGGGTCAACCTACACAGTCTAGTAAACCCCAGGTCAAGGTAACCAAGTCTCCACCAACACCTCCACCTCTGAAGAAGGCCCAATACAAACCTGTGTATAGGTCAGAAGGGTCCAAAGTACAGGGGAGGCAAAGTGCTGCTAGGAGTCAACCCAATTATTTTTTTCAATCCAGAGCTCAGACCCACTACAATGCACAGCCAACCTATTTCTATAGGTCAAATTGGTCTAGAACTCAGGGTAAGTTTACAGGTCGTGCACACCAGGGTGCTCAACATCAAAGACCCTACAGTAGAAATTGGGTAAATGGGTATGGTTACTGGACATCTAGAAGTCAACATTTTCATAACCAGCCCAGAAACAACTATGGCCAAAACTTTGTGAACACACCCTGGCCAAGGCAATGGCACAGAAATAACAACACTGTCAATAATTATGCCACTGCCAACAAGAAAGAGAACAATAAAAAGAAAAGGAACAACAACAGAAGAAAATCTGTAGGATCCACTGAACAAAATTCATTTATACAAATGTGGATTCCGAAATAATTGCTCTCCTGCTTTGCTGCTAGTTCAGTTACATTGGAGCCCAATCAGTCTTGGGTTCCAAACTTCTCTACCTAATTGTGTATGCAGGTATACCTGACAGCCAAGAACAACTTGTGGTACATGGATAGCGGCTGTTCCAGGCATATGACAGGAGATAAGGCCAAATTTTACATACTGACTGAGAAAGTAGGAGGCCTTGTCACCTTTAGAAGCAACACAAAGGGTAGGATTTTCGGATCAGGTAAGGTAGGTAAGTGTTCTACCTGCTGCATTGATGATGTTATGATGGTTGAAGGGTTAGCCTATAATCTAATTAGCATCAGCCAGTTATGTGATAAAGGTCACAATGTTCTATTTAATTCTCAATGCTGCAAGGTTTTTGAAGCTGATTCTGATATTGTCAAATTTACTGGAAAAAGAATAAATAATACTTACATGATAAATCTAGATGACTTTCAACACACTAACCTTTGACTTACTGCCAGTAGAGAAGACATAGCATTTTTATGGCATCGTAGGTTAGGTCATGCTAGCTACACTGTTTTGCACAAATTAAATAAGCATGGCATGGTTAGAGGACTTCCTGAAGTCTCTTTCAAGAAAGAAAACAAAATCTGTGATGCATGCACTCAATCAAAGATAACTAGAAAGTCATTTAAGTCTAGAACTGAAAATCTATCTTCCAAACCCTATGAGCTGATACATATGGACCTTTTTGGCCCAACTAGATCAGTCAGCTTATCAGGGAGGAGGTATGGGTTTGTCATGGTAGATGACTTTTCTAGGTATACTTGGGTTTACTTCTTATCTAATAAGAGTGATGCTTTCTCAGAATTTCAGGAGTTCTATGTTAAAACAAATCAGAAAATTGAAAATATTTTATCTGATCATGGAGGTGAGTTTGAAAACTCATAATTTGATGAATTCTGCAGGTCAAATGGAATCAACCACAGGTATTCCTCACCAAGGACACCTGAGCAGAATGGAGTTGTGGAGAGAAGGAACAGAACCTTAGTGGAAATGGGTTGTATACTTCTTGTCGAAGGTGGTCTACCAAGGAAATTTTGGGCTGAAGCAGTGAACACTGCCTGTTATGTAATTAACAGAGCCATGGTAAGACCTTCTACCCAGCAAACACCATATGAGATATTAAAAGGTAAGAAACCTTCTATTGCTCACTTCAAGATTTTTGGTTGTAAATGTTTCATTCACATAAATGATAAAAAAGACCTTGATAAATTTGAACCTAAAGGAGAACCAGGAATTTTTCTTGGCTATTCTGAAAACACCCGAGCTTACAGAGTGTACAATCTGAACTCTAAAACTGTTGAAGAATCTCCACACATAGTTTTTGATGAATCCTTGGAAAATTCTAATGTTGGTCAATGCAGGAATGAAACCAATGGTGAAATTCTGAAGGAAGGAGATCCTGCAGACAAATCCGAGGATGAAGAAGAACATAAAGAGCTTAATGAAGAGGAGCCTATAGTTCAGGGGGAGGTAAATCAAGTTCATGATACTCCAATTGCAAATATTAGATATCTCAAGGATCATCCTGTAGATAATGTCATTGGAAATCTGCATGATCCCCCTAGGACTAGAGGCCACTTAAGAATTCAACATGAACTGAATGCTTATGCTTTTGTATCAAACATAGAACCCAAGTCCATTGACTGTGCTCTCCAAGATGTGCATTGGATTAATGCCATGCATGAGGAGCTCAATCAGTTTGACAGGAATAAGGTGTGGCATTTGGTTCCACCTCCTGATCATGAAATAGTCATAGGGACTAAATGGGTATTTAGAAACAAGACTGGTGAAGCAGGGAATATTATTAAAAATAAAGTCAGACTTGTAGCTCAGGGGTACAATCAGGAATTTGGTATAGACTTTGAAGAGTCTTTTGCCCCTGTAGCTAGGTTAGAAGCAATAAGAATTTTATTGGTTATGCATGTTCCCTAGGAATAAACCTTCAGCAGATGGATGTGAAATCTGCTTTTCTAAATGGGGAAATTAATCAGGACGTATATGTGAGACAGCCTCCTGGGTTTGAATGTTTAGATTTCCCTAATCATGTTTACAAGCTCAATAAAGCTCTCTATGGTTTAAAGCAAGCTCCTAGAGCTTGGTATGATAGGTTGAGCAAATTTCTCACCGACAAGAACTTCACAAGAGGTATAGTTGATCAAACATTGTTTACCAAGGTAAGCTGTGACGACCCGAGGATCCGAGTACCGGAAAGGAACCGGCGCGTCTCGAATCTCGGCCCGCCAACCCACGAGCCCGAAGACTCGGAAGGGTAGAAAGGAGTGGTGTGGGGTATAAGAGAAGCTGCAACGTCCACAGAGATAGCACAATAATCAAAAGGAAATGCACATAATAATAAATAATTCAAACTGCTACAAGGTCCACAGTGTCTCATGTCCAAAGAAAGTACAGTCAACAGGAAAGAAAGTACAACTACACGGGGCATCCCCCGGCGTACAACAACACGGGGCATCCCCCGGAGTACAACTACGCGGGGCATCCCCCGGCTCTGGCAGACTGGCAACTAACCCTGGCTAGAAGAACCACGCTGAAACTCGGCCGCGCCTCCCGTCGACCCCGCCTCACCTGAAGAGCAGGGGTGAGCCTCATCTCATTGGCCCAGTAGGGATCCCGCGAATCCCCACCTCGCACGAAAAACGAGGAAGAAGAAGACAACCCTACCAACCGAGAGTACGGTAGAACCGACAAGCTAAAGTAAATAAACGGAAAAGTCGCCTACTCTAACGGTACCGTAGTACGGAACCTCGGTCCAACAAAACACGAGTCCATGCCTGCCAGTGAACAGGAGCACCATCCACAAGAAGAACGACCGGATGCGTCCCCTGACGTCTTACACCGCGTCACAAGTGTCTAGCTACAACGCCCCGGGCGCGAGACTCAGACACGCAACAAGTACCACAACAAGGACTACCTGGGGTCGCACTCGTCAGTGCGTGCCCTAAGCCCCCAACTACGTGTGCACACACAGACCATCTGCTCTAGGTCGGGTCCTCTAGCTGGTTTTCCCCCCCACCGGACTCTGGTGGCAAAGGCAAGGGGCCCTACGGTAACTAGCCTAAAAACCGCGCCACACTGGGTCTCGCTCTCCACCACTCCTAGGTGGGTCCGCACACGCGTGCGCAGAAAGCTACGACTAGTGGACAGGTCACTGGAAGTAAGGACTAATCCACGGAAACCACCGACCAAACACTAGCACAGACTCACGATGATCATACGATAGGCATAGATGCCGGGGACACGCATGAGGTCCAACCGTCCCTCAAGTCACGCGGCACCCTTACCGAGGTAACTGACTCTCCGGGGAACCCCGGGCGCCCCTGTGGCCCTCACTGGGTGCCCACGGCATCCCTAGGGCCACACGCCACAACCGGGTCCGCCACTCACCCAACCGGAGGTCACGCTATCCACAAAACACGGTTCGGGGGAGGGGATGGTCGCGCTAGGTATCCCTAGCGCGACACCGAAGAACGCGCTAGCTAAGGCTAGCGCGATCTTCCATGTCGCGCCGCCCAAAGCCAGCGCGTTCACACCTGAACGCGCTAGTTTTGGGTAGCGCGATCTGGACATCGCGCTACCTGAACCAGGCGCGTTCCCCACCGCCTTACTGTTCGTCTTCTCAGACGGACACGCTCGGACGACATGGCGCGTTCATCAAGAACGCGCCACTGGACTATAGCGCGACAACGGGCCGAGCCCGGTTCGCGAACTACGGCCGGAAATCACAAAACCACGCCCATTCACCCCCTTTGGTGAAGGGAAAACAATGGGGAATCACCCCATAACACCCTAGCATGCATCTAGGACCCCCAAATCGATCAAAAACCTCATGAATCGACGGATCCGGCGCTCAAACCCCAACATGGAAATAACCCCCCCCCCCCCCCCCGGCATGAATCTAGCCCCTCTCGGCCTCTCCACGGTCTAGAAATCACGGGGAATGCTAGGAAGAGGGTAAGGATTCGTCCCCCTACCTCAAGGAAGCTCGAAATCCACCGAAACACCGCCGAAATCAAAGATGGAGCTTTTACTCCCATGAACGCCCCGCCTCTCGCCGCGAAAAGCACGCCACCGGGACCGCCTTGCCGCCGCCGCCGCTGCCACGCCGTTGCCGGAGTGAGGGGGGCCGCGTCTCGGTCGCTCGGGGGGAAGAAGATCGGCCGCGGGGGAGGGGGAGCTCTCACGGTTGAAGGAAGGAGGGAGAAGAAGAAAAGAAAAAGGTAAAAGAAAAGAAAAAGAATTGATATATATAGAAAATCCGGAAAATACCAAAAATACCGAAAAATAGAAAAATACACCTCCTCGACCGTCTCGACGCGCTGATCGCAACTGTACCACTCGCGGGCTGGTGAACGACCCGGTTCACCCGCTACAGGGTTCCGAAGGATTCGCCGAAACCCGTACGCGGAAATCGGAAAACGCGCACGGAAAAGCCACGGACACACTCCGGGCCTCCGAAACGACTCCGGATCGCGCCGATCCGAACACGAAAGATGTCCGAAATGAAATTTCGGACACAACAGGGTCAGACACTCCAAAAAACCAGATCCGAGACCCATAACGAAGGATCCGAAAGATCCGGGACATCACAGCCCTCCCCCCTTAAACGAATTTCGTCCTCGAAATTCAAGGACAAGGCACAAGGACGGGGGAAAGACTCACACAAACAAATAAGGATACAACTCCCACATCTCATCCTCGCGCTCCCAAGATGTCTCGCCGCCAGAATGACGCTGCCAGACCACCTTAACCAGAGGAATAACCTTGTTCCGCAGGCGCTGCTCTCGCCGATCCTCAATGCGAACAGGAAACTCCGGAAGGGACAGATCTGGGGTCACATCAGGCCAAACGGCATCCTCGAGAACATGAGAGTCATCGGGCATATACTTCCGAAGCATCGACACGTGGAACACATCATGCACGGCGGAAAGCTCCGGAGATAGCTGCAACCGATAAGCAACTTCCCCAACGCGCTCAACGATGGGAAAGGGACCAATGTAGCGGGGACTCAGCTTCCCACGCCTACCGAAGCGCATTACGCCCTTCATGGGAGACACTCTCAGGAAAACTCGATCTCCCACAATAAAGCTGAGGGGTCGCCTCCTCCGATCGGCATAACTCTTCTGCCGGCTCTGAGCTGCCAACATCTTCTGCCGAACGAGATGCACCACCTCAACACACTGCTACACCAAATCTGGTCCGGTCAAGGCACGCTCGCCCACCTCGAACCAATCAAGCGGAGTCCGACAAGGTCGTCCATATAACGCCTCATAGGGAGCCATACCAATGCTCGAATGATAGCTGTTGTTGTAGGCAAACTCCACTAATGGCAGATGGTGGGTCCAACTCCCCTGCCACTCCAAGCAACACGCTCGCAGCATGTCCTCCAAAGTCTGGATGGTCCTCTCAGACTGACCGTCCGACTGAGGATGATAGGCCGAGCTGAATGCCAACTCGGTGCCTAGAGCCTTCTGGAAGCTCCTCCAGAATCCAGAAGTGAAACGGGGGTCACGATTCGATACAATGGAGATAGGAACTCCATGCAACGGGACGATCCGCTCCACATACAACCGAGCCAAATGCTGTACGCTCCAACTGACTTTGACCGGCAGCAACCGCGCCGTCTTCGTCAGTCTATCCACTAGCAACCAGATACTATCCTCCCCACTGGACGTCCTCGGTAATCCAACCACAAAGTCAGTGGTCACATGGTCCCACTTCCAAGCAGGAACATCCAAGGGCTGAAGTGTGCCTCCTGGTCGCTGGTGCTCAGCTTTCACCTGCTGACAGGTCAAACACCTGGCCACAAATTCCGCAACATCTCTCTTCATGCCAGGCCACCAAAACTGCCTCTTCAGGTTCTGGTACATCTTAGCCGATCCGGGGTGCACGGCATACCGACTCCCATGAGCCTCACGCAAAACCGTACGCCGTACCTGCCCCTCGGTCGGAACGTACAACCTACCTCTGAATCTCACAGCTCCATCCTCACCAAACTCCACCTCGGCCATCGACAGAATACGGGGTAGCTCGGGGTCCGCTCGCTGGGCCTCAGTCACCTGTCGACGCACCGCGGGCGTGACAGTCAGACTCGCAAGGACAGCCGAACCCTGGTCCTGAGGGACCTTGAGCCTAAAAGTCATGGCCGGGACCTGCTCCCAAAGCTTCCACTTCCTCAACAACATCTGACTGACCGTTACCCTCCTGCTCAGAGCATCAGCCACGACGTTCATCCTGCCAGGCTGATAAGACAGAGTAACGTCATAATCCTTCATGTACTCCATCCATCTCCTCTGTCTGAGGTTAAGGTCCTTCTGCGTGAACACATACCTCAAACTCTGGTGATCAGTGAAGAGCTCAAACCGCTCGCCGTACAAATAATGCCTCCAAATCTTCAGAGCGAAGATCACCGCTGCCAACTCAAGATCATGAGTAGGGTAGTTCGCCTCATGTGGCTTCAACTGCCGCGACGCATACGCCACAGCTCTCCCATGCTGCATCAACACAGCACCGAGGCCTACCCCGGAAGCATCTGTACACACCACGAACCCACCCGAGCCAGATGGCAACACCAAAACTGGAGCAGTGGTAAGCAATCTCTTCAGCTCCACGAAGCTCCGCTCACACTCCTCCGTCCAGACGAACTGCACCTCCTTCCGCGTAAGCCTGGTCATCGGGGCCGCAATACGAGAGAAATCCTGAATAAACCGCCGATAATAACCTGCAAGCCCCAAGAAACTCTGAATCTCCGTGACAGAACTCGGCCTCGGCCACTGCACCACCGCCTCGACCTTGGCCGGGTCCACGGAAACACCATCACCAGAAATAACATGTCCCAGAAAGTGCACCTCTCGGAGCCAGAACTCGCACTTGCTGTATTTGGCATACAACTGGTGATCGCGCAGGGTCTGCAATACCGCTCTCAAATGCTGTACATGCTCCTCAGCAGACTGCGAATACACGAGGATATCGTCCACAAACACGACCACAAACTGGTCCAAGTACGGACGAAACACCCTATGCATCAAGTCCATGAATGCTACGGGGGCATTGGTGAGCCCGAACGGTATCACCAAGAACTCATAATGCCCATACCTCGATCGGAACGTCGTCTTCTCCACGTCTGACTCTCGAATCCGCAGCTGGTAATAACCCGATCTCAAATCGATCCTCGAAAACACCTGGGCCGACTGAAGCTGATCGAACAAGTCATCAATCCGCGGCAACGGATACCTGTTCTTGACAGTCACCTGGTTTAACTGACGGTAGTCGATGCACAGCCTCAAACTACCATCCTTCTTCTTCACAAACAATACCGGCGCACCCCACGGGGAATAACTAGGACGAATATACCCCTTGGCCAGCAACTCATGCAACTGCGCCTTCAGCTCTCGCAACTCAGCAGGCGCCATCCGATAAGGGGCCTTCGACATAGGCGCCGTACCCGGCACCACCTCAATCACGAAATCAATCTCTCGCTGCGGTGGCATCCCTGGTAGCTCCTCGGGGAAAACATCAGGAAACTCGCACACGACAGGAATGTCCTCTACCTCAGGACCCTGCCGCTCGACCAAAACCACGGATGCGAGAAAACCCTGACAACCTGCATCAAGCAAACGACGTGCACGAAAAGCCGAAATAAGCAAGCGGGAAGAGGAAGACCGAATACCTTGGAAATAGAAGGTGGGTCCACGGGGCTGTCGGAAGTAGACCTTCTTCGAGCCTCAATCCACCAAGGCATGATGAGCCTCGAGCCAATCCATGCCCAAAATCACATCGAAGTCCTGAAGCGGTAACGCGTAGAGTCTAACCGGCAGGTTCCGCCCTTCCACCCACACAGGTACCTTCTCAAAGCAGTACGGGGTGACCATGAAGTCACCGGTAGGCAACTCTACCGCCAAGTCACAGGACACCTCGGTCACCAGGCCCTCCACACTCTGAGCGAAAACCTCTGAGATGAACGAATGAGAAGCACCTGAATCGAACAAAACACGAGCCGCACAACCCAAAATCGAGAGAGTACCTTCCACCAAATGCGATGCCTCAGCCTCCGCCCTGGTCAGATGAGTCACTCTACCTCGGGATCTCTGCCCACCCATAGTAGCTGACCGTGCCAACTGAGGGAACTGTCCCTGCTGCTGGTACTGCTGCGGCTGTGCTGACGACTGCTGGGGCCGAAACTGCTGCTGCTGCTGAAACTCGTGCGGCTGGCGCGGTCTCTGCGGACAGTCACGTGCCATGTGCCCTGGCTGGTCGCACCTGAAGCAAATCACGGGCGCCGAACACGGTCTGCCTGGATGAGAACCACCGCACCTGGGACAGCCATCTCGCGAACCGGTCATCGAACTCTGACGCTGAAAAGCCGCAGGCTGCTGAACACTGCCCAACGACTCCTGCCCCGACTCCTTACGATCCTGACGCCTCTTGCTAAAACCAGCTTCCTTAAGCAACTTCTTAAGCTTTGACTTGAAGGATGAACCTGGCGCCGGAGCCGCAGTCTGTGTCGCCACTGATCCACCTGCTGAGAGTTGGGCGGTACTCTGCTGCTGCATCCCTGTCGGCTGGCTGAAATCTGCCTGCACCTGACTAGCACTGCTCGGCCCTCGAACCTTCTGCAAATCTCTCTCCAGCGCCGCTGCTGCCTTACATGCCGCATCCAAACTGGTCAAACCCGACGCAAGAAGATGATGCCTCAACTCTAGCCTCAGACCACTAACAAACTGATCAGTCTTCACCTCCTCGTCCGCCATGATATGAGGAGCATAACGGCCCAACTCGATAAACCTGGCACGGTACTCCATCACCGTCATGTCACCCTGAGTCAGCTCCATGAACTCTCGCAACCTCTGCGACCTGACAAAGGACGGACAGAAGGCTCGCTCGAAAGCCGTGACGAACTCCTGCCATGCAATCTGCCGAAGAGGACGAGATCGGAACACTGAACCCCACTCCGATGTCCACCAAGTACGGGCCGATCCCTGAAGACGATGAGTGGCCAGCGCCACCTGCTCCTCCTCGGGGCACTCCATCGCACTGAAAATCCGCTGCACATCATCCAGCCACTCTCTGGCCACCTCAGGATCCGACTGCCCACCAAAAGAAGGAGGCTGATACAGCAAAAAATCCTTCAGCACGCGACCGCGACCACCTCGAGCCTGATCCTCACCAGCTTCGCCACCCTGCTGTTGACCTCCCTGCTGCTGACCTCCCTGCCGCTGCTGAAACACATACTCAAACATGCCTCGGAAGAAATCGTCCATCCCTGGAGCTCTCGCATCTCTAGATACACCCTCAGAAATCGAAGCCCTGCTCTGCTCCTCTGGACCACCACTAGACTCTCCCTGCTGGGCACGAGTCCTCCTCCGTGGCGCCATAACACACCTGGCATCAAAAGCACCGGAAATCAATAAAACACACGACCCTAAGCCAGTCGCCGACTGTACAGGACATTCATGGACCTTATGGACCACTGCAATTCGTTCCAAGTTCCGATATACCTCCACAACCTCGCTCTGATACCAGTTGTGACGACCCGAGGATCCGAGTACCGGAAAGGAACCGGCGCGTCTCGAATCTCGGCCCGCCAACCCACGAGCCCGAAGACTCGGAAGGGTAGAAAGGAGTGGTGTGGGGTATAAGAGAAGCTGCAACGTCCACAGAGATAGCACAATAATCAAAAGGAAATGCACATAATAATAAATAATTCAAACTGCTACAAGGTCCACAGTGTCTCATGTCCAAAGAAAGTACAGTCAACAGGAAAGAAAGTACAACTACACGGGGCATCCCCCGGCGTACAACAACACGGGGCATCCCCCGGAGTACAACTACGCGGGGCATCCCCTGGCTCTGGCAGACTGGCAACTAACCTTGGCTAGAAGAACCACGCTGAAACTCGGCCGCGCCTCCCATCGACCCCGCCTCACCTGAAGAGCAGGGGTGAGCCTCATCTCATTGGCCCAGTAGGGATCCCGCGAATCCCCACCTCGCACGAAAAACGAGGAAGAAGAAGACAACCCTACCAACCGAGAGTACGGTAGAACCGACAAGCTAAAGTAAATAAACGGAAAAGTCGCCTACTCTAACGGTACTGTAGTACGGAACCTCGGTCCAACAAAACACGAGTCCATGCCTGCCAGTGAACAGGAGCACCATCCACAAGAAGAACGACCGGATGAGTCCCCTGACGTCTTACACCGCGTCACAAGTGTCTAGCTACAACGCCCCGGGCGCGAGACTCAGACACGCAACAAGTACCACAACAAGGACTAGCTGGGGTCGCACTCGTCAGTGCGTGCCCTAAGCCCCCAACTACGTGTGCACACACAGACCATCTGCTCTAGGTCGGGTCCTCTAGCTGGTTTTCCCCCCCACCGGACTCTGGTGGCAAAGGCAAGGGGCCCTACGGTAACCAGCCTAAAAACCGTGCCACACTGGGTCTCGCTCTCCACCACTCCTAGGTGGGTCCGCACACGCGTGCGCAGAAAGCTACGACTAGTGGACAGGTCACTGGAAGTAAGGACTAATCCACGGAAACCACCGACCAAACACTAGCACAGACTCACGATGATCATACGATAGGCATAGATGCCGGGGACACACATGAGGTCCAACCGTCCCTCAAGTCACGCGGCACCCTTACCGAGGTAACTGACTCTCCGGGGAACCCCGGGCGCCCCTGTGGCCCTCACTGGGTGCCCACGGCATCCCTAGGGCCACACGCCACAACCGGGTCCGCCACTCACCCAACCGGAGGTCACGCTATCCACAAAACACGGTTCGGGGGAGGGGATGGTCGCGCTAGGTATCCCTAGCGCGACACCGAAGAACGCGCTAGCTAAGGCTAGCGCGATCTTCCATGTCGCGCCGCCCAAAGCCAGCGCGTTCACACCTGAACGCGCTAGTTTTGGGTAGCGCGATCTGGACATCGCGCTACCTGAACCAGGCGCGTTCCCCACCGCCTTACTGTTCGTCTTCTCAGACGGACACGCTCGGACGACATGGCGCGTTCATCAAGAACGCGCCACTGGACTATAGCGCGACAACGGGCCGAGCCCGGTTCGCGAACTACGGCCGGAAATCACAAAACCACGCCCATTCACCCCCTTTGGTGAAGGGAAAACAATGGGGAATCACCCCATAACACCCTAGCATGCATCTAGGACCCCCAAATCGATCAAAAACCTCATGAATCGACGGATCCGGCGCTCAAACCCCAACATGGAAATAACCCCCCCCCCCCCCCCCCGGCATGAATCTAGCCCCTCTCGGCCTCTCCACGGTCTAGAAATCACGGGGAATGCTAGGAAGAGGGTAAGGATTTGTCCCCCTACCTCAAGGAAGCTCGAAATCCACCGAAACACCGCCGAAATCAAAGATGAAACTTTTACTCCCACGAACGCCCTGCCTCTCGCCGCGAAAAGCACGCCACCGGGACCGCCTTGCCGCCGCCGCCGCTGCCACGCCGTTGCCGGAGTGAGGGGGGCCGCGTCTCGGTCGCTCGGGGGGAAGAAGATCGGCCGCGGGGGAGGGGGAGCTCTCACGGTTGAAGGAAGGAGGGAGAAGAAGAAAAGAAAAAGGTAAAAGAAAAGAAAAAGAATTGATATATATAGAAAATCCGGAAAATACCAAAAATACCGAAAAATAGAAAAATACACCTCCTCGACCGTCTCGACGCGCTGATCGCAACGGTACCACTCGCGGGCTGGTGAACGACCCGGTTCACCCGCTACAGGGTTCCGAAGGATTCGCCGAAACCCGTACGCGGAAATCGGAAAACGCGTACGGAAAAGCCACGGACACACTCCGGGCCTCCGAAACGACTCCGGATCGCGCCGATCCGAACACGAAAGATGTCCGAAATGAAATTTCGGACACAACAGGGTCAGACACTCCGAAAAACCAGATCCGAGACCCATAACGAAGGATCCGAAAGATCCGGGACATCACATAAGCCATCCAGATATTCTTATCATTCAGATTTATGTGGATGACATTGTGTTTGGGTCAACTAACCCCAAATTGTGTGAGGAATTCTCTCGAATTATGACTGATGAATTTGAAATGAGCTCAATGGGTGAGCTCAAATTATTTCTTGGACTGCAGGTTACACAAACAGAAGATGGCATCTTCATCTCTCAGTCCAAGTATGTAAAGAACTTATTGAAGAAGTACAAAATGGACAACCTCAAGGAAATAGCCACTCCAATGGGTACATCAACCAGTTTGGATGAAGATTCTAAAGGTAAACCTGTGGACCAAAGGCTATACAGAGGTATGATCGGATCTCTTCTCTATCTTACAGCATCTAGGCCTGATATACAATTTGCTGTGTGTTTATGCTCTAGATTTTAGGCCAGTCCTAAAGAAAATCACTTTAAGGCTGTGAAAAGAATTTTTAGGTATTTACTAGGCACCCAAGAACTAGGTCTCTGGTATCCTGCTAAGTGTGAGTTAGAGCTTCTAGCCTACACTGATGCAGACTATGCTGGGTGTCGAGTAGATAGAAAAAGCACCAGTGGCTACTGTCAATTCCTTGGTGGCTGTCTAGTGTCTTGGACATCTAAGAAGCAACACATTGTAGCATTATCCACAGCTGAAGCTGAGTATGTTCCAGCATGTAATTGTGCAGCCCAAGTACATTGGATTAAGCACCAACTGGCTGATTATCAGATAAATCTGGGATGCATTCCACTTTTATGTGATAATACTAGTGCTATATGCCTTGCTAAAAATCCTGTTCACCATTCTAGGACTAAGCATATAGAGATAAAACATCATTTTCTAAGAGATGCTGTAAATAAAAAGGAGATTGAAATGAACTTCATAGAAACTGAAAAATAAATTGCTGATATTTTTACTAAGCCTCTTGCGAATGAAAATTTTAAGTTTCTTAGAAGAGAACTTGGCTTATGTAAATTTCAGCATGATGAATGATTGTTTAATTGCTGTGAATAAAATCTCTGATGTGGACTTGTTTTGATTGCTTGGTTAAATCATGAGGATGTGAATGGGGATGTAGAACTGTCCTGTATTGCATATATTCAGGGGGAGCTTGTAGAGTCTTTGTATGTCTTTGCAAATCATTCATTCATGACCTATGCATAAGCTCTCTCTCAATTAATTCTTGCCATGCTGCATGCATATAGACAGGGGGAGTATTGCTAAGAAAATCAGAGTGGTTTCAACTTTCTTGAAGTCATTCAACCTTTAACTCTGAATACTTGTCTCTGACATTATGGCAATCTGTTGGTCAGTTCTGATTTCTAAGCAGTAGAAAATGGACTTCTTCATTTATAAGAATTTGAATTGTTCAAAGACTGATGTAATGGTTTAAATCTTATAATGGTTGGAGTTTAAAGATTACAATCAGTATATAAGTAAGTTGAAAATTGATAAAACTCTCAACCTCTTTTTTATTTCATGTCAGACAAAGCTATTCATATCTGAAATCTGAAAACTCATCTGAAATCATGTCGGAGAGATTAAGTATGTGTATTGTTCTTAAACAAGTCATTCTGAAACATAAAAAGGACAGCTAAGAAAGATACTGACAAACATTGAGAATCATTAAAAATATATATGTTGGCAGAGCAATGACTGGTAATCACTGAGAAACTGAGTGATCCATCAAAGAAGTGGACAACACTCATGTCATGAAGTGTATCAGCTATCTCTATTTAAAATGTTCAAAACAGCAGGCTGGTTTCACTGAGTACCTGGGGGTAACTGGCGTCTGATAAACGTGTACCCTCACACAAAAAGGTGTAACTCAGCTCTGTTGAATTTGATCATAGGCAGAATGGTCCATCTTGTTGAGTATCTAGGGGTATTGGCGTCTTATAAACGTATACCCTTAAGCAGAAAGACTTGTGGTACCTGAATGCTCAAAATGATCTAATATTGATAATGCTGCTCCTTCAAAAGAAAAGTTCATGAGTGTCAATTTGTTTAACTTCAATACATGACTTGATTTCTCTCAATATTTTTATGAGACTATGAAAGTAAGATATTATGAAACTGAATCTTTCATGTAAAGGTGATTCTGGTTTATTGTTTTATCATGCACAGTGAACTTATCTATTGCTTGTAGTGCATGAACTCCAAATGTTATCATACTTAAACCAGAAATCTTTCTGATAGCAGCTTCTAAATTCATATGACTGAAGACTCTATGCCTTAGAATGCTTATTCATGAACTACTTGTTTAGAATGCCAGTCAGTTCTTCTCTTGCTTCCTCCATTGTAATTAATTTTTCCCTCCTCTTTGTTGATGGCAAAGGGGGAGAATATTGTCTAGGGGGAGAATACATAGCATCTGGGGAGAATACATAGCATCTGCATGTCAATTTGCATAACACATCATGTCTTTCATCAAACATATATCTATATGACAGGTTGTTGCTCTTCTATTTCATATGGGGTTGCCATCATCAAAAAGGGGGAGATTGTTGTGAGCCCTCTATGTTGATGATGTTGACACTTGCTTTATTTCATTGGCAACACCATTGTTTTGATTGATTGGCAACTGCTTTTGATTTGATGAAATTGGTCTATCAGATTGACTATGTGTTCTTTGCATTTAAAGTCCACACACTACATCTCAATTAAATTGGTTAAGTGTGCACAGCGTCAACGCATCATGTTACAGCGTCAACGCATAAGTCCACACACTGCATCTCAATTAAATTGGTTAAGTGTGCACAGCGTCAACGCATCATGTTACAGCGTCAACGCACCGTTGGCTTTGAACCTTAAAGTCTGTACATCGCTTCATGTCCCCAAAGTCTGCACATCAACAGTGATCTTTGAAGTCTGTACACTGCTTCAGGAGCTTCAAGTCCACACATCGCTCAAAGTCTGTACAGAGTCCAGTGTCTTCGTTAGTGTCTCAGGCATTAAGCCAAGTCTGTACAGCATTCAATGTCTAGAGCTTCATGAAGTCTGTACATCAGACTGTTACACCAAGTCTACACATTGGCCTCCTTACATAAAGTATATACACTGGACTGTTTGGCAAGTCTATACATCAGCCCTTGTCTTCGATGTCTGTACAGCCCTTTAATTTGCTCGAGTCCATACATATTGGCTTCAAGACTTTCAAGTCTATACACTGAAGTCTTCACATTCGCTTGCATAACATGAAGTCCATAAGTGGGCAAAGTCTGTACATTGTCCATGCTTCATGCAGCGTCAACTCATCCTTCATGCAGCGTCAACTCCTCAAGTATATACAATACTTTCCTTCGCATGAAGCCTTTAAGTGCATTATGTCTATACAATGCCACTAGGATTTAAAGTCTATACAGCCGTTGCCTCTCTTGTTGAAGTCAACACTTTGGGCAAGTCTGTACGTTGCATTCTGCCTTCACAAGTCTATACAACGATGTATATACAATGTAATGTACATACTTATATCTCATGACTTCTTTCTTGTTGCTGAAGGGACAGGGTCGACGCTGGGAGCTTAAAGCGTCCACGCATCAGTTGACGGAGTCTTCACGATATTCTCTACTGCGTCAACGCCTCAAGCAAGCAGCGTCGACGCAGCAGTTGAAGAAGCATTCATCTTCACAGGCTATTCCACTGCGTCAACGCCACAAGCAAGCAGTGTCAACGCAGTAGCTAAAGAAACGAGACTAATGGCTACTGGAATGTCTCACTGCGTTAACGCCATTGAGTGAAAGCGTCGACGCAGCAAGTCAGATTGATGACTTTGAGCATGTGAACGGAGAACTCTATACATCGGACTGAAGAAGCTAATGAGGGGCACGTGATCCCAGGTACCTGGCTCGTGATCCGAGAAGGACAAGGTATCCAGATGAGGACACGTGTACTGACTCTCCATTGCATGCTGCCACGTGGTCCAAATTGTTGGGCGGGAAACGTGGAGAGCACACGCCTGCTGCTGTTGTTGCTATATAAACAAGCCTTCTTCCACAGAAGAAAGCTGATCGAAGGAGAAGAAGAAAAAGTCTATACACTCAGCAGCAGTGAGCCTTCGATCCACAGAGAGAAAAGAGAGAAGAAGATATAGAGAAGAAGAAGAAGAAGAAATAGAGAAGAAGGAGAAAAAGAGAGAGGAAGAGATCGAGAGAGAGTGAGGTGAGAGAGAGCTGATCGAGAGTGAGAGTGAGAGTGTTTGTATCTCAGTCTCGTGGTTCAAAACCAGAGCTGAGCTTTGCTCTTTAAGAGCCACATTGCTTTTGGGTTTTTATTTTTCGTTTTGATTCTGTCTTTCATTTTCGAATACTGTTTCTTCAAGATGTGTGTCAGCGGTCTTGCAGTGGTGGTCTCCACTGGACGGGTTAAGCTGTATTTCCCCAGCGGTTGCAGAGGATCAGATCCTCTGGTCGGCAAGCTGTAGTGCCCAGCGAAGCTGTGTATCAGCGGGTTGTTTGGCCAAGCTGTAAAGCCCAGCGGACGCAAGCTGTGCTGCGCAGCAGGAAGCCATACTCGATTGAGTGTGGGGTGGACGTAGGTCATTGACCGAACCACCTAAAAATTGTGAGTGCAGTGTGTTTGTGCTTTTGTGTGATCTGTGTGCGTTGGGAATTCTTGAGTAGCTTATTTGATTTCATCGCGCATGCTCATGTCTAGCATTCTTTTTTTAGCTTAACTGATATTTGCCTAAATTCTGCTTTAGAACTTACAGTAGTTTTAAATTAGGCAAGTTGATCTATTCACCCCCCTCTAGATCCACACTTAGTGGAGATAGACTGCGTCCATCTAACCCAACATGTGTCCCGTTGCTTAGCCACCTTTACGGCATCCACTGCTTTCTTCACGGGAGATTTTGCCCGGGGCCTCTTCGCTGCCTTGGGCAGAGGAGCCGCAGTCGGGGCCAGTGGCGCGGCTTCAAAATATGCAGGCTTCTGCACAAGCCGAAGGAGATTCCGGTACGTGGCCATTTGCGCGCCATCGGGGTGGTCTGCCAGAAAGGAAAAGAGAAATAACAAACACGCATTCATGATTAGCATCCAACTATCTGCAAGGGTCGCAATGATAAGAGACGAAGACAAAAGAAGAAAAAGAGATCAAGTACCGTAAGGGCCAGTATACAGTCGCAGTGTAATCAGCCAGTAGCTCAGGGATGGCTCTTTATCCCGACGCGCCGCCTCTCGAACGAGCCAGCACACATCCTCGACCTTCTGGCACCGATCCGTAAGACTGGCCAGATCCGCGTGCTTCTTCATGGAAAGGTGGCAGAAGAGGCTGAAGTGGTCTATGCCCCACCCGTCAGCATAATAGTACGGGATGTGCAGGCGCTTGCCCAGGATGGAGGCCCTCTGATCTTCGATCGTCAGTCCGTTCACCCGGAGAAGGACATATAGCCACGTGGTGTCCTTATAGTTCTCGGGCTTCCTCTCCTCCCGCCTCATGAATGTGCGGTATGGGCAGAGCGTATCTCTCTCCGGACGCCAGCTCTTGGCGGGAGTCCCCTCTTCCTCTATGGGGAACGGATAATTGATGAGGTCCAGGCGGTCGCTCCCTACCTGGCACAGATCCCTCAGCGTCTTCTGATAGTTGTCCTTCGCCACTGGAGGCAACTCTACTTTCGGCGTCGGCCTCTTATCCCGGGCTTCCCGACGAGCTGCCATATATGCCGCCACCTCCTTCTCCTGCCTGTTCTTGAGCCGAAGAAGATGATCTGGCTCAATATCAAGTACTGGCACCGATTACCGACTAAGGAATCTCCTCTCGGCCCCATCCCAGCAGTCGGTCTTATGCAACCGATAGAAGGCCGTCCGGGCGTTCCACCACTTTATGTAGTCTTGGGTCACTCGGGGAACGCGACCCGGAGCAGGTACCCTGAAGGAGGCAGAGTCCGCCCGGTGGAAGAAGTCCCACCAGCTCTTCGCATGCTCAGCTACTGAACTTCCCCGGACGTTCCGCGAAGGCAGGCCGAACTGTGCATGATAAGCAGGGATATGCTGATCATATCCGAAGTTGCGGCCAAATCGGAAGGGGTAATACGGCTCCAGCAGCACATTATCTCCCTTCCGGAACACCAACACGCTGGGGCGAATGGACAGCGCCCAATCCCTCAGCTCGGGCTCCAGCAACGGGCGCACCACGTTTTCCTGGCTGATAGGGTGGACATACCTCTCCACCTTGTCATCCTTGCACTCCCTTTTATTATTCACAAGGGGGCTTGAATGTGCGGCCAGCGTCCAGAAATGAATGGTGCCAGCTGCATCCCGGGGAACCGTTGTTAACCGGCCCCGAATATCAAACATCCGCATGGAGGTAGAAGCCGGCTCTGCACTGGCGAACTCCAGCATCCTCGGTATTAGTCCCCAATCCTGGAGAACTCGCGGGGCGAACTCGGGGAACAGTGAGCAAACCCACGCGTTGAAGAAATGTAGTGGGCACACATACCAGGCCTGCCTCGGGAACTGATGGGTGCTAATATCTCCCAGCGCCTTGTAGATCAAGCAGAGCGTTGCCGGGCACAAAGATAGCTTAATCCCCCACGCCATCTGGCACGCCGGATAGATGGCATCTGGCCGGATCACTGTCTCGTCCCCGTACGGCATGGCGAATGAACACAGCCAATACACCAAATAGGCAGCGCAGTGAGTCTGTGGGTCGACCCCCATCGGATTGGCCCCGCTCCGGCGTCCCCTGGAGGGGATCTTCACATCATGCTTGGGCTTCGCACGCTTCTTGCGAGCAACGGCGGTGCCAACGCAGGGAAAATCTTCATACTGCTTCAGCCCATCGTAGAAGTATTCTAGCCATACTGCCATACGCACCCGTTTTCTGTCCCCACGGGCGGGCTGCTTCCCCTTGTGCGACGACTGATACAGTTCTCGGTACGCCTTCATGAGGTACCGATATGAATACCCCAGAGAATAATAGCCGTCCCCGTTGGTCTCATCCTTGATCAGGTCGGGGAGGCACACTTCTTCATAAGGCTCCCCATCAATGGGCAAGCCGCTCAACTGGCTCAGACTCCACAAATCAAGCGAAGTCTCGCCCTCTGCCGTGTAGAAGGTGTTGGTCTCCGCACTGAACACCTCTATCATGCCGCAACACAGACCCTTTGAGATGGGGTAACCATACTGGGAGGCGTACACGCTGTGGTAAATGCCGACCCGGACCAGCAATGGGGCGTAGTTGAACAACACATATTCAGTGAACTCCACTGCTCCTTCCCGGAAGCTGTGCGCGTCTTGAAGCTTCAGCTCCCCGAACCAGCCCAGTGATAGTTCGTACTTGAACCTGATGGCCAAGCAGTCCAAGACGAACGGCTCTTCCCTGTAGCCCCACTTCAGGGGAGCCAAGAATAAGCCAAATCGGGGTGGCTCGCCCTGCACCTTCCCCGCGGACATGTCCCACTTTGCGGGAGTGAATTGAGGTGCCCGCACTAATTTGTCTTCAGCCGGCAGCACTCCCTCAATACCCAAGATCGGCTTCCATTCCCGGGCTTCCCCCACCAGATACATCAGAATGCTCCTGGGGATGCTGTACAATAGACTGTCCCGGGCATGCAGGATGGCCCGCTCGACGGCTTTTATAGTGTGAAAGTCTCACCCCTCTCGGGAGCGCAGGTGCCTCAGGAATCGAACAAGATGCCTATCCTTCGGGAAGTCTTTCCTGTACTCCCCGGTGGCCCGATCAAAGGTGAAGCCGCTGTCAACTCTGGCAAGCCGGCCGAAGTCCATGCTCTCCCGCTCGGACCCCGACGACTCTGTCAAGGCAGCTATTTCCGCATGTTCGCGGTCCAGATCCTCCACATTGAGCCAAGTGACCGCTGGCACGGGACCCCGCGGAATGAGGTCGGCACCGACAGCAGCAGCAGGGGCAGAAGAGCCACTGGGGTAGTCATTTGTCTGTAAAGATACACAAATCAAAGGTTAGAATAAGCCACATGCAAAAGGAAATGAAAGACTGTAAAGGGGCTTTACTACAAGACAAATGAATAAAATGTTTCCAATTTCTGACGAAATTTTGGCAGAGTTTCCCCTAGGCCAGAGGCGTAAGGGAAAAACACGGGTGCGCTCCCACAAGGAGTGACGGCCCCAACAAAGTCATGGTGGGCCCCGAGAGGCAACACCAGAGGTCCGCCGGTCAAAGGAGCCCTCTTCCTTAGCTAAAAAATCCCCCTTGGCCCCTTGGCCGGTACGCTCCCCTCCATGCCTTCGCCGGCACGGTCGCCAGGCAACCTTGCCCGGCACACCCCAGTGCCCTCCTTCGCCGGCACAGCCCTGCCGAGGCTTCACCGGCACAGCCCTATCGAGGCTTCACCGGCACACTCCTGCAACCTTCGCCGGTACGCCTAGGGGAAGCCCTTCCCCGGCACACCCAGACAAGCCCTTCCCCGGCACAGTCCCCGTGGTGCCCTCCCCGGCACACCCACGGGGGGCTTCACCGGCACACGTGCCCTGTGTGCCCTCCCCGGTACACCAACTGAGGCGACCTCCCCCGGTACACCTGGGAGCATCGCTCGCCGGCACGCCCTAAGATGCCTTCCCCGGCGCGCTCCTAAAGATGCTTCACCGACACACTCCTGCCCCTGTGGCCTTCCCCGGTACGCCTGGGAGCGCCGTTTGCCGGCACACCCTAGGGCCTCTCCCCCGACGCGCTCCAACGCCCTCTCCCCGGTGCACCCCCACGCACACTCACCGGCGGCCGTCTACGACACCGGAGACGGGGAAGAAGAAGAGAGGGAACCAAAAAATGATGAAAGAAGAGGGGGAGGAGGCCTAGGGCCTCACCGTGCCCTATACGAAAAGATAAGGAAGGGGGGGAATATAGAAGAGGAAAGAGAGGGGAGGGAAGAACGGAGAAGAGAGGATGAGGAGGGAGGCCGCTACGGCGGTCGTCCTCACCCCAACGATGACGACGACGGCAGCGGCGGTGGTCGTGCTCGGAGAGGAAGAGGAAGGACGAGGGGGGGAAGTCCGCCCGTTCGGTCACCAAAAGGAGAAAGAGAGAGGGAAGAGCGGGGGGCAGTTCGAAACGGGTGACCGTTCGAAGTACCCCCGCCCCCCTATTTATAGGAAAAGAAAAGAGGGGAGAAAAGAAGAAAGAAAAGAAAAAAAAAGGAAGAAATAAAAGGAGAAAATAAAGAAGAAGAAAAAAGGGGGGAAGGAAAAGAACGAATAAAAAAAGGAAAAAAAAGGGAACAAAGAAAGAGACGGGGGGAAATTCCAAAAAAAGAGGGGGGTGAACAAAAAGGATTAAAAAAAAGAAAAGGGGAAAAGAAAAGGAAAAAGGGGGATAATGACAATAATAAGATATATATATATATATACATATACGCACGCGTACACATGCGCACAAATATACGTGTATATACACGTACATGCATATAAATACACCCGTATTCCTCTCTTACGCGTGCCCCTACGCGTCTACGGGCGTCCGTGCGAGCAAAGACGACTCTACCCCTACAGCTCTATCCTCGTCACGGTACCACTACCCTGCAACCGAACAAGACCGTCCCTGGCATATAGCCCTGTGCTTCAGCCACCTTCCGTCACATAAAGTCGCCATCACGGGCCTTACGCCCGGATCGGCAGAATCTCTATCCTTGCGCTGGCATTAGTCCCTTGCCAACGAATAAGTCCCTCTCTGGTGCAAGGCCTCGGGCCCTAGCCACCCACTCCGCACAATATTGCCGTTACGGACCTTACGTCCGAATCGGCACGAATTCTCGCGTTGCGCTGGCATTCTATTCTTGCCAACGAATAAGTCCCTCTTTGGTGCAAGGCCTCGGGCCCTAGCCACCCACTCCGCACAATATTGCCATTACGGACCTTACGTCCGAATCGGCACGAATTCTCACGTTGCGCTGGCATTCTATTCTTGCCAACGAATAAGTCCCTCTCTGGTGCAAGGCCTCGGGCCTTAGCCACCCACTCTGCACAATATGGCCATTACGGACCTTACGTCCGAATCGGCACGAATTCTCCCGTTGCGCTGGCATTCTATTCTTGCCAACGAGTGAACCTTATCTTCCGGCGCAAGGCTTCGTGCCCTAGCCTACACTCGCATATTACTCAATTTCAAAAGAAATAAAGAGAAGAAAATTGGGTTAAAAATAGAGATACCCTGCCGGACTTGCCCCTCCACGGGGACAAGGGCAAAAATGGCAACAACCCGGCTGTGGCGAAAACCCGAAAAGGCGCTACGGGCAAAATCGGGTACCCCGCCACGTGAAAACCCGAAAGGACGCGTGGGCAAAAGCAAGAGGGGGCCGGTACCGGCGAAAACCCGAAAGGGCGCTTGTATCGGTAATGTGGTTCAAAAAAAAGGAGAGAAAAAAAAGAGACCAACAAATTACTTCAGTTCCCGACACCCTGTCGGCGCTGATGAAGAGACAAAAGATAACAAATTGCTTCAGTCCCCGGCACCCCGTCGGCACTGATGAAGAGACAACAAAGTGCTTCAGTTCCCGACACCCCGTCCGCACTGATGAAGAGACGAAGAGACCAATATACTGCTTCAGTTCCTGACGCCCCGTCGGCACTGATGAAGAGACAACATATGCTGCTTCAGTTCCCGACACCCTGTCGGCACTGATGAAGAGACAAAGAGGCCAGCAAACTACTTCAGTGCCCGGCACCCCGTCGGCACTGATGAAGAGACAACAAAGTGCTTCAGTTCCCAACGCCCCGTCGGCACTAATGAAGAGACAAAAAGATAACAAATTGCTTCAGTTCCCGACACCCCGTCGGCACTGATGAAGAGATAAAAAGATAACAAATTGCTTCAGTCCCCGACACCCCGTCGGCACTGATGAAGAGACAAAGAGACAACAGAGTGCTTCAGTTCCCGATACCCCGTCGGCACTGATGAAGAGACAACAAAGTGCTTCAGTTCCCGACACCCCGTTGGCACTGATGAAGAGACGAAGAGACCAATATACTGCTTCAGTTCCCGACGCCCCGTCGGCACTGATGAAGAGACCAATATGTTGCTTCGGTTCCCGACGCCACGTCGTCACTAACAAAGAGACCAACAAACAACAAACCAGGTCGGCTCTCGACACCCCGTCGGCACCGGCAAAGAGAAAAGAGACAAGTACACCCACGGGCACCGCCCGGCTCATCCTTCGCCAGCGTTACCCATGGGTGGGGGGCATTTGTGGACACCAAAAAAAAAATGCATACCTGGATATCCTGCTCGGCCTCGCGTCAGCAACGGCGCCGAGTGAAGAAACCCCGGAGAAATCAAGCACAAAAGGCCCCCACAGCCCGTGGGCCTCAAAGAGAATCAAATGGGCCATGGCTCATGCCCACAATGGGCTCAGAACGGGCCCCGGGTACACACACCCCCTGGGGAGCCCTTCAGCGGCACGCCCAGCCCCAAGGGGCCTCAACGGCACACCTTGGTGGAGCCCCAGCGGCACGCCCTAGAGAGCCCCCAGCGGCACGGCCCCAAGGCCCTTCAGCGGCACGCCCTGGAGAGCCCCCAGCGGCACGGCCCCAAGGCCCTTCAGCGGCACGCCCAGCCCCAAGGGGCCTCAACGGCACACCCTGGCGGAGCCCCAGCGGCACGCCCTGGAGAGCCCTCCGGCGGCACGCCTCCTTCAACGGTACACCCCCGGGGGGTTTCAACGGCACACCCCCTGGGGGGGTCTTCAGCGGCACAGCTCCCAGGGGCTTCAGCGGCACAGCCCTCAGCAGCCTCAGCGGCACGCCCTTCAGGGGCTTCAGTGGCACGTCCATTTGGGCCCCTAGCGGTACGCCGTTTTGGCTCCCCCACGGCACACCTTTTTAACTCGCCAGCGGCACAGCGTTGAAGCTTTTCAACGGCAAGACGATGTGAAGCCCATGCCCTACGCATCCTTGGCGCACAGTGAAGCCGTCTGAGGTGTCAGCCGATCGTTGGGCCACGTAGGCTACCCCACTGACACCCAGGACGGGGCAGGTCAACCGCCATCATCACAATCCACTTCCCGCCTTCGACGGCCGAGCTGAAGGCTCCGGCTGCTGGGAGTATAAAAGACTCCCGTTCCCGTGACGGAAGAGAGACAGACATACACACAGAGGGGAGGACAGACAGACGGACACACCCAGACGAGAGGAAGAGAAGAAGAGAGAGCACACAGAGGAGCAAGAGAAAAAGAGAGAAGAGAAGAAGAAGCGCTCCCGGCGTGAGCCCCCCCCCCTTCCGACGACCACCGGGAAGAAGCAAGAGTAAGGGAGAGAGAGCTTGATGTAATAGGGGAGAGAGTTGGGGGCAGTGGCCGGCGTCCAAGTCCCCAACCCTTCCTGTCCTCTTGTGTTCCCCCTTTTTTTTTATGTTCTATCTTTCTTTGGTTTTTCCCCTTGTCCACGGCCTTGTCCTGGGGATTTTTCTTTGTAATGTGTATGTAGGGCCACGCCCCTTTTGAGGCCCACGAATGAAAGCCACCATCTACGGGTTTCTCTTGGATTTCGTTGGCTTATGCTAGTCTTTGTAGTTTCCGACGGGTTGTCCGTTTCTCCCTCCGTCTCCCCATTTCTCCGGTGTTATTGGGGCCTCCATGTTGATATGATCGCTCTCCCATGAGCCTTGGCCTCATGGGCCCTTCAATTCCCTTCATGGCCCTCTGTTGTGTTCACCGGTTTAGGGGAGAGGGAGACCCTTACCCTCTCTCCGAATACATAGTAACCAAGCAGCCGACCCCCGGCCTTGAATCCCCCCTCTTTTCCTGAATGGCCTCCAAGTCTCCCAGCTTGCACACTCTGTTTAAGCCCCCAGCGATGCACCTTCCCGGCACTTGGCCGGCACACTCGTTTTGGCCCTCAGCGGTACACACAATTTGTCCTCAGCGGTACACCACCATTTGCCCTCAGCGGCACACCCTCATTTGCCCTCAGCGGCACACCCTCATTTGCTCTCAGCGGCACACCCTTATGGCCCTCAGCGGCACACCCTTCAGTCCCTCAGCAGCACACTTCTTGGCCCTACTCCGAGCCCTTTCCTTCTCATTTTTCGAGGCTCCGTAAAGGTGTTGTTGCCTCCGGGCGCCCACCTCCAGTTGTCGGGTTCCGCCACTCCATGTGGGCGCGTTCCCTTTATCTTCCTTATGCCCCGGGTTAAGGGGAGATGCTGCCGAATTTTTGTGAGAAAATGACAAAACATTAAAAGAGACAAAAGGAAGCAACAAACAAATGGAATAATCAATGAACCTCCCAACTGATCAAGCCACTGCCGGCACCATGACGAGAACCGAACTGATTAACTACCCGGCAGCCCGAACGCCCGACCCGCAAGAAAAGAGGCTGAACCGAGCAAAATGGAAACAAGGGGGAAGTTTATATAAAATTACATGGAAATTAAAACAAGAAGAAAAGAAAAGTCTTAAAAATAAGAGATTGAAAACTGATTGAACCTCCACCATCACGCCCCTTGAACCCTCGGCGGTGTATCCTTAATTGCCCATGGGCACACCCTTCAGCGGCACACTCCCTCCCTTCGCCGATACACCCTCATCCACCGTCCCAACGGGATCCAGTGTACAGGCTTGGCAGATGGAGCGTATAGACTTGGGTAATATACAGACTTCCTGCTGCAGCGTATAGACTTGAGGTTGGCCAATGTACAGACTTCATGTTGCAGCGTATAGACTTGGGGCTGGCCAATGTACAGACTTCACGTTGCAGCGTATAGACTTTATGCTGGTCAATGTACAGACTTTGAGCTGATGAATGCTGGCCAACGTATAGACTTTGGGCCAGCCAACGTATAGACTTCGTGCTGCAGCGTACAGACTTTGGGCTGCAATGTACAGACTTCATGCTGGCCAATGTATAGACTTTGGGCCAGCCAACGTATCGACTTCGCGCTGCAGCGTACAGACTTTGGCCAACCAACGTATAGACTTCACGCTGCAGCGTATAGACTTGGCCAATGTATAGGCTTTGGGCTGTAATGTATAGACTTTAGGCTGGCCAACATATAGACTTCATGATGGCTAATGTATAGACTTTGAGCTACAATGTATAGACTTTGAACTGCGGCCAATGAGCAGTGTATAGACTTTGAGCTACAATGTATAGACTTTGAACTGCGGCCAATGAGCAGCGTACAGACTTTGGGCCAGCAAACGTATAGACTTGTGTTGTAATGTACAGACTTCATGTCGCAACGTACAGACTTTATGCTGGACGATGTATAGACTTCGAGCTGCAGCCAACGGATAATGTACAGACTTTGAGCAGCCAATGTACAGACTTCGTGCTGGTTGAATAGGCAATGTATAGACTTGAGGCTGGAGAACGTACAGACTTTATATCACCCCCCTCCTTCACCGACACACTCTCCAGTTATGGTCTTTTTTCAGCCCCCAGCGGTACACCCCTTGAGCCTACAGCGGTACGCCCCCCTTTTGGCTTTGTTGCTCTCAGCGGTACGCCCCTTTGGCCTCCAGCGGTACGCTCTTTTCAGCCCCCAGCGGTACGCCCTTTTCAGCCCCCAGCGGTACACCCCTTCGCCACTCAACGGCACACCCCATGCCCTCAGCGGTACACTCCCATTTTTCCTTCGCCGGCACACTGCATGTATATATACATATATAGCATGATAAGGGCATTGACGGTAGCAAATAAATTGATGAAAATTATGCTAATTAAAGGACCCTGAATATGCAACATTAATAATGATTCAAAGGCATAAATAAATAATAAACATCAAATCACAGATCAGAACATGTAACCAAGAAAATCCCAAATAAAAGACGCTAGGGCCCATACTGCAGCCCCCATCTCTCCCCGCGACCCGGGGCAGAAGGAACAATAATGCCGCCCTCTCAGGCCGGGCTCGGACCTTGGGAGTCATCCCAACATGGTCCGGTCTCGACCTAGCCCCGGGCCGACATCTTGATCAGACCGGGTTTGCTCCTCGTTCCGGACCCCCTCCGAGTCATCACTAAGGTTGCCGGGTGTTCGGCAAACACTTGAACGGATTTGTCCCGGCTTTTCCCGTTGCGTTTCCATCACGGACCCGTGTCCGAATATGAAAAGGTCCACGAGTGACCGACATGACCAGCGGTTTGTGGTCTGAATACGACCCTCAGTGTGATCCATTCCTATTCTTTTCTTGCACAATTAGTATTATTCTTTTCGGCCGCGGGGCCCCTAATTTCGGTAATTAATCAAGGGTATTCCCTCGTATGGGGGATGTAAATGACGTCGTGACTTTTATGGCGCGACGGGATTCGGTCCCGGCACGAACCCCACAATCGTCTGACGAAGTCAGATCGAGGGCACCATGGGCTCTTCGGAGCCCGAATAAATCGTCACTTCGGTGGCTGGCACGCCCACGCACTTAATAGACAAGACCACCCGAACCAGTGAATTTAAGCGCGTCCACAGGGTCAAGGCCTGTGACGCACCAAGGCTGGCGCGTCACAGCCTTGTAACGCCCCTGTGTGGGTGCGTCAGAGCGGACGTGTTCCCACCTTGTAACGCACAAGAGTTGGTCTGTTACAGCTTGTGATGCACCGAGCGGGACGCGTCACAGTTGGTTTCATCTTATCTTGTGACGCACCAGGGTAGGCGCGTCACACCCAACTTTGCACTGAGCGTCTGACGGCCCTTTGTTGGTGCGTCAGAGTGGTTGTGACGGTCGAGGCTTGGACCGTTACAGACAGTGACGGCCCGAGCTTAGACCGTTAGGCTCTGTGTGGTGCTGAGATGAGTTTTCGTGTTCTCCGCGATCGTTTCGCGTTGTGTCGGTCCCTAGTCGACCCAGTCGTGACCTAGTGGTCGACTTGCTGTCTTGTGAGTGCCCCAGACACCCGTGGGATTCCGTGTCCGTGCTTTGAGGGTGTCAGGAGGACCGTGCTACCTCATTTAGCGTGCCCGTGGGTTTGAGAGTCCAGGTGACTTCTCGCGTGTTGGGCTTTCGTGTTATGCTAGACCGAGTCACCGTGTGTCGGTGGGTGTGCGGTGAGGTCTCCCCCGCATGCCGTGAGTTTTCTTGGAAGATGATTCCCGAGTAGGCCATGTGTTTGGCCTTGGACTGCGAGTCCAGTTATCGGCGTGGCAGCTCGTTCGTTGCCCTGGGAATCATGCTTCTATGCTTTCCGCATGGGTCATGTGTGTGGCCTTGGACTGCGAGTCCAGTCGCCAGCCTGGGGATGGAGAGTTCCCGCCTTTCCTTGAGAGTGGGATTTGGTTCAGCGGCCTGTGAGCTTCCTTGGGAATCATGTTTCTACGTTTCTACGTGGCCGAGCATGCGACCCGTGGACTGTGAGTCCCGTTTCTTCTCCGATTGTGGTCACCGTGCGACGGTGCTGGTATGTGGGATGGTCCCCATACTTCGTCGGGTTCGAATGTTGTTTTCCGCTGACTTGAGAATCTACTCTCTCAGTGACCCTTCACTAGTCGTAACCTGCTTACACGCGTGTGATCCCAACAGGGAGTGGTGGAGACGCTACCGTTAGAGACGATTTGTGGACCGGTTTTCATCGGGCCCCGCGTCTAGCAGTCAGAGTCCGGCTGAGGGGAAAATCGGCCAGAGGGCCAGACCAGGGACGGACGGTATGTGTGTGCACACGTGGTTGGGGGCGGTTGGACCCACGTCGACGGGCGTGACCCCAGCTAGTCACTTGTTTGTGGTTACTTGTACGGTGTCTCAATTCCCGCTGGGACGGAGGGAGACACCTGAGGCGCGGACTAAGACGTCAGTGGATGCATTTGGCCTTGCTTCTAGTGGGAGGCACTCCTGTTCTGGATAGAGAGTGACAGACTATTAGTTTCCGTGACTTCGACCTTCGGGTTCTCGATCGTGTTGACCGTCGAGTTTCGGTTGTTTCGCCGTGGCACGTGTGGCGACTCTCGCGCCGTGAGACTAGTGCTAGTGGCTTTACCGAGGTTGCATCTTGTTGTGCGGTACCTGTGACCGGATGGTCGGGGTTGCACTTTGGACAGTGTGTCCAGGTCGGCCGTGTCCGGGGAGACAGGCCTCTACGGCGTGGTTGCCATGAGTTTTTACTTCGGTAAGCGGTACTAGTACAGTTCGGTAGCCTCGACTGCGAGATCGGGGTGTGTTTCTGGTATAGTAGTAGTTGTTGTAGCGCCGGGTTTTGACCAGCCACCAGGATTACTGTTCCTACTGTTGCGGTTGCTCTTGTAGCCTTCCTTTCCGCTACCGCCGTTGTTTTTGGTTGGGGTTCCGCGGGATCCCTGCTGAGTCTCTAATTTGGAGACTCATTCCCTACTTTTCAGGTGTGGCGGTTCTTCTTCCTCGAGGTTTGAGGGCGCGGTGCGGAGGTTCTCAGTTGCCAGCTCGCCGGGCCGAGTGTTCACTTGGCATGTGGTACATTTTTACTGCTTTAGACTATACTTTCTGTTGGACTGGACTATATTGTAGATGTAGCTGTTTATTTATTTCTGTTAATTGTTGAATTATATTGCTTTATTTCCTATTTCTTTGTGCCTCCACACTCCTTTTAGTCCTTCCGAACCCTCCCGGCTCGTGGGCGGCAGTTCGAGTCTCGGGTTATCAGGCCTTCTCGGTAATCAGATTCTCGGGTCGTTACAGACACCAATTCTTATTTTGCCTAACAATGAGGATGACTTTGCTATCTATTCTGATGCATCGAAGGTTGGGTTAGGCAGTGTATTGATGCAAAATGGAAGGATGGTCGCTTATGCTTCTCGCCAACTAAAGGAGCATGAGTGAAACTACCCGACTCACGATTTGGAATTAGCTGCAGTGGTTCATGCATTGAAGATATGACGTCATTATCTTTACGGCGTCAAGTTCGAGGTGTTCACTGACCACAAAAGTCTGAAGTACCTATTTTCTCATAAGGAGTTAAATCTAAGGCAAAGAAAATGGGTCGAATTCTTGAAAGATTATGACTTCGAACTGCGATACCATCTAGGAAAGGTGAATGTAGTAGCCGATGCTCTCAGCAGGAAAAGAGTTATGATGCAGCAGGATTGGAAGATGATCGAAGATGCAGCAGAACTTATGGCTATGATCGAGCCTCAGCTATGTCACGCATTTGTGTCTCAACTGACCATTAGGTCAACAGTGCTTGACAAGATAATAGATGTGTAAAAAGATGATCGCCAGCTACAAGGATTGATCGGGAAGACCGACTTTACTCGTGATGAAGATGGAGTGATTTGGTTTCAACACCGGATCTGTGTACCTGATTTAGCTGATCTGAGAAGGCAGGTTCTAGAGGAAGCTCACCGATCAATGTTCTCTATTCATCCAGGATGAGGTAAAATGTATCAAGACTTGAAACGGTCTTTTTGGTGGCAAGGAATGAAGAAGGATGTAGCCGACTATGTTGCTAGGTGCTTGGTTTGTCAGCAGGTAAAGGCAGAGCACCGAAAGTCATCAGGGCTAATGTAGAAAATGAAAATTCTTCGGTGAAAATGGGAAGCAATCACTATGGATTTTGTAACTGGATTACCCAAATCAGTAAAGGGCAATGACTCTATATGGGTGATCGTGGACCGATTTTCAAAGTCTGCACATTTCCTTCCTATGAAGATGAAGCAATCGGTGGAAAGTTAGACAAGACTATATATTGATAACATCATCAGACTTCACGGGATTCCAAAGTTGATCATCTCCGACACGGACCCCCGGTTCACTTCCAGACTGTGGCAAGGGTTGCATGAAGCTTTTGGATCGCGACTCAAGCTCAGTTCAGCTTTTCACCTGTAAACTGACGGTCAATCTGAAAGGACGATTCAGACACTAGAGGACATGCTTAGGGTTTATGTTCTGCATTGGAAGGGCGATTGGGAGCGACATCTACCTCTCGTAGAATTTTCTTATAATAATAGTTTCCACGCGAGTATAGGCATGGCTCCATTCGAGGCACTATATGGTAGACCTTGTAGGTCTCCGTTGTGCTGGGAGGAAGTAGGAGACAGACAGCATGTGGGGCCAGAAGTTGTTCAAGAAACTATGGAAAAGATCAGGTTGATCAAGTACAGATTGACAACAGCACAAGACCGACAAAAGAGTTATGCGGATAATCGAAGGAATGAGTTGGCATTTGAAATTGGTGATCACGTTTTCCTCAAGGTGTCTCCAACAAAATGAATCGTTCGGTTCGACAAATGTGGGAAGCTAAATCCACGGTACATCGGACCGTTCGAGATTCTGGAGACATTAGAGAACGTGGCATATCGGTTGGCTTTACCTCCATCTCTCGAGGGAGTACATCCGGTGTTCCACGTGTCCATGCTGAAAAGGTACGTACATGATTCGGCACACGTGATCAGTTCTGAGCAGATGCAATTTCAGCAGAATCTATCTTATGAGAACATGTTCGAATTCTGGACTGCAAGGAACAAGTGCTGAGAACTAAAGTCATCCCACTGGTGAAGGTACTATGGAGGAACTTCTCGCATGAGGAGGCCACGTGGGAACCAGAAGAAGCGATGAAGAAGAAGTACCCTCATCTGTTCGGTATGTGATCTAACACCAAACTTCGATGACGAAGTTTTCTTTAAGGGGGAGAGGATGTAATACCCTATAATTTTATAACATTTTATTTGATCAAAAAAAATTCTGTATGCTTGGACGTTTAAACTACTTATTTTATTATACTTATTTTAGACATTAAAAAAAAAGAATTTAAAAGTTAAAAGAAAGTAAAGAAGAAAAATAATAATAAATAAAAATTTTAAAAAAATAGTTGAGGGTTAAAATGTTTAGAATAGAATAAGAAAAGAAGTTAAAATAAAAAAGGTCGTAAACATAAAAAATAAAAATTGAAGGTTAAAAATGAAAAAAAATTAAAAAATTAAAAAAATGACCGCGAGGGCGGGCGGCTGCCCACGCGCTGCGACGTGGGCAGGCACCAACCCGCCACCTATTGACTGCCACATTCGCGGCAATCAACATTTTAAATTTTTTTTTTATTTTTTGTTAATCTTTTGTATTAGTTTAAGTTCTTAAATTTCATTTAGTCAAATAACACATGTGCTATGTATAAACAAAAGAAAAAAATATAAGATAGTCAAAATATGTTAGGTGAGGGGTTGATGAAGTTTGAATGACTAATTTTAATAAAATAACATTAAATTAAATGATTTAATCTCAACAATTAGATTAAGTGGGTGGTTAGTATTGAATAAGTCAAAAACCCCTAAAAATAGAGGGATATAGGGGGCTCATTTGCTACTCTTGGAAGCTGAGTTCGTGGAGTGCAGCAGTGGGAGGTGTGAAGCTCATTAAAGAGTGTTTAAATATTTTTAAGATAAGGGATTAGCACTTTATCCCCTACATTAGCATGTATTAGCGTAGTTAGAATGATTTATGGTGTGTAATTAGCATCTATATAGATAGTTAAGTCCATAGATCGTAGTTTCATAATCTGTAATTTTATCTTGGTCGGATTAATATTAAATCATTAAGTTAAAGCATATGATTAATGGTATAATTAATTGATTAATGTCTTAAAATTTGTAACGGTATATGATAAATTGAGAGAGTTTTCAAAATCCTGAAACCTGATGTTATGAACTTTCTGTAAAAATTTCTATGTCTGATTTAATTTATTTTCACGTTTAAAAATATTTTAATATTATCTTAAATGTGTTTAAATTATATTAAAATATAAAATGATGATATAAAATTACAATAAATTGTCAGAATGTACCTTACTGTGAGATCCATGTGCATAAAATTTTTCATAATTTCTGGATCATGATATTTATTTTAATAAATTTTCATACATGATAAAATATATAAATAATCGTATAGAAATTATGGAAATTAGAAACCATGTTCACAAAAGTCTTATAATTTTACAGTAAGGTCCAGGCATTGAGTGTGTTGGATTCTGAAAATCATCATCATCATCATCATCAGAGCCTTATCCCAATTAATTGGGGTCAACTACATGAATCTTGTTCCGCCAAAAATTTCTATCAAGTGTAATATTCATATTTAAACTCAAGGAACTAATGTCCTTCCTGATAACATCACATAATCTCATTTTAGATCTTCCTCGAGCTCTTTTACTAGCATCCACTAAGATTTGGTCACATCTTTTAACCGGCGCTGAGTTAGGGCGACGAAACACATGTCTAAACCACCTGAGTCTATTTTCTCTCATTTTGCTATCAATTGGAGCTATCCCTAAGTCCTTACGGATGCGCTCATTCCTAATCTTATCTTTCTTAGTCTTGCCACACATCCATCTCAACATCCTCATCTCTGCTACACACATTTTGTGGATGTGTTCCTTTCGTACTACCTAACACTCGGTACCATATAATAAAGTACGTCTCACAGCCGTTCTATAAAACCTCCCTTTGAGTTTCACAGGCATACGACGATCACACAGGACACCTGATGCACTTCTCCATCTTAACCAGCCTGCCTTAATCCTATGCGTAACCTCATCATAAATCTTCTCATTCTCTTGTATGATAGACCCTAAATATCGAAAGTTACTATTCTTCGGAATGTTATGTCCATCAATTAGAACCATGTCTTCCTGAACCACTCTCCCATTATTAAAATTATAGTGCATAAACTCTGACTTACTCCTACTAATTTTAAAACCTTTAGACTCCAAGGTAAATCTCCAACGCTCTAACTTAGCATTTAGAGCATCAATACTCTCATCAATTAAAATAATATCATCTGTAAATAGCATACACCAAGGGATATCCTCATACAATTGTTTAGTTACTTCATCCATAACTAAGGTAAAGAGATACGACTTAGTGCATGACCTTGATGCAAACCTATAGAAACGGAAAATTCACTAGTCTCCCTAGTAATAGTTCGAACACTAGTAATCGCACTGCCTTACATATCTTTAATCAAATTAACATATCCTTGGGAGATTCCTTTCTTTCTTAATGTCCACCAAATCAATTCGCTCGGTACTCGATCGTACGCCTTCTCTAAATCAAGAAAAATTATATACAAATCTTTTCTCATCTCTTTATACTTCTCCATTAGCTGCCGTAGTAAGAAAATAGCTTCTGTAGTAGATCTATTTGGCATAAAACCAAACTGATTTTTCGATACAGTAGTCATACATCGGAGGCGTTTTTCAATTACTCTTTCCCAAAGTTTCATAGTATGACTCATAAGCTTAATTCCACGATAATTATTACATCTTTGAATATCTCCTTTATTTTTATAGAAAGGAACTACAACACTTTTTCTCCAAGCTTCTGGCATTCTCCGTTCCTTTAAAATTTTATTAAAAAATTTAGTTAACCACTGAATACCAATATCTCCTAGGCCTTTCCATACTTCAATAGGTAAGCCATCTAATCCTAAGGCCTTGCCCACTTTCATTTTCCTTAAAGCATCATCCACTTCTGACATCTTAATACGCCTGAAATATTGATATTTATCAAATATTATGGACTCTTGGGTACCTTCTAGAGATAAATCCTTGACGGAATCTCCATTAAGTAACTTCTGAAAATAGCTATGTCACCTCCCTTTAATCTCAAGATCTTTAGTTAAAACCCTTTGATCTTCACCTTTAATACACCGAACATGATCTAAATCTCTAGTTTTCCTTTCTCTTAATTTAGCAAGTTTAAATATATCTTTTTCACCCTCTCGGGTTCTTAATTTATTATATAAATCTTCAAATGCCTTTGATTTAGCTTCGATAACTATTTTCTTAGCTCTCTTTTTAGCGATTTTATAGGCTTCTAGGGTTTGGTCATTTTTGTTAGTTTACCAAACGTTAAAGCATTCCTTTTTTACTCTAATGGTATTTTAGATTTCCTCACTCCACCACCAAATCTCTTTGTCTAAATTCTTTTTACCTTTAGATTCGCCTAAGAGTTGTTTTGCAACCCTCGTTATACAATTTGTAACATTATTCCACGTTACATTAGTTTCTTGTTCTAAATTCTAAATATTTTCCTTTAATATATGATTTTTAAATGTTTCTAAACTTTTACCTTTTAAATTCCACCATTTAATCTTGGAATAATTATTTATAATGATCTTTCTTTTGAATTTAGGGATAGTGACATCCATTACTAACAACCTATGTTGAGGGGCTAGACTCTCACCAGGAATAACTTTACAATCTTTATATAAGACTCTATCGACCTTCCTAATGAGAAAATAGTCAATTTGACTTATATGTGTTCCACTCTTGTATGTTATTAAGTGTTCGTCCCTCTTCTTAAAGATGGTATTAGTAATTGCTAGATCATATGCCACAGCAAAATCAAGAATAGTGTTACCCATATCATTTCTATTGCCAAAACCAAACCCTCCATGAATCCTCTCATAGCCTCTATTATCTATACCAACATGACCATTAAGATCCCCTCCAATAAAGATTCTCTCTTCACTAGGGATATTTTGGATCAAACTATCAATAGCCTCCCAAAATTACTTTTTAATGCTCTCTTCTAATCCTACTTGAGGTGCATATGCACTAATTATATTCAAAATATCCTCACCTAAGATAAGTTTAATTAACATTAGTCTATCCCCCAATCTATTTACTTCTACAACTCTGTCTTTTAAGTTTTTATCTATTATTATAGCAACACCATTTTTAGAGTTATTATTACCCGTATACCAAATTTTATATCCATCCATGTCTTTAGCTTTATGTCATTTCCACCTAGTTTCTTGTAGGCAAGCTATGTTAACCCTCATGTCCTTCGTTAACTTAACTAATTCTAAACCCTTACCTATTAAAGTTCCTACATTCTAAGTAGCTAGACGGATCCTATGTTTTTGGACTTGCTTCTTTACCCGTGTACGTCTAATCCCACAGAAGAACCCTTACCTATTTGACACCGCAATCGGGCGCCATTGCGGCGCGTCGCTTACGGGGAACGCCCTAGCTAGCCCTTGCTCACTTGTCATTCCATCCGGGTTCCGATGTAACGCGTCGCTTACGGGGAACGCCCTAGTATTAGCACATAATGTATTTGGATCAGAATTCATGTTGGAGATGTGACAAAATTTTAATTGATGAGAATATTGATGATCTAAATGTTGGATTCTGAAAATATCAATAATTATTGATATCGGTAAGTAATATTAGATAATTTTTGATATTTAATAGAAGTATAAAATTATGAGAAAATAGAAATAATATATGAAAAATCATGAAACTTTACCATAAGACTTAAATGTTTGTTAGAACTAATTTATGAAAATATCATTGCATTAGGATGTCAGAATCGTCACTGGTATAATTATCAATGTTTAAACAAATAATTAGAAATTTTGAATAAATACTAATATTCTGTGAAAAATCTAAAAAAATCACAGAACTGATGTTTTGATATATATAAGTTAATTTTCAGTATATTTTGGTCATTGTAATTATTCTGGATAATTTTCTCCATTTAAAAGTTATTATTGTAAAATATTATAAATTTTAAAAATTGATATAAAGAAATTAAAAAATAGACATACTGAATGAAAAATGATGAAAATTTTTACATATGATACTTATGTCTGACACAACATTCTGTATATTTTTAAAAATTATCTGATCATTTTAGATATATTTTGTTGATTTATTATTCAGGATATCTTTTTCTTACTTAGTATGAAAAATAGTAATATAGTGTTAAAAATAGAAATACAGTGTGCAAAATAATGAGAAATTTTAAGAAAGATATTTCTGTTATGAATGATGGTTTGACAAATTATGATGACTTTTAGAGTGTTGTGGATATATTTAGTTAATGTTCCATGTATTAAATAATTTAAATAATTCTGTGAAAATTTTAATTCCTACAGGTAAAATTCTGAAAAAAAAAATTTATGCATTATTACAAACAAATGTAAGTTTCTGTAAAAGTTTAATGCTCCTATAGATTTATTAGCTAAATTTAGTAAATTTATGATGTATTTTAGAGTATAAGTAATTTCAAAAAAAATTTATAATTACTGTCTGAAAAATAATGAAAAATTTTTGTTCTGATATTTCCTGTAAATTTATTAGATTCCTGAAATTGCAATGTATTCTGAGTTTGGATAACAGAATTATAAATTTTTGATGTATAGATGGATTATAAATAATTCTGTAAAAATATTAAATACTTTTTGAAAAATTATGAAAATTTACTGTTTTGATCCTTTCCATAAATATATTGATTCCATGAAATTTCAAGACATTCTGATACATGTAAACAGATTTAGTAAATTTTGATATATAGATATGGCATTATATTTGAATAACTTAAAATTTTCAGAAGAAGAAAAATGATTTTCAGTATTGGTATATTAATATTCACAGCATGAATTTTGAGTGGCATGTGTCCATTTCATATAATTCATATTTATATTTTTACCGTACCGTTAGTAATGCCAAATGGACACTACCACCATAGGGGGAGATTGGAACCAAACTATAGAAATGCCCATATGGGGAGGTTCACACTGTACTGGCCCCGAGGGTAACGGGGATGAAATCCTGTAGGTGGACAAGTACCACTGGTTAAGGTGGAGAGGACTTCTCCCGGTTCTGCGCAGTAACCAAGACTCATCACTATTTACCTAGGTGATCGAGTACCGACTGACTGTCCTTCTAGTGGTGGTTTGGGCACTGTGTCTGACTATTTATACCATTGTTACTGTTTATTGAACTGAAATTGAACAACTGTTATTGCCGACTGAATTGACACTGAACTACTGTTACTGTTCACTGAGTCATTATTAATACGACTATTAATGCTCACTAAATTGATACTGAAAATGTTATTACTGTTCATTGATTCATTGCTGGAATCATTCATTAATGTTTACAAATGATGAGTTTTTATTTACTTTGTCATCAGTAGAATAAAGTTTTAATGTACATGCTTTCTTTGTCAAATGATAATAGAATGACTTTATGAAATAAATTACCGCAAATCACTTTGGATATGTTGATACATGTTTTGACTAGGGACTATGCTTAGTCTCTTACTGGGTCTATTCGTAGACTCACCACGTTGAATAATTTCAGGAGAAGCGGTAGAAGGAAGCGAGGAGTGATCTCGCAGTGTTTGGCCGCGGCTCAGATTTTACTACTAGTCTTTATCTTAGGTAGTTATGTTATGAGTTATGTCTTATGTAAAAAAAAAGTGTGTGAAATTTGATTATGTAATAAAAGACATGTGAAATTGTTATCGACATTTCTATCTATGTGGATGTAGTCATTTGACTGTAAGCTGATGAATTGAGTATTTTCATTTCCGCTGCAATGATATCTCAGTGTTTATGTGTAATTCTCAATTGTAATTGTACCGCTTGGGTTGTTCCCACTGTGACGTTCTGATCGGAATCCGACGCGATTTTTTACGACTGGACCGAGTTTGCGAGTGGGGACGTCACATGACCGATTATCCTTGATCCATCTTCGGCCAAACCCTGATTTGATCAGTCCAGTAGACCCTAGGCCGACCAGTCGACAGTGGGCTGGACTCTGGTTCTGTTCCACCCTGCCTATGGTAGCCCGGGAGCCCACTTGGGCTAAAATCTAACTCATGGTTAGGCCATGTGTTGTGCGGCCAGTAATGGACCGTACTTCTTACAGGCGGCCCTGAGTGGACCGTTCAACTAATGAGCGGCTCTGTCAGGACCATACATACTGGTCTCGATTCTGTAACTTTCTGGCCTTGTACGGTCCAATCCTAACCGTTCATATATAAGGGCGGCCCGTCAACAGCCGTTCAACCTTGACCTCCCGAGGGCTAAACCCAGCCCAGTTCCTGTTAGTGCGTCCCAGTGTCGACCGCACAAGCCTTGCGCGGTCCAATAGTGACCGCATATCATCCAAAGACTAATTTTTTCCGTGTTTTATGGTTTTGAATCCAAAACCATGATGGTTCTTGATAATTTAAACTCCTGGATAGAAATTCTGGACATTGATGACTCTACACGGAGCATCGGACCCCATCAAGTGCCGAGCCTTCGTGACCACTCTGGTCCAGGGCGCTCAAGCGTGGTTCCGGGCCCTCGCCCCCGGATCCATCTAAGACTTCAAGCAGTTCGGGCGAGTCTTCAAGGAGAGCTTCGCCGGAAGTGCCCCCCCCAAGGTCGGTGGCGGGGCTCTTGGCCCTCAAACAGGCGCAAGGGGAAAGGCTCCGGGCTTACGTCCACCGGTTTAAATCGGAAGCCCTCCAAATCCCCCGCCTGGATGTGGCCTCGGCCACAACCTCCCTGACTGGGGGTACCCGGGATGAGAATCTCCACCGCGAACTCGTCCTCCACCCTCCCTCGACCCTTGCCGAGCTAGTGACTCTGGCTCTGCGCCACGCCGAGTGCGAGGAAGTGCTCAGCGCTTGCCGAGACGCAACCGACTTGGGTCGGGGGGGGACAAGAAGCGGGGCCCCGAGCCAAATCCTAGCTCGGGAAAGAAGCGGGATCGAGATGGAGAGCGCAAGCGGAAGTACGAGCGGTACACCCCATTAATCGCCCCAGTCTATGAAATCTATGAAGACGTCAAAGACTCGGGACTTCTCCGTCGGCCCGAGCCGATGAGGTCGAAGAACCGCAAGCGAGACAGACATTGTCTATTCCACGGTGATCACGGGCATCACACCGGTGATTGCCACCAGCTCCAAGACGAGATCGAGCGCCTCGTCCGCCTGGGGCATCTGGCTCGGTTCACTGCCGAGCGCAGAGAAGATCAAGGCGCCGCAGAGGAGATTGACAACGCCCCCCCGAGGGCTCCACATCAACGTCATCTCTGGAGGAATAGCATCAGGAGGCGACAGCAGCCGTGGAAGGAAGCGTCATGTCGAGCGGGCGAACCGAGCCCCAGAGCCACCCAAGGCCCCGCCCCAGGTCATAGTCTTCTCCGATCAAGACTTGGAAGGGCTGAGCACCCCGCACGATGACGCCCTCGTAATCTCGGCCACTATAAACCATTGTAACGTAGATCGGATTCTTGTGGACAATGGAAGTGCCCCTGATGTGTTGTCTTATGACTGTTTTCTCAAAATGGGAGAGAGTCCATCCAAACTCCGCCCAATCCGGACGCCCCTCTGTGGGTTCAATGGCCTGGCCACTCTCCCCGAGGGAGCCCTAAGCATGCCGGTTACCCTCGGCACCCCACCCAAAACCGTTACGGTCATGGTAGACTTCATGGTGATCAAAGGGATGATAGCGTACAACGCCATTTTCGGCCGGGGAATCCTCAGCCGGATCAAGGCAGTACCATCTACCTATCACCAGAAAATGAAGTTCCCCACCAAGAACGGGGTAGGGGAAATCCGAGGTAACCAGGCCACGGCCCGAAGGTGCTACAACATCTCGGTGGAGGCCACGTGGCCGGACGGGAATAATAAGGGCCCCCGGGAAGTCGAGGAGAAGTCCGCAGCTACTAAGCCGGGAGGCAAGTTGCTGATGATCTTCCTAAACGACGACCCGACCCTAGGAGTAAGGATCGGAGCCGACCTACCACTCGAGGAACAGCAGCAATATAAGAATTTTCTTTCTGAGTACATCCGAGTATTCGCTTGGTCCGACAATCAGCTCCCTGGGATACCTGAGGAGACCGTGCTACACCGGCTCAACCTCAACCCCACCGTGAAGCCCGTGCAGCAGCGCCGAAGGAAGCACGCACCAGAGAAACAGACGATCATCAAGGCGCAGGTCACCAAGGGGCAAGAGACTGGTCTTTTTAGACCGGTCCTGTACCCGACGTGACTAGCCAATGTCGTCCTTGTACCAAAGGCTTCCGGTGAGTGGCGGATGTGCATGGACTTCACCGACTTGAATAAGGTGACCCCTAAAGACTGCTATCCCTTGCCCAGCATCGACCAACTGGTCGACTCGACATCGGACAACGAGATGCTCAACTTCCTGGACGCCTATTCGGGTTACCATCAGATCAGGATAAACCCTGGAGACATCAAGAAGACCGCCTTCATCACCGACTACGGCGTGTACTGCTATACCCGGATGCCTTTCGGGTTGAAGAATGCCGGAGCCACATACCAAAGACTGGTCAACCATATGTTTGAGGAACAACTAGGTCGGAACGTCGAGGCCTACATTGATGACATGCTCGTCAACACCCCCAAGGCCCAGGACCACCTCACCGACCTCGCCGAAGCCTTCGGCGTCCTCCTGAAGTACAATATGAAGCTCAATCCTGCCAAGTGCGCCTTCGGAGTAAGATCCGGAAAGTTCCTAGGTTTCCTGGTCACTCAGCGTGGGATCGAAGCTAACCCTGACAAGGTCCAGGCCATCCTGGACATGTACCCGCCCGCCTGCATCAAGGACGTCCAGCGTCTGACAGGGCGTATCGCCGCTCTCAGCCGTTTCCTATCCCGTGCGGCCGAACGATGCTTGCCCTTTTTTAAACTGTTGAAGGGGCCCAAGTGGGCATCTGCTACGTTCGCATGGGATGAGGAATGTCAGAAAGCGTTCGCTGAGCTTAAGGAGTTCCTGGATTCGCCCCTGGTGCTCTCCAAGCCCATGCCGGGCGAAGCTTTGTTACTCTATCTCTCAGTGACGTCATCAACGGTCAGCTCGGTCATGGTCAGAAATGACTCGGGAATCGAAAGACCAGTCTACTATACCAGCAAAGTGCTTAGCGAGGCCGAGAGGAGGTACCCCGCAACCAAGAAGCTCGTGCTAGTGCTGGTTACCTCCGCGAAACGCCTCCGACCCTACTTCCAGGGGCACCCCATCACCGTGCTAACCGGCGAGCCGTTGAAGAATATCTTGGCCCACCCCGAGGCCTCGGGGCGACTCGTCAAGTGGGCCCTTATGCTTGGGGCCTACGACATCTCGTATCGCCCGCGCGCAGCTATAAAAGGTCAAGCACTCGCCGATTTCATAGCCGAGAGCACTATCCCGGCCGAAGGGAGGTTACTGACCATGCCCGGGCCAACCTGGGAACTCTACGTCGACGGTTCTTCCAACTCGGTCGGTAGCGGTGCTGGGATCCTCCTAAGATCCCCCGAAGGAGTGGAGCTGCAGTACGCCTTGAAATTCAACTTCCAGGCATCCAACAACGCTTCCGAGTACGAGGCCCTTATATCGGGAGCACGTATGGCCCGACGGCTAGGGGTTGAGCGAGTCAGGATCCACACCGACTCTCAGCTGGTCGCGAGCCAGGTCAACGGCGAGTACGAAGCTCGAAAGGCACCCATGATCAAATACCTCCAGCTGGTCAGGAGCTTGGCCCAACGATTCGAGGGATTCGAGGTAGTCCGAATAGCCCGGGAAGAAAACTCCCGAGCGGGCGCCCTCTCTCGATTGGCCTCCTCCCTAGACCCAGAAGGTACCCGATCGGTCCTCCTCGAAGAGCTAGAGCGCCCGAGCATCGACTCGGAGCTCCTCGCTGTTGACTCGGCCATCCCGAGCGACTGGCGCACCCCCTACCTATCTCTGATGAGATAATCGTCGTTGGTTTTCGAATCATCAACGTCGTTATCATCATAGACTCATCACATTGTTTGGTGTTTGACTGCGTGACCGTGTGATGACATTGGTTTCAAGATCAAGTTAGATAACTAAGATGAATCACCGTCTTTGCGTCTAAAAAGAACTTGTTAATTTTAGGTGAGGGAAGAATATATTGCTGACACATATAATGCCATCTAAATCAGTAACGTACTTCCATCTCACAATTCTCTTTTACAAATAACACTCGAGCCGGTGTGATTAATAATGCACCAAAGTTATTTTGTGTAATCATTTCTGAAATTTGATGGGTCGATCGTATCGGTCGTATCGATCTTTTATTGATATAGTACGATATAATTTATTATTATTATATATCAAGATAAAAGAGAAATTTTCATAAATATATCATAAATAAAATTATTTAATTTTTTTTAACTTAGATGATTAGTTGACATGCGATTTTAACATGATGCCTGGAAGTGAGATTAAGTTTGAATCTAACAAATGTTACACGATTGTTAGAATTTTTTACTTTAATCTTTAAAAAAAATAAATAATTATGAGCTGAGATAGATTCGAACCGAAGACCTCAACATCTCATAACCAACGGTTGATCCTCTCTGCTTTTCTACGAGAAGATTCAAGCTCTATTTTCTACACGTTGGCCTGTAAACATCAGCTTTCAGCATCATGGAGGGCTCCAAGTAATCAATACAGATTTCCTCGAAAGAAAACCTGACCAACACTGAACTGGGCGCCTGGGCTTTGCAATTTCCACTTTGATGCGGTAGCACGCCTATTAAAGCTTTTATCAGACGGCTTTGCAATAAAAGCTCACCCATCAAAGCTTTCCCTTTTCGATTTGTACATCTTCAACAAAGCGATTCCTGCAGTACTAGTTCAAAAGTCTTACCAATTCCCATGTCGTAGAGCTTGTGTCATTTTACATGAACGATAACATAAGTTTTGATCTGTGGAAGATGGAATTTTTCTTTGCATTTTTTAAAAATTGGGGCTCGTATAAAAAGTAGCCAGAAGCATGGTTAGTCAACTCTCTTCATTTTTTTTAAATTGAGACTCACGTGCAAAGTACCCGGAAGCATGGTTCGTCAACTCTCTTCAATTTTTTTAAAAATTGAGACTCACGTAAAAAGTAGTCAGAAGCATGGTTCGTCAACTCTCTTCAATTTTTCAAAAATTGAGACTCACGTACAAAGTAGCCAAAAGCGTGATTAGTCAACTCTGTGCGACTCGCACCGAGTCTACAGTACCGCATCACATTTGCGGGAATACGAGACGTTGATCCACTGAGTTGGACCGAGTCGCTTCCCCCTCCTCTGTAGCCGCAGCAACAGGGCCATCAGACCGGAGAGCACCTACCTGGCTGGCACAGGAGAGTGCCTACCTCGTCAGAGAACACCCCTTGCTCCTCATGCGTCGAAGCCACAAGAGCGCCTCCTTCACCACGCTCCCCGGGCTTTGTCCAGTCCGTCGAGGTCGCCAGAAGGAAGGTGGAGCATGTCGAGGTCACCGACCTCTGTCGGCACCGAGATCAACATCGTACCTCACCACGCTCACCGAGAAATAAGCGCCGCGGTCGTCTCTCGCCAGGATGCGAGACCCATGTAGTGAAGTGCAGCCGTCTAGGGTTTCGATTTGAAATCAAGGAGGAAGGGGGAAATCACGATGAGAAGAAACCCACCTTCTTCCAAGCTGGTGACTGAATCCCCTCTGAATGACACGATTTCAGGGATGTTTTGAGAGAAAAAAAGTAGTCAAGTCGGACTGAGTCGAGGTGCAACTCAAGTGTATCGTACCGGATCAGAGAAAATTTGATCCAGTGCGGATCAACGAGTCGACAAACCCCGGTCAAAAGTACCTTTGAAATCTCCTCCCTTCCTCCCTTCTTTTTTTACCTCAACTCTGCTTCCCTCTTTTTTTTTTTTCAATTTTGACGTAAATGCTGTTGGAACCCTGGTTTTGATAATGACATTCTATGAATCATGTTAAGACTGAAATGCTTAAATACCTCGATCAAATCTCATTTGTGTCAGTCAACACCGAGGTTGATGCACTTTCTGTGTTGTGCATATTGAGGTCGAAGCACATCTTGCTTCGTGCCATATGAAGTCGGTGCACATATGAGCTTAATGCATTCTAGGTCGGTGCATGTCTTGCTACTAGGTCTGAGCATGTTTTTGGTCCGAGTGCATTGTCGGTATGAGCATATGCATAACAAAAGTCTGTGCACATATGACTGTCAGGTCAGTGCACGTTTCTGCTTATGCATACATATAGGTCGGTGCACACCTTGTGAGTCTACATGTAAGGACAACATACAGCTCAGTGCAGGTTTTGCGTGTCTAAGGTCAGAATATAGGTCAGTGCACTTTTCAATTGAGACATACAAAGTCAGTGCATTTTTACCTTCTTATGCATATCAGGTCCGTGCACATTCTGATCGGTAAGCATGCAGGTCAGTGCACGCCTCTGAAGATATGCACACAAGGTCGGTGCAGCTTTTGTAGAATGCACATATAGTTAGTGCATGTTTTACCTTAAGCATATAAAGGTCAATGCAACCTTTGCATCAAGCATATATAGGTTGGTCCATCTTTTGCTATACGCATGCAAAGGGTCAGTGCATGTTTTGTCTCATGCATACAAAAGGCGGTGCATTCCTTATGACTGCATACATAGTCGGTGCATGGTTCTGTAGAAACGCATAGAAGGTCGGTGCACGTTTTATCATACGCATACAAAAAGTCAGTGCACTATTTGCATCTTGCATATTAGGGTCGGTGCATGTTTTATCTTACGCATGTAAGGGTTGGTGCACATCTCTGTCTTATGCATATAAAGGTCAGTGTACGTCTGCCTAATGCATGTAAAAGGTTTGTACATTCGAGTCTATGCATGTCCCTAGTCGGTGCACGTTTTTGCCTCATTCATATAATAAGTCTGTGCATATGAATGTTCCTATGAACTCCATCTCACAAAGTGTTCGACTACATGCCTCTATTCTGATTGGCATGATCAAATCACTGCGGACCCAAATTCTAACATAAAAGGCTGGAAGGTTCACACTCAGATGATCGCGTGACTTAAGCTCTTAACATATTGGCACGTGACCCAAGACTAGTATGGACTAGAGACTTAGCCACGTGGACCGCACATCTTCAATATCTAACACATGGACTTCAATCAGCGTACTATTGTTGGAATTTCTGGGCGGGAAACGTGTGTTCCACGCGCCCAATCTTTCGTGGGCTATAAATTGAGGCCAGATTCCTCATATCGATAGTGAGAGAAGTACAAAAAAAGGGAGATATGAGAAGCCCTTCGAATATAGGAACCCTGAAGAAGAAGAGAGAAAGAGAGAAGGCAGATTGAGTAGAGCGTACAAGAAAAAGGGGGAAATAGAGAGAGAACAAGAAAAAGAAAGAGATAGTGATCAGAGGTGAAGAGAAGTCCAGCGCGAGGAAGAAGATAAGAGAAAGAACGATAAAAGCAGAAGTGCCGAGATCTGAAGAAGGTTTAAGAGATCTGAAGATATGTTTCCACTGTGTCCTTTGATCAGATCCAAGACACAATGCTCCTGCGTGAGTATTTCGATTTGCTTTTACTGTCAGCTTTCCGATGCTGAACTTCTTGGTTTTCTGTTTTCATTTTTCATTCTTCTTCTAAGCTGTGTATCAGCGGAGGCTAAGTTGTAAGGCCTAGTGGATCAAGCTGTTAGGCAGCGGTGGCTAAGCTGTAATACTCAGCGGTGACTAAGCGGTAGTGCTCAGCGATGGTGAAGCTGTATTGCCCAGCAGTCAAATTGTTAGTCAGCGGTCAAGCAAGCTATGAAGCTCAGCTATTGTTGGCAAGCTGTGAGGCCCAGCCGTTCAAGCTGTTTGACAGCAGAATCCACACTCTGGTTGGAGTGTGGGGTGGATGTAGGTCCTGAGGACTGAACCACCTAAAAAGATCTTGTGTACTGTTGTTTGCTTTCCAATTTGTCAACTGTTAGATGTATGCTAGGCACGTTATTTCCTACGGTTCTGACTGAATGGATTTAGTGTACACGCATGCTTGATTTGGTTCTGTCAACAGTATAGACGTGCTTAGGAATCTGCACTTTTGCAGTTCATATGTTCGATTAAGTGCATCATTAGTTCTCATAGTATGTAGAGATTAATCATTTTTAATTTCGTAAAAGTTTAAAGTCTTTAGCTTAAGTTTTAAATTGATCAAGTTTTTTAGAAGGGGATTCATTCACCCCCCCTCTGAATCCTTGCTGCAGCGTTGCACCAACTCCCATCGACTTAACAATATGCAAGGGTTTATGTTATGCCCTACTTTTTTGTCGTTGTTCTTTAACCAGCCCAACATCGAATAATATATATGTTCCTTTGTGCAAGTAAGTATAAGTCATTATCTTTCTTCCTTTTCTTTGTTGGGCATATCTACACATGTTTAATATATATAAAAAGATATTCAGGGTCAAACAAAGGATATATCCAAATGTAGATGAATTATATCCGAATAGATGAAGTACAAGTCTTGGACCCCATTTTATAGTCTTACAAGTGAGAGTTGCTAAACCCAATATATACAGAAGAATAATATTTAGTTCAATCTAAAATTAAACTCTATCTCTATAAAATATATTTAAAAATTTCATTAAAAAAATTCTTCAAAAAAATAAAAAAATCGATGGCTAAAATGACGCCTTATGGTCATAACAATAACTACCAAAATGTAAACTTAGATGTTAGAATTGGGGTTTTAGGCTATGGTCGCTTTGGGGAACAGTTTTCCCTCAGAATTTTTGAAAAATCATGCTATCGTATATACCCTTACAATTATCCAAATAGCAGGACTAGTTTGAAGAAATTTAAAATTACATTTAGGTGGGTTTAACATCAATTGTACATTGTGAAGGGGAGAGTTTAAAAAATCAAGTTAATTACATGATTTTGTAGCGTAAACCCTTTTATCATTTTTAAATTTTAATTAGTAGTATTAATAATAAGTATTATCAAAATTTTATTATTTTGACTATATATTTATTTTATAACTTTTTTAAAAATATTAAAAATATAAATAAATTTGAAGTGAATAATGACGGATAAATTATAAACAGCAACATATTAACTTTTTTGTTAGTTTTAAATTTTAATTATTAGTATTAATGATACTTTTTTACCAAATAATTTATTATTCCATGGTATATTCATTTTATTGAATCTATTAAAAATATTTTAAAAATAAAAAATATAAATAAATTTAAAGTGAATAGTGACGGATAAATTATAAATGGTAGCGTAAGTAACACAAACTCTTTTGTTACTTTTAAATTATAATTAATAATATTATTGATAAATTTATTAAAAAATTGTTATTTTGATGATATATTTAGTTTACAAAATCAATTAAAAATAATTTAAAAATATATATATATATATAAATAACTTTAAAATGAATATTGATTGGGATAAATTATAAATAATAGCATACCTGATGCAAATTTTTTTGTTGTATATAAAGTTTAATTAGTAGTATTAACGATGTTTTTATCAAAAAAATTTATTATTTTGATGTATTTTAGATAATCTATTAATTAAATTTAAAAGTAAAAATAAATAAATTTAAAGTGAATAGTGACGAGATACATGATACTTTTTGATTCGTTGGGTCTATTAGACCCACTGAATCTTTGGAAAAAAATTAAGGCCTCTAATGAATTTTTCAAAATTTTTATACTAATTATTATTATTAAAATTATATATTATAAAAAATATACTTACAAAAATCTTACTCTCTCTCTCCTCACCTCTCTCAAATTATCTCAAGATTGAACTAGATTAGTGAGGTCGATCATTAAAATGACTATTATGATAAATGGACATTGAAATTCTCATCTTTGCAGAATTTTTTTCTCCACTGCAATGTGTCTTTCTATCTCTATTTTTAAAAATGACATTTACTCAAAAACCTAGAAGGTCATGCCACATTTAATTGTACTTAAAATTTTATAGGAGATTTCAATGATTGGAATCCCTAAAATCCCACTGCATAGACATTTCAAACGCACCCTTAAGTTTGGAAAAGATATGAGATTATGAATTTTTTCCATAATCCCTACAGAGAGAAAAAAGTTCTTCCACCAATTTTTAGAGATTTTGATAATACTATTTTTTATTCTTATCTCTCTATAAAAATCACAATTCACCTTTTGAAGACGTTGATGTGACAGTGACACATTTGGAAATACTTTTATGGTGGAGATTCCAAGGCCATAATCCACCCCTAAAGTCATTTCCACGTACAAATTTAGAAACGAAATTGATAATTAATCAAAAAAATGTCTTATTGAGAAAGTGTCAAGACAACTTAAATTTATATTCAATTAAAGTGCTCAAATCACATTAGTGCCATCTGACATGTATTACACTATTGTATGAATTTCTATAATCACATTTACGTAAATGAGATCTTATCACTTTTATGTGCTGGTGTGAATTATAGTCAAGGTGAGGAATTTTGCCAACTGCATAATATGTGGTGTAATGGTTCTTACATTCTTTACTATGTAAATAATAAAAATAAATAAATTTTTAGGTAACTTATATCTCAAATCACCTATCTATTAAAGGGTTACAAAAAATCTAAAAAGATTAACTGACATCTTTAATCGATCAATTTTTTGACGAAAAAAGGTGCCTTTTTTAATTTTTTATAGCCATCTAATCTAAATCAAATGCTGCAAATACATATTTTGTGTTGGCCTATGTAAAAATATTATTATTATTTTTTACTTTGTTTATTGCATAAGATGATGCAGTAAAGAGTTACAATCAATGTTTTGAAAATCAGACCTATTATCTAATTAAAAAAGTACTCGATTCAATCAATTTTTGACTGACTACTTAAAATTAATGTTTTGATTAAACTACCTTGTGTAATTAGTTACATACATATGCATATTTGTTTTTTAATATAAGAATTAGTGTGTTGTCGTTGATGAGTCCTAATTTCATATCTAAATAGATTTATGACATTTTATTTTTTTGACTTCAAGTCAAACTAGATCATATCATATTGAAATAATTAATTTATAAGTGGTTCATCTAATTTTTAAAACATTTATGATTAATCAAACTAGAATAGTTCGTGATTTTATTTTTTTTTGATTTGATCGTATTGTCTAGTCTGAATTTCAAAACGCTAGTTGTACCATCCTCAATGAAGTAAGTGGAACTCAAAGATAATAGTGCATAAGAGATCCTGTCCCTCCTAAGATTGGCTTACTATTATAATAGAGCAAAAATATGGCACCCATATCTTAGACCGACTTGGATGAGGTTGTGGGAGAATCCAAACAGACACCTCTCATCCCATTTTTCATATAGTATGTTTTTCAAAAAAAATACCCAATCACAAATCTTTATAATAAGTAAAGATTATTATGTAAAATATATTTGGACTACAGACGCAATGAGATAACTTAACTTGTATGTTCTTTATTGTGTCATCCAAGTTGGTCTCCCCATCTTTTTTGACTTAAAACTCACATTTTTTACTTTCATCTCACATTGGGGACTTTAAAAGTCTAATGAAATTTTTTATTAGATTCATGTTTAATCAATATTTTTTATTTTTAGGGAGGGAAAACAACTTTAATTCTTTTCCTACTATTTGATCTAAGGGTGCATTTGGTCATCTAAGGGTGCATTTGGTAACCCATGAGGAGTCAAAGGGATTATTAAAATTTATCGCCTAACATATTTCCATACATAGTACAACTTTGGGGGGTGTATTCTAATATAACAATCAAATTTGGTAGAACCCATTAGATGTACATGGACCTCGAACGTGAATTGCTAATAGTATCTTTGATATCCTCTTTTATCTGTTAGGTTTGAAAATTATTGAGAGATGATATTTTTGAAATTGGACCTTCAAAATTCTCTCAATCACCTTAAAATCAACCTCAGATCCACTTTCGGAGGAATCTTTCGTTGAGACCATATTGAGTCAGTTTCTGACATCTTTTTAGAATCTCATTGACATAAAAATCGATGTGATCTGACACATTTGAAGATATTTTTTAATGTTAGAGATTTAAAGAGATATTAATGATTAGAATCATCACCAAAATTATTTACTAAATATTACCTATTTTTTTTTTAAAAAAATAGACTTCTACCTTATTATTCCTACACTTTTTGTCACTTTATTTATCAACAATTGAAATTTTTAATCTTAAACAATGATGAGACGTCATGTTTTTAATAACTTTTAGAGAGATATTTTTTGAGAATATTTTTTAATCTAAGAATAAAAATGTTTCTTCCTTTAGAATTTTATAAATAATTTTTTTTTAAAAATTCCTAACAAATTACACCGATACGATGGAAATAAGAAAGCAATTTACAATAATCCTGCCAATCCATCAAAGAGGTCCATCGTTTTCGAGTAGATCAACGGTCACATTTCTCTCTACAAAAATCGGGTGAGTTGGGTTACATCACGTTTGCAACGACGACCCAATCTGTATATCTACTCTCCCTAATTAAAAAATGACGACGGATCCCGCGAATGGACGGGTGACGTCATCATCTTATGCAACCGAGTCCCATGTGAGAGCCTCACACGCTAAAACCGGGGGCTCCCCACCCAACCCCCATAAACCCTACGAACCCACCGCCTTCATCTCCGCCGTGTTGTTCCAGAGGCCCGGATTTCCTGTTCATGGTGGGGAAAGCATCGGGAGGCCCCAGAACATCCTCCCTCACCTCCTTGGTGCCCCGCCAAGTCATGCTCGAAAGCTGCGCCGTCGTCGCCGCCGCCGGTGGCGGCGACAAGTTGGCGGAGAAGAGGTCCAAGAAGAGGAGGAAAGGGGAGCAGGAGGAGAAGAGGAGCTCGCCCGTTGCGAGGGCGCCGCTCCTCCGCGCCATCGCCTCCTTCCTCGAGAGCGGCGGCTTTACCAGGACTCTTGCCGCACTCCGGTCCGAGGCCCAGCTCGAGGTGAGACGGGACACCTTTATCGGTAGCTCCCAGGAGGGAAATTTTTTTAATTCTTTTATTTATGGTTGGTTCAGATGGATGAAGTATGAAAGATCTCATCTTTTTCTTTTATTTGTTATTTTCTGGCGCAGATTGATGATGGGTCAGAGGATCCCGCTGTGGACCTGGAGGAAATCATCTGCAATTATCTGGAATCAAGGTATGCAAGGATGATCTTTTACCCCCACCCCTTATTGCCGTCCAATTGTCTGTCATCGGGGACTTGCTAAATCCTCTTCGACGTTTAGCTCTTTGTGGAATATAAGCTTTAATTCAAAAGATGCGCTCAGCTAATGATCCTTTCGTTCGTTCGACCCCTCTAATGTTTGTTGCTTTCAACGGCAATTTCAGTAAGGATGCTGTCGCAGGAAACATCACTGGACCTGAAGAGCAATGTATGTGCTGATCTCTGTTGGTGACTCTTAACTCCATTGCTGCATTTATTTATGGTAGAAACATTTTGTTCATTTCCATTCACAATTTGGTCCTAATACAGTTTATCAAATAGTTATAGATGCCCAGAACGAGGCTCCAATGGAAGAGGAGGAGGAGGGTATACGTGATCACTCTGAGGAACCAATTAGCAAGAAAAAGAAAAAGAAGGCCAATGGAGCTGATCACAATGTTAAAACCGAATCAGAGAAATCTGCATGCGACAATGGTATGGCAGAGTGCCATTTGGAATCCAAGGACCAAAAGAGCAAAAAATCTAAGAAGTCATCCAAGGAGACCATTAAATATGTTGGTAACGAAAATCTGCTAACAATGGTTGAAGAAAAACCGGAGAATTTAATTCGTTTACCTGAAAATGCCTCTAGTATGTTAGATGAGTCAAATATTAGATCCAAGGAGAAGAAGAAGAAAAACAAAGTAGCCACAGATTCCCCTTGTGGGGTAGACAGTCAGGATGGGCTGAAGACATCTCAAGAAGATAAGGGAAAATCCAAAGAATCTGGTAGGAAGACTGATAGTCAAATGCCAACCATTGCAACGGAAAATGCAACCAGTGAGAATCCCATGAGAGAGGATAACCCTAAGAGCAAAGACAAAAAAAAGAGGAATCATAACTTAATGGTTGAAAGGTCAAGTGGGGATGGTGTTGAGGTACAAAACGGAATTAAGATGGATGGCGGGAAAAAGGTAAAATCTGTTGGTGATGATGTTGAGGCCGATGCAAAAGGATCTAATCCAAACATTGAAAATATTCCATCTTCTCCAAATACTGTTAATATTGATAAGAAGGCCAAGAAGAGGAAAAGATCAGCTGCTGAAGAAACAGAGTTGCATGTTGACAACGCTGCTGCTGTGCAGGAGTCAAAGCAGGATTTGAAAGAGGGGAAGAACAAAGCAGAAACACAAGAGCGGAAAAAATCAGAGAATTCATCCAAGGAGACCGTTAAATATGTTGGTAACGAAAATCTGCTAACAATGGTTGAAGAAAAATCAGAGAATTTAATTCGTTTACCTGAAAATGCCTCTAGAATGTTAGATGAGTCAAATATTAGATCCAAGGAGAAGAAGAAGAAAAACAAATTAGCCACAGATTCCCCTTGTGGGGTAGACAGTCAGGATGGGCTGAAGACATCTCAAGAAGAGGAGGGAAAATCCAAAGAATCTGGTAGGAAGACTGATAGTCAAATGCCAACCATTGCAACTGAAAATGCAACCAATGAGAATCCCATGAGAAAGGATAACCCTAAGAGCAAAGACAAAAAAAAGAGGAATCATAACTTAATTGTTGAAAGGTCAAGTGGGTATGGTGTTGAGGTACAAAATGGAATTAAGATGGATGGCGGGAAAAAGGGAAAATCTGTTGGTGATGATGCTGAGGCTGATGCAAAAGGATCTAATCCAAACATTGAAAATATTCCATCTTCTCCAAATACTGTTAATATTGATAAGAAAGCCAAGAAGAGGAAAAGATCAGCTGCTGAAGAAACAGAGTTGCATGTTGACAACGCTGCTGCTGTGCAGGAGTCAAAGCAGGATTTGAAAGAGGGGAAGAACAAAGCAGAAACACAAAAGCTAGATGACTCTTTATTAAACAGTGAACTCCATGCCTCTGGGAAAAAGAAGAAATCAGAAGATAATTTTGAAAAGTCTGCTAATACGCCTGCCAACAAAGAGTCTAAGGTTCCCTGGGATGCCAATGGAACTCCTGCTGTCAATGGGAGCCTTGGGAACAATGAACAGGAAGGAAATGGGCCATTGAAATTAAAGAAAGCAGAGCTCAAGCATTCTGCAGAGGTATATGGCTCTTCTATCTTCTCACTTAATGTGAAATCTTCACTACTTTATGACATGTTTATCTTCAAAATTAACAGGATATCTACTGAACATATGTAAATGTTATAAATATCATTGTAATGCTTTTAGAGTTGGAAATATCCCTTTCTTTTCTTAATACAATAGTGGTACTACCCACTTTTAAAAAAAATGCTTTAGAGTTGGAATTATTTCCACTGTAGGGTTTCTTTTGGCTGTTATCTCCTCATTCTGATGACCAGATGAAAACTGAGGAACGAAATTCTCTTTGGTGAAATTTATTTGTCATCTGATGGTTAAATTTGCAACAGCATGATGTATTTTCTGCATTTATCAGAGGTGACAAGGACAACGAGTACATCAAAATAAGACTTCTTCTTCCATATGGTGACAATGGTTACCAAATGCAGCATGATATTTTAAGACAGTCTGAATCCTGTGGATCAGTTTGTCACAACACTTACCTCGGGAAGCAGATGCCCTGTATTCACTATGATTCATTTGACCAACATGGGGTGTCAAACAAGGGTGGACCGGGTGTTTTGGGGGTGGGGGTTTGGGGGGTGTATAGAGGGGGCTATGGCCCCCTAATTTTTCATTTTGCTTATATGTTTTTTCTAGTGTTAATTTTCTGGGCCCCCCTGCTGTCAATGTATTGAAGTTGCCATGTGTCTTGGACACAGCAAAATTTCACAAGCAAAACATTGAAGGATGCACGTGTATACTAAATAGATATGGATGTAGTTATATATGCATGTAGTAAGTATGATCACTTGAACATAATCTAAAACATAAAGAAGATAAAATATTATGCTAAACAAACTACCAAACCTTAATATTCCAATTTATAATTTGAAATATTAAAAAATGGAGCATAACATGTTTATAGGAGTGTCATGCCTTGTCCAAGTCAGGGTTCACTGACTCTAGGATCCGTATCGGATCGGATCCCTCTGATCTGGTACGATACGTCCGAGTCAAACCCGACTCGGGCCGAGTCTCTGCAACCAGGGTTTGCAATACCGGTCCGGGACGGCCCGACCCGCCCGACCCGACCCGTCCCAGCCCGGGGGCGGGATGCACGGGCCGTGGGTCGTGATCGGGTCGCTTAATATATTTAATATGATATTTTAAATATAAAATATTATATAGGTAAGATGGTTAAGTGTCTTCATCAGTTTGAGGGTGGTTTGGGTTCGAAACTCACCAATTACATTTGTTATTTTGATTTCTTTTTAAGATTTTTAAGGGGGTTCAACAGATTTGAACCCAAGATGTCTTAAACAAAGCGCACAAATCACTTAACCAACTGAGCTAAGAATTTTGTTGTATTATTATATATATTATATATATATAAAGAGTCTTTTTTTATTTTGACATTTTACGGGATGGACTGAGACGGATCGGGACGGTACCGTCCCGTCTCGTCCCGGGCCGTGACCGGGATGACCGAGACGCCCGGGGCGGCAAACCTTGACTGCAACAACCCAATTTACTGTTTTTTTTCCTTACAAAAAAATCCTGCATGAATTGTTTTGACATTTCAACCTGTAATCTTTGTACAAGATTTATATCATCATAACACATTGGACAACCTAATGGAGCGGAAAATACACAATCATGTCATGTGCTTGATTCAAAGGAACTCCAATTGTCAAACATAAATCAAACTTGAAAGTGCAGTCTTCTAAAAGACTAAACCACAAATCAAACACTCCATATTTCTTACACAATTGAAATTTGAACCATAATTCAAACAATACAAGACATTCATCCTAATCAAAGTTCCAATTGTCAAATGTAACTCACACTTGAAGGTTCAACTTTCTCAAATATACCTCAAACATTGAGAACACATGTGAAAGAACTCCAATTCTCAAATATAACTCAAAGTAGAAGGTTCTAACACTCCATATTCCATAAACAATCCAAGTTTGAAACATGTAAAACACAATTCATACCCCACAATGCATTGATCATCATCAAACTTCAAACATTTACAGTACAATTGAAAGTTCCAAATTCTCAAAGCAACATGTTAAAACACAATTCAATTGGAATCATCGGATAAGTCCTTAAGGAATCCCTTCTTCATTCGCGCCTCGGCGTTGATTTCTTGCAAGTGTTGTGCTATGAAGGTATGCACCTCCGTAGGCACACTCTTACAAGCAAAAACATCATCGTAACCAATTGTCTTCCCTCCTGTAAGATGTATTTTCAAACGGGAGACTTCACCTCTCCTTCTAACATACCCATAAAAAGTACATTTGAATGCCCGTGGAAGTCCACCTACTATGATACTGTATTGCCATTCTATGTCATCGTTTTGTACTCATGGAGGCATCTAAAATAACATACATATAGAAAAACACATAACCATGTGGATTTTGCACTGCAGAAAGTATAATTAAGTTCCAAAGACAGATAATCCAATACAAAAATGTAATTTACATTTCAATGTCCAATTGCATTGCAGAAATCCAACCTTCATAATCTAATAATCCATATATGCATAATATGAAAAGAAAATATCAAAGTCAATCATCATCATCTGCAAACTCAGTATATGAGGAAGATAGACAGAAATCATCATCATCTGGACTCTGGAGGTGTAGACCTCCAAACTGTAATTGTATGTCTGTATATTAGTGGGTGGGGGTGCATGTGGATGCCTCTGGATACATCTAATCACGTGAACATATGATGGTGCATGTGCAACAATAGATGGTACATGAAACTCTGCAAAGAATGCCCTTATTGAATTATTTCCTCATCAAGGAGGGTGATCTTGGAGGGTCCAATACTCCGGAGGAAGAGGCTGCTACTTTGTACGAAGACACTGCTACGGTAGAGGAAGAGACTGTTGCTTTGGTACCAAAACTAGCATGCAATGCGCTAAGAAACTATTCACAGACATGTGGAGGAACAGATGGACATGCAATACAATCTCTACCAACTCCCACGAGATGCTAAGAAAATCTATGTATGTCATTAACCATGTGCTCAAAATACATGCAATGAATCCGTTGATCACCCAACGTTGTGTACCCATGATCCCAAGTTGGGTGGAATCGGTCACGCGACATCTACATAGTATAGAAAACAAGAACTTAAGTTAAAATGTGAATGTGCAATTAAACTACAAAGCGATGGAATTCTTAAATTCAAATATCATAGTAACCTAGAGGAGGATTCCGAGTGGGTCGAATAATAAAGGACCTTGCCTCATGATAGGGAGGCCTTGAGTTCGACTCGGGGGGGGGGGGTCCTGACTCGCATTTAATCTTCGAGGGATATGAGCCCGAGGTTAGCTAATCTTGTCAGATTTTCTGTCATAAAAAATATCATAGTAACCCCAGTAGGACTGCTCTTGAGGGTTGTAATATGTCGAGGTGGATGTATTCCCGTCCACTGGCTCATCTCCTTCAAATTGAATTTGATAAGTTGCCAAGACATGCATTTGATATTGAGCCCATGGCATGTATGCTGTATACATGTTATGGTACTGTGCTACGTAATATGCATACTATTGGGAACCTGGAACATAGACCATGGGGCCAGTTTGAGCGTGAACACTATAACCATATCCATGAGTAGGATATGCAACTGTAGCAGGATGTGCTAAGGCAGATGAGTCCTCACTGTCTGATAAACTAGCCATCATCTCTCCCCACATCTCTGAAGCTGCTACTTTGGGACTCCACGCTCGCATGAAGATGCAATGAAATCATCAAATATAGCACCTGTTCGATGTGTGAAAAGTCCAGGGACATTGGCTGAAGCCGCTGAATATGAACCATAGTCTTGCTTGCTCAACCTCTTAAAGTCTGAGAGCATATCCTGGTAGTTGTTAATATTAGCCATAGAACCACCATGTCTCCTCCTCGCATTAAATGACAATGGAGCACCGTGATCAATACCATCTTATGTGGTATGTCTGAACTCCGTCTCCCTTGGGAAATGTATGCTGCCTTTGCTGCCACCACCACGTTGATGGGCACCACCATGACCTTGTTGTCCTATGCCCCCTATGTATCTGGTGTGTTGCCAGATGAGTCATCACTTCTATATAGCCCATGATCGGGAGGTGTAAATGTCTCTGTATCTGCATTGGGATCTAGTATTTTTGCATCAGCAATGTCAAGTGGATCTACAAGTGGAAGTGGTGGCTATTTCTTCCCTATCTTACTACTGAATCCAAACCATCTTTTTTTTTTCTATGGCTGAGGTGGCTCCTTTGCAGTCATTGACCTTTTAGCTTCTTTCCCTTTCTTCCTCTACAAAGATGTTTTAGACCTCTGTGAAGAAGGAGCAACCCTCCTAGATTGTGATGAACCTATGGGATGTGGTGGTGGCTGTGATGGTGCATGAGGTGCCATGTGCTTCCTGGAGTTGGGCCCTGCATCAACATATCAAATTTAGCATCATCCTCAATAGCTCCCCTATCCATACCCCGTGTGGTACTATCAATCAGATGGATTCTCTTAAGTCCACTTCATCCTCTGCTCCCACTGGGTCCTGAACCTGAGATGGCCCTCCCATTCCCTTTGCATCATCTGCACCATGTTGTAGGTCCCCTTATGTAGCTGTAGCCAAAAAAGTGTTCGGGCAAGGTGGATCCCCTAGATTAGGTGACTCCTCGTCAAGCTCATATTCACCTCATTATGTAGTTGCTCTAGCAAACCAGGACACTATAGGGTATTCATTTTCCCAGAGATATGCAAGATCAGTGGGATCATAATCTTTCCCCTTTCTTGAAATCCATCTGAATGTGCTTCAACCTCAACCTCATATTGTAGTGCACATAACTTATCCAACCTGATATGTGTCAGCCTGTTCCTTAATCTTTGTATGGATCAATGCAAATGTACTCCAATTCCTCTCACACTCATTGGAGGATGATGTTTGGGACAACAATCTGATAGTAATCTTTCTCAAAATGGGTGAGTTACTTCCATAATTCAGCCACCACTCAGTTGCCAAAAAGAAATTAAAGTAAATATAGTTTTAAGATAAATGATACAATGGATACAATAAGACATTGTTTGGGTGAAGACATTTTATTTGCATTGGTCCTCTCTTGACCAGCAATGGCTGATAGCTTGGGGAATGACCCCACTCCCTCTCGAAATTGTTTAATCTAGTATGAAAGTCATGTAGTAGTTGGTAAGTGGAAGGTAGATTGATCACTTTATGACTTCTGTAAAGAAAGTGGTGTCCACACTTTACATGATTAATTGCATCTACTGTCTCCCATTGACTTTTGGACGTGTTTCACCACCTTTGTGACAACTTCTATCAAGTCGTCATCATCATCTGCAAGCTCATTCTTGTAATGGAACGCGAGATAGGGATAGTATGCTACATTATCAAGTTAACACTTTGATTGAGGAGAGCATACTTATATTATAATGAAATACATATAGAACACTAGAATACCTAATTCTCACCTGCCATATGCAAATCTCGAGCCATCTGTTGATCCTACCTATCCTTCACAATAGTAAAGAAACGAGGAGCATACTTGGAAGAAGTTTGCTGCATCTTTTTTGCAGTCTCCGGCTTTGCATACACTAATCCTAAGGTCACTGTCTTGTCACCATTAACAACTCTATGGACTTTATACAATGGCTCAATAATCATAACGATTTTCTTGACCCTTTCCTAGAAAGTTATGCTATGTATCAATCTTTCCTCCTCTTTCCCATCATGTGTGTTTAAATGAAGACTGTGGCCACCTCAACATTGGTTTCGGGCCATTTTGATGCTTTAAGAGACTTTGCAAGGGAATGTAGTTGGTAGCAAATCTAGTGATCGTTGGCCTCAACAACTTGCCCCCGGTGGCATCCCGCATCCACGCAAGCATAATGTAATGGTTATATATGAATATTGTAATCTTTTGTGCTGCTTTTATGATTCTCTTCACTGTCTAAAGTTGGTCAATGTCCTTCAGCATCAAATCAACACAATGGGCTACACAATGAGTCCAAAACATGTGTGATATGATCTTTATCAACTCCTCCCCTGCTTTCTTATAGTTGGAGTCATTGTCTGTATGACCTGTACAATGTACTCTTTCCCGATTTCTTCCACCACTTAATTATGTAAGATGTACTGGTGGCTGCGGATTCTGTCTGATGCATCAAAAGATTTGTGATAGAAGACCTGTTTTTTACAATAGACAAGGAAGTTGATCAGACTACTCTTAGTGGTGCCTGACTAATTATCACACATCAGGGTGATGGGTGACTCCAAACTTTTGCCATTGCTTCTTGAATGATGCAATATACTTCTTTATCTCTGCAACTTCTTCGTCAAGATTTTTGCCAGCCAAATCCTTTGCGGTGGGAGGTTGGACATGCAAACTCTGTTGATTTGCTTCCTAGAACATTGTCTTGTATTATGGACTATTGATTGCATTGAAAGAAAGCCGTGCATGGTGCCAAAATTTTGCTACGGCCCTTCCCAACTTGTACCTCCGTCCTTACTTGCTGTAGGCATCGTCAAGCTTTGCTTGCTCCCCATGTTTCCTAGAAAACACATTGGGATCCACATCTTCAATTGTAATTACCCATGCTTTTTTTTCTTTGGGATTGACTGCCACCACTTGAGGGAGGGGGGCTAGTAAAGTAACTCATGATGCTGCTTGTTTAAAATGACGACCTGGGATCGGTCTTGATGAAGCAGTCCTTGAACCTCCACCTTCCTCCTATTGAGCACCTTTGAAGTGAAGCCTCTGGACTCTGACCTCTCATTTGATCCTTGTCCCATGCTTTGGCCCTACTTTCATGCATAGCTTGGTGAGTGGCTTGATCAGGTGGAAGGGGTCTCCCCCTGACCTTTTGCACATCATCATCAGACTCACCTATGTAGTCAGAGGCGCGCCTAGGTGCTCGCCTAGGCATTTTGAGGCAATGAGGCGGTCCCAAACCGCCTCGCTTTCGCCTCAAACGCCTCACTCTCAGTCTACCTCTTTTATTCAAATCTTATTTTATTTGTGTGTATGTATTTTTGCCTCAAATCTCGATTATTGTTAATTTAATTGAAAATCATGATTGTATGTATGTATTTTATTTGATATTTAGACGTATTTATATTTTTTGAATTGTATATATATATTTTTAATAAAACGTCTCAAACGCCTAGGCCATCGCCTAGGCGTTTGAGGCATGAGGCGACCCCTTGATCGCCTCAATCCTCTCATGCCTCGGACTACATAGAGACTCACTATCTATCTATGAATCTTCTAAATTTAATGTCCCTCTGTCACCTATCCTCCGTTCAACTGCAACTCTTTCTACCTTCTTTCTTTATTGTTCAATTTTGATCTCTTCAAATTTTGTGCCATTATAATTTTCACCTCTCTAGGCACACTCTTGCAAGGATGGATCTCATTGTAAAAGACCATCTTGCCCTCCCGCAATGTGCTTCTTCAGGCGGGAGACTCCACCCCCCTTCCAACATGGCCGCAATGGTTGCACTTGAAAAGTGGCTATTGTTATCGATCATGATCCCACGTTGCCATCTGATGCCATTGCTTTGTGTTCTTGGAGGCATCTAAAATAACACAAAAATTATAACCATATCTATGTAATTCAAAAAATAGTTGCACTTGAATTATCAAAAATTCATTTCATCATGGATGCACATGAAAATGTTACATCTATGCCAATTAGTGGTGTACGTGTGCTTTGATAATTATCGCTTCACATTATCTTAATTTTTGATTTATATAATATTTAAATATAACTCAATATCAAATTTGCAAAAAAATCATTTTATGATGGAATTAGCTGAAAGTGTTATGCATCATTCAACAATCTCATGTATATACAGAATGTTGACCTTACACCTCCTCACCATCTCCCTCACCATTCTCCTCTTCTCCTCCCTTCCTAACCCCCTCACGTTCTAAGAGATGATCCTCATGAGGAATGAACGGTGTTTCTCTCTCCTTCTCTCCCCTCTTCCTCTTTTGCCCTTGCCTCACCCTCCCTTGTTCACCTTCTTCTGTGATTTTTCCTTTTTAGCCTCCCTTGCCAAAGCCACTAGCCATCTCTTCTGGACAAGGAATAGAGACCCCCTGATGCCCTTCTCTACCCCCTCATAGGAAACCCCTAACTTGACAGTCAGCCCTCTCATATGCTCTTCTGTCAGCCTCTCCACCACCCCCAATAGCTCCTTTCCCACCTCCTTGCTTGGAATACCATAGGCCCTAGACGACTCCTCTACTCCGGCCATCCCGGAGGAAGGCATATGCGAGAACTCAGCTTCATCATCTGATGGCTCCAGCAGTAAGCCGACCAATGTCCCTGGCATGATCTGGTCGTAGACAACAATACCTTCGTCTGAGAGGGCCGCTCCTGAACTCTGCAATCCTTCCTCTTCCAATGCTCCCAGTTCGAGGGCGAACAACACCGGCGCCTACAAGCGAGGCTGCATCAGATCCGGAGTTTGGTGTCCGGCTCTACCCGGGAAAGTGCCAAATTCAACATGCTGCTTCGTGTCAGAGTCCACTGACTTCAATAGAGCTGAGACTTTTCGACGCTGATAACATCCACGAGGCCGTGCATCCTCCCCCCACCACGGCAGGACAAGGATTGTCAACTGCTTCGGAGAAGAGACTCCTCGGACTGACGGCTGCATCGGAGAAGAGACTCCTCTTGTAAGACCTTGAGTCTTTCAGATCTTTATCGGAGAGTTTCGGATCGCTTTTGTGGGTCATGAGTTGTGTTTTACGATCCGTGTGAATTTTTCTCTCGTACAAGTTACGGAACCCCGTGGTGAGTTTATTGTTGAATTCATCGACTCGGGGACGCTACAGTTGCGTTGCATTCTTTCCGAGGATCGTTTAGACTATTTTTTCGTATTTTTCTGAATTAGCGCATTTTCGGACCAAAAATCGGATTTTAAGAAAATTAGGAAATTCCTAATTTTCCTTTTCCTTTTTAACCCTCTCTCTCTCCTCTCTCACCCTCACGATCTCTCACTCTCTCCGTCGCCGTTCTCTCTCTTCTCGCCCTCTTTGCTCCGACTGCAGACGGAGGAGGCCCGGGGATGAGGAGGCGACGGCGTGGAGCTGCTGTGGAACGTGTTGGCGTGATGATCGAGGCGTGGCGTTGGCGCGATCCCGTTCATGGATTCAAAGCCGGCGTGGGTTGTCCGTGAGATGGTTTTCGGCGTGGTTTAGTCGCTTCGGCGCGCTAGAACTTCGGTGGAGGTAGGGAGATGGACACCCTACTCTTCTTCTGTGTTTCCTCGCGATTTGGAGCCGAACGGTGTGAGAACGAGCGGGTTTTACCTTGGTTTGGGTGAAACATGCTTTGGGGGGTGTGAGACGAGTTCGCCTCTTTCGGCGACGGTTTCTAGCCTAATTAGTCTTATTAGATTCCCTGGCATGTTAGCATTCCATTCCCGCTGGTTTTATCGCAATTGGTTGTCATTTGGGACCGGTAGAAGCCCGGGAACCCATGTGACTCATTTTGGGTCGATTCGGTAGAATCGCCTGTTTCTTGTGTTTTTGGTGTCAAAATGACCCCTTCCTGTCTGTGGAAGGCTTTTATTACGTTTAGGGTTGTTTCCCCGTCGTTTAGATGCGATTGGGGCGTGGAACGGCCGAGATCGGTCAATCCTATATTTTTCCCGTCGTAACGATTTAGCGGTCTTAACAGAGACCGTTTTTAGGGCTTTAGCGGTCCTTGGGTGACCGTTTCTGCTTTTTGAACGGTAGGTCGGTTTAGGTCTTTGCGGTCGTGCGATTAGACCGTTTCTTCTGGTTAGCGGTTCAGTGGATGACCGCTACTCCCTGTCAGCGGTCGTACGATAGACCGCTAAGGGGGAGGTGTATGTCGGTTCGGATTCGCGGTCGTGCGATAGACCGCTAATTCGGCAATGGCGGTCTGAGAGACGACCGCTAACGATTGTTTATATCGGGTTTAATAGTTTTAAGTCGGTTGAGCTAGCGGTCCTAGCTCTGACCGCTAAGCGCTCTTAGCGGCCCTATGGGAGACCGCTAGGTTGTTTGACTGGGTTAAGTCGGTTCGGACGTTGACTGGGTCTAGCGGTCAGGTCCATGACCGCTACAGTCTTCTGACGGTCCTGCGATAGACCGCATACCCTTGTGTTTTTGTAGTTGGTTGGCTAGCGGCCTTTTGGCTGACCGCTTGGTTTTCCTGGCGGTCAGACATGTGACCGTTTAGTCCCATTGTCATGTTTTCTTTATGTTTGGCCTCCATTTGTCTTGGCCTTACCTTGTGGCTTGCCCGTAGTCCCATGGATATCTTGGATGTCCTATGAGGGCGATGGCCATGTTGTGGGGTGGCCGAGGAGTGCCATTGTATCGAGTGGTGTTCCGTACTGTTTCAGAGTCACGATTGGTGTCTGGTCAACCCGATGTGATCCAGTGGTTGACATGTGACTTTGTAGTTGTCTCGATGGTCCTATATGGATCGAGAGATGATGTTAGACGTCGTGAGATATTGTTTTACCTCGGTTTGCGTGTCCATGTGTTTTGAGGGTCTCGGTGATTCCTCAGGTCTCCGTGGTTCGTGTTATGCGGAGGCATGGATCAAGTGATCTTATGTCGTTTTCTTTATCGGTGTTTTCTTGTGATTTGGCTTAGGATTCGACCGATTGGCGGCTTATTACCGCTATGTGCGACGATCTTGACCCCGAGTCTTGTGACTCAAGGATCGTTGTGTTAGCAGGTCTAGCTGTCTGTCCTGAGTCTGGTAGCAGTCTGGTATGCTACCCTGTGTCTGGTGCTTCGTAGTACGTGCGACAGTGCATGCGTAGCCTGTCTGTACTTCAGCACTAGTGTTTTAGAGTCGTTGTGTCTAGTGAGCCTCCACTAGTCGTAGCTCGACACGTTCCAGTGTGTCGGCCCACCTAGGAGTGGTGGCGGGGTAGTTTCCGACAGACGGTTTGTAAGATAGTTTCCGTGGACTCCCTTACCTTGCAGTAGCGTCCTGCTGGGGGAGAAAACTAGCTAGAGGCCTGGCTCAAGACATTGAGCTTGTGTGTGCACACGTGGTCAGGGGCGTTTTGGCGAGCGCCGACGGGCGTGACCCTGACTAGTCACTCGTTACTGTTGTTCCTTGTACTCGGTTCTGTGAGTGTCTCAGTTACCGCCGTTCCAGGTGTGTGGGAGATACTTGTGGCGCAGTGTAAGACGTCAGTGGACGCATCTGGTTGTTCTTCTAGTGAAGAGGTGCTCTTGTCACTTGACGCATGACTCTCGTGTTTATCATCGCGTGACTTGTGCTTCGTGACTGGTTCTCGTCATGTTTGACGTGACTCGTCGGGTAGTCTGTTCTTGGCTTCACTCGCGGTCCAGTCTTGTGTAGCGTACACGACGATCTAGTTGTGTATGTTCGTGTCTTTGACTGTGTAGGTCTTTTAATAGGGTTTTTATCTGTTTTGGTAGGCTTCAGCTATGGAGCTTGTACTTTGTCAACGGATCGGTAACGCCTGACTTTGTGAGATCAGGGTTTGCCTTTCTGTTGCCGTTTAGAGTAGCTTAGGGAGCCGTGGTTCGATCTATTGCCGTGGTTCTGGTTAGTACGACTTTACTTCTTCTTTTAGCTGTTCTTCCTCCTGCTTACTCCTGCTTTTTACAACTTTACTCTTGTAGTTAGTACTGCTGTTACTTCTGCTCTTCCTGCTTTACTGTTTAGCGCTGTTTAGTGTTACTGCGTTGTTTCCAGTGGGGATCCGCGTGAACCCTACTGAGCCAGTGACACGAGACTCACCCCTGCTTTTCAGGTGTGGTCTTCTTCTTCCTCGTGGTTCGTGGCGCGGTGCGTCAGTTCGTTGTTGCCAGCGTTCTCTGCGTCGGGCTTCCCCTGACTTCAGTGTACGTTTTCCTTTCTGTTGGACTGTACTTGTCTTTATTTGGACTGGACTCTGTTAATTTAAATTGTTAATTGAAAAAGTAATTTTATTTCTGCTACTTTAGCAAACCTGATCAATGAAATATTAATTCCTTACTGCTTTATCTGGGATTTCAATGTACTACACACACTCCTTTTATCCCTTCGGAGCTTTACCGCTCTTGGGAGACCTCGCAGGATCCAAGTGTTATCGGGTTTACCCGGTATCCGGAGCCTGGGTCGTCACAGATGGTATCAGAGCTCTGTTGTGTGTAAGTACATGGGAAATCGAGATATTGCAGTATTCAGAGTCCTTGAGGTCCAGTACAGTCGGCAGTTGGCATCGGCTTTGCGATTGTTTATCGCTTTGTTTTTGCGTGTGGTCTTGTGCGTGCTATGTTGGCACTGTGCGAGATGGTTTTGCTCTCGTCAGGATGTGACGGAGTGCTTTTCTTTTGTTATGGTGTCTGTCTTGGTTATGCTGTACTTGGCAGATTTCGTCGGTAGGCGTGAATCTGTGGTGCGGTGTTCGAGATGTTTCTGTAATTTGTTCTGGTGGCTGGTGATTTTCTCGTTGGTGTGATGGCCGTGCACATTCCTATGTTGCCTTGGTCGTCCCAATCTGAGATTTGTTCAGCCCCTGAGGTGTTAAACTTGTGTCGCGGTGTTCGATTAGATGCCTTGTTTGGAAGAATGCTCGGGTGAACCTAGGATTTTCCTTCCTGGTGAGCTGCTGCTAGTCGCGCTTGATTCTTCTTCTCTTGTTTGGTGGCGTCTTTTCGAGGTAAGCCTTGGAAGTGCTGTCTTGGTGAAGCCTTTGTCCTGTGTCTGCTTAAGTGTGGACTGTGTTAATTCTGAGCATGATCTGCTCTTTGTTCGACGGTTGCTTGACTTTGGACCCAGATTTTGTGTTTGGGGGCCGTTGTGCATCGTGTCCGATGTGCCGTGTTTGGCGGCTGTTGTGCTTTGAAGGTTCAATAATCGTTCCAGGACGTAAGGATAAGCTGCGACAGGTGTTCTTTGTGCTGAAGTTGATGCTCTTCTCGGTTTGCACTTTGGCGACTTGTGATCGGTTGTTAGCAGGATCGGTACGCGAGGCGTGGTATATTGCAGTTTGTGAATTGCGATGGCGCCGAGTGTGTACTGAGATGCGGATGCCGAGTTATCCTTGATACCTGTGTGCGTGTGTTGAGCGTGCAGCGGAAGCGTGTGGGCTGATAACCCACTGGTCGAGGATCGCTTGGTTGGGAGATTCTGGCCGGCCGAGAGGTTTGTTTTCCTCGGTGTGACTTCGTTTTGGCTATTGTGTGCCTTGATGTTGTTGTTTGCTGTGCCATTGTTCGGAGAATTTATGGTTGTTGGCACTGGCATGTGTGAGGATTAGGGGAATCTGTCGGCATGTTTGCTGGTTGAGTACCATGTCCTTCCTTTATATTTTTTTCTTGGATGTCGTGCTCTCGGGACGTGATCGTGGTCCTTGAGGTGCGTTCCCCAAGATTGTCGTCGTTATTGTTGTGGGTCATTGTTGGTGAGCTGTTCGCAGTGTGGCTTGTATATGTTAGCCGTGTGTTCAGTTGTAATTGTGCTTTGATGTGACCCAGCTTGCAGTTGTGTTCCGTGGTTCTGTGTTCTGTACGGAGCCGGGATTCTGCAGGTGCTATTGTTGTTGTTGTTGTTGTGTCGTGTTCAGCTTGGGAGGAGTTCCCTGTGAGTCTGATTTGGCATTGTGTGGACCGAGGTCTTGTCAGTTGGTTTTGCTGTACTCTTCTGTCATGATAGAGTTAGCATGAGACTTGAATCAGATGTAATGTCTGAGTGAGGATTGACTTGATTGTGCTCGTGGTCCAGTGCTGTCGTTGGCGTTCTGCGTGCCAGTTTTGTTATTCTTGGCACGGAAGCCGATGTTGTCGAGTTGTCAGCTGAGGACTATGTTTCCTTGTTTAAGCTGATGCTTGTTGTGTTTGCTGTGTGTTTTACTGATAACTATTTTCGTGGCATGAGTCGTGTCTCTTTTCCCTGTGAGACGGAAGCGACGTTGCCTTGTTTCGGAGGTGTCGGACTTGTGTTCACTTGGGTGCCGTGCTTGTTCTTTGGATCGATTTGTCTTGAGATCCAGAGCGTGTGCCTGTGATTGTGGTATGGCAGTGTTCCTCTGAATTGTGTTTTTGAGATTTGTGTTGCCGTGTTCTAGGTGTTGGTGTTGGCTGGAGCTTGGTGATTATTACCGACGTTTGGGTTTGTTCTTCCCTGCTTCTTCCATGTTAGCTCCTGTAATTTCGAGGACGAAATTCCTGTAAGGGGGGAGGACTGTAAGACCCTTAGTCTTTCGGATCTTTATCGGAGAGTTTCAGATCGCTTTTGTGGGTCCTGAGTTGTATTTTACGATCTGCGTGGGTTTTTTCTCTCGTACAGGTTACGGAACCCCGTGGTGAGTTTATTGTTGGATTCATCGACTCGAGGACGCTACAGTTGCGTTGCATTCTTTTCGAGGATCGTATAGACTATTTTTTCGCATTTTTCTGAAATAACGCATTTTCGGACCAAAAATCGGATTTTATGAAAATTAGGAAATTCCTAATTTTCCTTTTCCTTTTTAACCCTCTCTCTCTCTCCTCTCTCACCCTCACGCTCACTCTCTCCGTCGCCGTTCTCTCTCTTCTCGCCCTCTTTGCTCCAGCTGTAGACGGAGGAGGCCCGGGGATGAGGAGGCGACGGCGTGGAGCTGCTGTGGAACGTGTTGGCGTGATGATCGAGGCATGGCGTTGGCGCGATCCCGTTCGTGGATTCAAAGCCGGCGTGGGTTGTCCGTGAGATGGTTTTCGGCGTGGTTTAGTCGCTTTGGCGCGCTAGAACTTCGGTGGAGGTAGGGAGATGGACGCCCTACTCTTCTTCTGTGTTTCCTCGCGATTTGGAGCCGAACGGTGCGAGAACGAGCGAGTTTTACCTTGGTTTGGGTGAAGCATGTTTTGGGGGGTGTGAGACGAGTTCGTCTCTTTCGGCGACGGTTTCTAGCCTAATTAGTCTTATTAGATTCCCTAGCATGTTAGCATTCCATTCCCGCTGGTTTTATCGCAATTGGTTGTCATTTGGGACCGGTAGAAGCCCGGGAACCTATGCGACTCATTTTGGGTCGATTCGGTAGAATCGCCCGTTTCTTGTGTTTTTGGTGTCAAAATGATCCCTTCCGGTCTGTGGAAGGCTTTTATTACGTTTAGGGTTGTTTCCCCGTCGTTTAGATACGATTGGGGCGTGGAACGGCCGAGATCGGCCAATCCTTTGTTTTTTCCGCCGTAACGATTTAGCGGTCTTAACAGGGATCGTTTTTAGGGCTTTAGCGGTCCTTGGGTGACCGTTTCTGCTTTTTGAACAGTAGGTCGGTTTAGGTCTTCGCGGTCGTGCGATAGATCGTTTCTTCTGGCTAGCAGTTCAGTGGATGACCGCTACTCCCTGTCAGCGGTCGTACGATAGACCGCTAAGGGGGAGGTGTATGTCGGTTCGGATTCGCGGTCGTGCGATAGACCGCTAATCCGGCAGTGGCGGTCTGAGAGACGATCGCTAACGATTGTTTATATCGGGTTTAATAGTTTTAAGTCGGTTGAGCTAGCGGTCCTAGCTTTGACCGCTAAGCGCTCTTAGCGGCCCTATGGGAGACCGCTAGGCTGTTTGACTGGGTTAAGTCGGTTCGGGTGTTGACTGGGTCTAGCGGTCAGGTCCATGACCGCTACAGTCTTCTGACGGTCCTGCGATAAACCGCATGCCCCTGTGTTTTTGTAGTTGGTTGGCTAGCGGCCTTTTGGCTGACCGCTTGGTTTTCCTGGCGGTCAGACATGTGACCGTTTAGTCCCATTGTCCTGTTTTCTTTATGTTTGGCCTGCATTTGTCTTGGCTTTACCTTGTGGCTTGCCCGTAGTCCCGTGGATATCTTGGATGTCCTATGAGGGCGATAACCATGTTGTGGGGTGGCTGAGAAGTGCCATTGTATCGAGTGGTGTTCCGTACTGTTTCAGAGTCACGATTGGTGTCTGGTCAACCCGGTGTGATCCAGTGGTTGACATGTGACTTTGTAGTTGTCTCGATGATCCTGTATGGATCGAGAGATGATGTTGGACGCCGTGAGGTATTGTTTTACCTCGGTTTGCGTGTCCATGTGTTTTGAGGGTCTCGGTGATTCCTCAGGTCTCCGTGGTTCGTGTTATGCGGAGGCATGGATCAGGTGATCCTATGTCGTTTCTTTTTTCGGTGTTTTCTTGTGATTTGGCTTAGGATTAGACCGATTGGCGGCTTATTACCGCTATGTGCGACGATCTTGATCCCGAGTCTTGTGACTCAAGGATCGTTGTATTAGCAGGTCTAGTTGTCTGTCCTGAGTCTGGTAGCAGCCTGGTATGTTATCCTGTGTCTGGTGTTTCGTAGTACGTGCGACAGTGCATGCGTAGCCTGTCTGTACTTCAGCACTAGTGTTTTAGAGTCGTTGTGTCTAGTGAGCCTCCACTAGTCGTAGCTCGACGACACGTTCCAGTGTGTCGGCCCACCTAGGAGTGGTGGCAGGGCAGTTCCCGACAGACGGTTTGTAAACTAGGTTCCGTGGACTCCCTGACCTTGCAGTAGCATCCTGCTGGGGGAGAAAACTAGCTAGAGGCCTGGCTCAAGGCATTGAGCTTGTGTGTGCACACGTGGTCAGCGGCGTTTGGGCGAGCGCCGACGGGCGTGACCCTGACTAGTCACTCGTTACTGTTGTTCCTTGTACTCGGTTCTGTGAGTGTCTCAGTTACCGCCGTTTCAAGTGTGTGGGAGATACTTGTGGCGCAGTGTAAGACGTCAGTGGACGCATCTGGCTGTTCTTCTAGTGAGGCGGTGCTCTTGTCACTTGACGCATGACACTCGTGCTTATCATCGCGTGACTTGTGCTTCGTGACTGATTCTCGTCATGTTTGACGTGACTCGTCGGGTAGTCTGTTCTTGGCTTCACCCGCGGTCCAGTCTTGTGTAGCGTACACGACGATCTAGTTGTGTATGTTCGTGTCTTTGACTGTGTAGGTCTTTTAATAGGGTTTTTATCTGTTTTGGTAGGCTTCAACTATGGAGTTTATACTTTGTCGACGGATCGGTAACGCCTGACTTTGTGAGACCAGGGTTTGCCTTTCTGTTGCCGTTTGGAGTAGCTTAGGGAGCCGTGGTTCGATCTACTGCAGTGGTTCTGGTTAGTACGGCTTTACTTCTTCTTTTAGCTGTTCTTCCTTCTGCTTACTCCTGCTTTTTACAGCTTTACTCTTGTAGTTAGTACTGTTGTTACTTTTGCTCTTCCTGCTTTATTGTTTAGCGTTGTTTAGCGTGTTACTGCGTTGTTTCCAGTGGGGATCCGCGTGATCCCTACTGAGTCAGTGACACGAGACTCACCCCTGCTTCTCAGGTGTGGTCTTCTTTTTCCTCGTGGTTCGTGGCGCGGTGCGTCAGTTCGTTATTGCCAGCGTTCTCTGCGTCGGGCTTCCCCCGACTTTAGTGTACGTTTTCCTTTCTGTTGGACTGTACTTGTCTTTATTTGGACTGGACTCTGTTAATTTAAATTGTTAATTGAAAAAGTAATTTTATTTCTACTACTTTAGCAAACCTGATCAATGAAATATTAATTGCTTACTGCTTTATCTGGGACTTCAATGTACTACACACACTCCTTTTATCCCTTCGGAGCTTTACCGCTCTTGGGAGGCCTCGCAAGATCCAAGTGTTATCGGGTTTACCCGGTATCCGGAGCCTGGGTCGTCACACCTCCCCTCGCCGCCGTTGACGACAGTCCGGTCTCAATGACATCCGGACGGTTGGACTCAAGAGGCTGAGTAAACGGGCGGGGAAGAAGACCTTATCGGGCCCGGGCGAACTGATACGTTGCGAATTGCTGGATTCGGGTAAGTCTCGGGACCCGCTGGTAGACCCGAACCGAACACCTGATCCACCCTTTGTTCCGCCCAGCCCGCCAACCTAAACTGGCCCACGAGCGACGCCCAACCCGGATCCGGAGTGAACGGGCTCTGCCTGAGGAGGGAAACGCTGCCCAATAAAGCCCATCCCGTTCGAATTTCAAACACCCGCCCTCCCTTCGTTCCTAACATCTGGATTCCCCCTCTGAAACCCTAATTCTGGCGGCATGGCTCCTCTATCTACTCTCCCTTCACCCAGAGCCTGAGAGCAAACGATTCTATCTGCTCTCCCTTCACCCAGAGCCTGAGGGCAAACGATTCTCCCTCAATCTTCACCGTGACTACAACTGGGATCGCCGTCGGGCTAGGGACCTGCACCAAAACACTGACGATCATCCTGTAACTCATCGGAGAGAAGCCCAGGCTCTCCCTAATCTCCCAAAGCTCTAGACCACGAAAGAGATCCCTTCTTCATCACAGAGAACACCCTCAATAACACCCCGAAACCTCCTTGGCTTGGGACAAGGAAAGGTGCTCCTTGCCTTCGGCCACCATTGAAGGCGTAGGAGGGCTCCTCCCGCCACCATGGTGCTCGAGTCTGCTAGCGACGCCACCACTTGTACTTCTTGGCGGACCACTAAGAAAGATGAACACGTCACCCTAGAGGTTTCCCAACAGTCCCCTACTAGCTTCTCCAACCTAAGAGTGATTTCCCCCTGCCCCATAGAACCTTCCACAACTGTAGCACAACGACTCCGACGTAACCACCCCACGCGATTGAGCATGAGGTCCGCCGGAAACCCCCCCTCGTCGACACACCGCTTGCTTCCCAGCGCAAGGAGCCCCGGAGGGCTGTTCCCCTTCACCACCGCCGCGTACGTCTTGTTAAGCTCCGTCCTCCCCCAAGACCCACCTGGCGAAGGAGATCTCACCTTACAGAAACAATGGATGTGTCCCCTTCTACCGCATGTGAAGTAGATCGGAGGTCGAATGGCCGTTCCCCTCCCACGGAAACGCTCTGATAAGAGTGCCCTCCGACGGGCCATGCTCGGGGATGCTCAAAACTTCTCTCTTATAGGCTCTCAGAATTATGTTGGTTTTTAAATAGAAGGGTGCACAGGAGTGGGCTGACTTTCGACCCATTACTTTATAGCACCTATAAAATCATCACTAAGGTGCTGGCTGGGAGGTTAGAGAAGGCTATTGATGGCTTAGTTAATGGACAATGAGGGGCTTTTATCAGGGGAAGACACATACAGGAGAACTTTCTTGTGGCTCATCAGTGCTTGTATGTGATGAGACTACAAAGAAGGAAGGGAGTGGTTCTCAAGCTGAATTTTGAGAAGGCATATGACAGAGTTAACTGGGATTGTCTTCTTCGGGTGTTTGCTAAGATGGGCTTCCACCAGGTTTGGATCTCCTGGATACGAGAGTGTATATCTTCAGCTTTCTTTGTAGTGCTCATCAATGGGTAGCCTTCTGCCTACTTTCGTAGTGGTAGAGGGCTTCGACAAGGAGATCCTTTATCTCCTCTTCTTTTTGTTCTAGTGGCCCAGATATTGAGTAGGTTGTGGGAGAGAGCAGAGGTGACAAGTATCATTCGAGGTTTCCAGGCCGGTCATTCCAACAATAGTATTACCTATATTCACTATGCCGATAACACAATCCTCTCTTTAGCAGACGAGGAGCACCAGTTGATTGATGCAAGACTCATGCTAGAGATAGTGCAGGATATTAGTGGCCTCAAGGTGAACTATGGCAAGAGTCACATTGCAGAGATCAACATGGGGGGGATAGCTCTGAGGCGTGCAGCTTCCATCGTGGGGTATCAAGTTAGGGAGTTTCCTTTCACTTATTTTGGCTTGGCTTTATCTCTAGGGCCGCTCCGTCGTAGAGATTGGGAGTCGATGGTGCAGAGATTTGAGTCTAGGCTTACAGGGTGGAAGGTTAGGCTTCTTTCTTACGGAGGACGTATGGTACTTTGTAGATCCGTGCTTGATAGCTTGCCGATCTACTTCCTCTCTATTTTCAACATCCTAAGGACAGTGACTAAGAAACAAGAGTCTATTCATGTTAGGTTCTTCTGGCATGGCAGCGAGACCAATCGTAGGGGATGGTGTGATATTGCATGAGGTAGAGTTTGCAAGAGCAAAGAAGTAGGGGGTGCGGGCATCAAGAATATTAGAGACTTCAATTTGACTCTACTAAGTAAGTAGCTTTGGAGACTCGGGACCAAAGATAGAGGTTTATGGACACAGCTGATCAGACAGAGATACTATACTTCGTCCAGAGTGTGGGATTTGTTACCGCCTCACACATATAATGTTTCCCCTATTTAGAGAGGCATCCTTCAGTGTGTTGCAGTGTGTTGATTTCCTCAGAGTCAGTGTTCGGGTCAGCCTGGGCAATGGATAGACGTGTTCTTTCTGGCAGGACAGATGGTGCGGTGATGTCACACTTGCAGAGACCTTTCCCTCGTTATATGCTAGCACGGGGGCACCTGGAGCCTCTGTGGCTCAGTGCTTTGATGCACAACTTTGAGGGGGCATTTGCTCTCCTACCTTTACGAGGAACCTCACTACAGAGGAGATGGACCTCCTGGAACATCTCTTCGCTTTCCTCCTTCAGTTCAGACCTGGCGGCACTTAAGCAGACATATGGGTGTAGAGGTGGGAGAGGGGTAGAAGGTTCTTAGTGAGATCAGTTTATTCTCTCATCTTAGATGGAGATTTGCAGCATGCCTTTGTTTCTCTCATTTGGACCACCAACAGCCCTCTCAAGGTTAAGTTGACAGTGTGGAGGATCTCCCATGGACAACTACCAACGTGTGGTACAGTGGCCCCTTTCCTGCAGTATCTTTCCACTCTTTGCCGCTTATGTGGGGATGCAGAGGAAGATCAAGATCATTTATTCATACGCTACCTGCTCTCACAGGACATTTGGGTGAAGATTGGTCAGCTCTGCCAGCAGACGGTTGGCCGCTTTGAGGGGGTTCATCAGCTCTTCTTCAAGTGGCTTAGAAGATGGAACCTAAAGGGTGATGTTGTCATTTGGTGGCTTGTCATCCATGCCACTTTATGGGCCCTTTAGAGTGAGAGAAATAAAAGAATCTTGAAGAGGGAGTCGAGATTGGAAGATAGGGTTTTTTCTTTTATTTGTGACACGGTGGTCTTTTGGGCAAGACATTTATGTAAAGTGGAGGCTCATAACTCCTCCCTTTTATTGTTTATGGGGACTTAATGGGGCATTTTTTGTGGGTGACCTCTCTTCACATGGGTTTTTTGTATAGAGGATTTTTTGAGAGTTGAGAGCTGAGAGCTTACACTTGTACATCCTTTTCTCCTTTCAATATATATTAGTGGTACCACCCACTTTTTTTAAAAATATATTTCTCAAGTTTTTAATTTTTTGAAGTTAATAATATATAAATGTAATTATATTTTGGATATTGCAAAAAGTTAATTTGATCTTGGATTCACATGAAAACATTAGATCGATCTAAATACTTGTGTGTGTGCATCGTTTATTTTTATTTCTCATTTTCTTATTTTTGAATGTATTTAATTATTATTCAAAATTAGGAAAAGTTTTGAATCCACCCTACATTTGGGCTAATTCCTTGTAGATCTAGGGGGAAACATGTTGCAATCCGTGTTCAATCACTTGCAACATGTTTTCCTATCGTTTAATACCCAAAAATCGCACAAAGGATCACAAATCTCATGTGGAGGGCCATAGGGTTCGGGTTGAGTGTTTACCTTTGAAACAATGAAGAAATCTGACTTGAACCACCTTGATCCGGCTTGAATCGGCCTCCTCAACCTTTTTCGGCGATGGATCCGTCTCCAAACTGTGCAAGAACTCTCAGAAATTGACCCAATCACTGTCGGCCAGATAGGAGCGCACTGCTGCAAAGCCCTTGGGTGAACAGTAAAATCGCAGACAATGGACTTCAGCGAAGGCAAGCATCTCAGGCGAGCCGATCCGGTATGCTCAAGTATCGTGCCGTATCGGACCCAACTCATCTGAGTCGGGCTGATCCTCGCCGATCCGGTGACGACCCGCCCTGACTCGGGCGATCCAGATTGGATCGTGTATCGGGTTTTCCTAGATACGATCTGAGTCACCTGAGTTGGGGCGAGTAGCCGAGTCGGCGAACCATGGTCCAAGTGTCCAGCCAACTGTCTTACGCAGATAAAAGTGTTCATTAAGTTATAGATCCAAACTAGTACAAGTCTGAAATGTTCAGTGATGAGACATGGCTGCTTTACCTCCTGGATGTTGAACCCACACCAGCCTGCGGGTCCTCAAATACCAAAAACAGACCTAAGATTTGTCGGTGTTGGCTTCTGATTTTATGGGATACTTCTCAATTTCAAATAGCTAACTTACTGTCATTGGTCACGTCACTAATCTCTTCCCCTTACATTTAGTTTGCTGTTTCTGCAGGGTGGTTGTAGCCTTGTACAAATACTCCAATTTTTCAATTCCAGTGTATTGTTTATTTAATTCATTCTTACAATAATGTAGTTATGATGAAATACTTTTGTGTTGCATGGCATTAGAAACTGCACTTTGTAGCTAGTTATGTGCGGCTAGTTTTATTTAATAGCAGACACTTCTTTCCTCTAGTTATTTATTGTTGTACCTGACATCCATTCCTTACTAAAAGCATAATAGTGCTCAATGTTAGAAGTTTCATTTAATTTTTTAATATTTATGTCTGGTTAGCGAGTAAATCGGAAGTCCTCTACAGGGAGTCAAATTTATTTTCTGGCCAAACCCTCCCCACGCTCCATGTGTGTGTGTGCTTTTGGTGTCACCAGTAGACTGCCCCGTCTGTTTGTTTTGGTTGGGGTGGGGTGGGGGGGTGCAAGTAGAGAGAGGGGAGTGGTGTAGCTGTTGCTGTTGTTGGTGCTGTTGTAGCTGCACCTACAATAGCGATTGTAGACACTATCTGAGAGGTCTAGGGACAGGAAACAAAGTTCAGCTTCGTTGGGAAAATGTCTTTTCTCATAAATTCATTATTTTAGCTTATGATAAAATAAATATATAAATAATTATTCATATCAATTTGGCTAAGTCAGTTTACATGTTTAACACAATTCAGTTCTAGAACTTAAATTAGGATCAAATGTCTAGGATAGAATTAACTAAATCAATTTGAATATCGTCTAATTAAACAAGAAGACTGAGTGTTAGACGATATATCGTCTAATCAAATCTAACATAAATGATACTCCATTTAATGAGTAAAACGACAAGAAGTTAGGTTAGATAATCTTCCGTCTAAGTCTTCATGATAGATGAAATGTTAGACGATAAATCATCTAACGTAAACGAGATAGATGGCAAATTAGACGATTCATCGTTTAACGCAAACGAGATAGTTGGAAAATTAGACGATATATCGTCTTAGCGAAAGCATATATATGATACTCCGTCTAAGAGGGGAAAGTAGCATTAAACGATACTTCATCTAAGTCTCTAGTTAGACGGAATATTAGATGATACATTGTTTAAGACAAAAAAGGTGGACGATATGAGAGTTGATAGACGAAGCTTCGTCTAAGAGGAAAACGACAAAAGCTCACAATAGATGATATATCGTCTAATTGAAAAGAAGCATTAAACGAAACTTCGTCTAACTCACGATTGACGATAAGTTAGATGATAATTCTTCTATGAAGAAATAGCGTTAAATGATATTTCGTCTAAGTAAAAGGACAAAATTTGGTAGACGAACATATCATCTAAATCAGAAAGGAGACAATGTTAGACTATACATCGTCTAAAGACGATAGACGATATATGATAGTTCGTCCAAGAGGAAAACAACAAAACTCATTTTAGACGAAACTTCGTTTAACTTCTATTGGAAGGAGAGTTAGACTCTATTCAGTAAACAACAAAAACTTTAGATAGATGTATTCTGTCTAAGCCATTAGATGATATTGCGCCTAATCTCACTAAACGATAAACGATATCGTCTAAATTCAATTTCCATCTAACATACGATACCACGTCTAATGTAACTTGGCCAAATATTTAACTTTGTTGACTGTGCCTTATATGAAATCGCAAAACGACAAATGCACACTAACATACCAATACTAACAGTACAACGCTACAGCGTCATGCACGTAGAAGATATTCTCTTCGTCTAAGCAATTTAATCAGCAAAAATAATGCATGTTGTGAGTAATACATCGTAAAGTAACATTTCTGTTCGTTAAATGGTCATACCTCCACGTATGATTTGCACAGTATCTGTTGGGACACTCTCCACTCTCAGGACACAAAAAATTTGCATAAAATATTACTTCTGCACTAACCGTGAGATATATTGCGATACTTCTTCTGTATTTTTCCACATAAGGACTTGCATTTTGAATATATTTGCTTTATCTCACTTCCCATTATGGGAGAAATATTTTGAGTAATATTTCAGCGCATACAGACGGCGCAACAACAGTTAGCCGGCACAAAAGTAGTAAAAGGACAGACATTATATCGGTGACAGATGATATGCTCCACTACTACCTTGACAACGACGTGCTTACACTCACAAAGGAGGTGGAAGCCTGGAAGGCAATTGTAACAGTCGAACGTTGTGACTAAGATCAGACTATTGGATAGAAGATATGTCTAACGTATACATAAAGTCTGGGACTATAAATAACTGCCAGTCTTAAGAAGAACCACGAGGGGACAAGACTGGATCAAGAATTCAAGCGATCTTCTTCTAAAGCGTCTTCCTATCAGTCACAAGGTTCCTCTACACTCAAGCTTAAGGGGAGACTTCACCATGCTGAGAGCATCATCCTCGAAGTCCCTCATCTTAGGAAGCACTCAAGAGGAGGAACCTAGTCATCCACGACATTCCTTCTGTCTTACTCCTCTATTTGTTAGTTCTTTATTTTCTTTGAGCTTTGTATTATTCCACCATCTGCTCATCAAGGAGTACATCTGTGGAAATCCAAATCTGTTCATCTGACGGTGTTTAGAGCGTTTGTTGCTCTAGGGAAACTTGCATTGTGTGTGTAAAGTTGGGTTGCTGATATCGTATATCAGTTGGATTAGTAGAAAGGTTCGTTGAAACTTGTAAAGTTAGTTGGGTTATTGGTTCCTTGATAAATTTGTGGTAAGGTTCGTTGAGATATTGTAAGATCAGCTGAGGAGCTAGGCTCTGGAAAACTAGTTGGTGTAACTTTGATTGAAAAGGTTGGTGATAGTCTTTGCGAGTTGTAAATGGACTGGACGTAGGCTTATCAAGGAAGACAGATCAAACCAGTATAAAATCTCTGTATCCCTGTGGTTGTTTGCGATTCTACGTTCATATTTCCGCTGCATTTCAATGTTTAATTTTTTAATACGCTATAATTTTTATTTTGCACACTTATTAACCCCCCTCTAAGGTGTGCCCGACTAATAAAAAGTGATATCAGAGAGCATATGTCTCATTGTTTACATGTTTAACCACCTAGTAGCATGATCTAGAAAGTAGTCAGATGGAGAAGTGCAGCAACTTTGGTATGCAGGAAGGTCAATCATCAGCCGGCCTCCACTCTTCGGCGGATTCAACTATCCCTACTGGAAGATTAGGATGATGAACTACATTAAGGGAGTAGACTATGATCTATGGCTGGTCATGAAGGAAGGTGACATAGTATTCACTAGACCTAAGGCGGATTGGGCAGAGAAGAGAAGGAGCTAACCTCACTTAATGCTTGAGCTCAAATTCTTATGTTCTGTGCACTGAGTCTAGAGGAGTTTGATAGAGTTTGCACTTGCTTCAGCGCCAAAGAAATCCGAGAAAAGCTTGAAGTTACACACACCGACACATCTCAGGTCAAGGAAACCAAGATCAAACTCTTAGTTACTAAGTATGAAATGTTTAGAACGGAGAAAGAAGATACTGTAAAGGAAATGAAAACAAAGTTCACTTCACTGGTAAACATGTTGAAGGTCCTAGGTAAGAAGTTTGATGACAGTGAGTTAATAAGGAAGATCCTTCGATCACTGCTACCTGAGTGGACCCTAAAGGTCACCGCCATTGAAGAAGCTTAGGATCTCAGTACCTACTCTCTAGCTCAGTTGTTTGGAAATCTGGCAACATATGAACTCAAACTACAAAATGAGAAGGAAGACTCTAGGAAGAAAACCCTCGGTTTCAAGGCCAATGTGGAAAGCTCAGGGGAAGAGTCCCAATCAGTCTCAAGTGATGGGAATGAGGAACTAACAATGCTATCCAAAAGGATTCAGAGAATCCTGAAGGACAAAAGAAGAGATTCCCACGTCGCAAAGGAGTTGTCCCAAAAAGCTGAAATGTTACAATTGTGGCAAGCTTGAATATGTCAGAGGTGAATGTCGGGAGAAAGCTAAGGGAATCACAAGGAAAAAGGTACAAACAAAAAGCTTGCCAAGCCTTTCAGCATTATACAAAAAAACCAAAAGGCAAAGGCTATGGCAGCATGGAGTGATGAGGATCATACAGAAGAATCGAAAAGCTCTAGCTCTGAGGAGGAAAAGCAAGAGATCAGTCTCATGGCTAATCATGATGACCCAGAGGTAACCTCTAACAATTCCTCCCAATCATCGCTTGAGCATTTTAGTGATGATGATTAGGACTTATCCTACGATGACCCACTGACCGCCTTCCATGAACTATACGATAACTTTAAGTCTAAATGCAAATTATTAGTGTCTCTGAAGGAGGATCACAAAAAAATGATTTCTGAAAAAGAGATTTTAGAAAAATAAATTTCAAAATTGAATTTTGAAATGATCTCTTTGCAAAGGACCTTGGGAAACTAACCTCTTCTAAAAAAAGCCTTGACCTATTATTATCAGTGTCAAGGAAGTCTGCCAACAAACAGGGTCTAGGATACGATCCTGATATTATTCATAAGATAAGGCATAGGCATGCACCGGTCATATTTGTTAAATCTACATCTCATCCACGAGCATGCACACAGTGTGGCAAGTCCGGCCACACATCACAAGCATGTAGACATAGTAGGCTTCTTGCATCTGCATTTAGACCTGTGCAGAAGAAGGCACTGTGTTAGCAAGTTACAGTCAGGTGAGTGTCCCTACAGGTATGTATACTCGGATGAATTACATAGCACTAAGGTCAGATCCTAACCTCAATCTTAGAAGAAGATGCTGTTCATTAAATCCAAACGGATTAAAGTCATTTGTGTTCTTAAATCAAAGAATCCTTGCAGGTGAGCCCGAGCACCAAGAGTTCAAAATGGTTTTTGGATAGTGGGTGCTCGATACATATGGCATGGAATGAGTCCTTGCTTAATTGGTTGAGCAAGGTTATCATGGGAGATAGCACAAAATGTAGAATCACATGAGTTGGGTCAATAGGAGTAGAAGATGAGACCCACATAGAGGCGATAATGCTCGTTGAAGGACTGAAATTCAACCTACTGAGTATCAGTCAACTGTGTGACAGCGGATATGAGGTAACATTTTTAAAGGGCACATGTGAGATCAAGGATGTCAAAACCACGGAAGTGAAGTTCTGCGCCAATTGAGAAAGAAATCTATACGTTTTGGACAAGAAGAAGTAAAGACAAAGAAACTATGTCTGATGGTTAAAGACAATTTGGAGATCAATCTCTGGCACAAAAGACTTGGGCATGCCAGCACCTTAGTAATGATGAAACTCAGAAGGCTGAACCTGATTGAAGGGTTACCAGTAACCGATTATCACCGGGTAGGAGTGTGCAAAGCATGCGCTAAGGGTAAGCAAATTAGATCATCATTTAAGGAAAAAGACATTGTAAGTACAACCTCACCCTTAGAATTATTACACGTGGATTTATTTGGATCGATTAGAACTCTAAGCTTGAGTGGAAAGGTATATGGCTATGTCATCGTTCATAACTATTCCAGATTCACTTGGACGTTCTTCTTGATCCATAAAAGTGAAGTTTTTGATGAATTTTGTCAAGTTTAGTAGACAAGTTTAGAAGGATGGTAGTTATAAGATCATGAACTAGGAGCGATCATGGCACCGAGTTCGAGAATGGAAGATTCAAGGAGTTCTGTTAAGAACATGGGATAAATCACAACATCTCAAGTGCCAGGACTCCACAACAGAATGATGTAGCTGAAAGGAAGAACCAGACCTTGGTGGAGATGGCAAGAATGATGCTAAACGAGACAAATCTTCCTAAGTATTTCTGGGCGGAAGCAGGCAACACTACCTACTATATCATCAATCGTGTCATGATCTAACCCATCTTAAAGAAGACACCATATGAACTGTACAAAGGAAGTCAGTCTAAGGTTAGCCACTTCAAGCCGTCTGAATGCCCTGTATGATTCACAATAATGGTAAGGAGGACCTTGGTAAATTTGATTTCAACTCTCATAAAGGCATATTTTTAGGATATGCATTAGATTAGCTGGCATATAGAGTGTTTAACAAGAAAAATTTAGTAGTAGAAATTTCTGCACATGTCACCTTTCTAGAAACAGATGCTACTGACGATGAGTCAGGAGGCTCTCCGTTTGTTGATCATGCATGTGACAAGTCAAGGAATGCAAATGAAGGAGGAGGTGGTGAGGAGTCAGAAAGAAGGACGAGATGGATCCAACAACTGGAACGGAAGGAATTGATGAATCTTTAGTTGAAACCGTAAGGCAAAATGATCAGTTAGATGCAATCTTACCTAAGGAATGAAGATATGCTAAAAGCCATTCGCCTGAAAACATAATAGGAGATCCATCTGTGCAAGTAAGTACATGCTATCAACATTAGCATCTTACTCATGCTGCATTCCTATCTCAGGTGGAGCCCAAGAGAGTTGAGGATGCAACCCATGATGACTCTCGGGTTGTGGCCATGTAGGAGGAGCTAAACCAATTTCATCGTAATGAAGTTTGGTTCCTAGTTCCCAGACCATCATACCACCCTATTGTAGGAACCAAATGTGTTTTTAGAAATAAGTTAGATGAAATAGGAGTTGTAGTGCAGAACAATACTAGATTAGTTGCTCAAGACTATTCTCAAGAAGAGGGAATATACTATGAGGAGATGTTTGCTCCTGTTGCAAAATTAGAAACTACTAGGATTCTACTTGCATTTGTCGCCTCTCACTCCATGAAATTGTTCCAGTTGGACGTGAAGAGTGCCTTTCTTAAAGGAGCCATCAAGGAGGAAATCTATGTAGAGCAGTCTCTCGGGTTTAAAGACCCTAAGTCTCCTGACCATGTCTATAAGCTCTCTCTAAGGCCCTTTGTGAGTTGAAACAACCTCCAAGAGTTTGGTATGAGCGACTGAATCAGTTTCTGCTAGACCACGAATCACAAGAGGGCAGGTTGATAAAATCTTGTTCTTCTTGGTTTAGAATGAGGACATGCTCATAGTACAAGTTTATGTTGATAATATTATATTTGGTGCGACTAACCCTTCCATGTGCAAGAATTTTGAGAATTTAATGAGGGACGAGTTTGAGATGAGTATGATGTGGGAGCTTAACTTCTTTCTTGGATTGCAATTGAAGTAGACAGATGAAGAAATCTTCATCAGTCAGACCAAGTACACCAAGGAGCTATTGAAGAAGTATGGAATGGATGCAAGCACACCTGCTCCAACCCCTATGCCTCCATCAACCAAACTTGACTGAGATGAAGCTGGTAAGGAGGTTGAAGAAAAAATATATAGAGATATGATCAGATCGATATTTTATCTTATTGCAAGTAGACCTGATATCATTTTTAGTGCATGCTCGTTTGCTGAAATGATTTTTTAAATATCCAAGTGGAACAATAGATTTAGGTTTATGATGTCCATGTGGGAATGAATTTAGCATCATTGCATACTCAGATACAGATTATGCAGGTTGTAAGATTGACCGTAAGTGTACTTACGAAACCTATCAATCCAAAGATGGTAGTATCGGTTTCGGTATCGGTTTCGGTTTCGGCCGAAACTGGTTCACAACAGTCAGAAAAGGCAAAAAATGTATTGAGCAGGTCCGGTTTCGGTTCGAAACCTGACGGTTTCGGTCCGAAACCATTAAAAAAATCATTTTCTTTGGTATCGGATTTGCTACCAAAGAAACGTATCGGTTTCGTCCAAGGCTAGTTTCGGTTTCGGTATGAGCCGAAACGTATCGGTTTCGGCCGATACTGCCATCCATGTATCAATCCTTGGAGGGTGCCTAATTTCATGGTCCTCAAGGAAATAGAATTCCGTGGCACTATCAACTGTAGAAGCAGAATATATTGTTGTTGGCAGTTATTGTGCGTAGGTGATTTGGATCAAACACCAACTGCATGATTATGGATTTGAGTTCAATAGGATCCCAATGCATTGTGATAACACCAGTGGCATAAACCTGAACAAAAATCATGTCCAACATCTTAGAACCAAACATATAGAAGTAAGACATCATTTTATTAGAGATCATGTAGTTAAAGAGGACATATATCTTAGATTCATAGATGCAAAGCACTAATTGATTGATATATTTACCAAACCCTTAGCTGAGGACTTATTTTCCACCATCAGACGCGAACTTGGCATGTATAGGGACTGAAGTCATTCACTAATGGATATCATAAATATCTACACTAAAAATGTCTTCCATTGCTTGATTTAATTCCTTCCGTCTTATAGTTGTTTTATGATTGAAACTATAATTTAAAAAAATGTTGACCCAGACGTCCTGCAACGTCTTGCACTTGCAGTAGATGAAGTGGATTTGTCTAACAAACAAAATTTTGATGAAAATGGAAACTGGATGCCTTACTGCATCCAAAATGACATTAAAATTACATTTATTCATAAATATTTGCTATCGTCTAAAGTTAAAGTCAAGTTAGACAATATATCGTCTAATGACCGCTAGAGGATAAAATCGCCTTCGTCTAATTCACTGACGGACCGAAATTAGACGAAATTCAAATGAAACCCAAATTAAAGTTTAAAGATTTAAAAATACTTTTAAGAGGGTCAGTTATGTAAAAAGGGTAAATCGTCCTCATTATGTGAAAACTTCTCTTCTCCACTTCTCGCATGAGTATCTCCGACGTTTTTTTTTCTTATCTCCTCCATCTCTAGAAAGTTCGACATGTTTTTTCTTCAGGAGACCACCTCTCTTCTTCACCACATCTCCTAAACCTCTGCAAGCTGTATTGAAGGAGATGACAGTGGCAACAGGACAGACCACTCCGGAATACATCAACGAGTAGGCTAGGGCTCGATTTGAGAACATGGATGTGCTGCTTGGGAAGAAAATTGATGTTCCATGGCCTTGCAGCGAAATGTATCAATCTGGAAGAGATGTTCGTTGCGGTCGGATACTTAGTGATATGTTCTATTGAAACCTTGTACTCTAGACTAGTCCAAGCTTTCTTTGGGAACATGAAGGTGGAGAAGGAGTGTCTGCAGACGGTAATAAAGAGGACAGAAGTGGTCATTACAGAGGTCCTTTTGAATTAAATTTTAGGAGATGGTGAATGGCTCAGACTCAGGAAGACTACAGAGGAGGAGGATGAAGTTAAATTATCTGCAACCTGCTAAGGTTTGAGGCAGAGGAAATCGCAAGAAGTGGACCCAGAGTTGAGAATCCTCCATCCCACATCCGCTCACTGCATCTATCCCAGGGGTGACAGTTACACTCACATGAGCGATGTAGACCTACATATTGTGCAGGCTCTGAAGAAAGGAGAGAAGATTAATATTGAGGGATTGATGTATGAAGTGATTAAGACCACTGTGGAGAGAATCGATAGAGAGAAGTATATAAGCAATAGAGGTGCACTCTTACCATATGGAGCACCTCTCACCCTAATCTTCACTCGCTGTGGGATTGATTTGGTAGGAGAAGAAGTAGTGGCTGTCAATGCCCTAAGTGAAACCAGTCTGTACAAAGTTGGATATGCCTTCTAAAACGGCAGATGGATAAGGAAGGCAAGCAAGGGCAAGGAAGCTGCACTTGCTACTCAAGCACCACATACTGCTCAAGTAGAATCAGGCACATCTATGGTGAGAATCGAACAGCTGCAGGCAGAGCCTGCTTAGGTGGAAATGCAAAGAGAAAAGGCACCGGCAGTAACTCCACCTGAAATACCAGTGGGAGAAACAATAGTGGATGATGTGACCCTAGATGATCTGGTCACTAGAATAGACATTTTGATTGGTGATACTCATCTACTAGCTGGAGTTTCTGTTCAGAGAGAGGAAGAAGATCAGAGCAAGGTTGAAAGGCCAGAGCTTCCACCCGCTGCTCAAGATGAGACTGAAGCACAAGGAGCAGCAAGACATGCGGCAGTGGAAACAAGAATGCAGATAGATTAAGAAGAACCATTGCTTGAGATTGTGCCACCTACGCATTAGGAAGAAGCACGTGGATAGGAGTCCCTCTCTAGCACATAAAAGAGATTAGGAAGACAACGATATTAATCTGGAGAGATTATTTGACTACTGGGACAGATATCACAAGAGTTTAAGAACTTTAGTGGAAGAATGACTCATGAAGCCGATCGGATGCAGTCCAGGTTTAGTGAAATAATGAGAGAAGGCTACTCTATTCAGAAGTCATCTACCCACTTGTCAGTCACAATGTCTAAAATCTTGGAAGTATTGGGTAGTGTATTTGCAAATGTGATTCCCATGAGGAGACGGATGGGCTATATGGAATAGATGGTCAATGAGCTCCAACAAGCCATGATAGACAAGATGAACTCAGTAGAAGAGAGAATCTCTGAGTTCCAACAAAGCATGCTTGACAGGATGAGAATTGTGGAAGACATAGTCACTGAGTTGCATTAAAGATAGTTTCTTGAATTTGATTATGAGAGGCTTGCCTCTCTAGTAGCTGTAAAAATAATCAGGAACTCTCAGTCCCAACCTGCCCTACAACCAGTTGCAAGAGTCAATACAATCTATCACAACACTCCAAGATAAAAGATTCCAAGCACATCCCCTATGGCAGGATCATTAGCAGATGTGGACGAGCAACCTCCAGTAGCTAGCCCACCACAAGAGCAACTTAGGAGAGAACATGCTCTTACAGTACCTATTTCTCTTGCCTAGCAGCGCAATGTTGAGAGAGCAACAAGAGCAGACTAGAGGTAGAGAGGCTAGCTTCTCCTAAGAAAAAGGGACCCATTCCCTACACTAGAAAAAGAAAAACAGCCACAAAGATCACTGAAGGGTCTAAAAGGGTGAAGAAAGCCCTTGCTATGTGGAAAAATTATTGGTCAGTGACACTGGCAGAAGAATCTACCATATGTGGGAAAGATATAGTCAAACTTTAAAAGAACAAGGCCATCCCACTATGGGGTTGCAGGAGTTCATAGATGAACTCATGGATGAGGATTTCATGGCAGTAGTACACACCACCTTGAGAGAATCCTCATCATCCTCATAGGAAGCTCTACCTCCAACTCCTATAGTTAGGAATCCACTCAGGGAGAGGGCAATTTCTCTGCTCTACCTTGTACTCCAGTCCAACCATCTAGTATGGTACTGAACTGATTTTGTAATTGTCAAATTTTGTAGTTAATAAAATTTAGATCTTTATACCCATATTTCTATCCATTTTAGATCCTACACCTGTTGCACTATATAAGGTCAGTTTGGAAAGGATCAAGGAAATCATGGATAGGCATGCTCAGACCCCCTTCCTAAGAATTTTTGAAGTATTAATGAGAGATGATCAAGGGAAGAAGCTGTATTACACTTGGGTAAGGCACTGCTTTAGACATGTTCATCTGCATAAGTCTGGCCTCACTCTAGCCAATTTTATGGCAGAACTGGGTAAACGTGGATATGTTCTTGAACATATAATCATGAATTATTGGAAATAGATCTATACTCTCACTGAAGAGCAATACATTATAGAGTTTACACAAGAATACAGGCTCTTTAAAGAATATAATAACCTCTTGACTAGGCAAGGAAAGGAGCAAATCTCCATAGTGCAGTACCGGGACATGCACACCCAGTGAATTTCCAGAGGGGTCAGGGAAGAATTAGAATAAGAATACAGAAGGTTCCTAGAGCACAATCAGAAACTCCTCCAAAATAACCTTCTCGCTATTAGTTATAGGAGATTTGTTGACATAGAGACAAGACATAGAGTCTCAGTTGAAGTCAAAGAGGAACAGTTAGAGGAGGCAATAAGACAAGATCCAGTGGCTCAAGCTACTGAAGCACCCATTCCAGCCGCCAGACCACCTCCTCTTCGAAGACACCCTACACAAGTCATTACCAGACAATCAGAAGGTGCTTCCCTTGTTTCCTATGACTCCAGAGCTCCCATGAGAGTCTATTTCCGGAGCACCGCTAGTCTAGAAATTCATGATAAGAGTCCGGAATGCTCTGCAGTGTTAGATCACCTAAGAGCCAAGAGCACAAATTTCAAGCAATTCATTAGCTCATATGGAGAGCAAATTGAAGAGCTACGTGAACACCTCTCTGACACAATTCGATGGGTTGAGCACTTTACCAACCACATGAAGCTCACTGTATTTTGCAGTACATGTAAAGCACAATACCTTTTGGTGTTTCATGATAAGTTCGAGCGACGGAGAAGATAGAATTATATATAGCCTTCAGATGTTCTTCTCCATATCTGTACCTCCTGTAAATTCATTATTTTGCAATCTATCTCCTTATATACTCATCTTCTTTGCATTCTTATAACCTTCCTACTGTGCATATGGGAAAATGCATCTAAGGGGGAGTTGTTATACTCAGGGGAGTTCATCATGTCTCACTTTTTGACTTTGACAAAAAGGGTGAGTACTGAAATCTTTGCAGATTTGTAAAATTCAAGGGGAGTCTATAATTTACAAAAAATATAAATTACAATCAATCAAGAATTTAAATATATTTTGTTATAATACAAATGAGGAGATTGTTGGAAAAATTCCTTTTTTCACAAATTGATTATTTTGAATTACGACAATATACATATATAAATAATTATTTATCCCAATTTGACTAAGTCAGTTTACATGTTTAACACAATTTCGGTCTCCTTGAATTTAAATCAGGATCAAATATATGGGATAGAATTAACTAAATCAATTTGAACGTCGTCTAATTAAACAAGAAGACTGAGTGTTAGACAATACATCGTCTAATCTGACCTAACATAGACGATACTCCGTCTAATGAGCAAAGTGGCAAGAAGCTAGGCTAGAGGATATTCTGTCTAAGTCTCCAGAATAGATGAAAGGTTAAACGATTCATCATCTAACGCAAACGGAATAGACGGAAGATTAGACGATACATCGTTAAGCGAAAACAGATAGACGATACTCCATCTAAGTGGGGAAAGCAACATTAGACGATACTTCGTTTAAGTCTCTAGTTGGCCGAAATATTAGACGATAAAGATAGAAAAGGTAGACAGTGCGAGAGTTGATAGACAAAGTTTCGTCTAAGAGGAAAACGACAAAAGCTCACAATGGATGATACGTTATCTAATTGAAAAGAAGCATTAGATGAAACTTCGTATAACTTACGATAGACGATGAGTTAGATGATACTTCGTCTAAGAAGAAATAGCATTAGATGATACTTCGTTTAAGTAGAAAAGGATAAAACTCGGCAGCCGAAAATTTTGTCTAAATCAGAAAGGAGACAGCATTAGACGATACATCGTTTAAGACGATAGACAATAGATCGTAATTCGTCTAAGAGGAAAATGACAAAACTCGCTTCAGACGAAACGTCGTCTAACTCTTATTGGAAGGAGAGTTAGACGATACTCCGTCTGTTCAGTAAACAACAAAAACCTTAGATATACATATTCCGTCTCAACCATTAGATGATATTGCGTCTAATCTCACTAAATGACAACTGATGTTGTCTAAATTCAATTTTCATCTAATAGACGATACCGCGTCTAATTGAACTTGGTCAAATATTTAACTTTGTTGACTGTGCCTTATTTGAAACAACAAAACGACAAATGCACAGTAATATACCAATGACCAACAGTAAAACATTCAGCGCCATGCACGTAGACGATATTTTTTCCGTCTAAGCAATTTAATCAGCGAAAGTAATGCATGTTCTGAGCAATACACCGTAAAGTAACATTTTGTTCGTTGAATGGTCATGCTGCCCCGTATGATCTGCCTAGTATCCGTTGGGATACTCTCCACTCTCAGGACACATAAAAAGTGTATAAAATATTACTGCTACACTGACTGTGAGATATACTGCAATACGTCTTCTATATTTTTTCCACAAGGACTTGCATTTTGAATATGTTTGCTTTATCTCATGTCTCAGTATGGGAGAAATATTTTGAGTTTTTTAGAGCATACAAATGGCCCAGCGGTAGTTAGTCAGCACAAAAGTAGTAAAAGGACATATAGTATATCGACGATAGAGGATATGTTCCACCTACCACCTTGAGAATGACGTGCTCACATTCACAAAGAAGGTGGAAGCCTGGAAATCAATTGTCGTAGCCAAACATTATGACTAGGATCAAATCGTTGGATGGAAGATGTGTCTAACGTATACATGAAGTTTGGGGCTATAAATAATTGCTAGTCTTAAGAAGAACCACGAGGGGACAAGACTAGATCAAGAATCAAGCGATCTTTTTCCAAAGCGTCTTCTTAGCGATTACAAGGTTCCTCTGCACTCAAGCCTATGGGGAGTCTTCACCACGTTGAGAGTATCATTTCTGAAAATTTTCATCTCAAGAAGCACTCAAAAGGAGGAACCTGATCATCCATGACATTCCTTTTGTCTTTCTCCTCTGTATGTCAATTGTTCTTTATTTTCTTTGAGCCTTGTGTTATTCCACCATCTGCTCATTAAGGAGGGCATATGTGGAAATCCAAATTTGTTCATGTGACATTGTTTAGAGTATTTATTGCTTTTGGGAAACCCGTACTGTGTGCAAAGTTGGGTTGCTGATACTCTATATCAGCTGGATTACCGGTTCCTAGATAAACCAGTGGTAAGGTTCGTTGAAACCTGTAAAGTCAATTGCATTACTGGTTATTGGATAAACCAGCGGTAAGATTCGCTGAGACCTAGTAAGATCAGCTGGGGAGTCCGGGAGTTAGGCTCTGGAAAACTAGTTGGTGTAACCTTGATTGAAAATGTTAGTGAAAGTCTTTGCGAGTTGCAAAGGGACTGGACGTAGGTCTGTCAAAGAGTACATACCGAACCAGTATAAAATCTCTGCGCCCCTATGGTTGCTTGCGATTCTACATTCTTATTTCCGCTGCGTTTCAATCATGGTTTGTCATCTCTTACGAGATGTCTGAGATCTCTTCAAGATCTCTGTCTCTCCAAAAGTTGTAAGAAACGGAGTCCCTGAGACCTAAATCTTCTCTCCCCCTCGATTTCCTCCTCACTCTCTCTGTCTCTCTTTATCTCGGCCCCCTTGAGCTCCCTCTCTCTCTTTCCCTCCCCCCAAATTCTCTGTCTCACCCTCAGTGACTCTCTCTCTCTTCTCTCTATCTAAATGAGAGAGAAAGAGAAGGGCGGAGACAGAGATACATGTACCACTTTTGATGATTTTTGATGTATTCTTCAATTTGTGATTCATGTACTATTTTATGTACTCTTTTTGGTGTAACTTTTGATGTATATTGACATTGGTGCATATGAATGGATTTGTTATTGTTATAATTACTCTTTATTTTGTAAAATTGAGTCGTCAATTAGAGAAATATGCTCGTGAAATTGAGTGCTTAATAGAAAAAAATTAACATTTTATTAGAAATAGACTATATATATGAAAAAAATTACGAAATCACTAAATCCAATCTCCCGAGATTTTTTCGAGATCTCTTCTCTTCCACCTTTCCGTGACGGAAAACCTTGGTTTCAATGTTTAAAATTTTAATACATTATAATTTTTATTTGGCACATCTATTCACCCCTTCTAGGGTGTATCTGACTACTAACAAACTTCCCATAAGGGTATATAATTAATTGTTTCTAATTTTGAATGGTTGTTTCCACATTTATCTGACGTACTGTTTCACAGCTTTTATCTTTTGAGCTTGCTGATCCACATTTTGTGGAAAATGTCATGTTACTTTTGTATAAATGGTTATTTCCACATTTTGAGTACTGTCATATATATTAGTCTTTTGGACTTGCCGTTCTCTTTTTTCTGGAAAGAAAGTGGATTATATCAACAATTTATTTAAAAGTAAATAGAGGTAGCACAATCGAGAACAGGCAAGGACAAGTTCCTCACCATTCACTGCACTGCGCATACAAAGATATTACAGTTGGAAAGGGGAGCTGTAGCACTAGGGACCAACAACTCCTACGACTTGTGATGCTGAATGTGCTTGCTTCACTATTATAAACTTTAAGTTCCCGCTGACTTGTACAGGATGTGGTGGAAATTGTACAAGATTTGTGTGGAACTTGGTGATCTCATTTGACATTTCGGGGAAAATGTCATGTTACCTATGTGTTTCGAGTGTGTTTGAGGTGTACATATTTTCTGATGAGATCAAACAGTTACAACTCATTGGTTATGCTTTCCATCTGTTACCTTTCAAGAAATGTGAAATGCTTAAAAAGTCATACTTCATTATGCCGTGCCTAAGGACTTGTTTATTGCTGCATAGTCCAGAGAACAAGCAATTCTGAATCAGATCAGGCACCTGGATCGGGTATTCCCAGTCCTGATTCAGATCAACCGATCCAATGGAAGTGAACCACAACCCTCTTTTAAATATAAAAGACATTTCCATAATAAATATAATTTTTATAAATTAAAAAGGCATATTTATATAAATAAAAAGGTATTAGACAAATACGGAACTATGCAATGACATTTTTATAATTATTTTGATAAACCCTAATTGGCCAAGACCGGTCGATTCATAAAAGCATCGGCCAATCCACATCTGGTTTGCTGATTTCGGTCCGGTTCAAGCCAATTTTGCCCAAGTGAGGTTCATGTTTATTAATTATTTTTTATTTTTTTTGAATGGGATCAGTCTTATGGGCCAAAATTGGATCTGTCACTGCCTATCCTAATCTGGATAGACGGATCCTGCATTCTTTGGATGACTACTGAAGTTGCTCGTTGTAGTAAGTAGAAGTTTAAAATGAGAGAAACTTCTGAAATAATTTCCTGAGGTACTCCTGCCTTTAATTTGAGTATAATTTCTTCCACAAAGTGGCTATTTGGTTGAAGATATTGTTTCTGTTGCTTTTTGTGCAGCCAAACGCTGTTAATGCATTTCAAAGAGTGAAGATTGATCAGGTGAAATTTGCGGATGAAAGACTACAGGATAACTCTTATTGGGCAAAGGTCATATTCAATTATTTGTTTTGGCATTCAGTATATGCTTTTTAGATCTGTACGCCTTCTGAATTATCAATTGTTTTAATATGTCTGTTACTCTTTTTTCCTTGTTATCTTTTTTTATCAGAACGGTGCAGAAAGTGGATATGGCGCAAAGGCACAAGAAATTCTCGGTCAAGTTAGGGGAAGGTGTGTACCATTTTTACTCAAATAAAGTGCACAACTCCCATAAAGCACGCTCTGATATACTTGCATTCATGAAACTCGGAAGATATTTACTATCCTTCTGATATTTTTAAATTGTTATTTTGAGCTACTAATACTAATGGTAACTTGATAACCAAGAAACTTTTTCTGAAGAGTTATTTTGTGCCACTTGCCCGTAAGGAAGCTGGCCAAGGCAACGTGAACATGTTTTGCTCTGCTGCCATCTTGGCACATGAGAAATGGAACAGTTCAGTAGGAGTCTATGTATCCAACAACAAAACAATGCTAAACCATTTTTCCTTTTCTCCCTTGAAAGAAAAGACCTGGGAATAACTCTCTGAAGGTCTGGAACAAATTGGAAGAAAATTATAGTACCATTAGATTTGTTAACTTTACCATGGTGGTGTTATGATAGGTCTTTTCCAACCAATCAAGCACTGGCTTATGGGTCTAGTAGAACTAACAATCTTTTATAAAGTTTTTTGATGGCGTATCACTCTTTGGTGTGTATGTTTCATGGCACCAATCTAGTTTGCATATTATTAGCTATTGCTATGGACCATAAGATAAATCTTAACAACCCTCCACAGATTATGCACTATAATTTTTAGTGTCACTCACATAAGGGCATAAGCCACTAGATATGCACATTTCTGTAAAGAAATCTGAGAGTCAACCCACCCGCCCAGGATCAAACCTGAATCACTGGTAGCCCAAGCCAGGCCAGGTCAAACCTCTCCCAGGCGGTGGGTACTTCCCCAGCCTGGATCAATAATCACAGTGTAAACACCCACATACAGGTGTCCACAGATGGAAATTGATCTCACAACCTTACAGTTTTCCCTGAGGACAGCTATGAGGCTCAACCAATGCTCCCACCCCTAAGCTGTGATGTTCAATTATCACTAGATGCGCACTTATGCCGTCCATTTTACAATTATGTCATGATGTCAAATGTTGATCACAGCTTAGCAACACTTCATGGGAGCAGAGATAGAGCCAGGGTGCCTGAGCTGCTTGAGTTCAGTGGTCACCTTTTTTATAAGATTTAGCACAACTGGGAACAACATGATTCTTATCATCCTAATTAATTGATGCACTTACAATGTGCCAAGGGTTTGGATGTGTTCTATATCTTGATGCACATACAATGCACATACAATGTCCATTGTTAGCCATCACTAGTTCCTGGATAATTATGTCTTTCTTGACAACGTGGCACAGATTATGCACTGATCCAATGTCACAATTTCTTCTATACAAGGACAATTAAGCCACTTGATATACAGTCCTTTTTACTATTATGTCATGATAACAGATGTTGACCAGTGACACTTCAATGGAGCAGAGATAGAGCCAGGGCAATGCATTGATTTTACATTCTGCTTCTTTTGTAGGTTGAGGTTACTTGATCTTTGGAATGATTGAATTGTAGAAGTCTTAAAAGTGAGGGCTTAGAACAGTGGTAGAGGATCAGTTGGTATAGAAAATTGGAATGAGTTGATTTGGCAGTGAAGTGGTGGCAGTGTTCTGAGGGTTCATTGAAGTGATGAGAAAATTAATATATGCCTTAGGTGATGTTTGTAAATGTTGTGACTCTATAGCAAAGTGGGAATCAGCTATGGCCCTGCACAATTGTGTTTTTTTCCTGCCACGTAAATTTTCTAGGATGGTTAGGAGATCAAATTGTGAGACTGCTAGTACATGAATTGTAAGTCAAAAGGCAAGAATTACTTGGTCATCCTGGCTGATGATGAGTCAAGAGTCAAGAATTATCCACTTTTCCCTGGTGATCTTTTTTGTCTAAAAAATGTTGTCCTCCCAGCCGAGAGGTCACATGAGCTGGAATGGCGAATTATACACTAATCATTTTCAAATGCACACTTATTTGCTACTTGGTTTATTCACATCATACCCATGTGAAGAATAAACCATCAAAGTGTATAATTTGTTTGAAGGAAATCATTCCAAATGAAACTTGACATCACCTTCAATTTTTTGTTTATGTTTATTGGTCGACAATTCCCACATGAATTCTGATCTAAATACGTGCTAATGCTAGGGCGTCCCCCGGAAGCGACGCGTTACATCGGAACCCGGATGGAATGATAAGTGAGCAAGGGCTAGCTAGGGCGTTCCCCGTAAGCGACGCGCCGCAATGGCGTCCGATTGCGGTGTCAAATAGGCAAGGGTTCCCGTGTGGGGTTGGACGCTCACGGGTAAAGAAGCTAGTCCAAAAACATAGGATCCGTCTAGCTACTTGGAATATAGGAACTTTAACGGGTAAGGGTTTAGAATTGGTTAAGATAATGAAGGATAGGAGGGTTAGCATAGCTTGTCTACAAGAAACTAGGTGGAAAGAACATAAAGCTAATGATATTGATGGATTTAAAATTTGGTATACGGGTAATAATAACTCTAGAAATGGTATTGCTATAATAATAGATAAAAACTTAAAAGATAGAGTTGTAGAAGTTAATAGATTGGGGGATAGATTGATGTTAATTAAACTTATCTTAGGTGAGATATTTTGAATATAATTAGTGCATATGCACCTCAAGTATGATTAGAAGAGAGTATTAAAAAGTAATTTTGGGAGGCTATTGATAGTTTGATCCAAAATATCCCTAGTGAAGAGAGAATCTTTATTGGAGGGGATCTTAATGGTCATGTGGGTAAAGATAATAGAGGTTATGAGAGGATTCATGAAGGGCTTGGTTTTGGCAATAGAAATGATATGGGTTATACTATTCTTGATTTTGCTATGGCCTATGATCTAACAATTACTAATACCTTCTTTAAGAAGAGGGACAAACACTTAATAACATACAAGAGTGGATCACATATAAGTCAAATTGACTATTTTCTTATTAGGAAGATCGATAGAGTTTTATGTAAAGATTGCAAAGTTATTCCTGGTGAGAGTCTAGCTCCTCAACATATCCCTAAATTCAAAAGAAAGATCATTATAAATAATTGTTCTAAGACTAAATGGTGGAATTTTAAAAGTAAAAGTTTAGAAACATTTAAAAATCACCTATTAAAGGAAAATATTTAGAATTTAGAACAAGAAACTAATGTAATGTGGAATAATGTTACAAATTGTATAACGAGTGTAGCAAAATAACTCTTAGGCGAATCTAAAGGTAAAAAGAATTTAGAAAAAGAGACTTGGTGGTGGAGTGATGAAATCCAAAATACCATTAGAGTAAAAAATGAGTGCTTTAAAGTTTGGCAAACTAACAAAAGTAATCAAATCCTAGAAGCTTATAAAATTGCTAAAAAGAGGGCTAACAAAATAGTTAGTGAAGCTAAATTAAAGGCATATGAAGATTTATATAATAAATTAGGAACCCGAGAGGGTGAAAAGGACATATTTAAACTTGCTAAATTAAGAGAAAGGAAAACTAGAGATTTAGATCATGTTCGTTGCACTAAAGGTGAAGATCAAAGGGTTTTAACTAAGGATCTTGAGATTAAAGAGAGGTGTCATAGTTATTTTCTGAAGTTACTTAATGGAGATTGCGTCAAGGATTTTTCTTTAGAAGGTACCCAAGAGTCCACAATATTTGATAAATATCAATATTTTAGGCGATATCAGAAGTGGAGGATGCTTTAAGAAAAATGAAAGTGGACAGGGCCTTAGGACCAAATGGCATACCTATTGAAGTATGGAAAAGCCTAGGAGACATTGGTATTCAGTGGCTAACTAAACTTTTTAATAAAAATTTAAAGGAACGGAGAATGCCAGAAGTTTGGAGGAAAACTGTTGTAATTCCTTTCTATAAAAACAAAGGAGATATTCAAAGTTGCAATAATTATCGTGGAATTAAGCTTATGAGTCATACTATGAAACTTTGGGAAAGAGTAATCGAAAAACGCCTCCGATATATGACTACTGCATCGGAAAATCAGTTTGATTTTATGCCGAATAGATCTACTACGGAAGCTATTTTCTTACTACGGCAGCTAATGGAGAAGTATAGAGAGATGAGAAAAGATTTGTATATGATTTTTCTTGATTTAGAGAAGGCGTATGATCGAGTACCGAGAGAATTGATTTGGTGGACATTAAGAAAGAAATGAATCTCTCAAGGCTATGTTGATTTGATTAAGGATATGTACGACGGTGCTATTACTAGTGTTCGAACTATTGCTGGAGAGACTGGTGAATTTCCGGTTTCTATAGGTTTGCATCAAGGTTCTGCATTAAGTCCGTATCTCTTTGCCTTAGTTTTGGATGAAGTAATAAAATAATTGTATGAGGATATCCCTTGGTGTATGTTATTTGCAGATGATATTGTCTTAATTGATGAGAGCATTGATGCTTTAAATGCTAAGTTAGAGCGTTGAAGACTTGCCTTGGAGTCTAAAGGCTTTAAAAATAGTAGGAGTAAGTCAGAGTTTATGCATTGTAATTTTAGTAATGGGAGAGGTACAGGAAGACATGGTTCTAATTGATGGACATAACATTTCGAAGAGTAGTAGCTTTCGATACTTAGGTCTATCATACAAGAGAATGGGGAGATTTATGACGACGTTACACATAGGATTAAGGCAGGCTAGTTAAGATGGAGAAGCGCATCAGGAGTCCTCTGTGATCGTCGTATGCTTGTGAAACTCAAAGGGAGGTTTTATAGAACGGCTGTGAGACCTGCTTTGTTATATGGTACCGAGTGTTGGGTAGTACGAAAGAAACATATTCCCAAAATGTGTGTAGCATAGATGAGGATGTTGAGATGGATGTGTGGCAAGACTAAGAAAGACAAGATTAGGAATGAGCGCATCCGTAAGGACTTAGGGTTAGCCCCAATCATGGTTGGCAGTATCGGCCGAAACCGATACGTTTTGGCCGAAACGTATCGGTTTCGGCCGGTACCGATCCGAAACCGGACCCTAACACTCCGAAACGTATCGGTTTCGGCCGGTACCTATCCGAAATCGGACTCTAACACTGTAGCAGGTTCGAAACCTATTAAATAATAATTTTTAATGGTTTCGGACGAAACCATTAAAGGTTTCGGCCGAAACTGACCTGGTTCGGTCCGAAACCGTCCAGTTTCGGCCGAAACCAGATAGAATTACTATTTTTTTTAATTTTTTGAATGGTTTCAACCGGTTTCGGTCGAAACCGAAACCGAAATCGGTACGTATTGGTTTCGGTACCGGCCGAAATCGGTACCGAAACCGATACTGCCATCATTGGCCCCAATTGATAGTAAAATGAGAGAAAATAGACTCGGGTGGTTTGGTCATGTGCTTTGTCGCCCTAACTCAGCGCCGGTTAAAAGATGTGACCGAATCTTAGTGGATACTAGTAAAAGAGTTCGGGGAAGGCCTAAAATGAGATGGTGCGATGTTATTAGGAAGGACATTAGCTTCTTAGATTTAAATATAATATAGCACTTGATAGAAATCTTTGGCGGAACAGATTCATGTAGTCGACCCCAAATAATTGGGATAAGGCTCTGATGATGACGATGATGTTTATTGGTCGACAATAGTTTGAAGTATGTTTAGAAACATTGCCACTGCATGGTTCCTTTTCAAGGTCAGTTAAGTTGGGGACCAACATGATAATCATTCCAAATGAAAAGTTACTGGATAAAGGATTATCATGTGCATTGATTGACCATGTGGAGATAACTCGTCAGAGCGACGCTATTGGCTTTGTGCCGTATTCCGACCGTTGTCGAACTTTAGTGTAATTAGCTCGATTGATTCGAGGAGATTGTCTCGATCAATTCGAGAAAAATAACGTGTGCAACAAGATGAAAGGAGAATTATTTTTCCACGGTCCTAGCATACAGTTTTGGCTACCTTTGGGCTGCACAATGTTTGTAAACAGTCTGTTTGGATTCTGAGTCCCATATGATGCAAAATTTGATGAAGTATTTCAATCTGATTTATTGAATTAAGTGAACATGATTAACCCTAACTAAAATTGCTGAAATCTGGAAATCCGGTGAGCTAGTTATCACTTTCTCCTTTACTTTTACGGTTAACACTGTTATCTGTAAAATAACAGAACCTTGGTCCTCTAAAGAATAGGGCAGTGAGACCCTTGATTCTATGAAATTGTCCCCAGATTCTAGAATCCATAAAATACTCTCCTAAATGATTAGAAGAACTAGCACAAACAAGAAATTCTCCCCTTTTTTGTTGGGGCATATGGAGGGGAAGGGGCTGGGATATTACTTACTAGGGAATGAAATGACTGATAAATTGATGCTAGGTGTGGTCTATATGCTCCTTTGCCAGAAAGCTGAGCACAAAGACCAAGTTCTTACTATCACATGACAAAATCCTTCACGTATTTGTTCAAATCGTAAACTATGTATTGGTTTTTTTGAAACAATCTGATAGTAACTTGGACTGTCAATACCCAACAGCCTGGGGCCAGGCTAGTCCTACAAAGCTCAGCTGGAAAAAAGCCTACTTTTTGAATAATTGGGCCAGCCCAGGCTATTTTCTTTAAACTCAGTTTTTGAGCCAGCCAGGCTTGGCCGCCTGTGTAGGGGGTGCTTTGTGTGTTTTGGAGGGCAAGGAGGGGGTGTGTGTTCGCAGCTGCCTGGCTGCCATTATGATGGAAGTGTGAGTTCGACGTCATCAAAATTTGAGCTTTACTGACAGACTTTGCGACAATGACGTGAAGGAGGACGACTAGTGCTTGTAGGGTCTTTTTATTTTATTATGTATTTGGTTTTTAGTTAGGTCTGGTTTTAGAGTCAAAAAATGTTATCTTTATGTTTTGGACTTTCTTTTTCTGCTAGGCTTGTAGTTTAATGGGCCCCACATGTTGGGCCGTTTCTTTTTAGAGGGTCATTTGAGTCATTATGTAATTTTGCTTTTGTTCGGGGTCCATTTAGTCATTGAGTCTTGGCTCCCTATAAATGTACACTGTGCCCTAATTTTGAGAGCAGAATGGAATGGAAAAAAATGGCTGCCACTGATTGTCTCTGAGAGAGAGAGAGAGAGTGAACCTTGGGAGAGGGTGGGTGAGAGCCCCTCGTACCCCCCAAACCCTAGACGTACCCCCTTCCTCCGTCATTCATCCTCCCCCTCATTGTTGACCGCCTTGCCTTTCACATCTCAGAGTGAGATTGAGAGGGAAAGGGCTTGGTCTGGGATGTGGAGGTTTTAGTTGATTCATCACGGGTTTCAAATTTCCTATTGAAGGCTTGCCTCAGAAGGTCCTCTAGGCTCTGGATGACTTGATAGGCTTGGTTTAATATGGTGATTTTCTCACATATAATTTCTTTGAAGATCCTCTTGCAAACCAGCCCTAAAATGAGACACGACTACCCTCATGTCCTTAGTAAGCTCGTATCATGTGAGATATTCGTCAAACGTTGTGATGTATTCAACTACTAGCTTGCTCCCTTGTGTCAGCTTTGCCAACAATCCATGAGCCAAAGTTTACAGGACATGGGCAGGTATGTTTCCTTCAATTTTTCCTTCATCTCGTCCCACTGAAAGATCGGTGGCTGCCTACCATCTTTAACTAAGCGTTCTACATTATATCAGCAGAGCTTGGCTTGGCTGACCATCTTCATTTTAGCGAACCTAACATTTCTCTCTTCGGAAATGTCATACCACTCAAGGTAGTGGCCCATGTCATTCATCAAGTAAATGAAAACCTTGGGTTCCAACCTACCATTAAAACTAGCGGCCTCAACCTTGACATTCCTCACAGCCCTATCGTCATGCTTGGGTTGTTCATATTACCCCTGATGATGTCTCTGACCTTGAAATCACCCTGGCACTGGCAGTGATCACATCGTGGGTGGGGATCCCTAGGCTCAGCTGATGCCTGCCCAAAGTTTTGGCCAACTGGGGGGTGTTGCCCACTGGGGGACCAGCAGGGTCTTGTTCATTCTGGCCAAAGACATGGGCCTCTAGGTCAGCTAAATGCTCTCCATATCCTTGCATGGTTTGTTCTAGAGTGGAGAACCGATCAGCTAGGTCCTTCAATGTTTTAGTAAGAATGTGATCCATCCTAGACTACGAGGACAAACAATCACTTTAAACTCTACCACTACGCAAAGTGGGCATGCAAATGGGTGTTCCTACAATGTAATGGATGCAAATGCTACAATAATTAATAAAATATTAACTAATGAATGCAATGCAACAATAATAATGGGAAACAAAATGCTTCTAGTGAAAAAGGCCCTAAATTATGCTCTAATACCAAATTGGTGTGATACGTGCATGCGTGTTTGATGATTTGCTGGTTAATTTGCTAGTTATTTAATTTGGCATTAACAATTCCCAACAATTGAATTTATAGACCCAATTTTAGTCTCCTATGATAGCGTAGGAATTTAAAATACCATGGCATGCACGTTGACAAGCACAAGACAACTCAAAATTAGACAAAAGTGAACCGACAGATAGATAGGGCCATTGGCTATGGTCTTCCTCAACAAACCAACCATGAAAAATAGTGTTTTTTTTTTTTGGTGACGAGGAACCTGGTGAACCAGAAAACCCCGGGTCACGCACCCCTCGAGGATTGAGCACGTGACCAGGTAAACCCCCCCGAAGTGAATCGAACCTGGGGCCTCCTACTTCTTTGGCAGGGGTCTTCTCCCATTCGACCCACCTCGGGTCCTCAACTATGAACAATAGTGCACAGATGGTGATGCAACAAAGAGGGAAATTGTCAAACTATGGTGTGATTATTGTTGTATGAATGTAAGACAAATAATATGGTTGCGGCAACATTTGTAATTAGGTCCCGGAGGCGACAAACACACAATGAACGATTGTCCAAATGTAATTAAGGAATGTATCACCTAAGATGAGCGAGGTTCTACGTTGCGAGTTGGTGACAAGGATAGGGCAGCGAAGTTGACGAATAGGGTGTCTTGGTGAGGGTCATGCAGGAGTGACACGTTGGGGCGGCTTAGGCTTTGGCGTCGTGGTTGGGCGAACTCATGTGGGTACATTGGGCGGTACAGGTAGACGCGCTAAGGGTTGTCTCCATCGTCGTCAAGGTTCATTTTGGTGGTCCGTGCTAGGAAGCCGTGCTGTAGTAACGGGAAGGGTGGTGGTGGTTGCGGCTGGCAAGGGCCAACAGAGCGGCTGTTGTTGTTGGCTATAGGTCAGCTGCTGGGGTTGGGAGGCAGGGGCGCAGTTGGTGGCAACAAGTAATGGCTTTACGGCAGCAGTGGCCACGGTGGTCCGGCAAGCTCGCACGGACCTATATGGGTCACGAGTCGACACGAGGTCCAATAGGGTGGACTGTAGTGATGGTCAACGCGGGGTCCATACAAGTCTCTGTGACCTCGTTGGACCATCTTGGCCACTGTTGCCATGAAGTCGTTACTTGTCACGGCCACTCGTGCCCTGCCTCTTGACCCTAGTGGCTGACCTGTAGCTAGCAGCAGCGATCGCTCTGTTGGCCCATGCCAGCCACAGTAGCAGTTGCCCCTCCCTGTCATCGCAACGTGGATTTCTGGCACGGACCTCGTAGATGAACCTTGACAATGGCGGAGACGACCCTCAGTGCGTCTACCTATACCGCTCACTATATCCGCACGAGGTCGCTCAGCTGTGCCTATCGAGGACACCCCCATGCCAGTGCCCGAGCTGCCCCGACGTGTCACCCTGGCATAAGCCTCGCAAGGACGCCCTATGTGGCCTTGTCCTTGTCATCGACTCGTGATGTGGAACCTCACACATTTTAGGTGATACATTCTTAATTACATTTGGACAGTCGTTCCTTGTCTGTTTGTCCCTTTCGGGGCCCAGTTACAAGTGTTGCCACAACCATATTATTTATCTTAAATTCATACGACAATAATCACATCATAGTTTGACAATTTCCCTCTTTGTTGCATCGTCATTTGTACACTGTTGTCCATGGTTTGTTTGTTGAGGAAGGCCATAGCCGGTGGTCCTATCTATCTACCGGTCCGCTTCTGTCTAATTTTGAGTTGTCCTGTGCTTGTCAATGTGCATGCTATGTTATTTTAAATTCTGCGATATCATTGCTGAATAAAATTGGGTTGGAAATTCAATTGCTGGGAACTATTAATGTCAAATTAAATAACTAGTTAATTAACCTACAAATCATCGAACATGCATGCATGTATCACACCAATTTGGTATTAGAGCATAGTTTAGGGTTTTTGCTAGGTAACATTTTGTTTCCCATAAGGCACTCTGTATCTGGTCCATTGTCAGCCCCACATGCTGTTTATGTATCTTTCGTTTTGTTTCCTCGTTTAATTGGGCTTATAGTTACAGTACAACAATCTCTCTCTAGCCCCTTTCTAGAGCGAGAAGCTCTGGGTCGTTGGGCTCCCATGGCTTTTCGATGGGGGGGGGGGGCGATCCCCCCCAAAGGGAGCACTCGCCAGACGGGGGTACGAGATGTTGTTGTGACTCCCACGTCTTTTGGATGTGGTCGGAGGGGTCACATCTGTTGTTTTTGTCGGGGCTTTCTGGCCGGCGTGGTGGCACTGCGCGTCGTCCAGGGGAACGATCGTTCCTATGCCCAGGTTGTAGGGGGTTCGCTGCTTCTACCTTCTGTCGGGAGTATGAGATGGGTAGATGCTGGAGAGTTCCCTACAGAGCTGCTGCCAGGGCGGTTGGACTGGATGTCTAGGTGCCTTGTTGCTTCGCTCTCAGAGGGCTCGGCAGAGGCGGTGGAGGTTCGTCACAGGCTGGTAGAGATGTTCAAGGGCGACTGGGAGGTGTTGTCGGTGACCGATGATTCTTTCCTGGTGGTGGGGCAGAGCCCTGAGGCGGTAGCACGTTTGGCGAAGGCTGGTTTGGTAGCGGTGGGGGGTGCTATTGTCGGCCACGGAATTTTATATATGGAAAATATAAAATAGGTCTTGTTCTTTTTGAAAAGAAACATTCCCTCCCTATATGTGGAGGTTTATTCCGTGGGTGCGCATAGTATCAGACGATTTGAGTTCGGGTGCTGGACCTCTCCCCACTGACCGCAGTCAGCGTTGATTTACATCGGCCTAACGTCCGAACACCTTTGTTTGACTGTCAAAGAAATTTCAAAGTCTTCTATAGGGGGTTCTGATGTTGAGGGCAAGCTCATTTGGAGGGCTCATAATGACCACTCATTTACCACCGACCAACGGAATGACTGAGTTAGGCTTTCAACAGAGGCCCCTTATATTCATGCAAAACCCTAAATTTAGGAGTAGGAAAAAGATTTAGTGTAAGCCTTAGGCATATTTGAAGTCACGGGAGGTTTCCTGGACCCTGGGGATATTTTGGTAATTTTACACTTCTAGGGATATTTTGGTAATTTTACCACGTTAGGGGTATTTCTGAAATTTCCGTGTTGGAAAGAAAGTAGATAAGACCACTGACTTCCCAAGGTGCTGAGGCCATTTATAGAGAGTTTTAAGGGTTAATAGGCCACTTCTAGGTCACAAGGGCATTTTAGTAATTTTACCAAACCCTATATAGACCTAGGGTTGAGACGGCACCCAAGTGTAGGACTGGGCTGACAATGTTCTCAGACCAAAGGGATGACGATGGGCTTCGTAGAAGACTCACACATGTCAACTTGGCCGTAGGAGGGATATATATGTAATTCCCACGAGTCGGGGTTTTCTTATAATTTTCCCGATCGATGTACAAAGAAAATTTGTGAAGTAAACCAAGTACATTCATGGCCCAAATGGATACAAGAGTTGTCGGCGAATTGTTGACTGTACATCACAGAGATCCCCACTAACGCGGGAAGTAGGGGCGTAGCCCCAATTACAAGAAATTGCAACGTAGAACTGCAAATGATAGGACTTTTGTTTCTCGTGACCCCAGAGAGGACATTTTTGTAATTCCCCCGTCATAGGGGCATAACTACATAATGCCGGCGTCCCGGGGCGTAGAAACTTACAAACACGGGCCGCTGGGGGGCATAATTACAAAAATACCTCTTAGGGGCATATACACAAGACCCGGGGACTTACCCCTCACAGGCCACCACAACAAACGAAATCCTTGCGTGCTGGTTGCTCGGTGCTTCGTAGATTCTGGATGCTGAGTCCGCACCCTTAGGGGTCTATTTATAGAAGGTGGTGAACCCACCCTGACAAAACCGTGAGGATTTGCCTCAATTCTGACAAAAAAGTGAGTTTTAGTCTCAATTCTGACAAGGTGGGGTTCAAAAACCGCTTTTTTTGTCAAGGTGGGGTGGCCCAAACCCTTTTTCACCCCTATCCTTCTTTTTTCTTTTTTTTTTGGAACACGGGACCCGGGGGGTCAAATTGACCCCGCTGGCTACCAGCGGGGTGGGCTCGACCCCCCAGTGTCGGCCGCCCTTGTGCGCAGGCCAGCGGGGTCAAATGACCCCGTGGCGCCCCTTTTGGCTCCTCTCCGTGCCTTTTCTACCTTTTTCTGCCACCCTGGGTCAAGGAGAAATCCCATATCAAAAGAAGAGGGAGGTGACCATCGTCTTATGATCACCATTGGCCAGGGAGGTGATCGGAACCCGGGAGGGGGGAGAGAAAAGTGGGGTGACCATACCCCATGGGCTTGTTCACCCCGGGGAGGTCCCTTTTCACTCCGGGCTTGGAAATTCCTTTCCGCAGTGGTGAGCTTAAGCAATATCTCAACCCACATATTGTGACTCCTTGCTTCAAGAAAGGATAGGAGTTTGTCCAGAGGTAATTTGTAGTCAAAAATTACTGTCAACAAATGTCCCCCACGGAACGTTCGTCAGAGTCGTAGGCGGACGGTCCGTGCTCTCCGTTGTTTTTTTTTTTTTAAGATTTCTTCTGAGTCTTCATGACATGGGGAGATCGTTGTAGGACTGTGCCTCACCGCTTCATTGCTAATCCTCGGCGAGGCACTTTGACCCGTAGTTGATGTCGACCAACCCTTAGGGTATACTGGCCAAAGCTAATGTACGCCGTCCCCTAGGACATATTGGCTTGAAATCGGATGCTGGCCAATCTTTGGGGGTGCACTAGCCAAAGTTGATGCGGACCGGCCCTTCGGGCATATTGATTCGAAGTTGATGCATGCTACCTCGGAGAGGCTTGCTGGCCTGTAGGTGATGTAGACCTGCCTCGGCGAGGCTTGTTGGCCCAAAGTGGTTGTAGGCCTGCCTCGGTGAGGTTTGTTGGCTTTGAGTTGATGTAGACCTGCCTCGGTGAGGTTTGTTGACCTAGAGTTGATGGGGGCCTACTTCTGAGAGACTTGTTGGCCTGAAGTTGTTGTAGCCCTGTCTCGATGAGGTTTGTTGGACCAGAGTTGCTGCAGACCTGCCTCAGCGAGACTTGTTAGCCCGGAGTTGATGTAGGTCTGTCTCGGAGAGACACATCCGTCTAAGTCGTCGTCGATTGACTGTTAAGTTGTGATAGCCGGAGACTGACATTGGTTGACCCTTGAGGGTGCGTTGGCCAAAAGTCGTTGTGTTGGCTGACCGCTGAGGTATCATTGAAGATGTGTCGGCTGACCACTGAGGTGTGTAGCCGAACATGTTGATGTGTCGGCTGACCATTGGGATGTCGCTAAAGATACGTCGGCTAACAGTTGAGGTCTGTAGCCGAAGGTTAGAGCTGGCTAATCGTTGACTTGTGATAGCCAGAGTTGACGTAGACCAGCCCTTAGGGCATGTTGGTTTCGGTTGATGTCGGTCGTACACGGGCTGAGGCAATACCATCCAACGCAGACTTGAGCACATCACTACCCTGGGCAAGGGCTTCGTAACTTGTACATCAAAATTCTGTACATTTCATTTTGCTTCGAAAGGGCACTCATTGGATTCTGTCTCTTTTCTTTGTTTTAGCTTCAGCTGGTGAGGTTTCATAGCTGCCTCAGAGTTTCCTGGCCCTTGGGATGGAGTGGTCGAATGGTCCTCAACTTGGTGTAGCATTGCCAGGTGCATGCATTTGGTCTCTCTTGGGACACCTGGATGACTAGCTTGCGTCTTTATGGGAGGAGTTCGCCCGCCTTCATGCTATTCAGGAGCGGAGGCAGAGGACTCAGCTGCAGGAGGAGCAACAGCTTTGCAGACTTCGGGTGGCCCAGTCTAAGGTGGGTGCCCAGGTCGAGGACGCTCACGAGCGTGAGCAGGCGGCCTCCCGCAGAGTAGAGGAGCTTTTGCGAGAGGTCTGAGAGACCCAGGAGGAGCGCAGTCTTGCGCGTGCTGATGTAGACTCTCCGCCGTAGGTTTGAGGGGCTCAAGGAGGAAGCTCTTCAGAGTGAGACTCGCCTTGCTGACCTGAGGAGGAGCGAGTCTGGTGCTTGATGAGAAGCTTTGGTACATTCTTGTACACAGGCTTTTGTACTTTGCCCATTCTTGTCTCAATTATCCCGAGAGCTTGTCTCGGGCTCCTTTCTTTGATGACATCGATGAATAAAGGACAAAGCTCAGCAACTTTTGCTTCTATCTTTTTGCATGTATGCTCTTTTTTCTTTCTTTTTGATCACTTTATCAGTCCTACCCGAAAATCTAACACCTTTTCGGGTTTTCGCCAGGATTGTCCCCCTTTAGCTTTTTCCAGTGCGCCCTTGCGGGTTTTCACATTGAGGGGTATCCATTTTTTCCTAAGACGTCCTTTCGGTTTTTACCTTAGCTGGGTTAAAACCTTTTTGCCCTTGATTGCTCCCCTAACGGAAACAACCAAGTCCGCTGGGGCACCAATATTTTCAGCCCCGTTTTTTTTTTTTTGAATATCTGTGGTGTCAAAATGGCGGAGAGGGTGTGGCATTCCCGGAGGGACATGTGTGTCGCACCGGTGGGACAAGTGGGTGAATTTGACAGCCCTAGTGGGACGTGCTTAGTCAAATCAAAAATCGATAGGTCGAATGGGCTGGCAACCCGAGGAGGGCGTGCATAGCCAAGCCCGAGGTTTAAGAGTCCAAAAGGAACATGCAGATTAAACATGGGAGCTGATAGGCGAGATGGGTTGGCAGCCCGAAAGGGGCATATATGGGCCAATCCCAGTGGGATGAAAGAGTGGATTTGACGGTCGGGTGGGACATACGAATCAAATCCGCAGGCCGATAGGCAAATAGGGTTGGCAGCCCTACAAGGGCATGCATAGGCCAAGCCCGTGGAGACAAAAGAATGAACTTGATAATCCGGGTGGGATAGATGAGTCAAGTCTGAAGCCAAGAGGCGAGATGGGTTGACAGCCCGAAAGGGGCATGCATAGGCCAGACCCAAAAGAAGGCAAGGATGGATTCGACTGTCCTAGTGGGACGTGAAAGTCAAACCTGAAAGCCAATAAGCAAGATGGGTTGACAGCTCGAAAGGGGCATGCATAAGCCAGACCCAAGAAAAAGGAAAGGATGGATTTGACAGCCCTAGTGGGACGTGAGAGTCAAATCCGAAAGCTGATAGGTAAGGGATGGGTTGGCAGCCCGAAAGAGACATACATAGGCCAAACCCAAGAAAAAGAAAAGGATGGATTTGACAACCGTAGTGGGACGTGAGAGTCAAACCCGAAAGTCGATAGGTAATATGGGTTGGCGGCCCGAAAGGGGCATGCATAGGCCGAACCCGGTGGGGCAAAAAGTAAGTGGATTTAACAGTTTGAAGGAGACGTATGAGTTAAACCCGGAGGCCGATGGGCGAGGTGGGTCGGCAGCCTGAAAGGGGCTTGCATAGGCCGAGCTCGATGAGACTGGAAAGACGGATTGGGTAGCCCGGAGAGACACGGGATCCAAACTCGGGAAGTCCAAAATATGGGTGATCTTGATGGGACAGAGTATGACAATGTCGGGACGCCCTGGTGGGATTGGGTGTTGCAGGGCGGCATGAGGGGTATGGCCAAAGCATCAGTATGATGTCTTCGCCATTATAGGGTGGAGTTGTTGACTTAGAACCACCCGTAAAGTACGTTGAAAAAGATTTTTTTTTCACATTACCAACCTCACCGCCCTTTCGGGTTTTCGCCGAGGTTGCCCCCCTTTAGCTTTTTCCAGTGCGCCCTTGCGGGTTTTCACACTGAGGGGTTACCCATTTTTGCCTGAGACGCCCTTTCGGGTTTTCACCTCAGTCGGGTTCTGTGGCCTTTTTGCCCTTAGCCAACTCTTGAAGGGAGGCTAAGTTCGTCAGGGTATCAATATTTTTAACCCTATTTTTTATATATTTTTTTTTCAACCTTCACTAGGGAGAGGTATATCCTGTGAGGACTGCTGTCGAAACTCTTGCGGTGGCGCATGGTAGAGCTTCATGTGCTTGCCATTGAGAGGAGGGAAAGGATTGTTTCCCCTGTGGTCGACGACCGTGTAGGCCCCTCCTTCGTAGACCTTCTGGATGACGTAAGGTCCACGCCAATTGGGCTGGAATTTACCGCTGGATCTTCCCGCTAGGATCTCCTTTTCTTTGACCATGACGAGGTCGCCTTTCTTGAATGCCCTTTGTTTGACGAGCTTATCATAAGCACACGTCATGCGGGCTTGATACACTTGTAAGTGTTTATAGGCTTTGAGTCTTTCACTTTCAAGGTTGGACAGTTCCTCAAGCCTTCTCTCTATTTCAGATTGGTCCTGGCCTGGCAGTCCGGCGTGAACACAACGCGACAAGACGCCAGCTCGATTTCCACAGGGACCACTGCTTTAGCTCCGTAGACCAGGGAGAACGGGGAGCAACCCGTAGGGGTTTTGTAAATAGTCCAATAGGCCCATAGGGCTTCGTGGACCTTTTTGCCCCAATCTCGTTTGCGGCTACCCACTATCTTTGATAGCAGCTTACAGAGAGTTTTGTTGAAGGCCTCGGCCAACCCGTTGGCTTGTGGATTGTAGACAGACGACGTCCTCCAGTCAATATGGAATTTAGATGCCAAAGCATAAACAGTCTTGTTCCTGAATGGCGTGCCATTATCAGATATAATCCGACTGGGGTGCCGAATCTGTATATGATGTAGTGCCTCACGAAGCGGGCAACTATTCCCCTGTGACTTCCAGTAGCGGGATGGCTTCTGCCCATCTGGAGAAGTAATCAGTGGCGGCCAGTATGAACTTGTGGCCTTGAGATGATGGTGGGAACGGTCCCACAATGTCCATGCCCCACTCCGCAAACGGCCAAGTAGGCGCAGTTGGATGGAGCGGGTTAGGCGGCCTCCGAGGCACTGGCCCGAATGCTTGGCATTGGTGACACGTACGAGCATACTGGTTGCAATCCTCGTACATGGTGGGCCAATAAAACCCTTTGAGCTTAATGTTATTCTTCTTCTTTGCTCCTGCTTGATGAGTCCCGTACAATCCGGAGTGGATCTCGTGCATCACGGTCTTTGCTTCCCTGGGTGAAAGGCACCGTAGGAGGACTGATCGGTCCTTTTCATGAACGAGCCTGAAAAGCAAGCCATTGATTAGCTGGTAGGATGTTGCCCAGCGTAGCAGTTGCACCCTCTGAGCCCGATCAGGAGGAAGCCAGCCGTTCTTTATCTTTATAGTTGGCTCACGCTAATCTTCTTCTTCGGGAGCATTCTCCTCTTGAATGTTGTTGACCTCATAGACAGTGAGGCCGGACTCTTCGTCGAGCACACTTGGCATGAGCCTTCGGTGTCTGACAGTAATATTCAACTCTCCCTCAGGCGGGAGCTTTAAAGCTGCTGTCAATTTTGCCAAAGCGTCAGCCTGAGAATTACTGCCCCTTGGGACATGGCTTATTTCAAAGAGGTAGAATTTCTCCTTCAGCCTCATGACCGCTACATGGTAGGGAATGAGCTCCTTTTTTCGGACGTCATAGACGCCCAATACCTGTCGAATGACGAGCTGAGAATCTCCGTAGACTTTGATGCACTTGATGTCCATCTCAGTGCCAGCTGAAGCCCAATAATTAGCGCTTCATACTCTGCCTCATTATTAGTCAATGACTTCATGAGAGCGCAAGAGTTGTGGAGAATGCCGCCTTGCGGAGATACAAAAATTATCCCCGCGCCGAGACGAAGTCTGTAAGGCCGTCGGCCCTCTTGATTGTCCGGGAAGCACCATCAAAATACAACTCCCAACGTGGGAGGTCAAGGGTGAGGACGCTCGACTCCATCTGTGGTGGGACTTTTTCATAATGTTCCCCAGTTCCTCGAGAAGGCACTAACACCTCTTCATCGGCAGCTCGAAGTTAAGTGGTGAATCTTCTGGCACAGGGTGCGCAGCTAAGAACTCCGCCATTCCTTGCCCCTTGATCGCCTTACGCGGGACAAAGGTGATGTCGAATTCCATGAGGATAAGCGCTCGCTTGTCGAGCCTACCAGAGAGGATGGGCTGACTGAGCAGAAATTTGAGTGGATCACATTTTGAGATGAGCTCCACCTTGTCAGCTAGAAGGTAGTGCCTTAGTTTCTTGACAGCGAATACCAAAGTTAGGCACACCTTTTCCATAGGCGCGTATCGGTGCTCAGGCCCGATCAGTTTCCGGCTGAGGTAGTACAACGGCTGCTCCTTGCCCTCTTCATTGATCTGGGCTAAGAGTGCCCCCAAAGAGGCATCCATGGCAGCAATGTAGAGAATAAAGGGCTTCCCTCTAACAGGTGCCCCTAGGATAGGAGGAGTCAATAGGTACTCCTTGATTTGCTCGAAGGCCTCTGACAGTCTTCGTCCCATACGAAGGGTGCTCCTTTCTTCATCAGTTTGCCGAAAGACAAGCATCTTCCTTAGAGATTAGAAATGAACCGCCTAATATAGGCGAGTCTTCCTTGCAGAGATCTGAGCTCTGTCAAGTTCTTGGGCGGAGGTAGTCCTCTTATGGCCTTGATTTTGTCAGGGTCGATTTCTATACCTCGGTACCTGACGATGAAGCCAAGGAACTTGTCACTGGAGACGCCAAAGGCACACTTCATTGGATTCATCTTGAGCTGATACTGTCGAAGCCTTTCGAAGACTCGACGCAAGTCAGCCAGATGGTTCTCTCGCTTCTTTGTCTTGACGACCAGATCATCGACATAGCATTCAACGAGGTCATGTAGCATCTCATCGAAGATCTTGGTCATCGCTCTTTGGTAGGTTGCACCAGCATTCTTCAGGCCGAACTACATCCTCTTATAGTTGAAGATCCCCTTAGGAGATCGGAAGGCCGTATGGTCTTTATCTTTGATGGCCATGCGGATTTGATTATAGTCCGACGACCCGTCCATGAAGGACAAGGCTTCGTGACCGGTGGTCATATCAACCATTGTCTCGGTAATTGGGACGGGGAAGTTGTCCTTTGGGCATGCTTTGTTCAAATCCCTGAAGTCGATGCAGACTCGGACTTGGCCGTTCTTCTTCTTGACAGGGACTATATTAGCGAGCTACACAGGGTACATGCAAGGCTCTATGAAGTCCACATTGAGCATCTTGTCAACCTCAGCATTGACTTTCAATTCCAGCTCGTGGCGCATACGCCTTTGGGCTTGCTTGACTGGCTTGACTGTTAGAAGTATTGCCAGCTCGTGTTCAGCCACAGAAGGGTCGAGCTCGGGCATTTCTTTACAAGTCCAGGCGAAACAATCCTTGAACTCTTCTAGTAGCTGCTGATACGACTGTCTTTCTTTCTCGCTGAGGAGAGCACTTACGGAGGTTGACCGATAATCTTCTTTGCTTCCGAGATTGATCTCGATCAACTCGTCCACAGTTGCTTGGCCGTCGTCTTCGAGCTCAGGTGGAGCTGGTTGGAGGTCGACAAAGTCTCCCTCATCATCAGTGTTTGCTTCGTAGACTTCAAACTCTTCGAAGCTCTCTTGCTCCTTGCTTGAAGTCGAAGGACTTGCTTCGTCTTGCTGATGGTTAGCAGGTTGAGCTGTCCCTCCCTTAGGGAGGTGATCAATGTTGACTTCTGGCGATGATGCCATTGACGTCTCACCGGACTCCCTTACAGAGTCACCGGTCTTGGGCTCCACTTCAGTTTGCTTGTGAGGAGGAGGTAGCAGTCCTATGGTATTGACTGCGTAGTGGACCTCGAAGTCCCTCTCTTGGTCATAGCTGAGTCCCCTCGTATCTTTGCGGGAGAAGGGAGGTTGTCCACGGACTTGCGGAGGATTCCACAGCTGGTGGAAATATGCCGCTCGTGCGGGGTCCTGAGCCTGCGGGACATGCTGCTTTTTGCGTATTTCTCTGATGTGTTTTGGCATATCGTTCATCTCCTGGACTAGCTCTGGTGCAGCATCGGTGGGAGTATCCCAGTCGAGATCATCCTCAGGAGGGCTTGGTGGGACTAAATCACCTTTATAAAAGATGATCGGCTTGTCTCCCTTGCCCTTATTGCTCCTTCTTCTCCGCTGATAGGAGACTGTGAAGGTTTTCAGTTGCTCCACCTCGTACTCTTCCCGTTGGGACGAGAGTTGAAGACATTTGGGCGGTAAGAAGACGCTCCGGTCAATGACCTGGCTAATGAGGTTGGCTTCAAAGTCGACATTCCGCCTCTCCGGCTGAGTCGGCCTTAAGGCTTAGCCTGTGTAGTCTTGCCAAGTCTTGGTTGACAGTAAAACTGTACTTCCTCAGTTTCGAAGTCTACCTTTTGCTTCCCCTTGTCTTTTACAGGCTCGGGGAATGCTAGAGTAGGCTCCCCAAAATATAGGGAAGCATCGGCCAGGTGGCACTCATTAGGGTGGAATGGAGCCTGATCTGCGAAGACAGTATGTTGCTCCCCTCTCTTAGCATATTTAATGCACCAGTGCAGAGTTGATGGGACAACCCAATTTTCATGGAGCCAGGGCCTCCCAAGCAGCACCTTATAAGATGTGTCGGCGTTGATGATACAAAATGTCACTTGGGTGACAAAATCGCCCAATACTAGCTTGCCTTCCACCCGACTAAGTGCCTCCTCGGAATCTTGGTTGAATCCTGAGATCTTAACGGCGGTCACCTTTTGTAAATAGGGTGTCAAGTATAGAGACTTAAAAGTCTTCAAAGGCATGATGTTAATGGCGGCTCGGCATCAACCAGGATTCGACTCACGTCATGCCTATTGATCGTCCCTCGCATATATAAGGGGCGGTTGTGGCATGGAGAGGACAGCAACATTTCTTTGTCCGTGAAGGAGATGTTGGCTGCAAATGCCTCATATGTCTGGGCTTGAAACTCTACAACATGGGCTTCATAGGCCTTTGGGTCTCGAAGTATTTTGACAAGAGCCTCCCTGAGATCTTTGCTCCAAGCGATGGCCTACCAAATGGTGACATTTGTTGGGAACTGCTTCATATGATGAATAATTTTGCGGTCCGCCCGAGCACGGGTCTTATCAAATGGCGGGATGATCTCCGCTAGAGTCTTCGGTGTCTGGCGAGGCTTCTCCCGTTTAGAAGGGCACTCCTCCCCATTCTGGCCATCCGCATTTTCTTGGAACAGCGGTGCCAGAGACTCCTCCGAGGTGGCAAAGGCTCATCCTGTTGGCCCTCATTAGAAGGACCTGCTTGGCTTGGGGACTCGACCATGCCGGAAGGACCAGTTTGCTCTGTCGCCTCATCGCGCACCGACGGTTTGGCTGGCTCTTCTTCTTCATCAGAAGAGGCGATTATAAAAGGGACGCCACCCGATTTAGCTTCTGAGACGGGACCTGAACCCTCTGAGGGGCTGCGGACAAAAGGGATTCCCCGAACTTGGGATTCCGGGACAGGACCCGATTTCTCCCCTCTGAACAGTATGACCCGGCCGAGAGTTAGGGGACCTTCACGCCCACGTCCCCGTCCTCGGCCACGACCCCGGCTATTTCTCGCCGGGCGACACTGATATGTCGCCATGGGAGCCTTGCCTCTGGTGTTATCAGCCGAAGGAGAGTTAATGTTGTCGGGCGGCGGGATCGCCACCATGTTGCAGGAGAGCTCTTGCAACATTTCCTCGAGCATTTCGACGGTGGGCTCCTCATCCTTATAAAATAAGGAGAGCTCCTCCGGGATTGGAAACTCCTCACCTTCTTCGAGACGGTGAACCATCTCCCGGAGCCACTGAAGAAGGCGAGCTTTATGCCCAAGCTTGTCCAGGGAATATATTCGTCTAAAGTGACAATCTGGTGGGACGAGGGGAGTGTATTCCTCCAGCTCTTCTATGAGTTTTTGAAGTCGCTGCAAGGGAGTTGGCTCCTTAGGGGCCTCCATAGCGACTGTTTGCTCAGCTTGCTTTTTCAACCTCCTTTTCAAGTTCTTCCTACGATTCTTTCCTGCTTCTTTTGGCGTGCCGCCTCTTGAGAAGAAAGTGAGCTTGGTTTTGGAGGTGGGACTGGTTTTCCCCCAGAATTTTGCTTTCTGCTCCGGGCCGGCTCCTTAGGAGCCTTGGTTCCGCGGCTCTTTCTAGGAGTAACTTTAGTCCAGTTGGCCTCCTCCGGCTGAACCTGAAAGGTGGCATTGATCGCCTGAGCAATTATCTCAGGCGGTAGCTCCTGGAACTCTGCCAGCCCACAGTGGGGCTCTTGGGGGCTTTGTAGTTCCACCGATTTTGCTTTGACTGGCGCCTTTGCGAGTTTGAGTTGTTGAGGTCTTTCTACAACTGACGACCTTGTTGGCTCGACACGAGGCTTTGCTTATGGCTCCCTCGCCTTAGCTTTGCCTTTATTGTCGACGGAGGGTTTCCCCTTATGACGATGTCGGGTTGACTCTGCCTGGAAAGGGGATTGGAACCTTCTCCCTCGGCTTGGCTTTTTGGGCTCTGGGCCTTAGGCCCCTCGCACCTAGCCTTGCCTTTGGGGTCTGGTTGAGGTTTGCCGCTGCCTGTAAACTTACCCGAAAGGACCTGCTGAGAGGTGGGCTTAGTCTCCCGTGGCTTGGTCTGCTCTTGTTGAGCTTGTTGGAGAATCTTCTTAGCAGCCTCTTTAAGACGCCGCGTCGCCATAGAGTTCCCCTGCGCATCGATCTCCCCTCTTTGGATGAGGACTTCAATGCAATCTTGGACTTCCGGGCATTCCTGGGTGGGGTGAGACACCCTGGCATGATATTTGTAGTAGAGGGGGTGACTCTTGGCCGTCTCATTGTAGTAGGATGACGGATCATGCGTTAGCACCCGACCCTCCTCCAGGAGCTTGTCAAAGATCTTCTCAGTGTCCTCCTTGGGGAAAGAATATTGGTGAGAGGGTCGCCACCCTGGATACCACAGTGTGGATTTGGGCTGTTGAGAACTAACTCCCTCCTCCTTCGGCTCTGGGAGTTGGAAAGCGGCTGAAGCATGTATGACATTAACGGAGAAATGAAAGCTCTTCTGTACATGCGGCTGCGGTGGATCGACCAGGAATTCACCCATATTGACTTTCCCTCGCCTGATTAAGTCCTCGGCGAGGTCCTTGAACGGCTGGCAGTTGTTGATGATGTGGCCTATCACCTCATGGTATGGGCAGTAGCCCTGATGAAATGTGGCACCTGGTACCTGCTCACTGGGTGATGGGCTGATCAGTCCCGCTCGGTTGGCACGTGAAGAAGATATTCAGGGTCTTCTCGCGAGGGAAGGAGTATAATTTCTCTGGCTGCTCGCCTTCAGGTGAATCCTCCTCGCGTTCAGACGGATCTTCCTCGCCTTCAGATGAATCCGAGGGTTCCTCAGAGAGCTAACCCCTGAGCGGAGCCCAGGTAGTAGATGGCGTCCCTCCTCTCGTATGTGGGCTGGAGCTAGCCCCCTGGCAAATGGACCAAAGGGGAAAGTGGCCAACTGCTCATCAATGCTTTCTAAGAATTGCAACATGCGCCTTTGTTCCAGTTGCAATTGTCGGATCTCCCCTTGGATCTTCCGAATAGTCCTTCGCAATGCCAAGCATTCTGGGAGCGAAGGAGCGGCTCTGCGACCGGCATGGGGTTGTTGATTTGAAGGCCCGACCTCGATATTGGAACTCGAAGCCGTCGCCACCATGTAGACCACATTAGCCGACCGGTTCAACCGACTCCAAGCGTGAGACTGTGGTGGGTCGACCGCATGGCCCAACATATTTACCAAGCTCTTTTGAATGAGCTCTTCCGCTATGTTTTTGAAAACATAGCAGTCCCCGACAGTGTGACCCAACCTTCGGTGATATACACAATAGGTAGGATCATCTGTCTTGTCCACCTCTGAGGGATTCCGCGGATCCGGCATGGTGATGAGCTTCTCTTTCATGCACAAATTAAAGAGCATTTTGGTATGCTCTTTTATGAAGGAATAAGGCGTCTTCTTGCGCTCCGCTAACAGAGACGCACTCGTCTTGGCGTCAGGCTTTTTGCCATTGCCTTTGGATTTTCCTTCCCCTTTGTCTCCATTTGTCGGGGAGAAGTCTACAACATTCACCTCCTTGCCGCTGGCCAGACGGTCTTTGGAGGATTTGCCCTTGGCAGAAGCTTGTGCCGGATGATCAACGAAGAACATTTCAATCTCCGCCACCACCGTATTCAGTTGGTCGAAGCTTCTGATATTTGAGCCCAGAAGATTTTCACCGACTTCTGTCGACAGACCCCTGCGGCAGATGGTGATAGCGTCTTCAGGCGTTGGGGGATCATCACAGCGCCTGTTGACGTCCCTCCACCGCTAGAAGAAGTCCAACGCGGTCTCACCTTTCTTCTTGCGGAGGGCACAGAGTTCTACCGGGGAGACCTTGCGTTCGACCGTCTGGAAACGATCGACGAATTTCTTCTGCATATCAGTCCAATCAGGCACTGAATTGGGCTTTAGCCTGGAATACCACTGGAAGGCGGTGCCTGTCAGGGACGTGGTAAAGTATCGCAGCAAATATGTCTCTTCCAGCGCCAATTCACCCATGGCCGTCATATAGTAGGCCATGTGTTCATGTGGCGAGCCCTGTCCATTGAACTTCTGGAGTTTCGGGGCCTTCGGGCAGTCAGGTGGAAGCTTTTTGAATTGATGGTGGAGAGGTTAGGGCACGCTGTACAAATCAACGGTGGCCACACCCTCACCATGTTGAGCGAACTTCGCCTCCACGATCCGCTCGATCATCTGCCTTTGCGCCATGAGGCTTTCCGCAGCAGGAGAGTGGCAGAGGACCGTGCGTTGGCTTCATGCTGCGGGATTTTGAACTCCACCGCCAATGGTAGTTTCGCAGCAGTGACAGAGGCGTTGGCCGTGACTGGAACTGGAACGGGAGAAGGTTGTTGTTCCATCCCAGTGGGCGCCGCTTGAGGTTGAACATGAACCTCCTTTTCACGCAATAGCGTTTGTAAGAGGTTCTTAAGCTCTTGATTTTCACGTCGGAGCTCTTCCAACGTGAGGGTCTGCGCCTCTCTCCCAAGATCTTCCTCGTGCGCGGGGTTGCTATCCACATCAACACTATGGATGTCTTCTTGGTGTTCTTCTTGCTGTGCCGGCTCGGGCTGAGATGTCCCGGCAGCCGGCGTCTGCTGCGTTTGCGTCAAGATCCGAGAAAGAGGCCTCGACCTCCTCAGATATTGAAGAGGCTGGTTTAGCTCTCCCGAGATGTCCTCCGGCTGCTTATCGGCGGAGGTAATATAGCAGGTAAACACTTTGACAACGTCGTTAGTCACCTGAACCACTCGCTTCTTCCTGGGCGGTTGTCTGCCAGGCTTGGGTGGCATCCCTATTCTGTCGAAAACAGATACTCGGGACGTGGAAGCCTGGGTAGAGCAATCCTCGTCCGTGTGCGTTGAACTGCCCCACGGAGAGGTCGACTTCACTTTCCTGCCGGCTCCTCGACGCTTCTGCCCACGTGGGGGTTGGGTTGCAGGACTCGGGGATGCCGAGGTTTCAGCGCTTGTCGGACTCCGCATTTGCTGCAGATCAAACATATGGAAGGGCTCTTCTGTCCTTGCCCGTTTGATGATTCGGGCCTCCTCCTTGGTGACCCATATCTTCTTCATGCGGAGCTGACGCTCCTCAATTGGGTTGCCCCTCGACTTTGATCGAGGAGCTAATGGCTTGGGTCGCTGTATGGCGCCCTGATTCACCACCGGTATGGCGGGCTTCTTCAATTTTGCTCTGTCCTCCCAGACTTGTCGGAGGAGCTTGAAGCAGTTGGAGGTCGAGATGGTTGGGACGTGTCGGTCCCGAGGGAAAATCGGCTCGCCTCCATCGAGTCGGATGCGGAGGTCCCCGACAATTATGGTCTTGCCGGAGCGGGATGTTGCTGCTGCAGGCTTTGTGCCCTTGCGGCTACGACGTTGGCCCCGTTGAGCAGGAGCAGTGTTGGTGACGCCTACCATGGGCACGGCGTCGTGGTGGCGGCGACGCTGCCCCCGTTGAGCAGGGGCAGCCCCTCTGAGGGTGGCCGCGGTGGAGTTGGGGCTGTGACGGCGACGACGTTGCTCCCGTTGAGCAGGGACAGTGAGAAAACCCGGCCATTTGTTGGGGCAGAAGGCCTGACACCTTCGACCGTTGTCATGACAGCCGAGCAAACTCGGCTAGTTATCGGTATGAAGGGCTTGACACCCTTAACCGTTGAAGAGTTGACCGGACGAACTCGGCCGGCTGCTGTAGTAGAGGGCCTGACACCCCCGACGGTTGACTTGTTGACCGGGTGGACTCGACCAGTTGCTGAAGCCGAGGGCCTGACGCCCCCCGACGATTGTTTTCTTGACCGGGCGGACCCGGCCGGCTGTTGGGGCCGAGGGCCTAACACCCCTGACACTTGTCTTCTTGACCGGGCAGACCCGGCCAATTGTTGGGGCTGAGGGCCTAACACCCTCGACGGTTGTTGCAGGCGTCGTTGAACTGGCTTCAGCCACTGGTATGACGCCCAGGAAGAAGGGCGAGCCGACGACTGTTGAGAAGTCGTCGAAGACGATGGGGGTAGTCAGGTATCCGAACCTGGTGTGGTTGGCGACGACTTGAGGGCCGTAGGTAACGGCGGCCATCGCTGTTGTTGCTGTTGGTGGTGGTGCGTAGCACGAATGCAGTGGCGTGCAAATGCATAGAGAGCTCTCAAACGAGCAAAGGAATGTGCCCTCCTCTTCCCGTCCTGTAAGAGGAAGAGGGGCGATCAGAACCTTGGAGAAGGTTTGGGGACTTTCTTTGACAGAAAGAAGAAAGGCAGGAAAGGACCCACAGGGCGTGCCAGTCTGTCGGCCACGGAATTTTATATATGAAAAATATAAAATAGGTCTTGGAGAGGGAGATTTCTGTAGCCCATCTAAGAGCGGCCGAACTAGGTCCAGCAAGACCAAACGAGGCCCAGCTCATCTAAGTGACAGTCCCGCAGGACCCACTTAGCATAAAAGCCCAATAAGATCACTCGGGATCAAGCCCTTCCTCGGCGGCCATTAGGCTCGGAAGGCCCGAGCGTCGGTCCGGTCGGAGGAAGACCCAAGCCCGACCTATCCCCCTCGCCGGGATAAAGGCTAGCGCCCCGCGCCCACTCCGACCGAGCCTCACCCGAGCTATGCCGATCGCCCGGATAAGGGTTGGCACTCTTCATGTTTGGGTCGACCGACGATTGCTTATCCACGCTGCCGTTGAGAGCCCTTTATGAGCAGGAGTTCACAAAGATAACGGACCCACGAGTCCTCAAGGTTATAAAGAGCCCACGATGAGGACGTAAAGAGCCCACGTCGAGGACGTAACCCCCGCCTGGAACTCCTCAGCTTACGGGACTCATGAGGCTAGTGCACTATTTAAACTGGGGACTCCCTCCAGCAAACGGTAAGGCCTACACACACCTAAAACTCCCTGAGCAGGAACCACTTCACCACCTTGGTGGAGAGGGATCTCGCGCATCTCCTTCCTCCTCCCTTCATAGCTTCCACCACTGCTCTACTGACTTAGGCATCGGAGGGTTTACCCCAGGGAACCACCCCTGGGCCCCCTGATCCGTTTCCCTTCCTTGCAGTTCACTGATCGGTGATCATCTCCCCAGCTCAGGACTAGCGCGAGATCGCCCCTCTTCATCTGGCGCCGTCTGTGGGAAACGATCAAAGAGTTAGCATGGTGCGAAGAAGTACAGGGAGGAGATCCGCCGGCGTTAGGGGGAAGGCCATGGTGGTGGGGGGAGAAGGCCCTTCTCAGGCCGCGCAAGACCCCCCCTCCAACGCCAGCACCCCAGCCGGCGAACCACCTCCGCCGGCGGCGGTAGGGCAACCATCCAATGAGGGCGCTGACGCTTTCCAAGTCCTCATCGCAAAACTGGATGTCCTCGTGGAACTCATGAGGACCCAGGCGGCCAGGGAAGGAAGGTCACGCGTCCCTCCGGAAAGCCCTCCCCGCGGAGACGCGTCCCAACACACTGCCGGAGGTCGCTTCACCCTCCGAGGACGGCAGCTTATTCGCAACAGGTCAGGAGGACCTTCACAAGCCCTTCCTCCGGAGCAAGAGGCCTCCTCCACGCCGAAGCAGGGAAAACCTGGGGCCCACCGTCCGCACTCGGAGACCGAAGTCCCCAGGGAACGCCAGGACAGCCTGCCCTCGCGCCCCCTAGCCCCACGGCACAACGGCCCACTTGTCGGAGGCGCTTCGCAGAGCAGGAGCGCGCCTTACGCGCCTTGCAGAAGACCTCCCCAACAGAGGACGAGGAGAAATCCCCGTTCTCCGACTATATCTTGAAGGCAGAGGTATCTCCCAGAATCCCCATTCCAACCTTCAAGTCTTACGACGGCCATGGCGACCCGGCCGACCACTTCGACAGCTTCGACGCCCTGATGACCCTTCACGGGGCGTCCGACGCCATCAAATGCCGAGCCTTCGTGACCACCCTGGTCCAAGGCGCCCAAGCATGGTTCCGAGCCCTCGCCCCCGGATCCATCCGAGACTTCAAGCAATTTGGGCGAGTATTTAAGGAGAGTTTCGCCGGCAGCAGCCCCCCAAGGTCAGTAGCGGGGCTATTGGCTCTCAAACAGGCGCAAGGGGAGAAACTCCGGGCCTACATCAACTGATTTAAGTCGAAAGCCCTGAGAATCCCCCGCCTGGATGTAGCCTCGGGCATAACCGCGCTGACCGGAGGCACCCGGGACGAAAACCTCCTTCGCGAACTTGTCCTCCACCCTCCCTTGACCCTTGCCGAGCTAGTGACTCTTGCCTTACGCCACGCTGAGTGCGAAGAAGTTCTCAGCACATGCCGAGGCGCAACCGGCTCAGGTCGAGAGGGGGACAAGAAGCGAGCACCCGAGTCAAGCTCGGGCCAAGGAAAAAGGCGGAACCGAGACGGGGAGCACAAAGAACCGTCCCGGAAGTACGAGCGGTACACTCCCTTAACCGCTCCAGTGTACGAGATATATGAAGACATCAAAGGCTCGCGCCTCCTCCGCCAACCCGAGCCAATGAGGTCGAAAAGTCGCAATCGCAGCAAACATTGCCTGTTCCACAGCGACCACGGGCACCACACCGACGATTGCCACCAGCTCCAAGATGAGATCGAGCGCCTCGTCCGCCAAGGACACCTGTCCCGGTTTGTGGCCGGGCATAAGGAAGACCGAGGTGCCCCAGAGGAAATCGACAACACCCCTCGCGGGGTCCACATCAACGTCATCGCTGGAGGAGCTGCATCAGGAGGAGACAATGGCCGAGGAAGGAAGCATCATGTTGAGCGGGCGAGTCGAGCCATTGAGCCTCCCAAGGCCCCGCCAAGTGAGCCCCAGGTCATAGTCTTCTCCGACCAAGACCTGGAAGGGTTGACCCGCATGACGACGCCCTAGTCATATCGGCCACGATAAACCATTGTAACGTAGATAGGATTCTAGTTGACAATGGAAGTGCCCCTGATGTTTTATCTTATGAGTGTTTCCTTAAGATGGGGGAGAATTCGTCTAAACTCCGCCCGATCCGAACCCCCCTTTGCGGGTTCAATGGCCAGGCCACTTATCTCGAGGGAGCCCTAAGTCTGCCGGTTACTCTCGGCACCCCACCCAAAACCGTTACGGTTATGGTGGACTTCATAGTGATCAAGGGTATGATAGCATACAACGCAATCTTCGGCCGAGGAATCCTTAGCCGAACGAAAGCGGTGCCCTCTACCTATCACCAAAAGATGAAGTTCCCCACTAAAAATGGGGTGGGGGAAGTCCGGGGCAACCAGGCGATGGCCAGAAGGTGCTATAATATCTCGGTTGAAGCCACAAGGCCGGACGGGAAGAACAAGGGCCCCCGGGAAGTCGAGGAAAAACCCGCAACCTCCGAGTCTGGGGGCGAGTTGTTAACGGTTTTCCTAAACGATGACCCGACCCTGGGAGTAAAGATCGGAGCCGACCTACCATCTGAGGTTCAGCAGCAATACAAAGAGTTCCTTTCCGTGTACATCCCGGGTCTTTGCATGGTCTGATGATCAACTCCCCGGAATACCGGAGGAGACGGTGATGCATAAGCTCAACCTCGACCCAACCGTGAAGCCTGTGCAATAACGCAGAAGGAAGCACGCGCCAGAAAAGCAGGCGATCATCAAGGAGCAAGTCACCAAGGGGCAAAAGACTGGTCTTTTTAGACCGGTCCTGTACCCGACGTGGCTGGCTAACGTCGTCCTGGTGCCAAAAGTTTCAGGAAAGTGGCGAATGTGCGTAGACTTCACCGACTCGAACAAAGCCACACCGAAGGATTGCTATCCATTGCCGAGCATCGACCAACTGGTTGACTCAACCTCGGGCAACGAGATACTCAGCTTCCTGGACGCCTATTCAGGTTACCACCAGATCAGAATGGATCCAGAAGACATCAAGAAGACCGCCTTCATCATCGACTTCGGCGTATACTGCTACACCCGGATGCCTTTCGGGTTGAAGAACGCTGGAGTCACGTACCAGAGGCTGGTCAATCATATGTTCGAGGGATAGCTCGGCCGGAACGTCGAGGCCTATATTGACGACATGCTTGTCAAGACCCCCAAGGCCGAGGACCACTTCGCCGACCTAGCAGAGACCTTCGACACCCTCCTGAGGTACAATATGAAGCTCAACCCCACCAAGTGTGTCTTCGGAGTAAGGTCCGAGAAATTCCTGGGCTTCTTAGTCACCCAGCGTGGGATCGAGGCCAACCCCGACAATCCTGGACATGCGCCCACCCACCTGCATCAAGGACGTTCAACACCTGACCGAGTGCATTGCCGCGCTCAGCAGATTCCTGTCCCGTGCGGCCGAACGATGCCTACCCTTCTTCAAACTGTTGAGGGGGCCAAAATGGCGTCTGCTACGTTCGCATGGGACGAGGAATGCCAAAGAGCGTTCGCCGAGCTTAAGGAGTTCCTGACTTCGCCTCCGGTGCTGTCCAAGCCTGTCCCTGGTGAAGCCTTGCATCTCTACCTCTCGGCAACTCCATCCACAGTTAGCTCGGTCCTGGTCAGAAATAACTCGGGAGTCGAGAGACCAGTCTACTACACTAGCAAGGTGCTCAACGAGGCCGAAAGAAGGTACCCTGCAACTGAGAAACTCGTGCTAGCGTTGGTTACCTCGGTGTTGCACCCATAATTTATCGTGCTAAAGGTTCGGGATTTTAATCCCGCATGTGACAAGATTTCGGAAGCGGTGTATCACCCTCCGATAGGATATTCCTATACGGGGTACCTTGTTCGGCGTATCGCCGTCCCGTCGGATATTCCTAAGCTTACAGCTTTGTAGCCCACATGTCGTGGCGATATAAATCCCTCGGGGGATGGCCACCAACCAAGCACAAGCCACAATGATCGTCAGGATCACGTGGTTATATTAAAAATCCCTACGGGATTAAGTCCCTGCCTTCCGGACGTGTATCCCCAAGCGAGGAACACTTCTACAACAACGCAGGAGATGTATCACGAGGCACGGACAACAACTCGTCCTCCCGCAGCGGCCTACGGCCCGAGGAAGACGACAAACGAACAAGCCGGCGTTCCCTCTCGTTGTTCTCCACAAAAGACGGCGAAAACCCGGAGTTTCAGAGCCTCGAGCCTCCTTTTATGGAATCCGCGCGAGAAGTAGACCCGTCCGGGGGTGGAGGGACCCGTCCGGGGTCGCCCTTACCCGGACGGGTCCGCCCGGGGCGAGAGGAGTCCCGCGCGGGACTCCTCCTAGGCAGGTGGACCCGCCCGGGCTCGGACGCACCCGGGCGGGACCCACCCGGGGTCCGCGACCCCGGGGAGTTCCCCCTCGGGGTACGCGCGGCCCGGGTGGGGGCCACCCGAAGTCCGCGACCCTGGGGAGGTCCTCCCCGGGGCGCGCGACCCCGGGCGGGACCCACCCGGGGTCCGCGACCCCGGGTAGGCCCTGCCCGGGGGCTCGCGACCCCGGGGAGGTCCCCAGGGGGTCCGCGACCCCGGGAAGGTCCTGCCCGGGGGCCCGCGACCCCAGGGAGGTCCCCCCCGGGGGCCCGCGACCCCGGGCCGGTTCCCCCCGGGGAGCCGCGACCCCGGGCAGGTCCCTCCCCGGGTGTCTGCGACCCCGGGACGGTCTAGGACCGTCCCGGGGACCTCCCACCCCGGGGAGGTTCCATTCCCGCGCGCGGACTTAAACCAATTTGAAAATGGGACCTCCCCGGGGTCATTTTCATCCCGTTGGACCCGTACGGGGTCGAACACTCCCGGGGAGGTTCCCCCACTTCTATAAATAGACCCCCAGAGGTCCAAAAGAAGACAGAGAGAGCACTACACAAGTGGCAACCTACGGAAGACACTTGAAGCATTTGTTCGTTTATTTTGGCCCGTGTGGGGTTAAGTCCCCGGGTCTTGTATTTATGCCCCTACGGGGTATATTTACGTTTATGCCCCTCAGCGGGCCATGTTTGTAATTATGCTCCTCAGTGGACCACGTTTGTAAGTCTTTACGTCTCGGGACGACCAAGTCTTGTATTTCTGCCCCCTATAATGGCGAAATTACAAAAATATCCTTCCCGGGATTGTAAAAGACCGAAGTCCTGTAATTTACAGTTATACCCTGCAATCTTTTGTAATTGGGACTACGTCCCTATCTCCCGCTCTAATGCGGACTTTTGTACAGTCGACAACTCGCCGACAACTCATGTACTCACTGGAATTATAAAAGCATTCAGCATGTTTTATATGTAACCTCGGGTGGGAAAATTATAAGAAAACCCCCCCGACTTTGGAAAATTGTGTATGTACCCCTCCTTCGGCCAAATTGACAAATGTGTGCCTTCCCTGAAGCTCCTTGTCATTCCTTCAGTCCGGAAGTGTTGTCAGCTCAGTCCAGCACTCGGGTATCATCTCAAACCTAGGTTTAGGGTCTGGTAGAATTACCAAAATACCCCTGTAACCTAAACATGGCCTCAGAGCCCTTGAAACCCTCCAGAAAGAGCCTCAGCGCCTTGGGGAGTTAGAGATCCAGTTTCACTTCCATTCCAGCCCAGAAAATTTCATAAATGTCCCTGGCCTGGAAAATTACCAAAATACCCCCGGGGTCTAGAAAACTTCCCTTGCTTTAAAAATGCCTATGGCTTCCGCATATTTGCGCCTCTATGCCTAAATCTTAGGGTTTTGCTCAGACCTAGCCCTAATCTAGTTGTTTCTATGTGTTGGTGGTAAAATGAGTGGTCATGGAGAGTCTCTCGAGTGAGCTTGCCCTCCACATCAGAACCTCTGTAGAAGTCTTTTGGGACCTCTTTGACAGTTAAACAAAGGTGTTCGGACGTTAGGCCGATATAAATCAACACTGACTCCGGTTAGTGGGGAAAGGTCCAGCACTCGAACCCAAATCGTCTGATACTATGCGCACCCACGGAACACTCTCTACGCAGAGGAGTGTTTCTTTTCAAAAAGAACGAAAATCTACCTTTTATCTACGATAAGAGAATTTCTTAGATTTTTTCCGTGTCTCACATACTGGTACGCCCGGTGGGACTTTTCCCGCCTTTCTTCTTTTTGTCGAAGAAAGTCTCTAAAACCTTCTTCAAGGTTTTGATTGCCCCTCTTCCTCTTAAAGGACGGGAAGAGGAGGGCACATCTCTCTGTTTAATTGAGAGATCTCTGTGCATCTGCACGTCACTCCTTTCGTGCTACGCACCACCACCACCACCAACACCAGCAGCAGCGATGGCTGCCGTTACCTATGGCCCCGAGATCGTCGCCAATCACGTCAGGCTCGGATTCCTGGCAACCCTGCTGGTCTTCGGCGACTTCCCACCTGTCGTCGGCTCGCCCTTCTTCTTGGGCGTGGTACCGGTGGCTGAAGCCAGTTCAGCCACGCTTCAAACAGCTGTCGGGGGCATCAAGCCTTCGGCTCCAACAACTGGCCGGGTTAGTCCGGTCAAGAAGACCATCACTGAGGGTGTTAGGCCTTCGGTTTCAACAACTGGCCGGGTCAGTCCGGTCGACAAAACAACCGTCGGGGGCGTCAGGCCCTCGGCCCCTTCAACTGGCCGGGTCCGCCCGGTCAAGAAGACAACTGTCGGAGGTGTCAAGCCTTCGGTTTCAACAACTGGCCGGTTCAGTCCGGTTGACAAAACAACCGTCGGGAGCGTCAGGCCCTCGGCCCCTTCAACTGGCCGGGTCCGCCCGGTCAAGAAGACAACTGTCAGAGGCGTCAGGCCTTCGCCTCCAGCAACCGGCCGGGTCCATCCGGTCAATTATCCAACTGTTAAGGGTGTCAAGCCCTTCATCCCAACAACCAGCCGAGTTCCCTTGGCTGCCATGTCAACGACCGAAGGTGTCAGGCTTTCTGCCCTAGCTGTTGGCCAAGTCTTCTCGGTCAATCAAATCACTACTGACGTCGCTCCTGCTCAACGGGGGCAACGCCGTCGCCGCAACGGCGCCAAACCCACTGCGGTCACCCTCAGAGGTGCGGCCCCTGCTCAACGGGGGCAACGCCGCCGTCAGGATGACGCCAGGCCTATGGCGGGTGTCACCACCGCCGCCCCTGCCCAATGGGGGCAACGGCGTAGCCGCAAGGGTGCAAGGCCCGAGGCTGCTGTCTCGCGCTCCGGCAAGACTGTAATTGTCGGAGATATTCGCATCCGGCTCGATGGAGGCGAGCCGATCCTGCCACTGGATCGTCATGTCCCTTCTATTTCTACCTCCAATCGCTTCGAGCCCCTCCGGCAAGTTCGTGAGAAAGGAGCGAAGAAGGAGAAGTCTGCCGTACCGGCGGCAACTCAGGGCCTTCTGCAACGGCCCAAGCCACGAGCTCCCCGTCCAAAGGCAGGGGGCAACCCAATTGAGGAGCGCCAGCTCCACTTGAAGAAGATCTGGGTCACCAAGGAGGAGGCCCGAATCATAAGGCGCGCGAGGGCGGAGGAGCCCTTTCGCATGTCAGAGTTTCAGCGGACGCGGAGTCCGCCAAGCACTGAGGCCTCGACGTCTGCGAGATTTACATCTCAACCCCTACGGGGACAAAAACGCCGAGGAGCCGGCAAGAAAGTGCGACCGACCTCCCCGTGGGCTAGTTCTACACACACGGAGGAGGATCGCTCACCTCAAGCAGTCACATCCCGAATGTCTGTCTTCGACAGACTTGGGAGGCCGCCCAAGCCGGAGCGACAACCGCCCAAGAAAAAGCGGGTGGTCCAGGTGACCGATGACACTGTCAAAGTGTTCACCTGCTACGCCACCTCCGGCGACAAACAGCCTGAGAACACCTCAGGAGAGCTTGACCAACCCATCCAATATTTGAGGAGGTCAAGGCCGGTCTCTCGGATTCTAGCGCAGACGCAGCAGGCGCCGGCCGCCGGTACATCTCAGCCTGAGCCGGCACGGCACGAAGAGCGCCAGGAAGATGTCCACAGCATTGATGGGGACAGTCACTCCCGGCATGTAGAAGAGCTGGGGGAGGAACTGCGGGCCCCCACATTGGACGAGCTTCGACGGGAAAATCAAGAGCTCAAGAACCTGCTACAGTCGCTTTCGCGCGAAAAGGAGGTTCCTTCCCCGCCTCAGGCGGCACCGGTTGGAGCAGATCAACAGCCTCCTCCCATTCCAGCAGCAGCTAATGCCTCTGTCACTGCTGCAAGACTTCCACTGGCGGTGGACTTCGAAGTCCCGCCGCATGAAGCCAATGCGCGGTCATCTGCTACTCCTGCCGCAGAAAGCCTTATGGCGCAGAAGCAGATGATTGAGCGCATCGTGGAAGCGAAGTTCGCTCAACATGGCGAGGGTGTGGCTACCGTTGATTTGTACAGCGTGCCATATCCCCTCCATCATCAATTCAAGAAGCTTCCACCAGATTGCCCGAAGGCCCCGAAACTCCAGAAGTTCAACGGGCAGGGCTCTCCGCATGAACACCTGGCCTATTACATGACGGCCATGGGTGAATTAGCCTTGGAAGAGGCATACTTGCTGCGGTATTTTGCCACGTCTTTGACCGGCACCGCCTTCCAATGGTATTCAAGGTTAAAGCCCAACTCAGTATCTGATTGGGCTGATATGCAGAAGAAGTTTGTCGACCGTTTCCAAATGGTCGAGCGCAAAGTCTCCTTAGCAGAGTTTTGTTCCCTTCGACAGAAGAAGGGCGAAACAGCATTGGACTTCATCAAGCGATGGAGGGACGTCAGCATGCACTGCGATAATCCTCCGACGCCTGAAGATGCGATCACCATCTGCCGTAGGGGTCTCTCGACAGAAGTCAGCGAAAAGCTTCTGGGCTCCAATATCAGAGGCTTCGACCAGCTCAACACGGTCGTGGCGGAGATTGAGATGTTCTTCGCTGATCACCCTGCACAAGCCTCTACAAAAGGCAAACCCTCCAAAGACCGCCTGGCTAGCGGTAAAGAGGTGAATGCCGTGGACTTTTCCCCGACGAATGGAGATAAAGGGGAAGGAAAGCCCAAAGGGAAAGGCAAGAAGTCTGGTGATAAGATAAATGTGTCTTTCTTAGCGGAGAACATGAAGACGCCTTATTCCTTCAGAAAGGAGCATACTAAGATGCTCTTTGATCTATGTATGAAGGAGCAGCTCGTCACTCTGTCGGATCCGCGGAAGCTCGCGGAGGTGGACAAGACCGATGATCCAACCTATTGTGTGTATCACCGGAGGTTGGGTCACGCCATCGGGGATTGCTATGTTTTCAAGAATATAGCAGAAGAGCTCATTCAGAAGGGCTTGGTAAATATGCAGGACCATGCAGTCGACCCACCCCAGCCTCATCCCTGGAGCCGATCGAACCGGTCGGCTAACGTGGTCCATATGGTGGCGATGGCTTCAAGCTCCAATGCCTCCCAAGCCGGACCCTCAAGTCGACAGCCCAATGGTGGTCCCAGAGCCACTCCTCCTCCATTCCCAGAATGTTTAGCACTGCGGAGGACCATCCGGAAGATCCGAGGGGAAGTCCGACAGTTGCAACTGGAACAAAGGCGCTTGCTGTAGTTCCTAGAGAGCATTGATCAGCAGTTGTCCACCTTCCCTTTTGGCCCATTTGCCAGGGGGTTAGCTCCAGCCCACATACGGGAGGCGGGTGTATCACCCACGGGTCAGGCCCCGCTCAGGGGTTGGCTCTCTGAAGAGCCCTCGGATTTATCTGAAGACGAGGAGGACTCACCCGAAGACATGGAGGCTCCACTTCAAGTCGAGCTCCCAGAGAAGTTATACTCCTTCCCTTGCGAGAAAACTCCCAATATCTTCTTCACATGTCAGCGGGCGGGATTGATTAGCCCGTCACCTCTGGAGCAGGCACCAGGTGCTGCTTTTCATTAGGGATATTGCCCATATCATGAAATTGTTGGCCATGTTATCCACAATTGTGAGCCGTTCAAGGATCTCGCTGAAGATTTAATCAGGCAAGGGAAGGTGGACATGGGCGAATTTTTAGTCGACCCACCGCAGCCGCATGCACGAAGGAGTCTTCACGTCTCTGTCAACGTCATTCATGCTGCAGCAGCCTTCCAGTTCCCCGAGCCGCAGCAAGAGGGAGTCAGTTCCCAGGGAGCCAGTTCCCAATCACCCAAGTCCACGCTCTGCTATCCAGGGTGGCGACCATCTCATCAGTGTTCTTTTCCTAAGGAAGACACTGAGAAGATTTTTGACAAGCTTCTGGAGGAGGGTTGGGTGTTGACACATGACCCGCCGTCTTATTACAATGAGACGGCCAAGAGTCACCCCCGCTATTGCAAGTATCATGCAAGGGTGTCTCACTCCACTCGGCATTGCCCAGAGGTTCAAGACTTCATCGAAGCCCTCATCCAGAGAGGGGTTATCGATACTCAGGGGAACTCCATGACAAGGTTACGCCTTGCAGAGGCCGCCAGGGAGACACTCCAGCAGGCCCGGCGAGAAACTGAAGCTTTCTCCCGATTAGTCCGGCCAAGTGAGCCTACGGAAAATGATGAATTCCCATTACTCACTAAAGGCAAGGGCACGGCCACCTATAAAGGGCCTAAGGTCCAGAACCCAGGAAGCCAAGCTGTGGGAGAGAGTTCCAAGGCCCGTCCCAAGTCGAGTCAGCCTGGCATCGTCCTAAGAGAGAACTCTCGGCCAGACAACAAAGGCAAAGCCAAGGCGTCAGAGCCTTCAGCCAAAGCTCCTGCCAAGTCAGCAAGGCCATTAGTCGGGGAAATGACTCAACCCCTTGAGCCCGCAAAGATCCCGGCTAAGGCCTCTGTCAGCTCAGCAAGGCCGCCAATTGTAGAAAGGCCTCAGCAGCTCAAGCAAGCCAACCCACCAGACCAAACAGAGTCGGTGGAACTACAAAGCTCCCAGAGGCCCTACTGTGGACTGGCAGAGTTCCAGGAGTTGCCTCCTGAAATAATTGCTCAAGCAATCAATGCCACCTTTCAAGCTCAGCCGGAGGAGGTCAATTGGACCAAGGTTGCCCCCAGAAAGAGCCGTGGCGCTAAAACTCCTAAGGAGTCAGCCCGGAGCAAGAAGCAAAATTCTGGGGGCAAGCAAGTCCCACTGCCGAAGCAAACTCCCCTTTCTTCTCAAGAGGCAGTACGCCAAAAAAAGCAGGAGAAGAATCGCAGGAAGAATTTGAAGAGGAGGTTGAAGAAGCAAGCCGAGCAAGCCGCTGCTATGGAGGCTCCTAAGGAGCTAACTCCTCTACAAAGACTTCAAAAGCTCATAGATGAGCTGGAGGAGTACACTCCCCCTCATCCCACCAGGGTCGTCACTCTAGACGAATATATTCCCTGGGACAAGCTTGGGCGCAAAGCTCGTCTTCTACAATGGCTCCGAGAAATGGTTCACCGTCTTGAAGAAGGTGAAGACTTCCCAATCCCGGAGGAGCTCTCCTTATTCTACAAAGATGAGGAGCTCACTGTCGAGATGCTCGAGGAAATGCTGCAAGAGCTCTCCTGCAATATGGTGGCGATTCCGCCACCCGACAATATTTATTGTCCCGCGGCTGATAGCACTGGAGGCCAGGCACCTATGGCGACATATCAGCGCCGCTCGGCAAGAAATGGCCGGGGACGCGGCCGGGGTCGTGCCCGGGGACGTAGACGTGAAGGTCTCCCGACTCTTGACCGGGTCATAATATTCAGAGGGGAGAAGCCGGGTCCTGTCCCAGAAACTCAAGTTCGGGGAATCCCTTTCATCCTCAGCCCCTCAGAGGGTTCAGACCCCACTTCAACGGCTAAGCTGGGTGGTGTCCCTTTCACAATCACTGCCTCCGATGAAGAAGAGGAGCCAGCCAAGTCGCCAAAGCGCGAGGAGGCGTCAGAGCAAGCCGGCCCCTCCAACAGGGTCGAGCCCGTAAGTCCAGCAGGTCCTTCTAATGAAGACCAGCCTGAAGAACCTTTGTCACCTCCAGAGGAATCCTTGGCACCGCTGTTCCAAGAAGATGCGGAGGGCCAGAATACGGAGGAGCGCCCTTCTAAGCGGGAGAAGCCTCGCCAGGTGCCGAAGGCCTTGGCAGAAATCATCCCGCCATTTGACAAGACCCGTGCCCGGGCAGACCGCAAAATTATTCATCATATGAAGCGGTTCCCAACAAATGTCACTATTTGGGAAGCCATTGCCTGGAGCAAAGACCTCAGAGAGGCTCTTGTCAAGATACTTCAAGATCCAGAGGCGTATGAAGCCCATGTTGCAGAGTTGCAAGCCCAGGCATATGAAGCACTCACAACCAACATCTCCTTCACGGACAAAGACATGTTGCTGTCTTCTCCGTGCCATAATCGTCCCTTATATATGAAGGGGACGATCAATGGGCTTGACGTGAATCGCATCCTGGTGGACGCCGGAGCAGCCGCCAACATTATGCCTTTGAAGACTTTCAAGTCTCTATACTTGGCACCTTATTTGCAAAAGGTGACCGATGTCAAGATCTCGGGATTCAATCAGGGTTCCGAGGAGGCGCTTGGTCGGGTTGTGGTCAAGCTTGTCTTGGGTGATTTTGTCACCCAAGCGACATTTTATATCATCAACTCCGATACATCTTACAAGATGCTGCTTGGAAGACCTTGGCTTCATGAGAATTGGGTCGTTCCTTCAACTTTGCATCAGTGCATTAAATATGCCAAGGAAGGGGAGCAACATACGGTCTTCGCAGACCAGGCCCCGTTCCATCCCAATGAGTGCCATCTGGCCGATGCTTCACTATATTTTGGGAAGCCCACCTTAACAATCCCCGAGCCTTTAAAAGGTAAAGGGAAGCAAAAGGTGGACCCTGAAGTTGAAGAAGGGCAGCTCTTCACTGTCAACCAAGACATGGTAAAGCTGCACAGGCTGAGACTCAGTGCCGCCTCCAAGCCGACCCAACCAGAAAGGCGGAGTATGGACTTTGAAGCCAACCTTATCAGCCGGGTCATTGATGGGAGTATCTCCTTACCACCCAAGTGCCTTCAACTCTCGTCCCAACGGGACGAGTATGAGGTGGAGCAGTTGAAGACCTTCGCAGTCTCCTATCAACGGAGAAGGAGACACAACAAGGGCAAGGAGGTCAAACCGATCATCTTTTACAAAGGTGATTTAGTCCCACCGTGTCCTCCTAAAGATGACTTCGGCTGGGATACTCCCGCCGATGTGGTGCCAGAGCCAGTCCAGGAGATGGACGATATGCCAGAGCATATTAAGGAGATGTGTAAAAAGCAGCACATCCCGCAAACTCTGGACCCTGCGCGAGCGACATACTTCCACCAACTATGGAATCCTCCACAAGTCCGCGGGCAGCCTCCCTTCTCCCGCAAAGATACAAGGGGCCTTGGCTATGACCAGGAGAAGGACTTCGAGGTCCACTTTGCAGTCAACACCATAGGACTGCTACCTCTCCCTAATGGGCAAGCTGAAGCTGAGCCTAAGGTTGATGACTCTGTGAGGGAGTCCGCTGATGTGTCTACGACACCATCACCTTCATCAGGAGTCGACAATGACCACCCCTCAGAGGAAGGAGCAGCTCAGCCTGCTAACCATCAGCAAGATGAAGCAAGCCCTTCGGCTTCAAGCCACGAGCAAAAGTGCTTCGAAGAATTTAATGTCTATGAAGACAACACTGATGACGAGGGAGACTTCGTCGACCTCCAACCAGCTCCACCGGAGCTTGAAGACGGTGGTCAAGCAACTGTGGACGAGTTGATCGAAATCAATCTAGGAAGCAAGAGTGACTATCGTCCCACCTTCATAAGTGCTCTCCTCAGTGAGGAAGAAAGGCAGTCGTATCGACAGCTTTTAGAAGAGTTCAGGGATTGTTTCGCCTGGACTTATAAAGAAATGCCCGGGCTCGACCCTTCTGTGGCTGAACATGAGCTGGCAATACTTTCAACAGTCAAGCCAGTCAAGCAAGCCCAAAGGCGTATGCGCCACGAGCTGGAGCTAAAGGTCAATGCTGAGGTTGACAAAATGCTCAATGTGGACTTCATAGAGCCTTGCATGTACCCTGCATGGCTCGCTAACATAGTCCCTGTCAAGAAGAAGAACGGCCAAGTCCGAGTCTGCATCGACTTCAGGGATTTGAATAAGGCATGCCCAAAGGATGACTTCCCTGTCTCAATCACTGAGACAATGGTTGATATGACCACTGGTCACGAAGCCTTGTCTTTCATGGACGGGTCGTCGGGCTATAATCAAATCCGCATGGCCGTCAAAGACAAAGACCATACGGCTTTCCGGTCTCCTAAGGGGATCTTCAACTACAAAAGGATGCCGTTCGGTCTGAAGAATGCCGGCGCAACCTATCAAAGGGCAATGACCAAGATCTTCGACGAGATGCTACATGACCTTGTCGAATGCTATGTTGATGATCTGGTCGTTAAGACAGAGAAGCGGGAGGATCACTTAGCTGACCTGCGTTGAGTCTTTGAAAGGCTCCGACAATTCCAGCTCAAGATGAACCCGATGAAGTGCGCCTTCGGCGTCTCCAGTGGCAAGTTCCTTGGCTTCATTGTCAGGTATCGAGGCATAGAAATCGACCCCGACAAAATCAAGGCCATAAGGGGACTACCTCCGCCCAAGAACTTGACAGAGCTCAGATCTCTTCAGGGAAGGCTCGCCTATATTAGGCGGTTTATTTCCAACCTCTCAGGAAGATGCCTACCTTTCGGCAAATTGATGAAGAAAGAAGCACCCTTCATATGGGACGAAGACTGTCAGAAGGCCTTCGAGCAAATCAAGGAGTATCTGTTGACTCCTCCAGTCTTAGGGGCACCCGTCAGAGGGAAACCCCTTATCTTATATATTGCTGCTATGGATGCCTCTTTGGGAGCTCTCCTAGCCCAGATCAATGAAGAGGGCAAGGAGCAGCCACTGTACTACCTCAGCCAAAAACTGATCGGGCCTGAGCATCGGTACGCTCCCATGGAAAAGATGTGCCTAGCTTTGGTGTTTGCTGTCAAGAAGCTAAGGCACTATCTCCTAGCCCACCGGGTGGAGCTCATCTCAAAATGCAACCCACTCAAGTTTCTGCTCTGCCAGCCTGTCCTCTCCGGTAGGCTTGGTAAATGGGCGCTTATCCTCATGGAGTTCGACATCACCTTCGTCCCACGCAAGGCGATCAAAGGACAAAGAATAGCGGAGTTCTTAGCAGCGCACCCCGTGCCAGAAGATTCGCCACTCAACTTTGAGCTACCCGACGAAGAGGTGTTAGTGCCTTCTCAAGAAATCGGGGAGTCTTCTGAAAAAGTCCCACTACAGATGGAGCCAGGCGTCCTCACCCTTGATCTCCCATATTGGGAGTTATATTTTGATGGTGCCTCTCGGACAATCAAAAGAGCTGGCGGCCTTACGGACTATGTCTCGGGTGCGGGGGTAGTCTTTGTGTCTCCACAAGGCGGTATCCTCCACAACTCTTGTGCTCTCATGAAGTCACTGACTAATAATGAGGCAGAGTATGAAGCGCTAATTATTGGGCTTCAACTGGCACTGGAGATGGACATCAAGTGCATCAAAGTGTACGGGGATTCTTAGCTCGTCATTCGACAAGTACTGGGCGTCTATGATGTCCGGAAGAAGGAGCTCATCCCCTATCACGCAGCCGTCATGAGGCTCAAAGAAAAATTTTACCTATTTGAAATAGGCCATGTCCCCAGAGGCAACAATTCTCAGGCTGATGCTCTTGCAAAGTTGGCGGCAGCCCTAAAACTCCCGCCTGAGGGAGAATTGAATATTACAGTCAGACACCGGAGGCTCATGCCAAGTGTGCTCGACGAAGAATCCGGCCTCACTGTGTATGAGGTCGACAACATTCAAGAGGAGATTGTTCCCGAAGAAGAAGATTGACGTGAGCCGATCATAAAGATAAAGAACGGCTGGCTCCCTCCTGACCGGGCTCAGAGGGTGCAACTGCTACGCAGGGCGACATCCTACTAGCTGATTGACGATCTGCTTTTCAGGCTCGTCCATGAAAAGGACCGATTGGTCCTCCTCCGTTGTCTTTCATCCAAGGAGGCCAAGACTGTCATGCATGAGGTTCACTCCGGATTATGCGGAGCTCACCAGGCAGGAGCCAAGATGAAGAATAGCATCAAGCTCAAAGGGTTCTACTGGCCCACCATGTACGAAGATTGCAATCAATACGCTCGTACATGCCATCAATGCCAAGCATTTGGCCCAGTCCCTCGGCGGCCACCTAACCCGCTCCATCCAACAGCGCCTACTTGGCCATTTGCAGAGTGGGGTATGGATATTGTGGGACCATTCCCACCATCGTCCCAGGGGCACAAGTTTATACTCGCTGCCACTGATTACTTCTCCAGGTGGGCGGAAGCCATTCCGCTACGGGAAGTTACGGGGGAGATAGTTGCTCGTTTTGTGCGGCACTATATCATATACAGATTCGGCACCCCCAGTCGGATTATATCCGACAATGGCACGCCATTCAAGAACAAGATGTTTATGCTCTCGCGGCCAAGTTCCATATTGATTGGAGAGCGTCGTCGATCTACAATCCCCAGGCCAATGGGTTAGCCGAGGCCTTCAACAAAACCCTCTGCAAGCTGCTATCCAAGATAGTAGGTGGCCGCAAGCGGGATTGGGGCGAGAAGGTCCACGAAGCCCTATGGGCCTACCGGACTATTTACAAAACCCCTACGGGATGTTCCCCTTTCTCCCTGGTCTACGGAGCTGAAGCAGTGATCCCTGTGGAGATCGAGCTAGCATCTTACCGTGTTGCTGTGCACGCCGGATTGCCAGGTCAAGACCAATCTGAAATTGAAAGAAGGCTCGAGGAATTGTCCAACTTGGAAGGTCAAAGACTCAAAGCCTATAAACACTTACAAGTGTATCAAGCTCGCATGACACGTGCCTATGATAAGCTGGTCAAGCAACGGGCGTTCAAGAAAGGCGACCTTGTCATGGTCAAAGAAAAGGAGGTTCTCGCGGGAAGATCCAGCGGCAAACTCCAGCCTAATTGGCGTGGGCCTTACGTCATTCAGAAGGTCTACGAAGGAGGGGCCTATACGGTCCTTGACCACAAGGGAGACAATCCCTTCCCTCCTCTCAACGGCAAGCATATGAAGCTCTACCATGCGCCACCGCAAGAGTTTCTGCAGCAGTCCTCACAGGACAATACCTCTCCTCAGTGAAGGTTCAAAAAAAAAAAATAAAAAAAAGAAAAGGGGTTAAAAATACTGATACCCCGGCGGACTCAGTCAGCCTTCAACGGTTGGCTGAGGGTAAAAAGGCCACAGACCCGGTCGAGGTGAAAACCCGAAAGGGCGCCTCGGGCAAAAATAGGCAACCCCTCGGTGTGAAAACCCGAAAGGGCGCACCGGAAAAAGCTAAAGGGGGCCAGCCTCGGCGAAAACCCGAAAGGGCGGTGAGGTTGGTAATGTGAAAAAAAATCCTCTCTCTGTCTATTCTATGGGTGGCTCCAAGTCAGTGACTCCACCTCATTTCGACCAAAAACATCATATTGATGCCATGGCTACGCCTTACATGTCGCCCTATGACACCTAGTCCTACTGGCATTCTGACGGTGTCATACTTTGTCCCATCGGGCTTGGCCTCTGCATGCCTCTCTCGGGCTGCCGACCCATTCTGTCTATCGGCTGTCGGGTTCAACTCACGTGTCTCTTCTGAGCAGTTAAACCCGCTTACTCTCTTGTCCCACTGGGACTGGCCTCAGTATGCTCTCTCGGGCTGCCAACCCTTCATGCCTTTCGGCTCATCTAACCTCCTTGGGATTGGTCTCAGTACGCCCTCTCGGACTGCCAACCCATCATGCCTTTTGGCTCATCTTATCTTTTTGGGATCTGGTCTCAGTATGCTCTCTCGGGCTACCAATCCATCGTGTCTTCTGGCACATGTCCCACCGGGTCTGGCCTCAGCATGTCCTCTCGGGCTGCCAACCCACCTACTCGCCTATCGGCTTTCAGGTTTGACTTTCACGTCCCACTAGGGTGGTCAAACCCATCTTTGTCCCATCAGGAATGGCCTCAGTATGCTCTCTCGGGCTGCCAACCTATCTCGCCTATCGGCTCTCGGATTTGACTCTCACGTCCCACTAGGGCTGTCAAGTCCACCCTTTTTCTTCTTCTGGGTCTGGCCTCTGCATGCCCCTTTCGGGCTGTCAACCCATCTCGCCTCTTGGCTTCAGACTTGACACATATATCCCACCGGGATCGCCAAGTCTATTCCTTTGTCCCCACGGGCTTGGCCTCAGTATGCTCTCTCGGGCTGCCAACCCTATTTGCCTATCGGCTCACGGATTTGACTTATACGTCCCACCTGGGCTGTCAAATCCCTTCCTTTCATCGTTTCGGGTCTGGCCTATGTATGCTCTTTCGGGCTACCAACCCATCCCGTCTATCGGCCTCCAGGTTTAACCCTCATGTCCCTTTTGGACTGTTAAATCAACTCCTTTGTTGTTCCAACCGGGCTTGGCATATGCACACCCTTTCGGGCTACCAACCCGTTTCGCCTTTCGGCTTACAGATTTGATTCATTCGTCCCACCCGGACAATCAAATCTACCCACTTGTCCCACATCTGCGGCACACACGTCCCTACGGGAGTGCCACCTTTTCCTCGCCTTTTGGCATTATAGGACCAAAAGAAAAAAGAAAAAAAAATTGGGGTTAAAAAAAATATTGATGCCCCAGCGGACTTGGTTGTTTCTGTTAGAAGAGCAATCAAGGGTAAAAAGGCTTTAACCCGGCTAAGGTGAAAATCCGAAAGGGCGCCTTAGGCAAAAATGGGTACCCCTCAGTGTGAAAACCCGAAAGGGCGCGCTGGAAAAAGCTAAAGGGGGCCAGTCCTGGCGAAAATCCGAAAGGGCGGTAGGGCTGGTAAAGTGATAAAAAAAAGGAAAAAAAGAGAGACATACATGCAAGAGGATGGAAGCAAAAAAAAAAACAGCTATGCTAAGCTCTATCCTTTATTCATTAGTGTCATCAAGGGAGCCCGAGACAAGCTCTCGGGGATAACTCAAATAAACAATGGAGCGTAAGGGCCCTATGTACAAGAAAGTGCCAGAGCTCGTCAACCACGGTGTGCGTCCCTCTGCAACTCCGCAAGGCGGGTCTCCTCCTGGATAATCTCCTCCCGAAGCTCCTCAGATCGGCGACGGCAGGCCTCCACCCTCGCCTGGACAACACGGTGCTCCTCAGCCGCCTCCTGGAGCTCTCTCTGCAGCTCCTCTACTCGGAGAGAGGTCCTCTGGCTATCCCCCTCGAAGCTCGCAAGGTGGAGGTCGGTCTCAGCTCTGGCGGCTTGAAGCTCACGCAGTCGCTCCTCCTGCTCTTGGACCCGTAGCTGGGCTCTCCGTCTCTGCTCCTGGGCCAGATGGAGGCGAGTAAACTCGCTCCATAAGCTCTCTAATCTCGCGGCCCATGCATCCCGGGGAAAACCCAGTCCGTGGTAGCTTCTGGTGAATACCACCAGATCGGCCCTCAAGGCCTCCACGGAGGGCAGTGGGTCTGCCCGGATCAACTGATCAAGACCCTGCAGGAGCTGGTCAGCGATGGCAACATGTAGCGCCGTCCCGAGTGCAGGAGCGTCAGGCCACTCAACTCCAAGGGCAGGGAAATCCAGGGGCGTCACGCCTGCTCCTTCTAGGGGCCCTGTTTGTAAAAAAAAAAAGGAGGGAGAGATTGTGAGTGTACCACCACAATAATGTCATAAGAGTAAGATTCCAAGAGTACAAATGTCAAGGACTCTTACTTGAAATAGTCTCACTCGCTGGGCTAGGCCCACGAGGAGATCCCTCCATAGGGACCAGTGGACGACCACCAGCAAGTGCCGGTCCCCGCTCTGTGGATGGTATAGGCGTCGCCGACCTCTCTGCAAAGAAGGCAAGGAACGGAAAATCTTAGCACTCCGGTCATACCAAAAAGCAGAATGGGCAATTCATATTTAATGAAGACATACCAGCATGCACAGGTTCCTCTTCTTCAATCACAGTGGGGTCAACCCCTGTAGTTGCCTCCATGGGAGAAGAGACAGCTGAAAGAAGACATCCACTTGTTATCACAAATGAAAGGAGTCTTGTTCGGTGAATGACAAAGTTCCTTAAGTTGACAACCATATACCTTTCGCTGTCGAATCAATGAAGATCGCGGCCTCGTCAGCGGTGCCTTGCTCTTCAGATGGCATGTGAAAGGAGCCTGGTATATGGTCTATCTCTGTGGGCCGAGGGAGGCTGCCCTCCTCCTGATGATCACCTGCTGTTTCAAAACAAAAACATCTCAGAATGTCAACATGCAGCAGTATGTGTGGCTGGAATGGTGTACAGAATATCTTTGTGCATACCTAAAGCCTGCACCCGGCCAGACTCTGCAATACCGGTAGTACCTGCCGGTAGTCCCATGACCAGGGACGATGCCTCCTTGCCAGGGATTGCAACCTCTGTAGTTGGAATTCCAACCCTTTCATCAAAAGCTGGCAGGTCAGCAGAAGAGCCGACCTCTATGAGCCTAGAAAGCTCGTCCAAATAGGGGGTTGTCTGAGCAGCTGTACGACAATGAGCAAGACAAGTTAGACAAGCTCATTATTTCATGCTCAGAAAGAAAAACAGGGATCTTAAGTCACCTGGGCTCATCCTGAGTTCGCCTCCTTCAGAAGAACTTAAAGAAGAAGAAGAAGAACTCCCGCTGGAGGAGGTGCTGGAAGTCTCTGTCCTTGATAAGGTGCTAGGGCCTCTCTCCCCTGAAGAACCGGACGGCGGAGAAGTCTCCTCGTCGCCAGAAGATCCCTTTCCCCCTTCAACGGCAGGGAGAGGGGTCTGAGCTCGTGGGGTCCCTGCAACGTGCAATGCTATATTAGTTAAAGCACATACTTCATCTGTTTGAAAGGAGGAATAAGGGAAGGTTAAATATGCAAGATGCCAACCTGCCTCTGGAGCAACAGAGCTCCCGCCTGTATCAAGTGCGGGGAATTGCCTGTTACAGGCACATAGTCATTGGCGAGGAAGTCCAATCCGTCAATGTCCACACTGATGTCAGGAATGGACTCGTCCACCTCCAACCCCGCCTCTGTGAACACATTTCCGGGGCAAGGAGAGAAGCTCGCAGTAGGCATAGCCTCAGGAGGAGCTGCAGCAACAAGAGGAAATAACAGTCAGATCACAACATCTTCAAAACAGGTTGCAATACTGATTGAAAACAAACATTCCCCATTCTTACTCGAGATCTCAGCTGGAGTAGGAGACTCCTCCTCAGGGCGCAGGCGAATAGTAGGCCGCGGATCACCCTCTGGGATATCGGTCCGTGGCCTCTTCCCGCGCCCCCGAGCCTCTGAGCTAGAAACATGGCCTGCAAGTAAAAAGAAAGGGTTGCATAAAATCAGCATATACCTGGATCCCCAATATGCCTCTCAGGCCTCAAAACGATCTGCTCAGTCTTCAAGCCAAGGGCCTTAGCAACCTTGCTCACAATGGTCCATATGGCATTGGGGGTGGTAGCCACCTCCAAATCTGAGATATACTCCAGGGGACCCGCACAGCCTACGGCATTCATGATGTGGATCCTCCAAGCTGTGAAGGCACTGCCTCCTAATGCCCCCTCTGGAACAGTTTCTGATAGTTGGGACTGGGTCTTCAAACCACAAGAGGTCTTCAGATCCTCCCACCAGGAGTAGAGGGCCAGAGGGTCAGGGTCTACCCTCCGACGGGCAGACCTAGAAGAAGAAACTGCAGCTGGGACACTCCGCAAGGGCTTCAAAGCCCCGGTGTACTGACTCCTGTCAACAGGGATCGAGAGTCCATCCGCCCTCCAACGGGTCTCAATCTCATGAATGGCCTTGGCGGCCCCAGAAAAATGAGATCTGATGAACGCCGCATCTAGAAACAGTGGAGGCAGATCCTCCTTCTTCAAGCGCCGTTCCTCTGCAGCTCGAATAGTATCAGCTCGCTGCCTGAAAACAAGGCTGAGCTTAAACCACCAGCGCGCATAGTGTATATCAAAGAAACCTCTGCGTGTCTGTGCTGGAATGGGATACTCCTCCTTCACCTCCCGGGAAAGGAAGTCATGCCATGAAGCCGCCACTAGATGCACATCCCTCTGTCTGTACTGCCGAACGGCAAAGGGAAAATCTGCATGCTGAGGTATCGATTGGTCGTACCCAAAATTCCTGGCAAATCTGTGCGGGTAATATGGCTCAAGCACCGCCATACTGGAACGGCGGTAAACCAGAACGCTGGGTCGAACACAAATAACCCAATCGACCAATGCATGGTCGGAGGGTAAAGCCCAGGAAGATAGCCTGCAGACAACATTGTCACCCTGTCGCTCCGTGTATGGGCGGAATGAGCGAGAGCTGTGATCGAACTCCAGACTCTCATCCCTCCTAGTATGGAGGAAAGACAAGGTACGACGAGCACTGGCAAGCTGCAAAATTGAGTCCTGCTCCGGATGACCAGCAAAAGCAAAAAGAAGTGGCGCTGCTGGGTTATCCACCGGGGTCCTCTGTGATAATTCTGGCAAGAACAAGCCGGCCCATGCACTCAGATAGTGGGTGGGCATCAAGATATGCTTATCTCTAGGAGATGAGTGTGAAGTCAATGTCCCAAGACTATGAAAGATGTTCGCCAATGCGGCTGGAGCAATGGCGAGCCTGCGCCCACAAGCCAACAAACAAGCCGGGTAGATCACCTCTGCCCGCAGAATCCCCTCCTCTCCATGAGGGATCACAAAGCTGGCCAGCCAGTAGGCCAGGTAGGCTGCCAGATAAGTCAGTGGCGGCAGCTCCCTCGAATTCCACCCCCGTGTCGGAGCGGGTAAGTGGCGAGGGTGTGAAGCAAAGCGGAGCTCGACCTCGCGGCACTGCTCCCAAGACATCCCCGAGGTAGCAAACTCCTCGTAGAAACAGTACGGACCGCTGTAGAAATGTGTGACCCATGCATTCAGAGTCACCCTCGGCGTCCGTACAGCTTTCTCCTTGCCCACGAGGGCCAGGTCCCTCCAAGTCTTCATCAGATATCTGAAGCAATATGGCATGTAATAATGGCCTGCGCCGTCCGAAGCACTCAGATGCAAATCGTCCAGGCATATCTCCTCGTATGGCTGTCCGCAGACTGGGAGGCCAGAAATCCTGTGGAAGGCCCACAGGTCTAGTGAAGTCTCCCCCTCAGCAGTCATGAAAGTATTCCAGCGCCTGTTAAATCTCTCAGCTAGAGCCTGGACCAGTCCGGTGTGGCAGGGATAAGAGTACAAAGCTGCCGTCACGGCATGACGTATGCCTGCCCGGTCAAGTGCTGTCCTGTAAACTAGCAGCACACCCCACAGCCACTCTGTGGCGCCACGTCGATAACAATGGGAAGGGACAACAGCCCATCCCCCGTACCAGCTCGGGGTCCTCTGTGCCAAGATCCTCTCTAGCATGCAATTAGCCTCATAATCATCATGTGAGCAGGCTGCGCCGGTGGGAGTCAGAAACATCCCGTCAATAGCAATATCCACGGCCCTGTGGTGCCCGGCCAGATGCCAGGTGGCTGGCGAAGATAGCGCCGTCCTCACGGTAAAACTGTCAAACTCCTTGAAGGAGCCAAGACTCCTCTGGTCAGGGAACTGTCGCTGACGGGCAAAGCCCTCTGGGAAGCTCGGATAAGAAAAGCTGCAGGTGCTATGCATACTGTCCCGCTCGAGCAAAATGGCCCGCTCCAGGCGGCGCCTCTCCTCGGGAAGCCGAGGATCGTCAGTCTCTACTCCAGGCGGTATGAAACTCTGGATGAAAGGGAGAAGGTGACAGTCCAGCGGAAAGTGGGGCGGGTAGCCGCCCGACCGGTCATAAGTATACCGTCCGAGCCCCCGTGTAATCCGGGAGACGTCAACAACGCCACCGGTCGTGGTAGTCTCTCCAATTGGGCCCTCAGCGACCCAAGCAAATCCGCGGTCCACTGCGTCAAAGTCCTCTGGAGTGATGCTGCGAGGAGGGAATGGTGGCATAGGCCTGTCCGTCCTCCGTACATAATGATCATCTCCACCGCTGGTCCTGGACCTCTGGGAAGTCCCTCCGCTCCGTCTGGAACGAGCCATGTCTGCAAAAGCTGCAAAGCCAAAAGCAGAGAAAGCATTGTCAGTTAAACCAGCATACGGACAACATCAAGACTACAGAAAGTCACACAAAACTCCAGCATGCCTATGAGCCCGGAGACTGACATAGAAGCAACGGAATGCACGGGCCGTCCGCCCCCACCTTCGGTTTGGACGCATGTCCCGTGGGGGGCATTTGTTGCACCCATAATTTATCGTGCTAAAGATTCGGGATTTTAATCCCGCATGTGACAAGATTTCGGAAGCGGTGTATCACCCTCCGATAGGATATTCCTACACGGGGTACCTTGTTCGGCGTATCGCCGTCCCGTCGGATATTCCTAAGCTTACAGCTTTGTAGCCCACATGTCGTGGCGATATAAATCCCTCGGGGGATGGCCACCAACCAAGCACAAGCCACAATGATCGTCAGGATCACGTGGTTATATTAAAAATCCCTACGGGATTAAGTCCCTGCCTTCCGGACGTGTATCCCCAAGCGAGGAACACTTCTACAACAACGCAGGAGATGCTGAAGAAGGTCTACGTACCAAGCACAACGTCCCTCGCACGTGTATCACAAGGCACGGACAACAACTCGTCCTCCCGCAGCGGCCTACGGCCCGAGGAAGACGACAAACGAACAAGGCGGCGTTCCCTCTCGTTGTTCTTCACAAGAGACGGCGAAAACCCGGAGTTTCAGAGCCTCGAGCCTCCTTTTATGGAATCCGCGCGAGAAGTAGACCTGTCCGGGGGTGGAGGGACCCGTCCGGGGTCGCCCTTACCTGGACGGGTCCGCCCGGGGTCGGACGCACCCGGGCGGGACCCACCCGGGGTCCGCGACCCCGGGGAGTTCCCCCTCGGGGTGCGCGCGGCCCGGGTGGGGGCCACCCGGAGTCCGCGACCCCGAGGAGGTCCTCCCCGGGGCGCGCGACCCCGGGTGGGACCCACCCGGGGTCCGCGACCCCGGGCAGGCCCTGCCCGGGGGCTCGCGACCCACGGGAGGTCCCCCGGGGGTCCGCGCCTCCCCGGGTGTCCGCGACCCCGGGACGGTCCAGGACCGTCCCGGGGACCTCCCACCCCCGGGAGGTTCCATTCCCGCGCGCGGACTTAAACCAATTTGAAAATGGGACCTCCCCGGGGTCATTTTCATCCCGTTGAACCCGTACGGGGTCGAACACTCCCGGGGAGGTTCCCCCACTTCTATAAATAGACCCCCAGAGGTCCAAAAGAAGACAGAGAGAGCACTACACAAGTGGCAACCTACGGAAGACACTTGAAGCATTTGTTCGTTTGTTTTGGTCCGTGTGGGGTAAGTCCCCGGGTCTTGTATTTATGCCCCTACGGGGTATATTTACGTTTATGCCCCTCAGTGGGCCATGTTTGTAATTATGCCCCTCAGCGGGCCACGTTTGTAAGTCTTTACGTCTCGGGACGACCAAGTCTTGTATTTCTGCCCCCTATAATGGCGAAATTACAAAAATATCCTTCCCGGGATTGTAAAAGATCGAAGTCCTGTAATTTGCAGTTATACCCTGCAATCTCTTGTAATTGGGACTACGTCCCTATCTCCCGCTCTAATGCGGACTTTTGTACAGTCGACAACTCGCCGACAACTCATGTACTCACTGGAATTATAAAAGCATTCAGCATGTTTTATATGTTACCTCGGGTGGGAAAATTATAAGAAACCCCCCCCGACTTTGGAAAATTGTGTATATACCCCTCCTTCGGCCAAATTGACAAATGTGTGCCTTCCCTGAAGCTCCTTGTCATTCCTTCAGTCCGGAAGTGTTGTCAGTTCAGTCCAGCACTCGGGTATCATCTCAAACCTAGGTTTAGGGTCTGGTAGAATTACCAAAATACCCCTGTAACCTAAACATGGCCTCAGAGCCCTTGAAACCCTCCAGAAAGAGCCTCAGCGCCTTGGGGAGTTAGAGATCCAGTTTCACTTCCATTCCAGCCCAGAAAATTTCATAAATGTCCCTGGCCTGGAAAATTACCAAAATACCCCCGGGGTCTAGAAAACTTCCCTTGCTTTAAAAATGCCTATGGCTTCCGCATATTTGCGCCTCTATGCCTAAATCTTAGGGTTTTGCTCAGACCTAGCCCTAATCTAGTTGTTTCTATGTGTTGGTGGTAAAATGAGTGGTCATGGAGAGTCTCTCGAGTGAGTTTGCCCTCCACATCAGAACCTCTGTAGAAGTCTTTTGGGACCTCTTTGACAGTTAAACAAAGGTGTTCGGACGTTAGGCCGATATAAATCAACACTGACTCCGGTCAGTGGGGAAAGGTCCAGCACTCGAACCCAAATCGTCTGATACTATGCGCATCCACGGAACCCTCTCTACGCAGAGGAGTGTTTCTTTTCAAAAAGAACGAAAATCTACCTTTTATCTACGATAAGAGTATTTCTTAGATTTTTTCCGTGTCTCACACTCGGCCAAGCGTCTTCGACCCTATTTCCAAGGGCACTCCATCATCGTGCTAATCGGCGAACTATTGAAGAGGATCCTCGCCCACCCTGAAGTTTCGGGACGTCTCGTCAAGTGGGCCATCATGCTCGGGGCCTACGATATATCGTACCGGCCCCGCTCGGCTATCAAAGGACAGGCGCTCGCCGACTTCATCGCTGAGAGCACCATCCCGGCCGAAGAAAAATCTCCGTCCGTACCCGGGCCAACCTGGGAATTGTTCGTCGACGGATCCTCCAACTCGGCCAGGAGCGGCGTTGGGATCCTCCTGAAGTCCCCCGAAGGAGCAGAGCTGCAATACGTCTTGAAGTTCAACTTCCAGGCATCCAACAACGCCTCCGATAATGAAGCCCTTTTCTCGGGAGCCCGCATGGCCTGGCGGTTGGGGGCTGAGCGAGTCAGAATTGACACTGACTCCCAACCGGTCGCTAGCCAGGTCAACGACGATTACGAAGCTCGGGAAGCACCGATGGTCAAATACCTCCAACTGGTCAGTACCGTGGCACAACAGTTTGAGAGGTTTGAGGTAGTCCGAATAGCTCGGAAGGAAAACTCCCTAGCGGACGCCCTCTCTCGGCTGGCCTCCTCTCTTGACCCCGAAGGTACTCGATCGGTCCTTCTCGAAGAGCTAGAGCGACCGGGCACTGATTCGGAGCTCATGGCTGTTGACTCGGCCTCCCCAAGCGACTGGCGTACCCCCCTATCTGTCATGGCTCCAAGACTCTCAGGAGCCTCCCGACCCTCGGGAAGCCCGGAGATTGAAGTACCAAGCTCGACGATTCGTCATTCTGGACGACACTTTATACCGCAGATCCTTCTCCGGTCCCCTCCTGAAGTGCATCAGTGCTGACGAAGCCAACAGAGCGATCCAAGAGGTTCACGAAGGCCTGTGCAGAGCGCATCTAGGAGGAAGGTCGCTCGCCAGAATCTTGCTTCGGCAGGGTTACTGGTGGCCCACTCTGCAGCGCGACTGCTCAACCTACGTACAACAGTGTGACCGATGCCAGCGGTTTGATCACTTGGTCCATCAGTCGGCAACGGAGCTCGTCACCCTAGTCGAGCCTTATCCTTTCGCTCGGTGGGGGATCGACATCCTTGGGCCGTTCCCTACGGCTCAGGCCCAGAAGAAGTTCGTCATCGTCGCCATCGACTACTTCACCAAGTGGATCGAGGCCGAAGTCACAGCTAGGATCACTGAGACAGTTGTCTGGAGTTTCGTCTGAAAATCGATCATCTGTCGCTACGGCATCCCCCGGGTGATAGTGAGCGATAATGGCCGGCAATTTGATTCTCGTTATTTCCGAGACAGATGTGCCGACTTAAGCATTCGTAATCACTTCACTTCGGTCGCCCACCCTCAGGCTAACGGGCTGGTCGAAAATGCCAATAAGACCATGGATGGCAGTATCGGCCGAAACCGAAACCGAAACGGGCCTTGTCACTGTAGCAGTCCGAAACCGGACCGAAACCGAAACCGGACCGAAACCGGACCGAAACCGACCGAAACCGGACCGAAACCGTCTGGTTTCGGCCGAAACTAGACCTGCTCAATACATTTTTTACCTTTTCTGACTGTTTTGAACCGGTTTCGGCCGAAACCGAAACCGAAACCGAAACCGATACGTATCGGTTTCGGTACCGGCCGAAACCGATACCGAAACCGATACTACCATCCTTGAATAAGACTATCTTGAAAGGCATCAAGACCAGGCTCGGCAAAGCCAAGGGCAGCTGGCTCGAGGAATTGCCAAGCGTACTTCGGTCGCACAGAACGACTCCCAGAACGGCAACTGGTGAAAGTCCCTTTCAGCTGGTGTACGGCACCGAGGCCGTGATCCCGTTGGAGATTGCCAATCCCTCCCTCCGAGTAATCTGTTTCTCGCCAGAGGCAAACGACCAGAAACCGCTCGAAAACCACGACCTAGCGGATGAACTCCGAGAGATTGCCAGCGTCCGAGCAACGGAATATCAACGCCGCCTTACTCGATACTACAACACCAAAGTCCGAGATAGACACTTTCAACCGGGAGACTTCGTTCTCAGGAAAGCCGAAGCCTCTCGACCACTTGAGGCGGCGGGCAAGTTATCCCCTAATTGGGAAGGCCCCTACCGAGTGGTCGAGATGCTCGGGAAAGGAGCATACCGGCTATCTACTAGGAAGGAGAACCCATCCCTCGGACATGGAACACGACTACACTACGCAAGTTCTATTTCTGAACACCGAGCATTGTGTAAGCAACATGAACAAAAGTTTTGATGCGGGACGGGACCACGGACACGACAAGCTCGCGATCGTCCCTTAACGAGGGAAGCGTTGGATGTGCGCGGTTGAGAAACCGGCAATGAGCTAGGGTGGTCGGCTCTCTTTTGCGCCCGGATCGGGTCACGGGATGGCTTCGCTCTCTCTCGCAGCAGTGATATTATAAATTGAAGGCGAGCTAGGTATCCCTACACATGCTCTCTAGCAGCGGCATATAAAGCATATAAAGAATTAAGCTAATGCCAAGTGTAAGGGTGAAGGCGATACCTCCACGCTCTCGGCGTGGCGAAGACGGCACCCGGCCAAAGCTCGTACTCCCGGGAACTTAGTACATTATGTTTACAGCAGTACAAATAAGCCCACTTCACGCAGGGAGGTAAAGGGCGACACAAGTGGGCCCGGGAGGACCAAGTTCGGGTTGACGGGCGGTTTCGGGCAATGCTTCGGCTTCACGCGTACTCGTGCTAGTGGGGGCCCACGTATTGACCGGAGGGGTCGTGTGGGGCCTGATGACTCCTCTGTTGTGAAGACACCTGGAAAGCGTTCCCCTGGGATGGCGAGCTGCTGGAATGACCGCCGGACGCCGGGCGGCCCTCGGACGACGCTCGCTGGGAACTCGGCCACGAACCTGAAAGTTCTGTTTGCAGGCGTGCGACTCGGAGAAAACTGCTGCTGCGATCAGTCCCGTCGTCAGAATGCGACGAGATTAGCGCCGTTGGAAAGCTGACTCAGAATACTTCGACGTAGGGGTCTTCAAAAAAAATAATCAGATCTGTATTTCTGATCATGTATTTTACAAGCTTGCTGGAATCTGGCCACAACTGCAGGGGCAGGTTCTGACTTCTCTGAAGATCGACGTTGACCGGGGAGAAGACCTCCGAATCTGGAAATGATTTCTTCAGCAAAGTTGAAGGACTCTGAGAGAGGAATCCGGGACTATTTTTGTTTTTTTGATTGGAGAAGAAATGGATTTTCTGGGATTTTTTAACTAGACCTGGGTCGGATCTGGGAAACTGTGGGCAGACTGTTCTTGGGAACTTGGACGGTTTTTGTAAAATACTTCGAGGGTGAACCAAAAATTAAGAAAATTCCTGGCGGTAGAGGGATGTGGACAGAACTCCCAATAAATTTGGGGGACCCAACAAAAATAAAAAGATGGTTCGAATGGGGTAAACTCAGAGCTGATGAACAGTAAACAGAACCAGGACAGATCTGGAACTTGGACTTGGACGAAAATCAAAAAATAGCTAAAGGATGAATTTTGACGTGATTTTTTTTGTGGGGATAAGGGTTCTAGAGGGGAACCAACCCTGAAAGTTTGAGCTTCAGAAGATGAAGGGAGTGATAGCAGAAATTCGGAGAAGAGGAACCTGTCCTAAGTGGACAGAACCACCGAAACCGTTGGCAACGACGCGTCGGCGGCGAGACGATGGCGGCGGCGATCACCGGAGTTGCTTCAGATGCTGGAGGGGATCAAGGGGGAAGGGGTTACACTCTAGAAAGGGGAGAGGGGGTGGAGGAACCAGGGAGAGAGAGGGGAGGGGCGCAAATCTCACTTGGGGGCAAATGCCTATTTTCTCTTCATTAATTGCTTCAATATGAAAAATACAACCTTATATAGGATGCCAACCAAACTCAACCTCAACCCTTGGATCTAGGGGTTTGGATTGAAGGGCTGGGATACAATGTGAATCACACATTTAATACATTAGTTTAATCTAATTTGACCATACTTATTCAACCTTGGACTAGATCTATTCAAACACCACCTAAACCACAACTACCATGCCTAATAAGACAAGGAACCTTGCGCCCCCTTCCATGGGCCAAGGCCATTCATGGGCCAAGAGCCTCCCATTAGATCATGCTAGACTTGGGCCACTCCCACTTAGATGGCCCATGAGAGAGTGGAACCCAATTTGGGCCTTAAGTGTCTTAATGACCCACTATGAAGTAACACTCTTAATGGACTCTACTAATGGCAACCTAGCCTTGGACTTGACATAACAAATGGCCCATTGGCTTGATATAAGCCTTACAAGGATGGCCCAAATGAAAGAAATCAAAAATTACATACACTTCAAGCCAATACAACCCATAATACACACCAATCCAAGCCAATACACAAAATACAACTCATAAGCTCTTGATGTCCTCATCAAGTTTCCTTTCCTCTTTTATTCAAACAACTTGCTTGTACATCAGAAAGGTCGAAGCCAAGACAATACATGTCGAAAAAGCAAAAATCCATCTGGCGCCGCCGTACGAGCCCATCGCTCGGCTGACTCGGTTGGCCTTCCCGCGTCCAGCCACTGACTCTGCTTCGTGCAGAAACTGGCTCGGATTAAGGGTAGTCGACCCCGTTGGCTCGGGTAACTCGGAACGAAGGTGACAGAGGGATCAGGAAGGAGAAGGCCACCTTCCAAGTTGAACGAGGAAGATGAAGGCCTCCTCTCTGCCAACTCTTTGGAAGGAAGAGAGTGCAGGCACCCTTCAAAGAGTGAAAAGGGGGGGGGGGGAGAAAAAGAAACCAGCAGAGCTGGACGAGGAGGCAGGGGAAAGCCCGAAAAGGAGGGAGCTTAATTGTTTTCCCCCTCCCCTCGGGATGGAGTCGGTAGGTCAGGGACAGCAGTTCGACATGCCCCATCATGTCGAACCTTCTTCCCGAGTAACCTCTCCGCTAGTGCCGCTGGAACTGATAAAAGAGGGCGACGTGCTTCCACACGTCGAACCCCCTTCAAACCTGCCCGCCGGTCGTCGAACTCCCTTCAAACCCGAAGCAGCAAGGACTCTCTGCCCTCCATCATCGACAACTTCGTCTTCCAGAACGTCTTCCATGCTTCAAATTCGACGGCACAATGCTTCGTGAAGAAGGAGAGAGGAAAGACTGTCAGAGAAAACCCTAAGCGATGGAGAGGGAGAGACGCCCTTCAGACCTTTTATAGGCGAAGGGAGGTTACTTGCCTTAAATGATTCTCCCCTCGAAAACACGCTAAAGGGACTTCTCCCTACGAACGGTCACCTCAGACTCCTCGGTTCCATCCCAGCGGGACACACGAAACGGCCGGGCAGTTAAAGCATGAGAAAACGGAAAGACACCCTGTCAGACAACCGCCCAACCATCATGCGAGATTCACGCAGAAGGTATCAGCACTTTCCAACTACTGCAGATATGTTGGCCAAACTATTGCAATGGCGATACAAAAGAGTTAAGTTTTCATCATAACGCTATTGCCTTACGTTTTTTTCCCTTTGCACAACAAGAGAAGTTTTTTCTTCATAAAAAGGAAAAACATAGAAGGAGAAAAAGCAAAGCAAATACGTTAGGCCTCTGGCCCACCCTGAGGCTCGGAAGTGGAAGGCTCGGACGGTCTCTGCCCTCCGCACCCTCGGCGACGGCCGACCCTGGCACTGACCCCACCGGCGTGGGAACTGCCTAGGTTACACGCCCTCTCGAGGTATCCGGAGTTGGCGACCCCTCGGACGAAGAGTCCCCCTGATCTCCTTCCTCCGACGCCGAACCAGAGGAACCGGAGGATGACAAATCCGAGTTAGCATTGCCCGGACGGAAAATTGATTGTCTCGGACGCCTGCTCCTCCGCATAAGAGATGGCCCGGTCATAGCCTTGCTTGAATCCCTTGCGGATGCCCCGGCGAAGTACTGACTCATAGTAGGGGAGGGCAGCCTCCTTGAGGTCGCCCCAGTAGGCCTCCGAGCGTTTGTATTGCTCGAGTGCCTCCGCTCCGGCCGATTCCACCCTACCAGCGAGTTCGGCCTTCTCCCGCTCCGCCTTGGCCAATCTCCACTCTGCCTCGGCTGACCGCTTCTTCGCCTCGGCCCGATCAGCCTCGGCTTCCCGCCGAAGGCGCATGGTTTCCTCCGCCCGGCCCAATAGCTCGGCGCGCTCGGCCTCCCACTGGCCGTCTAGCTCGGTACGGGCCACGCGCTCCTCATCCAGAAGCCGACTCTTCCTCTCGAGCGACTCGCGGGCCCGAGCCAGTTGTTCAGACAACGACCGGGCATCCGCCTGGCTCACCCTCGCCAGCTCCTTGACTGCGGAGAGCTCCCTTCGAAGCCCGTCACGCTCCTCGGTGAGTTGAGCCACCTTCCTGTCAGACCCACCAAGGGTCCAGGCAAGGGTCGCCCGCTCCGACTCCGACCGAGCGTAAGCTTCAGCCAGAGTGGCCCCCATCTGGGCCAAGACCAAGCCACCCTCCATAACCAGCTCGAGGGCCTGTCTCCTCCCTTCACCACCTTCGCTGCTATGCTGCAACACGCCCGATACAGAGGGCCCTGGATGCCCAGCCTTTCCAGAGCCTCCGAAATAGGGCCCCCCCTCCGAACGGTATCCCCTCGGGAGCCCCGCCGGCCGGCCTAGACCGAGCCGCTGCTTCATCCGCCCCTCTTGCTTCAGTCGGTCGGGGCTGTGTCACCGCTCCTCGCGACCCCCCGACCTTGACCGACTCGGCCCCTGCGCCGCCACCCGGAGCGTCGCCCGCCTCGATTGGCGCCCTAGTCTCGGCCGCGGTCCCAGAGTCGCCCGCTTCAACTCCGGCCCCCTCGGTTCCTGCTGAGGGGAGAGCCGATCTAGCGCCACCGCCACCAGTAGAAGCGGCCCCGGCCCCCTCGGCTCCTGCTGAGGGGAGAGCCGATCCAACGCCGCCGCAAGCCTCTGCTCTTCTGTCGTGTCCTCACAACGCATCAAAGAGCCCCAAAAGCAAGCGCGAAGGAGAGCAAAAACCCTAAAAACGGAGGGAGTCCGGAACGACAACAAGCGCACAACGCCTATATTCCCACGCGGAAGGCGGCGCGTCGTTCCGACCTCCGAGAAAAGGGGGCCCCTTCATTTCAAATCCGTCAGGATTATCATTATTACGGGTCCAGGTGACCATGACACGTGGCTTCTTAACACCGCCAGATCTCCACCCACCCGAGCCACGCTGGTCCAAAACCCTAACGGCTACTCTTCCGAGCCTACCAAGGCTCGGGAGTAGGAGGGGGACAAGTGGAGAGGGGGGTTTCTGTAGCCCATCTAAGAGCGGCCGAACCAGGTCCAGCAAGACCAAACGAGGCCCAGCTCATCTAAGTGACAGCCCCACAGGGCCCACTTAGCATAAAAACCCAATAAGATCACTCGGGATCAAGCCCTTCCTCGGCGGCCATTAGGCTCGGAAGGCCCGAGCGTCTGTCCGGTCGGAGGAAGACCCAAGCCCGACCTATCCCCCTCGCCGGGATAAAGGCTAGCGCCCCGCGCCCACTCCGACCGAGCCTCACCCGAGCTATGCCGATCGCCCGGATAAGGGTTGGCACTCTTCATGCTTGGGTCGACCGACGATTGCTTATCCACGCTGTCGTTGAGAGCCCTTTATGAGCAGGAGTTCACAAAGATAAGGGACCCACGAGTCCTCAAGGTTATAAAGATCCCACGATGAGGACGTAAAGAGCCCACGTCGAGGACGTAATCCCCGCCTGGAACTCCTCAGCTTACGGGACTATGAGACTAGCGCACTATTTAAACCATGGACTCCCTCCAGCAAACGGTAAGACCTACACACGCCTAAAACTCCCTGAGCAGGAACCACTTCACCACCTTGGTGGAGATGGATCTCGCGCGTCTCCTTCCTTCTCCCTTCATAGCTTCCATCACTGCTCTACTGACTTAGGCATCGGAGGGTTTACCCTAGGGAACCACTCTTGGGCCCCCTGATCTATTTCCCTTCCTTGCAGTTCACTGATCGGTGATCATCTCCCCAGCTCAGGACTAGCGCGAGATCGCCCCTCTTCAGGTCTTGTTCTTTTTGAAAAGAAACATTCTCCCTCTATATGTGGAGGTTTATTCCGTGGGTGCGCATAGTATCAGACGATTTGTGTTCGGGTGTTGGACCTCTCCCCACTGACCACAGTCAGCATTGATTTACATCGGCCTAACGTCTGAACACCTTTGTTTGACTGTCAAAGAAATTCCAAAGTCTTCTATAGGGGGTTCTGATGTTGAGGGCAAGCTCATTTGGAGGGCTCATAATGACCACTCATTTACCACCGACCAACGGAATGATTGAGTTAGGCTTTCAACAGAGGCCCCTTATATTCAGGCAAAACCCTAAATTTAGGAGTAGGAAAAAGATTGTGTAAGCCTTAGTCGCGGGAGGTTTTCTGGACCCTGGGGGTATTTTGGTAATTTTACACTTCCAGGGATATTTTGGTAATTTTACCAGGTTAGGGATATTTCTGAAATTTCCGTGTTGGAAAGAAAGTAAGATAAGACCACTGACTTCCTAAGGTGCTGAGGCCATTTATGGAGGGTTTTAAGGGTTAATAGGCCTCTTCTAGGTCACAAGGGCATTTTAGTAATTTTACCAAACCCTATATAGACCTAGGGTTGAGACGACACCTAAGTGTAGGATTGGGCTGACAATATCCTCAGACCAAAGGGATGATGGCTCACACATGTCAACTTGACCGCAGGAGGGGTATATGTGCAATTCCCACAAGTCGGGGGTTTTCTTATAATTTTCACGATCGGTGTACAAAGAAAATTTGTGAAGTAAATCAAGTACATTCATGGCCCACATGGATACAAGAGTTGTCGGCGAATTGTCGACTGTACATGACAGTGGTCTGCACTAACGTGGGAAGTAGGGGCGTACCCCAATTACAGGAAATTGCAAGGTAGAACTGCAAATGATAGGACTTTTGTTTCTCGCGACCTCAGAGAGGACATTTTTGTAATTCCCCCGTCATAGGGGCAGAACTACATAATGCGGTCGCTTCAGGGCGTAGAAACTTACAAACACGGGCCGCTGGAGGACATAATTACAAAAGCACCCATTAGGGGCATATACACAAGACTTGATGACTTACCTCTCACAGGCCACCACAACAAACGAAATCCTTGCGTGCTGGTTGCTCGGTGCTTCGTAGATTCTAGATGTTGAGTTCGGACCCTTGGGGGTCTATTTATAGAAGGTGGTGAACCCACCCTGACAAAACCGTGAGGATTTACCTCAATTCTGACAAAAAAGTGAGTTTTAGCCTCAATTCTGACAAGGTGGGGTTCAAAAACCGTTTTTTTTGTCAAGGTGGGGTGGCCCAAACCCTTTTTCACCCCTCCTTTTTTCTTTTTTTTTTTTTGAACACAGGACCCGGGGGGTCAGTTCAACCCCGTTGGCTACCAGCGGGGTGGACTGACCCCCCCCCCCCCCCCCCAAATGACCCCGTGGCCCCCCTTTTGGCCCCTCTCCGTGCCTTTTCGCCCTTTTTCTCCCACCCTTGGTCAAGGAGAAATCCCATATCAAAAGAAGAGGGAGGTGACCATCGTCTTATGATCACCATTGGCCAGGGAGGTGGCCGGAACCCCCTGGGGGGGGAGAAAAGTGAGGTGATATCCCAGGGGCTTGTTCACCTCGAGGAGGTCCCTTTTCAATCCGGGCTTGGAAATTCCCAGGCTTGCTGAGGTTGCTGTCTACTCACTACTCACCCCGGGGAGGTTCTGCTAGGCAGGTCTGCGGACTGTCCACCTCGGGCTTATTGTGTTGCCGTCCGGGAAGGTTTACAGGCTATCCATCCCATCCCGAAGAGGTTCTGCACCCCAGACAGGTACATGCTTATGTGTGTTGACCCCCGGTAGGCTGGCAGGTTTTCACCCCTCTCCAGGAGGTCCTTGCTGCTGCACTTTCACCCTGAGGAGGTCTGGCAGTTCCGGGGTTGTTCCACCACGGAGAGGTGGTTTCACGTTCACCTCGGCTGTTGTATGCTCGGAGGTAGAGGGAGGGTGTGCCTTATTGCTGCAGGGTTCTGAGCCACTGCTATTTCATCACGCAGGTAGAGGTGGAGGGTCTGCCTTGTTGCTGCAGGGTCTGAGCCGCTACGGCCGGCTACCCTGGGCGGGTGCTACTGCTGTTGCTGGAGGCCACTCCAGACAGGTCCGTTACTGCTGCTGCTACTGTCCACCCTAGAGAGGTGGCATGAGGAGTAGGATTGCTGTGACATGGGGGAGGTCTAGTCACCCCATTCGAAGCCCCCCTCGAGAGTTCTGGTCACCCCTTTCCGCAGTGGTGAGCTTAAGCAATATCTCACCCCCACATATTGTGACTCCCTGCTTCAAGAAAGGATAGGAGTTTGTCTCGAGGTAATTTGTAGTAAAAAATTACTGCCAACAGCTATCCTCCGGCTACATTGGTGGATGCAGTGGAGGGGTTTTCCCCTAACCCTCCAGCGAGGCGGTTTAGGGTGGTCTTTGAAAGCATCCCTATGTTCCTCTGTGAAGGAGCGGTGGGTTTCATCGCTCGGAGCTTTGGGAAGGTCGAGTAGGGTTCTCCAGTTTTTCGTCCGGTGGGCTCCAAGATGACGTTGGTGGTGACTCTGTAGGTGCCCTCTCCAGCGGCCATCCTGGCGGTGGTGTCATTGGATCTCGCTGGAGTCGCCGTGGTTCTGCGGGCTTTGGATCGAGGACGAGCTTCCGCAGCAACTGCCGTCGGGGTTAGGGCGACCAGGGGGATTGCCAGAGGTTGACGATGTATGGACCATGGGGGCGAGCGTGGGCTGTTCCTATTAGAACACACCAACTGGCTCGGCCAGGGGTCCGAAAGATTGAGTGCGACGGCCCGTGGATGGGGTGAGCGGCATAACCGCTAGTTTGGCTGGTCACCGGGTTGTCGGGTCCCCTCCACAAACACGCCACTTATCCGATTCCATCACTTCGCTACGTATCAGGTCGCTCGGCCCCGAGAACCACCGTCTCCCCCGCCTGATTGTTACTGGTGCTCAGAGGCTTCATCTCGTTGTCCCGCCGGCGACTCTTCTTCACGTAGGGATGCCGTCCGTCCCTTCGCCGTCGGCCTGCGTTCTGCCTCATCTGGTGGTCCCTCCTCCCTCTGCCAGGTTCCAGGGGGAAGAGCACTCCCAGAGACGTCTCTTTTCAGTCCCTGTGGAGAGGGACAGGCATCCTCTTCTCCCTCCGTAGGCGGTGAGGAACTCAGCGGAGGCCTTGGCTCTTCTCTCCCCCTTGCCCCAAGGCTTGGGGGCTCTTCTCTCCCCCTTGTCCCAAGAGATTGGGCACCGCCAAAAGAGTGCTCTGGAGCCCTCTCAAGGTTGTGCTTTTGCAGATTGGGAGGCCTCTCAGATGAAGGGAGCCCTGCTCCTTCGTGAGACTACCCCCGTAGATGATCTGCCACCTGGGTTGTCCAGGGAACATGATGTGGGCTCTGCTCTCCCTCTGGTCCAGGACCCCCCTCTTGATGCAATGCTTTGGTTGATGGGGGATGGCACTGATGGTGGGGGGGGGGGGAATTGGTGTTGCAGGAGGGGGAGGCGACGCGTGGGCGTAACATGCTGGGGGTTGAGGAAGTGAGAGAATTGCTCATCGAAGTTGAAGATTTGGTTATGGAGTGTGATAGGGGGGTTGCAGACCAGGTCAGGATCTCCTTTGAGGCAACGGAGAAGGACTTGAGGGGAGTCTTTTCTAAGATCAACCAGCGCTGGAGTGCGAGCATCCGGAGTGAGGCACGCTCCTGCTTGAGGCTGGTAGGAGTGGTGAGGAGGGAAAAGGAAGGGGAGAGGGTCCTCTTTCTAATCATCAATAAGGATCGTTTCGTTGAATGTGAGAGGGTTCGGATGGGTGGAGAAGGGAAGGGCAGTGAGGGAGCTGATTAGGAGGTGCAAAATTGACATCTTATGCTTGTAGGAGACGAAGTGTGAAGGGGATGATAGTGATCTCCTTAGGGAGATTGGAGGGCCCCGACTTTCCCAGGGGGTCGCCTCCCCAACTATGGGCAGATCGGGGGGATTATGGTCCTCTGGAACCCGTTCGAGGTGGAGGAGGTGGTGCAAGATAGGGTGAGTAGCAGATGAGTCATCTCTTTACATTTCAGGAGCGTCAGGGACAGTTTCTCTTGGGACTTCAACGCGGTATATGGCCCCTAGCCCAGGGTGGAGAAGCGTCTGCTTTAGGATGAGTTGATCCACTTCCACCTTTCTTTGGGTCATCCATGGTGTGTTGGAGAGGACTTCAATGCAGTAGCAGCGCCATGGGAGATGTCAGGAGACACTTCTTTTGCTGGAGAGATGGAAGACTTTTCTGACTTTATCCAGGAGGCAGCTTTGGTGGATTTAGGCATGTCTCAAGACTGCTTCACTTCGTCGAATTTGAGACCTGGTACTTCTTGCTCTAGGTTGGATAGGTTTCTGGTTTCCATTGATTGGGAGGATCACTTTCCTCATGTTCAGGTGGCGGGGCTGGCGAGGTCTATCTTAGACCACAAGCCTATTCTTTTGAAGACTAGCAGGGATTTTACCAGGTCTCATAGGTTCAGGTTTGGTTCGGGAGGCTGATTTCTTGGAGACTGTTGCTGCCTTGTTGGTGCCTGGAACGCTCTTCAGGCTTGCCTCTCTGCTATGGGCACTTTGGTGAGGAAATTAAAGCATATTGCAGAGATCCTCCACTCTTGGGGAGCTGATAAAACCCTTCCTAGGAGGGGCCAAAGACAGAATTCTTCAGCATTTTGTGGGCTTGGACAACTTGGAGGAGTCATGTCTTATGGATGACGAGGACAGGGCTTTGAGGGAGTCCTTGAGGGGTCAGTTTGATGACTTACTGGCTAGAGAGTAGATTTACTGGAGGCAGAGATCATGGGACAAATGGATTAAAGAAGGTGGCAGGAACACAACCTACTTCCAGCGGATTGCTTTGGGGAGGAGGAGGGTCAACTCCATCTCTTGCGTCAAGGTGGGGGATTATTCTTTCTCTTCCGAGGCGGAGATCAGAGATCAGACGAGAGTCTTCTACTCCTTTCTGTTTGCTGAGGAGTCTTTTTGCAGGCCGAGGATTGTTGTCGACCTTCTCTCTTGCCTTCCCCCTGAAGAGAAGGCGGCCATCTCCCTGCCATTCTCGGAGGAGGTCCACCAGGCTGTGTTTTCTTTGGCAAGGGATAGGGCCCCAGGCCCTGATGGTTTCCCCTTAGTCTTCTTTCAGAAGTGTTGGGGGGTAATCAAAGAGGATCTCATTGCGGCAGTGAGGGAGTTTCAGGAAGGGAGGGCTCACTTGGGGGGCATCAATAAGACCCTCTTGATACATATTCCTAAGAAGGCGGGTGCCCGAGATTTTCGGGACTTTAGGCCCATTAGCTTGCTCAATGGTACCTACAAGATCGTCACCAAATTGTTAGTTAGGAGGTTACTCATTGTGATAGATACCTTAGTCATTCATTTCTAGGGTGCTTTCATCAGAGGGAGACATATTTTGGACAACTTCTTAGTGGTGCATGAGTGCCTTTTTGATATGAAGCAACAAAGGAGTAGTGGGGTGGTCTTGAAGCTGGATTTTGAGAAGGCCTATGGCAGGATGAGTTGGCAGTGCCTGCCTCTTCAATGTCTTACACAGGATGGATTTTGGGGACAAGTGGATTGGTTGGGTCAGAGTTTGTGTCACTTTAACGTCATTTGCTGTTCTTATTAATGGTAAGTTGACCTCTTGGTTTCACAGCTTGCGCCAAGGGGACCCTTTGTCTCCCCTCCTGTTTGTGCTTGTAGCTAGTGTCGTGAGTAGGGTGTGGTAGAAGTCTGAGGCTGCTAACCTGATTAGAGATTTCCAATTGGCTAGAGATGGCCCCTCTCTTACTCGCAGTATGCGGATGATACTATTTTGTTCCTTGATGAGGGTGGACAACAACTTTTTATGGCTAGGCTCTTGTTGGAACTTGTGGAGGAGGTCATTGGCCTGAAGGTGAATTTAAGTAAAAGTCTCCTGGTTTGGGTGAATATGGAGGAAAGACCTCTTTTGAGGGCGGCCACTTTGCTGGGTTGTACTATTGAGGATTTTCCCTTTTCTTACCTGGGCCTTCCTCTTTCCCCGGGCTCCCTCAGATGTGCTGACTGACTTCCCATTATTTAGAGAGATGAGGCTAGGTTTACCTATTGGAAGACTAGATTATTATCTTATGGGGGCCGACTGATCCTGTGCAGCTCTATATTGGACAGCCTCCCTACCTATTTTCTATTTATCTTCCACATTCCCAGTATGGTGGCCAGGAAGCTCAACTCTATTCAATGCAGATTCTTTTGGCATGGCAGTGGCGGCAGGTGCAAATGATGACATGATATTTCTTGGGATAGGATGACCACTAGCAAGGAACACAGAGGTTTGGGGCTGAAGCATGTTAGAAACTTCAATTCGGCTCTCCTGTGCAAATGGTTGTGGCGGTTGGGGTGTGGAGAGGAGGAACTGTAGGCCCAACTAATTAGGTAGTGCTACTTCCCTTCGAGGAGGGTTTGGGACTTGCTTCCTTCTCTGCGCCACATGACTTCTCCTCTCTGGCTGTATATCTTATCTTGCAGGGACTTCCTCATCGCCGGCGTCCGGGTCCAACTTGGAGATGGCCATAAGTGCCTGACAGATGGTATGGGGATTCCCCTTTGGCACTGTTGGCAGTATCGGCCGAAATCGATACGTTTCGGCCGGTACCGATCCGAAACCGGCCCTTAACACTGTAGGAGGTCCGAAACCTATTAAATAATACTTTTTTAATGGTTTCGGACGAAACCGTATTGGTTTCGGCCGAAACTCACCTGTTTCGGTCCGAAACCTAACGATTTCGGCCGAAACCAGACATGTTTTACTAAATTTTTGAGGTTTTTGAATGGTTTCAACCGGTTTCGGCCGAAACCGCAACCGATACCGAAACCGATACGTATCGGTTTCGGGACCGGCCGAAACCGGTACCGAAACCGATACTGCCATCCTTGCCCTTTGGAGTCCTTGCTTCCTAGCCTCTTTGTGATTGCTGCGACACCTTTTGACACTGTTGCTCAGGCTTTCGTTCAGCACATTCTGGATGGATCCCGGGCATCGACATTCATGTCTGACTTTAGTCAGGAGTTGGAACAGTTCTAGGGCCTTTTTTCTTTTCTCTTCTTCTTCCATCTTCGGGGAGGCGAGGATGTTTGGATCTGGAGGTGGGAGAAGAAAGGCTCATTCGCAGTCAAGTCGGCATATGCTGTTATCTCAGATGGAGATGTACGTCATGGCTTTCATGATCAGGTGTGGAAACTGCAAAGTCCTCTCAAAGTCAAGCTTTTGGTTTGGAGAATCTCCCATGGGAGACTCCCCACTCGGGATAGGTTGTCATGGTTCCTGCCGGATATGGTTTTTACCTGTTGTCTTTGTAGCCCTGATGATGAGGCCCTCGACCACCTTTTTCTCGGCTGCTCTTGCACTCGGGGGGTGTGGATGGAGATTGCTCGAAAGACCAACTTCATCATCAACCTGTGGAGTGAGGTTCGCTACTTGATTCGAGAGTGGAACAGGTCGTGGCCCCTCAAGCCGGATAGGACGGTGCGTTGGCTTATCTTTCACTCCATGTTATGGGCATTGTGGGGAGAGCGGAACCACCGTATCTTCAGGAGAGAGTCACGTACTGAGGATGCTCTTGTTGATTTTGTATGGGCTAGAGTTAAGGAATGGGCGATCACTTTTACTAATGTGAATTATGTTGTTTCCCCTTTTTTGGCTGTTTGGGGGGCTAATTGTTTCACTCTCTTGGTGTGAGTTTTGTTGTATAGGGGTTCTGGGGGACTATTTTTTTTTTGGGTTTGGGCCACCTATACGCAAGGTAAGCCGAATCGGGGATCGGGATGGGATCGGCCGACCCAAAACCGATCCGGCTCGGTGGGATCGGCCGATCCGGGCCGATCCCGGACCGATCCCAGCCGAGTCAGGCTGGCTGACTCGGCTAGGGCTATTAGTGTATAAAAATGGAAATAAATTTAGATAAAATCTGAAAAAATATAAAAACCATTCTAACATAGATCTATATCATAATTAATGCCCTTTAAGTTGTCAAATAAGAATTTTCTTTTAATGTCTTTTAAGTTGTCTTTTAGATAAAATCTGAATTGTTGCTATTAGCCTATTAGTGTGTAACATAGAACTTCTGAGTAACTACAGTGCCAGGATGGGAACCCCTAAATGGATAATCAGACATACATAACCAACTTGTGTACATTTTGAAAATACAAAAGTTTCAAATGGAATTGACTTTGACTAATGAAATCATAAATGAGTTAACCTCATTAGGAATGAATCAGTGGATAAGCTTGAAAAAGTGTGTATGTGTGAGAGAGGGAATTCCCGGTCAAGAGGTCCCCATGACCAAAAAACCCAACTTGATTTCCCCCCCAAAACACTTTAATTTGAAATTCAAAGTTCTCCAACCCAGTTCGGCCGATCCAACCCAGAATCGCTCGGGATCGAGCGATCCGGCCCGATCCGGGCGATTCAGGGCCGATCCGACCGCGCCCAGCCGGGATCGGTGCAAGCGGGCTCGGGATCGGATCGGAGCGCCCAAAAATCGATCGGATCAGGCGTTCCGATCCGATCCCTGGCGATTCTGCCTACCATGCCTATACGTGTACATTCTTCCTTTTCTTTTAATATATTAGTCGTACTGTCCACTTTAAAAAAATTGTTTCCTATTATTATTGTTGCATTGCATTCATTAGTTAATATTTTATTAATTATTATAGCATTTGCATCCATTACATTGTCGGAACATCCATTTGCATGCCCACTTTTTGTAGTGGTAGAGTTTATAGTGATTGTTCGTCATCCTCCGAGTCTAAGATGGATCTCGTTCTTGCTAAAGCATTAAAGGATCTAGCCGATTGGTTCTCTACTCTAGAACATACCATGCAAGGATATGAAGAGCATTTAGCTGACTTACAGGCCCACGTTCTTGGCCAGAAGGAACAAGCCCCTGTTGGTGGGCAAGCCCCTGCTGTCCTAGTTGGCCAAAACTTTGGGCAGACAACAATTGAGCCTAGGGATCCCTACCTACCATCGATCACTGCCAGTGTCAGGGTAGATTTCATGGTCAGAGACATCACCAGGGGTAGTATGAACAACCCGACCATGATGATAGGGCTGTAAGAAATGTCAAGGTTGAGGCCCCCCGTTTTGATGGTAGGTTGGAACCCGAAGTTTTCATTCACTGATGAATGACATGGACCACTACTTTGAGTGGTATGACATGTCCGAAGAGAGAAATTTAGGTTTGCTAAAATGAAGTTGGTCAGCCAAGTCAGGCTCTACTGGCATAATGTGGAACGATTACTTAGAAATGGTAGGCAGCCACCGATCATTCTGTGGGATGAGATGAAAGAGAAATTAAAGGAAAAATACCTACCCACGTCCTAGAAACTTCAGCTCCTGGATCGTTGGGAAATGCTGACATAGGGGAGCAAGCTAGTAGCTTACATCGCAAAATTTGATGAATATCTCATGTGATGTGAGCACACTGAGGACATGAGTGTAGTCGTGTCTCATTTTAGGGCTTGTCTGCGAGAGGTCTTCAGAGGGAATTGATTGTGAGAGAAATCACCATATTAGACTAAACCTATTAAGTCGTCCAGAGCTTAAAGGACCTTCAGAGGCAAGCCTTCACTAGGCGATTTGAATCCCGTGATGCCTCAACTAGAGCCTCCACATCCGAAACCAAACCCTTTCCCTCTGTCTCACTCTTAAGAACTGTCCACCCCCTTCGGCACACTCTATGGATGTGAAAGGCAAGGTGGTCGGCGACGAGGGGGAGGATGAACTGTGGAGCAAGGGGGTATGGCTAGGGTTTTCGGGGGGGGGGGGGTACGAGGCCTCTCTTGCCCACCCTCTCTCAAGATTCTCTCTCTCTCAAAGACAATCAGTGGTGGCCATTTTTTTTCATTCCATTCTGCCCCCTAAATTAAGGAACACTGTACATTTTTTATAGGGAGCCAAGGCCTAATGACTAAATTGACCCCGAACAAAAGCAATACTACAAAATGACTCAAATGACCCTGTATAAAGAAAAGGCCCAACATGTGAGGCCCATTAAACTACAACGCTAGCAGAAAAAAGAAAGTCCAAAATATAAAGATAACATTTTTTTGACTCTAATACCAGACCTAAATAAAAACCAAAATACATAATAAATTAAAATGACCCTACTAGCTCGCTAGTCATCCTCCTTTGCGTCGTCGTCGCGAAGCCCGTTGGTAAGACTCAAATTTTGACGATGTCGAACTCGCTCTTGCGTCACATTATTTTGTGTGCCACAGCCTCAGCTGCCATGTTATTGCTGCCTCATCCTGTTGAGAATGGGAGATAGAAAGAAGCAGTGCAACGGAGGAGGCGGGAGAGACAGGGAGTGGTGGTTTTGTTGGGAATCTAACAGAGTTGGAGGAGGAAGAGGGGAGAGGAAGGAGTGGGAGGAGACTGTACAAGGTATGGAGGAGAATTGGGTGGAGGAGCTGTGCAATCTTGAGTATGGAGGAGAATTGGGTGGACATGAGGAGCTGTGCAATCTTGAGTGGTAGTGTAGGCTGTATCTTGGCCAAGGCTTGTGACTGTTGTCTGAGGCAGAGGGGTCTGGTGAGCAGCTGTGCCCCATTACCGGAGAAGATGGTGGTATAAAAGCTTGGCAGCAGACATCCTTTGGGTAGGGATGTCAGCTTATTCCTAGCAGTAGAGGAGGTTTATAGGGACAAGTGGAAAGTCCTTTAGCCCCACCCCACCATCGTTTAACATGTTGAAGGGGTTACAATTGCAGCTTTTCTAACAAGAGAGCTCACTGCAACCCACAGTTGGGGGGATCTGGTGGAGCTCACATTCCGATGGATCCTTTGCTGTGAAATTCTAAATTGGTTTTGAATTTTGGCAATCAGGTGAAGGGTAGCTTTTCAGCACACTATTGCCAAAGTTGGTATCTAACTCGAATTTGGTTTCACCTGGGCCGTCTCATTAGCGGTGGTCATTTGTGAGCTGTGTGAATCTTAAGAGCTGCATACTGTCATGGGTGAGCCAGATCTTTTTCTTTTTGATCTGTTTCTTAGTGTGAACATGTTTGTGAGGCTGTGGGCTCTTCAGCCTGGTGGGGAAGCCATTTCACTCTCTTGGGGCTTCCTAGGCATCCTCGCAAGTGGTAGGTGCTTCTTCACAGGCAACAGCTGCGAATTTGATGTCTGCAGTTCCAGTGACTTTGTTGTCCTTGGTGGCAGTGGCAGCAATGGGAGGCCCACCCTCAGCCCATGTTACCAAAGGCACTGGAGGTGGCCACACGCCTCACCTCCGCCTCAATCCAGCCTCATGGGCCCGGTCCACCTCCGCACGCCCTGGACCGTTTGATTTGTTTTTAAATTTGTTAGATTTGTTGTTAATTTTATTTAAATTTGTTTGATTCTAGGAATGAATGAATTTAGGAAGTTTATTGATTTTATGTATGCATTTTTTGTGATATTTAGACATATATTTATATTTCTGAATTATATATATTATTTTAATAAATATCGCCTCAAATGCCTCAAACACCTAGGCCATTGCCTAGGCGTTTGAGGCATTAGGCGACCCCTTGGTCGCCTCGATCGCATCTCGCCTCTGACTACATAGCCCTTAGTAGAGTCAGAAGAATCTCCTCTGGCACTTCTTGGGTTTCCTTTCTCTGATTAGCACGGTCTGCTCACCTGAACAGCAGGTGGACGTGTGACCGGCAATATTGGTATAAGGTGGTTCTAGAGTGGATGCAGATTATCCTCAATGAAGCTCCAAGTTTTTGAGCGCAGTGAGCAAGGGAGGTTTTGGAAATACCTCGCCAGGATGAAGTCCACAAGTGTCCAGGTAATGGTCTGTTCTTTGTGGGTGCCCGATGTGTGTGCCAGTGGGAAAAATCTCTGACTTTGCCCTCTGATTAGAATATTGATTTCCAGACCAGAGATGGGTTTGTTCTCTCTGTCAGCCTCTGCTTATGTTTTCTGGAAGGTGCAGCCTCTGCTGATGTTTCAAATGCACCAAGACATGATGACAAATGTCGGGCACCGGCCCCATCCAATTGTGTTAAGAATAGTCTCACATCAAGTGGAGACCAAAATAAATTAAGAATATAATGTGGTGTCCCTCTCCACTCAACATATTATCAGAGCCTACGGTTATGTTTTGGACTGCACTTCCATCTTTGTCATAATTCACATGACAAGCCCAAGTCGGGCTGCAGATGAGGGTGTGTGTTAACAATAGTCCCGCATCAAGTGGAGACCAAAATAAATCAAAAATATACTGCAGTCTCTCTCCACTTAACTCCTTAAGGTTTTAGTTGGATAGTTCAATCTAATAACTTCCACAAATTGTGATCCAGATTTGGAGTTGACTATTGCACAATTTCAGAAGACAAAGGGAGCCCTTGGCTTGGGCAGTGAGAGTGAGTTCCGAGATGCAAGATAAACTCTCGAGGCCTACAACATTAGGGATACCCATATGGATGGGATGAAATGTCTGGCCAGGCTTATAGGCATCTGTCAAATGTATTCAACTGATTCAGACATTCAAAGAATGGTGGATTCTATCAATCATCGATTGACGGGAAAGGACGAGAAATACAAGACTGATGCCAAGCTTAAAGGGTCACAAACTATTTGAGAAAGTCTGTCCAGTTACTTGGATGGACGGAGGGACAAATTGGGAAGGGCCTTTGGTCTATTCTATGTTATTAAAGGCGATTGAGGCAATCACCTAGATGAGGAAACGAGGCGAGGCAGTCATAAGTCGCCTCACTTTGGCTAATGTTGCCTAAGCGATTGCCTGAATCGTTTCCAGCCTCACACGGCCCACTTAGGTCACCTTGAGCCAGGGCAAGTTGGCCTGCTAGCCCGATAAAGGCTTAGTCAACCCGGCCTATAAAAGAGAGGGTCCCCCCATTCAATCCCTAGCTGCCATCTGGCCTCCTCTCGCCTCTCCCTCTTTTGACTCCCTGCTCGTGTCTTCTTGGCCAGCGGCATGGGGCGGATGGCGACGGACAGGTAGTACCTCTCCTCTACACCTCCCGTCTCTCTGTGTGTGTATGTTTGAGAGAGAGAGAGAGAGAGAGAGAGAGAGAGAGAGAGAGATGGCTTATTACTCTCTCACTCACTCACTCACACATACATAGCACTAAGAGGGGTAGTCTCCTCTCATTGCTCTCTCTCTTTTACACGCACGTAACATGCATTGAGGGAGGGTCTCTCTCTCTCTCTCTCACACACACACACACACACACACACAAACAAACACAGAGGGGCCGAGAGCCCCCTCTCTCTGATTGCTCTCTCTCTCTCTCACACACACACACACATTGTTCTTTCTGTGTCTCTAATTGTTTTTTCATGCTGGCATGTTGTAGGGGAACACTCAAACAGTCATTTTGAACCCCTCCCAGCAATAGTGAGCTTACTACTTTTGAAAATTTTAACTTGGTGCTTTTCTTGTGTTATTGCTGTTTTAAATTTGTTTGAGTTTTTTAAAGATGTCACGCCTGCATCTGTTGGTGAATCTTCAAGCTCAAGCAATCAAGAGCCTAATGTAGCGAAGAGATCATAAGATATCGGTGGAAGTATGGAATAATGATGGGTCGAATAATTGAGACTTGGTGAAATGTTACTAGATAAATATAGTTCAATTTGGGATATTATTGATAGACGTTGGGACTTTCAATTGCACATTCCTTTACATGTAACTGACCTTTATTTCAATCTTCGAAGCATTGAGTATGATATTGAAATTAAGCAAGAGTTACATGATTGCATTGAAAAGCTAATTTGAACCTTCCTTTTTGGGGGAAGAAAAACAGGGCAAGATGTGGGGTGGGGGGGGGATGACATGGGGCTTTCCTTTTTAGGTGTGTTCTCTGAGATAAGGGGATGCTATTGGTATAAGATGGTCCGTGGAGGGACCTGTCTTGAGGAATATAACAGTAGGTCTCTTGAGTAATAGCATTACTTGGGTGATTGATATGTGGTACATTTTTAGGGTTTCACAGCATCAGTGTAGTTACTGCATTTTACCTTTTGTATAGAATTGTGGTACCATCTGCTTTCCAACGAAAGAGAAAACGAGAAATTGCAGGCCAGGTCGGGCTGGGCCTGATAAAGCCTGAGCTCATCCCTTGATATTCAAATCATTACCACCGTGCCATTCTTCATGGCCCAGGGCCTGTAAAATGCTGGCTGAGCCAGCTGGGGCCTCCGGGGTGGCTCGACCTGGTCTACCTACTCCCCTAACAAATCTTTCTTTCACTTACAAGATGGCAAGTTCTAGGAGGTAATTTCTCTGTTTGTGCATCACAAAACTAACTTGCTATTGCCCTCGAGATTGAAAACATGGTTTAAGCTGCTATTATTATTCTTCTTCCTGGCATGGATGTATTGACGGTACACCATATTTTTCTTCTTGCAGGGATTTCAGACATGAGAAGACCAAGAAGAAGCGTGGAAGTTACCGGGGAGGCCTGATAGATTTTCAATCACATTCGGTGAAATTCAAGTATTCTGACGACGAGGAGTGACTACTTAGTAGTGACCGAGCATGCCGATCTTTTTGTTGCTTCTGCTGCTTGTCACCACCATGGGAATTTCATTGTTGAGTGTTACTGCTACAAAAGCAGGATCCTACGAAATTTTGTGTCAGGTTTGTTGATGGGAGTTTCATGCAATCTTTGGGTACTGGTCGGTCCATTTGAACATATTCGCTCAACATTTTTCACCTTCTGTATGCCAGCCCTTGCACCTGCATAGCATACTGGGTTACTAGTTGTTCACAGCTGATTTAATTTGCTCAAGCAGATAATTCTGGATTGGTTCCGCTTAAAGAAGTCAGCCTCAAGGCTTACTGATGACAGCCAGCCATAATAGGCTTGCTAATTAGAAAGAAAGATCCCATGAGGAACTAGGCAAATTATGTTAGTGCATGGCTATCTGTTGATGAAAAAAATGTTTGCTAACTTTGATCCATGTTGGTACCTGAGACGGAAGGGCATTTGGGAAGGGATTATGAGACCGATTAGAATACCCGACATGGAATAATCTTTTCCACATGAATAGATGATCACGAGTTATTTTGTCCTATTGATCCACTTCATGAACATAACATGACTTTTAGGGGAAGGTAAGCGAGGGATTAGAAACATCATTCATGAGGCTCCACTTTGTTTCGGACTTATCCTAACGATAGGTCGACTTATCCTCAAAATTAACTCAATTTACTTTGGTAAGGGTGGATTTAGTAAATCCACTTAAATTTAACTTAAATCCAAGTTAATCTGGATTAACATATCCCACCTTCATAGGTGAGATAACTTAATCTAGTGCATAATCAAAGTAAATAGGAATAAAAGTGAATTAACTCGATCAACTCATTTTAATCCGGGCTAACGGTAATCCCCAACCGATCAAAGTTTTCATCAACGAGGATGAGATTTTGGCTTAAGGTAAGATTCATGGTCCGTAGTAACATCATTCTTCATATTTCTTTAGGGTCACTTTGATAACGGAATAAGGGTTAATTAGAGTGAGTTATTCTACTTATCCATATTTATTTTAGTTTCATAGCAAGATGATCAGAATCAAGGTCGGTTAAGATTAAATCTCTTAATTAACTCGGGGTTAACTCATTTTGCTCTCTCACATGAATGTCCTCGTTGGAATAAATTAACAAACTAATAATTACTCCAATCCAAGGATAAGTTAATCAGGATCTATCTGGTTAACTTATCCTAACTTGTTATCAAAATGGCCGTATTAGAGAGCAATCATAATTCAATTCAAAATCAGCGATTGTGCGACTGCTAACAAAAGAAAGGCATTCTCTAATCGAGATTTATGTTAGCCGAATCATACTTTATCTCGAGAGTTACTCGTTGTTGGAATGTTTGAAGCCATCTTTAAGTACGGAAGTATTTAAGGCAAATTAAATCATGAATTGGCTTTTGGCGGCGAAGTATGAGCACCCTCAGCATGTATGTTTTAACGGGGAAAGACTCTATGAATTCATGGAACATTTGCCCAGACTTAACAAAACTCCATGTTTTTTGTTGATCAACGCTGTAAACTTGGTGGCTTCGCACAATAGCTCACTGAAACCCTTCGGTGGAATCACAAACTTGAATCATACTTCCTGCATGTCATGGCATGCAAACTGTGCCTGATCATGCACCGAGTATCATCACACCCACCGGAGGGAGCTCTTGCTAACAAGCAATTGTCTGCTTAAGCAAATGAGGCTTATATGAGAAGACCTCGAGATTACCATGAGTGCCGACTCAGAAGGAAAAGCACAATTTTCTTCATCGCTGCTCAAAAAGCTCATCGATGTAAAGATCAATACCTCATGGTTTAGCAATAGGTTATGTTCCCAAATACACCATCGTAGCAATGATGAAGATTCCTCCTCTTTTTTTTTTTTTTTGAACCCTGTTTTGGGAGGATTTGGAATACCGTGTTTTGCTCTTTGAACAAACCAGGGGAACAAGCCTTGATTAGACCTCCAGAACTCCTTTCTCTGGCCTTCCACTGAGAGGACGGACGCAAGCTTAAACATCGGAGTCCGCCCCAAATTCTATTCGTTTCCCCAACGTGAAGGACAACTCTCTCACATGCACACCTGCAGTGACAGTACTTTGCCTTCACCCAGCTCACACACGACAACACTTCTCAAAGATTCTTCCAAGGATTTAGACATTAATATCGGAGACCCCAACCTCAGATGGATATTGAATCTGCGAAGGTAATCCTTGACAATTGGAGTTTGATTGTTTGGCGCAGGAGGTTGTCTAGACCAGTGCAGCAGATATGTAATGAGGCAATAAAAGGAATAGCTCTCTTCAGTCCTCACCAGTAATCCTTACAGGAGCATAACCCATCTCTGAAATGGTGGAACCGGCTCCGGTCCCTCACGATAATCTCCCGGCGATAGACCTTGGACATGAGCTTTATGGCTAGATGGCAATCCTCACACACGCGCAAGTTCTTGATAATCCTGATTGTTGTTCCCGGAGCAGTCTTCAACAACGCATAGGCGATGGCCAGCCGCTCGCTGTGGTAGTTCAGTGCATTCTCCTTCTCCTCTTCCTCTATATCGGCAAGAACATTGGTCGTGCGTGCTGCATATCCTTCGAGCCTCAGCCGCACAGCGACATCCTCGAGCATTTCGTATACCTGCTCGCTCTCTGGGTGTGACCGATCTCCCATGACAAACTCATGCACATTGTTCCCAAGCTCCACAAGGCTGTGCCCAGGCATCTTCCTCACACCTCCTTTGAGCATGCTGTTCCTGATCCTGTGGACATCCGCCCACTGCCTATGAGATGCATAGAGATTGGACAGGAGAACGTAGTCACCACTGTGCCCTGGATCCAGCTTCCGCAGACGTACCCACGCTGCCTCCCCAAGGTCCACGCGCTTGTGCATGGCGCAGGCCCCCAGAAGAGTCCGCCAGACGACCGCATTGGGTTCCATGGGCATCCCCAGGATGAATTTGTAAGCTCGATCAACCAAGCCGGCTCTCCCAAGCAGATCAACGATGCAGCCATAATGCTCAATCTTCGGCACAATCCCATATTTCACCCCCATCTTCTCAAAGTATCGGAAACCAACGTCCACTAGGCCGCAGTGGCTACAGGCATACAGCACCCCAACCAGCGTGATCTCAGTCGGTGCCAGTCCCTCCCTCTCCATGCCACCGAACAGCTCAAGTGCCTCTTTTCCAAACCCATTCACGGCCTGACCCACAATTAAGGACGTCCACGAGACCGCATTCTTATTAGGACCCATTTCGTCAAACACCTTCCTTGCTGCATCTATGGTGCCGCACTTGGCATAGAGATCGATGAGGGCGTTCCCCACATGGGCATTCGTATCTAACCCCGTTTTCCACAGGTAAACATGGACCCTCCCACCGAGTGCCAACGCGCCCAACTCGGCACAGGCAGAGAGCAGGCTGACCATGGTGAAGCCATCCGGTCTGACAGGTCCTTCCTGCATCTGGTCCGTCTCCCCTTCCTTCTCCGAGCACATCGTGGTGCTCGCCGCCGTCATGTCCCTGTACAGAGTCAGAGCCTCGTTAGGCCGCCCGTTCATGGCGAAGCCGTTGATCACAGAGTTCCACGTGACCAGGTTCCTCACCCGCATTTCCTCAAACATCTGGTGGGCGCTGTCGAAGAGGCCACAGGATGCGTAGAGATGCACCAGCGAGTTCTGCACGAACACCGAGCCTGCGGCGAACCCGTCCCGGACGGCCAACCCGTGGACAGCCTCCCCGTGGCGGAAAGACAGGAGCTTGGCGCAGGCCTTGAGGAGGAAGGGATAGGTGTGGGTGTCGGGGCCGAGGCCGGCAGCGAGCATGCGGGGGAGGAGGGGGAGGGCGGGGGCGGGGTCGGGGGACTCGGCGTTGAGGCGGATCATGGTGTTGAAGGTGAAGACGGATGGGTGGCGGAGGATGGAGAAGATGAGGCGGGCGTAGAGGAGGGGAGGGGAGGCGAGGGAGGCGAGGGCGAGGAGGAGGTGCTTGCCCAGGTCGGCGCTGGAGGCGGGGGCGCCGGAGCGGAGGGCGCGGGCGTGGATCTGCTTCACGGCGGGGAGGGAGGGGCATGACTGCAGATGGGCGAGGCACTTCCGGCGCGAGAGGAGGTCTGACGAGGAGGAGGAGGAGGAGGAGATCACCTGTGTGGTCGGGTGTTCTGGGTGTCGCATGTCACAAGATCTAACATTTGAGTTCTTGGCGTCTGCGTGAGAGGATGGTCGAAGATGACCACTGGGATTCCTCTGATGCATTCAGAAAAGGTGTATATATATTAATATTTCGTACCATGATGAGCTAACAATATCACTTTTTTAAGTATATAAAATAAAATTCCAATTTGAAGTGCTTGTCAAAAAGGATTGTTGTGTATAAGGCCAATAATAAAGTAATATCTAACTTAATTTCTGTATGCCATATTTATCTAACTATATTTTCCTTGGCCATTACAAGTATAAAAAACATAAATTATCTTACAATCTTACTGAGGAGGGGTAAAGTCGCCGGGCCCGGCACGGTCCAGTAACGTCAGGCCCAATACGACCCGATGTCGTCAGACCCGTAACTATCATCTCCAGCCGACCCACAGTCTAGAAATACAGCCTGATGAGGCCCACTCAAGATTGACCGGCCCACAGACATGATCCCCGCACGCGTGCGTCCCAGATGCTGTGAGATCCGCCAACAGGTGAGCGTTGAGGCCACGATCACGAGGATTACCTCGACGGATGCCGGATCATGCCCACACCGCCGTAAAGCCTGCCACAATGTCTTTCCTCGTAGAACAGGCGAGTAGACAATAGATGATCCCCACGATTAAGCAGGGCATCACGCTCTACTAACCATGCCATGGCTAAGTTAGGAAAGAGACGACACCATTACAGTCAGTATAAATAGGTCCTCGATGGACCTAGCTAGAAGGGAGGGCGCATACAAAGGCGCATACATAGAGCCGAAGAGATATCCAGAGAGAGATCTACACGCACGACGGTGACATAACTCCAGATCACTCTAGCTTCCTTGCCTCAAAGACAAACATTGAGTTCTCCAGGCCTTAGCCATGCTACCGAGCACTTGTCACATTGCTGAGCACTCGTTTCTCCCTCAAGGCTATCTTCTCATTCTCTATCTACGCCCCTCTTTGCTCTTATGCTCGTCTCTGACTTAAGTATCGGAGAGTTGTCATGTCCCGATCGTGAAAATATCAGAGCATGAAGTTGTATCAAGTCAGTCGGGACAAACACTGATTCAACATTTAATGGGACAAAATGAACTAAGCCAAAACTTCATTATAAATAACTCCAAATTTTTACAAGTGGACTAAGCCAGGATTCATTTCAAGTCTGAATTTACAAAAGAAGAACATCTCAAATCCAAGATTATTCCAATGAAAAGGAAAACTACATTAACTCTCGGGTCACTTAGCACTCTCTATCACACTTGTCCATTCCCATCATAGTTGTCACAATCTTCATAATTTCCTGAAAAAAATTAGAGTACACTGGATGATCGAACGCTCAGTAGGAATTACATCTCTTGACAAAAAAATGTAATAAATTTTCATTTTAACAATAATGTCGAGGTGACAAAATGGCAAAACAATGCGAAAACCAATAAGCCATTTAGCATGAAGGTATTCAAGAGATAAATTTCAAGTTGATGGAATGTAAATCAAGAAATATCAATTCAGGGCATTCTAATAAGAGGGGATGCTAGAGGTAACCGGTCCAGGATTAAGAGGTGGCTCTCACTATGTAGCACTTTGCTCTTTTCAGATTTAAGAGGTGACTCCTATAGCATAGCACCTTGTCCCGTATGACACATAGTTTTCAAATGAATCAATAACATAGATATCGTATATCAAAGGATGAATATGTAGCAAATGAACGTATTGTAGATTTGACCATATATCATTTGAATTTCAATAAACATATAGCCTTTCGGGCCAAGAATATCACTTAACAGGTCAATTAATCATTCATAGACCACGAGTTTCAACCATTCATGTAACATGTAGGTGAATTGTCTAGATCAATCATGCATGTCAGTTTGTGTAATGTCACACCTGATCATTCAACTCCCAATGGACACAAGTACTTTCAGACTTTTTTCCTTCCAGGACCAGATCAGGGCTCCCAAAGTACCTGATATTGAGTGTCAAGTGGACTAAAGTCTCAAATAATTTTCTAGATAAAATTTCAGTAAAGATGGCCAATAAATTCCAAGAATTATGTTCATGAAAATGAGACATAGCACTTAACAAAACATCAGATAGGCAGGACTCTAGAGGTGACCCCTATAGGCTCAAGAGGTGGCTCCCACTATGTAGCATTTTGCTCCATTCCGGACTCGAGATGGCTCCCATAGCGTAGCATTTTACTCTACATGACATTTAGCTACTACGTTTTCGAATGGTGTATATGACTATGGTATAAGAAAATTTAAGAAAAAAATCAAACTTCATATAATACGAAGTATAACAAGTAGTGTACAAGAAAGTGCAAGAATAACACAGTAAGAATTCAATTGACTAGAAGGTCCAATTCAAAAAAACAACTTTCTAGATATGGTAATAAATCTGATTTCACCGAAAACTATGCACAAAGATGAGTTAAATCAAGTTTTTCATTATCAAGTGTTCGTGAAATAGTAATAAACGGAGGCTAGTACTTGCATGTTAAGTTCTAGTTCATTTAATGTAAAGGAATTGATCGAATAGGAACTAAGATGGAAATGTAGAATTAGGGTCATTGATCATGCACAAGATTTAATAATGTAATACAATTTCATGAGTTCATTCCCTTGTCAATTTTAGTCTAGATAGCATGATTAAGGCAAAAACATAATTTTGAAAATAATTTATTATTTTTTAAAAAATTATAAATTATGTATGGGGTGAAGGACGCATTTCAAGGTGAATTGTTAAATCGCGACAGTAAAACATGATGCATTTCAAGAAAAATAATTTATATTTTAAAATAAAATTCTAAATCGCGTCCTTTACAAGCGATGCATGTTCATGGTCAATGGTCAAATAGTAGTTAGAAAGGATGACGTGTTTCTGAAAAATATTTTATAATTTTAAAATAAAATTCTAAATAGCATCCTATATGGGCGACATGTTTCAAAATGAATAGTGTAAATCACATCTAGGTGTTAAGATGCATTTTAATAATAATAACTTTTTTATAAATGAACTCAGTCGGTTAGGCTACCGCATTCTGAGGCGGTCGCGGTCAGTAGGGGAGACGCATTTTGAACGCGATCTCTGTGAGGGTCGTTGTAATACTCTGGATTCTTATCGGATCTTTCGGATCCTTATCGGAGTACTTTCGGATCGCTTTTGTGGGTCTTGAGTTGAGTTTTACGATCCGCGTGTGTTTTTCTCCCATACAAGTTACGAAATCCTATGGTGAGTTTATTTCTCAGTTCATCGACTCGAGGACGCTACAGTTGCGATGTACACTTTGAGAGGACCGTTTCGACTATTTTTACGTATTTTTCTGAATTAGTGGATTTTCGGCACAAAAATCAGAATTTCAGAAATTAGAAAAATTCCTAATTTCTTTTCTATTTAAACCTTTTCACCCTCTCTCCTCCCTCATTCTCACCCTCACTTTCTCTCTCCTCTCAGGTCCTCTCGACGCGGGGGGCGCGACCGTGGCGAGCTGGCCGAGGCGAGAACGCGATGGAGTGAACCTGGAGCGTGATGGAGTAGCGGATTGAGCGTGGTGCGGCGCGATCCCTCGGTGGATTCAAAGCCGGCGTGGTTTGTTGGTTTGGCGATTTTCGGCGCGGTTTAGTCACTTCGGCGCGCGGAATCATCGGTGGAGGTAGGGAGATGGAAGCTCTACTTCTCTGTTACGTTCCCTCGCAGTTTCACGCTGAACGGTGAGAGAACGAGTGAGTTTCATTCAAGTTTGGAAAAATCATGCCTTTGGGGTGTTCGTCGGGTTCGCAGGAAAATGGCGACGATTTTCAGATCAGTTGGTGTCATTCGAACCCCTGGAATGTCAGCATTCCATTCCCACTGATTTCGTTGTGATTGGTGATCATTTGGGACCGGTAGGAGTCCGGGAACCCATGTGATTCCATTTGGGTCAATTCGGTAGAATTGCCAGTTTCTAGCCGTTTGTGCGTCGATTTGACCCCTTCCGAAGTGTGTAAGGTCGGTATCGTCATTGTGGTTGTATCCCCTTCGTTTCGAAGCGAACGGGACGTGGAAAGGCCAAGATCCGGTCGATCCTATGGTTTTCCCGCCGTAACACCTTAACGGTCGTTACAGTGACCGTTTAGGTTATTACGCGGTCCAATGTGTGACCGTTTTATGTATGTCGGTTTGGGTCTTCGCGGTCGCGCGATAGATCATCTTTTCTGTTTCGCGGTCCATTATAGGACCGTTTATATCCTTTGGACGGCCCTTGGGTGGCCGTGTGGTTTCCTTAGTCGCTCGGGTCAGTTGAGCGGTCTTACGATAGACCGTTCAGCTTGCTTAAGCGGTCCTTTGCTAGACCGCTTAGTGTTGTTGTCTTTAGTCAACGGTTTTATGGCAGTTAGTGAAGCGGTCCTTCTCTAGAACGTTTCTTGTCTTTAGCGGCCCATTAGTAGACCACGTACGTTTGTGAACGGTCCCTTTGTAGACCGTTTAGGTGGTTTGACCAATAGGTCGGTTGTGAGTTGACTGGGCTTAGCGGCCTATCGAATGACCGCTCCAGTCAATTCGCGGCCCTCCTTGTGACCACCTAGTGTCTGTGTTCTCTGCGGCTGGTAAGCGGCCCTTTACTTGACCGCCTACATTGCTGAGCGGCCAAGCATTAAACCGTGTACCACCAGAGAGATGTGTTTCCGAAGTTCTAGTTTCCAATCGTCTTGGCTTGACCATATGGTTTGCCCGTTGTCCCGTGGATGTCTTTTGATATCCTATGAGGGCTATGACCATATAGTAAGGTAGCCAAGGGTGTCCTTAACTCGAGTAGTGCTTTGTACTGCTTCTGAGTCATTATTTAGGCTCTGGTCAACCTGGTGAGACCCAGTGGTTGACAGGTGACCTTGTGTGTATCTCGATAGATCGAGACATAGTTCTTGACGCCTAAAGGTGCTACCTTACCTCGATTTGTGTGTCCAGGTGCTTTGAGGGTCTTGATGCTCCCTCAGGTCTCCGTGAGTCGTTTTATACAGTTGTGTGGATCTGATGATCCAGTGTCATTTTCCTCGGCTTAGGATTAGGCTGATTGGCGGCTTGTCACCGCCCTTGTGCGACGATCTTGACTCTGAGTCATTAGACTCAAGGATCATTGCGTTGATAGGTCTAGTTGCCCTGTCCTGAGTCTGTTGGCAGTTGGTGTACTGCCTTTGTGCTTCGTGATACGGGTGACAGTGCGTGCTTAGCCTGTCTGTACTCCAGCACTCGTGTTTCAGAATCTCTGTGTCTAGTGAGCCTCCACTAGTCGTAGCCTGACGACCTCGAGTGTCGGCCCACCTGGGAGTGGTGGCGGGGCAGTTCCCGAAATACGGTTTGTAGGCTAGTTTTCGTGGGCTCCCTTGCCTTGCAGTAGCGTCCTGCTAGGGGAGAAAACTAGCTAGAGGCCTGGCTCAAGGCATTGAGCTTGTGTGTGCACACGTGGTCAGGGGCGTTTAGACGAACGCCGACGGGCGTGATCCTGATTAGTCACTAGTTACTGTAGTTCCTGGTTCAGTTCAGTGAGTATCTCAGTCTCCGTTGTTCTCGACGTCCGTAGGGAGATACTTGTGGCGCAGTGTAAGACGTCAGTGGACGCATCTGACTGTTCTTCTAGTGAGGAGGTGCTTCCGTCACGTGACGCGTGACTCCCGTGTTTCTAGTTCTTTGTGGCGTGACCTTTTTCGGGTTAGTATGTTCTTGACTTTACCCGAGGTCAGCTCTGTGTAGCGTGCACGTCAATCTAGTCGTGTATGCTTTAGTGTTCCGTATCTGTCTAGGTCTCTTCTAGGCCTTTTGCCTATTTTCGTGAGTCTTAGCTTAGGCCTGGTATTGTGTCGACGGATCGGTAACTCCTGAATTATGTGAGATCAGGGTTCGCCCTTCTGTCGTTGTTTGGAGTAGTTAAGGAGCCGAGGTTCGTTCGGCAGCCATGTTTTGTTTGGTACGGCTTTTCCCTTTTCTTTTAGCTGTTCTACTCCTTCCGTTACGGCTTTCTTTTACAGCTTTCTAGTGGTAGTTTAGCTTTTTATGCTTTACTACTACTGCTGTTTTAGCTGTTGTTCCGTGTTACTGCATTATTTTTCAGTGGAGATCCGCGTGACCCTACTGATCTAGTGACACGAGGCTCACCCCTGCTTTTCAGGTGTGGCGCTCTTCTTCCTTCTGCTTTCCTGGTGTGGCATGTTCGTAGTTGCCAGCGGTACCTGCGTCGAGCTTCCCCCGACCTCAGTGTACATTTTATTTCCTATTAGACTGTACTTGTCTTTCCTTTGGACTGGACTCTGGTATAATTGTTAATTTTAACTGTTAATTAAAAATAATTTTATTTCTGCTACTTTACCAAACCTGATTAATGAAATTTTATTGCTTACTGTTATATCTGCAACTTCAATGTACTACACAACAATCCTTTTATCCCTTCGGAGCTTTACAGCTCTTGGGAGGCTTCACGGGTTCCAAGTGGTATCAGGCCTACTTGGTAATCCTATCGGGTATATCCGGTATCCGGAGTCCGGGTCGTCACAGTCGCATTCTCAGTTCGAGCCAAAAAACGGTGAAAACATAATTTTTTGACTTTGGAATCCAAAATTGACATTAAATACAAGATCATGATGCATAAAATTTGCATAAAATTGAAATAGTCAAGCAAATGAACATGTATGAAGATTTAATTAGGTTTAGCCTGAGAGAAAACCTACCTATATGAAGATCAAAAGAAGAAGAGGAAAAATAGGAAAACCACTTCTCCAACCTCTAATTCGCCCTATACTAATGCCCAACGGCTTCGATTCAGGTCTGGCTGGGGTGAAATCATCCCCTATTTATAGGCTAGAGGCTCCAATTAAATTGTAAGGGGTTTAATCAAGAATCCTTATTTCGCCAACCATTCTTTGATGAAGAATTCAAATTTTGGCGCAGTGTTCGGCGTAGTAATTTTTGATTTCCCACCTAATGACGTATGCAGTGATGTTTTCAAACTAATTAAGATTAGATTAGGGCTAATAGTTAATTATCCTTAATCTATTTTTTACAGTGTCGCTACAATATCTCTATAGTATCGCTACAGTACTGACGACTTCACCTTCTCGGAATCGTGTCGCGAATCGCGTCATTTGCGTTATCACGTGGGATTACGGTTTGTGTTCGTGTTATCACACATCGTTCGCATTCCCAATTAATGACGTATGGGTTCACGTTATCAAGAGAATCCTTCTCATAATGTATTTGATACTTTATAGACTAAAGGAAAATATTTTATAATTTTATTTATTTGTATCTTTCATCATTTCTTTTCATATATATATATATATGTATATATATTTCTAAGTTGCTACAATTGTCCCCTGGGATCACTCCCAGGACTCCTTCTGACGCACTGTTTAGTGTTTGTAGGTTTCCTTGGGGTAGCCAGATGCTCGTCCCCCCAAATAAATTTCAAAGGTGTAGTATGAGGCCGAGGTTACACTTTTTAGCCTTTACACTTTATGACACTATATGTGGGAAGAGGACAAAATGCCATGACATCTCGTCGAAACTATCGCTACACTAACAATTGCCATGGAGTCCCAGGTTCTTGACGAGCTTCTCAGCAGGCTTTGTCCTCCTTGCATCCATCCCGCGGCATCACTCCACCAAACCCCGCCGTCGACGAGTTGGCAGAGATCTGACGTCAGATCCAAATGCTGAAGGAGGTATACCAAGGCCTCCTTAACCACCAAGCGGAGTAGGATCATGCTCCGACGGCTCCTCCCCAGAATGGCAGAGTACCGACAATGGCGGTTTCGCATGGCGTGTGTGAGCCTTCACTCCTCTCCGTCGCCCGCCGCTTCGTCTGTGCCCAAGGCCACGACACAGCAGACTGCGTCCAACTTGAGGATGCCCTCGAGGACCTGATCCGCTAAGGGCTCTTGGACAAGTTCATTGCTAGGGTCGCAGAGCGACAACAATAAAGGGTCGGCTCGCTACCCCCATCAATAATCGACCCAACAGAAGAGAGATCATGATGATCTCCGGAGGGTCGACATAGGGTGGAGATAGCTCCGGTAGGTACCATGCGTATACTTGCCAGGTTAACCAGGTGGAGCGCGATGATCTTGACTGCCGTGACCCACCTAGGACTCCTGCATTGGTCCACCTCAATGAACCCATTATCTTTTTAGATGAGGACTTGGCAGGCATGACCACTCCACACTCTGACGCTCTAGTAGTCTCCATGATGATCAATCAATATCTCCCTTTTGTTCACTTTCAGAACTATCCCAAGGGACATGACCTTTGTGGCCGACTTCATGGTCGTATGAAAGATGATTGGCTACACTGCCATAATCAGCCGAGGAATCCTAGGGGTGTTGAAAGGAGTCCCCTCGTTGTATCACTAGACACTGAAGTTCCCCACTCCTCACAGAGTAGGAGAAGTCCGAGGTGACCAGAGGGAATCCCACAGGTGCTATTTGATCTCCACCAAGGAAAGGAATGCAGAAGATGTCCCACCAGAGAAAAAGGGTAGGACGGATGAACCTAGACCAGGCGGAAGCACACCAGCGGAGGACTTCTTCCTCATCTAAGTGGGCGAGAACCTGACTCGTTCCCTATGGATTGGCTCGCCACTATCCGAGGAGGAGAAGATGGCCTACCAATGCTCCTTGACGGTGCACTAGGACATGTTCGCTTGGTCTGAGGATGAGCTCCCCGACATCCCTCCTGAGGTGATTACTCACCAACAGAAGCTAGATCCCAAATGCCACCCAATTCAACAACGTAGACGACGCTGTAACCCTGAGCGACATGCCATCATCCGAGAGCAAGTGAGTGAGAAGCTGCACTCGGGAGCTCAGACCAACCCAGCATCCAGACTGGATCTCCAATGTGATCTTGGTTCCTAAAAGCAATAGGAAGTGGCGTATGTGCGTCGATTATACCAACCTCAACAAAGCCACTCCCAAGGATAGCTTCCCAATGTTGCGGATTGACTAGCTAGTCGATACGACGGCTAGGCACGAGATGCTAAGCTTCCTAGACACCTACTTAGGAAACCACTAGATCAGCATGTATGGACCCGACCAGGATAAGACCACTTTCATCACTAATCATGACTTGTATTGCTACACTAGGATGCCCTTTGGTCTGAAGAACGTAGGGGCCACATAGCAGCATCTCGTCAACCACATGTTTGACTCCCAGATCGACCGTAATATGGAGGTGTATATCGATGACATACTTGTCAAAAGCTTGCATGCGACCGACCATCTGGAGGACTTGGCAGAGACGTTCACCATCTTGCGGCGATACAACATGAAACTCAACCCGTACAAGTGCATGCTCGGAGTAAGGTCAGGCAAGTTCCTCAGGTTCCTGGTCACTCATTGAGACATCGAGGCCAACCCGGAGCAGATCAAAGCCATGTCAAAGATGCGACCAGAACACGAGAGATGTGTAAAACCTCACCTGTCGCATCGCCGCACTTACTCGGTTCCTATATAGAGCATCTGAAAGGTGTCTCCCTTTCTTTCGATTGATAAAACAAGCCAACAAGTCACCGGAGAAGAGAGGGCACGTCGATTGTGTTCAAGAGTGCAAGCAGGCCTTCGAGGATCTCAAAAGGTATCTCTCATCGCCACCGATTCTCTCTAAACCCCTTACCGGTGAGTAGCTATTCCTCTATTTATCTGTGACGCCGAGCACGCTCAGTATCATGCTCGCTTGAGAAGACGAGAGGGGTATGAAGCTGGTATATTATGTAAGCAAAGCTTTCTAAAGTGTAATGCCCCGAAATTTTCGGATCATTTTTGTGGGTCCCGGAGTGTGTTTTGTGCTTTACGCGTATTTTTCCCCTGATCAGTCTTCGGAACTCTATGCAGGGTGAACCGTGGCATTCTGCGACTCCAGGACGTGGCCAGTGCGTTGTGCTCTTCTCGAGGATCGTGAAGGTAATTTTTTGTAATTTTATGAATTTATGAAATTTTTAGGTTTTTCTATATATTAACCCCCTTTTCTCTCTCTCCCCATCTCTCATTTCTCTCTTCCCTCCCTCTCTCTTCTCTCATGTTCTCTCCTATCCCCCTCTCACTCCGGGCGGCCGACGGAGGTGGCGAGGGTGGGGCGGCGTGGCTCATGGGGCGTGGAGCGATGGGCACGGGACGAGGATCGCGATGGTGGAGGCGGTTCGTGGGATTGTGAACCGGCGGGGGTTTAAACGGCGTTTCTTCGTGGATCGGCGTCCACGGCGCGTTGAATCTTCGGTGGAGGTAGGGAGATGGACCCTCAGCTCGTGTACTTCTTTTCCCGCGAATTTGGTAGCCCGTGGCGAGCCGAGTGGGGTTCTTTTCACATTTTACGAAAAATGCATATTTTTGGGGTGTGAGCCCGATATAGCGTTTTAACGCGTTAATCGGTGGTTTGTGGGCATCGTTGAATGCCTAGGGGCTTCGGGAGGGTTTCCCCTTACCTAGGGGTGAACGGGACGTGGAATGAATTTCTTTGCATTTTCCACCATTTTTGGGCGCGGACTGAGAACGCGCTCGCCCAGGTGGGTGCGTTCTTGGAGGTCACGCCGTCTCGATAGAGCGCGTTCATCGGAGAAGATGAACAGTAAGGCGATTCTTATCACGCTACAGGTGGGTAGCGCGTTCCATCTTATCGCGCTATAGGGGCATAGCGCGTTCATGCTTGTCGCGCTATAGGTTGCCAGCGCGTTCTGACCTGTCGCGCTATACAAGTATAGCGCGTTCTGCTATGTCGCGCTACAGGGATATGAGTAGCGCGATCTTGAGGGCGACCAGCCGGGCTGCCCAGGGCGGGTAGTCTACGGCTGATCGTGCCTCCCTTGACCATGTGTGTCTCGGACACCCCGTGGAGTTTTGTGACCATGTCTTTGGGTGTCCAGAGGGTTTGATCCTCGATTAGCGTGCCCATAGGTGTGTGTGTTCTGGGCTTTGTGTTACGCTTGATCGAGTCACCGTGTATCGGTGTGTGTGCAGTGGTGTTTCCCCCGCATGTCGTGGGTTTCTGCGGAAGATGATTCCCGAGTGGGCCATGTGTTTGGCATTGGACTGCAAGTCCACTTATCTAGCCTGGGGCTAGAGGTTTCCCGCTCTTCTTGGGATGGGGAATCGACGTGGTGGCTTATGAGCTACCTTGGGAATCGTGCTTCTGTGCTTTCCGCGTGGGCCATGTTTGTGGCCTTGGACTGTGAGTCCAGTCACCCAGCCAGGGGTTAGAGGTCTCTTGAGTTCCCTTTTGAGGGGATGGTCTCGGTGGCTCGTGAGCTGCCTCGATATTCTTGCTATCGTGGTTTTAGACCTAGGGATTAGACTAGATTAACAACGTTGTTCCGTTGCGTACGACGGTCTTGACCCCGAGTCTTGTGACTCAAGGACCGTTGGATTTAGTGAGTCTAGAGGACTGGCCAGAGTCTAGTGGCTGGGCGTCACTTGGTTCTTCTCCACTTTCGCGCAGGGTGCGTACGTGTTTCTCGGAGTTTTTCCTCGGAGAGTGGTCACATCAGTGACTCCCCACTAGTCGTAGCCTTCCGACACGCGAGTGGTCCCACCAGGGAGTGGTGGCGAGGCTATCCTGAGAGACGGTTTTTAGACTGGTTTCTGTAACGACCCGAGAATCTGATTACCGGGGGAGACCCGATAACCTGAGACTCGAACCGCCGCCCACGAGCCGGGAGGGCTCGGAAGGGCTAAAAGGAGTGTGGAGGCACAAAGAAATATGAAATAAAGTAGGATAATTCAACAATTAACAGAAATAAATAAATAACTACTGCTACAACAGAGTCCAATCCAACAGAAAGTACATTCTAAAGTAGTAAAAACGTACCACATGCCAAGTGAACACTCGGCCCGGCAAGCTGGCAACTGAGAACCTCCGTACCGCACCCTCGAACCTCGAGGAAGAACCGTCACACCTGAAAAGTAGGGAATGAGTCTCCAAAATAGAGACTCAGCAGGGATCCCACGGAATCCCAACTGGAAACAACAGCGATAGCGAAAAGGAAAGCTACAATGACAGCAGGAACAACGAACCGGTGGCCGGTCAAAATTTGGCACTACAACTACTCCTACCGTACCAGAAGACACACCCCGATCTCACGGTCGGGGGCTACCGAACCACACTAGTACCACTTACCGAAGTAAAAATCCATGGCAACCACGCCGTAGAGGCCTATCTCCAAGGATACGGCCAACCTGGACACGCTATCCAAGGTGCAACCCTGACCACCTGGTCACGGGTACCACATAACAAGACGCAACCTCGGTAAAGCTATTAGCACTAGTCTCACGGCACGAGAACCGACACACGCGCCGCGGCGAAACACCCGGAACTCAACGGTCGACACGACCAAAAACCCGAAGGTCGAAGTCACAGAGACTGACTGACAGTATGTCACTCCCGACTCGACAGGAGTACCTCACACTAGAAGCACAGTTGGTAGCGTCCCCTGACGTCTTACACCGCACCGCAGGTGAACTGCCTGACGTGGTAGCGCCTACCAGAGACACCGACACCGTACAAGTAACCACAAAGCAAGTGACTAGCTGGGGTCACGCTCGTCAGCGCGTGTCCACTGCCCCCAACCACGTGTGCACACACAGACCATGCGTCCTAGGTCTGGCCTCTAACTGGTTTTCCCCTGGAGCCGGACTCTGGCTACCGACGGGGGGCCCGACGGAAACCAGTCTAAAAACCATCCTCAGGGTAGCCTCTCCACCACTCCCTGGTGGGTCCACTCGCGTGCATGCAGGCTACGACTAGTGGAGGGTCACTTAAGGAGTAGACTCTCAAGTCAACGGAAAATCACGTCCGTATCCGACGACGTACGGTGACCATCCCACGTACCAGCACCGTCGCACAGTGACCACATTCAGAGAAGAGACGGGACTCACAGTCCACAAAGAAATGCAGAAGTACGGTTCCCAAGGTAGCTCACAGGCCACCAAACAGAATTCCACTCTCAGGGAACAACGGGAACCCTCCAGCTCTAGGCTGGACAACTGGACTCGCGGTCCAAGGCCAAACACGTGGCCCACACGGAAAGCACAGAAGCACGATTCCCAGGGCAACGTACAAGCTGCCACGCCGATAACTGGACTCGCAGTCCAAGGCCAAACACAAGGCCCACTCAGGAATCATCTTCCAGGAAAACTCACGGCATGCGGGGGAGACCCCACCGCACACACACCGATACACGGCGACTCGATCAAGCGTAACGCAAAAGTCGGCACACGAGGAGTCACTCGGACTCTCAAACCCACGGGCACGCTAAACGATGTAGCACGGTCCTCCTGACACTCTCAAAACACAGACAAAGAATCTCACGGGTGTCTGGGGCATTCACAAGATCGCAAGTCGACCGCTGGGTCTCAACCGGGTCGACCAGGGACCTTACACGACACGAAACAATCGCAGCAAGCACGAAGAACCATTTCGGCGCAACACAGTGCCTGGCGGTCTACCTTTGGGCCGTCACAGCTGTAACGGTCCAAGGCTAGACCGTCACAGCACTCTAACGGTCCAACACAGGAGCGTTACGCCAGAGGGGTAACACCGGCTGTGACGCACCCACCCTGGGGCGTCATAGTATCTAATGGACCAAGCCTGGTGCGTTAGAAGACAGAACGAAACAGATTGTGACGCACACCCCTCGGGGCATCACATCCTCTGATGGTCCTACCTAGGCGCGTCAGAAGAATGGGCTGCGTCAGCTCTAACGCTCCCATTCAGGGGCGTCACAGTGCTCTGACGGTCCTACCTAGGCACGTCAGAAGACTCGTGACCCCAACGGTCCGAAAACATGAAAACAGACGTAGCGGTCGAACCCAGGCGCGTCACACTCTTTGGCGGTTTATCGTAAGACTGCCAGAGCAACCGACGCCCTACCAACAGAACAGGACCCTGTGACGCACCCTCCTTGGGGCGTCACAGCACGTAACGCACCCACCCTGGGGCGTTACAGACTGTGACAGTCACTGGAAGGACCGTCACACCGTCCCGAGAACGCTACGGCGGGAAACGACCCAAAAATCGTCCCACACCCCCATACCTCCACGGGAGAGGGGAAAAATAAGGGGGAAGCCCCCAAATAGCCCCCAGCATGCATCTATGGCCTCGGATCGGCCAAAAACGCGATGGATCGGCGGATCGACTCACAACCCCAAAAACATAGATTTTTCCCAAAAAACCCAAATATGCCCGCTCGGCTCACCACGGCCTATAAAACTTGCGAGAAAGGGAAAGCACGAGCTGGGGGTCCATCTCCCTACCTCCACCGAAGAAACGACGAGCCGTGGACGCCGATCCACGAACCCGCGGCCGAGCTTCCACGCGCCACCGGCCCTCGATCCTTTACCTGTTCCCCGTTCCTCGCCTCCCGCCATCGCCGCCTCGCCCTCCTCCGCCACCGTCGGCCGCCCGGGGAGAGGGGGAGAGAAAGAGATGAGAGAGAGTGAGAAGGAGAGAATGAGAGGGGGAGAGAGAAAAGGGTTAATATATATAGAAAAACCTAAAAATTCTAAAAATTCTAAAAATTATGAAAAATTACCTCCGCGATCCTCGGGAGGAGCACAGCGCCGTGGTAATGTCCCGGAGTCAGAGAACGTCATGGTTCGCCCTACACAGAGTTCCGAAGGTACATCAGGGAAAAACACGTGTAAAGCACAAAACACACTCCGAGACCCACTAAAATGATCCAAAAAATATCCGAAAAATCCGGGGCATTACACCCCCCCTAAAGGAATTTCGTCCTCGAAATTCAGGACTAGCACCAAGTCACAGGGGAAGAACACCTTAACCGACTGACAACACTGTCAAAGTCCCAGCACAGAAAGCCTCGATTCTCACGAAAACCATCGATCCTGAGGGACACAGCCAGACTTACAATCATGAATGATACCTCACTCCGCACGCCGCACACACCGGCAATCAGAGCAGGCATATACCAAAGGACACAGTCCGGCATCACCTCAGACACCATGAAAACCAATCACGGCACCGCTGCCACCATCTCGCTCACCGAGGAAAGGCAGTCCTCGTCACGAGAAACAGCTACCGATCCATCCAATGGTTGGTAGACAAATCACACATCAGCTTCACATCCAACTGACAGGTCGCACACCCTTCTCAAGGGAACAACCAATACAGAGCCTCCACCAGCTCAAGCAGTCATCTCAACAGACTGCAACCAGAACATCGGCTCAGCACCAAGAATCACCCCACACATGGCAAGCAGAAAGCCAGACATATCACTGTGCCAACTCTGTCAGAAGATAAACTTCGACAAAGCCCAGATCCCGTCCGGAAAGGCACATCACAGAAACGACCACCAAAGGTCTCACCTGCATACGGCTCTCGCCACGCTCGAGCCCCGACAACCAGCATCTTTTATCTGTGAAAAGACCATCTGCTGGTCGCCAGCTACACGTCAACGGGAAACCTCCGCTTGCTCGGGTTCTTCCTTTTTTCTTGGTCCTCCACCAGATCCGAAGGGAACATTCCAAACCTCGGCAAGCCATCCGTTGACTCACACACAGACCGATACTACATCTCGAGCCACACTCCTCTTGGACTCCGCATCCGATCTCAATCATCGCGCCAACTCGACCCTCTCGGGGAGCGCGATGAAACCAAATGACAAGATCATGGTGTCTTCAGTCATCACCTCACTTGACTCAGACTTACAGGGGAACCATCCCGTGCTGGTCACCAAACCAGGGACAACCATTGTGACACCAACATCCCATCAAGGACCACCAATCCGACGCCAATCTCACTAAAAGGCCTCCGCCCATAGGCGTCACTCTTCCGTCTTGTCCCATCAATTCATTGACTCAATTAATCCAAGTGGACACCTGCCAATCCCGATTCTGCCCTTACCACAGAGCCACGGGACACCACCGAAACAATTCATGGCACACGTCTCTAGGGGAGGAAAGTGCCATCCGAAATCACGGCAACCTAGTCGCCAACACCACGACCAATGCACTCTGGGTCCTCAAACGACACAAATTCCATCACAATTGGGTCCCCACCGTCGCAATCCGACACGACCATAACCAACCGACATTGCCACGGTCGATGACGTTGTTAAGGCTCACCAGCCACTGACAGCCACAGACAGGGACCTCATAATCTGTTAGAGATCACTTATCCAAAGACGATCTCATCCGAGGACACAACTTCCAACACAAGTCGGGCACCAAGCCACCAACTCTGACCATCACGTCCTCGACCTCCGTCAGGCGACATCCCCAACAACCCCATCCGGGTCACACCGACACCTGACACGGCTTCCACTGCGCACACTGATCCACGTGCACAGCCACAAATTCTCGAAAACATCGCCCAACCGACACTCATCCTTTCGGAAAAGCGCCAACACACCCTCACACGACAAGGGAATGGGCACAACTTCTCAAAGGCAACCACCTTGCCAAAACGCTGGACTCATCTCGCACGGACTTCATGGCACACAAGGCCAACCAATCCGAACACGCAATGCAAGATGACGAACCTTAGCCCAACACAATACTCTCCAGCCAAAGGAGAAACCAATCGCCCTTCCGACCAACGGAAGAACTCCACGCTCGACCTGACCTCGAATCTCGCACATGCTGGGAACAGCACCTTCCAGCATCGAGAAAACCATCACTTCCACCAGGTTAGCCCCTCAGACACACTCGACGAGTGTCACGTCGGACCACAATCACAACATCTTTCGATGCACCACCACTGCAATTCCTCGAACTGCAACACGCCATAATAGCCAACCGCCGACGCTCATCCTCGAGTCCCGAAACTCATCACGGAACCTTCACATCTCAGACCAAATCCAAGGCGAACACAACCCATTTGCACACAAGAGTGTAGGAGCAAGACTTACTGGGACACCACATCCCATTCCTGCCTCAAAATTCGCAAAATAACTGAGATCGACACGTCATTTCTGACATAACAGAGCACGACAAGAACACCAGGCTCGACGAGACAGCAGCTCACCGAGAAGATCCTCCGCTCACCCGAGCACACTTCTCGATCAGAACACCCTCTCTGCCACCTTAAACTACGACCTGAACACCTCAGGGGCTGGACAAACCTCAAGCTAGAGTGGCCAAAACCGATAGCAGCTCCCTCAGAGCACGCTCACGGCCACTTAACCACGAACAATCCTCTCCAGCCACCTGACCATGCTACAGGTTCCTCGAACGTAGCACCGCGAGTTCACGCCTGCCAACAACCTCTGCCCAACACAGCACAACCAGGGCCACCACTGATGAGGGAGAAGGCTCTCGACCTCGATCCTTAGATCCCATGCTGGCATGAAAGTCGCGGACATCAACCACCTTCACAGCGTCGTACATCGCACTCAAGCTCTCAAGCGAGAAATCAAGCGGAAAACATGCACAAAACCCTATGCCACCTGCTGACTGTACTGGACCTTATAGACTCTGATCACTACAATATCTCGAATTCCCATGTACGTCCACAACCACCACTCTGATACCAGCTGTAACGACCCGAGAATCCGATTACCGGGAGAGACCCGATAACCCGAGACTCGAACCGCCGTTGTTTCCGGTTGGGGTTCCGCGGGATCCCTGCTGAGTCTCTATTTTGGAGACTCATTCCCTACTTTTCAGGTGCGGCGGTTCTTCCTCGAGGTTCGAGGGTGCGATACGGAGGTTCTCAGTTGCCAGCTCGTCGGGCCGAGTGTTCACTTGGCATGTGGTATATTTTTACTACTTTAGACTGTACTTTCTGTTGGACTGGACTCTGTTGTAGTAGTAGTTATTTATTTATTTCTGTTAATTATTGAATTATCCTGCTTTATTTCCTATTTCTTTGTGACTCCACACTCCTTTTAGCCCTTCCAAGCCCTCCCGGCTCATGGGCGGCAGTTCGAGTCTCAGGTTATCGGGTCTCTCCCGGTAATCAGATTCTCGGGTCATTACAGTTTCCGTAGGGCCCCACATCTTGCAGCTAGAGTCCGGCTGAGGGGAAAACCAGTCAGAGGGCCAGACCAGGGACGCACGGTCTGTGTGTGCACATGTGGTTGGGGGTGGTTGGACCCATGCTGACGAGCGTGACCCCAGCTAGTCACTTGTTATGTGGTTACTTGTACGGTGTCTCAGTTCCCACTGGGTCGGAGGGAGACACCTGAGGCGCGGTCTAAGTCGTCAGTGGACGCATCCGGCCTTGCTTCTGGTGGACAGGTACTCCTGTCACGTGAGACGTGACTCTCCTGTGTCCGGGTTCCGTTTCCCGTCTGCGAGACGTGATTTTCTGGACCGTCCGGTGTTTCCGAGGTAGTGGCCAGGGTGCCAGTGGCTTTACCGAGGTTGCGTCTTGTTAGTGCGGTGCCCGCGACCCGGTGGTGGGGGTTACAACTTGGACAACGTGTCCAGATTGGTCATGTCTGGGAGGACAGGCTTTGACGGCAGGGCTGCCATAGGTTTTGCCTCGGTAGGTGATGTTAGTGTGGTCCGGTTCCCGATTGTGAGATCGGGATTTCTCTTTCTGCTTGACCGGTACAGTAGGAGTTGCTGTAGTGCCGAGTTTCGACCGGCCACCGTGTTTACTGTTCCTGCTGCTACGGTTGTTCTTGTAGTTACTGCTTTCCGTCCCACCGTTGTTCTCAGTTGGGGTTCCGCGGGATCCCTACTGGACCAGTGACAGGAGGCTCATCCTTACTTTTCAGGTGCGACGGTTCTTCCTCGAGGTTCGAGGATGCGGTTCAGGTGTTCTCAGTTGTCAGCTTGCCGGGCCGAGTGTTCACTTGGCATGTGGTACGTTTTACTACTTTAGACTGTACTTTCTGTTGGACTGGACTCTGTTGTAGTAGTTGTTATTTATTTCTATTATTTATTGAATTATCTTACCTTATTTCTTATTTCTTTGTGCCTCCACACTCCTTTTAGTCCTTCCGAGCCCTCCCTGCTCGTGGGCGGCGGACCAGGATTTGAATGGTATCGGGCTCTTCCTGGTATCCGGATCTTGGGTCGTCACACAAAGGGCTGAGTTTTAGTACTTGTGATTTGAAAAGTTCACGGTAGCTCTAGTCACAGTCGCTCGTAAGCTGCAACCATATCTCCTCTCATACGCTATCGTGGTCCCAACCGACCAGCCCCTGCGTTAGATCCTCCAAAACCCTATCGCCTCGGGGAGATTAGTGAAATGTGCCATAGAGTTGGAGTTCGACATCCACTTCCCCTCGAGGACCGCCATCAAAGCCCAAGCCTTGGTCGACTTTGTCGCCGAGTGCACACTCCTTGACAGAGAAGGAGCTGCGCCCTCCTCAGCATCCGCTGAACCTCTCGCTTGTCACGCACAATCTCGACCAAGATTTCCTCCCAGGGAGGGAGGTCTAACATGTCCCCCGTGTCCAAGTCGCCCCACTAGAAGAGAAAGTCGATCTCCTCCACCAGCACTGAGGCTTCAAACTCTGGGAACACGAAAGTATGGGTCTCTGGATGCCATAGCTCTAGCAATGCACTTATAGCTTCCCAGTTCCACCTCATGCTGACGAACCTCTTAGCCATAACGACTAGGCACGTCAGATGCCACTGATGCATGAAGACTCTCACGTCGGGCGTGATCACCGCCAGGTGGTCGTGTAGCCAACCATAGTGCCGGGTATGCCTAGCTCACCGGAAGACCGGAATAGGCTGAAAAAGAGCAGAAGAGCAGATTAGTTTCTGACTATCCTCCCTTACATATCAATACACATAGGCTTTAAAACTCACTTGGCCATCCTTCACAAGTTGGCTGAGATGTACCCTTATCTCAGAAAGTAGGTCAGGCTCGAGGCTTCCCGAAGGTTGAGAGGAAGAAGATGCCATCCCGAAGCCCTCTTCCTGGGTGGTTGCTCTCTACTTCGAAACCTAAAGCCCGCTGCTAAGGGGCATCAGCTCCTCCTACCCCTATAAGTCCAAGAGTCCTACTTTGTTCGGGATCCCTGCACTTACGGAACCCAAACAGGTAGGCGGCGAGCTTGATGGCCGCCTTGGGTGAGGTAGGCGGCCATAAGCTTGGCCGCCCACCAGGGCAAAACATCCATAGACTTGGCCGCCCACCGACTGGAATGGTAGTTGCTTTGGCCGTCTTCCCAACTTGTTTAGGAGCCAGATTTAATCAAGTTCATACTTACATTCAATATGTTATTCGTAAGATTATTGTTATCATGTGAACTTGGCCAATGTGTGTTGATGCAGATGCAGATGACAAGATCAGCAAGCAAAGGATTGTGCAATGTTGTCGCCAACTAGTGCATTCTTAGATAGTGATCCCGGAGGCTAATAGCTTCGGGCGCATAAACTCCGAGTTCCTCTCTAAAAAACTGTGAAGAGTTTATGCTCCTTAAGCTATTTGACGGCCGCTTGCCACCTAGAAACGTGATGATGGACTTCTCGAAACTTCGACCGCACTTAGTGATAAATGTAGGACGATAGATCTCCATAAGATTCTAGACTACGTTCATTGCTAAGACGGAATGACAGACTTATCGAACTCTTGACCGAACAACCTCGGAGACAGGCAAATAAATCCTCCGGTTATGCATTAGATAGGTTTTTTCCTTTTAAACCAAGCATGCATCATGTAGGTCCTTTTGGTAACACACAAAAAAAACACAAAAGAAAAGAAAAATAGAAAAAAAAAGAAAAAATGTGTGTATGCATGCATGACATTCGGGTGTTGTGTAAACGAAACCGAGGAGGTAGCACGAGTACTTTGACCTCCCCATGGTTTCTCTTCCCCGCACTGATTATCCGCGTTTCTCGATTCTGCTGAACTCGTATGAGCGAGTATTGTGGATGTGTAAAATTTCACACACAGAGACTTCCCAGGTCTACACTAGAAGAAGAAGTACATGCATCCCAGGGACGTGGGATGACGAGGCCGATTTGACCCAATCATTGGGAAAGAAGACTCCACGGAGATTCCACGTTTGGGCTCCGAATGATTCTATTGCTCGACAATACCTTACACTTGCCCGGGTGCATTAAATGACGAAGATTTGGGGGGGTTGAAAGACGCCCCTGACTTTACACATTATCGTGGGTTCAACTTTGGGCCCGTGACAGCGAAGAATACACCGGGAGGCTTGAGATCCCCGAGTCCCTGAAGAAGACCAACAACTGCGGACAACAAAGTACGCACGTCAACCCGCACCTAGACGGGCGATTCAAACCCTTAATCAGGAAGGGGAACATTTTGGGACTTGAAAATCTAAAAAAGACAAGAGCCCAAATTAAACGGTGGCGTGCAAGCCCCAAGCCACTTAACCCGGTGGCACTCATCCCTCTCAGCCTACATGATCCGGTGGCTCCCTTTGGCTCGTGATCCGATGGCTCCCTTTGGCGTTGAGCCAATGGCGCCCAAGCGCTCGAACCGATGGCGTCCAAGTGCTCGAACCGGTGGCTCCCTTTGGCCTGATCCGGTGGCGCCCAAGCGCTCGAACCGGTGATATCTTAGCCCGCGACATCCGGTGGCTCCCCCACCTGCCGATCCGGTGGCACCTCACACAGGCTTGATCTGGTGGCGTCCGCACAGGCTCATCCGGTGGCTCGCTTGGCGACCTGATCCGGTGGCCTCCTTCCTGCAGTGAACCGGTGGCTCGCCTAAAGCCTTGTTCCGGTGGCTCCTCTGCCACCATGATCCGGTGACGCCTTTTCCCTTGGCCATCCGGTGGCCCCGTCAAGGTCTTCATCCGGTGGCGCCGGTCCGCTTTGACGGATATGGTGGGATCACCTTTTTCCAAGTCCACTGGACATTACCAAGGACCAGGGGTCCCTGCCCTCCGGCCTCCGGCGCGCAGTGGTGCTGGCTTCAAGCTTTACCCCTTCTGTGCTAGTCTCGGACAACCCATGGCTGCCAACCTTCTGCTCCTCCCCAACAGGGAAGTGAGATACGACGGTGGATATGGGGGAGAAAAGATCGGGAGAAGCTTCTGCTGTTGACCCTCTCACCGCCAGTGTGGCACCGCTCCTGTATATAAGAGAGAGAGAAGAAAAGAAACAAAAAAGGAAACATACAGAGGAAGAAGAGAGAGCGCTTGAAGAGAAAGAGACCACTGTGCGAAACAGAAGAAGGGAAGAGAAGAAGAGAAGGTAAGAAGGAGAGGAAGAGGGTTCAGAAGAGAAGAGAGTGAGGAAGAGGGCAGAGAGGAGAGGTGCTGGAGGGGGAGGAGCCAATGCTCCGCTTCCCCTTCCCACTGTGTTTCTGTTCATCCTTTTTTTTAGTCTTCTTCCCTCTCCGTTTGTGTATTTTCTCCCTTTTGCTCACCCTTCGTCGAGGGCATTGTAAACGTTTTCTACATTTGTGATGAATGAATGAAGATCCATTTGGTTCCCCCTTTTCTCTGAGTGTTTTACGATATGTCTCTTCATCTAGACTTCGGGCTCTTCGTAGCTACCTCTGAAGGTGTAAAGGGCTTGCTCAAAGCAATGAGTAAGGTTCCATGGTCATCACCCCACGTAGCACTTCATGCCCGTTGATCTCTCCTCCCCCCCTTACCTTTCTTTAGTTTCCATGTGAATGATCTTCTAATCCTGTTAGCCCTTTCGTTGAGGGAGAATCCCCTTGGGGATGGTGGTTCTGGGGCTACCCGGTGCAGTGGGTAGTGTCCCGAGGTCAGTTCCTCAGGAGAGTCTCCCATCTTGCAACCTCCTTTGCTGATTCAGTGGCACTTCAACCATCCTCCTTTTGTTCCGGTGGGCTAGCCCCACTCCTTCATCCGGTGGCTTGGTCCACCTTTGTTGCGGTGGGCTAACCCACTCCTTCATCCGGTGTCCCTTTAGCCCTCCCTCTGGTCCGGTGGGTCGGTTCACCTCTAATTCGGTGGCGTGGTCCACCCTTGATCCGGTGGCCCAGCCCCTCCCTCTGGTCTGGTGGCTCGATTCACCTCTGATCCGGTGGCGTGGTCCACCCTTGATCCGGTGGCCTAGCCCCTCCCTTTGGTCTGGTGGCTCAGTTCACCTTTGATCCGGTGGCCCTCGCGGGCGCTTGATCCGGTGGCACCCATCAGCCCTGATCTGGTGGCCCTTGCGGGCGTCTGAATAGGTGGTGTTGCTTGGCGGCCTGATCCGGTGGCCCATCCGGTGGTTCGTCAATCCCCCTGATCCGGTGGCCCTCTGGCCCCTTTGATCCGGTGGCTTCGCCACTGCCCTCATCCGGTGGCCCTTGCGATCACTTGATCCGGTGGGATCTTGTTTCCTCTCTGTGTGTCTTAACCGTGGTGTTATGTCTTCAATCGATGTTTCTCCGTTCGTTGGCTTTCGGTTTCTCCCGGTTTCCTTAATGTGTTGCCGCTTCCGTGTGCACCTCTATTTTGGGGGCCATCTCGGACTTGTCCGGAGGTGCATACCCGCTTTACCCCCATTATCCGGGTTCGAGGGAGATATTGCCAAATTTTTGTCAAAATAATACAGTTTTTTAAGGACAAAAGGAAGCAATAAACAAATGAAATAAATAACAACAAACACTCCGACTGAGACAAGAGAACTGTGGAAGATACGAAGAGAACTGAGCATGACCATTGTTATGACGGACCGACGAACACGAGTATGAGCATCAACTGCATAAATAAGAGAAGGGCTTAACTAAAACCCACATGCATTCTGCGAATAAAAGAGACTACCCCTTTTTACATGCATTTAATAATTACAGTGCATTCCATCCCGTGCATGCTTGAACTCACACGTGTGACTGCTACATTTAGCATAGGAATGAACCAAGCTTCGTATATGCACGCTTTCCAGGTGTCACCCTTAATATGAGTCCACCCGTCAAGGTCTTCCTGTGTCGACCTCCCTTCAATCCAGCCGGAGCCCAGGTCGACCTCCCCTTTAAATTCAGCTGCCGCCTGCGTCGACCTCCCCTCAACCCAGTTGCTGCCTACGTCGATCTCAGGCCCTCTTGCGTCGACCTCCCTTCAATTCGGCTGCCGCCTGTGTAATGCCCCGGGTTTTTCGGATTTGGATCCGTGGGTTTCGGATCGTCTTTCTGCGGATTACGGATTGTGTCCGAGTGAGCTTCGGACTATTTTTACCGGATTGTCGGACCCGTTGGTGGTGTGCCCGTGAGTTTCCTTGGGTCCGTGGTGTTGTGAGGAGCACGCCTGTATTTTTCTGAAATTTTCTGAGCGCCTTTGTGGGTCCCGGGTTACGTTTTGGGTTTTACGCGTGTTTTCCGTCTATCGGACCTTCGGAACCCCGTGCAGGGTGAACCGTTGTGTTCTCCGACAACGGGACGTTACCACGGCGATCAGCGTGTTCCGAGGATCGCGGGGGTATATTTTTCTATTTTTTCATATTTTTAGATTTTCTATAAAAACCCCCCTTTTTCTCTCTCTCCCCATCTCTCATTTCTCACTCTCTCCCTCTCCCTTCTCACGCTCTCTCCTCTCTCCCTCTCTCTCCGGCGGCCGACGGAGCGGAGCGTGGGAGAGGCGGGGATGGCGTGGGCGAGGCACGGGCGAGGATGGGTGAGGATCGAGGCGGTGGAGGCGCGGTGAAGCTCGACCATGGGTTTCGTGGCGATTTCTTCGTGGATCGGCGAGCTCGGGGTGTGAAATCTTCGGTGGAGGTAGGGAGATGGACCCAGCTCGTGCTCTTCCTTTCCCACGAGTTTTGTAGGCCGTGGTGACCCGAGAGGGCCTATTTGAGCTTTTTGGGGAAAATCCATATTTTGGGGAGTGGTCGCCCGATCTACTGTTTCGTCACATTTCGGACTGATTCGAGGGCGTAGATGCATGCTAGGGGATATAGGGGAGCTTCCCCCTTATTTTCCCTCTCATCCATGGATGTTTGGGGGCGTGATTTGGATTTTTGGGGTTTTCCCGCCGGCCCATTCTCGGGCTGGTGTGGCGGTCCTTCCAGAGACCGCCAGAGTCTCTGGAGGCCCAGGGTAGGTGTGCCAGACGCTGTGGCGGCCCAAGGCGGGTGCGCCACATGGCACTATTTTGTCGGCAGGGGTTTCTGTTGTCTGGCGGTCGCACGATAAACCGCCAAACTTGGTGGCGGCTGAGACTTTGACCGCCACTCCGTTTTGAACGCGCCCCTGGCGGCCGTGGGTTCGACCGCCAGAGGGATTGTCGCGGACCAAGATTGGACCGCTATGGTCTAGGGTTTTCAGCGTGTGGCGGCCCAAGGTTAGACCACCATACCCTGTGGTAGTTTAAGGCTAGACCGCTATGAGTTTTCCAGGCTTGCGATGTCGGGTTCGCGTTGTGTTGGTCTCCGGTCGATCCGGTTGTGATCCAGTGGTTGACTTCGGCCTCGTGAGTGTCCCGGACACCCTGTAAGTTCCGTGTCAGTGTTTCTGGGGTGTCTGGAGGTGCCGTGTTACCTCGACTAGCATGCCCGTAGGTGTGTGTGTTACGGGCTTTGTGTTACGCTCGATCGGGTCACCGTGTATCGGTGTGAGTGCGGTGGGGTTCCCCCACATGTCGTGGGTTTCTGCGGAAGATGGTTCCTGAGTGGGCCAGGTGTTTGGCCTTGGACTGCGAGTCCAGTCATCCGGCTTGGGGCTGGAGGGTTCCCGCTTTTCCCTGGGATGAGGAATCGGCATGGCGGCTTGTGAGCTGCTTTGGGAATCATGCTTCTATGTTTTCCGCATGGGCCATATGTGTGGCGTCGGACTGTGAGTCCAGCTGTCCAGCCTGGGGCTGGAAGACTTCTGAGTTCCCTTCCTGAGGGAATGGTCTCGGCGGCTCGTGAGCTGTCTCGGTATTCATGCTACCGTGGTTTTAGACCTAGGGATTAGGCTAGATTGACGGCCTTGTGGTGTTGCGTGCGACGGTCTTGACCCCGAGTCTTGTGACTCAAGGACTGTTGGAGTTAGTGAGTCTAGAGGACTATCCAGAGTCCAGTGGCTTGGCGCCACTTGGTTCTTCTCGACTTTCGCGCAGGGTGCATGCGTGTTTCTCAGAGTTTCTCCTTGGAGAGTGGTCACATCAGTGACTCCCCACTAGTCGTAGCCTTTCGACACGCGTGTGGTCCCACGAGGGAGTGGTGGCGAGGCTACCCGAGAGACGGCTTTAGGCTGGTTGCCGTGGGCCTCCTACTGTGGCGGCTCGAGTCCGGGCCGTGAGGACGAACCAGCTAGAGGGCCTGACGTAGCGCAGTCAGTCAGTGTGTGCACACGTGGTCGAGGACTTCGGACGCGTGCTGACGAGCACGACCCCGCCTAGACCCTTGTTCGGTGTTCTGTGGTTACTAGTATGGTGTCCCCGTTCCACCAGGGGTCGAAGGGGACACCCGAGATGCGGTCTAAGTCGTCAGTGGATGCATCCGGCCTTTCTTCTGGTGGGCAGGTACTCCTATCACGTGAGACGTGACTCTCCTATTTTCGGGTTCCGTTTCCCGTCTGCGAGATGTGATTTTCTGGACTGTCTGGTGTTTCCGAGGTAGTGGCCAGGGTACCAATGGCTTTACCGAGGTTGCGTTTTGTTGTGCGGTACCCACGACCAGGTGGTCAGGGTTGCACCTTGGACAGTGTGTCTAGGTTGGTCTTATCCTAGGAGACAGGCCTCTACGCCGGGGTTGCCGTGGGTTTTACCTCGGTGAGTGGTGTTAGTGTGGTTCGGTTCCCGATGGTGAGATCGGGATTTCTCTTTCTGCTTGACTGGTACAGTAGGAGCAGCTGTAGTGCCGAGTTTTGACCGGCCACCGTGTTTAGTGTTCCTACTGTTACTGTTGTTCTTGTAGTTACTACTTTCCATCCCGCCATTGTTCTCAATTGGGGTTCCGCGGAATCTCTACTGGGCCACTGATAGGAGGCTCACCCCTGCTTTTCAGGTGCGACGGTTCTTCCTCGAGGTTCGAGGATGCGATTCAGGTGTTCTCAGTTGCCAGCTCACCGGGCTGAGTGTTCACTTGACATGTGGTACGATTTACTGCTTTAGACTGTACTTTCTGTTGGACTGGACTCTGTTGTAGTAGTTGTTTATTTATTTCTGTTAATTGTTGAATTGTCCTGCCTTATTTCCTATTTCTTTGTGCCTCTACACTCCTTTTAGCCCTTCCGAGCCCTCCCAGCTCGTGGGCGGCGGGCCAGGATTCGAATGGTATCGGGTTCTTCCCGGTATCCGGATCTTGGGTCATCACAGCCTGCGTCGACCTCAGGCTGTAATGCCTCGGGTTTTTTGGATCTGGATCCGTGGGTTTCGGATCGCCTTTCCATGTGTTTCAGATTTGAGTCCGATCGGGCTTCAAACTATTTTTACCGGATTGTCGGACCCTCTGGTGGTGTGCCCGTGTGTTTCCTTGGGTCCGTGGTGTTGTGAGGAGCACGCCGGTAATTTTCTGCAATTTTCGGAGCGCCTTTGTGGGTCCCAGGTTGCGTTTGGGGTTTTACGCGTGTTTTCCATATGTAGGACCTTCGGAATCCCGTACAGGGTGAACCGTTACGTTCTCCGACGCCGGGACGTTACCACATCGATCAGCGTGTTCCGAGTATCGCGGGGGTATATTTTTTCTATTTTTCGGTATTTTTTGAAATTTCCGGATTTTCTATATAAACCCCCCTCCCTTTTCTCTCTCCCCATCTCTCATTTCTCGCCCTCTCTCCCTCTCTCTTCTCTCACGCTCTCTTTCTCCCTTCTCTTCTCCGGTGGTCGGCAGAGCGAGGTGAGGGCGAGGCGGCGCGGGCGAGGATGCGGGTGAGGACGAGCGAAGATCGAGGCGGTGGAGGCGTGGCGAAGCTCGGGGGCGCGTTCGTGAGCCGGCGAGGGTTTCACGGCGATTTCTTCGTGGATCGGCATCCACGGCGCGTCGTTTCTTCGGTGGAGGTAGGGAGATGGACCCCCAGCTCTTGCATTCCCATTCCCGCGAGTTTTGTAGGCCGTGGTGAGCCGAGCGGGCTAATCGGGACATTTTGGGAAAAATCCATGTTTTTGGGGTTGTGAGTCGATCCGCCGTTTCATTGCATTTTTGGCCGATCTGAGGCCGTAGATACATGCTAGGGGCTATTTGGGGGCTTCCCCCTTGTTTTCCCCTCTCCCGTGGAGGTATGTGGGCGTGGGACGATTTTTGGGTCGTTTCTCGCCGTAGCGTTCTCGGGACTGTGTGACGGTTCTTCCAGTGACCGTCACAGGTCGTGACGCACCAGGGTGGGTGTGTTACGTGCTGTGACGCCCCAAGAAGGGTGCGTCACAGGGTCTTGTTTTGTCGGCAGGGCGTCGGTCGCTCTGGTGGTCTTACGATAAACCGCCCGAGACTGTGACGCGCCTGGGTTTGACCGCTACGCCCGTTTTCGTGTTTTCGGCCCGTTCGGGGTCACGAGGCTCTGACGCACTAGGGGTGGACCGTCAGAGCACTGTGGCGCCCATGTATGGGAGCGTCAGAGCTGACGCAACCCATTCTTCTAACGCGCCTAGGTAGGACCGTTAGAGGCTGTGACGCCCCGAGGGGTGTGCGTCACAACCTGTTTTGTCTTGTCTTCTAACGCACCAGGCTTGGTCCGTTAGAGGCTGTGACGCCCCAGGGTGGGTGCGCCACAACCAGTGTTACCCATTTCATGTAATGTTCCTGTGTTTGACCGTTACAGTGCTGTGACGGCCTAGCTTTGGACCGTTACAGCTATGACGGCCCAAAGATAGACCGCCAGGCACTGTGTTATGCCGAAGTGGTTCTTCGTGCTTGCCGCGATCGTTTCGCGTTGTGTAGGTCCCTAGTCGACCCGGTTGCGACCCAGTGGTCGACTTGCGGTCTCGTGAATATCCCAGGCACCCCGAGGGTTTTGTGTCCGTGTTTTGAGGGTGTCGGGAGGACCGTGCTACCTCGTTTAGCTTGCCCGTGGGCTTGAGAGTCTGGGTGACTCCTCGTGTGCCGGGCTTTTTGACGCGGGACGGCGTCGGGGGCAGGATCGATGGCACTCCGATATCACGAACATGACGGATAACTTGTTACCTCGCGCAGCTCGACCTCCAGCCGGACGGTCTCACACTGGGTGACACACTCACACTCAAAAGAGAATGAGGGAAGGGAAAGGAACAAGTGAGAATGGCTCTCACGTAAGATACTCTTTCATTCAATTTCATCATATCAAAACATACACCCTTAGCCTTCCTTACATAGGAGGAGGCTATAACAATTACACCCATAAACTTTTACAAGTAGCATATATGTCCTTAGCCTAATAAAACACACTCACCTACCTAACTTTTGACTTGGGGGTTTTAACCAAATAAAATACACAAAACACACATGTTTATTGACTATGACTTAGCCTAATAAGAAGAAAGTAAAAATACATGTACTAATACATGTATTTTACACACAATACATACGCAATACATAAATACGTGACGTCGAGTCTTCAGGTAGCCGAATCTCTGAGTCACAAGCTCGGTGCGGGGGTGCGACGTCCGGTAGTGGGCCCGGTGTCCCCACCAACCCTCCCGGGACGGCTGGAACTCGACTCCGTCGAGTAAGGGGGGGACACTGCTGTGGTAGTGCTCCAGTAGATCTGGAGCGAGGCGCTGGAGATCCTCCTGGCTGATCCAGGAATCATCAGACGGTGGACGGTCCCGCCAGCGGACAAGGTAGCGCTGGTACTCCCTGCTCCGTGTAGTGGTCACCTGCTCATCCATTATCCTCTCAATATGCTCGCGCGGTGCTCTCAAGGACGTGGGACACACAGGGGTGGGCTCACTCTCAAGGGGAGGAGAATGCTCGAAAGGGTCACTAGGAATCGCTGTGGGTTCCTTGTAGGCCACTAGGTCTGCCACATTAAAGGTCGAGCTAATCCCCTCTTCGGGAGGTAAGTCCACAACATAGGCATTGGCGCCAATCTTCCGCATGATTGGGAAGGGACCATCACTACAGGCTTGTAACTTTTTAACGGCTCCCGAGGGGAGTCGTTCGGGCCGGACCCGTACCATAACCAAGTCACCTTCTTAAAATTTATGGTGATGCCTATGCGAATCAGCTGACTCATGCAGACTAATGACGTGCTGTGCAAACTCTTCGGCTGACTTGGACAGTCTAGACTCGAGTGGAAGGTTGGGTATGGTGGACCCAGGGGCAAGCTCAATAGCGTGTTGTAAATCACGCATGGGAGGGAGTTGAGAAGGTAAGTCCTCGGGGACGATGCCTTGGAAGTCCAGCAGTATGGCCGGGTCTTCAGTTGGGACTGAGACTCGAGACTCTCGGGTGTGATGGTGACGTCAACAGCCAAAATAGAGGCACCCTCAGCAACCTCTATGTCTAGCTCACCGACATTCATGGAGTCAAGGCGTCTAACTTGGTCATGACTAACCTTAGGGGCCTCAGAAACGGGTGTGATAGATGCAGGAGAAGAGGGAAGGGGACGTTTCCCTTCAGTTGGAGTTTGGAGACTCTCCTGAACTTTGGGAGTTCCAGTGGGGGTGGAGGTGGAACTCTTTCCTGGGGTCACCTTTGGGGGTGCCAGGTATAACTGAATCTTCTTCCCGTTGTGGGAGAAGGAACATTGATTGGACCGACTAAAAGTAGCGAGGTCTACATCATAGATCCATGGTCGTCCTAAGATGACGCTCCCGGCCTTCATAGGCATTACGTCACATAAGATTTGTCCTTGGTAGGATTGGAATTGGATGGGAATGACACATGTGGTGGTGACTGGGATAGACGTGTCATCGACCCAAGCCACGTTGTATGGCTTTGGATGAGGGTGCGTAGGTAGACCTAAACGGGAGATAAAATCTGAAGAGACTGCATTGATACAGCTCCCGTTGTCAAGGATTATCTTGCAGGGATGAGAGTTCACCATGATGTAGGTTTGAAAGATAGAGGTTCGACGCCAATCGTCCTCCCGGGGTGTTGAGATACAGCGAACTACACCCAATCTTTTCTGGCTAGAACTCTCGAAAATGTATCATACCCGCATGTACTCGACATGCGTGCCATCAAATATTATATCCATTCCCTCAAACTGGGCGATGAGGTCAGGATCGGCCATATATCTTTCCTGGTCTGTGCGTTCTAGATGACCTGATGAATTCCTAGACCAACGTGGCATGCACGAGTTTGGACCTAGGTGATGCAATCCTGAGATCGAAAATTAGCAAGTTGTGGACCCAGTTGATATACAAAGGGTCAATGTGAAGGGATCGGTCAGGAAAAAGTTGCTCGCCCGTAGGCGAAGTAGTCGTGGAATTACCTCCTGACAATTAGGGTGCCCTAATGCGGCAGTCTAGGGCCTAAAGGATAGGCTCAAGCAAGCTCTCTCTTGCCGTCCACAGCGATGCACTCAGAAGACTGGTTGCATAGATCGGGCTCTCTCTCATTTCGTCGTGCGAAATTTAAAAAGATACTAAATGAGTAAGTGAGGGGAGCACGTACCTAGCTAGACTGATAAGTCTAACTCTGACCGGAGACGAAGGCGAGCGGGGACGTGCGTGCCCGCACGGCGTCGACGAAGCTTCACGGTTACAATGAATTCACTCAGCGTAGGGAGGATTTAATTATTACAAAACCGTGTGATTTTAAAAATTTTCCCACGCAGGGGAACAACTAGCCCAATTTCTCCGCGCAGGGAGACTCAGAGGAACGTACGTACCGTAAATTACGACCTGTGTGTCGGCTATCCGGCGACTCGGGCACCGGACAAACCGTCGTTGCGGACTTCGGGTGCCGCGATGACTATCTTAATCAATAGATAAATATACATATATAGACATATAAGATTATATATATCAAAATATATATATTATATATATTTTAACACTCTTTTTTTTCCTTCTAACTTTCAACTTTTTTTTCAAACCCCTTTTTTTTTTCAAACTTCACCTACCTTTTTTGACTTTTTATACTCTTTTTTTTCCACACGTTTTTTTTTTCAAACTTCAACTCCTTGTTTTTTTTCACAAACCGTTTTCAAACCCCCTGTTTTCTTTTCTTGTGCGTGCTTCACGCGGGGTGGGGGGGGTCAAGAAAGCCGGCAGGATGGCCGGTCGGTTGCTGCCGTGCGGACTTTGCGGCGGTCAACGCGGGAGGCCAGTCGGGCGGGCATACGCATGCGGGCGGACGCGCAGGCGTGCGCGGACGGGCGCGCAGGCGTGAGCGGACGGGCGCGCAGGCGCGCTCGTGTGGGCCGCAGGCGGCACCGGCAAGCGGGCGGGCTGAGGGGCCTGGAGGCGTGGGGGCCGGCGGCTTTCGGGCGCAGGCGATCGCGCGAAGGCAGGCGCGCACGGGCGGGGCCGGGCGGGCGCGGCCGGCGGACGCGGGCTGTCACGCGCCGGCGGGCGCGCACGAGCGCGTAGTGGCGCGAGGGGACGCTGGCGCGGCCGGGCGCTGGCTGTAGCGGGCGGCGGGAGGCGCGGCGGTGACGGCCGCAATGGCCAAGAATTCTTTTGAATTCTTGGCACGGGCGACGAGGCTACTCCGCGAACTGATTTTCCCTTTTTTTTATCTTCTTTTCTCTCCCGAGAGAAGAACTCTTATGTATTTTTTTCTCTCTTTTTTTTTCCACTCTTCTTTCTGCTGTGCGATGAACGAGAGAGAGAGAACAGAGAGAGAGAGAGAGATCGCGGGGTAGGAGAGAGAATAACAGAGAGGGAGAGTATAACAGAGACAGAGAGAGAAAGAGATTAACACGGGAGGGGAAAAAAAAATTTTCACTCTTTTTTTTTCTTATGCTTCTCTCAACTAATATCTTTTCTACTACTCTTCTTTTTTTTTCTTTTTCTTTTTTCACTTCTAACAATCTAGAGAGAGAAAGGGAGACGACGTCGGGGACGTCGGGGTCGACGGAGGCACCGTGTTGGGCTCTGATACCAAATCTGACGCGGGATGGCGTCGGGGGCAGGATCGACGGCACTCCGATATCACGAATAGGACAGATAACTTGTTACCTCGCGCAGCTCGGCCTCACGCCGGACGGTCTCACACCGGGCGACACACTCACACTCAAAAGAGAATGAGGGAAGGGAAAGGAACAAGTGAGAATGGCTCTCACGTAAGACACTCTTTCATTCAATTTCAGCATATCAAAATATACACCCTTAGCCTTCCTTACATAGGAGGAGGCTATAACAATTACACCCATAAACTTTTACAAGTAGCATATATGTCCTTAGCCTAATAAAACACACTCACCTACTTAACTTTTGACTTGGGGGTTTTAACCAAATAAAATACACAAAACACACATGTTTATTGACTATGACTTAGCCTAATAAGACGAAAGTAAAAATACATATACTAATACATATATTTTACACACAATACACACGCAATATATAAATATGTGACGTCGAGTCTTCAGGTAGTCGAATCTCTGAGCCACAAGCTCGGTGCGGGGGTGCGGCGTCCGGTAGTGGGTCCGGTGTCCCCACCACTTTTGTGTTACGCTTGACCGAGTCACCGTGTATCGGTGTGTGCGGTGGGGTCTCCCCCACATATCGTGAGTTTTCCTAGAAGATGATTCCCTAGTGGGCCATGTGTTTGACCTTGGACTGCGAGTCCAGTTATCGGCGTGGCAGCTTGTGCGCTGCCCTGGGAATCGTGCTTCTGTGCTTTACGTGTGGGCCATGTGTGTGGCCTTGGACCGCCAGTCCAGTTGTCCAGCCTAGAGCTGGAGGTTTCCCGTTGTTCCCTGAGAGTGGGATTCGGTTTGGCGGCCTGTGAGCTACCTTGGGAACCGTACTTCTGCGTTTCTTTGCGGACAGTGAGTCCCGTTTCTTCTCCGATTGTGGTCACCGTGCGACGGTGCTGGTACGTGGGATGGCCCCCCGTACTTCGTCAGATTCGAACGTTGTTTTCCGTTGACTTGAGAGTCTACTCTCTCAGCGACCCTCCACTAGTCGTAGCATGCTTACACGTTTAGTGGTCCCACCTGGGAGTAGGTGGAGTGGCTTACCCTGAGGATGGTTTTTAGACTGGTTTCTGTCGGGCCCCACGTCTTGCAGCCAGAGTCCGACTGAGGGGAAAACCAGTTAGAGGCCAGACCTGGGACGCATGGTCTGTGTGTGCACACATGGTTGGGGGCGGTTGGACCCACGTCGACGGGCGTGACCCCAGCTAGTCACTTGCTTTGTGGTTACTTGTACGGTGTCCGTGCCTCTGGTAGGTGCTACCATGTCAGGTAGGGCACCTGCGGTGCGGTGTAAGATGTCAGGGGACGCTACCGATTGTGCTTCTAGGGGGAGGTACTCCTGTTCTGGACAGAGAGTGACAGACTGTCAGTTTCCGTGACTTCGACCTTCGTGTTTTGGTCATGTTGACCGTTGAGTTTCGGTTGTTTCGCCGTGGCGCGTGTGTCAGTTTTCGTACCATGAGATTGGTGCTAGTAGCTTTACCGAGGTTGCGCCTTGTTGGTGCGGTGTCCACGACCGGGTGGTCGGAGTTGCACCTTGGACAGCGTGTCCAGGTTGGCCGTGTCCTAGTAGACAGACCTCTACTGCGGGGTTACCGTGGGTTTTTACTTCGATAAGTGGTACTAGTGTAGTTCGGTAGCCCCCGACCGTGAGATCGGGGTGTGTTTTCTGGTGCAATAGGTGTAGCTGTAGTGCCAAGTTTTGACTGGCCACCGGTTCGCTGTTCCTGCTGTTGTTGTAGCTTTCCTTTCCGCTACCGCCGTCGTTTTCGGTTGGGGTTCCGCGGGATCCCTGCTAAGTCTCTGTTTTGGAGACTCATTCCCTGCTTTTCAGGTGTGACGGTTCTTCCTCGAGGTTCGAGGGTGCGGTACGGAGGTTCTCAATTGCCAGCTCACCGGGCCAAGTGTTCACTCGGCATGTGGTACGTTTTACTGTTTTAGACTGTACTTTCTATTAGATTGGACTCTGTTGTAGCTGTAGTTGTTTATTTATTTCTGTTAAATGTTGAATTATCCTGCTTTATTTCTATTTCTTTGTACCTCCATACTCCTTTTTAACCCTTCCGAGTCTTCGGACTCGTGGGTAGCGGTTCAAGTCTCGATTATTGGGCCTTCCCGGTAATCAGATTCTCGGGTCGTTACACATGCCCTCCTGCATCGCCACCCAAATAAAGAAATGTTAAAGAACACATAAAAGGAATAAAACCCACATTCAAATGGCATTAAAATTAATAGGATAAAAAATAAGAATTTCCAGATATTGGTGAATATCTCAGAGATCCCCTCTCCCCTGGGACCCCGCGAAGGGAACGTCAATGCTGCCCGACAGGCCGACCATGAGCCCGGGGAATCATTCCTCGGCGTGGTCATGAGCCAGCCTCGCTCGGGCCAATATCTCTTTGAAACTCGGCCCATTCTCGTGTTGAATATTAAACTTGCTGTGTTTCCGACAGATATCTGTACGGGTTTATTTTCATTTTTCCGTCACATTTTCAATACGGACTTCTATTCGAATATGAAACGGTCCATGAGTGACCGGCATGATTTGAATCTTCATACCCTCGATACACATTTTAGTATAATTCGAGTCTTCTTTATCATCCCGTCTCATTGATACTTTCTTTAGGCCGTAGGGCCGTTATTCCTGGCATTTAATCAAGGGTTTTCTCCCCTCCGGGGAGATGTAAATGACGCCGTGGCCTTTATGGCACGACAGATTTTGGTCCCGACACGACACACACAATCGTCTGATCGGTCAGACGGCGCGCACCAAGGGCTTCATTGGATCCTGAATCAATCGTCACTTTGTGACTGGCACACCCACACACTTAATAAACAAATAGTTGCATCTAATAAACCAACAAAAGAACAAACGAAATGAGCGTGTTTAAAAGTGCATCCACAAGTCTACGTGATTCCACTCCGATTCGACCAGTCGAAAGTATGTTTTGTGTACGATCGTCATGAGTATTCTGAGATTCGAAGGTCATTTTCCTCTATCCTGATTTACTTACTTACTCCTATTTTAGGTGTGTTGTATCTCCTTGGGCCGGATTGCGATACATCCCAGAGTGCGCTCAAGTCTCACGTGCGATTGTCGGGGGGTCCCACGGACTGCTGATACAAGCCCTCTTAGATTAACTTTCTCTCCTCTCCTTTTGAATGATCTATCTTATCGCATTATGCTTATCCATTCTTATGCAAAACTCAATTTCTGCTCAAGAATCCCCTTCAGTGGGATGTCCCAATTAGGCTTGTTTCTTTACCGAAACACTCATTTATCAATCCGTCAGGCTCCCCTACAAAATGGGCGTTCCGGAGGGACATTTGTAGATGCCTAATTTAGGACATCCCGCAGATCCCCAGTCAGTCCGTCATATTGGTGACGCTTTCGTTTTACTCGGATTGATCGACGTTTTGTGTTTTATAGTCCAGCCCACCACACACCATTGGGCCCTAATCGAAGGATTGGGTGATGAGAAGCCCATGGGCTGGGCGGCCAGGTCGATGGCCGCCCTGGTTGGCTGGGCGGCCAAGACTTTGGTCGCCCATGTCTGGTAAACGGCCAGACATTTGGCCGCCTTTAACTTGTGAACGGCCAGTGGTCTGGCCGCCTTCCTGCAACCGTTGGTCAAAAGATCGTGTCTCATGTCTGCTTCCCACGCCTCGCGTGAGCTCCGTTCGATCTCCACTCTCGATCTCGTCGCCCACGTCCTCATGCACGAAGCTGGAAGCCCCTAGAAGGGGGCTCCAACAACAAAACTTCGAGAGGAGAGGGGGCTGAGGGGGGAGTTTTGAGAGGGTGCTGGGAGAAGGAGGTTCGACAGAGTGAAGGCTGGGAGGAGTTCTGGAAGAGCTCTTCGAGGAAGGAGAGGTTTTGTCAGTTGGCATGGAAAAGGGCGGAGGTGAGCGTATTTTCGGAGAGCTTCTCTAGAGAGGGAGAGCCGAAGGGAAAGCCATCTCAGCTTCTCCGTGCGCCACTCAGCCTGCGTCCACTCAGAGGGTGGACGGCCGTCGATCAGGCCGTCTTTGGCTTCTGGGCAACCAAGAGTTTGGCGGCCTCCTGGTTTGCTTTCTATTCTTCCGTTGTTTTCGTTTACATACACCTGTGTATACCTATATTATCATCACATCTTAGGCAACTTGTAGATCCCTCTTATAAAGGTTTTAAACTTAAACAATCGAGAAGGCGGGTGGTCGAAAGTCTCGACCATCCTCTCTTCCCAACCACCCCAGGTAATCTCGCCACCATCATTCTGCGTCTCTGTGTTGTTTTGAACATTTACTACAGTTCATAGTTCTAATCGACATCTTTCTTTTGTGTTCGTGGGCTTTGACATTGTTTGCAGGACTTTCAGCACCTCGGACTACCCAGGACTCTCCGTTCTTGGCCGGCCGAGCATGGAGAAGTCAGGTCCTCACAAACTCCCTACTTGAAGCACCCCTACGTGATCATCCATTCCTGTGAGGCTCAGGTATAAGTCTCTGACGATCACTACACTCTTCATTTCCTAACCTGTGTACTGCAGACATCCCCAGCCCCGAGCTAGCGGGAGAGAAAGGGGAGAAAAGGAGACAGACCAGACGGTGGGACGCATTAGCTCTGCACCGCCCATTTCCAGCGCCCACAGTGAGAGCCAAGTAAGCTTGGGGTGGAGGTCACTAAAAAAAATTAAAAAAAATGTTGCACTAATTACACATGTAATTAGTGCCCTAGGTGCACTAATTAAGCATTACTCCTCACATATTTAAGTGTTGCAAAGTTTGGATCATGACAAAATATGATGAAGGTGGTAGGGAGTCTAAAAAGAAATTAAGATGTCTGTCATAATTACAAATTTCCTTGTCATTTAAAAAATTGGATTAATTACTTCCCATGAATGATCAAAAAATTAACTTGCAATGTTTCAAATCCTGCCGTCTCAACTTTTCAAAGTGGAGTCTGCCAAGATGACTTTAGGGAAGAGACAGATCTGCTAAAGGTCCTACTACGTTATAGGTAAATAGCGCTACCTTGAAGGAGCTACAAGTGAAGTATGCGTGAGGGTCTTCAATTCATCCGCTATCATGAACTGGGAGAATCACACCACAGAGGTAAATTAAGAGATAAAGAAGCAACAAAGATTGATTGTTCTCATTTAGCTAACTTCTCTTTTTCACCTGGGGGGGTAAGAGGCTATGAATCCCCACTTAAACTATGAATATACTGAACATTCATCATCCCCTACAAGCCATTAAGTACAAATTAAGAAAGAATCAAATAAGAAAGGGAAAAAAACAAAGAAGAGAAAAAAAGACGAATCTGAAGGGGGGCAATTCCATCACTCAAAAAATTCCCAGGAGGCTCTGGTTGGGCTTTCGAAAGTCTCCCACTTTGTCGTGATGACAACATGCTTTATTCTAGCGTTTGAGACCTTCAGTACGTCCAATGCCTCCACACACTTCTGCACCCTCTTTGCCTGCGTACAAAGAGAAACCCACAGTTACATATATCACCAAGCAGAAGGTCCTCGAAGGTGTTCGAATCCAACTCATGGTAAAACCTTACTCCCTGGACCATAACTTGTGACTTATTAATAGTTAAGAGAGTGGAAAGAGCTGCCACTGGTGATCAGCGTTATACAGGTTGCACTAATTAAGCTCATCTTAGCTCTATTCCAAGCTATATCATTACACACAGACCAGTATGATCAGTGGAACTATATATTGTAACCCAGATCAATGTGTAATTAGCATCTATTTGACTCTTTTTTTGTTTTGTTTTTTTTGTGACGAGGAATCTGCTGGAGTGACAAGGCAATCTGGAGCCGAACGACTTGGGTTGAATACCAGTAGATGCCCGCTGTTAATTTTTTTTTAACCATTGTTCAACTAGTAAATCTCGGGCCATGCATGTCTCTATTCCAAACAATATATCATTAAACACAGACCAGTATATATGATCAGTGGAACTATATATTGTACCCCAGATCAATGTGTAATTAGCATCTATTTGACTCTTTTTTTGTTTTGTTTTTTTTGTGACGAGGAATCTGCTGGAGTGACAAGGCAATCTGGAGCCGAACAACTTGGGTTGAATACGAGTAGATGCCCGCTCTTAATCTTTTTTTAACCATTGTTCAACCAGTAAATGCATGTCTCGAAGATTGAGCACGTGACCAAGCAAACCTCTCCCAGGGTGAATCTATTTTGGCTCATTAATTATTACTCTTAATATCACACACAAACCAATTACCTGCAAATCCTTTTGGAACGCTGCATCTCGCTCAGCTGGGATGCTATCCACTCTGATGGCCTGCCTCATGAGCAGCTCAACCAAAGTCGAGATTTGCACGTCCGCCACCTTGGTCCCATTGGAGATGGACTTCTCAATGGCACTAACCTGTAACCACAACAACATCAACATTTTCACCACAAGTTTAGGGACTTGTTCACAACAGTTGCACCGAAGTAGAGCCTTTCGAGTTTACGATAGCGAACCCCCTTCCCCCCTCACCTGGTCGGCGAGCTTGTCGATCTCCATGGAGGCGTCGGAGATAGCCCGCTTGACGCCCTCGATCTTGGCCATCCTCTGCCTCTCGACGTACCGCCTCTCCACGCTCGCCGGGTCCTCCACTAGGACTATCTTCGACCGCTTCTTCACGCCGCACATGTCCAGGTACTCGCCGTTCTCCCTCTCCTTCCCCTTGTACATCAGCTTCTGCTCCGCCGGCTGCAGGCCAGTCTCGCCGGCAAGAACCTTCTTCAGCTCTCCTGTTAATCCAGTCGTAAGATCCAGCGTTCAGTGTTCGCATAAAAACGTCATCATAATTGCATGGACAACCATTCTAAAGAGAAATATATCATGGATGCTCTCCTTAATTGCATGAATACCCTTTTTATGACGGCATGGTTAATAGTTTACACGCACGTTTCTTATAAGGAAGATCTTTTTGTGCAATTATGATTTAAGAAGTATATTTACGTAAATAGCAATTTATCAAGATCATACATGCAAAAATCCCATCAAGCTCTTGCAGTTTTTCGGTGTGGACTCGGTCAAGTTATTTGTTCGAAATAAATTTAATAATAGAGCTTAATACTTTTCATCCATGAAATGCAAGTTCTATGACTTTATATTATTACTATAGATCTTTATTTTTTAAAAAGTTTAAATTAATTTTAGATATTACATTATTATTTAGATAATTCATAGTGACTGACTGAGTGCGACGATACTGTCCACTCGTGAGTAGATGGGATGCAGCAAACCATGGGCTGTCAGCACAGAAAGATGGGGGCATTTGGTCAGGGCCCATTCGGATTGGCTATGTGCTTAGGGTACCTCGTTAGGCCCATTAAGGCTTCAGAACCTGTGGGCGTGACCGGCAGTTGACCACCGACACGATGTCCTGGTCTGAGCTGTACCCCGGAAGCAGCCTAAACTACCAATTTGCCAGTGACGGCAAGAACCGAATAATGGAATAATAAAATCATAAAAAAAAACATACAAGGGACAGGTCGCAACTATCGTAAATTAAGCAAAATCATGATACCAACAATCCATATAAGAATATTCTCGATGAAAATAATTTGACAGCTGGAAAACTACGAGTTTCGGAAATGCGAGCCAGAAAGCGAACAGTGACGGGAAGATTTTCCGCAAGAACCAGAACAAATTAAGCGGGAGCCATCGAATTCCGCGGGATTCAGATCGGCGACGGGGGGTAATATCGGAAAACTACGGATCCAATCGTCCTCGTTCCGGCGCCTCCACCGCCCAAAAGCCAGGAAAAAAAATGGCAAGGAAAACGCACCACCGCGTCCCTCTCTCTCTCTCTCTCTCTCCCCCACTCTACTTTCTCTCTCTCAACGGCACGAACCAGAAGGGAGATACAGAGACCAGCAGAACTGCCACTTCTGCCGCTAATTCTGCCGGAGGTGGCGGAACTACCTACCGAAGGTGGCCTGGGAGCTGAGGGAGACCTCGTGCCTCTCCGCGCCATACGCCACCCGCACCCGGACCACGGCCCCCGCCGGGACGGTGGAGGTGGAGGAGGAGGAGGAAGAGGAATCGCCCTCCGCCGCGCACCGCTTCTGCACCAGCATTCCCCCCGGCCGCATCTCCCACTCGATCCCGTCCCCTCCGCCCGCCGCGCCGCTCGCCCCCTCCTCCGATCTCTCCCCGCCGTCCCCCCTCCCCTTCTTCTTCCACATCATCTCTACGCGCGGCGACGCCCCCCGCCGCGATCCCCCCCGCCCCCGCCTAGCCTTCCTACTCCGAGATGAGAGGGAGAGAGAGAGAGAGGAGGAGGGATCGCTACCGACGGTTTCCGTGGCGGGCGTTTTTAATGGGGAGGCCGAGATCTGAAAATGGGAAAGGCCAGTGACCTCCCGCCCACTGGTAGATCGCCACGTAAGCACAAACGGACAGCTGGACACTGGCTGCCGACAGCCTGCTCAGGGCCCCACCCTGGGGCGACCGTGCCGACTCGGGATCAGATCATACGTGGCAACCGTTTATTCGTCCACGGCGAAGACCACCGTAAGCTGTTACGACCAATCGGGGGCGGGATGGGGAGCACGGGGGTAACAAGGGCCGCCCGATCGCGATCTGACGTGGGAGAGAGGTGGACTCTCCGGTGACGTGACGGCCACCTCGAATCTTATCTGCGGGGGTACGTGGCCACACTGGAGAGGGTTTGGCGTGCGCGTGTGGGGTGGGGAGGCGGCGGGGGAGATCCCAGTTGGACCTTGGGGTCTATGATTGCCACGTTCCGGGTGAGTTGGCTGGGGCAAACCAACGGCGGGAGATGAGCTGTTCCGGACTGGGACGGGGGCTTTTGTCCCGCATCACGGCAGTAGCTCAAATGGCCAATTGGCGGACACTTGATTTGTAATGTTACTCGACGTATAACCATAATTATTAAAAAAATATTCATGTAAATATATTAACAGATATAATGGAACTGTGATTATGAATGACTCTGTTACTGGATTTAAGTCAAGTATTAATTAATTAAGCAGTAATTATTACATATATAGTTAACAAGGGAAGTGTGGCGTCAAATGATGTCCGAACTGACTAACCATATTAAATGCACAAAACTAACTATTATAATCGTTAGGTAAATTGCATTTGGGACCTTGCGTCAAACATAATTAATTAATTTGATGCGTATGGAAATATGTAGTTAATTACAAGTCTCATTTGTCAACGTTCGTTCGACCGGAAGGAAAATATTCCAATGACCCATAAAACACCCAATTTTAGTGTATTTACATAATTTTCTTGCCATAATTAGCTAATGGACTCGTCGGATTGGAAGTAACACGTTGCGCGGGGATTCCAATGATCGAAATCTCCCACAACATTTAAGTACCAATGAACATCCTTCAGTTGTGTATGGATTTTCGAGCTCTAAAAAATCTAGTATGAAAGAGAATCAGACACATCGTCAGTCAGTTTCTCTAATCCTTCCAAATTAAGAAAGATGAGATTCCAGAGATTTTACAATAATGGTAATTCATCCCATGTCAGTGGTCAGTACGGTGGATTAAATTTTTAAAGATTACCCATGACATAAGTGTTACCAATCACGTCCTAAGTCTCTCTCACTAGACGATATCTTAGAACAACGTTTGGTAACACTTCTTGAGAGGATTCCAATCATTAGAATCTATGACGAAAAATAAGTGTTACCAAATACATCCAATTTATCTCAACTTGCGTGCGGTTTAAAATCTTTGAAGAGAGAAAATGTTGACACAAGAACACCCTCCAACTTTAAATCTACAAAAGCAAGTTGGGGGCTACTTCTTGGGTGCTCGGGGATTTTGAGACCGTCGTTTACCAGAATTTTCACCGTGAGTCTCTCTTAAGAATTGTTATCAAATGCAACCTAAGTTGCCATCCAGTGGCATGAAATAGTACCTGTTGCTGGCATCCGATGAAAGTCTTCACTCAGTGGACAACAACAATAACATCATGTTAATGTGCTCAAGGGAAAAGTCCTGACTATATGGGACTCTCTTGTCATTGATTTTTCCTATTCAAACTTGGGCCATTATGCCATGATCTCAAGGATAATAAGCTCCATGAAGTGAGAGAAAGTTTCATCTAAAACTGATGCTGCAAGATCACAATTTAGTTACATGGGTTTTTTCAATAGACATAGTTAGAGCTATCGAAGAATGGAGGGCGATTGATAGAGTGATTTTTTGGAAGTGTTATCTTATTCGCCGTAGATTAGGTCTCTCAAAGATGTTAAGCCTTTAAACAAAAAATGTGAGTCCTAGTTCTGATATTAATTGTTGCTAAGAGGGGGGGGGGGATAAATTAAGTTTGCTTACAATTATGTCTAATTTTTGCGGAAAGCACATGTAATATTAGATGTTAGATATTCAAGTGAGATCTATTTTAGGCGATACTCCATCTAAAATTTTAAGATATATGAAAGGAAAGACGATCCATTGTCTAAATCTCAAGGATAGACAGAAGGATAAACGATCTATCATCTAAGAAATCAGGATAGATGAAGAGTTAGACGATACATCGTCTAAAGAGAAAAAGATAAAAAGTAAGGATACAAAATACACCGTCTAATTGGGTAAAGTTGTATTAGACGATACTTCGTCTAAACGTATGTGATTAGATGAAATGATAGACGATATGTTGTCTAAGTCAAGATAGATAGACGATGTTCCATCTAACAGAAGAAAAAAAAAGTGAACGAGAGACGATACATCATCTAAGCTAGAATGGATGGACGATGTTCCATCTAACAAGAAAAGGAAAAACACTCATCGACTAGGCGATACATTTTCTAAGTCAGAATGAATAGACGATGCTCTGTCTAAGAAAATAAGGGCAAAATTAAAGATAGACGACACTTCATCTACTTGATGGAGCGTCAGACGACATTTCATCTAAAAGGATAAAGGGGGCAAAAGATCAGCTTTAGACGATACATCATCAAACTGAAGTCATGATAGACGAGACTCCGTCTAACTCACAATAGATGATGAGTTAGACAATATTCCATTTAAAGGGAAAACGACAAAACATTTGTGATAGATAAAACTTTATCTAAGAGGATTACGAATAGATGAAGAAATAGATGAAACATCATCTAAGTGATGACGACAAAAATAAGATAGATGATGCTTCGTCTAATATAAAAAGTGATCATGAAATCTAGATGATTTGGTAGATGATGCTCGATCTATCTCCATTAAACAAAGATAAAATCTCTTGTCTCACTTTTTATCATACGTTCCACGTGGAAAATTTTTAACTTGTTGACCGTACTAAATAATAAAATAAACATTAAAGCACCTGCATAACACTTAAATGCTATAGCACCATGCACGTAAGCGATCTATATTATTTAACGTCTTCCTCTATCATCACGTGAGCAAATGGAGTCTAAGGAACATCATTAAATAATGCAGACACATTAAATGCACAACATCTCTGAGATACTCGCACATTTCTAAGATTGAAAGAATACTTATCTAAATTCTTCTTGTGCACATGACAATATCTTAAGACATATACTTGCATGCTAAACTGGTAATATTTATTACATACTTTCCTCTCAGGCATTTTGTAATGACCCGAGATCCGAGTACCGTAAAGGAACCGGCACTACTCGAACCTCGGCCCGCCACCCACGAGCCTGAAGACTCGGAAGGGTTAAAGGATGGTGTGAGAGTACAAGAGAATCTAAAGTAACTACAGAGCTAGCACAATGAACGAAATAAAATGAATGAAATTAAATAAATACTCACTAAATAGCTACAAGGTCCAGAGTATCTCATGTCCAAAAATAAGTACAGTCAACAGAAAGAAAGGTACAAGTACGCGGGGCATACCCCGGCTCTCGCAACTGGCAACTAGCCCTGGCTACTGAAACCGCGCTTAACCTCTAATGCGCTCCCCGCCAACCTTGCCTCACCTGAAAACACAAGAGTGAGCCTCATCTCATTGGCTCAGTAGGGATCCCGCAGACCCCCACCTCACAACGAGGAAAATAGGACAACAAGGAAAGTACGCTAAACAACAGGAGTATGACAGTAACATAATAAATAAATGGAAAATCTCACTACGACTAACTGCACTGACTACGTACTATACCGAACAAACCGACCATGAACCGACGAAAAAATAGGTCCATACCTTCCAGAAGACAGGAGCACCACCCACTAGAAGTAAGACCGGATGCGTCCCCTGATGTCTTACACAGTGCCCCAGTGTCTCCTTACAATCCTCAGACAGAGACTGAGACACACTAAAAGTACCATGAACAAGGACTAGCTGGGGTTGCGCTCGTCAGCGCGGGTCCGACTGCCCCCAACTACTTGTGCACACACAGACCATGTGCTCTAGGTCAGGCCCTCTAGCTGGTTCTTCCCCCCTGCCCGGACGCAGGCTGCAAAGGCTAGGGGCCCTAAGGTAACCAGCCTAACAACCGTCACTCTCGGGTAAGCCGCTCCACCACTCCCGGGTGGGTCAGCACACGCGCGCTGTAAAAAGGTTACATCTAGTGGACGTGACACTAGAGGTATGAACTCACTAAACAACGGGAATCATTAAATACGACCGACGAGGTGTGACGACTCAAGATCCAGATATCGGGAAGGACCTGATACCATTCGAATCTTGGCCCGCCGCCCACGACTCAGAGGGCTCAGAAGGGTTAAAAGGAGTATGGAGGTCCAAGAAAATAGGAAATAAAGTAGGATAATTCAACAATTAATAGAAATAAATAAACAACTACAACAGAGTCTAGTCTAACAGAAGTACAGTTAAAGGTAGAGAACGTACCCAACACCGAGTGAACACTCAGCCCGGCGAGCTGGCAGCTAAGAACGTCCACGCAGCACTCTCGAACCTTGAGGAAGAACCCCCACACCTGAAAAATAAGGGTGAGCCTCCTATCACTAGCTCAGTAGGGGTCTTGCGGAACCCCAACCATAAATAACGGCGAAATGAAAAGCAACAACAACAACAGGAACAGCAAACTCGGTGGCCGGTAAAAATTCAGATCTACAGCTACTCCTACTGTACCGGAAGACACGCCCCGATCTCTCCGTCGGGGGACCACCAGACTAACAGGAAAACCTCTGACTACGTTGCCCGGAAAACTCATCACGACACCACTGTCGTGGACCGGACACAGCCTAGGAAAACCTTCGGTGACGCTCACCGGAAACCCTAGACCTCGACATCGAGAAAACACCTGGAACTCCACGCAAAACTATGTCTCGCAGACGGGAAGCAAAACTTGACTCACAAGAAACTCACGTCATGTGACGGGAGTACCTGCTCACCAGAAGCAAGGCCGGATGTGTCCACTGACGACTTAGTCCGCAGCCTCATGTGTCTCTCTGTGATGTCCCAAGTGAAGACAGAGACATCGTACAATAACTAGGAACACAAAACAAGGACTAGCTTGGGTTGCACTCGTCAGCGCGGGTCCGACGTCCCCAATCACATGTGCATACACAGACCATGCGCCCTAGGTCTGACCCTCTAGCTGGTTCTTCCCCCGAAGCTCCGACTTAGGCTGCGCGTGGGGGCCCTACGGTAACCCGCCTAAAAATCATCTCTCTCGAGTCACGCTCTCCACCACTCCCAAGTGGGTTCGTACACGCGTGCACAGGAAAGCTACAACTAGTGGGGGCTCACAAAATGTGAACACTAAAAACCACGCACGCACCCCTCACGAGTAACACAGAGTACCAGGTGGCTTGCGGCCACCAGACTCTGGACAGCTTGAGTCACACGACTCGGGTCAAGACCGTTGTACATGACGGCACATCACCGTCAATCTAGCCTAATCCCTAGGTCTGAAACCACGGTAACACGACTCCCAAGGCAGCTCACAAGCCACCGAGTTAATTCCTCATCCAAGGGACACACGGAAACCTCTAGTCCCAGGCTGGTTAACTAGACTCACAGTCCAAAGTCATACACATGGCCCACTCGGAAACCACTTTCCGGAGAAACCCACGTCGTGCGGGGATGGCCCACCGCACTCATACCGACTCACGACGACTCGATCTAACGAAAACACGAAAGCCCGAAACACATGGGGTCACCCGGACCTCCCTAACCACACGGACACACTAATCGAGGTAAAACGGTATCTTCGGACACACAAAAATATGGTCACAGTACCCACGGGGTGTCCAGGACACTCATGGGGCCCAAGGGCCGACCAACAGGGCACAACCGGGTCGTCCGGGGCCCAAAACGGGCAAAAGGAGCAAGGGTCGGTCGACCAACCTTTTTGGTCAGTCGACCAACCGGCTGGTCGGTCGACCGAACCAGCACAGTCGCCTGACCCGCTGCGGGCCGGTTCGGTCGACCGAACCTCTTCGGTCGATCGACCGAACATGGCACAGACCTTAACCGAATCAAGCCCTAAGGCCCGGTTTCCAAACCCGCTTGACCCCGGTCGAGGGGAAAAACATAGGGGAGCATCCCCTTGACCCCAAAACCCAAAAAGGGAGAAATAAAGGCGGGAAAACCTCACCGAATCCGACAGAATCGTCGCACACCCCAAAACATGCATTAACCGCCCCAACGGGAAGAAAACCCACGCTCAGCTCACCACGGACTATGAAACTCGCGGGAAAATAAGTACCCAAGCTAGGGAACCATCCCCCTGCCTCCACCGAAGATTGCACGTGCCGTGGACGCCGTTCCAACGCGAAACGCCTCACGAAACCCCCGCCGGGCATCCGAACTCGCGACCGAGCTCGCCACGCGCCACCGCCTCTTTCCTCGACCCGTCCCCGTAGTCCCTCACCCCACGACCTCGCCACCTCGCCCCCGTCCACCTCCGTCGGCCGCCGGAGAAGAGAGGGAGAGAAAGAGAGGGTGTGAGAAGAGAGAGAGTGAGGAAGATAGAATGAGAGAAAGAGAGGGGGTGGGGGTTATTTATATAAGAAATTCCGAGATTTAAAATTTTCAAAAAAAAAGGAAAAAATACTCTCCATGATCATCGAAAAATGCACAACGCTGTGGTAATATCATGAGTCGGAGAACGCAATGGTTCGCCCTGCACAGGGTTCCGAAGGTCCGACAGATAAAAACACGCGTAAACCGCAAAACTCAATCTGGGACCCACAAAAGCGATCCGAAACCCACAGATCTTGATCCGAAAAACTCGGGACATTATAGCCCTCCCCCCTTATAAGAATTTCATCCTCGAAATTCAGGACAAGCACCATGCCACAAGGGGAGAACGCCTTGACCAACTGACGACACCGTGAGAGCCGCAACCAAACCTCGAAACTCGCAGAAACACAGCTCCTGAGGGATGCCGCCAGACCTTAGTCACGAGTGACGCCTCGCTCTACACAATGCACACATCGATCATCAGAGCAGGCATAACACAAAAGCACAAGTCTGGCATCACCTCAGTCATACGAAACCCAATCACGGCACCACTGCCATAATCTCGCACACTGAGGAAACACAGTCCTCGTTACGAGAAACAGCCACTGATTAAAACCACATGCTCGGCGGACCAATCAAACATCAGCCTCCCTACCAGTTGACCGCCACTAATCCGTCGGCTCCACGCCAAGGACCATCTCACTCCTGGCTCGCAACCACCAGCATCTTCTGTCTGTGAAAGACCAATCACCGGTCACCAGACACTCGTCAACGGGAAACCTTCCCCGGCCTAGCAGGCACGATCCAAATCGCAACAGGCCATCTGCTGACCCTCCACAGACCAACACCGCAACCCGAACCGATTCTCACTTGGGCACTGCAACCAGACATATCCTCATGCCAACTCTACCCTCCCAAGGGAGCCCGGCGAAACCAAATGACAAGAGTCCGGAATCTTCAGTCCTCACCTCACTCGACTCAGACTTATAGGGGAAATCCTCCCTTGCTAGTCGCAGACCAGGGATCATCATATCCAACGCCAACGTCTTATTAAGGACCTCCACGCACATAGGCACCGACCACTGTCCTGTCTCATCAAATCCTATCTAATCTCAATCGCTCCAAATGGACGCCTGCCAATCCCAGTTCCACTCTTATCACAGAGCCACGGGACATAACCAGAACAATTCACGGCACACGACTCCAAAGCAACGAAGTGTCACATGCCATCACAGCAACCTGGTCGACAACGCCACGACCAATGCACACGGGTCCCCAGACAATACACATCTTACCATGGTCGACCACTCGGTCAACCTCACCAGCCGCTCGTAAGCACCAACTGGAACCCATAATCTCTTAGAGATCACTTCTCCAAAAACACAACCTCATCCGAGAACACAACTTCCAACACATGAATAGGGTACTCATGCGGCGCACTCGCCAACATATTTTCTCAATTTTCCATCCTGCCAGTGCCATGAACCACAACGCCTCAAGCAACGGCACGGCAACAACACGTCTCACATCGAGGAACCAATCCTCCGGTGCTCAACACATCCTCAAGAATCCGCCCGTAGCAACCAACGCTACGATTCCGAATCTGTGGGTCATGTGCCCACCATGCTTCCGCTGCGCACTCTGATCCACGCGCATAGCCAACGCAGATGACTCAGAATCTGCCATCCCGACAATCCTCTACAACTCCACAGGCTTCGATCTTCAACACATCGAGAATCACAACACCAGCCACAAATTCTGAGAACACCGCCCAACCGGCACTCGCCCTTCCGGAACAGTGCCAACACCCTTACACACTAGGGAAATGGGCACGACTTCTCACAGGCAGCCACCTTGCCAAAACACAAGACTCATCTCGCACGGACTTCATGGCACATACGAGGAGGCCAACCAATCCGGACACGATGCAAGACGACAAACCTTAGACAAACGCGATTCTCTTCAACCAAAGGAGAAACCAATCACACCTCTTACGAATCAGGAGATCTCCACGCTCGACTTGACCTCGAATCTCGCGCATGCTTGGAATCGCACCTTCCAGCACCAGGAAAACTATCACTTCTGTCAGGTCAGCTCCTCCGACAACACTCACCAAGTGTCTCGTTGGACCACATTCACAACATCTCTTGATGCACCACTGCTGCAATTCCTCGAACTGCATCACGCCACGCCAAGAGCCGCAACAAGAGCCATAATCGGCAACCGCCAACGCTCATCCACGAGTCCCGAACTCACCGTAGAACCTTCACATCTCAAGTCAAATCCAAGGCAAACACAACCCATTCTCACACAGAAGCGCAGGAGCAAGAATTTACTAGGACATCTCTGCCCAATCCTGTCTCGAAATCCGTAAAAATAATCGAGACTAGCACATCATTTCTCACGCCACAGAGCACGATAAGAACGTCGGGCTCGACAAATCAACAGCTCAACAGAAGATCCTCCGCTCACCCGAGCACAATTCTCGACTAGAGCACCCGCTCCAACACCTTAAACCACAATCTTAACACCTCAGGGGCTGGATAAACCTCGGACTGGGGTGGCCAGAACCAATAGCAGCTCCCTCAGCGCACGCTCAGAGCCACTTAATCACGAGTAATCCTCGCCAGCCACCTGACCTTGCTACAAACTCCTTGAACGTAGCACTGGGAACTCACGCCTGCCGACAACCTCTGCCCATTGCAGCACAACCGGGGCCGCAACCCATCGGGAAGAAATCTCTCTATTACATCCCTCGGGCCCCACACCGGCACTCCAATGGGAATGACAACCACATTCACAGTGCCGGCGCAGCGCACTCAAGCTCTTACGCAAGAAACCAAGCGGAAAACATGCACAAGACCCTATGCCAGCTGCCGACTGTACTGGACCTTACGGACTCTGATCACTGTAATATCTCGAATTCCCATGTACGTCCACAACCACTGCTCTGATACCAACTGTGACGACCCAAGATTCGGATACCGGGAAGGACCCGATACCATTCGAATCTTGGCCTACCGTCCACGAGCCGGAGGGCTCGGAAGGGTTAAAAGGAGTGTGGAGGTACAAGGAAATAGGAAATCAAGCAGGATAATTCAACAATTAACAAAAATAAATAAACAACTACAACAGAGTTTAGTCCAACAGAAGTACAGTCTAAGGCAGAGAACGTACCCAACACCGAGTGAACACTCGGCCCGGCGAGCTGGCAGCTAAGAACCTCCACGCAGTACTCTCGAACCTCGAGGAAGAACTGCCACACTTGAAAAGCAGGGGTGAGCCTCCTATCACTGGCTCAGTAGGGGTCCCGCGGAACCCCAACCATAAACAACAGCGGTAACGGAAAGCAGCAACAATAGTAGGAACAACAAACTCGGTGGCCAGTAAAAACTTGGCTCTACAGCTACTCCTATTATACCGGAAGACACGCCACTATCTCTCCGTCGGGGGACCACCAGACTAACAGGAAAACCTCTGGCTATGCTGCCAGGAAAACTCATCACGACACCACTGTCGTGTGTAGATTTGATTTAAAATCCACTTAAGGAAAATATTAAGAATAAGCAATAATCAATAGTGTGGAGAAAAACATGCACGAGGTGCACAAGAGGAGTTTGTGATCGCCAGAGACACGAGGCCTCAAAAATATAACAATGAAAGCATGGGAGAGATGATCGCGAAAAATACCTCAAAAGTGCGGGGATGTGAGTGCTTCCTTTCTCTTCAAATCGGCCGGCCGATGAAGAGAGTTCTTGCTTTTATTACCCTTGCAAAACAAACAAATACCACCAAAAGAATTGAATTAGAAACAAGGTGGGTGTAGCGTCAAATTCTTGAATAGATGAGCATGAAATATCATAGGATTAAGACACACCTTGTGGGTGGTTGGCCCTTAAACCCCTATGCAAAAGGGTGGGAGATATATGAATGATATGAAAAATAAAGAAAAGGATGTGCAAGGGATGCACTATCGGAGGTTCTCAACGTGGTTGAGAAGAAAGGAATTAATAGGAGATGAACATGATGAAGGTATATGCATGCACGTATGTTTAAGATAATAAAAGGAAGGGAAAAGAAGAGCCTGTGCTTTGGCCTTGGATGCTCGATGGGGAGATGCAGAGGCTCCTCCTTCGGCCAGCAGCAGCAACAGCAGTAGCGCCTGTGAGAAAACAAAGCAAAAGGAAAAAAAACGGAGGGGAAGAAGGGGGTCCAACCCGTTAACAGAGCAGCAGAGCTCTATTAATAGATTGGAAATAGAGGGATAAGAACGGCAAGAGTCCAATGGAGGTAAGATAAGAACGGGCAAGGTATCCAAACGGAGCAAGGACTCTCTGGGGGTAAGGCTGCGCTCGTTCGGAACACAAAAGTGAAACACGACCTGGCTCAGGGCGTCAATTCAAGAATTGACGACCTTCCGAAGGGCGTCTTTTAAAAACACGCCCTGCACAAGGGCGTTAACTCCTGGATCATTTTTAGAAATGAAATTGAAACACGTCTGAGTCAAAGGCGTTAATTAAAAAACGCCTTAACAAAGGACGTTAATTAAAAAATTCGAAATAGGGCCATTTTTCATTTCTTAATATTATTTTCCTATTTTTTAGGTGGAGGTGCATCTCGTCGCCCTGATTCCAACGACTATTTTTGCGAATTTTTCTGACACCCGGAAGGCCACCAAATCACCTCTGGAAGGGGTTAAAAAATAATAATAAAATAATCCATTTGAAAGACACGACCGTGAGTAAGGCGTGACTTAATTTTTTTTAATTTTTTATTCTTTTCACATTCAAAGTAACGCCCATGGTCAAGTCGTTAATTCCCAAAAAATTCTGAAAAATTCTCAGAAAAATCCAGAAAAATGGAAATTTGAAAGAATGGACGCCCTCCAGTATAGTCGTCAATTTTTTAAGAAACGCCCATGTATAAGTCGTTATTTAAAAGACGCCCCAAATCAAGTCGTTATTTCTAAAAAAATAGAGAAAAAATGCCCAGAAAATCCAGAAAAATCCAGAAAAATCCAGAAAAATAGGAAAAAATAGGAAAAGGGTGAAAAAAGGGAGAAATCTAAAAAAAGTGGGAAAAACTACTCAAATAGAACTAATTTGAGGGTCAAATTGGGATATTACAAGGCAATATGAGATGTACTCACAGTAACGTCAATTTTGGCGTGTCTACAGCTGCCCCGCCTTGGCGTCTGCTTTGCAAGGGAGCAGAGCAAACTGAAAAGTAGATACCAAGGTGTGATGAGACACGCAATCAATATCACTTGATGAGAATGAAATCAAAAGCTCGAGATGAAGCAAATCTCGGGAAATCCAACGAAGTCAACAATGTTTGGATAAAAGGGGGAGATGTGCACGCGGTGCACGAAGGAGACAAAATAAATGATCAACTTCCAGCGCGGTGGAAGTACCCCAGGTCACAAGCCTGTAAGTTTCACCATTGGGGAGCGGTTACCAGCCAGTGGACGTGCTGCAGCCAAGGTGGATCAAGGGGAAAATTGGAAAATAAGATGATAAAAATCCAAACAGGGAGCTTTCGAGAAAAGACCCAAAACAGCAACAAAACGAACTGAGGACACAATTCGGCATGGAATATCTCATATCTGGAAAAGATTAAGATCAATTTGACCCACAAAAACAGCTTATCAGAATGATTTTTCAACAATTGTTTCAAATTCCTACATGAATGCATGCTGGGTTTAAAGGAGAAAAAAAAATAAATCAAATGAAAATATAGAATAATCAAGGATAATATTGTTAAACTGCCAAGACTGGGTCAAGAAACCGATTTCGCGAGCTGATACTAAGCCGAAGCCCGTTTATCCACGCACCAATTCGCAAAAGGGAACCATCGTCCCCAGTCTTGGATGGCTCAACGGCCTATCTGTGTGACTAAGACTCCTCTGGAATCATCATTGTTTTTGATGAAGGGGAACTCAAATCCCAGATTTACCAAAGCCACAAGGTCCTTGATATAATCTAGTAGCGTATGTAACATATAGTAAAAATGCATACAGGGAGAGATGGTGGAACAATAAGTATGGGGGAACTGAGAGATGAGGTGCGGGCACCGCGGGGCTTTGATGATGATGCCCAGTCGGTGGGATCAAGAGCTTCTTATCCTGCGCTCAAAAATTCATCAGCCAAGATATAAAAGATAACAAACAATGAATAAGGCATTTAAGCATAGCATGAATAAGCATCAATAAGCAATTACAGTATAGACCTCAAAACACTCAAAGCTTGGTGTGGATAGCATTCAAGCATGAATCACAGCGAAGCATGTTTAGCATGAATATCATTGCATTGCAAAACATCATTGTCTGTTGTTTCATTAGGAGGATGTCAACTTGGCATAATCAAAGTTTGGAGTTGAAAGATTGAGGAATGCCCAGCGGCAAAATTAATCAGATGAAAAATTAGCAGGAATTTGATTGAATGATCTCAAGATGATAATCAGAAGAATAATCAATAGAATTTGATTGAAAGATCTGGAGATGAATAATTAAAAAAAATGCCCAGGGTGGCATGATAATATCGGGAAGAATCAACGGCTTGATAGCAATGATTGGAGAAAGGACTCATCCCGTGCTCTTGGTCCTTGTAAAAATGGTTCCTGCAGAACACCATCAGAATACAATGAAATTTTTTTTTGGAGTTTTGAAATATGCAAATTTTTATGAGTTTTCAAAAATTTTCAAATGTTTATGAATTTTGTAATATGCAAATTTTTGTGTACTTTTGGAAAGATATTCAAATTTTTATGGATTTTGGCTTAGACATCGCAAATGCAGCATCAAAGGGTGTTTATTGAACCACTGACTAGGGGTCCTCGTTCCTTCCCTTTTCGCTAAAAATTACCCAAAACCGGGCGTGCGTTGAAAGTGACGTCCTATAACCGACCGCCATTAATTAACGGTGCCCCTACCAAGGCCATACCCGAGAAACATTCGGTCTTGGAGGAAGAAGAGACGAATAAGTAGAGATAAGCTTAAAGCAGGATGGGAGATATCAAGATTTGAATTCCTTCCAAGGTTTAACCCTCAAAGAGGTAGTCTGTTGTGCCGGGGCTTTGTGCCTTTAATTTTCAGACCCTTGACATGCATACAACCAGGGTTTTCCCTGCGGGGACTTTGCCACTCTTGACATGCCATAATTCATAATTGTGCATCAAAATATTGATTTGATTTTCATAACAGCCCTTGTGGCGAGATGTATATCATGAAAGCTCATATGAAAACTCATATTGATGTTGATTTTGGGTCAAGACTGCCCCTATTTGAGACTCCTCTCGTATTGGGGATTACCTAGGTTGGTCATCTCATCCGCCAATCTCTTGCACCTGCATTCGGCCGAGTAAAGAAGAGAAAAGACTTTTAGATATACTCATGGCATGGCCAAGGTAGCAACGGTGTTTTACCAAAGGAGCCGGCTAAGGACGCCGTGAAGTGTGTGGAATGCCCAACCGAGGGTTACTTTTAAACAAGCGGGGAGAGAATGTTGTATTCCCAATGCTGGGTTCTTTATCAACCAAAGTGCTGCAAAGCAAGTCTAAAGACTCTTTTTTCGAAATGATTCAATTAAAAGCCTAAGATAAAGGTTTAAAACACCATTCTTAATCTTGTTAAGAAGCACTTCCTTTTGAGAATCATGCGTGAAGAAATGGGGTAATGATATCATAAAAATGCGCTTACGCCAATATGTTACCTTGCAACCTTCATAGAAGTAGCTGCTGCGAAGCGATGTTGATCATCGTGGGATAGTCCTCTTTGGCAGTCCATAGGATTGGAAGCAAAGGATTGAAAGTGGCTTAACAAGAAGGAGTGGTGCCAAGACCAGACTCAGATGAATAAGAAAAAAAGGAAGAGAGGCGAGGGCTAGAACTCCCTCATTAAGGCGCGGAGACCCTGATTACAAGGAACAGTTTACAAAAGAAGCGGAAAATTAGGAGGTGGAGTGAGGACTAAAGCCTCTAAAACAATGGGAGAAAGGGCAAATGCCCAAAGCAGTGGATGTGGAAGAAGTTGGGTCAGACCCAGAATTAGGAGGAATCAGAAGAAGAAATTGGTAGATGGAAAGAGGTGGATCCGAAGGGTCCGGAGGTAAAGGAGGAGAATCGTGATAGGAGGAATCATCCGGGGGCTCCGGAGGGATAACGAAAGAAGGGACGCGATGCCCTGGGGAGAAATAAGGAAAAAGATGATGAAAAAGATGACGGAAAAGAAAGAAGAGAATAAAAGATATGGAGTCCCGGAGGAGCAAAAAGATGAATTGAAGGAAATATGGAAGGTCCGGAGGTTCCGGAGGAATGAAATCAGGAGGGTCGCGATGCCCTGGGAGATGATAGAGAGAATAAGACGGAGAATCCGGAGGTTCCGGAGGAATAAAATCAGGAAGGAGAAGGTGGAAAGGGGCGTCGTGCCCGAGGGAAAAGTCTGGAGGTTCTGGAGGAGGAGAATGAAAAGGGGCTTGATGCCCGAGGGGAAAGTCCGGAGGTTCCGGAGGGATAACGAAAGAAGGGACGCGATGCCCTCGGAAGAAATATGGAAAAAGATGATGAAAAAGGAAGAAGAAAATGAAGGATGTGATATCCCGGAGGAGCAGAAATATGAATCGGAAGAAAGGTGGATGGTCCGGAGGTTCCGAAGGAAGCAAATGCCGAGGGACACGATGCCCAGGGAGGAGAGGAAAATCCGGAGGTTCCGGAGGAATGCAATGGAAAGGGGCGCGATGCCCGGGGGAAAGGTCCGGAGATTCCGGAGGAATAAAATCCGGAAGGGAATGAGAATCCGGAGGTTCCGGGGGAATAAGAGAATGGAAAGGGGCGTTGTGCCCGAGGAAAAGGTCCGGAGGTTCCGGAGGAAGATAATGAAAAGGGGCGCGATGCCCAAGGGGAGAGTCCGGAGGATCCGGAAGAACAAAGTGGAAAGGGGCGCGGTGCCCCGGGAAAAAGTGGAGAAAATCAAGTGGAGAATCCGGAGGTTCCGGAGGAATGAGATGGAAAAGGGCGTCATGCCCGATTAAAGTGGATGAAGATGAACAAGATGAGAATTGCGGAATGTCCGGCGGTGCCGGAAGGCGGGGAGGATACGGGTTTGGAAACCCGGGAAGCAGGAGGTGCAAATGCATGCAATGGGATGGATGCGATGAATGCAATGAATGCGCGAATGCAATGGGATGCAAAGAATATGGAGAATATGAAGGGCGAGAGGACGAGATCCTCCTCCTAACCCTGGGAATGGCCCATGGAAAAGATGTGATAGACAAGAAGGTGGATGAAATAGCGGAAGGCCTTTCGGCACCAAGATAACTGCCCCTCCACGGCAGTGAAAGAATACAACCAATTGGCCCAATAAAAGGAGCTTCAATAAGTGGCAACCCCCTTTGAAGGCAAAGATCAACAATGTGAGGGAGTTGGAGAGTTGGAACGGGAAGCATCGTGTTGCCCATTGGATGTGGTATATATGGAAAGTTGAGCAAAATGGGCATTCGCCCCTTGTAAGGAATAATGAATTCGAAATTCGGAAATTGGAACAAGTGGTGCCCTGCCCGGCCCTTAGACGGCATCAACGCTTGGCATGTCGGCGACTTGGCTTCTTTGACCGTGCTTGGTACAATAACCCGGATTGGCATCCGGCAAATGAATTCTTGCATCTTGAATAGCGCGGCCAAATCCTTGCTGCCCGGCTCTTGATTATCTTCGGCATCTGTGCTTGTAGACGGCCCCCCATTCCGAGTAGTAAAGGGAGGTGAAGCGGAGGCGGAAGGCTCCATGAATGGTGGAGGCATGATGGAAAGTGTAGGTAAATGGGTGAGTGGAAGCGGAGGTTCAAATACGTCGAGTTTTTCCCTTTGCTTGGAAGCAGTTGGGATTGGCTCGGGTGCAAAAAGGGGTGGATACTGCTCATGATTAGCCACGGGTAAGGGTAAAGGGTTAAATGGTGGAATATGTAAGGTGGGTTTTAAAGGGATAATGGAAGGCCGAGGTGGCGGTAATGGGAGGCTGATTGGGGAAGGTTTAATGGTGGGTTCGACGGAGGCTAATGGTGTGGAGGTAGATGGCTTAACGGGTGGAGGTTTAATAGTGGAAGGCTTGGGGGAGGCCAGTGTTGCGGAGGTTAATGGTGTAACTGGAGGAGGTGTAATGTATGCGGTGTCAAGGATAAGAGGAGACTTACGATGTGCCGGTGTGGGTAATTGAAGTATCGACCCATCATCGTAACACCAATTAGTCTCATAAATAGGGGTTGGATCAGGGATGGTGGCTTCGTCCTGAGCAGGGGGTTTATCAAATGATAATGGAGGGAGCGGGAAATTAAGGAAACTCGGAAGGGGTGCCTGCGGAGCTTCATCATCATCGTATACTGCCTCGGATTCTTCGATTGCCGGCTCTTGATTGCTTGAAATGCCGAAGCCATAATCATTTCTCCTGTCTTTCCATTCATTCTCCATCTTTGTAATCTCGTCCAAAGCGGCATGGAGAGGATCGACTGGAGTAGGAGGAGCCGTGACCCTCTTTATTTGTTCCTCCATCAAAGTAATCTTATCAAGCAGAGATTGTTGGAGGGGTGTGACTTGAACAACCGAGGGCTGGCAGGGCATTGAAGGAGGAGGGGTCGCATAAAAAGGTCGTGGAGGGGAGTTGACGGGATGACCAGTAAAAGAACCCGGATGGGCCAGATTACAAGGAATATAAGGGCCTCGGGGCCGTGATGGAGGAGGAATAGAAGGAGGCGGGTGATGGGCCACCCGAGTAGAATGAACAGGAGGAGATGGGTAATGGGCTACCCGATCAGGATTGGAAGGAGGAGGGGGGTGATGGGCCACCCGTGTAGAATTGGAGGGAGATGGGTGATGGGCCACCCGAATAGAATTGGAAGGAGATGGGTGATGGGCCACCCGAATAGAATTGGAAGGAGGGGGTGATGAATGAGATGCACCCTCAACGGCAGCCTTAAGGGCTTGGATCTGTTGAGGGGTGAGATGATCTAATGCATGGATGATTCGGGAGACCTTCTCGTCATTGGGAGGAGACGGTCCCGAGGGAATAGTGGCCCGAAATTGAGTAGGAGGACCATGAGAATGGACATTGCCTATGGGTCGGGCATGACCATAAGAATGAGGACGTGGCCCTTTGAAAGAATGGTGAGAATTTTGATGAACATGTTGAAATTGAGGATCATAAGATGTGCATGGACGATCATCCTCATGAGCATTATTTGAATTGAACATGTTGTTTTGTCTATCAAAGTAAGCCATTATGCAATCCAAGTAATGTGCAAACAATTTGCAAAGAAACACACAAGTTGGAATGGTTACCTTGATTTTTATTCGTTTAAACCTTGATGAATTAATGATTTTTAGCAAAGTTTTGAATGATTCACACAAGGGGGGGAGCCTAGTTTCAAATGAGATTTGAACTCCAATGCCAACTAGGAACCCTCTCTCACCACGTATAGGCCGACTAACTCGGGACTTCAAAAGGGTACAACCTGCCCGGCGTCCGTGAGGGAATCCACGGGTGCGGGGACTTACGGAGGCTTGGAAAAGGGATTTCCGGTCCAAAGAGACGGAATGCTCAATGGAGGGTCGTCCCGATTCCAAGAGGGTGTGTGGATCCTAATGAAGAGGAGGGGGCCTCCCAAACCAAATGCAAAGAATGAATGCAATAGGGTAAATAAGCTAAACAGCACAATATGATCAATCAATATAGGCATGAATCATGATAAACCCACAGTAAAAACACGCCCTGGCTGGGGGCGCTACTAAACAAAGACACGACGATGTGACTATCGTGAATAAACGTGAGGGGCCCAGGGGCAGGGTAAAACGCGCCTTAGGGTGAGGCGCTATCAATAAACGGACGCCCTGTCCAGCGGGCGTCAAATCCAAGGAAACGCCTTTAAGGGAGGCGCTAATAAAGATAAAGACGCCCTTGCAACGGGCGTGAATTCACCAAGCAAGCAGAGATAATTGGAGACAGCTAGCAAACGCCCTGTCAGAAGGCGTTAACTTCAAACAACACGCCCTGGGTTAGGGCGTGAAATCAAAAGGCGCCTCCGACAGAGGCGTTAATTCTCAATCCACGGCCAACAGTAACAACCACTCACAGTCGCAGGCAATCAACAAATATAAGATATAAGCATGCTCATCAAAATTTCAAATAAGTGGAGATTTTAAAGAAAAATCAATAAATTGACAAATCACTTAGGGAAAAGGACAAAACCAATGGAGGGTGCCCGAGGGGCACAAAAGGGGGACGCACCGAGGGTGCAAATAAGGGAGATGGCACACGCGGGTGCCTAAGGGGAAACGGGTAACAGATGAAGAACACAAAGGGTCCCACCGTGATCGCCAATTTGTAGATTTGATTTAAAATCCACTTAAGGAAAATATTAAGAATAAGCAATAATCAATAGTGTGGAGAAAAACATGCACGAGGTGCACAAGAGGAGTTTGTGATCGCCAGAGACACGAGGCCTCAAAAATATAACAATGAAAGCATGGGAGAGATGATCGCGAAAAATACCTCAAAAGTGCGGGGATGTGAGTGCTTCCTTTCTCTTCAAATCGGCCGGCCGATGAAGAGAGTTCTTGCTTTTATTACCCTTGCAAAACAAACAAATACCACCAAAAGAATTGAATTAGAAACAAGGTGGGTGTAGCGTCAAATTCTTGAATAGATGAGCATGAAATATCATAGGATTAAGACACACCTTGTGGGTGGTTGGCCCTTAAACCCCTATGCAAAAGAGTGGGAGATATATGAATGATATGAAAAATAAAGAAAAGGATGTGCAAGGGATGCACTATCGGAGGTTCTCAACGTGGTTGAGAAGAAAGGAATTAATAGGAGATGAACATGATGAAGGTATATGCATGCACGTATGTTTAAGATAATAAAAGGAAGGGAAAAGAAGAGCCTGTGCTTTGGCCTTGGATGCTCGATGGGGAGATGCAGAGGCTCCTCCTTCGGCCAGCAGCAGCAACAGCAATAGCGCCTGTGAGAAAACAAAGCAAAAGGAAAAAAAAACGAAGGGGAAGAAGGGGGTCCAACCCGTTAACAGAGCAGCAGAGCTCTATTAATAGATTGGAAATAGAGGGATAAGAACGGCAAGAGTCCAATGGAGGTAAGATAAGAACGGGCAAGGTATCCAAACGGAGTAAGGACTCTCTGGGGGCAAGGCTGCGCTCGTTCGGAACACAAAAGTGAAACACGACCTGGCTCAGGGCGTCAATTCAAGAATTGACGACCTTCCGAAGGGCGTCTTTTAAAAACACGCCCTGCACAAGGGCGTTAACTTCTGGATCATTTTTAGAAATGAAATTGAAACACGTCTGAGGCAAAGGCGTTAATTAAAAAACGCCTTAACAAAGGACGTTAATTAAAAAATTCGAAATAGGGCCATTTTTTATTTCTCAATATTATTTTCCCATTTTTTAGGTGGAGGTGCATCTCGTCGCCCTGATTCCAACGACTATTTTTGCGAATTTTTCTGACACCCGGAAGGCCACCAAATCACCTCTGGAAGGGGTTAAAAAATAATAATAAAATAATCCATTTGAAAGACACGACCGTGAGTAAGGCGTGACTTAATTTTTTTTAATTTTTTATTCTTTTCACATTCAAAGTAACGCCCATGGTCAAGTCGTTAATTCCCAAAAATTTTCGAAAAATTCTCAGAAAAATCCAGAAAAATGGAAATTTGAAAGAATGGACGCCCTCCAGTATAGTCGTCAATTTTTTAAGAAACGTCCATGTATAAGTCGTTATTTAAAAGACGCCACAAATCAAGTCGTTATTTCTAAAAAAATAGAGAAAAAATGCCCAGAAAATCCAGAAAAATCCAGAAAAATCCAGAAAAATAGGAAAAAATAGGAAAAGGGTGAAAAAAGGGAGAAATCTAAAAAAAGTGGGAAAAACCACTCAAATAGAACTAATTTGAGGGTCAAATTGGGATATTACAAGGCAATATGAGATGTACTCACAGTAACGTCAATTTTGGCGTGTCTACATCGTGGACCGAAAACAGCCTAGGAAAACTCTCGGTGACGCTCACTTGAAACCCTAGACCTCGGCATCGAGAAAACACCAGAAACTCTACGCAAAACCATGTCTCACAGATGGGAAGTGAAACTTGACTCACGAGAAACTCACGTCACGTGACGGGAGTACCTGTCCACCAGAAGCAAGGGCAGATGCGTCCACTGATGACATGGTCCGCAGCCTCAGGTGTCTCTCTACGATGCCCTAGGCGGAGACAGAGACACCGTACAATAATCAGGAACACAAAACAAGGACTAGCTGGGGTCACGTTCGTCAGCGCGGGTCCGACGTCCCCAACCACGTGTGCACACACAGACCATGCGCCCTAGGTCTGACCCTCTAGCTGGTTCTTCCCCCCAAACTCGGACTCAGGGTGTGCGTGGGGGCCCTACGGTAACCAGCCTAAAAACCGTCTCTCTCGGGTCACGCTCTCCACCACTCGCAAGTGGGTTCACACACGCGTGCGCAGGAAAGCTACAACTAATGGGGGCTCACAAAATGTGAACACTGAAAATCACGCACACACCCCTCGCGAGTAACACGGAGTACCAGGTGGCTCGCGGCCACCAGACTCTGGACAGTCCACTATACCTAATAAACCCAACGGCCCTTGAGTCACACAACTCGGGTCAAGACCGCTGTACATGACGGCACATCGTCGTCAATCTAGCCTAATCCCTAGGTCTGAAACCACGGTAACATGACTCCCAAGGCAGCTCACAAGCCGTCGAGTTAATTCCTCATCCAAGGGACACACGAAAAACCTCCTGCCCTAGGTTGGTTAAATGGACACACAGTCCAAAGCCACACACATGGCCTACTCGAAAACCACTTTTCAGAGAAACCCACGTCGTGCGGGGAAGGCCCACCGCACTCATACTGACTCACGGTCACTCGATCTAACGAAAACACGAAAGCCCGAAACACATGGGGTCACCCGGACCCCTCTAACCACACAGACATGCTAATCGAGGTAAAACGGTACCTTCGGACACCCAAAAACACGGTCACGGTACCCACGGGGTGTCTAGTGTAAGGTTCCAAACAGCACCATCGGGCAACGCAGCGGATAACAAAAATTTATTTGCCCGAACCCAGCTTCATGGAAACTTAGATCTATGCTCTAATCGATGCATTAATAACCCAACCTCTAACTACGGGTTGCAGATTTCACCTTGCGTGGAACGACGCTGTCCGCAGTGCCCGATGCAGAATCTCACAAACACCGAGCCGCACACAAGTATGGCCTCTAGAGCTGATGTACACGGATCCTTGCACAGCGACGGTATCCCCCGGCACGACCTTCCCCAACTCTTTCACCTTCTGGAGAGAGAGAGAGCAAGAGGGAGGAAAGGGAGGAGGAGCTAATCCTTCTCTTCCTAGCCTTAATACTTGATTAGCCAAGAGAGGGGGAGAAGTCTCGGAGCATCTATATATATAAGATTTGGCCATTTCTAAAAGAGCTCCAAAAGATCAAAACTATATATATGTCCTTCCCATTATTATACATATATATTAAGCCCTTTTTATATACCTTTCCAAAAGGAATTAAAGGGAATTAATATATGTATTTGTACAATAATAATCCGTCACCCAAGAATCCATTGTGTGTGATCCTTTAGGCCCATAGTCACTCTAGTTTAATGCCCATTAACTTTTAATTCCCAATTATAAGTAAATTAAAGTTGTTATTCGCTTCTACTAGAGCCGAATAATAGTTTAATTTATTCCGAACTTTTGATCACGTTGGGTCAAGCAAATCCGCGTGATCCTAGAGGACGTCGGGTTTAACCCAGCCTATCTGGTACCTGTAAGTCCATAGTTACCGCATCGATATAATCCTTTGCTCCTTCTATGAGTTTGGTACGATCGAGGGTATGGTTTCTGTCAAACCCCATGATCGTGTCATTTGACTGTGACCTCCTTAAAGTTTATGACATCCGTTCTAAATGAACTCACACGACCCTAGCCAGGGATTTAACGGTGCGTCAATGTCATGACCCATTAACTATCTGATATATACCCGACAGTGAGCGATCCCCTCTTGACCATTGATGATCTTCACACGTATCCTCGAGTGGTTAATGACTCGACAACTCATGACTTATAGTTAAAGTCACTTAGCCAAGTAATTAAACCATTCCAGTCCTCGTGTAAGATCCGATCAATATCTCAGGTCAAAGGACTAACGATGCTACTGAGACCGTTGGATCTTCAGTTGACATTAGATATAATCAACCATCTGAAGATCCAATAGCGGATCAGTTCAGTGTACATTCTCCAAGGACATACACCTACACATATGTGTTGGTGACCCGCACCAGTGACCATGAGACTGGTCCCTAACACATCATGTGTACTGGTTTAATAGGTAATCAAAGTCCCCGAGTGATTACCCTCCAACCAGGAACAGTTTAAGGTATGTGTCCATGTAAAGTCAGTCTCATGATCGAGATCCCATCTCAAGTTGACTTTACAATCACATATCCTAGGGGCATCGTAAAGTAATATACAATCACATATTTACGCTCAAATACCACTTTATTAATAATGAACAAGATCGTACAACTATTAGACCTATCCGTCCTGAAATTGGCATGTAGCACACCAATACTAATAATCTCCCACTTGATCTACAGCTAATTGCCCACAACTTTGAGGCTCATCTTATCCCGATGGCGCTCAAATATAATCTGTGTCAAAGGCTTAGTCAGTGGATCTGCTATATTATCTTCTGACGGTACACGCTCTACCGCCACATCTCCACGATCAATAATCTCCCGAATAAGGTGGAAGCGCCTGAGAATATGCTTCGACCTTTGGTGAGATCTTGGTTCCTTCACCTAGGCGATAGCCCCATTATTATCACAAAATAATAGGATGAGAGCTGATATCTCAGGAACTATGCCAAGTTCCAAGATGATTTTCTTCATCCAGACGGCTTCCTTAGCAGCTTCAGCTGCAGTAATATATTCTACCTCCGTCGTCGAGTCTACAGTCGTATCTTGCTTGGAGCTTCTCCAACTGACTGCCCCTCCATTCAACATGAATATAAACCCTGACATGGATTTGCAGTCATCTGGATCTGACTGAAAACTAGAGTCTGTGTAAGCTCTAAGCTGTAGGTCCTCTCCTCCATAAAGTAGAAAAAGATTCTTAGCCCTTCGCAAGTACTTAAGGATGCCCTTTACTACCTTCCAGTGCTCTTCGCCTGGATTTGCCTGATATCTACTGACAATGCTCAAAGCATTGGCAACATCAGGATGCGTGCATAGCATTGCATACATGATTGACCCTATTGCCGAAGCATAGGGTACCTTATTCATGTGTGCCACCTCCTCAGAAGTTTTAGGACTCATCCCCTTGGATAGGCAAATTCCATGCCTCATGGGAATGAGACCTCTCTTGGAATTTTCCATCCTAAACCTTTTAAGGATAGTGTCTATGTATGTTGAACCCCCTCCTTAAGTGAATGTCTAATTTGATAGCTTTTGATGATGACCAAACACTATATGTATATATATATTGTCTTTGAAGTGTTCTAGCATATAGAGTCTTAAAAAGCTCAAACATTCTATTGAGATCTTGGAGCTAAGGAGGTTAAAAAAACAACCTCAATGGGTGAGTTTTTTCAACTCAAATTGCAAGGCCACATCTAATTCACAAGTTATGTCTTGACATGGCAAGGAACGTGCATAAGTGCTCAAGGACGGTTGGTAAGATCCACTTTAACTTATTGGCCCTTGATCTTGTGTTTTGATGTTCATTTTTTTTTGATCTCAAGGGTCAAATTGGTTTGGGTCTTATCTAAGTTTAATTGTACTGGGTTTCTCTTATCCATGTCCTAGCACATTCCCTTTGATGGCTTAAAACCAACCATGGAACCCCTTGGCTTGTTCTTGGACTTAGTGGCCTTTTAATCAACCTTTTGGAAGCTCTAGAACATGGGTCGACCCATTGGGTCGACCCCTTTGCTCTGTAATCTTGAAACAAAATATGTTACTGAAAGGGTCGACCCCTGCTAGCATGTTTTTTACACCTGGCGGGTTCCTTCATCACATCTGCAAGGGTCGACCCATTCACCCGAGGGTCGACCCCAAGGGTCGACCCATTGACCCAGAGCCCTTTTAAACCATCAAATCCCTCACGAGGGTCGACCCCAAGGGTCGACCCTTTCAGTCTCGAACTCGAGTCGTGATTTTTGACTTGCATGCGCATGCACCAAAAGTCATACCAATCAAACCTAACCTCCCTAAATCGTTCCAGGAATTATGGATATGGTCTCTAGGGTGTCTTTGAACGTTCCAAACTCTATATATACATCTTATTGGGGTATGAAACCCTAAGGGGAGAGAGGCATCTAAAGTTGTGTTATTTTTCTAACCCTTGTGAGTGTAGGTTCGCAGCAGCAGCTCCAGGGGCTTCTTCCACCTTGTTCTAAGCCTGAAAGTGAAGGGAAGAAGCTTGAATCAAGCCTCCATATCATCCCCAACAACAAGCTGCGTGGGTTGTCAAAGCTGCAACCTCATTTGTACTACAAAGCTTCATTCTTCCTCAAGGATTGATCTTCCTCCTGCAGAAGCATTCAATTACATTCAAGGAAGTGAAAGGGGGAGCTTCAACCAGGATAAATCATTCTTCACTCCTTACTCTCAGATTTACTTTGTGTCTACTTGAGCATTTGATGTAAAACTTGATTCAGTTCTGTGTGTAGATTGTTCGTGTTCGGAAACACGAACGTGTGTGTGTGTGTGTGTGTGTGTGTGTGTGTGTGTGTGTGTGTGTGTGTGTGTGTGTGTGTGTGTGTGTGTGTGTGTGTGTGGTAGCCCAGATCGGGTGCCGCATATGTGTGTTTGCTGTTCTACACAGCGTGTGTGTGTGGCTTATATCATAGTGAAGTCTTGATCCTCACAAGTGAGAGGTGGACGCAGGGGACACGACAGTGTACCCGAACCACCTAAAAATTTCACGTGTCACTTGTGGTTTGTTCTTCCGCATCTCTAGTCGAGTGTGCTTCACGGTGATTTGAGCGTACACCAATTCCTTTGTCAAACACCTACCATAATCCACACGCATTCACAAGTGTATCCATGTTTGGGTGAGATCTAGTGCTTGTATGTTTACTTATTATTATTTTCCTTGGAAGAAATTTTAATTGGGCAATTAATTCACCCCTCCCCTCTTGATTGCCGCCTTTCGGGACTCAACAATGTACATGGATTGGGATAATCCTAGCATCCTTTTAGATCTATCTCGATAGATCCGTATGCCCAGTACATAGGATGCTTCTCCCAAATCCTTCATGGAGAAGGTCTTGGACAACCAAGACTTAGTTGATGTCAACATCCCTACATCATTCCCAATGAGTAAGATGTCATCAACATAAAGGACCAAGAAGGTCACAGAGCTCCCACTGACCTTCTTGTAAACACAAGGTTCATCTTCTTTCCGAATGAAGTTGAAAGATTTGACAGTCTCATCAAATCTTAAGTTCCAGCTCCGAGATGCCTGCTTCAATCTATAAATGGACCTCTAAAGTTTGCATACCTTATTAGGATGAAGCATGAAAGTGAATCATTCAGGCTGTACCATGTACACCTCTTCTGATAGATTTCCATTCAGAAAAGCTATCTTTACATCTATTTGCCAAATCTCATAATCCAGGTATGCAGCAATGGCAAGGAGGATTCTGACTGACTTAACCATGGTGACATGTGAAAATGTCTCGTCATAGTCAATATCTTATCTTTGACGATACCCTTTCGCCACTAATCTGGCCTTGTATGTGTCAATCTATCCATCTGCACCGATTTTCCTTTTGAAAATCTATTTGCAGCCGATAGGGACTTTCCCTTCGGGTAGGTCAACCAAGTTCCAAACTTTGTTGGTGTACATTGACTGGATCTCTGAATATATTACCTCTTGCCATTTCTCGGAGTCCGCACTACGGATCGCCTCTTGGTAGGATTGAGGATCTTCATCCTCATCGATACATACCTTAGATGACCTCTCTGAGACATGCCCAACATATCTCTCAGGTTCTCTTGGTAGTCTACCAGATCTCTGTAGTGTCTGTGTTTCACTCTAAATAGGATCAACCGATACAGTCTCATCTAATGAGTTTGTGTCTATGGGTTGTGGTTCTTGGATTTGTCCAATTCTATTTGGCTCCCACTGTCTTTCTGGAGAAGATATTCTCTTTCTAGAAATACAGCTCTCTTAGCCACTAAGATCCTTTGCTCAGAAGGGTGATAGAAATAATATCCAAATGTCTCCTTTGGATATCCCACAAACCTACACTTATCAGTTCTAGACTCAAGTTTGTCACTATCGTTCCTTTTCACATGGGTAGGACACCCCCAAATTTTAATGTGATTAAAATTTGATTTCATGCCCTTCCATATCTCATATGGTATAGAAGGAACAGATTTACTTGAGATCATGTTCAATAAATAGGTTGCAGTCTCTAAGACATAGCCCCAGAGAGACAAGGGTAGTCCTGACATAGACATCATGGATCGGACCATGTCTAACAAGGTCATGTTTCTTCATTCGGATACACCATTGTGCTGTGGTGTATACGGTGGAGTCCACTGAGAAACAATTCTATTGTCTTTAAGATAAGAAGTGAATTCATGGCTAAGGTATTTACCTCCTCGATCTGATCGAAGAGCCTTAATACTCTTGCCCGTCTGTTTCTCTACTTCATTCTTGTATTCCTTAAACTTTTCAAAGGCTTGTGATTTATGTCTCATTAAATACACATAGCCATATCTCGAGAAGTCATCAATAAAAGAAATGAAATAGAGGTGACCCCCTTTTGCCTCCATGGACATGGGTCCACACACATCCGAGTGTATGAGCTCGAGAAAATCAACAGCCCTCTCACCATGTCCACTAAAGGGAGCCTTGGTCATCTTCCCCATGAGACACGACTCACAGGTATCAAATGACTTGTATTTGAATGTATTCAAATACCCATTTGAGTGTAGGTGAGATACTCTTTTCTCACCTACATGACCAAGCCTGCAATGCCATAGATATGCAGAATTCACTTCATCAGCATTGGAAACTTGCATAACATTAGAACGTGTATCTAATACATAAAGACCATTGACTAATGAACCATTGACTATAATTAAACCATTATTCATTATAGAGCACCCAGTGCTATCAAAAGTCAATGCATATCCAACGTTATACAAGCCAGAGATTGAAATAATGTTCTTAATAATATTAGGAACATAATAACAGTCATTCGCTCTAGAATGACTCCTAAAGGTAAACTGAGGCGTGCAGTCCCGACAGCTTTGGTAGAAACTAAAGCTCCATTGTCCATCCTCAGTTCAATCTCCTTTTTGCCCAGCCACCTTCTATTTGCCAGCACCTGCACAGAATTACAGATATGAGATGCACATCCAGTATCCAATACCCATGATGTGGATTCCATATATGAAAAATTAAGGTCTATGATAAAAATACCTTCATTTAGAATTACCTTGTAATTCCTTTTTCAATGCCCTGTTTCCCCGCATCAAAAACACTTATCTTCTTTTTCATTCTTCTTGCCCTTCCCTTTGTCAACTTTGGCGAGTTACTTACCCATGGCCTTCTTCTTTCCTTTCCCTTTGTCACCTTTGGTGGATATCTGGGTGGCCTTCCTTTTCTTGTTGGCCCGGCCAACAATCATTACAGAAGAAGATGGCTTATCTTTCTGCATAGTTCCTTCAGCACTCTTTAACATGTTGAGCAGCTCCGGGAGAGTTGTATCAATCCTATTCATGTTAAAGTTTATGATGAAGGAAGAAAAGGAATTGGGCAATGACTGGAGTATAAGATCAATGCACAGTTCAAGATCTAACTTGAACCCCAGTGCATTGAGTCTCTCAATCCACTCCATCATTTTCAGTACATGATCCTGTACTGAAGCACCCTCTGACATCCGAGTCCTGAAAAGTCTTTTGGAGATATCATATCTCTCAATCCTTCCCTGCTCCCCGAAGAGCTGGCGTAAATTAAGAAGTATGCTTCTACAATCAGTCTTTTCAAATTGCCTCTGCAGCTCGGGAGCCATAGAGGCCAGCATGTAACATTAGGCAAGGGAAGAGTCTTCAGACCATTTGGCATAAGTCATTAACTCGCCCTCGTCGGCATCGGGAGCTAGCTCAGAATGAACAATGTCCAACACGTAGGCTATTTTTTTCGGCGGTGAGGACTATGTGTAGATTACGCAGCCAATCCGAGTAGTTCAGTCCAGTCAGTCTGTTGGCATCTAAGATGCCGTGGAGGGGGTTGGACGACGACATTGTAATCTGGATAAGAAATAAAAGACAACTTAGCATATGTTCAAATTCTAACTTAGATGTGGTTTTCTATCTTAGTTAGTCCCACTAATTTCGATCGAACTATATAACCCTCAGTATATAGAACGGGAGATCATCGGGATCATCCTAGTGGGTCGGAATCCCAACGAGACTGTTGTTATGACCTTGTGGAAAGCACAACAAGCCATACACCATCTCAAGGGCAGTCAACAAGCACTTGCATCTAATGCAATATCCGATATTCGGCCCCAGAGAAATCATCCCCTTGTGGAAAGTAAAAAAAATGATATTCTCGGTTAGATCTAACCATCATTACTACATAGCAATGAGTTCATGACCCGACCCTTGTGGAAAGCACAACAAGGCCGAGTTCAATTCCTCACCCGATTGAGGCCGAGCCTTGGAGTTGTATCCCGCCCCCAAACTCATGGACCTTGTGGAAAGCACAACAAATCCATGAAATGAAGACGTTCATTCACTCCATAATGATGGAGGGCCACGACGACTCCTAGAGCCACGCTTACCAGATCTAAAATTAATCGTGAGGGAATTTGATTTTATGTTGATCTCACCCTAGGTGGTAATATAAATATATCAAATATATTTATCGTACCTAATAGTTTGCATAAAATAAATGCATCTAATGCAGAAATTAAATCGCAAGTGATCATGGACTTTATTCCTAATGTAACTAAGACATCCGGCCCGCTTCCGAAGCAGCTGGATCGTCCTCGTCAGGTGTGCTTCGCGCTTTCAAACTCCGACGCCGCATTAATTACAACTTTTACACGGCATGCAGGCCGACAAAAATTAAATTACATGTGACTCAAATTCCAGCAGCCCTTAGGGCGAGTACAATTGTAAAGGGAGATAGAAGTACATAGGAATTTTAACAGAGAGAGAAAGGAGGTTCGCAGACCCCAATTAATTACATTAATCAAGTCCATGATCACTTGCCAACCCATTCATGTAAAATCAATCAAGGGTTATTTCTGAAAATAATCCTTACTTTTGGATTTAAAAATGGGATGTGCAAATAAAAATAGGCTAGCTTTGTTTAATTTTAAAAATCGAAGCAGGATTAACTAAAATTAAACACATAAGCAAGCCAATGCAAAGTAAATAAAGCAAATCACGTAAAGAATCATCATTTATAACATGGGCATGCATATTTGAATCTGATTCAAATAAGTCAGATAATTAAGATAATTATTTAAATTTAAATTTAAATTTAATCATCTAATAATCAACTTTAAATTAAAAATTTAAACATGATAATCATTTAAATTCAAACTAATTATCCAATAATTTTGTTTGAATGTAAATTTAAATAATACAATTATCCTCAATTATCAATATTTTAACATTCAAAATTTGAATTTAACAATTATCTAATAATTAATATTTGAATATTTGAATTTTATACATTTAATCTTCAATAAAATTCAAATTCTGATTTGAGTAATTATCTAATAATTAAAAAATTAAAAATTAAATTTTTACTGAAGTAACTTCAATTATTACCATTTTATCTCAAGCTAAATAGTAATTATCTCACCTTAGTAAATTCAAAAAGGTTAAATAAAATTTAACATTTGAATTTTACTATTGAGATAACATAATTAATATTTGAGATAAAAATTAGATTAATTTACTATGCAGTTATATGTATATATACTAGCACATGTAAATTAAATAAAACAAATTTTTTTATTTTTTATTTTTAAAAATTAGTCGGCAGCCTTTCGGGCGCGCCGCCCACGCGGGAAGCTTGGGCGGACACGCCCGCGCGCGGGCAGGCGCACTGCGCCCTGAGAGGCATAGTGCGCCCAGCGCAAAAATTTTTTTTTTAAAAAAATTTGCTCCAGAGATGCCCAGCACCCCATTCAATCGGTATTAATTGAAGATTTTAAATTCCCCTAAAGACATGGTTCTAAACGGCGATAAAACGCCGACCAGAGCGCGAACCTATCTCCGATACCACTATAAGGTTCCAAACAGCACTATCGGGCAACACATCGGATAACAAAAATTTATTTACCCGAACCTGGTTTCATGGAAACTTAGATCTGTGCTCTAATCGATGCATTAATAACCCAACCTCTAACTACGGGTTGCAGATTTCACCTTGCGCGGAACGACGCTGTCCGCAGTGCCCGATGCGAAATCTCACAAACACCGAACTGCACACAAGTACGGCCTCTAGAGCTGATGCACACGGATCCTTACGCAGGGACGGTACCCCCCGGCACGACCTTCCCCAACCCTTTCACCTTCTGGAGAGAGAGAGAGAGCAAGAGGGAGGAAAGGGGGCATGAGATAATCCTTCTCTTCCTAGCCTTAATGTTTGATTAGCCAAGAAAGGGGGAGAAGTCTCGTAGCATCCATATATATATGATTTGGCCATTTCTAAAAGAGCTCCAAAAGACTAAAACTGTATATATGTCCTTCCCATTATTATACATATATATTAAGCCCCTTTTATATGCCTTTCCAAAAGGAATTAAAGGGAATTAATATATGCATTTGTACAATAATAATCCGTCACCCAAGAATCCATTGTGTGTGATTCTCTAGGCCCATAGTCACTCTAGTTTAATACCCATTAACTTCTAATTCCTAATTACAAGTAAATTAAAGTTATTATTCGCTTCTACTAGAGCCGAATAATAGTTTAATTTATTTTAAACCTTTGATCACGTTGGGTCAAGTAAATCTGCGTGATCCTAGAGGACGCCGGGTTTAAATCAACCTATCTGGTACCTGTAAGTCCACAGTTACCGCATCGATATAATCCCTCGCTCTTTCTATGGGTCTGGTACGATCGAGGGTATGGTTTCTGTCAAATCCCATGATCGTGCCATTTGACCGTGACCTCCTTAAAGTGTATGACGTCCGTTCTAAACGAACTCACACGACCTGGCCAGGGATTTAACGGAGCGTCAATGTCATGACCCATTAACTGTCTGATATATACCCGACAATGAGCGATCCCCTCTTGACCATTGATGATCTTCACACGTATCCTCGAGTGGTTAATGACTCGACAACTCATGACTTATGGTTAAAGTCACTTCGCCAAGTTGTAACAACCCGAGAATCCGATTACTGGGAAGGCCCGATAACCTGAGACTCGCACCGCCACCCACGAGTCCGAAGACTCGGAAGGGTTAGAAGGATGGTGTGGAAACTACACAAGTATCACAAGTAATTGCAGAAATTAAATAGAAAATGAATTAATATTTTACATGGTCCACAAAATAACAATAAAATAACAACAGTAGTCCACAACTAGTACAAAGACAAGAAAAGAAAGTACAGCTACACGGGACATACCCCGGCTCTGACCTCTGGCACTACCTCTGGGCACCCGCACCACGCTGCGCCCCAGACGCGCTCCCCTGGGGCGGCGTCTCACCTGAAACACGGTGAAAACACGCAGGGAATGAGTCTCGGAACAAGACTCAGTAGGGATCACTCGAGCCCTACCTCGTAAAATGGGAAACCACTACACTAGCGGTAGGAGAGTACCTCGGAAAGGAAGGCTCTGTACTCTACACAACAAAGAACCTACGGCACGTAAATCGGCACACGTGCCACGGTGAGAAGACCGAAGCTCAACGGTCGACCCGGCAAACCCGAAGGTCAAAGCCACGAAACTGATAGTCTGGCACTCCGCACTCGACAAGAGTACCTCCCACTAGAAGCACAGCCGGTAGCATCCCCTGACGACTTACACCGCACCGCAGGTGAACTGCCTGACGTGGTAGCGCCTACCCAAGGCACGAACACCGCACAAGTAACCACAAACAAGTGACTAGCTGGGGTCACGCCCGTCGACGTGGATCCAACCGCCCCCAACCACGTGTGCACACACAGACCACACGTCCCTGGTCTGGCCCTCTGACCGATTTTCCCCTCAGCCGGACTCTGGCTGCAAGACGTGGGGCCCGACGGCAACCGGTCCACAAACCGCCTCTAAGGGTAAGCTCGTACACCACTCCCTGGTGCGACCGGTACCACGTACTGGTAGGCTACGACTAGTGGAGGGTCACTGAAGGAGTAGACTCTCAAGTCACGGAAAATGACGTGACAACCGGACGGTACGAGGAACGCTCCTCGTACAAATCACCATCGCACGGTGATAGAAGCCGAAAACACATCTCCCGGTACCGCTCGGCATGACGAGAGACAAGTCGACACGACCCGTCCCCTTGATCGGTCCATCTCGGGCCGCTCAGGGATGTGCGATCCCATAAGGGCCGCACAAGGCTTAAACGGCCAGGATGTGACCGTTCTACCCCAGGTCCAACGAGATGATGAACGGCCACCACGGGCCCGTTCAACTGATGTGCAGACCATTCATGGCCGCACGTGGGTGATGAACGGTCCGATATTGGCCGTTTCTCCCAACGGTAATAAACCTGAACGGTTAGGCCGTAGCCGCACTAGGGAAGAGTGGCTATGGATTAACCGTTCAAGGGTTGTGCGGCCAAGACCTGGCCGCACACCCGGTCAATGCTTCAGATGACGTACGGCCAGCCCCTGGCCGCACGAAGGGTTAGCGGCCAGCTCATAGCCGCTCACCCCGGCGCGCTGTATAACAGTAAAACTCAACGGTCAAAAATCCAGGGTTGGGCAGTCGCTATGGGTCCGCACTACAGGATATGCGGTCTCACAATAGACCGCACAAGCCCACTGCGCGCCGAGCCTAGCCAAAGCGCGTCGAGCCGATGAACGGTTCGAACAGCACCGCACAAGGGTTGTGCGGCCACTGGTTCGACCGCACATCGCTCACCGGCGTGAAAATGGCGAACCTCGCCGGAATCGCCCGATTCGACCCCATACAAGCCCCACGAAGGGGGAAACGAAAGGAAATCGGCCCCCAAGCTCCCCTAGCATGATTCTACGCTCCCGAAACACGGAATCGTGGCTTAAAATGATGGATCGGGCGGTCACTCCCCAAAGCATGCACGACCCTTCCCGACGTGAAAACAACCCCTCTCGACCTCGTCTCGGGCTAAAACTCACGGAGAAGGAAGACAAGAGGCTAAGGAACGTCACCCTACCTCTGGTCCGCGACGAATCGTGCCGATCCAAGCCCGAAACCACGAAGAATGCCGAGAGAACTTCGCCTTCCCACGCTTCCCACGCTCACCGCACGCTCGCACGATCTCCTCGTCGTCACCCACGTCCTCGCGCCGTCACACCGCCGCCGTCTGCAGCCGGAACGGAGGTCGCCGCGCTCGAACGGGAGAGAGAGAGAGTGAGAGGGCGGCCACGGTCGTGAGAGAGGAAGAAGAAGAAAGGAAGAAGAAGAAGAAAAAGAAAAGAAAATGGGGGGTTTAAATAGAAAATCCAGAATTTTGAAAAATATCAAAAAATAAAAATTACATTTCCGGAATCCTCGGAACCCACCGATCGCAACGGTACCACCCGTGCCCAGGGGAACGACCCGGTTCACCTGCAGCGAGGTTCCGAAGGAATTACCGAAACACACATCGGTAATCGGAAAACACGCGTGGAAAAGCCGCGGAACGCCTCCGGGCCTCCGAAACAACTCCGGATCGCGCTGATCCGAACACGAAAGCTGTCCGAAACGAAATTTCGGGCACAACGGAGCAGGACACTCCGAAAAACAAGATCCGGGACCCACGAAGAAGGATCTGAAAGGTCCGGGATATTACAGCCCTCCCCCCTTAAGGAATTTCATCCTCGAAATTGAGAACAACCCAAGGGGAAAGAAGAGGAAGACTCACTCAAACAGGTACGGAAACTACTGACGCATCTCGTCCTCACGCTCCCAAGAAGCTTCCCCACCAGAGTGCCGCTGCCACACCACCTTTACCAAGGGGATGACCTTGTTCCGCAGGCGCTGCTCTCGCCTATCCTCCACGCTGATGGGAAACTCTGGGAGAGAAAGATCTGGAGTCACCTCGGGCCAAACAGAAAACTCGAGCACATGAGAGTCATCGGGCACATACTTCCGCAACATCGAGACGTGGAACACGTCATGCACCGACGCCAACTCAGGGGGTAACTGCAACCGATAAGCAACCTCACCGATGCGCTCCACAATCATAAAAGGACCAATATAGCGGGGACTCAGCTTCCCACGCCGTCCAAAACGCATCACCCCCTTCATCGGAGAAACTCTCAAGAATACCCGATCGCCCACGGCGAACGCGAGAGGCTGCCTCCTACGGTCAGCATAGCTCTTCTGCCGACTCTGGGCCGCCAACATGTTCTGACGAACCAGGTGCACAACATCTACACATTGCTGCACCAACTCTGGTCCCGTCACAACGCGCTCACCCACCTCAAACCAATCAAGTGGAGTCCGGCAAGGACGCCCATACAATGCCTCACAAGGAGCCATACCAATGCTCGAATGATAGCTGTTGTTATAGGTAAACTCCACCAACGGCAGGTGGTGAATCCAACTCCCCTGCCACTCCAGGCAGCAGGATCTCAGCATGTCCTCCAAAGTTTGGATGGTCCTCTCAGACTGACCATCAGACTGAGGATGATACGCCGAGCTAAAAGCCAACTCCGTGCCAAGAGCTCGCTGGAAACTCCTCCAGAATCCAGAAGTGAAGCGCGGATCCCGATCTGACACGATCGAAACGGGAATCCCATGTAACGGCACGATCCGCTCAACATACAAACGAGCCAACTTGGACACGCTCCAGCTGACTTTGACCGGTAACAACCGAGTCACCTTCGTCAGCCTATCCACCAGCAACCAAATACTGTCCTGCCCACCTGGGGTCCTCGGCAACCCCACCACAAAATCCGTGGTCACGTGGTCCCACTTCCACGCAGGAACATCTAAGGGCTGAAGAGTAACTCCTGGTCGCTGATGCTCCGCCTTCACCTGCTGACAGATCAGGCACCTGGCCACAAATTCTGCGACATCTCTCTTCATGCCAGGCCACCAGAACTGCCTCCGTAAGTTTCGGTGCATTTTCGTCGCACCCGGGTGTACGGTGTACCTGCTCCCATGAGCCTCGCGCAACACCGCACGGCGAACCTGCTCCTCCGCTGGGACGTACAGCCTACCGTGAAATCTCGCAGCACCGTCCTCGCCGAGCTCCACATCAGATATGGCTAAAATTCGGGACAACTCAGGGTCCGCATGCTGAGCCTCTGTCACCTATCGACGGATAGCAGGAGTGACAGTCAGACTCGCAAGCACTGCTAACCCTGGCTCCTGGGGAATCTTGAGCCTGAAGGACACTTCAGGCACTTGTTCCCAGAGCCTCCACTTCCTCAACATCAAGGCACTGACCGCAACCTTCCGACTCAAGGCATCGGCGACGACATTCATCCTGCCCGGCTGATAAGACAAGGTGAAGTCATAATCCTTCATGAATTCCATCCAACGCCTTTTCCTGAGGTTCAGATCTCTCTGCGAGAACACGTACCTCAAACTCTGATGGTCAGTGAACACCTCAAATTTCTCACCGTACAGATAGTGCCTCCAGATCTTCAGCGCGAAGATCACCGCCGCCAACTTGAGGTCATGGGTAGGGTAGTTCTCCTCATGGGGCTTCAGCTGCCGAGATGCATAAGCCACCACTCTACCACGCTGCATCAACACAGCACCCAATCCGACCCCGGAAGTATCTGTACACACCACAAAACTTCCCGATCCATAAGGCAAAACCAACACCGGAGCCGAGGTGAGCAATCTCTTCAGTTCCCTGAAGCTCTGCTCACACTCCTCAGACCAGACGAAAGGCACATCCTTCCGCGTAAGTCTAGTCATCGGGGTCGCAATGCGAGAATAATCCTGGATAAACCGACGATAATAGCCCGCAAGCCCCAAGAAACTCCGGATCTCCGTCACCGACCTCGGCCTCGGCCACTGCATTACTGTCTCGACCTTGGCGGGGTCCACGGAAATGCCATCACCAGAAATCACGTGCCCCAAAAAGTGCACCTCGCCGAGCCAAAACTCGCACTTGCTGAGCTTCGCATACAACTGGTGATCTCGTAACGTCTGCAGCACCACACCCAAATGGTACACATGCTCCTCGGCAGATTGCGAATAAACAAGATGTCATCCACGAAGATGACCACGAACTGGTCCAAATACGGATGAAACACCCTCTGCATCAAGTCCATGAAGGCTGCAGGGGCATTGGTTAGCCCAAATGGCATCACCAAGAACTCATAATTCCCGTACCTCGTACTGAATGCAGTCTTCTCCACATCGGACTCGCGAATTCTCAACTGATAGTAACCGGACCGCAAATCAATCCGTGAGAACACTCGCGCAGATTGGAGCTGGTCGAACAAATCATCAATCCGTGGCAACTGATACTTGTTCTTAATGGTTACTTCATTCAGCTGCCGATAGTCAATGCATAGCCGCAGACTACCGTCCTTCTTCTTCACAAACAATACAGGCGCACCCCAAGGGGAAAAACTAGGACGAACATACCCCTTGTCCAGCAGCTCCTGCAACTGCGCCCTCAACTCTCTCAACTCAGCGGGGGCCATACGGTAGGGAGCCTTCGCCAAAGGTCCCGTACCAGGCACAACCTCGATCACAAAATCGATCTCCCGCTGGGGAGGTAATCCAGGCAACTCCTTGGGAAAAACGTCGGGAAATTCGCACACCACCAAAATGTCCTCGACATTCGGCTCCATCCGGTCAGACACAACCACGGACGCGAGGAAACCCTGATAACCAGAATCAAGCAATCGACGGGCTCGAATAGCAGAGATGAGGAATCGAGAAGAGGTGGAACGGATACCTTAGAAATAGAAGGTCCGCTTGCTCGGATACTGGAAGTAGACCCTCTTCATTCCACAATCCACCACCGCTCCATGAGTCTCGAGCCAGTCCATGCCTAGAATCACATCGTAATCCCGAAGCTGCAACGCATACAACCTGCCTGGCATACTCCGCCCATCGATCCAAATCGGAACCTGATCGAAACAATACGGAGTGACCATGAAATCACTCGAAGGCAACTCTACTGCCAAATCACAAGGCAAGTGGGTCACCGGCTCCTCGACGCTCAGCGTGAAATCCTCCGAAATAAACGAATGAGACGCGCCAGAATCAAACAAAACCCGAGCCGCACAACCCAAAATCTGAACGGTACCGTCCACGAGCTGCGATGCCACTGCCTCTGCCCTGGTCATGTGCGTGATCTGGCCCCGAGCTCTCTGCCTGCCTCCCACACTAGCTGACCTGGGTAGCGGCGGATACTGTCCCTGCTGCTGCTGCCTCTGCTGCTGGGGAACCTGCTGCTGCGGCGACCTCAGAGGACAGTCACGCGCCATATGCCCTGGCTGGTCACACCAGAAACAGATGATCGACGCCGTGCACTGCCTGCCTGGGTGGAACCCACTACACCGTGGACACGGTCCTCGCGACCCACCCACTGATCCCTAACGCTGCAAGGGGATCGGCTGCTGTACACTACCCGATGAAGCTTGCCCCTGATCCTTGGACTTCTTCTTACCGAACCCTTTCTTGAAAAACTTCTTGACCTTTGTGCCAAAAGACGCAGATCATGTCCCCGACGCTGCCTGTGCCGGCACTCCTGAATCACTCATCGCATGCTGGAAAGAACCCTACTGCTGGGTAGCCGACTGCTGGCTGTGACCTGACAAGGACTTCCCCTGGCTGATTGGTCCTCGGGTCCTCTGCATGTCCATCTCCAAGGAAGCCGCAACACGAGACGCCGTCTCTAGATCAGTGGCCTGTTGTGCCCCCGTGTGGTTTTGATGATGCCTGACACACCATGAGTCACACTGAGGTGTGCTAGATTCTTATAGATGACTGTTTGACTGCCTGAATATCTGACTGTTTGCTTGAATAGCTAATTCATGAATATGGCTAGATTGGGTTAACGTAGTGGCTAATTGTTTGTTCATGCATTACTCTATTTGTCAAGTGTATACATTAGTCAGCATTACATTTTGTTCACGAAGTCTATACACTGCTGGATGTTCATGTCTGCACATTGGTGTTTTTCCCTACGTTCTGGCCAAGTCTATACAGCCTCATTCCTACCTTCGTTCCAAGCCAAAGTCTACACAACGCCCTTCACTGAAAGTCTATACATTCGCTGCAGAGATCACGGTCAAGTGTGTACACTCTTTCACTGTAGCTTCCACATATTCAAGTCTTCACATTGAAAGCCTATACATTGCTGGATGATCAAGTTTGTACATCCACACTGGAACTTCGAAGTCTGTACACTGCTTCAGGAGCTTCAAGTCTGTACATCCACAGTTAAACTTGAAGTCTGCACACTAGTCTTCAAAACCAAGTCTGCACATTGGTCTTCGATTTCAAGTCCATACATTGGACTGTTCTTCAAAGTCTGTACATCAGACTGTTACAGTAAGTCTGTACATTGGCTTATTCTTCAAATCTGTACAGCCTTTTGCATTGGATTTCAAGTCTAGACATTGCACTGTTGCATACATCGTCTTCGTGCTATTTTGTTTTCTCTTTAACTTCGTGTCAACTTCTGTCTTCATCTTCGTGTCGTTTTCACTACGTGTCAACTTCGTCTTCGTGTTATTTTCACTTCGTGTCATTTTCCTTGTTGTGTCTTCGTGTCATTTTCCTTGTTGTGTATGTTTTTGTCACCACTACACTTCGTATCGTTGTCCTTTACTTCGTGATGTTTTCACTGTCTTCGTGTTGGTCTTTCTCATTAGATCTCGTGTCTTTCTCGCCTTGACCACACTTCGTGTTGCTTTACGTAGACCTCGTGTCTTGCTTGTTTGCAACCACTTCGTGTCGGTTTCTGTTGTTAGCCCGTGTTTGTCCTCGTGTTGTTTTTGCATCTCGTAACCTCGTGTTGGTCTAGTATTTGTGTTTTTGTTGTTTTTATTTTCGTATCTTCGTGTTGCTTTTTTCTAGACCTCGTATCTCTTTGTGTTTTATAACCTCACTTCGTATCGTTCCCTTCGTTATGTCTGATCTGTTACAGTGTACTCGTGTCGTTCTTAGTTATTATGTCCGCGTGTTGTTTCCTTCTCACTTCGTGCTGTTCTCATCCTACCTCGTGTCGTTCTTGTCGTAGTGCTTGTTTTGTTACAGTGACTTCGTGTCGTTCTTGTCGTAGTGCTTGTTTTGTTACAGTGACTTCGTGTCGTTCTTGTCGTAGTGCTTGTTTTCGTTCTTGTCGTAGTGCTTGTTTTGTTACAGTGACTTCGTGTCGTTCTTGTTATAGTGCTTATTTTGTTACAGTGACTTCGTGTCGTTCTTGTCGTAGTGCTTGTTTTGTTATAGTGACTTCGTGTCGTTCTCCTTGTAATGTTTGTTTTTGTCACCACTGAATGTCGTGTCTTTCTTAGAGCATCTAGAACTGCTATCACATACCTCGTGCAGCTTTAGTTATTGTGGCCCTCAGTGTTAATGGTTTGTATCTCCTTGTAGGTTCGAGGAAGAACAATTCCAAGTGCCTGGGCAGCACGTGAATCCGAGGCTGGAATGAAGCCTGCTGAGAGACTGCCACGTGGTCCTAATATTTAGGGCTGAAAGTGTGGAGGTCACACAATGGAGCTGCCGCTGCTGCTGCTGCTCCTGCTATATATATGAACCTTCTTCCACAGAAGAAGAGAGATCGAATGGGCGAAAGGTGAAGTCAATACAGAGAGCCACGATCCAGACGAAGAAGAAGAAAAGGAAAAGAAGAAGAGAAAGAGAGTGAGAAAGAGAGATTTGAGCGAGAGATAGAGATAGCAGAAGTGTGAAGAGTAGTAGAGGAAGGAGAACAGAGAAGAAGAGTGAGCTAGAGTGATATAAGCTTCAACTGAAGATTTGTTCCTGCTGGACCGTGGATCAAATCCAGGCTAGTCAGCTCCTGCGAGAGCCACATCTGTTTTTATCTTTTCAACTTTCTGTTGCTGGTTTCGTTTTTCTTTTAAACTATCCATTTGCTGTTGTTCCGATTCTCTGTAGAGAGGTCGGGGTCCCTCCTGTTGGTTTAGGAGAAGGGAGATCGCTATCTCCGGTTGCAAGTAGCTGGGTGCTACTTGTGGGTTCCCTCTGGTTAGAGGAAGGGAGGCTCGTCCTCCGGTTCTGGGCTTGTAGATTTCAAGTCCAGGAGTCCCTCCGGGTGGGAGGAAGAGAGGTCCTAGACCTCTGGTTTGCAGGTGACGTAGTGTCACTTGTGCTTCCCTCTGGTGTTCAGAGGAAGAGAGACTTGGGTCTCTAGGTTCCCCTCCGGTTTGGAGGAAGGGAGGATTGGTCCTCCGGTTCTAGTCTTGTGGGTTTCAAGACTAGGTGTTCCCTCCGGTCTGGAGGAAGAGAGACTTGCGTCTCTGGTTTACTAGTGACTGGTGTCACTAGTGGTTCCCTCCGGTTGGGAGGAAGAGGGGAGGTTGTTCCTCTGGTCAAGCTGTTTGGCAGCATTTGTTGCAGACTGAGTCTGCTGTGCTAGTGTGACTAGTGGAAGCCTCACTCCGGTTGGGAGTGAGGGGTGGATGTAGGTCTGTTGGACCGAACCACCTAAAAACCCTTTGTGCAGTGGTTTGTCTTCCTTGTGTGTTTGGCGCTAGATGAATGCGTAGGGTCGAGATAGGTTGATCTTCCATATGTGTTCATTTCATTGATGCGCATTCTATATGCTTGATAGTGGTTTTGCGTGTTTGCATGATCTGTCTAATTGCTGCCCACATTAGATGTTTGCTAAGAGCGTACTTCATATTTGTATACAGGTTCAGTAGATGACTGGATTAGTTTTTCTTCAGTTAGTCTTAGTGCTTTTATTCCGCAGTTCTGAGCACTAGTATTTTAATTGGAAGAAAGTTTTTTAAAGGGTATTCATTCACCCCCCCTCTGAATACATTGCACCGAACACAACATGGCCCCGTTCGCGATCAGATGGTGCCTCAGCTCCTGCCTCAAGCCCTGAACAAACTGCGCGGTCTTCACCCTCTCATGCTCCATGATGTGAGGTGCATACCGACCCAGCTCGACAAATCAGGCCCTGTACTGCAACACGGACATGTCGCCCTACACCAGCTCCAGAAACTCCCGCATCCGCTGCGTAGCAACATAATTTGGACAGTACGTACGCTCGAAAGCACTAACAAAGTCGTCCCACTCGACCTGCTCAAGCGGACGAAGCTGAAAGGACGTCTTCCACTCGGAAGACCACCACTTCCGAGCCGTACCCTGCAACTGGTTGTAGGCCAACACCACTCTATCCTCGGTAGCACTCTTCGCAAAACTGAACACCCGCTCCATCTCATCAAGCCAATCGCGAGCCGCATCAGGGTCTGCCTGGCAGCTAAAGTAAGGTGGATGGAACTGCAAGAAGTCCCACACTGCTCGGCCTGGCCCACCCCTAGCTGATGAGCCCTCACTAGCCTCTCCGCCAAAATGCTGAGACATAAGCTGGTACATGCCACGAAAGAAATCCTCTGCCCCCGGAAACCTCGCAGTATCCACTGCCTCGGTGGCCGCAGGTGGCGCTCTACTATGCTCCTCATGGTCCCTCTGGACCCCCTGCTGGATCTCCTGACCTCCAGCCGATTGCCCCTGCTAAGAGCGAGTGCTCCGCCTCGGCGCCATGCTCGCTCCTGAAGCAAAAGATAGAAAACACGAAAACAGCATGGTCAAGAAAACACACGATGCCCGATGCCAGCGTCAACTGTACATCATTGCTGTGGACTAGTGGACCACTACAATCACCTATGATTCTCGTATAGTTCCACAACCGCGCTCTGATACCAGCTGTAACGACCCGAGAATCTGATTACCGGGAAGGCCCGATAACCCGAGACTCGCACCGCCACCCACGAGTCCGAAGACTCGGAAGGGTTAGAAGGATGGTGTGAAAACTACACAAGTATCACAAGTAATTACAGAAATTAAACAGGAAATGAATTAATATTTTACATGGTCCACAAAATAACAATAAAATAACAACAATAGTCTACAACTAGTACAGAGACAAGAAAAGAAAGTATAGCTACACGGGGCATACCCCGGCTCTGACCTCTGGCACTACCTCTAGGCACCCGCACCACGTTGCGCCCCAGACGCGCTCCCCTGGGGCGGCGCCTCACCTGAAACACGGTGAAAACACGCAGGGAATGAATCTCGGAACAAGAATCAGTAGGGATCACTCGAGCCCTACCTCGTAAAATGGGAAACCACTACACTAGCGGTAGGAGAGTACCTCGGAAAGGAAAGCTCTGTACTCTACACAACAAAGAACCTACGGCACGTAAATCGGAACACGTGCCACGGTGAGAAGACCTAAGCTCAACGGTCGACCCGACAAACCCGAAGGTCAAAGCCACGAAACTGATAGTCTGGCACTCCGCACTCGATAGGAGTACCTCCCACTAGAAGCACAGCCGGTAGCGTCCCCTGACGACTTACACCGCACTGCAGGTGAACTGCCTGACGTGGTAGCGCCTACCCAAGGCACGAACACCGCACAAGTAACCACAAACAAGTGACTAGCTGGGGTCACGCCCGTCGACGTGGATCCAACCGCCCCCAACCACGTGTGCACACACAGACCACGCGTCCCTGGTCTGGTCCTCTGACCGGTTTTCCCCTCAACCGGACTCTGGCTGCAAGACGTGGGGCCCGACGGCAACCGGTCCACAAACCACCTCTAAGGGTAAGCCCGTACACCACTCCCTGGTGCGACCGGTACCGCGTACTGGTAGGCTACGACTAGTGGAGGGTCACTGAAGGAGTAGACTCTCAAGTCACGGAAAATGACGTCACAACCGGACGGTACGAGGAACGCTGCTCGTACAAATCACCGTCGCACGGCGATAGAAGCCGACAACACATCTCCCGATACTGCTCAGCATGACGAGAGACAAGCCGACACGACCCATCCCCTTGATCGGTCCATCTCGGGCCGCTCAGGGATGTGCGGTCCCATAAGGGCCGCACAAGGCTTAAACGGCCAGGACGTGACCGTTCTATCCCAGGTCCAACGAGAAGATGAACGGACACCACGGGCCCGTTCAATTGATGTGCGGACCATTCACGGCCGCACGTGGGTGATGAATGGTCCGATATTGGCCGTTCTTCTCCCAACGGTAATAAACCTGAACGGTTAGGCCGTAGCCGCACTAGGGAAGAGCGGCTATGGATTAACCGTTCAAGGGTTGTGCGGCCAAGACCTGGCCGCACACCCGGTCAACGCTTCAGACGACGTACGGCCAGCCCCTGGCCGCACGAAGGGTTAGCGGCCAGCTCATAGCCGCTCACCCCGGCGCGCTGTATAACGGTAAAACTCAACGGTCAAAAAACCATGGTTGGGTGGTCGCTATGGGTCCGCACTACAGGATATGTGGTCTCACGATAGACCGCACAGGCCCACTGCGCGCCGAGCCCAGCCAAAGCTCACCGAGCCGATGAACGGTCCGAACAGCACCGCACAAGGGTTGTGCGGCCACTGGTTCGACCGCACATCGCTCACCGGCGCGAAAACGGCGAACCTCGCCAGAATCGCCCGATTCGACCCCATACAAGCCCCACGAAGGGGGAAACGAAAGGAAATCGGCCCCCAAGCTCCCCTAGCATGATTCTACGCTCCCGAAACACGGAATCGTGGCTTAAAATGATGGATCGGGTGGTCACTCCCCAAAGCATGCATGACCCTTCCCGACGTGAAAACAACCCCTCTCGACCTCGTCTCGGTCTAAAACTCGCGGAGAAGGAAGACAAGAGGCTAAGGAAAGTCACCCTACCTCTGGTCCGCGACGAGACGCGCCGATCCAAGCCCGAAACCACGAAGAATGCCGAGAGAACTTCGCCTTCCCACGCTTCCCACGCTCGCCGCACGCCCGCACGATCTCCTCGTCGTCACCCATGTCCTCGCGCCGTCGCACTGCCGCCGTCTGCAGCCGGAACGGAGGTCACCGCGCTCGAACGGGAGAGAGAGAGAGAGTGAGAGGGTGGCCACGATCGTGAGAGAGGAAGAAGAAGAAAGGAAGAAGAAGAAGAAAAAGAAAAGAAAATGCGGGGTTTAAATAGAAAATCCAGAATTTTGAAAAATACCAAAAAATAGAAAATTACATTTCCGGAATCCTCGGAACGCACCAATCGCAACGGTACCACCCGTGCCCTGGGGAACGACCCGGTTCACCTGCAGCGAGGTTCCGAAGGAATTACCGAAACACACACCGGTAATCGGAAAATACGCGTGGAAAAGTCGCGGAACGCCTCCGGGCCTCCGAAACAACTCCGGATCGCGCTGATCCGAACACGAAAGCTGTCCGAAACGAAATTTCGGACACAACGGAGCTGGACACTCTGAAAAACCAGATCCGGGACCCACGAGGATCCGAAAAGTCTGGGATATTACACAAGTAATTAAACCATTCTAGTCCTCGTATAAGATCCGATCAATGTCTCAGGTCAAAGGACCAACGATGCTACTGAGACTGTTGGATCTTCAGTTGACATTAGGTATAATCAACCATCTAAAGATCCAATAGCGGATCAGTTCAGTGTATATCTTCCAAGGACATACACCTACACATATGTGTTGGTGCCCCGCACCAGTGACCATGAGACTAGTCCCTAACACATCATGTGTACTGGTTTAATAGGTAATCAAAGTCCCCGAGTGATTACCCTCCAACCAGTAACAGTTTAAGGTATGTGTCCATGTAAAGTCAGTCTCATGATCGAGATCCCATCTCGAGTTGACTTTACAACCACATATCCTAAGGACATCATAAAGTAATATACAATCACATATTTACGCTCAAATACCACTTTATTAATAATGAATAAGATCGTACAACTATTGGGCCTATCCGACCCGAAATTGGCCTGTAGCACACCAATACGAACATCCAGGACACTCACGGGGCCCAAGGGCCGACCAACGGGGCACAACCGGGTTGTCCGGGGCCCAAAATGGGCAAAAGGGGCAAGGGTAGGTCGACCGACCCTATTGGCCAGTTGACTAACCGGCTGCTCGGTCGACCGGCCACCATGGGGCGGTCGACCGAACTAGCACGGTTGCCTGACCCGCTGTGGGCCGGTGCGGTCGACCGAACCTCTTCGGTCGGTCGACTAAACACAGTGTAGACCCTAACGGAACCAAGCCCTAAGGCTCGGTTTCCACGCCCGCTCGACCCTAGTCGAGGGGGAAAACATAGGGGACCATCCCCTTGACCCCAAAACCCAAAAAGGGAGAAAGAAAGGCGGGAAAACATTGCCAAATCCGGCGAAATCGTCGCACACACCAAAACATGCATTTACCGCCCCAATGGGAAGAAAACCCACGCTCGGCTCACCATGGGCTATAAAACTCATAGGGAAAAGAAGTACCCGAGCTAGGGAACCATCTCCCTACCTCCACAGAAAATTTCACGCGCCGTAGACGTCGTTTCGATGCGAAACGCCTCACAAAACCCCCGCCGGGCACCGGAACGCGCGACTGAGCTCGCCACGCGCTACCGCCTCATTCTTGACCCGTCCCCACTGTCCCTCGCCCCACGAACCTCGCCACCTGGCGCCCTGTCACCTCCGTCGGTCGCCGGAGAAGAGAGGGAGAGGAAGAGAGAGTGTGAGAAGAGAGAGAGAGTGAGGAAGAAAGAATGAGAGAAAGAGAGGGGGTGGGGGTTATTTATATAAGAAATTACGGGATTTAAAATTTTTAGAAAATATAAAAATAAAAAAAAAATACTCCCCACGATCCTCGAAAAACGCACAACGCGGTGATAACATCCCGGAGTAGGAGAACGCAACGGTTCGCCCTGCATGGGGTTTCGACGGTCCGACAAATAAAATTATGTGTTAACCGTAAAACTAAATCCGGGACCCACAAAAGTGATCTGAAACCCACGGATGCTGATCCAAAAAAAAAATTGCCCAAAAAACTCAAGACAGTACACGAGGTGCGGAGACAACCCTCTATACCAACACCGACTCTCGGTGACACAAATCGGGAAAACGTATGTCTGGAATACGGACGAGGACAGATCGACCTTCATGTCACACGGGCACACCAACTGGGGTGACTCACCCTCCGGGGACCCCCTGGGCGTACTTGTGGCTCTCACCGGGTGCCCGAGGCAACCCTCAGGCCACACGCCCCAAGGAACCAAAAACTAACTCATTTGGAGGCCCACATGACACAATAGAAGCCTCGGTCACAATGGAAACAGAGTGGCAGTCCTCCCTAGACCGTCACTCCAAGTGGCGGCCAGCCCTGGGCCGCAACTTGGCCCTGGCGGTCTCCCTTAGACCGCAAGGACGAGGAGGCGGCCATCTATATGGCCGCTACCTTGCGAACCTGGGGGGGGATGGCCGCCCATCGCCAGGCTGCTACTCCAGTGGGGCAGTCACCCACTCACCGCCGCCACCTAGAAACGGCCATGCCCTGGCCGCAATCTGGCAAAGTCCCCCAACAGTCAAAAACCCGCACCCTGAGGGTGCGTTGACTCAACCGGAGAAACGGTCTGCGGCTGGCCGCTACCCCAAGGGTAGCGGTCAATCGTAAGACCGCAAAAGGGGTTTGGCAGTCTCCCTGAGACCGCTACACCCAACCGACATTCCAAGGAAAATAGTGGTCCCCAGAGGACTGCCTCATGCAAAAGGCGGTTCCTAGTACGACCGCCACTTCAACCCAAGCGCGAAAATGGTGTGAACGGTAGAAAAACCCCAAATCACGCCCCAATCACCCTCAAATGATGGGGAAACAAAGGGGAACTCTTCCCCAACCCTCCTAGCATCAATCCATGCCCATAGATCAGTCTCAAACCTCGAAAAACACAAGATCTGGCGCTCAACCCCAAATCATGCATTTTCCCACCCCGACACAAAACAAGCCCCTCTCGGCCTCCCCCCGGCCTAAAAATCACGGGAATGGGAATACAAGGTGGTGGGATCCGTCGCCCTACCTCAAGGAAGCTTCAAATCCTCCGGATCGCCGCCGATCTCCAAATCACGTTCAAACCACGAACTTCACACCCTCGCCGTGAGATCACCACCACCACGCTTGCCTTGCCGCCGTCGTCATCACCTCGCCGCCACCTTGGTCCACCGTCCATCGCTGGAGGACGAGGGGCCCCTGCGTCCGTTCACAGGGGAGAGAGCAACGGTCGGGAGGGGGATGTTGTGCCCCTTAGGCACAAGCATGTGCTATGTTGTTTTGATGATAGCAATGCTATTTTATTTTGATGATAGCAACACAATGAGTGCATTTGATATTGTGTTTTGATGATAGCAACATGACTGTGACTGGTATATTATCTGGAGAATGCATGTGCATAACTGATATATTATTTGTGCTTGACTTCTGTTCTATACATTGCATTCCTAGCTGACCAGCAAGTCTATACACTGCAGGGTAAAGCTTAGTCTAGACATTGCTGCATTGCTTGCATTTCTAAAGTCTACACATTGTCTTGGGCTAAGTATGTACATTCGATTGTGCGTTGTTCATGAGTAAGTCTGTACAGTCTCTTACATTGGACTTAAAGTCTTTACACTGGGAAGTCTGTACATTGAGCACGCATGTTGGCCTTCAAAGTCCACACACTGCACTGTAGCTAGGACTGTGCATCGTCTCAGCCACAGTCTGATTCAGCGTCTCACGCTTGCAAAGTTTATACACTGGTCGGTGGTAAGACTATACAGAGTTCATAGAGTTCAGAGTTATACATTCATGCACTGTTCATGCACAAAGTCTGTGTCTCATGCATTGTCTCGCAGAGTCTACACACTGCACTGTTCATGCCTTAACACTCAAGTCCACACACTAGACTATAGCAGACCCGAAGCCAAGTCCATACATCGGACTGTTCATGATTTCATTGGTAGAGTCTGTACATCAGACGCGCATGCTCGCCTGTCCCCCCGGATGCTCTCCTGGGACCGAGTATGCCCTCCAGTGACTGCTAATGCTTCCCTAACTTTGAGGATGCTCCCCTGGAGCAGCGATTGCTCCCCAGAGACAGCATGTGCTCCACATGCTCCCCTGACGCTGGTGATGCTGTCCAGAGGCCATAGATGCTCCCCTGAGACTTCATATGCTCCCGTGCGAGAACGCACTAGTCTCTGGGTATTTAAAAGAATTGTATTACATGCATTCGCTTTCACAACGCCAAGTCTGTACATTGCCTTGTTATGCATATGAACGTGAAGTCTATACATTGCTTCATAAACATGAAGTCTATACATTGCACTCACGTTTCACAAGTATATACATTGCATGCTCTTTTTATAAAGTCTATACACTATCTTCAGTTGATTTTGTTAATCGACTGAACTCCTCATTTGTCTTGCAGGTGTCTGGCATGTGATCCAAGGAGCTGAGATGCTGACACGTGGCAGAGGTTTTTGGGCGGGAAATGTGGAAGCCACACGCGCCCAGTGCTGCCCTCCTGCTGGCTGCTGTTATAAAAGGAGGTCTTCGTCCACATATGAAGGCTGATCGAAGCAGAAGCAGCAATAGCAGAAGAGCATAGTGCAGAGAGGCCTTCGATCCAGAAAAGATACAGACAGAAAAGAGAGATGTGTTGAGAGAGTTCGAGAAGAGAGAGATGAGTTGAGAGAAGTCTATTGAGAGGTTGTAAGTCAGTCTCTTGGTTCAGAAACCAGAGCTGACTCTGCTCATACTTGAGCTACATTTGTCTGATTTTCCATTTCGTTTATTTCCGATTTTTTTACTTTCGATACCTTTGTTCTTCAAGCTGTGTATCAGCGGATGCAGTGGAGGTTTCCACTGGATAGGTAAAGCTGTAATCCTCAGCTGGCGAGACTTGGTCTCGGACGGGTTAAGCTGTATTTCCCCAGCGGTTTATAGAGGTGTATCCTCTGGACAGCAAGCTGTGTTGCTCAGCGGGCAGTGGAGGATTCCACTGGACAGTAAGCTGTGTTGCTCAGCGGTTTGTAGGCCAAGCTGTATTGCCCAGCGGACGCAAGCTGTGTTGCGCAGCAGTAAGCCATACTCGGTTGAGTGTGGGGTGGACGTAGGTCATTGACCGAACCACCTAAAATCTTGTGTGCATTGTGTTTGTGAGTTTGCTCGTACGTGACTGAATCTCTTGATTATCTTCACAGATCGCTTGTGTTTTGCTAAGTTTAGACACTCGAGTTAGTGTTTTAGTAGATCTGCCTTTATTCCGCATTTGAACCTCCAACTGGTTTTAAATTAGGCTGTAGATCTATTCACCCCCCTCTAGATCCACACTTCGTGGAGATAGACTGCGTCCATCTAACTTCAACACTTGGTATCAGAGCCTAACTCTTCTACAGGGACTCATCGCCCGAAGAGGAAAGGCAAGATGGATGCTCGAGGGATGATCGCTGAAGGTCACTCAACTACAAAGCCCCCGTACTTCGATGGATCCAACTACGCATACTGGAAGAACCGTATGCAGGTCTTTTTGAGGGCTAAGGATTACGAGCTTTGGAAGGTAGTCAGCAAGGGACCTTATGAGCTGTCCCCGAATGAGGAAGTCTGGACTAAGGAGGAAATCAGAAGGTCCACGCTCAACTGGAGTGCAATCAACGCAGTCCAATGTTCTCTACATCCCACTAAATTTTCTCGAGTATCAGCCCACAATTCAGCTAAGGAGATGTGGGATGCACTGGAAGCAATTCATGAAGGGACTTCTCAGGTTAGAGAGACGAAGGCCAATTTGCTTGTGTCTGAATATGAAGCCTTCAAGATGAAACCCAACGAGACTATCAAGGAGATGTATGCTAGATTGACAACTATTACTAATGGCCTCAGAGGATTCGGGAAGAAGTATTCTGAGTATGATATAGTCAGGAAGATCTTGCGATCCTTGACTTCAATTTGGCACACCAAGGCCACCGTCATGGAAGAGTCAAGAGATCTGCACAATACAAGGGCAGATGAGCTAATTGGATCTCTAATGGCATATGAGATGAATCTGCCGAAGGTAGATGAAGCTGAAGAGAAGAGGAAACCGATCGCACTGAAGGCTGGTGCTAGCAAATCCAGCAAATCAAACCGATCCAGCTCTAGCAGATCATCATCCGAGGAGAGCTTGAATGAACAAGACATAACTCATACTGAGATGGCTATGATGACTAGAGAGTTCAGGCGGTTCCTCAGGAGAGAAGGAGGACAATTCAACCGAAGGAACCATAGTGGCGGCCGGCAGGACACAAGGTATAAATCTAAACCTGCAAATCAATATCGAACTTACGTGTGTTACCAATGCAGGAACTCTGGCCATCTGAAAGCTGACTGTCCGGAGAACCAGAAGCACAAGGACAAATCAAATAGAAAGAATACGAAAGGAAGAGCCATGATCAGCATATGGAGCGATGAGGATGAAGGTTGTCTCAGCAATACTTCGGACAGCGAAGTTGAAGCTGAAAAACCCATCTGTCTCATGGCAACTAGCTCTGAAGACAGAGAGGAAGATTCAGATGAGGTAATTTCTCCATTTAATAATTTTACTATTGTTGAGTGGGTAGATGCCTATCATAAACTAGCTGATCAAGCAGATGATATTAGAAGGGAAAATAGGCATCTAAAAAGAAAAATCAATTCCATGTAAAATGATACCTCATTGTCTGATAAAATTGCATGTCTTGAAGCTGAGAATAATAAACTCAAACTCACATGTTCTGAATCAGAGGAAATCAAGAATGAGTTAAAAACTTCTAGGGAAGAGAATGTGAGGTTAGAAAAGGAAATTGATGAATGGAAACTGAAAAATTCAAAAATATGAGAGTGAGATGAAGCTGGTGAATGAGAAATATGAAGCTGTCCAAATTGTGAATACTGAACTTAAGAAATATGTTGAAGATATTCAAAAGGACAATGAGGACAAGCTTAAGACCATTGAGAAAATGACCCAAGGTATAGAGAATCTAAATGCTTTGTTAGGGTCAAATGTTAATTTCAGAAAAGAGGGCCTAGGATTTAATTCTAGTACAACAAAAACATTTGGGATGAAAACAATTTCATTTGTTGCTCAAAAAGAAAAGGGACCTCTAATTAGCATGAACTCAACCATTTCAATGAACAAAACTGCTAATCTGAAAAAGCCCAGTGCTGAGGAGAAGGGCAAACAAAAGGTTAATGAGCCTAGTAGAGCCAGCACATCCAAGCAAAATCTCAAGGCTCAATCACAGGTTAGGGGTCAACCTAAACAGTCCTATAAACCCCATGTCAAGGCCACCAAGTCTCCACCATCACCATCACCTCTGAAGAAGACCCAATACACACCCATGAATAGGTCAGCAGGGTCCAAAGTACAGGGGAGACAGAATGCTGCCAGGAGTCAACCCAATTATTTCTATCAACCCAGAGCTCAGACTTACTACAATGCACAGCCAACCTATTTCAATAGGTCAGGTTGGACTAGAACTCGGGAAGGTTTACAGGTCTTGCATATCAGGCTGCACAATATTATAGACCTTACACTAGAAATTCGGTTAGTGGGTATGGCAACTGGTCACCTAGAAATATGTATTATTTCAGTCAGCCCAGGAACTACTATGGCCAAAACTTCGTGAACACACCCTGGCCAATGCACTGGCAAAGAAACAACACTGTCAATAATTATGCTGGTGTAAATAAGAAGAAAAATAACAAAAAGAAAAGGAACAACAATAGAAAGAAATCTGTAGGATCCACTGAACAAAATTCTTTCAAACAAATGTGGATACCAAAAAGTCTGCTGTCTTGTTTTACTTCTATTCCATCTTCTCTGGAGCCCAATCAGACTTGGGTTCCAAACTCATTTACCTGATTGTGTATGCAAGTATGTCTGGCAGCCAAGGACAAATCTGTGGTACTTGGATAGTGGCTGCTTCAGGCATATGACAGGAGATAAGGCCATAAATTCAAAAGCTAAAAGAGATTGGAGGCCTTGTCAACAATCTGATGGAACACTAAGGGTAAAAATAAATCAGTCAGGTAAAGCAGGTAAGTGACTTATCTTCAGAATTGAATTGAGAAAGTAATGTCGATTTGATTGGTTAATTCCTGACTTTCTCTTCTTGTCTAGCTGATCAGTCTGCATTCCAGACTCAGCTACTGAATTTAAATTCTGCACAAAAGCTGATGACTCTCTTCTCTTTGCATACCATTGCACTATGTACACTGAATGCTAGAAACTGAATTATCTTGAAGAATTGATTGCTCCCGAATGATGCTCTCTGAATGAATAAACTCTCTGATGGTTTTGTGAATGCTGGATGTTGCAACAGACTCATGATCATGCATGACATTCATATCTTCGTGATCATCATTGCATATCATTTAGTCATGAATGTGTCTAAAATCACATGCATATAAAACTGCTTTGAACTGCATTTTTCTGCATAACCGTGGTATACTAAATAGTACCATGGGTTATATTGATTGATAGGTCAGTCTGAATGAGCATGAATTTCAAAATCTTTTGTTCAGTTTTCAGAGAAAACATTGCATGTATTCAGGGGGAGTTTGTTGAGTCTTTGCATGCCTTTGCATATCATTCATTCATGACCTATGCATAAGCTCTCTCTCATTTAATTCTTGCCATTCATTAGCAAAATTGCATGCATATAGACAGGGGGAGTATTATTAGAAATTTAGAGTGGTCATCAATTCTATTGAATTATTTCATCCTTGACTCTAAATGATTGAGTCTGACATATGGCAATCTGTTAGTCAGTTCTGATTTCTAAGTAATAGAAAACAGACTTCTTCTCTTATAAGAATTTTAAATTGCTTAAAGACTGACTTAATGGTTTAAATTTTATAATCATTGAAGTTTAAAGATTGCAATCAGTAAATAAGAAAGCTAAAAATTGATAAAACTCTCAACCCCTTTCTTATTTCATGTCAGACAAAGCTAATCATATCTGAAATCTGAAAACTCATCTGAAATCATGTTAGAGAAGCTAAGTATGTGTATTGTTCTTAAACAAGTCATTCTGAAACATATAAAGGACAGCTAAGAAAGATATTGAAAAATATTAAAAATCATTGAAAATTAACATTGGCAGAGCAATGACTGGTAAATCACTGAGAAACTGAGTGATCCATCAAAGAAGTGGACAACACTCATGTCATGAAGTGTATCAGCTATCTCTGTATAAAATGATCAAAACAGTAGGCTGGTTTCACTGAGTACCTGAGGGTAACTGGCGTCTGATAAACGTGTACCCTCACACAAAAAGGTGTAAATCAGTTCTGTTGAATTTGATCATAGGCAGAATTATCCATCTTGTTGAGTATCTAGGGGTATTGGCGTCTGATAAACATATACCCTTACGTAGAAAGACTTATGGTACCTAAATGCCCTAAATGAACTAATATTGATAATGCTGTTCCTTCAAAATAAAATTCATGGATGTCAATTTGTTTACTTTCAATACATGACCTAGCATCTCTTAACAACTTTTAATGAGTATACGAAAGTAGGATATTTTGAAACTAAATCTTTCATGCAAATGTGATTCTGGTTTATTGTTTTATCATGCACAGCCAACTTATCCATTGATTGTAGTGCATGAACTCAAAATTTATAACCTTTAAACCAGACTTCTATCTAAAAGTAGTTTCTAAATTCATATGACTGAAGACTCTGTGCTTTAGAATGCTTATTCCTGAACTACTTGTTCAGAATGCCAGTCAGATGATTTCTTGATCTTTCCCTTTGTATATCTGATTTCTTGAACACAATATCCCATTTCATAGGGGGGGAATTCATTCAGGGGGAGTCCTATCTTCAGGGAGAGTTTCTTGTTCTAAGGGTATTTGCATTCATATTGCCATATTGTACTCATGTTCATACTGCTTTTCTCTTTTTGATTATGTCAAAGGGGGAGAAAATTTTGTGTGTGACTCACTGTCACAGTGTGTTGCCATCATCAAAAAGGGGGAGAATGTTGTGCCCCTTGGGCACAAGCATGTGCTATGTTGTTTTGATGATAGCAATGCTATTTTGTTTTGATGATAGCAACACAGTGAGTGCATTTGATATTGTGTTTTGATGATAGCAACATGACTGTGACTGGTATATTATCTGGAGAATGCATGTGCATAACTGATATATTGTTTGTGCTTGACTTCTGTTCTATACATTGCATTCCTAGCAGACCAGCAAGTCTATACACTGCAGGGTAAAGCTTAGTCTAGACATTGCTGCATTGCTTGCATTTCTGAAGTCTACACATTGTCTTGGGCTAAGTATGTACATCCGATTGTGCGTTGTTCATGAGTAAGTCTGTACAGTCTCTTACATTGGACTTAAAGTCTTTACACTGGGAAGTCTGTACATTGAGCACGCATGTTGGCCTTCAAAGTCCACACACTGCACTGTAGCTAGGACTGTGCATCGTCTCAGCCACCGTCTGATTCAGCGTCTCACGCTTGCAAAGTTTATACACTGGTCGGTGGTAAGACTATACAGAGTTCATAGAGTTCAGAGTATATACATTCATGCACTGTTCATGCACAAAGTCTGTGTCTCATGCATTGTCTCGCAGAGTCTACACACTGCACTGTTCATGCCTTAACACTCAAGTCCACACACTGGACTATAGCAGACCCGAAGCCAAGTCCATACATCGGACTGTTCATGATTTCATTGGTAGAGTCTGTACATCAGACGCGCATGCTCGCTTGTCCCCCCGGAGGCTCTCCTGGGACCGAGTATGCCCTCCAGTGACTGCTAATGCTTCCCTAACTTTGAGGATGCTCCCCTGGAGCAGCGATTGCTCCCCAGAGATAGCATGTGCTCCACATGCTCCCCTGACGCTGGTGATGCTGTCCAGAGGCCATAGATGCTCCCCTGAGACTTCATATGCTCCCATGCGAGAACGAACTAGTCTCTGGGTATTTAAAAGAATTATATTACATACATCCGCTTTCACAACACCAAGTCTGTACATTGCCTTGTTATGCATATGAACGTGAAGTCTATACATTGCTTCATAAACATGAAGTCTATACATTGCACTCACGTTTCACAAGTATATACATTGCATGCTCTTTTTATAAAGTCTATACACGGTCTTCAGTTGATTTTGTTAATCGACTGAACTCCTTATTTGTCTTGCAGGTGTCTGGCACGTGATCCAAGGAGCTGAGATGCTGACACGTGGCAGAGGTTTTTGGGCGGGAAATGTGGAAGCCACACGCGCCCAGTGCTGCCCTCCTGCTGGCTGCTGTTATAAAAGGAGGTCTTCGTCCACATATGAAGGCTGATCGAAGCAGAAGCAGCAATAGCAGAAGAGCATAGTGCAGAGAGGCCTTCGATCCAGAAAACACAGACAGAAAAGAGAGATGTGTTGAGAGAGTTCGAGAAGAGAGAGATGAGTTGAGAGAAGTCTATTGAGAGGTTGTAAGTCAGTCTCTTGGTTCAGAAACCAGAGCTGACTCTGCTCATACTTGAGCTACATTTGTCTGATTTTCCATTTCATTTATTTCTGATTTTATTGCTTTCGATACCTTTGTTCTTCAAGCTGTGTATCAGCGGATGCAGTGGAGGTTTCCACTGGACAGGTAAAGCTGTAATCCTCAGCTGGCGAGACTTGGTCTCGGACGGGTTAAGCTGTATTTCCCCAGCGGTTTGCAGAGGTGTATCCTCTGGATAGCAAGCTGTGTTGCTCAGCGGGCAGTAGAGGATTCCACTGGACAACAAGCTGTGTTGCTCAGCGATTTGTAGGCCAAGCTGTATTGCCCAGCGGACGCAAGCTGTGTTGCGCAGCAGTAAGCCATACTCGGTTGAGTGTGGGGTGGACGTAGGTCATTGACCGAACCACCTAAAATCTTGTGTGCATTGTGTTTGTGAGTTTGCTCGTACGTGACTGAATCTCTTGATTATCTTCACAGATCGCTTGTGTTTTGCTAAGTTTAGACACTCGAGTTAGTGTTTTAGTAGATCTGCCTTTATTCCGCATTTGAACCTCCAACTGGTTTTAAATTAGGCTGTAGATCTATTCACCCCCCTCTAGATCCACACTTCGTGGAGATAGACTGCGTCCATCTAACTTCAACAGGGGAGCGGGGGTGTCACGGGAGGAAAGAGAAGAAGAAGAAAGAAGAAAAAGAAAAAGGGGTTTATTATATAGAAATCCAAAAAATCTAAAATATGTTGAAAATTGGGAAAAATCATTTTCCCGATCCTCGAAACACGCCTGACGCACTGGTAACGTCCCGGAGTTGGAGAACGCAACGGTTCACCCTGCACAGGGTTCCGATGGCTCGTTAGAGGAAAACACGGGTAAACCGCAAAACGCTCTCCAGGACTCCCGAAAGTGATCCGAAACCCACGGATCCTGATCCGAAAAATATCCGAAAAACCCGAGACGTTATAGCCCTGCCCCCTTAAACAAATTTCATCCTTGAAATTAAAACTAAAGCACAGGAATAGGGGATAAAACTCACTCGAACATGTAGAAATACAGCCGCCACATCTCTTCCTCTCGCTCCCACGATGCCTCACCACCAGAGTGACGCTGTCAAACCACCTTTACGAGAGGAATAACCTTGTTCCACAAGCGCTGCTCACGCAGATCCTCAATGCGGATAGGGTACACTAGAAGGGACAAGTTTGGGGTCACCTCGGGCCAAACAGAGTCTTCCAAGACATGGGAATGATCGGGCATATACTTACGTAGCATTGACACATGAAACACGTCATGCACAACAGCTACCTCCGGGGGTAACTGCAACCGATAAGCAACTTCACCAATACGCTCGATAATGGGAAAAGGACCAATGTAGCGGGGGCTCAACTTCCTACGCTTGCCGAAGCGCATCACACCCTTCATGGGAGAGACCCTCAGAAACACTAGATCTCCCACTGCAAAGCTGAGGGGTTTCCTTCTCCGATCGGCATAACTCTTCTGCCGACTCTACGCTGCCAACATCTTCTGCCGGACAAAATGCACCACCTCAGTACATTGTTGCACCAAATCCGGCCTTGTCAGGACATGCTTACCCACCTCGAACCAATCAAGCTGAGTCCGACAAGGGCGCCCGTACAATGCCTCATATGGATCCATATCGATGCTCGAATGATAGCTATTGTTGTAGGTGAACTCCACTAACGGTAAATGGTGGGTCCAACTCCCTTGCCACTCCAAGAAACACGATCTCAACACATCCTCCAAAGTCTGGATGGTCCTCTTAGACTGACCGTCCGACTGAGGATGGTAAGCCGGGCTAAACGCCAACTGCGTGCCCAGGGCTCTCTGGAAGCTCCTACAGAATCCCGAAGTCAAGCGAGGATCACGGTCGGACACAATGGATATAGGAACTCCATGCAACGGAACGATCCGCTCCATATACAGTCCAACCAACTTATGCACACTCCAACTGACTTTGATCGGCAATAACCAAGCCGTCTTCGTCAGTCTATCCACCAGCAACCAAATACTATCATGCCCACTGGATGTCCTCAGTAACCTAACCACGAAGTCAGTGGTCACGTGGTCCCACTTTCACGTGGGAATCTCCAAGGGCTGAAGTGTACCACCCGGTCACTGGTGTTCCGCCTTCACCAGGTGACAGATCAAACTCCTGGCCACAAACTCCGCAACATCTCTCTTCATTCTTGGCCACCAGAACTGTCTCTTCAAATTTTGGTACATCTTCACTGATCTGGGATGGACGGCATATCGGCTCCCATGAGCCTCCCACAATACTGCGCATCTCACCTGCTCCTCAGCTGGGACGTACAACCTACTTCTGAACCTCACAGCTCCATCCTCACCAAACTCCAACTCGGCCATCGATAAAATTCGAGGTAGCTCGGGGTCCACACGCTGAGCCTCTGTCACCTGACGATGAATAGCTGGCGTGACTGTCAAGCTCGCGAGAGTAGTCGACCCCTGGTCCCGTGAGACCTTGAGCCTAAAAGTCATGGCCGGCACTTGCTCCTATAACCTCCACTTCCGCAACAACATCTGACTGACCACTACCTTCCGACTTAAGGCATCAGCCACGACATTCATCCTACCAGGCTGATAGGACAAAGTAAAATCATAATCCTTCATGTACTCCATCCACCTCCACTGCCTGAGGTTAAGATCCTTCTGGGTAAACACATACCTCAAACTCTGATGGTCAGTGAAAATCTCAAACTTCTCACTGTACAGGTAATGCCTCCAGATCTTTAGAGCGAGAATCACCGCTACCAACTCAAGATCATGGGTAGGATAGTTCTCCTCATATGACTTCAATTGACGAGATGCAAACGCCACAACTCTACCATGTTGCATCAGCACGGTGCCCAAACCTACCCTGGAAGCGTCTGTACACACCACGAAACCTCTTGATCCCGAAGGTAACACCAACACCGGAGCGGTAGTGAGCAATCTCTTCAGCTCCATTAAGCTCTACTCACACTCCTCCGTCCAGACAAACGGCATATCCTTTCGTGTGAGTCTGGTCATCAGGACTGCAATGCGGGCAAAACGCTGGATAAATCTCTTATAATAGCCTACAAGCCCCAAAAAGCTCCGAATCTCTGTGATAGAACTCGACCTCCCCCACTGCACCACAGCCTCGACCTTGGCCGGATCCACGGAAACACCATCACCAGAAATCACGTGCCCCAAAAAGTGCACCTCCCGAAGCCAAAACTTACACTTACTGAGCTTGGCATACAACTGGTGATCCCGCAAGGTCTGCAACACTACTCCCAAATGATGCACATGATCCTCAGCAGACCGTGAGTACACAAGGATGTCGTCCATAAACAAGACCACGAACTGGTCTAGATACGGACGAAACACCCTATGCATCAAATCTATAAACGCTGCGAGGGCATTGGTGAGCCCAAACGACATCACCAAGAACTCATAATGCTCGTACCTCGAGCGGAACACAGTCTTCTCAATGTCAGACTCTCGGATCCGCATCTGCTAATAACCCGACCTCAATCAATCTGCGAAAACACCTGGGCCGACTAAAGCTGATCAAACAAGTCATCAATCCGAGGCAATGGGTACTTGTTCTTAACAGTCGTCTGGTTCAATTGCCGGTAGTCGATACACAACCTTAGACTACCATCCTTCTTCTTCACGAACAACACGGACGTGCCCCAAGGGAAAAAGCTAGGATGAATATACCCCTTGGCAAGCAACTCCTGTAACTACGCCTTCAACTCTCTAACCTCCGCCAGTGCCATTCGGTAAGTGGCCTTCGACATAGGCACCGTACCGGGCACCACCTCGATCACGAATCAATCTCCCGCTGTGGTGGCAACTCTGGCAACTCCTCGGGAAAAACATCAGGGAACTTACACACAATCGGAATATCTTCCACTTCCTGACACTGCTGATCAACCATGACCACAGAAGCGAGAAAACCCTGGCACCCCACATCAAGCAATCTACATGCATTAATGGCCAAAATAAGAAAACGGGGAGAGGAAGATCGGATACCTTGGAAGTAGAAGGTGGGTCCAAGAGGATGCTAGAAGTAAACCCTCTTCGAGCCGTAATCCACCATGGCATGATGGGCCTCGAGCAAGTCCATGTCCAAAATCACATCAAAGTCTTGAAGCGGCAATGCATAAAGCCTAGCCGGTAAGTTCCGCCCCTTGACCCACACATGCACCTTCTCAAGATAATACGGGGTGAGCATGAAATCACTGGTAGGCAACTCCACTGCCAGGTCGCAAGACACCTGAGTCACCGATTCCTTGGCACTCTGAGCGAAATCCTCCGAAATGAACGAATGGGACACGCCAGAATCAAACAAAACTAGAGCCGCACAACCCATAATCAGAAAAGTACCTTCCACTAACTACGATGCCTCAGCCTCTGCCCTGGTCATATGCGTAACTCTGCCTCCCTACAGTAGCTGACCGGGACAACTGCGGAAACTGACCCTACTGTTGGTACGGTTGCTGCTGCGGTGGTGGCTACTGGTGTCACGCCCCGACGCGGAATATCGAGGGCGCGACAAGTCGTAAACAATCGTGTCGATCAGAGCATGTACAATTTTATTTCTAAAGACAGAAATGAATGGGAAAATGGTACTTTTATTCCATCAAATTGAAGTTTACATCACTAATTCATAAGCCATAAAGGCAATTACTAACTTCCAATCCCAAAGTACATCATTCTTGTAAAAACACTAATGATCTACATAAACCTAGGTAAAAAGGAAAATCACTCTCTCACACTTGTCCATTCCCTTGTATATTTTCATTTCCTGCAACAATTAACCAAAACGTAGGGTGAGCTAAAAGCTCAGTAGGATTTTATATCTCTATGAACCAAGCAATCTTTAAGTGTTAACAATTTAAACAATTTTCTAACTTGTATCGGGAAGTGTATAAACATGAATGGAATTTCCAAGTAATTGAGATAATATGATATCACGATGAATTTCCAAGTAATGACTTTGAACAAGTAAAGAATTTCATGTAATTGGCCATTTTCACACAAGTCAAGTAATTCATGTAATTTTCAAGTAAACAAGTAACAAGTAAACAAGTACGAATAGTGGAATGCCGTATCAAGTAAATCTATCATGCACTTCGGTGCAATGCCACACCGTTGGTCAATCAACTTACATGGGCACAAGTACTTTCGGGCGCTCCCCCTAGGACCAGACCGGGCCCCATTAATGCCAGGCATTGAGTCATATGGATCCGAAGATCCCAAGTACGTTTAGACATCCACTTTAATGTATATGGCCAATGATTTTCAAGAATATGTTGTTTGTAATAAGCACAGATTTGATAAAATTTCAGAAGTTGTAAGAAAAGTAGATAACAATTTTAAGGCATCATGTTTAACGACATTAAGTCGTGGAGTTCAAAAATGAACGGTAAGTAGGAAGAAAATTTAAGATAGTAATTTTATTAGAATTATTATTATTTAAATATCTTAACTTAATCTCATAATCATAAAACATAAAGTTTTAGTTATGAAAATATATGCTTTATGAATTACAATCATGAGTTTAGATATTAGTACTTAATCATACATTAATTAACCGTATGATAAGAAAATAGAATTTTATGTCAAAAATAACTCTAACTCGCTGAAAATAATCTTAACATGCTGAAATTGATTCTCATATGTTTCTTTACCGATAAGATAATAAAAATAAAATTTTCATGCTGGATTTAATTTTTAACATGCTAGAAATTAATATTTAACATGCTAAACTTAATACTTTACATGCTAAAATAATTCTCATGCATTAACTTACTGATAGGATGATAATATAAGTTTACCGTACTGATTACAGAAATTCTATGATAACAACATAAATTTTATCATGCTAAAAATCATTTTTTCCATATTTATTTACTAATTATTTGATAGGAAAATAGAATTATCATGCTGAAAAATAGTTTTAATACGCTGAAAATAATTCTAACATGCTAAAAAAAATTATAACATGCTGGAATAATTTTACCATACTGGAAGAAATTTTATCATGCTGGAAATAATTTTTATGCATCATTTTACTAATTATTTAATAGGAAATTAGGTTTAGCATGCACAAAAGATAGTTTTAAATAGATTTTAACATGATGGAAATAGTTTTTACATCTCAGTATGTAGAAAATAATTTTATCATGTTGGAAGTCATTTTTAACATGCTGAAAATATTTTGCATGCATTGATTTACTAATATGGTTATAATTTACTAATATGGTTAAAAATAGATTTTTACATGCAAACATAATTTTATTCTACAAAATAATTTTTAACATGCTGTAATAATAAAAACATGCTAATATTACCTTTTTTTACTTTTGGTGACTATATACATATAATTAATGTGGATTTCCAAGTGATATAGTTCATATTGGATAGTGGCTTAAGTTTAGTCCCACATTGGAAGTTACAAAAACTTCTTTGGCTTTATATGTTGGAGAACTCACCCTTGGGTTAGGACCCAAGGGGCATAGGATGTGGGCTTAAGTTGTTAGTTGATACAAAACCAGTAATATATTTATTTATTTATTTGTGCCGTGCCGTGCCGTGCAGGCTGAAGAACGCGTTTCTTTATTATTATTAATTAAAATTTCTTTATTATTATTAACTAAAATAATTCTGTGAACACGCTAGCTTATGCTAGCGCGACCTTGAAGATCGTGCTACCCTTGGGTAGCGAGTTCTAGAAATCTTTTTTTTCATTTTTTTTAAAAATATGTTTGACCCTAGAGGGCGAGAAAACACTCTGTATGATCGCGCTATGTCGGGGCAGCGCGTTCATAACGCGCTACTGAGGTATAGCACGTTCTGGACCTGATGAAAAAATGGGAATATCCCTCAAATAAAATGACCATAACTTGCTCATTTCATAACGAATTTAATAAATGAGCTATCAATGGAAAGAGGACAGAAAAATGAATAAGATGGCATGATTTAATTAGAGTTTAGCCTGAGAGACACCTACCTTTAGATGGATCTAAAGAAATATCCCCAAATATAAGAAAACCCTTTGATTTTCCAAATCTCCCTTCAAATCTCCACCAATCTTCGCAGCAGCGTATACTTAACCTCCAGGGATGGTTTGAAGGTCGAATGAGGTTCTATTTATAGCAAAAACTTGGCCAAATTTGTCAAGATTCCTCACCTAATTCCACCAAACCCATTAAGTCCGAATTAGAAGAAAAATGCCATTTCTCCTCTTAATCTAGCCCATCTTAGGTGTGAAAATAATGTAAAAATGGCTGGTCCAAGGTGGGCTGTTAGGTAATGGTTGATTCTTGAGTCAATCTTCTAGAAATGGGATTATTTTAATCCCTTAAATATCATATTAAACACATATTACGAATTTAGGTCAATTTAACCTTTAATAAATCCTTTAATCTATTAATCTAGCCCATTTTGGATTATCCAATGGGCCAATTGTTATCCTAGTCCATTACATGGACTTTTATTGGGCTTACTATGATTTATCTAAGGTTTAAAGCATTTAATATCTATTTACTTCTAGTTAACTCAAGTAAATTCAATAAACTAGCTTAAAAAAATGTAATTTAATTATTTCATGAAAATTTTAATTACATAATGAAATTAAAAAAAATTATTTCTCATTTTTAATTATCGGGTTTCTACAACTGGGGCTGAAACTACTGCTGCTGTTGAAACTCGTGCGGTTGACGTGGTCTCTGAGGACAGTCACGTGCCATGTGTCTTGGCTGGTCACACCTGAAGTATATCACGGGCGCCGAGCACTACCTGCCTAGATGAGAATCGCCACACCGAGGACACACGCCCCGAGAACCACTCACAGAACCTTGACGCTGGTAGGGTGTGGGCTGCTGAACACTACTCGCTGACACCTGCCCCTGCTCTCTACGATCCAGACACCTCCTACCAAAGCCCGCGTTCCTGAATAGCTTCTTAAGCTTCGATCCAAAGGAAGCCGAATCCTCTACTGACGCTACGGACGGAGATGCCCCTGCGCTGCCTGCTGAGGGCTGGACAGTACTCTGCTGCTGCACGGTCGTCGGCTGACTAAAACCCGTCTGCATCTGACTGACACTGCCCTGTCCTCGAGTCCTCTGTAAATGCTCCTCTAGTGCTGCTGTTGCCTTGCAAGCCGTCTCCAGGTTGGCCACACTTGACGCAAGCAGAGGATGCCTCAACTCTGGCCTTAAACCTCTGACAAGTTGCTCGGTCTTTAACTCCTCGTCTGTCATAACGTGGGGCGCATAATGGCCCAGCTCAATAAACTTGGATCGATACTGCATCACTGTCATATCCCCCTGGGTCAACTCTAGAAACTGGCGCATCTTCTGCAATCTGATGAAGGATGAATAGAAAGCACGCTCAAAAGCTGCGATGAACTCCCGCCACGCTACCTGTCGAAGGGGATGAGACTGGAACACTGCTCCCCACTCTGCCGTCCACCAGGTCCGAGCTGATCCTTGCAACCGACGGTTGGCCAACATCACCTTCTCTTCCTCAGCACACTCCATAGAGTTGAATATCCTCTCCATGTCATCCAGCCACTCTCAAGCCGCTTTAGGATCCGACTGCCCATTGAAAAGGGGCGGTTGGAACTTCAAGAACTCCTTCAGCACACGACCACGTCCACCCCGAGATGAGGAGCCTTTGCCAACTTCACCCCCTTGCTGCTGAAGAACATACTGATACATACCCCTCATGAACTCCTCTGCTCCAGGAACTCTCGCTTCTCTCGCTGCTCCTCTTGAAAGTGATGCTCTGCTATGCTCTTCCTGGCCCTCACCTGACTCTCCCTGCTGGGAACGAGTCCTCCTTCTCGGCGCCATAACCCCTATTAACAGGAAAGTAACCAACGGAATCAATAAAACACACAGTGCCCTAAGCCAGTTGCCGATTGTACAGGACATTCATGGACCTTCTGGACCACCGCAATCATTCCAGGTTCTTATGTACCTCCACAACCTCGCTTTGATACCAACTGTAACGACTCGGGATCCGAGTACAGGAAAGGAACCGGCACGACTCGAACCTCGGCCCGCCACCCACGAGCCCGAAGACTCGGAAGGGTTAAAGGATGGTGTGAGGGTACAAGAGAATCTAAAGTAATTGCAGAGCTAGCACAATGAACGAAATAAAATGCATGAAATTAAATAAATACTCACTAAATAGCTATAAGGTCCAGAGTATCTCATGTCCAAAAATAAGTACAGTCAACAGAAAGAAATATACATATAATGTCCCAAGTTTTTCGGACACTTTTGGGATATGGATTCGTGGGTTTCGGATCAGTTTTGGAGGTCCCGGAACGTGTTTTGCGATTTACACGTGTTTTCCCTCACAGGACCTACGAAACCATGTATCGGATAAACTGTTGCGTTCTCCTACTTCGGGACGGTACCAGTGCATCCGGCGTGTTCCGAGGATCGAGAAAATATATTTTTCTATTTTTTTGTATTTTTTAGAAAATTAGGATTTTCTATAAATACCCCCATTTCTTTTTCTTTTTCTTTTTCTTCTTCTTTCTTCTTCTTCCTCCCCCTCCCACGACTGAACCGACGCCCCTCTTTCCCCCTCTCCCGTGGACGCGGTGGCGACCCTCTCCCCAGCTACAGACGGCGGCGAGGTGACGGCGCGGCGGCGACAGCGGTGGCGTGGCGATCGTGGCGACGTGCGGTGCCCGGTGAGATCGTGGGAGCTCGCGAGGTTTCAGGCGCGGCGGCGATCCGTCGCGTTTCAGGCAACCTCGAGGTAGGGTGACGGACCCTTAGCTCGTTCTTTACCTTTCCCGTGATTTCTAGGCCGAGATGATGTCGAGAGAGGATTATTTCGAGCTAGGAAGGGAAATCCATATTTTTGGGATCGAGTGCCTGATCTAGAGTTTTACCGCGTGGTTTAATGGTTTGAGGGCATCAAATGGTGCCATGGGGCATGGGGACGAGTTCCCCTTTTGTTTCCCCTTCACCCGGGGGTAAATGGGACGTGGAATGGTATTTTTGGGCCATTCTCGCCATTCTCGGTTTTTCGGAATGTACGCGGTCGTAACAGGAGCCGTTTTTGGCCTGAAGCGGCCTTAGCTAGACCGTTTTTGGGCTCAGAGTGTTGGTAGGGTATGCGGTTACGCGATAGACCACCTAGCCCTGAGGCGGCCAAGGGGCCGACCATTTTTCCTCACGGGCCAGCGTGATCTTCGAGGCATTTTTGACTGTTGGCGTTTTGACCGTTGAAGATTTCTGGGCTTAGGCGGTCATGGGATGACCATTTTTACCCTCTTAACGGTCCCAAGGGAGACCGTTTAGATCCCTAGCGGTCACAAGGTGACCGTTTTATTCTTCCCGTGGTTCCTTGGCCTTGCGGTCTCAAGGGAGACCGTTTGCCCCGTGAGGCGGCCCAGAAATGGACCGTTTTATCCTAAGCAGTCTGAAGAAGACCGTTGTCTCTCTGGGCGACCCATGCGGTCCAGAGGGGACCGTTAGACCTTGTGGCGGTCTAGTAGTAGACCGTTTTCACCCAGAAGCGGCCCAGAGAGGACCTCCACTTGTCTTCTGTCTGACCGGAGTTCCTTTCTCGTCGATCCTAACCCCGGGGGCATGGACCTCGATCCCCATGCTGATCGGCGGTCCGACTGATGCTGGGCATCATGTGGGGACCGTACATGGGTGCACTAGGAACCCCAGAGAGTGACGTGGATCCGGCCGTTGTCACTGTGAGTCAGTGTCAGTACGAGGAGCAGTCCTTGTGCCTTGTCCGGTTTAGACGTTGTTTTCTATTGGCTAGAGAATCTACTCTTTCAGCGACCCTCCACTAGTCGTAGCATTCCGACACGCGAGTGGTCCCACCAGGGAGTGGTGGCGTGGCTATCCCGAGAGACGATATTTAGACTGGTTATCGTAGGGCCCCACGTCTTGCAGCCAGAGTCCGGTTGAGGGGAAAACCAGTCAGAGGGCTTGACCTAGGATGCATGGTCTGTGTGTGCACACGTGGTCAGGGGCGGTGGACCGGCACTGACGAGCGCAACCCCGACCAGTCCTTATTTTGTGGTTACTTGTACGGGTCCCCGTTCCGCCAGGGTGCGATGAGGGGGACACCTGAGGCGCGGTCTAAGACGCCAGTGGGCGCATCCGACCTTGCTTCTAGTGGGTGGTACTCCTGTCTTTGTCAGGTAGTGACTCTTGGTGTTCTGTCGGGTTGTCTCAGTTTTTGTGCAGTGTGGTCGGTACTTGGTGTGGCTGAGCTTTCCCGTTTACTTATTTTGTTGACCTTCGCTCTACGTTTGGTTAGTGTTAGCCTTGACTGCTTTCCGTGTAGTTTCTCGTTTTACGAGGTAGGGGTCCGGGTGATCCATACTGAGCCTTTTGTTTTAAGGCTCATTCCCTGCGTCTTTCCGTAGTTTTAGGTGAGGCGAGGCTTCAAGGGAGCGCTTCTGAGGCTCCGTGTGGTTCTAGTGCCCAGGGTTAGTTGTCAGTTGCCAGATCCGGGGTATGCCCCGCGTAGTTGTACCTTTTCTTTCTGGACTGTACTAGTTGTAAACTACTGTCATATTTTAGACTGCTATTATATTGTGGACCATGTAAATTGTTTAATGTTATTTGTTATTTTCTACTTATTCATATTAATTGTGTAGTTCTGCAATTATTTTAGGTTCTTGTGTACTTCCACACCATCCCTTTTAACCCTCCGAGTCTTCGGGCTCGTGGATGGCCGTTTGAGATTCGTGTTATGGGGCCTTCCCGGTGTTCGGATCTCGGGTCGTTACAGTTGGTATCAGAGCAACGGTTGTGGATATATATAAGAATCATAAATAATTGTAGCGGTCCACTAGTACACAATGATGATGTACAGTCGGCACTGGCTTAGGGCATCGTATGTTTTATTGATTTCGTCGTTTCTCCGTGTCTTCTGTCTTTTTGCAACAGGCGAGCATGGCGCCAAGGCGGAGGCCACACTCTCAGTAGGGACAGTAGACAGAGGAGCAGGAGGAGCAGAGCAGAGTGCCACCAGTTGCCACTAAGGCAGGGGATACAGCGAGAGTTTCGGGGGTAGAGGATTTCTTCCAGAGTATGTTTCAGTTCATGACTCACCTGCTCAGTGGAGATGCTGGTGAGGGCTCGTCATTTAGGGGTGGGCCTAGCTGTGTGGTGAGGGACTTTTTGCAGTTCCATCCACCCTACTATGGCGGCCGGTCAGACCCAGATGTGGCCCGAGGTTGGCTTGATGAGATGGAGAGAGTGTTCAGTTCCATGAACTGTGTCGGAGAGGACACTGGCTTAGGGCATCGTATGTTTTATTGATTTCGTCGTTTCTCCGTGTCTTCTGTCTTTTTGCAACAGGCGAGCATGGCGCCAAGGCGGAGGCCACTCTCTCAGTAGGGACAGTCGACAGAGGAACAGGAGGAGCAGAGCAGAGTGCCACCAGTTGCCACTGAGGCAGGGGATACAGCGAGAGTTTCGGGGGCAGAGGATTTCTTCCAGAGTATGTTTCAGTTCATGACTCAGCTGTTCAGTGGAGATGCTGGTGAGGGCTCGTTGTCTAGGGGTGGGCCTAGCTGTGCGGTGAGGGACTTTTTGCAGTTCCATCCACCCTACTATGGCGGCCAGTCAGACCCAGATGTGGCCCGAGGCTGGCTTGATGAGATGGAGAGAGTGTTCAGTTCCATGAACTGTGTCGAGGAAAACAAGGTAATGTTGGTTTGCAACCAGTTGTAGGGTTTGGCTCGGGCGTGGTAGTCTTCAGAGTGGATGACGTCCTTTCAATCTCGTTCGCTGCAGCTGATTGTGTGGCAGGACTTTGTTAGGGTCTTCAAGCGTACTTACTGCCCATCCTATGTTGGTACGCAGAAGACGAGTTAGTTTCTAGAGCTGGTTTAGGGCGACATGTCAGTGTTACAGTATAGGGCTCGGTTTGTTGAGTTGGCCCGTTATGCTCCCCATATCATGGAGAATGAGAGCTTGAAGACCGAGCAGTGCGTCCAGGGTTTGAGGCAGGATCTGAGGCACCTCTTGATGGCGAACGCTGCCACTGATTTGGAGACGGCTTCCCGTGTAGCGGCATCCTTAGAGCTGGACATGCAGAAGATCCGAGGACAGGTTGGCCAGGGGCAGTCCCAGTCAGGCTGCAGCCAGCAGGCGGCTACCCAGCAGTAGAGCACTTTTCAGCACGCTACGGGTAGTTCGGGAGCATCGGCGTCGGTGGCGTCAGCGACAGGATCTACATCTTTTGGCTCAAAGGTCAAGAGGTTCTTCAAGAAAGGTTTTGGTAAGAAGCGTAAGGAGGTTAGAGATCAGAGGCAGGCGTCTGCAGGTCGTGTTCAGCAGCCGATTCCTTATCAACGTCAGGGATCAGTTGGTGGGTCGCGGGGGTCGTGTCCCCGGTGTGGTAGTTCTCACCCGCTTAGGCAGTGCACGACGTCAGTGATTTGTTTCAGATGTGACCAGGCGGGGCATATGGCACGTGACTGTCCTTTGAGGCCGCAGCAGCAGCATCCGCAGCAGGGGCAGTATCCGCCAGTACCCCGGTCAGTGAGTGTGGGCGGCCAGAGGTCTCGTGGCAAGATTACACACATGATCAGGGCAGAGGCAGAGTCGTCGCAGCTTGTGGAAGGTACTATTATGATTTTGGGTTGGGCAGCTCGAGTTTTGTTTGATTCTGGCACGTCGCATTCGTTTATTTTGGAGGATTTTACGCTGAGTATTGAGGAGCTGGTGACCCAGTTGTCGTGTGATTTGGCGATGGAGTTGCCTACTGGTTATTTTATGATCACCCCGTATTGTTTTGAGAAGGTACCTGTGTGGGTGGAAGGGCGGAGCTTGCCGGACAGGCTTTATGCGTTACCACTTCAAGATTTTGATGTGATTTTGGACATGGATTGGCTCGAGGTCCATCATATCTTGGTGGATTGCGGCTCGAAGAAGGTTTATTTCTGGCAACTTCGAGGACCCACCTTCTTTTTCTAAGGTATCAGGTCTTCCTCTTCCCGCTTTTTTATTTCGGCTATTAGGGCTCGTCGATTGCTCGATGCGGGTTTCCAGGGTTTTTTCGCTTCTGTCATCGCGGTGGATCAGTTAGAGTCGGATGTGGAGGACATTCCGGTGGTCTACGAGTTTCCCGGTGTTTTTCTCGAGGATTTACCTAGATTATCTCCCCAGCGGGAGATCAATTTTGTGATCGAGGTTGTGCCCGATATGGGGCCTTTGTCGAAGGCTCCTTACCGTATGGCTCCCGCGCAGCTGAGAGAGTTGAGGGCGCAGTTGCATGTGTTGCTGGCCAAGGTGTACATTCGTCCGAGCTTTTCCCCTTGGAGTGTGCCAGTATTGTTTGTGAAGAAGAAGGACGGTAGTCTGAGGTTGTGTATTGACTATCGGCAGCTGAACGAGGTGACCATTAAGAATAGGTATCCGTTGTCACGGATTGATGACTTGTTCAACCAGCTGCAGCCCGCACGAGTGTTCTCGCTGATTGATCTGCAATTCGGTTATTATCAGCTGCGGATTCGTGAGTCTGATGTAGAGAAGACTGCATTCAGCATGAGGTATGGGCATTATGAATTTTTGGTGATGCCGTTTGGGCTCACCAATGCCCCCGCAGCATTCAGGGATTTGATGCATAGGGTGTTCCGTCCCTACTTAGATCAGTTCGTGGTCATGTTTGTGGATGACATCCTTGTTTATTCGTGATATGCAGAGGACCATGTGTACCATTTGAGGGTTGTGTTGCAGACTTTGCGAGATCACCAGTTGTATGTTAAGCTCAGCAAGTGCGAGTTCTGGCTTCAAGAGGTGCACTTTTTGGGGCACCTGATTTCTGGTGATGGTATTTCCGTGGATCCAGCCAAGGTCGAGATAGTGATGCAGTGGTCGAGGCCGGGATCTGTGACGTAGATTCGGAGTTTCTTGGGGCTTGCAGGCTATTATAGGCGGTTCATCCAGGATTTTGCTCGTATTGTAGCCCCGATGACTAGACTTACGAGGAAGGATGTGCCGTTTGTCTGGACTGATGAGTGTGAGCAGAGCTTTATGGAGCTAAAGAGGTTGCTCACCTCAGCACCGGTATTGGTGTTGCCTTATGGATCAGGAGGTTTTATGTTGTGTACAGATGCTTCCAGGGTCGGTGTGGGTGTTGTGCTGATGCAGCACGGTAGAGTGGTGGCTTATGCATCACGGCAGTTGAAGCCACACGAGGAGAACTAACCTGCCCATGACCTTGAGTTGGCTGCTGTAATCTTTGCATTGAAGATTTGGAGGCATTATCTGTACGATGAGAAGTTCGAGGTGTTCACTGACCACCAGAGTTTGAGGTATGTGTTCACTCAGAAGGACCTTAACCTCAGGCAGAGGAGATGGATGGAGTATATGAATGATTATGACTTCACCCTGTCTTATCAGCCGGGCAGGATGAACGTCGTTGCTGATGCCTTGAGCAGGAAGGTCGTGGTCAGTGCAATGATGTGGAGGAAGTGGAGGCTCTGGGAACAAGTGCCAGCCGTGACATTTAGGCTTAAGGTTCCTCAAGAGCCAGGGTCAGCTATTCTTGCGAGATTGACTGTCACACCAGCCATCCGTCGTCAGGTGACAGAGGCCCAGCATGTAGACCCTGAGTTGCCCCAGATTTTGGCTATGGTCGATGTGGAGCTCGACGAGGACGGAGCGGTGAGATTCCGAGGTAGGCTTTACGTCCCGGCCGAGGAGCAGGTGAGACGTGCGGTGTTACTAGAGGCCCATGGGGGTAGGTACACCATACATCCGGGTGCGACGAAAATGTATCAGAACTTGAGGAGGCAATTCTGGTGGCCTGACATGAAGAGAGATGTTACCGAGTTTGTGGCCAGGTGCCTGATCTGTCAGTAGGTAAAGGCAGAGCATCAGCGACCTGGTGGTACGCTTCAGCCCTTGGAGGTTCCCGCGTGGAAATGGGACCACGTGACCGCTGATTTTGTGGTGGGATTACCGAGGACTCCGAGTGGGCTGGATAGTATTTGGTTACTAGTGGATAGGTTGACGAAGACGGCTCGGTTGTTATCGATCAGAGTCAGCTGGAGTGTGCCTAAGTTGGTATGTCTTTATGTGGAGTGGATCGTACCTTTGCATGGAATTTCCATTTTCATTTTGTCAGATCGAGATCCGCATTTCACTTCTGGATTCTGGAGGAGTTTTCAGAGAGCGCTAGGCACCGAGTTAGCTTTTAGCTTGGCTTATCATCCTTAGTCAAATGGTCAGTCTGAGAGGACCATTCAGACACTAGAGGACATGTTGAGATCTTGTTGCCTGGAATGACAGGGGAGTTGGATTCACCATCTTCCATTGGTGGAGTTTGCCTACAACAACGGCTATCATTCAAGCATTGGGATGGCTCCTTATGAGGCGTTGTACGGGTGACCATGTTGGACTCCACTCGATTGGTTTGAGGTTGGTGAGCGTGTTATGACGGGACCAGAGTTGGTGCAGCAGTGTATAGATGTGGTGCATTTGGTCCGTCAGAACATGTTGGCGGCGCAAAGTCGGCAGAAGAGCTATGCCGATCGGAGAAAATAGCCCCTCAGTTTTGCGGTCGGTGACCGTGCATTTTTTAGGGTTTCTCCTATGAAGGGGGTAATGCGTTTTGGGCGGCGTAGGAAGTTGAGTCCCCGCTATGTTGGCCCTTTTCCCACTGTGGAACACATTGGCGAGGTGGATTATCGGGTACAGCTACCCTTGGAGTTAGCTGCGGTGCATGATGTGTTTCATGTCTCCATGTTGAGGAAATATATGCCCGATGATTCTCATGTTTTGGAGGATTCTGTTTGGCCCGAGGTGACTCCCGTTCTGTCTCTACCGGAGTTCCCCATCCGTATTGAGTATCGGCAAGAGTAGCACCTGCGGAACAAGGTTATTCCCCTGGTTAAGGTGGTGTGGCAGCAGCACTCTGGCGGTGAAGCGTCTTGGGAGCGTGAGGACGAGATGCGTCAAAAGTTCTCTTATCTATTCGAGTAAGTTCCTCTTTTCCCCCGTGCTTCATTTTAAATTTTGAGGATAAAATTTGTTTAAGGGGGGAGGGCTGTAATGCCCCGAGTTTTTTGAACACTTTTCGGATCTGGATCCGTGGGTTTCGGATCAGTTTTGGAGGTCCCGGAACGTGTTTTGCGGTTTACACGTGTTTTCCCTGACAGGACCTACGAAACCCTGTATCGGGTAAACCGTTGCGTTCTTCTACTCTGGGACGGTACCAGTGCATCCGACGTGTTTCGAGGATCGAGAAAATATATTTTTCTATTTTTTATATTTTTTTGGAAAATCAAGATTTTCTATAAATACCCCCATTTTTTTCTTTTTCTTCTTCTTCTTCCTTCTTCTTCCTCCCCCTCCCATGATCGAACAGGCACACCTCTTTCCCCCTCTCCCGTGGACGCGGCGGCGACCCTCTCCCCGGCTGCGGACGGCGGCGAGGTGACGGCGCGGCAGCGACGGCGGTGGCGTGGCGATCGTGGCGACGTGCAATGCCCGGTGAGATTGTGGGAGCTCGCGAGGTTTCAAGCGGTATTTTGAAGATCGGCAGTGATCCGTCGCGTTTCGGGCAACCTCGAGGTAGGGTGACGGACCCTTAGCTCGTTCTTTACCTTTCCCATGATTTCTAGGCCGGGGCGAGGCTGAGAGAGGATTATTTCGAGCCGGGAAGGGAAATCCATGTTTTGGGGATCGAGTGCCTGATCTAGAGTTTTATCGCGTGGTTTGATGATTTGAGGGCATCAAATGGTGCCATGGGGCATGGGGACGAGTTCCCCTTTTGTTTCCCCTTCACCCGGGGGTGAATGGGACGTGGAATGACGTTTTTGGGCCATTCCCGCCATTCTCGATTTTCCGGAATGTATGCGGTCGTAACATGAACCATTTTTGGCCTGAAGCGGCCTTAGCTAGACCGTTTTTGGGCTCAGAGTGTTGGTAGGGTATGCGGTTACGCGATAGACCACCTAGCCCTGAGGCGGCCAAGGGGCCGACCATTTTTCCTCACGGGCCAGCGTGGTCTTCGAGGCATTTTTGACTGTTGGCGTTTTGACCGTTGAAGATTTCTGGGCTTAGGCGGTCATGGGATGATCGTTTTTACCCTCTTAACGGTCCCAAGGGAGATAGTTTAGATCCCTAGCAGTCACAAGGTGACCGTTTTATTCTTCTCATGGTTCCTTGGCCTTGCGGTCTCAAGGGAGACCGTTTGCCCCGTGAGGCGGCCCAGAAATGGACCGTTTTATCCTAAGCAGTCTGAAGAAGACCATTTTCTCTCTGGGCAACCCATGCGTTCCAGAGGGGGCTGTTAGACCTTGTGGCGGTCTAGCAGTAGACCGTTTTCGCCCAGAAGCGGCCCAGAGAGGACCTCCACTTGTCTTCTGTCTGACCGGAGTTCCTTTCTCGCTGATCCTAACCCCGGGGGCATGGACCTCGATCCCCGTGCTGATCGGCGGTCCGACTGATGATGGGCATCATGTGGGGACTGTACGTGGGTGCCGTAGGAACCCCAGGGAGTGACGTGGATCCGGCCGTTGTCACTGTGAGTCAGTGTCAGTATGAGGAACAGTCCTTGTGCCTTGTCCGGTTTAGACGTTGTTTTCCGTTGGCTTGAGAATCTACTCTTTCAGTGACCCTCCACTAGTCGTAGCCTTCCGACACGCGAGTGGTCCCACCAGGGAGTGGTGGCGTGGCTACCCCGAGAGACGATTTTTAGACTGGTTATCGTAGGGCCCCACGTCTTGCAGCCAGAGTCTGGTTGAGGGGAAAACCAGTCAGAGGGCTTGACCTAGGACGCATGGTCTGTGTATGCACACGTGGTCAGGGGCGGTGGACCTGCGCTGACGAGCGTAACCCCGACCAGTCCTTGTTTTGTGGTTACTTGTACGGGTCCCCGTTCCGCCAGGGTGCGATGAGGGGGACACCTGAGGCGCGGTCTAAGACGCCCGTGGGCGTATCCGTCCTTGCTTCTAGTGGGTGGTACTCCTGTCTTTGTCAGGTAGTGACTCTAGGTGTTTTGTCGGGTTGTCTCAGTTTTTGTGCAGTGTGGTCGGTACTTAGTGTAATATCCCGGACCTTTCGGATCCTTCTTCATGGGTCCCGGATCTAGTTTCGGAGTGTCCGGCTCCGTTGTGTCCGAAATTTCGTTTCGGACATCTTTCGTGTTCGGATCGGCGCGATCCGGAGTCGTTTCGGAGGCCCGGAGGCGTTCCGTGGCTTTTTCCGCGCGTGTTTTCCGATTTCCGGTGTGTGTTTCGGCTTTTTCTTCGGACGCTCGCTGCGGGCGAACCGGGCAGTTCCCCGAGGCACGAGTGGTACCGTTGCGATCGGTGCGTTCCGAGGATTCCGGAAATGTATTTTTCTAATTTTCGGTATTTTTCCGAAAAATCAGATTTTCTATATATTCCCATTTTCTTTTCTTTTCTTTTTCTTCTTTTCTCTTTTCTTCTTCTTCCTCCTTCCTCCTCCACCGTGTCTCCCTCCCTCTCCCTCTCTTCCTCCCGGTTGGCCACGGCGAGCTCCCCTCCGGCTGCAGACGGCGGCGGGGCGACGGCGCGGTGACGTGGGCGGCGGCGAGGCGATCGTGCGGGCATACGGCGAGCGTGGGAGGCGTGGAGAGGCGAGATTCTAGCAGCGTTCTTCGCGACTTCGAGCTCGGATCGGAGCGTTTCGTCGCGGACCGGAGGTAGGGTGACGTTCCTTAGCCTCATGTCTTCCTTCCCCGTGAGTTTCAGCTCGAGACGAGGTCGAGAGGGGTTTATTTTGAGCCGGGAAGGGTCGATCATGCCGCGGGGTGAGTTCGTCCGATCCATCGTTTTGAGCCCCGATTTCACGGTTTAAGGGCGTAGGAGCATGCTAGGGGGCTTGGGGGTTCTTCTCTCGCCATTTCCCCCTCCGTGGGGTTTGTTTTGAGGCCGATTGGGCGATTCCGGTGAGGTTCGCCATTTTCTCGCCGGTGAGCGATGTGCGGTCGAACCAGTGGCCGCACAACCCCTATGCGGTTCCGTTCGGACCGTTCATCGGCTCGGCGCGCTTTGGGTGAGGCTTGGCGCGCAGTGGGCTTGAGCGGTCTATCGTGGGACCGCATATCCTAATGTGCGGCCCCACAGCTACCGCCCAACCCCAAGGGTTTTGACCGTTGGTTGTGACTGTTGTGCAGTGCTCTGGGATGTGCGGCCAGGAGCTGACCGCATAACCCCTTGCACGGCCAGGTGCTGGCCGTACATCCCCCTAGCGCTATGGTTGGATGTGCGGTCTGGCCCTGACCGCACAACACCTGAACGGCTAAGCCGTAGCCGCCCTTCCCCAAGTGCGGCTAAGGACTAACCGTCCAGGCTTTTTACCGTTGGGAGACGAGCGGCCAGTAGGTGACCGTTCCTCACCCACGTGCGGTCAAGAGTTGGCCGCACATCTGTTTGAACGGTCCTGTGTTGGCCGTTTATCCGTCGTTTGGACCCTGGGTGGAACGGTCCTGATATGACCGTTCTAACCCTTGTGCGGTCCCTGTGTGACCGTACTTCCGTGGGCGGCCCAGTGTGGACCGTTCAAGGGTACGGGTTGCGTCGGTGTGTCTCGCGTCGTACAGAGTGTACCGGGAGATGTTGTTGGCAGCTGGTCACCGTGCGTCGGTGTTGGTACAAGGAGCGTTCCTCGTACCTGCAGTTGCACCGTTGTTTTCCGAGACTTGAGAGTCTACTCCTTCTGTGACCCTCCACTAGTCGTAGCCTACTAGTACGCGTGTGCTAGTCGCACCAGGGAGTGGTGTACGGGCTGACCTTTAGAGACGGTTTGTGGACCGGTTACCGTTGGGCCCCACGTCTTGCAGCCAGAGTCCGGCTGAGGGGAAAACCGGTCAGAGGGCCAGACCAGGGACGCGCGGTCTGTGTGTGCACACGTGGTTGGGGGCGGTTGGACCCACGTCGACGGGCGTGACCCCAGCTAGTCACTTGTTGTAGTTACTTGTACGGTGTTTGCGCCTCGGGTAGGACCTACCATGTCAGGCGGTTCACCTGCGGTGCGGTGTAAGACGTCAGGGGACGCTACCGGCTGTGCTTCTAGTGGGTGGTACTCCTGTTGAGTACGGAGTGTCAGACTGTCAGTCGTGTGTTTCCGACCTTCGGGTTTTGACGGTTCGACCGTTGAGTTTCGGTCTTCTCGTACCGTGGCACGTGTGTCGGTTTGCGTGCCGTTAGGGTCTAGTTCTGTAGAGTACAGGGCTTTCCTTTCCGAGGTACCTTTCTACCGCTAGGGTAGTGGTTTCTCGTTTTACGAGGTAGGGTTCGAGTGATCCCTACTGAGTCTTGTTCCGAGACTCATTCCCTGCGTGTTTTCACCGTGTTTCAGGTGAGGCGCCACCTTCGGGGAGCGCGTCAGGAGCGCAGCGTGGTGCGGGTGCCCAGAGGTAGTGCCAGAGGTCAGAGCCGGGGGATGCCCCGTGTAGCTGTACTTTTCTTTCTTGTCACTGTACTAGTCGTGGACTACTGTTGCTGTTGTTGTTATTCTATTGTGGACCATGTAAAATGTTAATTCATTTCCTGCTTAATATCATAACTGTTTAATTTCTGCAATTATTTGTGATGCTTGTGTAGTTTCCACACCATCCTTTTAACCCTTCCGAGTCTTCGGGCTCGTGGGTGGCGGTGCGAGTCTCGGGTTATCGGGCCTTCCCGGTAATCGGATTCTCGGGTCGTTACAGCTGGTATCAGAGCGCGGTTGTGGAATTACATGAGAATCATAGGTAATTGTAGTGGTCCACTAGTCCACAACGATGATGTACAGATGACGCTGGCATTGGGCACCGCGTGTTTTATTCTGACCTTCCGTTTCTGTGTTTTCTGTCTTGTGCTTAAGGAGCGAGGATGGCGCCGAGGAGGAGTTCTCGCTCTCAGCAGGGGCAGTCGGCTGGAGGCCAGGAGATCCAGCAGGGGGTCCAGAGGGACCAGGAGGAGCATAGCAGAGTTCCGGGAGCTACCGAGGCCGCGGATGCTGCGAGGGCTCCGGGGGCCGAGGGTTTTCTCCGTGGCATGTACCATCTCATGGCTCAGCAGTTCGGCGGAGAGGCCGGTGAGGGCTCGTCAGTCAGGGGTGGGCCAGGCCGAGCAGTGAGGGATTTCATGCAGTTTCATCCACCTTACTTTAGCGGCCAGGCAGACCCTGATGCGGCTCGTGATTGGCTTGATGAGATGGAGCGGGTGTTCAGTTCTGCAAAGAGTGCTGTCGAGGACAGAGTGGTGTTGGCCTACAACCAGTTGCAGGGTACGGCTCGGAGGTGGTGGTCTTCCGAGTGGAAGACGTCCTTTCAGTTTCGTCCGCTTGAGCAGATCGAGTGGGATGACTTTGTCAGTGCTTTCGAGCGTACGTACTGTCCAGATATTGTTGCTACGCAGCGGATGCGGGAGTTTCTGGAGCTGGTGCAGGGTGACATGTCCGTGTTGCAGTACAGGGCCCGATTTGTCGAGCTGGGTCGGTACGCACCTCATATCATGGAGCATGAGAGGGTGAGGACGACGCAGTTTGTGCAGGGCTTGAGGCTGGAGCTGAGGCACCATCTGATCGCGAATGGGGCCACTGATCTCGAGACGGCGTCTCGTGTTGCGATTTCCTTGGAGATGGATATGCAGAGGACTCGAGGACCGATCAGCCAGGGGCAGTCTGTGTCAGGTCGCAGCCAGCAGTCGGCTACTCAGCAGCAGGGTTTCTTTCAGTCTGCGTCGGGTGGTTCAGGAGTACCGGCATCGGCAGCTTCGGTGACAGGATCTGCGTCCTTTGGCACGAAGGTCAAAAAGTTCTTCAAGAAGGGGTTCGGCAAGAAGAAGTCCAAGGATCAGGGGCAGGCTTCATCGGGCAGTGTGCAGCAGCCGTTTCCTTTGCAGCGACAGGGATCGGTGGGTGGATCGCGAGGACCTTGTCCACGGTGTAGTGGGACCCACCCAGGCAGGCAGTGCACGGCGCCGATCATCTGTTTTCGGTGTGACCAGCCAGGGCACATGGCGCGCGACTGTCCTCAGAGGCCGCCGCAGCAGCAGGTTTCCCAGCAGCAGCAGCAGCAGGGACAGTATCCGCCGCTACCCAGGTCAGCTAGTGTGGGAGGCAGGCAGAGAGCTCGTGGCCAGATCACGCACTTGACCAGGGCAGAGGCAGTAGCGTCGCAGCTCGTGGAAGGTACCGTTCAGATTTTGGGTTGTGCGGCTCGGGTTTTATTTGATTCTGGCGCGTCTCATTCGTTCATTTCGGAGGATTTCGCGTCGAGCGTCGAGGAGCCGGTGACCCAGTTATCCTGTGATTTGGCTGTGGAGTTGCCTGGATTACCTCCCCAGCGGGAGATCGATTTCGTGATCGAGGTTGTACCTGGTACGGGACCTTTGGCGAAGGCTCCCTACCGTATGGCCCCCGCTGAGTTGAGGGAGTTGAGGGCGCAGTTGCAGGAGCTGTTGGCCAAGGGGTACATTCGTCCGAGCTTTTCCCCTTGGGGTGCGCCCGTGTTGTTCGTGAAGAAGAAGGACGGTAGTCTGCGGCTATGCATTGACTATCGGCAGCTGAATGACGTGACCATTAAGAACAAGTATCCATTGCCGCGGATTGATGATTTGTTCGACCAGCTTCAGTCTGCGCGAGTGTTCTCGCGGATTGATTTGCGGTCCGGTTACTATCAGCTGAGAATTCGCGAGTCCGATGTGGAGAAGACTGCGTCCAGTACGAGGTACGGGCATTATGAGTTTCTGGTGATGCCGTTTGGGCTCACCAATGCCCCGGCAGCCTTCATGGACTTGATGCAGAGGGTGTTCCACCCGTATTTGGACCAGTTCGTGGTCATTTTCGTGGATGACATCCTTGTTTATTCGCAGTCTGCCGAGGAGCATGCGTACCATTTGGGTGTGGTGCTGCAGACGTTGCGAGATCACCAGTTGTATGCGAAGCTCAGCAAGTGCGAGTTTTGGCTCAGCGAGGTGCACTTTCTGGGGCACGTGATTTCTGGTGATGGCATTTCCGTGGATCCCGCCAAGGTCGAGGCTGTGATGCAATGGCCGAGGCCGAGGTCGGTGACGGAGATCCGGAGTTTCTTGGGGCTTGCGGGTTATTATCGCCGGTTTATCCAGGATTTTTCCCGCATTGCGACCCCGATGACGAGGCTCACGCGGAAGGATGTGCCTTTCGTCTGGTCCGAGGAGTGTGAGCAGAGCTTTAGGGAACTGAAGAGATTGCTCACCTCGGCTCCGGTGTTGGTTTTGCCTTCTGGATCGGGAGGTTTTGTGGTGTGTACAGATGCTTCCGGCGTCGGATTGGGTGCTGTTCTGATGCAGCATGGTAGAGTGGTGGCTTATGCATCTCGGCAGCTAAAGCCCCATGAGGAGAACTACCCTACCCATGACCTTGAGTTGGCGGCAGTGATCTTCGCGCTGAAGATCTGGAGGCATTATCTGTACGGTGAGAAGTTCGAGGTGTTCACTGACCATCAGAGTTTGAGGTATGTGTTCTCGCAGAGAGATCTGAACCTCAGACAGAGGCGTTGGATGGAGTTCATGAAGGACTATGACTTCACCCTGTCTTATCAGCCGGGCAGGATGAATGTCGTCGCCGATGCCTTGAGTAGGAAGGCCGTGATCAGTACCTTGATGCTGAGGAAGTGGAGGCTCTGGGAACAGGTGCCCGAAGTATCTTTCAGGCTCAAGATTCCCCAGGAGCCAGGGTTGGCAGTGCTTGCGAGTCTGACTGTCACTCCCGCTATCCGTCGTCAGGTGACAGAGGCTCAGCATGCGGACCCTGAGTTGCCCCGGATTCTTGCGATGGCTGATGTGGAGCTCGGCGAGGACGGTGCTGCGAGGTTTCGTGGCAGGCTGTACGTCCCAGGGGAGGAGCAGGTTCGTCGTGCGGTGTTACGCGAGGCTCATGGGAGCAGGTACACTGTGCACCCGGGTGCGACGAAGATGTATCGGAACTTGCGGAGGCAGTTCTGGTGGCCTGGCATGAAGAGAGATGTGGCCGAGTTTGTGGCCAGGTGCCTGATCTGTCAGCAAGTGAAGGCGGAGCATCAGCGACCAGGCGGTACTCTCCAGCCCTTGGATGTTCCTGCTTGGAAGTGGGACCATGTGACCACGGATTTTGTGGTGGGGTTGCCCAGAACCCCGACTGGGCAGGACAGTATTTGGTTGCTGGTGGATCGGCTGACGAAGGTGACGCGGTTGCTACCGGTCAAAGTCAGCTGGAGCGTGCCTAAGTTGGCTCGTCTTTATGTGGAGCGGATCGTGCCGTTGCATGGGGTTCCCATTTCGATCGTGTCGGATCGGGATCCGCGCTTCACTTCTGGATTCTGGAGGAGTTTCCAGCGAGCTCTTGGCACGGAGTTGGCATTTAGCTCGGCGTATCATCCGCAGTCAGATGGTCAGTCTGAGAGGACCATTCAGACTTTGGAGGACATGCTGAGATCCTGCTGCCTGGAGTGGCAGGGGAGTTGGATTCATCACCTACCGTTAGTGGAGTTTGCCTATAACAACAGCTTTCATTCGAGCATCGGCATGGCTCCTTATGAGGCATTGTATGGGCGTCCTTGTCGGACTCCACTTGATTGGTTTGAGGTGGGTGAGCGTGTTTTGACGGGACCGGAATTGGTGCAGCAATGTGTGGATGTTGTGCACCTGGTTCGTCAGAACATGTTGGCGGCCCAGAGTCGGCAGAAGAGCTATGCTGACCGTAGGCGGCAGCCCCTCGAGTTCGCCGTGGGCGATCATGTGTTCTTGAGAGTTTCTCCGATGAAGGGGGTGATGCGTTTTGGACGGCGTGGGAAGCTGAGTCCCCGCTATATTGGTCCTTTCGCGATTGTGGAGCGCATCGGTGAGGTTGCTTACCGGTTGCAGTTACCCTCTGAGTTGGCGTCGGTGCATGACGTGTTCCACGTCTCTATGTTGCGGAAGTATATGCCCGATGACTCTCATGTGCTCGAGTTTTCCGTTTGGCCTGAGGTGACTCCAGATCTTTCTCTCCCAGAGTTTCCGATCCGCGTGGAGGATAGGCGAGAGCAGCGCCTGCGGAACAAGGTTATTCCCTTGGTCAAGGTCGTGTGGCAACGACACTCTGGTGGTGAGGCTTCGTGGGAACGTGAGGACGAGATGCGTCAGCAGTTCCCGTATCTGTTTGAGTGAGTCTTCCTCTTCTTTCCCCTTGGGTTGTTCTCAATTTCGAGGACGAAATTCCTTAAGGGGGGAGGGCTGTAATATCCCGGACCTTTCGGATCCTTCTTCATGGGTCCCGGATCTAGTTTCGGAGTGTCCGGCTCCGTTGTGTCCGAAATTTCGTTTCGGACATCTTTCGTGTTCGGATCGGCGCGATCCGGAGTCGTTTCGGAGGCCCGGAGGCGTTCCGTGGCTTTTTCCGCGCGTGTTTTCCGATTTCCGGTGTGTGTTTCGGCTTTTTCTTCGGACGCTCGCTGCGGGCGAACCGGGCAGTTCCCCGAGGCACGAGTGGTACCGTTGCGATCGGTGCGTTCCGAGGATTCCGGAAATGTATTTTTCTAATTTTCGGTATTTTTCCGAAAAATCGGATTTTCTATATATTCCCATTTTCTTTTCTTTTCTTTTTCTTCTTTTCTCTTTTCTTCTTCTTCCTCCTTCCTCCTCCACCGTGTCTCCCTCCCTCTCCCTCTCTTCCTCCCGGTTGGCCACGGCGAGCTCCCCTCCGGCTGCAGACGGCGGCGGGGCGACGGCGCGGTGACGTGGGCGGCGGCGAGGCGATCGTGCGGGCATACGGCGAGCGTGGGAGGCGTGGAGAGGCGAGATTCTAGCGGCGTTCTTCGCGACTTCGAGCTCGGATCGGAGCGTTTCGTCGCGGACCGGAGGTAGGGTGACGTTCCTTAGCCTCATGTCTTCCTTCCCCGTGAGTTTCAGCTCGAGACGAGGTCGAGAGGGGTTTATTTTGAGCCGGGAAGGGTCGATCATGCCGCGGGGTGAGTTCGTCCGATCCATCGTTTTGAGCCCCGATTTCACGGTTTAAGGGCGTAGGAGCATGCTAGGGGGCTTGGGGGTTCTTCTCTCGCCATTTCCCCCTCCGTGGGGTTTGTTTTGAGGCCGATTGGGCGATTCCGGTGAGGTTCGCCATTTTCTCGCCGGTGAGCGATGTGCGGTCGAACCAGTGGCCGCACAACCCCTATGCGGTTCCGTTCGGACCGTTCATCGGCTCGGCGCGCTTTGGGTGAGGCTTGGCGCGCAGTGGGCTTGAGCGGTCTATCGTGGGACCGCATATCCTAATGTGCGGCCCCACAGCTACCGCCCAACCCCAAGGGTTTTGACCGTTGGTTGTGACTGTTGTGCAGTGCTCTGGGATGTGCGGCCAGGAGCTGACCGCATAACCCCTTGCACGGCCAGGTGCTGGCCGTACATCCCCCTAGCGCTATGGTTGGATGTGCGGTCTGGCCCTGACCGCACAACACCTGAACGGCTAAGCCGTAGCCGCCCTTCCCCAAGTGCGGCTAAGGACTAACCGTCCAGGCTTTTTACCGTTGGGAGACGAGCGGCCAGTAGGTGACCGTTCCTCACCCACGTGCGGTCAAGAGTTGGCCGCACATCTGTTTGAACGGTCCTGTGTTGGCCGTTTATCCGTCGTTTGGACCCTGGGTGGAACGGTCCTGATATGACCGTTCTAACCCTTGTGCGGTCCCTGTGTGACCGTACTTCCGTGGGCGGCCCAGTGTGGACCGTTCAAGGGTACGGGTTGCGTCGGTGTGTCTCGCGTCGTACAGAGTGTACCGGGAGATGTTGTTGGCAGCTGGTCACCGTGCGTCGGTGTTGGTACAAGGAGCGTTCCTCGTACCTGCAGTTGCACCGTTGTTTTCCGAGACTTGAGAGTCTACTCCTTCTGTGACCCTCCACTAGTCGTAGCCTACTAGTACGCGTGTGCTAGTCGCACCAGGGAGTGGTGTACGGGCTGACCTTTAGAGACGGTTTGTGGACCGGTTACCGTTGGGCCCCACGTCTTGCAGCCAGAGTCCGGCTGAGGGGAAAACCGGTCAGAGGGCCAGACCAGGGACGCGCGGTCTGTGTGTGCACACGTGGTTGGGGGCGGTTGGACCCACGTCGACGGGCGTGACCCCAGCTAGTCACTTGTTGTAGTTACTTGTACGGTGTTTGCGCCTCGGGTAGGACCTACCATGTCAGGCGGTTCACCTGCGGTGCGGTGTAAGACGTCAGGGGACGCTACCGGCTGTGCTTCTAGTGGGTGGTACTCCTGTTGAGTACGGAGTGTCAGACTGTCAGTCGTGTGTTTCCGACCTTCGGGTTTTGACGGTTCGACCGTTGAGTTTCGGTCTTCTCGTACCGTGGCACGTGTGTCGGTTTGCGTGCCGTTAGGGTCTAGTTCTGTAGAGTACAGGGCTTTCCTTTCCGAGGTACCTTTCTACCGCTAGGGTAGTGGTTTCTCGTTTTACGAGGTAGGGTTCGAGTGATCCCTACTGAGTCTTGTTCCGAGACTCATTCCCTGCGTGTTTTCACCGTGTTTCAGGTGAGGCGCCACCTTCGGGGAGCGCGTCAGGAGCGCAGCGTGGTGCGGGTGCCCAGAGGTAGTGCCAGAGGTCAGAGCCGGGGGATGCCCCGTGTAGCTGTACTTTTCTTTCTTGTCACTGTACTAGTCGTGGACTACTGTTGCTGTTGTTGTTATTCTATTGTGGACCATGTAAAATGTTAATTCATTTCCTGCTTAATATCATAACTGTTTAATTTCTGCAATTATTTGTGATGCTTGTGTAGTTTCCACACCATCCTTTTAACCCTTCCGAGTCTTCGGGCTCGTGGGTGGCGGTGCGAGTCTCGGGTTATCGGGCCTTCCCGGTAATCGGATTCTCGGGTCGTTACACTTAGTGTGGCTGAGCTTTCCCATTTACTTATTTTGTTGACCTTCGCTATACGCTTGGTTAGTGTTAGCCTTGACTGCTTTCCGTGCAGTTTCTCATTTTACGAGGTAGGGGTCTGGGTGATCCCTACTGAGTCTTTTGTTATAAGGCTCATTCCCTGTGTCTTTCCGTGGTTTCAGGTGAGGCGAGGCTTCAGGGGAGCGCTTCTGAGGCTTCACGTGGTTCTGGTGCCCATGGTTAGTTGCCAGTTGCCAGATCCGGGGTATACCCCGCGTAGTTGTACCTTTTCTTTCTGGACTGTACTAGTTGTGGACTATTGTCATATTTTAGACTGCTATTATATTGTGGACCATGTAAATTGTTTAATGTTATTTGTTATTTCTTGCTTATTCATATTAACTGTGTAGTTCTGCAATTATTTTAGATTATTGTGTATTTCCACACTATCCCTTTTAACCCTTCCGAGTCTTCGGGCTCGTGGGTGACAATTTAAGATTCGGGTTATCGGGCCTTCCCGATGTTCGGATCTCGGGTCGTTACAGTACAAGTACGCGGGGCATACCCTGGCTCTGGCAACTGACAACTAGCCCTGGCTACTGGAACCGCGTTGAACCTCTGACGCGCTCCCTGCCAACCTCCCCTCACCTGAAAATACAGGGATAAGCCTCATCTCATTGGCTCAGTAGGGATCCTGTAGACCCCCACCTCACAACGAAGAAAATAGGACAGCAAGAAAAGTATGCTAAACAACAGGAGTACAGAAATACATAATAAATAAACGGAAAATCTCACTACTACTAACTGCACTGACTGCGTACTATACTGAACAAACCGACCACGAACCGACGGGAAAATAGGTCCGTACCTTCCAGAAGACAGGAGCATCACCCACTAGAAGCAAGACCGGATGCATCCCCTTACGTCTTACACCGCGCCCCAGTGTCTCCCTACACGCCCCAGGAGGAGACTGAGACACACTACAAGTACCACGAACAAGGACTAGCTGGGGTCACGCTCGTCAGCGCGGGTCCGACTGCCCCCAACTACGTGTGCACACACAGACCATGCGCTCTAGGTCAGGCCCTTTAGCTGGTTCTTCTCCCCAGCCCGGACGTAGGCTGCAAAGGCGAGGGGCCCTACGGTAACCAGCCTAACAACCGTCACTCTCGGGTAAGCCTCTCTACCACTCCCGGGTGGGTCAGCACACGCAGTGTAAGAAGGCTACGTCTAGTGGACGTGACACTGGAGGTATGTACTCACTAAACAACGGGAATCATTAAATACGACCGATGAGGTGTGGAGACAGCCCTCCGTACCAACACCGACTCTCGGTGACATGAATCGGGAAAACAGATGTCCAAAATACGAATGAGGTCAGATCGACCTTCACATAACATGGGCACACCGATTGAGGTGACTCACCCTCCGGGGACCCCCTGGGCGTACTTGTGGCTCTCACCGGGTGCTCGAGGCAACCCTCGGGCCACACGTCACAAGGAACCTAAAACTAACTCATTCGAAGGCCCACATGACACAATAGAAGCCTCGGTCACAATGGAAACAGAGTGGCAGTCCTCCCTAGACCGTCACTCCAAGTGGCGGCCAGCCCTGGGCCGCAACTTGGCCCTGGCGGTCTCCCTGTGACCGCAAGGATGAGGAGACGGCCATCTATATGGCCGCTACCTTGCAAACCTCGGGGCGGGGGGGGGGGGGGGGAATGGTGGCCCATCGCCAGGCCGCTACTCCAGTGGGGCGGTCACCCACTGACCCCCACCACCAAGAAGCAGCCATGCCCTGGCTGCAACCTGTCGAAGTCCCCCAACGGTCAAAAACCCGCACTCTGAGGGTGCGTTGACTCGACCGGAGAAACGGTCTGCGGCTGGCCGCTACCCCAAGGGTAGCAATTAGTCGCAAGACCGAAAAAGGGGTTTGGTTGTCTCCCCTGGACCGCTATACCCAACTGACATTCCAAGGTAAATAGCGTCCCCCCAGAGGACCGCCTCATGCAAAAGGCGGTTCCTGGTAGGACCGCCACTTCAACCCGAGTGCGAAAATGGCAGAAAAACCCCAAACCACGCCCCAATCACCCTCAGATGATGGGGAAACAAAGGGGAACTCTTCCCCAACCCTCCTAGCATCAATCCATGCCCATAGATCGATCTCAAACCTCGAAAAACACAAGATCTAGCTCTCAACCCCAAATCATGCATTTTCCCACCCCGATACAAAACAAGCCCCTCTCGGCCTCCCCTCGGCCTAAAAATCACCGGAATGGGAATACAAGGAGGTGGGATCCGTCCCCCTACCTCAAGGAAGCTTCAAATCCTCTGGATCGTCGCCGATCTCCAAATCACGTTCAAACCACGAACTTCACACCCTTGCCGTGAGATCACCACCACCACGCTCACCTTGCTGTCGCCATCGTCACCGCGCCGCCACCTTGGTCCTCCGTCCGTCGTTGAAGGAGGAGTGGCACTGCGTCCGTTCACGGGGGAGAGAGCAACGGTCGGGAGGGGGAGCGGGGTGTCACGGGAGGAAAGAGAAGAAGAAGAAAGAAGACAAAGAAAAAGAAAAGGGGGTTTATTATATAGAAATCTAGAAAATCTAAAAATTGTAGAAAATTGGGAAAAATCATTTTCTTGATCCTTGAAACACCCCCGACGCACTGGTAACGTCCCGGAGTTGGAGAACGTAATTGTTCACCCTGCACAGCAGCACAGGGTTCCGAAGGCTCGTCAGAGGAAAACACGCGTAAACCTCAAAACGCTCTCCGGGACCCTCGAAAGTGATCCGAAACCCACGGATCCTCATCCAAAAAATATCCGAAAAATCTAGAGCATTACACATTTGTATTTTGAATTTGCTACCTATCTCACATTTCTACGCCAGAGAAATATTTTTAGTGTTATTTCAGAGATACAACAACAGTAGCTCGGAGGAAATTGCACAAGAAGAGAAATTAGCAGACTAACGGTAACATTAGAAAATTAAATCACCTGCTACCTTGGAAATAGAAAGTTAACAACTAGTTTGAACTACCCAAAGTCAAGATCGGGAAAAATAAGGTGGATGTGAGCTATGATGGAAGAGGTCGAGTCCCTACATAAACTTTAGACATGGGAGTTGATGGAACTTCCAAAGGGAAAGAAAGTCATTGGCCGCAAGTGGGTCTACAAGAAGAAAGAAACAATATCAGAAAAAGATGAAGAAAGGTATAAAATAAGATTGGTGGCAAAGGGATACTCACAGAAGGAATGGATAGATTACAATGAAGTGTTTTCTCCAGTGGTAAGACACATACTCATCAGGATACTACTAGCCATGGTGTCATAGCTGGATTTGGATCTGGAATAGCTTGATGTCAAAATAGTTTTTCTGCATGGTGATTTAGAAGAATAGCATGGAGCAATCTGAAGGATTCAAGATAGCTATGAAAGAAAATCTTGTTTGCAGACTAAAAAAGCCATTATATGGGTTGAACTAATCACCAAGATAGTGGTATAAATGCATTGATGCATACATGCTGGGCATAAGTTACACCCGATGTGAGTGTGACTGTTGTGTGTACTTTAGAACTCTTGCGAATGGTAGATATATTTTCTTGATGTTTTATGTGGATGATATGTTAATTGTAGCCAGAAGTATAGATGGTATTAATCGTCTGAAATCTTTGGTGAGCAAGGAATTTGAAATGAAGGATCTAAGTGCTGCGGAAAAGACCCTTGTAATGGAAATTTCTAGGGACAAGAAAGCTATAAAGATTTGGGTCTCATAGAAGGGTTTTATTCAAAAGGTATTGGATAGACTTGACATAAGCAGTGCAAAGCCAGTAGGAACACCTTTGACTAGTCACTTCAAATTGTCCACTTTATAGTTTCTAGGGGCGGAAACTGAAGTGAAGGAGATATCAAAAATTCCTTATGCAAATGCTATAAGTTGCATAATGTATGCCATGGTGTGTACTAGACCAGATCTTGCATATGCAATTAGTGTAATTAGCAAGTTTATGGTTAATTCAAGTAAGAAGCATTGGCAAGCTGTGAAATGGGTGCTCAGGTATTTAAAGGTACTATAGGTGTCTTACAGCAGCAAATTATGAGGCAACTGGATTTTGCCATGAAACATAATAACTTCAACAGGGCCCCTTCGGATAAAGACAGATCTGTCATGCAATAGTTTAACCTTGAATACAGGATTACAGAGAAGCCCCCAAAAATTGTTCAATGGTACTGCCCGAGTACAGGAGTTGCACTAAACGTTGATGGAGCCTCCAAAGGAAATCCAGGTCATTCCGGTGGAGGAGGATGCATTAGAGGGTGCAGAGGTGAGTTCCTATATGAATTTTCCTACTATTATGGTGTGGGAAGCAATATGGTGGCTGAGACAAGAGCTTTACTTGATGGCCTTAGAATTTTAATCAAGAGTGGGTTGCATGTAGCAGTGATATACTCTGACTCCAAAGCCCTCATTTCACTGATTCACTCCAATGACAAGCCTCCATGGAGGATTAGCAAATGGTGGGAGGAAATAAGAGATATTCTTGCAAGGTATGACTGGAATATTAAACACATATACAGAGAGGGAAATTTGGTAGCGGATGCTTTAGCCTCTATAGCGTGCATCAATAAAACAAACATTGATTATAGCAGCTGGAGGGACCTCCCAAACAGAGCTCGTGGTTGTGCCACAGTGGATGCAGCTGGTCTCCTTAGCTGGAGGAGATAAAATATGTATAGTTCATTGCGTCCTTCTCTATTTCTGTCAGTTCTTTACCAGGGGTATGCCCCGTGGCTCTATTTGTAATTGATTGCGATGGTATCAATAAAATTTAGGGCCGGATACTATTGGCGGAGCTTGCACATTTCGTGCACCCCTCAATAAGTATCTCTTGGTCTCGTTTATATATAAAAAAAAACTATAGACCATGGAATTATGTTGGTATAAGAAATAGCATTGTTTCAGTGATAGGTCATGTGGATGCTAACTATGCAAGTGACAAAGATGACAGGAGGTCTACAACATGTTATGTTTTCACTCTGGGTGGAGGCATTATTTGCTAGAGATCTATGTTGCAGTCAATTACAACATTGCCTATAATTGAAGCAGAGTACATGACGGTGATAGAGATAACAAAGGAAGCATTGTGGTTACTGGAAGAATTAGATGTGGATTACAAAGTTGTTCAGCTATTTTGTGATAGTCAGAGTGCCATCTATTTGGCAAATAATCAAGTCTATCAAGCCAGAACAAAGCACTTAACTATCATATTTCACAAAATCAGAGAGCCGCTTAATGTATGCGAAATTGATCTTGTGAAGATAAGAACCAAGAAAAATGATGTTGATATATTGACAAAGCTAGTTACTAAGGAGAAATTTGAGCATTGCTTAGAGTTGCTCTGAGTCACGAAGAGCTAGATGGTGGAGGTTGCTGGTTCAGGTGGAGGTACAAGTCTGAAGTTTCTCCAAAGTGGGTGAATATTCACCAAGGTGGAGAATTGTTGGGATTATATCTCATATTCAAAAGGTATCAGAAAACTTGTAACAATACGGGATGCATCAGACACCTAGACAATGCAGGAGTTAGGTGATACATCGTCTAACTGAAAAACGTCCTATACTGACTTAGCCGAAGCAACAAGGTTAGGCGGTAGATCACCTAAGTAGGTATAGACATTGCGAACTTGGATGAAGCAGACTTAGGCGAAGCTGGCATAGGCAATGCCTTAGTCGATGGAGACTTAGGCGTTGCAGACTTGGACGAAGCCTTAGACGAAGCACGCTTAGGTTGTAACGGCCCGAGAATCCGATTACCGGGGAGGCCCGATAACCTGAGACTCGCACCGCCGCCCACGAGCCGGGAGGGCTCGGAAGGGCTAAAAGGAGTGTGGAGACACAAGGAAATAGGAAATAAAGCAGGACAATTAACAGAAATAAATAAACAACTACAGCTACAACAGAGTCCAGTCCAACAGAAAGTACAGTCTAAAGCAGTAAAAACGTACCACATGTCAAGTGAACACTCGGCCCGGCAAGCTGGCACCTGAGAACCTCCGCTCCGCGCCCTCGAACCTCGAGGAAGAACCGCCACACCTGAAAAGTAGGGAATGAGTCTCCAAAACAGAGACTCAGCAGGGATCCCACGGAACCCCAACCGGAAACGACGGCGGTAGCGGAAAGGAACGCTACAACTACAGCAGGAATAACAAACCGGTGGCCGGTCAAAACTCGGCACTACAGCTACTCCTACTGTACCAGAAACACACCCCAGACTCACGGTCAAGGGCTACCGGACTACACTAGTATCGCTTATCGAAGTGGAAACCCACGGCAACCACGCCGTAGAGGCCTGTCTCCCAGAACACGGCCAACCTGGACACGCTGTCTAAAGTGCAACCCTGACACCTGGTCACGGGTACCGCACGACAAGACGCAACCTCGGTAAAGTCACTAGCACTAGCCTCACGGCACGAAAACCGACATGCGCCACGGCGAAACAATCGAAAACTCAACGGTCAACACGACCGAAACCCAAAGGTCGAAGTCACACGACTGATAGTCTGCCACTCTCTGTCCAGAACAGGAGTACCTCCCACTAGAAGAACAACCGGAAGCATCCACTGACGTCTTACACCGCGTCACAAGTGTCTAGCTACAACGCCCTAGGCGTGAGACTCAGACACACACAGTAACCAGTACCACAACAAGGACTAGCTGGGGTCACGCTCGTCAGCGCGTGTCCTAAGCCCCCAACTACGTGTGCATACACAGACCATCTGCTCTAGGTCGGGTCCTCTAGCTGGTTTTTCCCCCCCACCGGACTCTGGCGGCAAAGGCAAGGGGCCGACTGAAACCAGCCTAAAAACCGCGTCTCACCGGGTCGCGCTCTCCACCACTCCCAGGTGGGTCCGCACACACGTGCGCAGGAAGCTACAACTAGTGGAGGATCACTGAGAGAGTAGACTCTCATGACAACGGAAAACAACGTCCGAACCCGACGACGTACGGGGACCACCCCATGTACCGGCCCCGTCGCACGATGACCACAGTCGGAGAAGAAACGAGACTCACAGTTCACGGCCACGCACGCAACGTGTGCTAGAGTCGAGAAAACTCAAGTGGCGCTAAGCCACTGGACTCTGGACAGTCCTCTAGACGCACTACACCCAACGGTCCTTGAGTCACAAGACTCGGGGTCAAGACCGTTGTACGCAACAGCACAAGGCCGTCAATCTAGTCCAATCTCCAGGTCTAAAACCATGGTAGCACAAGTACCGAGACAACTCACGAGTCGCCAAGATCACTCCCTCAGGAAGGGAACGCAAGGGACCAAGGCCACCCACACGGGCCAACCGAAAACACAGAAGCATGATTCCCAAGGCAGCACACAAGTCACCATGTCGATTTCCCATCTTGAGGCAAGCGGGAAACCTCCAGCCCCAGGCCGGATAACTGGACTCGCAGTCCAAGGCCAAAGACGTGGCCCACATGGGAATCACCGACCAAAGAAACCCACGATATGCAGGGGAGGCCCCACCGCACACACACCAATACACGGTGACTCGATCGAGTGTAACACGAAAGCCCGGAACACGTGAGGTCACCCGAACCTACCACACCTATGAGCATGCTAATCGAGGTAACATGGTCCCTCCCGACACCCCAGAAACACAGACACAGAACCCATGGGGTGTCCGGGATACTCACAAGGCCGGAGGTCGACCACTGGGTCACAACCGGGTCGACCGGAGACCAAAACAACACAATCGGAGCGCTAAAAGGTCACCTGGACCCTTAAGCTCACGACACGCAAAACGAGATAAGTGGGACAACCTCTGGACACCCAAGTCACAGAACTCCACGGGGTGTCCGAGATACTCACGAGACCTAAAGTCAACCACTGGGTCACAACCGGGTCGACCGGGGGTCAAAACAGCGCAAACAGGAACCAGAACATGGTAGTGGTCACCCGGTGACCGCGACCAGATGGTAGCGGTCGACCGATGACCGCGACCAGGCTGTCACGGTCGCCTTACAACCGCGACAAGCCACGATCAACCCCGCTGGTAGCGGTCGCCCGAGGACCGCGACCATGTGGTAGCGGTCGTCCCCTGACCGCGACCAGACAAAAGCGATCGATCGCACGTCCGCGACGCTCGAAGGCCTTCCGACTCAAACACAAAGGATGGAAGCGGTTCTCCCAGGACCGCGACCAGATGGGGTTGATCGTGGCTTGTCGCGGTTGTGAGGCGACCGTGACAGCCTGGTCGCGGTCATCGGTCGACCGCTACCATCTGGTCGCGGTCACCGGGTGACCACTACCATGTTCTGGTTCCTGTTTGCGCTGTTTTGACCCCCGGTCGACCCGGTTGTGACCCAGTGGTTGACTTTAGGTCTCGTGAGTATCTCAGACACCCCGTGGAGTTCTGTGACCGTGTCTTTGGGTGTCCAGAGGTTGTCCCACTTACCTCGTTTTACGTGTCGTGAGCTTAAGGGTCCAGGTGACCTTTTAGCGCTCCGATTGTGTTGTTTTGGTCTCCGGTCGACCCGGTTGTGACCCAGTGGTCGACCTCCGGCCTTGTGAGTATCCCGGACACCCCATGGGTTCTGTGTCTGTGTTTCGAGGTGTCGAGAGGGACCGTGTTACCTCGATTAGCATGCCCGTAGGTGTGGTGGGTTCGGGTGACCTCACGTGTTCCGGGCTTTCGTGTTACGCTCGATCGAGTCACCGTGTATTGGTGTGTGTGCGGTGGGGCCTCCCCTGCATATCGTGGGTTTCTTTGGTCGGCGATTCCCATGTGGGCCACGTCTTTGGCCTTGGACTACGAGTCCAGTTATCCGGCCTGGGGCTGGAGGTTTCCTGCTTGCCTCAAGATGGGAAATCGACATGGTGACTTGTGTGCTGCCTTGGGAATCGTGCTTCTGTGTTTCCGGTTGGCCCGTGTGGGTGGCCTTGGTCCCTTGCGTTCCCTTCCTGAGGGAGTGATCTTGGCGACTCGTGAGTTGTCTCGGTACTTGTGCTACCGTGGTTTTAGACCTGGAGATTGGACTAGATTGACGGCCTTGTGCTGTTGCGTACAACGGTCTTGACCCCGAGTCTTGTGACTCAAGGACCGTTGGGTGTAGTGCATCTAGAGGACTGTCCAGAGTCCAGTGGCTTAGCGCCACTTGAGTTTTCTCGACTCTAGCACACGTTGCGTGCGTGGCCATGAACTGTGAGTCCCGTTTCTTCTCTGACTGTGGTCACCGTGCGACGGGGCCAGTACATGGGGTGGTCCCCGTACGTCGTCGGGTTCGGACGTTATTTTTCGTTGTCATGAGAGTCTACTCTCTCAGTGATCCTCCACTAGTCGTAGCTTCCTGCGCACGCGTGTGCGGACCCACCTGGGAGTGGTGGAGAGCGCGACCCGGTGAGACGCGATTTTTAGGCTGGTTTCCGTCGGCCCCTTGCCTTTGCCGCCAGAGTCCGGTGGGGGGGAAAACCAGCTAGAGGACCCTACCTAGAGCAGATGGTCTGTGTGTGCACACGTAGTTGGGGGCTTAGGACACGCGCTGACGAGCGTGACCCCAGCTAGTCCTTGTTGTGGTACTGGTTACTGTGTGTGTCTGAGTCTCACGCCTAGGGCGTTGTAGCTAGACACTTGTGACGTGGTGTAAGACGTCAGTGGACGCATCCGGTCGTTCTTCTAGTGGGAGGTATTCCTGTTCTGGACAGAGAGTGGCAGACTGTCAGTCGTGTGACTTCGACCTTCGGGTTTCAGTCGTGTTGACCGTTGAGTTTTCGATTGTTTCGCCGTGGCGCGTGTCGGTTTTCGTGCCGTGAGGCTAGTGCTAGTGACTTTACCGAGGTTGCGTCTTGTCATGCGGTACCCGTGACCAGGTGTCAGGGTTGCACTTTAGACAGCGTGTCCAGGTTGGCCGTGTTCTGGGAGACAGGCCTCTACGGCGTGGTTGCCGTGGGTTTCCACTTCGATAAGCGATACTAGTGTAGTCCGGTAGCCCTTGACCGTGAGTCTGGGGTGTGTTTCTGGTACAGTAGGAGTAGCTGTAGTGCCGAGTTTTGACCGGCCACCGGTTTGTTGTTCCTGCTGTAGTTGTAGCGTTACTTTCCGCTACCGCCGTCGTTTCCGGTTGGGGTTCCGTGAGATCCCTGCTGAGTCTCTGTTTTGGAGACTCATTCCCTACTTTTCAGGTGTGGCGGTTCTTCCTCGAGGTTCGAGGGCGCGGAGCGGAGGTTCTCAGGTGCCAGCTTGCCGGGCCGAGTGTTCACTTGGCATGTGGTACGTTTTTACTGCTTTAGACTGTACTTTCTGTTGGACTGGACTCTGTTGTAGCTGTAGTTGTTTATTTATTTCTGTTAATTGTCCTGCTTTATTTCCTATTTCCTTATGTCTCCACACTCCTTTTAGCCCTTCCGAGCCCTCCCGGCTCGTGGGCGGCGGTGCGAGTCTCAGGTTATCGGGCCTCCCCGGTAATCGGATTCTCGGGCCGTTACATAGGTGATGCCTTGGGCGAAGCGGCACAGGTGTTGCGGACTTAGATGAAGTGGCATAGATGATGGCAAACGTGGTTGAAGCTTATGTAGGCGATGTTGTAGGCATAGGCAGACTTGGACGAAACGCCTTCGTGGTTTAGTATGCCCCTGAGTCCAAGGCATTATTGTAACTCATTATTGAGGGTATTTTTTGTCGGGGGGACTTTTTTAAGTTACTATATATATGATGTTTCAGTGACAAGGAAAACCCTAACGAACTTCCTAGAAAGGCATGTCAGAAATATGGTCGTCGCAACTTTACCTTTGTTCTTATTTATAGTACATAGGAGGATGTTGGTGTCAGGCACCGTGGACCTATGAACACTTTCACCTCCGAACCACGTAGATCTCTCTATGATGTCTCTCTTCTTCTTTTTTTCTTTTTCTCCTCATCAGTTCTTTGATCGTGTATGAGTGATCCATCATCTTCTACCGCTGAGGACGAGCAACATAAAAGATGAGGGATCGAAGTGGAGTCTACACGTACCTCTTATGTTGTATTCGGTACGACATTCAAATTAGAAGCAATTTTGGAATTTTGTATATGTTTCTAACCTCAAGTATTTTAAGGAGACGATAGTAGTTTTTAAGAGCTATTCATATAGTTTTGAAACTATTTTTAACTTCTGACTAAGTTTGCGGGTAAATAAATAAACTTGATAAATAACTTGTGATCAATCTCAATAAAAACTTAACTTGGCTCAATCAACTAAGGGCCCCTTTGGTTGGGATTATTCAAGTGGATTTTTTTGAAAAATCCCTACATTTATTATATGTCAGAGTGTCAGAGATTTTAGACCTCGAAATCTATCCCGAAGCTCCGTGAGAGGAGCTTTTGTAGATTATTGAACACCCCTCCTTTTGTGTCTTTCTCTCTCCGTTTTAAAAAATCCACCCATCACAAAGGCCGAGACACTTTTGGGTCATTTGGTTGGGAAGAAGTTATGCAGGGGATTCCAATCATTGGAATCCCCTAATAATCCCAACCAAAGGGAGTGTAATTGAACAATTCGAGTTTGAAAAAGAAAAGGGAAATTAGACTCGGCTAGTAAACTGGTTGAGTAGGCTCATTAAAGACTCCAATGTGTTCGTTTACTTAACTGGTCATGTTCACTTAACTATTCACTTAAGGGTGTCATAGAATTCAGTCATCATCTATTGAATTATTCAATTAATAGTTGTGTATATGTGACATATACCTTTTTCACTTAATTTTATCCATCTGGTGGTTGGAATATTTTGGTAATGTTAAATGAATTAAGACTTTTTAGTATTTAAAGAACTTAAACTGAACTTTATTAAGCTCAATTATTAGATGGGTTAAGTTTGAACAAGATGGTAACTCATGTAACAGCCAATCAACTCAAACTCCAATAAAAAACTAGACTCAATAACAAATAAATTGAGTTTGAAATTTGGATAGAGCAAAGTTTGACTTGGCACTACTGTTTGCATCCTTTTCTCCAACTGAAACCTCTTAGTTATAGCTTCTTACATGGGAATTAAAAATGGTGTTATTGTGCAAGATTGGATGTTTGAAACTACTATAATCAGTTATACTTGCATGCCATTTTGTCTTCTACTTTCAATTTAAAAGGTTAGACTGATAGTGATTACAACTGAATTTTATGATTAAAAATTTATTTTTCTAACATTCATGTTTACACCATTTAAGTAGGCAAATGAGCATAAAAACACCAAACTTAAATTCGAGACCAATTTGATTTTGATTCTAATTACAAGATTAAACAAGTGATATAAGAGTAACAAATTGGATGACAGAAAGAGTGACAAAATAGTGAGAAAAACACAAGGAAAACCTGCCGCAATCCTCTCTCAGCTTTAATAAAATCATGAGGGGAAAAAAAACAGCAGAGACGTCTGCTTGAGTGACCCTCTGCCCTGCCCTTCATTTTCACACGAATTTTCATTGGTACCCTCAGAAGGATCTGACGTCAGCTATACCCAGTTGACAAAAGGTATGGGGGAGGCCGGGAGGGAGAACCGGACGCACTCACCGTAGCCTCGGAGTCTCACGCATGAACCTGGTGAGGCCGAGGAGAAGTCTACCCAGTTCCACTTCCAGCTCTCTTCTCACCAGAACCCTCCCTCGCCCGAGTCCCCGGTCCAATTGTTCTTCCGCCATTACCGGGGGAATTCCCGAGGTTAAACTCGGAAGACCCACCTGGGGGAGCGCCCGTTCCTCCGCCGCCCGCGTGCAGAGCAACTCCCTCATCACCAGGCATGGCCGTGCCGGGGATCTCCGTCAAGCACAAGCCGTGTTCGACAGCATGCGGCAACGGGACGTCATCTCATGGACGGCACTGCTCACCGCCTACGCTGAGAACGGCGAGACCCGGATTGCCAGGGAACTGTTCGATGAGATGCCCAAGAGGAACACCGCCTCGTGGAACGCGATGATCACGGCCTACGCCCGTGAGCTGAGGGTCCGCGAGGCGGTGGAGCTGTTCAGGGGGATGCCCAGGAGGAATGCGGTGTCCTACTCTGCAATGATCGCCGGGTTCGCAAGAGCGGGGATGTTGCACGAGGCCGAGGGGTTGTATGGTGAGACGCCGCCCGAGTGGAGGGACCCCGCGGCTTCCAACGCTTTGATCTCTGGGTACTTGCGGAGAGGTGAACTGGAGGAGGCCGCCCGAGTCTTTAATGGGATGTTGGTGACGGATGTGGTCTCCTGGAGCTCAATGGTCGACGGGTACTGCAAAGGTGGCAGTATAGATCAAGCGAGGAAGTTGTTTGAAGTAATGCCGGAGAGGAACGTTGTAACTTGGACAGCCATGATCCGGGGATACATGAAGGCTGGCTTGTGGGAAGAAGGGTTCTTAACATTTCTTGCGATGAGAAGGGATGGTGTGAGCGTCAATCCCGTCACACTGTCTGTGATTCTTGATGCATGCACTGAGCTGAGCGCAATTTGTGAGGGGATTCAGATTCATGGGTTGATCTTATCGATGGGGTTTGGGTGCGATGCTTTCCTGGGTAACTCCCTTATTGTCATGTACTTCAAGTTCAACCATCTGGATGTTGCCAAGATGGTGTTCAACAACATGGCAAACAGAGATGTGGTCTCCTGGAACTCCATGATCACTGGCTATGTACAAAATGACAGGATTGAGGAGGCACATTCACTTTTTGAGCAAATGCCGACAAGGGATGTTGTGTCTTGGACCTCCATGTTGGTGGGCTTCTCAAACAGAGGCTGGCTGGAAGAATGCGTTCGTCTGTTCCAGGAGATGCCCGAGAAGGATGACGTCGCATGGACGGCAATGGTTTCTGGATTTATTGGCAACGAGGAACATGAGGATGCCTTTCATTGGTTCATTCTGATGCTACGGGAAGGGATTATGCCCAACCCTCTTAGCATTAGCAGTATACTGAGTGCCTCAGCAGGCTTGGCAATATTGAGTCAGGGAATGCAGGTTCATGCTTGTGCAGTAAACATGGGTATGGAGTGTGACATTTCTGTTCAGAACTCACTTGTCTCCATGTATGCAAAGTGTGGCAGTCTTGCTGATGCCTGCCGAATTTTTTCGAACATCAGGGATCCCAACATTGTATCCATGAACACAATGATCACTGGATTGGCTCAGCATGGGCTAGCAGCAGAAGCACTGGAGTTATTCAAAAAGATGCAGGGAAATGGCTACAAGCCCAACCAGGTCACCTTCCTGGGGGTGCTCTCAGCTTGCTCTCATGCAGGCCTGGTGGAAGAAGGGTACAGACATTTCAAATCCATGAGCACTTCCTATGGGATTGAACCAGGGCCTGATCACTACACATGCATGGTTGACCTCCTCGGCCGTGCAGGTTTGCTGAAGGAAGCCATCGAACTGATAGGCTCACTTCCATTCGATCCGCATTCAGCAGTATGGGGAGCACTGCTGGGTGCAAGCAAGATGCATTTTGATCTTGCTCTAGCAAAGCATGCAGCTGGGCATATATTTGAGTTGGAACCTGAGAGCGCAACTGCCTATGCAGTCTTGTCTGAGATGTACTCATTGGCAGGGTTAAAGAAGGATGAGGCATTTGTTAGGACAGCAAAAAGGTTGAGAGGGATTCGGAAGAACCCGGGCGGCAGTTGGATTACGCTGGATAACAGAGTCTCTGTGTTCTTTGCAGGTGACAAATCGCACCGACACTGGAAGGAAATTTGTACTGTACTGAGCATTGTTTCTAGAGAAATGGAAGTGATGAGTTGTTAAAAGTTTCAAACTTTTTGCCAACTTCTTCTATTCAATTGGAAAAGCTACAAAGGCATGAAAGGTGCAGTGCAGAACCACCCTTGAGAACAACAGCAGTGAGGCTTCTACCAAAGAACATATGAGGCAAACTTGGGTTCAAGAGTTCAATGTCTCACTCCTGCCCCGGTTTGGATACTTCTTATACCATTGGTAATAGTAGAGACCGATTTACCTGACGCGATGGAGGATGTCCGAGCTGACATCCTCTATCCCATCCATTCTATCATGGGAAGTCTTGAAAAAAATCCCTGCATTTTATTCAAATGACAATGATTCATGTGAATCACGCTTGATCGGATGGATGGGGTAGAAGACATCCGCTCAGATAAATTGGCCTCACAATAGTAGAGCTAGAGCATCATGGGGAGACTTTCACCTCCCTATTGAAGTAATAAGTGGTTGACTTTCTCACTGTTTAGTCCCTCTAGAAAAATTATACAGCTACTCAGGTAAGCATATATAACTATGCACCTTGCACAGTTTAATTCTAAGGTGACTTGGCCCAGAAAATGGCAGGACTGAAAAGGTTTCAGACTTTGAATTGTAGGAAATTTTGGGAGCATCCTAATGGCCTAAACATCAGATGAACCTGAGTTCTCTATCAAATGTTATGCTATCTAGAAATGGAGTGATCTTAAGGTGACTGTGTACAGCATCTGAAGTTTAGACTGACTATGCAAATTAGATTGCAATAGAATTTGAGACTACGAAATGGCGAAATCTGAAGAGGTATAAAAAGACAATTGTAAAGAGTTAAAAGTGCTTTCCAACGGTTCCAGACTAAAATTGATATACAATCTCCACAAGGAGTTTTGGCATGTGAAATTTGAAACATCTTAGGTGCCAGCACAGACAGACACAGACTGCCTGATCCTAACCATGAAAAGAACCAAGGATGAAGAAGCATGGGAGCTCTGCCTCTTGTCGAGAGTAAAAAGGAGTAGCACAATAAAGTGTGTCATGTGGCCCTTCTCTTTCCTATGCCCAGCAACTTAGTCGCAATATTACCCTGAAAAATGTATGAAAATAGGCGATGCTAGCTCCTTAAAGGTACGTCAACAGATTCAGACGTGATGTGGATAGTGGACTAGGATAGTGGACTACCTGTTTCATATCAGTTAAGTAGCACATGTACTTGAAAAGATTTATAGTTGAAGTTTTTTTTTAGTATTCATATAAAAGTTGTTACCCTCTCATTGCCTGCACAGTTCCCAATCCTCATTATCCCCTCAGCTGAGTGGTATCCTCACAAAGATGGATCCCATGGGCCTCGTGTTCCATGTGCTAGGATGCCCTGTGTGATCTAATCCGGTGGAGTGTTGCACGCTGACGTAGCCTAATTGCAATGGATTCGTTGCACAAAGCATTACTCTTCTTTTAGAATGGGAACTCAAAGGCCCTCTTTGATTGGGAGAATAAGGCCTGGTAACCTGAATACCAGCGCCTTATTCCTCCTATTCTATTTGGTTGTAGAAATAAGCTATTCCACCATAAAGGTGGTTAAGGGCCAAAAAAGTGATGGTATTCAGGTTAAGTATATTCTAATAAAAATGGGGAATAATCTAACCCGAATATAATTAAAATAATATAATTTACTTTTTGGACCACCCTAACCCGGGTTAAGATATTCCCCTTAACCTATTCTTCAATCAAAGAGGCCCAAAAGGAATTGGCCACCTGTGTGATTCTTGTTTCTGGAAGGTCATCATGTCATGCTTGGCCTTTTTTCTCTTTTCTTCCTTTCCTTTTTTTTTGGGGTGGGGGGTGCAAAAGAAGTGAATCGTAAGCATCTTTGGACTGACCTCCAATCTATCATTAAGTGCTATTTTGCTAGATTTACTATTCATAATGAATGTTTGGTTATGTTCTATCAATTTTAGTAGTCATATGTAAGGCCGCGTTTGGAAGTTCTATGGGTGTGGCTTTCGAACGGTAATCCCCCGACACCATTTAATCTCCCTCAAATGTCACACTGCACGTTGGCTTCCATGAAGAGGAGATTATGGCAGTGGAGAGAGAATCGGACTCACAAAAGTGCCATTCTCATAATCTCCCGAAGCAACCTCAGGGTTGCTTCTAAGGATTTTAAATGATGGGTAATCGGACAGAACCTGCACATTTGTACGATAATAAGATTATTTGGAGAAGCTATAAACAATGGGCGTTGTCAAACGGCCCTAAATGTTGTGATATTGTGATTCATGATTCTGAGAGTCTAAAGACTCTAAAAAATTCCCTCTCCTTTTTATACCTCTAAGTCTCTCATTCCCTTTCGGCTATCACATTCCATTCTTCTCCATATCAATTCTAACATTGATATTCTATATTTCTAAACATTAGTATCAGAACTGATGCTCCAACGAAAGTGGGCAATCATTGTTATAACAGTGGCCAATGAAGGTCTCCCAGTGTGATTTTCCTCTGATTTTTGGTCTTTTTTTTCTATGTTTTACTCAGTTCTCTGTTCTTGTAAAGCAGAAACATGAAGATTCAAAAATTAGCAATTGTCTTAAATTCAGATTTCTTTACACAAAGTCGAAGGACAAAGAGTATCAATCAACTTAAGGCCGCGTCTGACATTTGTATTGAGCTTTGACTTTAGATCTCAAAAATCACATCTCCCAAAAGTCAAACATGAGCTCGCAGGTGCTCTTGATCTTCCCAACCATGAGGCCATTGTAGGTGACGGTGTCATGTTGCAACTGTTCATGAGCTTCCATCCTGTCTACCAGCGGTATCACTTCCTAGATTCTCCTTTCCATTCCAAGGCCATGAACCAATATGTTGCACGAGGCTCTGATACCTTCACTACCATCAGCTCAAACACTTGCCAAGCTTTTTGTCGAGCCTCGTGAGAGGATAATATAAAGAGAGAGATAAGGTGATTTCTAAATCATCTCTCCACCCCACTCCTAAGGTGTTGTGTGGTTAATATTTATTTCTTTACACTATAAAAAGGAGCACCTATCAAAGGAAAGAGCAGCCAACAATATTGACCTTTGCACACACCGGTGAGAGAGAGAGAGAAGAGAGAGGAGAAGAGGAGGAAGAAGAAGGGAGAAGGGCTGCGGCATCTCCGGCCTTCCTCGGGTATCTCTTTCCTCGAGGTTCTCGTCTCGGATACCAACCCTAGAGTTTGTCATTGGGGTCTCATATGTGTGGTCTCCATACTTATGTGGATGTTGTAATTCTCAGTTTGTAGTCTGAGAGTAGAGTCGGTGTATTATTTTATTTTATTATAGTGGATTAGATTTGTCCAATTATTTTTTCAGTTTGAAGATTTTTACATAAAATCTTGTACGTCGTCTTTGTTGTATTTTATTTCTGCAAAGCTATATTTTATGCTTGTGTGGTTGCCGAGTTCATCCTCAGTTGTTCACGCGGATGGGAAAAGGCTATTTTTCCCAACACGGTGGTATCAGCCTGGTCGTCATATTGTTGACAGCGTGAGACGAGATGGATGTAACTGTCAGCAGGATTATATCACTCAATGGTAGTAACTAGGTGATATGGAAGGCCAAGATAGAGGACATCATTTACTGCAAGGATCTCTATACACCCATTGAGGGTGTTGAGCACAAGCCAGCATATATGCCAGAAGCCGCGTGGAAGCAGCTAGATCGGAAAGCAATCGGCATAATCAGACAATGGTTGGGTGATAGTGTATTCCACCATGTGTCGAGTGAGACGACTGCAAAAACATTGTGGCAGAAGTTACATGATCTCTATGAGATAAAGATTGCAGGCAATAAAGCATTCTTGATCCAACAATTGGTGAACCTCAAGTTAAAAGAAGGAAATTCAGTTGCAAAGTATTTGAATGAAGTGCAGAGCATCATAAACCAATTGTCCGCAATGAAGATGGTGCTTGAAGACGAGTTGCAAGCTCTGCTGCTACTTGATGACTGTTATATTTCACATTATAATTTACATAACATTCATCACTTTCAAGCACTTAGTGAGTATAGTTGTGCATTAATATGATCAAATCTCATTCTCACTATCAATTGGAGTCTAAATGCATTTTAACCATCATTTTTAGTCAAAATGACAATGTGAGATATATTTAAGAAATTGCACAACTATCACAATGCATTTTGAGATTAAGGACAAGCATTATTTATTTTTTTTAAATTTTCAGGAATTAACGACTAGGGGACTGGGCGCCATTTATTGAAGAAAAAGAATCTACGACCAGTGGCCCAGGCACCAATTAATGGATGCCAGATTGGTGAGGCGCCAATACGAGGAATGTGCGACGCAGTGCACGGATGCCAATTTTGGATTTAATGCAAAGAAGAAAATCAAGAAAAATGTAAAAAAGAATATGCGCCTATATGCTCAGATGCCAATTCCTTGATACGGAAAAAAAGAAAATATCAAAATGAGGAAATAAAGAATGGGCGACCAAGCTGTTAGACGCCAGAAAAGAATGTGCGCCCACTACTCTAGATGCCATTTTTGCTCGAACCAGAAACGAAAACAGATGAAGTTATCCTGCTATGTTTTGAGTTATCTTCCCTTGTTTGATGAAAGGAGGATTCTATTTATGACAAGAGAACTACTTTGAATAAGATCTTGACGCTGAAAAGTCGGATTCAAGCTTATCTCTAAGCTTCTGATCGTGGAAAGCCCCTGCACACTATAAAAGCCGCCCGAGAGCGACCGTGGAGAGATCTTAGCCTCTATCTTAGCCTTTTACATATTTTTCAACCTTACACTGTAGTCGACTATAGGGATAAGGGGCCATTCGTAAGCCAAGGATGATGCCAAAAACTGACCGAGGTTCCGTCTCCAATTTGATAGCGAATTGCCCTCCTTGCCAATAAAAGCACGATAGGCTGCTGGGGCAGGAGCAGGAGTTTCCCCCAGGCCCAGGAGTAACGAGAATGAATGTTGTTCTTTCCCGATTGGCACGTTATTTAGTTGACTTCGTTTACTTAGTCTCGGACATCGGACTTGGACATCGATCGCCACAAGGACAATCTGATCGTTAGCTCCTCGATCATACTCAACCTTCAGCTGCGCTTCTTTCCGTTAGTCTGATCCACTTTAGTGATCCCAGCTTGCGCGCCTTCTGGCACAAGTGGTAGCCGTAAGGTAGCTTCCTAGAGGACAGCAAAGTTCTCTATTTTTAAGTGCTTTAAACTTTCTTCTTCTTCCTCTTCTTCTAATTCTCTCTCATTTTTAAGTTATTCTCAATTTTCTAAAGTTATGTTCTACATTTTTTACTGTTCATCCGTGATTCTATCCCCTGTTCTTCTCCCGATTTCACTTTTCTCCGATCATCTTCTCCCTCTGCACTCTTCACCAATCTTCTTCCTCTCTTTTTGATTTTTAAATTTTTCTTCTTCAACATCTCCTAATTCTCTCTAATTTTAAAACTATTTTGATTTCCCTTATGTTCTGTTTTTATTTTATTTTTCATTGTTCCTCTTTCTTTTTCCTAAACCTCTCATCTTTCTCCGTTCTCAATCCTCTCCATTCTTTCTATTTTCAATAGCACACATATCTCTTCTACTATTTTTTTTAGTCTTCTTCCTCTTCCATCTCTCCTTCCTCTATTTTCTTCTAAACATCCCTAAGGCGGATCTTCTACTTCGGTGCTCCAAAGGCGGCGTCTATTTCCACGGCGGGGCAAACATCTCAAAGGCTCGGCACGACGATTGGGCGGCGCTATTCTTCACTCTCTTGACCCCTTTCTTCCCTTCCTCTTTTATTTTTATGTAATTTGTAATTTTATTTTTCATAGAGTTGTAATCTTTCTTCTTAGCAATAAAAATTAAATCTTTACAACTGAGTTCTTCTATTCCTCTCTCCACTCCCTCCAAAATTCTATTCTCAACTCTCATATTCTTTAGATATGTTTATTTTTCATGTAATTTTTATTTTCCTTTAGCATAAACTCATTCAAATTCGAATCTCTCAAATATAAAGATTTTTCAACTTGTGATTAATTGAAAATATTCCTTTATGTGGAATCGATCCGATCTTACCACTCTACTTGAATTTTAAATCTTTTTAGTGAGTGAGTGCGGTAATTTTTAAAATTGTGACACGTCATTTTTAACGATAATTGTTTATGCACATCAATTTTTGACGTCGTTGTCGGCCAGAAAATGATTTTTGATAGTTGGAAATTTTTATGTTTGATGTGTATATTTGTATACTAATTTTTTTATTTTTATTTTATAGCAAAAAGAAAAAAAATCAAAAAAGAGGAAATTCAGACATGAAAACTACATTAAATCATATGTCGCAGAAAACCAGAAAACGTCGCTGAAGGGCTGAAAACTGTCACCGAAGGGAGCAGATAATCAGAAAATCAAAAATTCTTAAAATTAAGCGTCGCCAAATGTCAGTAAACGTAGGAACAAGTTCTGTTTTATGTATTTCCAACAAAATCTGAAAAATTTCTGAAAAATCTAAAAAAAGTTAACAAAATTCTTAAAAAATCTAAAAAATCAGAAAAATCAGAAAACACAGAAAGTATGATTTTAGGCTTTATTTTTCAATAGTTTTGCATGTTGTCCGATAATTTTAGTTGCTAGTTGTCTTTTAGTCATCTCTCTTTGAGAAAAAAATCTAAAAAATCTCTAAAAAATAGAAAAGAGAAGAAAAATAACATTTTCATCATCATTATGATATCACATTTTCATACTAGTTGCATCTCTTACATGCATAGTTATATCTAGTTGATTATTTCTTCACTTTCTTGCATCATTTGAAAAAAATCATTCTCTTTTTCTCTTTCTCCATTCTTAAGGGTAATTTTAGGCACACCCCTTCTTCGAATTGGAAGAACACTCAATTGAACACTTCGTCTCTTTGGATCAAAATCTCATTTTTCAAGACCTCCATAAGTCTCCGCACCCGTGGATTCCCTCACGGACGCCGGGCCGATTGTACCAAGAAGCACCTTGAAGTTAGCTAGCCCTTAGAAGTTTGAAAAAAAGAGTTTTGAGATTTATTGCTATTTTAAAAAATCGGTGTCTAGTCTAGAGGTTAAGTGGCAAACGTCTAAGCGGGCTTGTGGTTAATTAATTAGGACCCTATGAAAGTAGGGGGAGCCTCCCACAACCCCACCTCTTATCTGGCCGGTGGACCAATTTGGTAGTGAGTATCAATTCCTCTTTTGTAAAATAAAAAAATAAAAAATCCATCATGTTGCATGCATTATTCGTATAGTTGTTAATTGATTGCATCATTTTAAAAAAACATAAAAAAATCTTTAAAAAATAGGTGAGAAAATTTCAATCTTTGAGTGGGCTGATAAATTCAATGAGGTGGACTTGTTGGCCCATGTTTCTTGATCAATTCTTTGGGCTATGAATGTAAACTCCTTCATTCTACCTTATTATCACGAGTATAATGACTTATGGGCCAGACCGGCCCATTATATTGCCAATGGTCCAACTCAACCTTTATCATTCACCCACAATGGCCCGACCCATTACGGAAGCCCATCCTCTTGGTCGACCTACAATGAAAGCCCATCACTTATGGGGGCCCAGTTGCATTCCTTTACTCAAAATCATATCCAATCCACTCAATTCTTTCATGGGCCCTATAATTCATCTTGCACCCAAGAACAAGCCCAAATTACTAAAAGACCCTCCACACCTTCTTATGATTCTTATTGGGGAGGATAATATAATAGTTCTTGAGATTCTTATCAAGGCCCGACCCAAAATCCTCCGATCAATTCTTCCAAAATTGGGCTCCATCTTCAAATGACTCTTATGATCAAGCCACTATAGAGGACAACCTACATCCTCTCCCTTACCTCATTATTCAACTTCTTATCCTTCGAACTCTGCCTCTCAGTCTACACATCTATCTCTCTATGCCCAACTCTCAATCAGGAGGAGAGATTGAATCAATTTCATCAATGTCATCAATTCATCATGGCTCAAATTCAGTCCAACCAAGCCCGACTAGATCAACTTACTGAAACCATTAAGGGCATGGAATTGGATCAATTGTCTAACTACTCCAATGACAATTCTGATTACCAACTTCCACAATTTGACAATACTGAAAGCTTTTATGAACAACCCATAATTTCCCATGAACACAATACTCAAATCACTCTCGATTTATATCATGTGGAAAATATGGAGGATTCTTATCAGGAAGTTTTAAAGGGAGCTAGCTATAGTTATGATGATGATCAAAAGGGTGAGTTTGAGGAGCTTGAGTTTAGTCACCCTTATAAGGAGAGTTCTAGAGAAGTTGATTGTAACGACCCGAGATCTGAATACCGGGGGAGGTCCGATAACCCAAATCTCGAACCGCCACCCACAAGCCCGAAGACTCGGAAGGGTTAAATAAGGATGATGTGGAAATATACGAGAATCTAAATAATTACAGAACTACATAAGTAATATGAATAAGCAGAAAGATAATAAATAACATTAAACAAATTACATGGTCTGCAATATAATAACAGTCTAAAATATAACAGTAGTCCACAACTAGTACAGTCCAGAAAGAAAAGTACAACTACACGGGACATACCCCGACTTTGGCAACTGGCAACTAACCCTGGGCACTAGAACCACGTGGAGCCTCAGAAGCGCTCCCCTAAAGCCTCGCCTCACCTGAAACCACGGAAAGACGCAGGGAATGAGTCTCATAATAAAAGGCTCAGTAGGGATCACCTGGACCCCTACCTCGTAAAACGAGAAATTGCACGAAAAGCAGTGAAAGACTAACACTAACCAAATATAGAACGAAGGTCAACAAAATAAGTAAACGGGAAAGCTCAGCCACGTCAAGTACTGACCACACGGCATAAAAATCGAGACAACCCGACAGAACACCAAGAGTCACTACCTGACAAAGACAGGAGTACCACCCACTAGAAGCAAGGCCGGATGCGCCCCCTGACGTCTTAGACTGCACCTCAGGTGTCTCCCTCATCGCACCTTGGCGGAACGGGGACCTGTACTAGTAACCACAGAACAAGGACTGGTCGGGGTCGCGCTCGTCAGCGCAGGTCCACCGCCCCCGACCACGTGTGCACACACAGACCATGTGTCCTAGGTTAGGCCCTCTGACTGGTTTTTCCCTCAGCCGGACTCTGGCTGTAAGACATGGGGCCCTACGGTAACTAGTCTAAAAATCGTCTCTCGAGGTAGCCTCGCCACCACTCCCTGGTGGGACCACTCGCGTGTCGGAAGGCTACAACTAGTGGAGGATCGCTGAAAGAGTAGACTCTCTAGCCAACGGAAAATAACGTCTAAACCGAACAAAGTACAAGGACTGCTCCTCATACCGACACCGACTCACAGTGGCATCAGCCGAACCACGCCACTCACTGGGGCTCCCACGGCACCCACGTACAGTCCCCACATGATGCCTAGCATTAGTCGAACTGTAGGTTAGCACGGGGATCGAGGTCCACTCCCCCGGGGTTAAGATCGGTGAGAAAAGAACTCCGGTCGAACAGAAGACAGGTGGCGGTCCACACTGGACTGTCCCTGGGTAAAAACGGTCAGATGCTAGACCGCATGACGAAGGTAGGCGGTCACCCACAGGCCGCCGCTCGAAGGAGAGAAACGGTCTCCTGCAGACCGTTTAAAATAAAAAGCGGTCCACTCTGGGTCTCTTCAGGTGTGAAACGGTCCTGCTGAGGGCCGCCACGCCATGAGACTGTGAGAAGAGCAAAAACGGTCACCTCATGACCGCTGGGCTTAAAACAGTCTCACTTGGGACAGTTAAGGGGGTTAAAACTGGTCATCCCGTGACCGCTAATCCCCAAAACTTCTCAATGGTCAAAAACCAACGGTCAAAACGCCTCGGGAGTCACGCTGGCCCCACGAGGGTAGCGGTCGGCCGCTTGGCCGCCGCTGGGCTTAGCGGTCTTTCGCGTGACCGCAAGTCTTGCCGACAGTCTGGGTCTGAAAACGGCCTACCTAGGGCCACCTCTCCCAGAAACGGTTCTTGGAAGGACCATTTTCATTCTGAAAAATCGAGAACGGCGAGAATGGCCCAAAAATGCCATTCTACGCCCCATTCACCCCCAGGTGAAGGGGAATCAAAAGGGGAACACTTCCCCATGCCCCACGGCACCATTTGATGCCCACAAACCACCAAATAACGTGGTGAATCTCTAGATCCGACGCTCAAACCCCAAAGCATGGTTTTCCCTTCCCGGCTCAAAATAACCCTCTCTCGACCTCTCCTCGGCCTAGAAATCGTGGGGAAGGTAACAAATGAGCTAAGGATCTGTCACCCTGCCTCAGGGAAGCCGGAAACGTGACCGATCGCCGCCGATCTTCAAAACTTTGCTTAAAACCATTGAGCTCCCACAATCTCTCCACGAGCCGTGCACCGCCGCGATTGCCACACCGCCACCGTCGCCGCCGCGCCGTCACCTCGCCGCTGTCTATAGCCGGTGGGGAGGTCACCGCGGTCATCGCCGGAAGAGGGGGGGGGGAAGCCACGGCCGGAAGCGCTCACGGGAGAGAGGAGGAAGAAGAAAGAAAAAAGAAAAAGAAAAGAGGTATTTATAGAAAATCTGGATTTTTTGAAAAATATGAAAAAATAGGAAAATATATTTCCTCGATCCTCGAAACACGCCGGACGCACTGGTACCATCCCAGAGTAGGAGAACGTAACGGTTTGTCCTACACAGGGTTCCGTAGGTTCATCAGGGAAAAACATATGTAAACTGTGAAACACATTCCGGGACCCCCAAAACTGATCCGAAACCCACGGATCCAGATCCGAAAAGTGTCTGAAAAACTCGGGGCCTTACAGCCCTCCCCCTTAAACAAATTTCATCCTCGTCATTCAAAATAAAGCACGGGGGAAAGAGAGGGGACTCACTCGAATAGATAAGGGAACTGCTGACGCATCTCATCCTCTCGCTCCCAAGACGCCTCGCCGCCAGAGTGCCGCTGCCACACCACCTTAACTAGGGGAATAACCTTGTTCCGCAGGTGCTGCTCTCGCCGATCCTCAATACAGATGGGGAACTCCGGAAGAGACAGATCAGGAGTCACCTTCGGGCCAAACGGAATCCTCAAAAAAATTTGAATCGTCGGGCATGTACTTTCTCAGCATGGAGACATGGAACACGTCATGCACCGCAGCTAACTCTGAGGGTAGCTGCAACCGATAAGCAACCTCACCAATGCGTTCCATAATGGGAAAAGGGCCAAAATAGCAGGGACTCAACTTCCCACGCCGCCCAAAATGCATTACCCCTTTCATAGGAGAAACCCTAAAAAATACTCGGTTACCTACTTCTCCTATCGACATAGCTCTTCTGTCGACTCTGCGCCGCCAACATGTTCTGATGGACCAAATGCACCACGTTCACGCACTGTTGCACCAGCTCTGGTCCCGTCATAATACGCTCACCAACTTCAAACCAATCGAGTGGAGTATGACACAGTCACCCGTACAACGCCTCATAGGGAGCCATCCCAATGCTCGAATGATAGCTGTTGTTGTAGGCAAACTCCACCAATAGTAAATGGTGAATCCAACTCCCCTGCCATTCTAGGAAACATGACCTCATCATGTCCTCTAACGTCTGGATGGTCCTCTCTGACTGACCATCCGACTGGGGATGGTACGCCAAGCTAAACGCTAACTCGGTGCCTAGAGCTCTCTGGAAACTCTTCCAGAATCCAGAAGTGAAATGCAGATCTCAATCTGACACAATAGAAACGGGAATTCCATGTAAAGGTACGATCCGCTCCACATAAGGACGTGCCAACTTGGGCACACTCTAGCTGACTCTGACCAGTAACAACCGAGCCTTCTTCGTCAGCCTATCCACCAGCAACCAAATACTATCCTGCCCACTTGGATTCCTCGGCAATCCCACCATAAAATCAGTGGTCATGTGGTCCCATTTCTACGGGTGAACCTCCAAGGGCTGAAGCGTACCACCAGGTCGCTGATGTTCCGCCTTCACCTGCTGACAGATCAGGCACCTGGCCACAAACTCAGCAACATCTCGCTTCATGCCAGGCCACCAGAACTGCCTCCTCAAGTTCTGATACATCTTCGTCGCACCCGGATGTACGGTGCACCTACTCCCATGAGCCTCTAGTAACACCGCACGTCTCACCTGCTCCTCGACGGGACATATAGCCTACCTCAGAATCTAACCGCTCCGTCCTCGCCGAGCTCCACATCGGCCATAGCCAAAATCCGGGGCAACTCAGGGTCTGTATGCTGGGCCTCTGTCACTTGACAACGGATGACTGGTGTGACAGTCAAGCTCGCAGGAATAGCTGACCTTGGCTCTTGAGGAACCTTAAGCCTAAATGTCACAGCTGGCACTTGTTCCCAGAGCTTCCACTTCCTCAACATCATCGCATTGACCATGACCTTCCTGCTCAAGGCATCAGCAACGACGTTCATCCTGTCCGGCTGATAAGATAGGGTGAAGTCATAATCCTTCATATACTCCATCCATCTTCTATGGTTGAGGTTAACATCCTTCTGAGTGAACACATACCTCAAACTCTGATGGTCAGTGAACACCTCGAACTTTTCACCGTACAGATAATGCCTCCAAATCTTCAATGCAATGATCACAGCAGCCAACTCAAGATCATGGGTAAGGTAGTTCTCCTCATGTGGCTTCAACTGCCGTGATGCATATGCCACAACTCTACCGTGCTGCATCAGCACAACACCCAACCCGATCCTGGAAGCATTTGTACATAATACAAAACCTCCTGATCCAGAAGGCAACACCAACACCGGTGCTGAGGTGAGTAACCTCTTTAGCTCCATAAAGCTCTGCTCACACTCATCAGTCCAGACAAACGGCACATCCTTCCTCGTAAGTCTGGTCATCAGGGCTGCAATACGAGCAAAATCCTGGATGAACCTCCTATAATAGCATGCAAGTCCCAAGAAACTCCGAATCTCCGTCACGGACCCCGGCCTCGGCCACTGCACCACTACCTCGACCTTGGCTGGATCCACGGAAATACCATCACCAGAAATCACGTGCCCTAAAAAGTGCACCTCACGAAGCCAAAACTCGCACTTGCTGAGCTTCGCATAGCATACAATTGGTGATCTCGTAAAGTTTGCAACATAACCCTCAAATGGTACACATGCTCCTCTGTAGACTGTGAATAAACAAGGATGTCATCCACAAACACGACCACAAACTGATCCAAGTAGGGACGAAACACCCTATGCATCAAATCCATGAACGCTGCGGGGGCATTGGTGAGCCCAAACGACATCACCAGAAACTCATAATGCCGATACCTCGTGCTGAACGCAGACCTCTCTACATCAGACTCACGAATCGTAACTGATAATAACCGGATCGCAAATCAATCTGTGAGAACACTCGAGCAGACTGAAGCTGATCGAACAAGTCATCAATCTGTGGCAACAGATACTTGTTCTTAATGGTCACCTCGTTCAGCTGCCGATAGTCAATACACAAGCTCAGACTACCATCCTTCTTCTTCACAAACAATACTGGCGCACCCCAAGGGGAAAAGTTAGGATGAATGTACCCCTTGGAGAGCAACTCCTGCAACTGCGCCCTCAACTCTCTCAGCTCAGTGGGAGCCATGCGGTAAGGAGCCTTCAACAAAGGTCCCGTACCAGGCATAACCTTGATAACAGAATCGATCTCCCGCTGGGGAGGTAATCGAGATAAATCCTCAGGAAAAACATCGGGGAACTCGCACACTACCGGAATGTCCTCCACGTCCGGCTCCGACTGGTCTACCACGACCACAGATGCAAGGAAACCCTGACAACCCGCATCGAGCAACCGACGAGTCCTAATAGCCGAAATAAGAAAGCGGGAAGAGGAAGACCCGATACCTTGGAAATAGAAGGTGGGTCCCTGAAGTTGTCGAAAATAAACCTTCTTCGAGCCGCAATCCACTAAGGCATGATGGGCCTCGAGCCAATCCATACCCAAAATCAGATCAAAGTCCTGAAGTGGTAACGCATAAATCCTGGCCGGCAAGCTCCGCCCTTCCACCCACACATGCACCTTCTCAAAATAATACGGGGTGATCATAAAATCGCCAGTAGGCAACTCTACCACCAAATCACAGGACGTCTGGGTTACCGGCTCCTCAATACTCAGCGTGAAATCCTCCAAAATAAACGAATGTGACGCACCAGAATCAAATAAAACTCGAGCTGTGCAACCCAAAATCATAACAGTACCTTCCACAAGCTGCGACAACTCTGCCTCTGCCCTGGTCATGTGTGTAATCTTATCTTGAGACCTCTGCCTGCCCACACTAGCTGACCGGGGTAGTGGCGGATATTGCCCCTGCTGCTGGGGGTACTGCTGCGGTCTCAAAGGATAGTCACATGCCATATGCCCTGCTTGGTAACATCTGAAACAAATCACTGGCTCCGTGCACTGCCTGAGCGGGTGAGAACCGCTGCACCAGGGACACGACCCCCATGAACAACCAACTGATCCCTAACGTTGATAAGGAATCGACTGTTGAACACTGCCTACAGACGCCTGCCTCTGATCTCTACCCTCCTTGCGCTTCTTACCAAAACCTCTCTTGAAGAACTTCTTGACCTTTTAGCCAAAAGATACATATCCTACCACTGACGCCGCTGGCGCCGATGCTCCCGAACTACCCGTAGTATGCTGAAAGGTGCTCTGCTACTGGGTAGCCATCTGCTGGCTGCGGCCTGACTGGGACTGCCCCTGGCCAACATGTCCTCGGATCTTCTACATATCCAGCTCCAATGATGCCGCCACACGGGAAGCCGTCTCCAAATCAGTAGCAGCGTTCGCCATCAAGAGGTGCCTCAGATCCTGCCTCAAACCGTGGACGAACTGCTCGATCTTTACCTCCTCATTTTCCATGATATGGGGAGTATAATGGCCCAACTCAACAAATCGAGCCCTGTACTGCAACACTGACATGTCGCCCTGAACCAGCTCCAGAAACTGACGCATCTTCTGCGTACCAACATAGGATGGGCAGTAAGTACGCTTGAAGACCCTGACGAAGTCCTTCCACGTGACCTGCTGAAGGGAACGTGACTGAAAAGGCGTCTTCCACTCTGAATACCACCAAGCTCGAGCTGAACCCTACAACTGGTTATAAGCCAACATCACCCTATCCTCCTCGGCGCAGTTCATGGAACTGAACACTCTCTCCATCTCATCAAGCCAGTCTCGGGCCACATCTGGGTCTAGCTGGCCGCCATAGTAGGGTGGATGGAACTGCAAAAAGTCCCTCACTACACGGCTAGGCCCACCCCTAGACGACGAGCCCTCGCCAGCATCTCCGCCGAATTGTTGAGTCATAAACTGAAACATACTCCGAAAGAAATCCTCTTCCCTCAGAAATCTCGTTGTATCCTCTGCCTCAGTGGCAACTGGTGGCACTCTGCTCTGCTCCTCCTGCTCCTCTGTCGACTATCCCTGCTGAGAGCGTGGCCTCCACCTCGGCGCCATACTCGCCTGTTGCAAAAGACAGAAGACACGGAAAATGGCGAAATCAACAAAACATACGATGCCCTAAGCCAGTACCAACTGTACATCACCATTGTGGACTAGTGGACCACTGCAATTATTTATGATTCTTATGTATATCCACAACCACGCGCTGATACCAACTGTAACGACCCGAGATCCGAATACCGGGAGAGGCCCGATAACCCGAATCTCGAACCGCCACCCACGAGCCCGAAGACTCGGAAGGTTTAAAAGGATGGTGTGGAAATATACGAGAATCTAAATAATTACAAAACTACACAAGTAATATGAATAAGCAGAAAGATAATAAATAACATTAAATAAATTACATGGTCCACAATATAATAACAGTCTAAAATATAATAGTAGTCCACAACTAGTACAGTCAGAAAGAAAGTACAACTACACGGGGCATACCCCGGCTCTGGCAACTGGCAACTAACCTTGGGCACTAGAACCACGTGGAGCCTTAGAAGCGCTCCCCTGAAGCCTCGCCTCACCTGAAACCACGGAAAGACGCAGGGAATGAGCCTCATAACAAAAGGCTCAGTAGGGATCACCCGGACCCCTACCTCGTAAAATGAGAAATTGCACGGAAAGAAGTCAAAGGCTAACACTAACCAAACGTAGAGCGAAGGTCAACAAAATAAGTAAACGGGAAAGCTCAGCCACATCAAGTACCGACCACACGGCATAAAAACCAAGACAACCCGACAAAACACCAAGAGTCACTACCTGACAAAGACAGGAGTACCACCCACTAGAAGCAAGGCCGGATGCGCCCCCTAGCGTCTTAGACCGCGCCTCAGGTGTCCCCCTCATCGCACCCTGGCAGAACGGGGACCCGTACTAGTAACCACAGAACAAGGACTGGTCGGGGTCGTGCTCGTCAGCGCAGGTCTACCACCCCCGACCACGTGTTCACACACAGACCATGCGTCCTACGTCAGGCCCTCTGACTGATTTTCCCCTCAGCTGGACTCTGGCTGCAAGATATGGGGCCCTACGATAACCAGTCTAAAAACTATCTCTCGGGATAGCCTCGCCACCACTCCCTGGTGGGACCACTCGCGTGTCGGAAGGCTAAGACTAGTGGAGGGTCGCTGAAAGAGTAGACTCTCTAGCCAACGGAAAATAACGTCTAAATCGGACAAAGTACAAGGACTGCTCCTCGTACCGACACCAACTCACAATGGCATCAGCCGAACCACGCCACTCCCTGGGGCTCCCACGGCACCCACGCACAGCCCCCACATGATGCCCAGCATCAGTCGGACCGTAGGTTAGCACGGGGATCGAGGTCCACACCCCCGGGTTTAAGATAGGTGAGAAAAGAACTCCGGTCGGACAGAAGACAGGTGGCGGTCCACATTGGACCGTCCCTAGGTAAAAACGGTCAGATGCTAGACCGCATGACGAAGGTAGGTGGTCACCCACATGCCGCCGCTCAAAGGAGAGAACCGGTCTCCTGCAGACCGTTTAAAATAAAAAGCGGTCCACTCTTGGCCGCTTCAGGTGTGAAACGGTCCCGCTCGGGGCCGCCACGCCATGAGACTGTGAGAAGAGCAAAAACGATCACCTCATGACCGCTGGGCTTAAAACGGTCTCCCTTGGGACCGTTAAGGGGGTTAGAAATGGTCATCTCGTGACCGCTAATCCCCAAAACTTCTCAACGGTCAAAAACCAACGGTCAAAATGCCTCGGGAGTCACGCTGGCCCCACGAGGGTAGAGGTCGACCGCTTGACCGTCGCTGGGCTTAGCGGTCTATCGCGTGACCGTAAGCCTTGCCGACAGTCTGGGTCTGAAAATGGCTTACCTTGGGCCGCCTCTCCCAGAAACGGTTCCTGGAAGGACCGTTTTCATTCCGGAAAATCGAGAATGGCGGGAATGGCCCGAAAATGTCATTCCACACCCCATTCACCCCCAGGTGAAGGGGAATCAAAAGGGGAACCCTTCCGCATGCCCCATGGCACCATTTGATGCCCACAAACCACCAAATAACGTGGTGAATCTCTAGATCTGGCGCTCAAACCCCAAAGTATGGTTTTCCCTTCCCGGCTCAAAATAGCCCTCTCTCGACCTCTCCTCAGCCTAGAAATGACGAGGAAGGTAACAAACGAGCTAAGGATCCATCACCATACCTCGGGGAAGCCCGAAACGCGACGGATCACCGCCGATCTTCAAAACTTTGCTTAAAACCCTCGAGCTCCCACGATCTCTCCACGAGCCACGCACCGCCGCGATCGCCACACCGCCACCGTCGCCGCCGCGCCATCACCTCGCCGCCGTCTGTAGTGGGAGGGGGAGGTCGCCGCGGTCGTCGCAGGAAGAGGGGGGGAAAAGCCACGACCGGAAGCGCTCACGGGAGAGAGGTGGAAGAAGAAAGAAAAAAGAAAAAGAAAAGGGGTATTTATAGAAAATCTGGATTTTTTGAAAAATATAAAAAATAGAAAAATACATTTCCTCGATCCTCGGAACACGCCGGACGCACTGGTACCGTCCCGGAGTAGGAGAACACAACGGTTTGCCCTACACAGGGTTCCGTAGGTTCATCAGGGAAAAACACATGTAAACCGCGAAACACGTTCCGGGACCCCCAAAACTGATCCAAAACCCACGGATCTGGGATCCGAAAACTGTCTGAAAAACTCGGGACCTTACATTGATGATCACAAGTTGGGAGGTGAAGAAGAAGAAAGTAGTGTGCAAGTCCATGATCAAATCTCATTCGCTTCCCTTCTTGAATTTGAAGAGACTTTGTTCCAAGGGAAGGATGAGGAGGATGTGCGAATAGAGTATAAATTGAGTGAAGTCATGAATAATCTCTCTTGGGTAAAGGAAGAGGCGGGTACTCATCATGACTTTCATCTCGATTGGACGCTTTTTAATGAAGGGGAGGGCATTGATCTTTTACCTCTTCATGATCTCGGCGAATCTAATCTTGTTGAAGATATTCTTCAATTTGCTGATTTATCTGATCCTATTGAGTCCCATGAGTATTGTGTTGAGAAGTATACTTTTTTCACTCTTGATATTGATAATCTCCTTGACACTAATCAATTTATGGGAGCCCCTCACCCTTCGATCTACTCTCACCTCAACAATATTCATGTAATTCCTAAAATTGAGGTGGTAGAAATTTTTTTGAAAGATAGTAAGGTCTGCATTCATGTTTTCAACACTTATAAAGACCTTAAGTTTGAAGAGGACTATTTTATAATTTATGATATGATAATTCCTCTTCCATTTTCTGACCGGGGCGATCCGTTTGGCCTATTAAATGCATCATGGTATGCTATAAAGGCCAAATCAAAAGTAATGAATGTTGATTTTTACATGACGCCCACGGAAGAAGAATTGTTAGCATACGTGTTGCATGAAAAAATCAATCATGCCAACAACCAACTTATCTTTCGGCCACATACATTTTTTCATGATCTTATCTCTGCATGGTACAATCGGTGGAACTTGAAAGAAGATGAGATCACGTGGTGGCTCATTCTTAACCTAACTCGTTGGTTATGGAGCTTGCATCTTCTATGCATGCGTCTGGGTGAAGATGAAAAACTTAGCATTTTTGGGAGGCAATCTAATATTTTTGTTATTTGATGTTTTGTTTTAGTTTGTTTTTTAGTAAATAGTTAAGAAACATGGAGAAGAAGCTCACACTGTCGCCACTATCTCAAAGGAGTAATTCACCCCGCATAGCAGTTGTCTCTTTCCTTCTCAGTAAATTTTTATTGCTACATTGTTCTGTTACTTTTATTGCTTATATATGTCATTGATGACAATGTCATTTAAGTTGGGAGGGGGGAGAAAATTTTCATGATGCATATAGAACAACCTGATAGGAGTTCTTGCATAATATCATGCACTGCATTATTGCATGAAAGTGGAAAGATGAAATCCCCAATTGAGTTTCTTGATTCATACTTTTATTGAAAGTAATTCTGGAATAGGAAAGATTAGGGAGAATGATAATAGAAAATTTATTCAATCTAGCCATAGAAAACTGATGTAAGAATCTCTTTAAAGTCCTTTAGCACTTCAAAAAGAAAAAAAATCACTCTGCACGCTAATGAAACAAGCGGGATAAGCCTTCTATTATGTTGAAATGGTGTCTGATACTCTGCACTTCTTGAGAAAGAGATCTTTTTAATATAGCCGTCTTCCAAGTTATCTATCAAATAAGTGCAAAAGCACAATGAAAAAAAATGAAAAAAAATAACACCATGAAAAATGCCCCTAATCTTAGTAACAGGGCCTACTTCACCTAAGAAGTGTTGAGGTTCGCGTAAAATGGAAAAGGGACCCCTGATCTTAGTAACCGGGTCTGCTTCACCTAAGAAGTGTCGAGGTTCACGTTAAACAGTGAAGGGATGTGCAGCAGCATGTGTGTAGAAAAATAAAAAGATCCCAAAAGGGACAAAGCAATAAGGTAGATAAAAAGTTAGTATACTTAATGCTCTGAGATTGGAGGTGCATGGTTGAAAGACACTTGCTTGGAATAGAAAATAGGGGATGCAATTATCTATGCTGTGGATTTGGTATATACATATGCACAAGTGCTACTGAACTCTGGCTTGTATTCTTAATCATGTATCTTAATTTTCAACATAAGGCTAGTGTGCATTAATGATTCCGGATTCTCAATCTTTAGTTAATTCTATGAAGGAAGAGCTAGATATGAGGTATGAACTTTACAAACTCTTGTTGGTTCTAAATTTTAATTTAATTATATTGCTAAGGGACTAACAATGAGTAAGTTGAGATATGTGATGAGTGTCATATTTCACATTATAATTTGCATCACATTCATCACTTTCAAGCACTTAGTGAGTATAGTTGTGCATTAATATGATCAAATCTCATTCTCACTATCAATTGGAGCCCACATGCATTTTAACCATCATTTTTAGTCAAAATGACAATATGAGATATATTTAAGAAATTGCACAACTATCACAATGCATTTTGAGATTAAGGACACACATTATTTGAATTTTTTGAATTTTCAAGAATTGGCGACCCGGGGACCGGGCGCCATTTATTGAAGAAAAAGAATCTGCGACCAATGGCCCAGGCGCCAATTAATGGACGCCTGATTAGTAAGGCGCCAATTCGAGGAATGTGTGATGTAGTGCACAGACGCCAATTTTGGATTTAATGCAAAGAAGGAAATCAAGAAAAATGAAAAAAATGTGCGTCTATATGCATATACGCCAATTCCCTGATACGGAAAAAAGGAAAATATCAAAATGAAGAAATAAAGAATGGGTGACCAAGTTGTTAGATGCCAGAAAAGAATGTGCGTCCACTACTCTAGACACCATTTTTGCTATTTTGAATTATCACCCCTTGTTTGATGAAAGGAGGACTCTCTATATGGCAAGAGACCTATTTTGAACAAGATCTTGATGCTGTAAAGTCAGATTCAAGTATATCTCTAACCTTCCGATCGTGAAAAGTCCCTGCACACTATAAAAGCCGCTAGAGAGCGACCGTGGAGAGATCTTAGCGTCTATCTTAGCCTTTTACATACTTTTCTATTCTTTCTTTCAATTTACTATCTTCAGCAAAGTTCTCTGTTTTTAAGTGCTTTAAACTTTCTTCTTTCTCCTCTTCTTCTAATTCTCTCTCGTTTTCAAGTTATTATTAGTTCTCTAAAGTTTTATTCTGCATTTTTTACTGTTCATCCGCGGTTCTACACCCTATTCTTCTCCCGATTTCACCTTTCTCCGATCATCTTCCCCCTCTGCACTCTTCACCAATCTGTTTCCTTTCTTTCTGATTTTCAAATTTCTCTTCTTCCACATCTCCTAATTCTCTCTTGTTTTAAAGCTATTTCGATTTTCCTTACGTTCTGTTTTTATTTTGTTTTTCACTATTCCTCCTTTCTTCTTCCCGTAACCTCTCATCTTTCTTTGTTCTTAATCCTCCCCCTTCTTTCTATTTTCAATAGCACACATATCTCTTCTACTATTTTTTTAGTCTTCTTTCTCTTCCATCTCTCCTTCCTCTATTTTCCTCTAAACATCCCTAAGGCGGATCTTCTACTTCGGTGCTCCAAAGGCGGCGTCTATCTCCATGGCAGGGCGAACATCTCAAAGACTCGGCACGGCGATTGGGCGGCGCTATCCTTCACTCTCTTGGCCCCTTTCTTCCCTTGCTCTTTTATTTTTATGTAATTTGTAATTTTATTTTTTATATAGTTGTAATCTTTCTTCTTAGCAATAAAAATCAAATCTTTGTAATTGAGTTCTTCTATTCCTCTCTCCACTCCCTCTAAAATTCTGTTCTCAACCCTCTCATATTCTTTAGACAGGTTTATTTTTCATGCAGTTTTATTTTCCTTTAGCATAAACTCACTCAAATTCGAATCTCTCAAATATAAGGATTTTTCAACTTGTGATTATTTGAAAATATTCCTTTTCGTGGGATCAACCCGTTCTTACAACTCTACTTGAATTTTAAATCTTTTTAGTGAGTGAGTGCGGTAATTTTTGCAATTGTAGCACGATATTTTTAACGACAATTATTTATGCACATCAATTACTCAGGTCATTGCCAAACAGTTGGGAGACCCTTGTAGTCTCTCTAAGTAATTCTGCTCCAGATGGTGTGCTGACTCTAAAGCACGTGACCAGTAGTCTCTTAAATGAGGAGACAAGAAGAAAGTCATCATTAGGTGCCTCAACTTCACAGATCTTGACAACAGAAGATCATGGCAGAATAAAGTACAGAGACAGAGCCCATGGAAAAACAAAATCAAGACCAAAATCCAGATCCAGAATCATTGGCAAATGTTATCATTGTGGCATTCCTGGCCATAAGAAGATTGATTGCAGAAAATTAAAAGAAGAAAAATATCAAAGTAGAAAGGTTGAAGACAACTGGAAAGACAAGGAGATTGCAGCGACCGTGTCTGACGAAGAGATAATAGTTCTTCGCTCTAATGGTGGAAATTGTCTTATAATGGAGAAGGGTGGCACAATCTGGATTTTGGATTCTGGAGCATCCTATCATGTTACACCGTGTCGACATCTATTCTCATCATATAGAACATGTGATTTTGGTGTTGTCCATATGGGCAACACGGACACTTCAAAGATTGTGGGGATAGGAGATGTCTGTGTTGAGCCTTACACAGGGTGTCGACTCATTCTCAAAGATGTAAGACATGTTCCAGACCTCAAAATGAATCTGATGTCTGCAGAAAAGTTAGGTGAAGATGGTTACTCCACTACTTTCAGCCAGATAGGCTGGAAGCTGACAAAGGGTGCACTTATGTTAGCAATAGATAGCAAGTATGGTACTCTTTATGACATGAAGACACGAGTAAGAAAAGGTGAGATAAACACCATGGCAGATGGTTCCTTGTCAGATTTGTGGCATAAAAGACTAGGACACATGAGCCAGAAGGGGATGGATCTACTTGTGAAGAAAGATCTCATTCCAAATATGAAAGGTACGCATCTAAGCCCTTGTGACCATTGTTTAGTTGGCAAGTAGCATAGAGTTTCATTTTAGAGAAATCGTCCAAAAAGAACAACTGACCTTTTGGAGTTAGTTTATTCTGATGTTTATGGTTCGATAAATGTAACATCAAAAGGTGGTGCTTCTTATTTTGTTACATTCATTGATGATGTATCAAGAAAAGTGTGGGCATTTATAATGAAAAGTAAAAGTGAAGTCAATAAGATTTTCAAAGTGTTTTATGCTACTGTTAAGCGTGAAACAGGAAAGTCTTTAAAAAGGCTATGCACAGACAATGGTGATGAATACATGGCTTGGTTATTGAAGAAGTACTGTGTGAAGTATGGGATTCGGCATGAAAAGACTGTTCCCTATACTCCACAACAAAATGGAGCTACAGAAAGGGTGAACAGGACCATTGTGGAGAGAATTAGGAGTATGCTCTCCAGTTCTAAACTATTGAAATCCTTTTGGGGTGAGGCAATGCGTACTATAATATATCTGATCAATCGGTCTCCTTCAGTGCCACTGGATGGAGACATTCCAGAGAGAGTTTGGTCAGGAAAAGAGGTGTCCTATGATCATTTAAGGGTCTTTGGCTGCATGGCATTTATGCATGTGCCTAAAGAGCAAAGATCAAAGTTAGATGATAAAGTAGTGCCACTTATATTTCTTGGATATGCAAATGATGAGTTTGGTTACAGACTTTGGGATCTAAAGGCGGAAACAATCCGTAGGACCCATGATGTTGTCTTCCGGGAGGATCAGATAATTGAGGACTTAGAGAAGTCTTCAGAGCCAGAGATTACTCCAGGCGATTTCCCCATGCCTGTGGTAACAGAACCTCAAGAACAGTCTGATGAGCAAGACGAGGCGGATAAAGAAGCTGAGGAAATAGACTCAGCGGTAGAAGAGCAACAGTCAGGTGACTTTCCCATGGCAGATCATGTTGACGAGGGACAAGATCTAGAGGGGGAGTAGCCCTCTCAAGTAGAGCCAACTGAAGAGCAGTATGGGAGAGAAAAAAGGATCTGAATTCCTTCTACCAGGTATCCTTCCAATGAATATGTTATGCTTACTGACTATTATGAAGTAGAATATTTTACAGAGGTGTAGGGTGATATGCACAAGGATAGGCGGATGCAAGCAATGCAAGAAGAGTTGGATTCTTTGCATAAAAATCACACCTATGATTTGGTAGAGTTATCAAAAGGTCAAAGGATATTGCAAAACAAGTGGGTTTATAAGTTAAAGAATGAAGGACATGTGCATGTGAGATACAAAGCCAGGTTAGTGGTAAAGGGTTACAAGCAGAAGAAAGGTATTGACTTTGATGAAATCTTTTCTCCTGTAGTAAAAATGTCATCTATAAGGGTGATATTGGGCTTGGTGGCATGTCTAGACTTAGAGTTAGAATAACTAGATGTCAAGACTGCATTCCTTCATGGTGATTTGGAGTAAGAAATCTACATGGCACAACCAGAAGGATTTAAAGTTGCTAGAAAAGAACATATTATTTGTAGATTAAAGAATAGCTTGTATGGACTGAAGCAGGCTCCAAGACAATGGTATCGAATATTTGATTCATTTATGGTGGATCAAGGGTACCAAATTCAGCGGCAGATCATTGTGTTTATGTCAAAAAAATTTCTGGAGGTAACTTTGTTATTCTTCTGTTATATGTAGATGATATGTTGATTATTGGGCAAGACATTCACATGATTGGCAGGTTGAAGAATGATATGGGTAAGTTCTTTGATATGAAGGACTTGGGACCAGCACAATCTATATCGGGCATGAGAATCACTCGTGACAGGAGGGCCAAGAAAGTATGGTTGTCACAAGAAAAATATGTTGAAAAAGTGCTTGACAAGTTCAACTTGAAAAATGCCAAGCCAGTTATCACTCCACTTGGAGGTCACTACAAGTTAAGCCATGAGCAGTGTCCATCTTCTATAGAGGAGCAGAAGAGTATGGAGAAGATACCATATGCCTCAGCAGTGGGGAGTCTTATGTATGCCATGGTATGTACACATCCAGACTTGGCTTATGCAGTTGGCTTAGTGAGCAGATACTTATCTAATCTAGGTAAAGACCATTGGGAAGCAGTGAAGTAGATTATGAGGTATCTCAGGGGCACATCAAACCATTGTTTATGTTTTGGTGGTTCTAAGCCAAAAATAGAAGGATTTGTAGATGCAGACATGGCAGGAGATTTGGACTCTAGAAAGTCCATATCCAGTTATGTGTTTACTTTTGCAGGGGGAGCTGTGTCATGGCAGTCCAAGTTGCAGAAGTGTGTTGCTCTGTCAACTACAGAAGCTGAGTACATTGCAGCCATAGAGGCATGCAAAGAGATGTTGTGGATGAAGAAGTTTCTCCAAGATATAGGCCTTACACAGGAGGCTTATGTGTTATATTGTGATAGCCAAAGTGTTATACACTTAGCAAAGAATGCAGTTTATCATTCCAGAGCAAACCATGTTGATGTTCGGTATCACTGGATCCGAGATGTTCTTGAGAAGAAGTTGTTGCAGTTGGAGAAGATCCACACAGAGAAAAACCTATTGTTGACACATAAAAAAATGATAAAATAATAACAATATATACGTATATATATATATATATATATATATATATATATATATATATATATATATATATATATATATATATAATGTCAACATATTTTTCCTACTAAATCATCTTATATTCCTTATCTTCTAGGGATAGAGGAAGCGGCGGAGAGGCTACAAGGGCCCATTAAGCCCACAAAGGCACCCAGACCATATTAAAGCTTAAAAGGACGTCGAAGCCCATACTGAAGAGAGGGCGCGCCGAGAGCACCAGGCAAGAGGAGCGCGCCGATGAGAAGATGGTTCGAGAGCCTATTATAAAAGCTGGGGTTCGACGAAGAAGAAACTCTCTCGACAAGCAGAGTTTGCGACGGGCCTGCTGGGCGAGCAAAAGAGAGAGACTTGCGAGAGAAGAAAAAGAAAAGAAAAGAGAGAAAGAGAGCCAGTCGGCAAATAGAAAGAAGAGAAGGGGGAGCCATCTACGGGCAGAGGTAGGGGGCGCCGTTGCTGCGGCCGTCCGACGCCCCTCAGGGCTACAATCTCCCCCTCCCTCTGCTTCTTTTCTCTTCTGTTTTGTACATTCCTCTGCCGCTATATTTCTGCAGGCGAGCTCTGTAATTCAATAGCCTCTCGAGGCTTCCTTTTGTCTGTATTCTAGCTATGCCTGATTTTATATGAATGAAAGATATATATCGATGCATCTGTTTATGATCAGAATTCTTTCTTTATATAGATGCATTGCTGTAACTAAATCCCTTGCATTAGCCTGTGATCTTTTTACGTTCCGTCTCAAGTTTTCTTCGTTCTAATCGTTTCTCTCGATTACTCCTGGACGGTTGCCTTATGGCTATTGACCCTTCGCAGAGACAATGGGATTTCCATCCCATCTGTCCATGACCCCGCGAAGGCGGCATTAAACCCCAGGGATGTGGAGTTCTACTCCGATCGACTGAAATTATCTGCTTGCTAAACTCCTCCGTGCTAAGTTGGATTTGCCACCCTCCCATATGAGATAGGGGCCCGAGACAGCCCATCTCGTGGCCTTCCTGTCTCTTAGATCACGAGGAAAAATAATTTGGCATGGCCTTACCCCTGTGATTGTGTCCCCCTTTTAACCGTGGGATGATTTTCTGTTCACCCCGAGGGGCTTAAACCTTGCAACCTCCATAAAAAAAATCTTCCCAGTCACTCTCGGTGCAACGTTGTCTCGGCGTGGGTTCGACGCCGATTATCAGGCGCGCCGAGACCCCTCCCTTTCATTTCCATGCCGAATGCCTGCTTGCCGCCGAGTGCATGAGCGCGCCGAGTGCGTGAACTCCCATGGTTTGTTCGCCCGTCCACCGTTTTGCACTTCTCCATGCGTAATATGCATACATGCGTTGTTATCCATTTTGCATGTCGTGGCCACGTGCTGCATTGCCTTTACGAGAAGCACATTTGTGTAGAATTAAATCCATTCAATGCATGGCCCCACTCACTATGTGCCTTCATGCAAATAGCCATTAGCCCATTTATTAGTCACACGCATACCTGTTCATGTTGTCTCCAATATACCACCTGCCACCATGTATATGCGTATGATAATATGTGAATACATTATGCATGAATAAAACAATCTCCCAGGTTGCATGGCCCCCACCTGCTGCATGCACATACCCGATTAATGATTGGCCACTTTGAATCCTGATTAACACACACATGAGGCATTAACTTTTAAGCCACCCATTGACCATCACCTTTTTCCACGGTTGGTGCATGCTGTGTTTAAAGCAATCCACCCACTACATGTGTATATATATAAAGGCACATACGCATATATGGCTCATATATATGTATATAGATAACTCATTTAAAAAGGCTGCATGCATCCATTACGTGAAGGCCCCTTTTGGCATACCCAGGCTTGAATATGCACAGTAAAGGTGTGCACTAATCCATTTCTAAACGGCCCATTAATCATCATTAGCCTTTGATGCCCATGGTGGTCATGCATACAGGAATGTGTATATATACACATATGTAAATAAGAATAAATGCATGCGTTCCGTTCCTTTGAATTAATATTGCTGAGCTTTCATGCTCGATTCTGTGGGAGTCAGAGGAGCTATATCAACGGGGTTTTACCCCTACATTTATGTCAATTCGGGTTTCGGGTTTCGGGTTTCCGATTTCCCTCTTTCACCCCGTCGGGTCACGGAGTTCTGCCACTGCATGTTCACCGCTGGTCCCTTTAGGGGAATATTGATGAGTTGCCATGACGAGTGGACACTGTCTCGTTGAATTTTGATCCTCTTGGATCTCGGGCTATGCCCATCTTTATTTTGGCTTCCATCTCGGCACTCCGTGGATGGATGTCCCATACTTCCCTTTTGGCATAGTCCAAACTAAGGGGAGATGCTGCCGAAATTCATTCACGATCATTGCTTTGTCATATCGTGTGATGTTTTCATTAAACTGATGAATTAACCCCCTACTGTTTGGCAGAGGCCTGAGACAGACTATCTCATGGCCCTTTACCCACTATAAGGGGAATATAATCACTATTGATCGTCACATGGTCTCCTAGGCCTTCTGTGGATGAATTTATCCTCCCCTTTCAGCTTACCTAAACATCATTACCAGAGCCCATGAAGCCCTGATTAAACACAAGAGACCCCCTCAATAAAACCCCTCACAGCATTTGAAGAAAACCAATAAAATGGCCACCGGCGCCATCCCCCCCCGGCGCCATCTCCTCCCGGCGCCACCTCCTCCCGGCGCCAAACCCGTGCCGGGTGAAGGGCGCGCCGGGAAGCATGCGCGCCGGGAACCATGCCACGCCGTCTAACCTTTGGCCTCACGTCGCACCGGGATCCCTTCGTGCCGGAACCTAGTCGTGCTGATTTGCTTTCGTGCCTGAATCCTACCCGCGCCGGTTTGCCACTTGCCGGAAGCCTACCCGCGTCCTTCGCACCGGTTCTCATCCGTGCCGGTTCATCTTAGTGCCAACTATTGTTCGAACACTCAACTCCCAGCAGCCTTAATAAGCCCTAAACTCAGTCTAAACTCGATGTCTCAACCTCATTTGCCTTCAGGCCCACTCTCATCACATCATGGGGAATCATGGTTCTTCATCCAAGTCTAAGGGAGCTAAATTAATGGGGTTTTACCCCCACATTATACCATTTGACCGTGATGTTTTCTTCTAACCCTGCTGCCCTCTGGAGTTCTGCCACTACATGTCCTCCAATGGCTTCTTAAGGGGATATCAATAAATACCATGATAATGGACAATGTCCCGCTGACTTCTGATCCTTCTGGATCTTGGGCTACGCTCATCTTTCTTTTGGCTTCCATCTCGGCACTCCGTGGATGGATGTCCTTTATTCCCACTTGGCATAGACCAAGATAAGGGGATATGCTGTCGGATTTACTCCGTGTATTAATATATCATATCTCGTTTTGATCGCATGCATCTTCTATCCTGCAAATGAATGAGCATACCTATCACATGGTTTTGCCCCTGGGATCCTTCTACTTTGGCGATTAATCAAGGGTTGTCCTTCTTTGGAAGGACGTAATTAACGTCATAGCCTTTATGGTATGACGGACTTCCGGTCCCGACTCGGACTTCACAATCGACTGACTGAGTCAGATCGAGCGCACAATAAAATCGTCACTCCGGTGACTGGCACGCCTAATAAACCAACTAACAAATCAATAAACCAATAAATAAATAAAAAGAATAAATCCTTTCCCATAAGCTGGCACGCCCGGTGGGACTAAGTCTCCCTTCATCTCTTCGCCAAAGTAAAAGGCCTGGAGGCCTTCCCCAAAATACTGATCGTCTGCTCATTCTGATTTGCAGTGAGCTCAATGGCTTGCGGACTTACTGCACTTGCTTTCGGCCCCCAAGTGGTCGCTACCCACGCGGAGCACGGGTACCTGGCGGTGCCCACTACTTTCGGACTCTGCCACCGGTGGTGGGGTTCCCTAATTTTCTCGGAATCGCCTTCATCAACTTGCTGATGACCGAGGAAGAGGAAGCTGACAAGACTGTTGCGGCCAAGGCCGTAGGTCCTACAAAGGTGAGCTGTCCACGGAGAACCACTCCATCTCGCTGAACTATCTCATGCTTTGTCCACCACGTGGACTACCATGCTGTCCCCACTAGTGACAAGGCGTCCGGGCGCAAGAAGAAGAAGAACCAAAGAAGAAGAGTTGTTGCTGTTTCCCGAGGCCAACTTTCAGCTTCTGGGAAGTCTGTTCTAATTGGTGGCGTTCGTGTTTATCTGAACGGCCGCCGTGCTGAAGCTTTGCCGGATCATATCATCCCGGCAGTTCCCGTTCACAACGCCTTCCAGGCATTAGCAAGCCAGAAGGCCAATCTAGACATGGATGTCCGGGGGAAGCTAGCTCCCAAGCTACCAAAATTCAAGCAAATTTGGGTTCTCAAGAGGACTCGGGGTTCTGCTTCGACCACACAAGATTCAACATCAACTGTCAAGGACCCCAGGTGTGGGGGCAATAAAGCTACACCAAAGGAAGAAGAGGTCATGCCAGTAGCCTCTCCGCCCGCTCATAGGGTCTGTGCCAGGCAGACCAATGTTCTCCGACGTTCGACAAGATCGAACGGAGCTACTAGACTATCGCGGCACTCCTACATGCCGTCGATGCAAGACCAACTGTTAATTCTGCCCTCTCTCAGGGCACAATCAAGAAGGAATGGCCCAGGTGGTCCAGAAGTTACTTCTATGGCTTAGGAAAGTTCTTCCTAAGTCGACAAAGGCTACTCCGCGCCATCAGCGCCGAAAGAAAAGAAGAAGGCAAAGAAAGAAGAAGATGGTGTCATTCATGCAATGAATATGAAGATGGCTTGCAAGCCAAGTACTCTGAAGCTTCTCCACAGCATGAAGAGAATAAAAGGATATCAATGTTTGAAAAGTCAACCTTCCCTAGTCAAGTCAAGAAGACAGTCTGGGGGCAAAGAAAAAGAATCCAAGTCTTCACTTGCAACATGGCAGGGGTGGCTAGCAGATATGGGGCCCTACCCGAAGAACCAGAAGAGTTGGCCAAGTTAGCTGAAAGGCCCGGGCTAATGACAAGAAGAGGCAAAGCTGCAAGAGAAATGCTCGAAGCAGCCAAAGAGAAGCAAACTATCACTACTTCAACTGCCGACATGGTGACTTCTGAAGAAGAAGAGATTACTCTGCCAGCCTCGTTTGAAGATGTTTCGGGCGAAGCATTCAAGGGTACCTCTGCTATGGCAGTGCAAGACCCAACTATCTTAATGATGCTACAAAATTACCAGCAAGAGATTGAAGCCTTGAAGAGGCAACTGAATGAAAGAAATGAACAAGCCCCTTTTCCCTGGCAACAGGCGTGCATGCTGAATCATCCCGGGAAGTTCCTAACCCGGTCGATGCTACACCCCAAGCTACTTCTCAAGCAACAGGCTATGGCAAGGCCGCTCTTCAGCCACATTCCCTACAGTCACCCTTGGTGCAACTAGCTCTTCCACCAGTGCAGCAGTTGCCACCAACGGAGCCGTCGACACCTCATGTCAAAGCTCTACTCACTCCCTCTATAAAGCATTCTGCACATTGCCACTCGGTGCCGGTGGACCCAACCGTGGTAAATAGATCAATGGTGGAACAACTAATTGAAATGAAGCTGGCCGAGAGGACAGTTAGTGATATCAGCACTTTTGATGTTTACAAGGTGCCATATCCGCCACAGTATGCCGCAAAGAGGCTCCCGCCTGGCATCAACAAGCCCCCCAAGTTTGAAAAGTTCAACGGGCATGGCTCTCCTAAAGAGCATATTGCTTACTATATGACAGTAATGGGCGATCTGGCAACAGATGAAGCCTACCTGCTAAAGTTCTTCGGGTCCTCACTGACAGGCCTGGCTTTTGAATGGTATTCCAATCTACCGGCCGGCTCTATAAGCGACTGGGCAGCTATGCAACGGAAGTTCCGGGAGCGGTTCTATGTTGCTGAAAGAGAGGTCACACTGGCCGAGCTGTATGCATCCATGTAAAGACATGATGAGTCAGCTCTGGAGTACATCAAAAGATGGCGGAATCTCAGTATGAGATGCAAGCGGCCGCCACATCCAGAAGACGCGGTGCAAATATGCAAGCAGAATCTGAGCCGGGAAATCCTCAGCAGGATGATCGGAATTGAAATACGGTCTTTCGACCGGCTAAATAATGTGGTCATGGAGATTGAAACCTTCATCTTCAGCTCTCCCTCTACTCCAACTGCTACAAGCCAAAAGGGCAAGTCTATTGACAAATGGTCATCGCCCAAGGAAGTTCACACAATTGATTTCAAAGTGTTCGCTCAACAAAAAGAAAAGGAGGAAGGAATTGACAACCCGCCTCCTGCTAAGCCAGCTGAGCAGCAAGAAGTCCCGTCCTTACGGGCCAAGATGAAAAAATTCTACTCTTTTCCCAAGGAGAGGACTCGAGTCCTCTTCGAATGGGCTGTTGCAAATAACAAGGTTACTCTACCAGAGCCGAAGAGACCGGAAGATGCTAGAAAGAAGGATCATCCTCGCTTCTGCCATATCACCAGATGGTTGGGCACCATATTGAAGATTGTTACGTCTTTAAAGACGCTATTGAAAAGCTAATCAGAAGAGGGGAGCTACAACTGGGCGACTATAAGGTTGATCCTCCTCGCCCGCATGAGCTACCTGCTATGGAAAGAGCAATCAATACAGTGTCTCTATGCCAGCTGTCGTCTCAAGAGACAACCAGAGTTCGCATCGCACACCAGGTGCCAACTACAAAAAGGCAAGAGAAGAATAAGCCAAGAGACAGAGGGAGCGGCGTTGTCCTCTCCTGCAATACCCTATCGGCCTTGCCCAGTGCGAGCCGAGCTGCTGAAGAAGATGACGAAGAAATATGCTATACACCAGCAAGGGCAGGTCAAGCAGCAACATTATCTCTCACCGTCAACCCCAGGAAGGGTGGGCGCATCCTCCACCGCCTGCTGAAGAAGCATGCTATTATACTCCTCCTCAACATGAGAGCATGGGGGGCAAGAACATCCACTCGTACAGGGCCATATGTGTCCCATGCCGACAATGAAATGCTGCTAGTCCCACCTGGAATCAGCACGGGAAATAGCACTCCCAGCTCCTACCAAGCTAACTCCGCTCTGATGATGGAGCTCTATCAGAAAATACAAGAAGTGGAGACACTAAGAAAAAGATTGACTGAGATGGGCTTACTCCCAGTCACACTCGGGCAGGCAGGACCCTCATCCGAAGCCCTACAAGGTGACGCTAAATCATTTGAAGCCTCACTGCAACCAGCTATGCCACAGTCAACACAAGGCCATGACGGGAACACCCGCCCACGGCAGCTATACCACGCGGCCCCCGCGTACCCCTCAGCTCTCCAGGCACTTCAGGGGGCAACTTCCATGCCTCATGCAATGCCGCCTCTACAATCAGCTGGCTTGCGCCGGAATCTAGCGGCGACAGCCATAACAAACAAGCCAGTAATAGAACAAGCAACTGAGATAAAATCCGCTGAGGAAGAAGTCACCAAAGCAGAGTTATATATGATCCAACAAAAGATGATGAGTCTACTTCGGACTACATTCAACGTTGGAAGAATCTCAGTGCGAGATGCAAACATCCGCCAAGCTACAAGGACGCTGTCCAGCTATGCAAGCGCAATCTGAGGAAAGAGATCCTGCAAAGGGTAATTGGCCTCGAAGTCAAATCCTTCGACCAATTAGAAGATGTGGCAATTGAAATTGAAGCCTTTCTGGCCAAATATTGCCCGACTTTTACACCTCCAATTCAAGAGCACAAGCCAATTGAAGAACAGCCGGCACCAGAAGGAATAGAGGCAGCTGACTTCGTAACCTTCGAGCGTCAGTGGAGGAAAGCACAAGAGGCAACTAGCTCCTCCTCTACCAAGGTTGCTGAACAAAAACCCCCTTCACTAAGGGCAAGAATGAAAAGACCATACTCCTTTCCGCAAGATAAGACCCAGCGGCTGTTCGAGTGGGCCCTTGAGTACAAAAAGGTCATCCTCCCGGAGCTCAAGAGACCAAATGACATCGAAAGAAAAGATGACCCTCGATTTTGCCCCTACCATCGGAAGAGGGGACATCTCATCGAGGACTGCTATATGTTCAAAGACATCATGGAAGACTTAGTCCAAAGTGGTGAATTACAACTTGGAGAATATAGGGTGGATCCACCTGGCCCTCACCTGATGCCCATTTTCAAGATGACGGCTAACACAGTTTCCGTACATCAATCGGACGGTACACCTTCTAAGATGCATCCCAAGGTCCCTCCGTTGTGGCGAGAGGCCGAACAAATGCAATTGTTGCACCGTCTCCGGGACAACTGCTGAAGACCAAAACAGAAATAAACCCAAGAATAAAAGAAAAGATGCTGCTTTACCGCTCGATGTGCTGCCCTCTTTATTCAAGCCATCAGCTCAAGAATGGAGTCCACTCATATCAGGGCCAACTGCAAAATGATAAAGATGCAAGGAAGAATCTCCTTCCAAATGAAATGACCCGGCACAACGTAGCCGCTGCTCTACATGCTCCAGCACACAATAATGGAGGCTCAACTCTCTCCGAGCAAGGGGGGGCAAGAATGAAAATATGCTCAGCCGCAATCAAGCTCTGAGGTGCCGCTGGGCACAGCAAGACTCTATTCCCCGCTCGGGGGCTGCCAACAAAAGAGAAGAGGGTGGAGTCCAACGGCCGGATTTCCCTGCTATTGTCTGCCTACACAACTGCTCGTGAAGCGAACAAGCTACCCAATGGAAAGACGTGCTTTGAACAACTCGTCTTCAGCTATCCACCCTAGCTTGGGGGCATTAAAAGGAGAATGAACTCTCCGACTATCCACCCCAGCATGGGGGCATCCAAAGCTAAAAGAAGAGAGAACGGGATTATTCAAGGCACACCAACATCCCACCGTGAACTGGACAACCCGCTGCAGATGCTAACTGTTCGACAAGCTCGACTGCTAAAGATTTCGAGCTCCTCGCTTAGAGGAGCCATCTGCAGCATTTCATTCAATGTTAGAACATGATTCCTCCTTATCCTGCAAAATGCTTCTTATTAGTCCCACCGGGATTGACTCTCTACCCCCAGTGTGGAACCCACATCCATAACTAATACATCCTTGCCATCCTTCGGCATTCCACCGCAAACAGCTACACAAACACGCTAAGAGATACCAAACTTGTCCCACTGGGCTCATAAAACCTGTCCCTTGGCCTGTGGCACTCCACCCTCGCCAAGCTCTAGACGTTGCCCATCAGTCCCATTGGACCGGGCCCATAAAACCTGCCCTTGGCTTGTGGTATTTCGCCCTCGTGGAGCTCTCATCGCCCATCAGTTCCATTGGACTGGGCCCAATAAATCTTTTCCTTGGTCTAGTGGCATTCCGCCCTAACCAAGCTCTATCTACCTTGGTCTAGCGGCATTCCGCCCTGACCGAGCTCTATATGCCTTAGACTAGTGGCACTCCGCCCTAGCTAAGTCCCCACCTACCTTGGTCTAGTGGCATTCCGCCCTGATCGAGCTCTACCCACCTTGGTCTAGTGGTATTCCGTCCTGACCGAGCTCCATATGCCTTAGTCTAGTGGCACTCTGCCCTAGCTAAGTTTTACCTACCTTGGTCTAGTGGCATTCCGCCCTGGCCGAGCTCTACTTACCTTGGTCTAGTGGCATTCCGCCCTGACCGAGCTCTACCCCATCTTGGTCTAGTGGCATCCCGCCCTGACCGAGCTCTATCTGCCTTAGTCTAGTGGCACTCCGTCCTAGCTAAGTTCTATTTACCTTAGTCTAGTGACACTCCGTCCTAGCTAAGTTCCATCCGCCTTTGTCTAGTGGCACTTCGCCCTAGCTAAGTTCTACCTACCCTTGGTCCAGCGGCATTCCGCCCTGACCGGGCTCTATACCTACCCTTAGTCTAGTGGCACTCCGCCCTGGCTGAGCTCCACCTACCTTGGTCTAGTGGCATTCCGCCCAGATCGAGCTACCTTTACCTTGGTCTAGTGGCACTCCGCCCAGATCAAGCTACCTCCACCTTGGTCTAGTGGCACTCCGCCCTGATCGAGCTACCCCTTTCCTTGGCCTGAGGCATTCCGCCCTCGTCGAGCTCTTAGACTTTGCCCATCAAGCCCCACCGGCGCTATAACAACATAGTCAAATCCATATATAGTCCCACCGGACAACACGGCCCGCACTATGGGCTGGTCTATACCAGGAGTACTTTTGGAGGGTACCATTCTTAGCCCTCGTCAGTCGGCTAGGTTTTACCCGTGGCCTAGACCCCACGTCTTGGCTGAGTTGCTTGATTTCGACATTCTGTCGAGTCAATGGCCACTTATATATTTTGCCCTTGTTTCAGACCTCCCGTCTGAACAAGGTTTGTTGACTCCGATATCTCGTCGGGTTGACGTCTATATTCTGCCCTTGCCCCAGACACGCCGTCCGAGCAAGGTTTGTTGATTCCGATATCTCGTCGGGTCGACGTCTGTATTCTACCCTTGTCTTGAACCTACCGTCTGAGCAAGGTTTGTCAGCTCCGACATATTGTCAAGTTGGCATCTAGATTCTACCTTTGACACAGATCTCCCGTCTGGGTCAGATGCATGGGTTGTCTTCGACAGTCCGTCAAGGCAACATCAATTCTAGATTGCTTCCAAGTCCGATATCCTACCAGGATCTGCTATCCTATCTTCTGGCCTTTGACATCCAGTCGAAGCCAGCTATCCTTGTTGGTGAGCCCAATACCCTATCATGTATTCCAAGTATCTCATTTTTCGGCTCAGCCATCCCGGCCAAAGCCGCTATTACAATTCTTCAGCTATCTCCTCTTTCGGTTCAGCCATCTTGGCTAAAGCTGCTATCACGATTTGTCAGTTATCCCATCCTCCGGCTCAGCCATCCCGGCCAAAGTCGCTATTACAATTCTTCAGCTATCTCCTCTTTCGGTTTAGCTATTCTGGCCAAAGCTGTTGTCATAATTTTCGGCCATTCTATCTTTCGGCTTAGCCATTCCTGCCAAAGCTGCTATCATAATTTTTGGTCATTCTATCTTTCGGCTTAGCCATTCCGGCCGAAGCTGCTATCATAATTTCAGCTATTCTAGCTCCCGGCTCAGCCATTCCGACCGAAGCTACTCTCATGATTTTCAACTACTCTATCTATCGGCTTAGCCATTCTGGCCAAAGCTTCTATCATAATTTTCGACCATTCTATCTTTCGGCTTAGCCACTACGGCCAAAGCTACTATCATAATTTTCAGCTATTCTAGCTTTTGGGTTAGCCATTCCGGCCAGCTGCTATCATGATTGTCAAACTATTCTATCTATCGGCTTAGCCATTCCGGCCGAAGCTACTACCATAATTTTTGACCATTCTATCTTTCGGCTTAGCCATTCCGGCCAAAGCTGCTATTACAATTTCCAACTACTTCATCCATCGGCTTAACCATTTCAGGCCAAATCTTGCTATCAGAGCTCATCTACCTGTCCCATTGCGATAATCAATGCAATGCAACGGCCTAGACCTGTCGTCGAAGCCCGCTGCCCTTGATTATGACCATTCAGTCCCTCTCTCCTTAATTTCAACTCGCATTCCATCCTCCTCGATGTCAGCTTGGAAGCCCGCTTCCCCGCAGCATGTGACCACTATCCTATCTTTCGGCTTAGTCAATCCGGCCAAAACTGCTACCTCACACCTCAGCTATCTTATCTCTTGGCTTAGCCAAAGCCCGCTATCATGACTCTAAGCTATCTCGTCCTTTAGCTTAGTCATTTCGGCTGAAGATCGCTATCCCACGTTTCAGCTATCTTACATTCTGGCTTAGCCTCTTCGGCTAAGACCCGCAACCATATAATTCGGCTAAACTACCTCCTGGCTCTCACAAGCCAGATTCCTTACTGCTCTCTGGCTTTCGCAGCTTGCTATCTCTGCTACTTTTTGGCTCTCATGGCCTACTATATCTAGCTCTCGCAGCTCGCTATCTCTGGCTCTCATGGCCTGCTATATCTAGTTCTCGCAGATCGCTGTCTTGGCTCTTATAGCCTGCTGTCTCTAGCTCTCGTAGCCTGCTATTCCTGGCTTCTACAGCCTACTATCCTAGCTTTCATAGCCTGCTGTCTCTGGCTCTTATAGCCCGCTATTCCTGGCTTCTGCAGCCTACTATCCCGATTTTTGTAGCCTGCTGTCTCTGGCTCTCGTAACCTACTATTCCTGGCTTCTACAGCCTACTATCCTGGCTTTTATAGCCTGCTGTCTCTGGCTCTCGTAGCCTGCTATTCCTGGCTTCTATAGCCTACTATTCCTGGCTCTTGTAGCCTGCTGCCTCTGGCTCTTGTAGCCTGCTGCCTCTGGCTCTTGTAGCCTGCTATTCTTGGCTTCTACAGCCTACTATCTTGGCTTTTATAGCCTGCTGTCTCTGGCTCTCGTAGCCTGCTATTCCTGGCTTCTATAGCCTACTATCCTGGCTTTTGTAGCCTGCTGCCTCTGGCTCTTGTAGCCTGCTATTCTTGGCTTCTACAGCCTACTATCCTGGCTTTTATAGCATGCTGTCTCTGGCTCTCGTAGCCTACTATTCCTGGCTTCTGCAGCCTGCTATCCTGGCTCTTATAGCCTGCTGCCTCTGGCTCTCGTAGCCTGCTATTCTTGGCTTCTACAGCCTACTATCCTGGCTTTTATAGCCTGCTGTCTCTGGCTCTCGTAGCCTGCTATTCCTGGCTTCTGCAGCCTACTATCCTGGCTCTTATAGCCTGCTGCCTCTGGCTCTCGTAGCCTGCTATTCCTGGCTTCTACAGCCTGCTATCTTGGCTCTTATAGCCTGCTATCTCTGGCTCTCATTCCCTACTATCCCTGGCTTCTACGGCTTGCTATCTTGGCTCTTTTATTCCTGGCTTCTACGGCCTGCTGTCTTGGCTCTCACAGCTTGCTACCTCTGGCTCTTTTAACCTGCTACCCTGGCCCCCACGGCCTGCTATCATCACTTTTCGGTCCTTGTCACCATCGGCAAGACCATCTACCTTTTCGACCCCTGTCACCATCGACAAGATCGGTCGCTACCCTTTCCGGTCCTGGTCACCATCGGCAAGACCGTCTACCCTTCTAGTCCTTGTCACCATCGGCAAGACCGTCTACCCTTTCGACCCTTGTCACCATCGGTAAGATCGGTCGCTACCCTTTCCGGTTCTTGTCACCATCGGCAAGACCGTCTACCCTTTTCGACACTTGTCACCATCGGCAAGATCGGTCGCTACCCTTTCCGATCCTTGTCACCATCGGCAAGACCGTCTACCCTATTCGGTCCTTGTCACCATCGGCAAGACCGTCTACCTTTTCGACCCTTGTCACCATCGGCAAGATCGGTTGCTACCCTATTCGGTCCTTGTCACCATCGACAAGACCGTCTACCTTTTCGACCCTTGTCACCATCGGCAAGATCGGTTGCTACCCTTTCTGGTCCTTGTCACCATCGGCAAGACCGTCTACCCTTTCCGGTCCTTGTCACCTTCGGCGAGATCGGTCAACCTACTCCTGACCCTTGTCACCATCGGAGAGATCGGCCAACCTACTCATGGCCCTTGTCATCATCGGCAAGGTCGGCCAGCATCTCCTCAAGCACATTGTCTCATCACCCTTGTGGCTTAAGCCTACTTCGGCAATGACCATCATGTCCCACCGTGATGATTGCTACAACCCAATGACTTGGGCTCCCCTTGAAGCCTGCTTCCCTGCTATCGCTAGGTCTGCATATCCTATTCTCCCATTATCTCCTGGCTTTTATAGCCTGCCTGCCATGTTACCTTTCGGCTGTCATAGCCGCTTCCCTTGCCAACTGTTGACTTCTATAGTCCACCTTCTATATTCGGGTTAGACTCCCTGTCAAACCCGCTGCCCGTCCTTGGCCAAGGCACCCTGTTGAGGCCTACCACTCCACTTTAATCCAGGTCCATCATCTAGAATAAAAAGGCTCTCGTTGGCCAATACCAACCCTCTTCGTCCCGCCAGGACTTGCTGCATAATGCCCTTTTCCATTATTTTGTTATCGATTCTGCTGGCTTTTGAATAACTAACCTGCAGGTATTCGCATCAGGCGCTTGAACAAATAAATGGATATATAGTGACATATACATATATGCATGCATATAAAATAAAATAAAAAAAAGAAGAAGAAAGAAAAAGAGAAAAAAATTGATTGCTTTCAAATTTTGGGTGTTTGTTGGCCATGCTTGCATCTTGCTTATACTATAAGATAATACACCTCCTTCAATTTTCTAGGACCACATCTCTTTGCTAAATAAAGCTGCCTGATTCTAAGCATGTGTGCACCACAGCATACACTAAGGGATGAAAAGTCAGTATTGGCTGAGTGCATGCGTCTAGTGGAAAAGTCATAGCTATGTCGCTAATGCAACTCGTGAGATACACCCAAAGCAAAACTCCCACACTTTGCACCACAATGTGTTCAGCGGCCTCTTATCATAGGGATGCTAAAAGGTTCTTCCTAACACTATATGTGTGCTCAAACTTCTGCACCCACATAAGGGGTAATCGTGAAGAAATAGCTGTCTGCCCCCCATTCAAAAAAAAGCGGAAAAAAAATGATGGGATGAATCCTAGTAGCCGGGAATCCCCATTGAGACATATGAGGAGACTCGCACCGAACGGTGAAGTCCACAATAAAATCACTATAAAGGATGAATCCTAGTAGCCGGGAATCCCCATTGAGATACATGAGGAAACTCACGCCGAACGGTGATGTCCGTAATAAAATTGCTATAAAAGGACGAATCTTAGTAGCCGGGAATCCCCATTGAGACATATGAGGAGACTCGCGTCGAACGGTGAAGTCCGCAACAAAATCACTATAAATGATGAATCCTAGTAGCTGGGAATCCCCATTGAGATACATGAGGAGACTCGCGCCGAACGGTGACGTCCGTAACAAAATCACTATAAAGGATGAATCTTAGTAGCCGGGAATCCCCATTGAGACACATGAGGAGACTCGTGCCGAACGGTGAAGTCCGGAGCTAGAAATAAGCTAAGGGGGTTGCACGAAACTACCGAAAATCGAGAACCCCAGCTGTGTGTGTAGACGCTAGAGCAATGCTCTAATGTTATCTAGAACATCTTCGTATCCATACGTCAAAGATTCACTGCTCGCATACTTGCACTATCACACTATGGAGAAGTAGCCTCGGGTGTAGATCGTGGCTTACGCTGTGCACATATTCTATGTGATGTCCTCTCTGCGCATGCACATCTCCCTTAGTTGTGCCTTGTGAGCCGCACTCTGCCTATGAGTCACAGGCGCTGTCCTTGTCCTATCCCCGATATAGGGGAGCTATTCTATATATCTAGCTTATGCTTGCTGTTGAATGCCTGCATGCTCGCATGAACAAAAAGACACGCTTTCAAATGGGCTTCACCCGTAGGCCCCGCTCGCTCGTCCCTCATTCGCGCCACCTACGGGTGGGGGGCATTTGTTGACACATAAAAAAATGATAAAATAATAACAATATATACGTATATATATATAATGTCAACATATTTTTCCTACTAAATCATCTTATATTCCTTATCTTCTAGGGATAGAGGAAGCGGCGGAGAGGCTACAGGGGCCCATTAAGCCCACAAAGGCACCCAGACCATATTAAAGCTTAAAAGGACGTCAAAGCCCATACTGAAGAGAGGGCGCGGCGAGAGCACCAGGCAAGAGGAGCGCGCCGATGAGAAGATGGTTCGAGAGCCCATTATAAAAGCTGGGGTTCGACGAAGAAGAAACTCTCTCGACAAGCAGAGTTTGCGACGGGCCTGCTGAGCGAGCAAAAGAGAGAGACTTGCGAGAGAAGAAAAAAAAAAGAAAAGAGAGAAAGAGAGCCAGTCGGCAAATAGGAAGAAGAGAAGGGGGAGCCATCTACAGGCAGAGGTAGGGGGCGCCGTTTCTGCTACCGTCCGATGCCCCTCGGGGCTACAATCTCTCCCTCCCCCTGCTTCTTTTCTCTTCTATTTTGTACATTCCTCTGCCGCTATATTTCTGTAGGCGAGCTCTGTAATTCAATAGCCTCTCGAGGCTTCCTTCTGTCTGTATTCTGGCTATGCCTGATTTTATATGAATGAAAGATATATATCGATGCATCTGTTTATGATCAGAATTCTTTCTTTATATAGATGCATTGCTGTAACTAAATCCCTTGCATTAGCCTGTGATCTTTTTACGTTCCGTCTCAAGTTTTCTTCGTTCTAATCGTTTCTCTCGATTACTCCTGGACGGTTGCCTTATGGCTATTGACCCTTCGCAGAGACAATGGGATTTCCATCCCATCTGTCCATGACCCCGCGAAGGCGGCATTAAACCCCAGGGATGTGGAGTTCTACTCGATCGACTGAAATTGTCTGCTTGCTAAACTCCTCCGTGCTAAGTTGGATTTGCCACCCTCCGATATGAGATAGGAGCCCGAGACAGCCCATCTCGTGGCCTTCCTGTCTCTTAGATCACGAGGAAAAATAATTTGGCATGGCCTCACCCCTGTGATTGTGTCCCCCTTTTAACCGTGGGATGATTTTCTGCTCACCCCGAGGGGCTTAAGCCTTGCAACCTCCATAAAAAAAATCTTCCCAGTCACTCTCGGCACAACATTGTCTCGGCGTGGGTTCGACGCCGATTACCAGGCGCGCTGAGACCCCTCCCTTTCATTTCCATGCCGAATGCCTGCTTGCCGCCGAGTGCACGAGCGCGCCGAGTGCGTGAACTCCCATGGTTTGTTCGCCCGTCTTGCACTTCTCCATGCGTAATATGCATGCATGCGTTGTTATCCATTTGGCATGTCGTGGCCACGTGCTGCATTGCCTTTACGAGAAGCACATTTGTGTAGAATTAAATCCATTCAATGCATGGCCCCACTCACTATGTGCCTTCATGCAAATAGCCATTAGCCCATTTATTAGTCACACGCATACCTGTTCATGTTGTCTCCAATATACCACCTGCCACCATGCATATGCGTATGATAATATGTGAATACATTATGCATGAATAAAACAATCTCCCAGGTTGCATGGCCCCCACCTGCTGCATGCACATACCCGATTAATGATTGGCCACTTTGAATCCTGATTAACACACACATGAGGCATTAACTTTTAAGCCACCCATTGACCATACCCTTTTTCCACGGTTGGTGCATGTTGTGTATAAAGCAATCCACCCACTACATGTGTATATATAAAGGCACATACGCATATATGGCTCATATATATGTATATAGATAACTCATTTAAAAAGGCTGCATGCATCCATTACGTGAAGGCCCCTTTTGGCATACCCAGGCTTGAATGTGCACAGTAAAGGTGCGCACTAATCCATTTCTAAACGGCCCATTAATCATCATTAGCCTTTGATGCCCATGGTGGCCATGCATACAGGAATGTGTATATATACACATATGTAAATAAGAATAAATGCATGCGTTCCATTCCTTTGAATTAATATTGCTGAGCTTTCATGCTCGATTCTGTGGGAGTCAGAGGAGCTATATCAACGGGGTTTTACCCCTACATTTATGTCAATTCGGGTTTCGGGTTTCGGGTTTCCGATTTCCCTCTTTCACCCCGTCGAGTCACGGAGTTCTGCCACTGCATGTTCTCCGCTGGTCCCTTTAGGGGAATATTGATGAGTTGCCATGACGAGTGGACACTGTCTCGCTGAATTTTGATCCTCTTGGATCTCGGGCTACGCCCATCTTTATTTCAGCTTTCATCTCGGCACTCCGTGGATGGATGTCCCATACTCCCCTTTTGGCATAGTCCAAACTAAGGGGAGATGCTGTCGAAATTCATTCACGATCCTCGCTTTGTCGTATCGTGCGATGTTTTAGTTAAACCAATGAATTAACCCCCTACTGTGTGGCAGAGACCTGAGACAGTCTATCTCATGGCCCTTTGCCCACTGTAAAAGGGGGAACATAATCAGGTTTCCTGTTGATTGTCACATGGTTTCTTTAGACCTTCTATGGGTGGATTTCTCTTCCCCTTTCAGCTTGTCTAAACATCATCACGAGAGCCCATGAAGCCCTGATTAAACATAAGAGACCCCCTCAATAAAACCCCTCATAACATTTGAAGAAAACCAACAAAATGGCCACCGGCGCCGTCTCCCCCCGGCGCCATCTCCTCCCGACGCCACCTCCTCCCGGCGCCAAACCCATGCCGGGTGAAGGGTGCGCCGGGAAGCATGCGCGCCGGGAACCATGCCACGCCGTCTACCCCTTGGCCTCATGTCGCGCCGGGATCCCTTCGTGCCGGAACCTAGTCGTGCCGATTTGCTTTCGTGCCGGAATCCTACCCGCGTCGGTTTGCCACCGTGCCGGAAGCCTACCCGTGTCGGTTTACCTTCGCACCGGTTCTCATCCGTGCCGGTTCATCTTAGTGCCAACCATTGTTCGAACACTCAACTCCCCAGCAGCCTTAATAAGCCCTAAACTCAGTCTAAACTCGATGTCTCAACCTCATTTGCCTTCAGGCCCACTCTCATCACATCATGGGGAATCATGGTTCTTCATCCAAGTCTAAGGGAGCTAAATTAATGGGGTTTTACCCCCACATTATACCATTTGACCGTGATGTTTTTTCTTCTAACCCTGCTGGCCCTCGGAGTTCTGCCACTACATGTCCTCCATTGGCTTCTTAAGGGGATATCAATAAATACCATGATAATGGACAATGTCCCGCTGACTTCTGATCCTTTCTGGATCTTGGGCTACGCCCATCTTTCTTTTGGCTTCTATCTCGGCACTCCGTGGATAGATGTCCTATATTCCCACTTGGCATAGACCAAGATAAGGGGATATGCTGTCGGATTTACTCCGTGTATTAATATATCATATCTTGCGTCACGTGATCATCTGCATGCATCTTCTATCCTGCAAATGAATGAGCATACCTATCACATTGGTTTTGCCCCTGGGATCCTTCTACTTTAGCGATTAATCAAGGGTTGTCCTTCTTTAGAAGGACGTAATTAACGTCATAGCCTTTATGGTATGACGGACTTTCGGTCCCGACTTTAGACTTCACAATCGACTGACTGAGTCAGATCGAGCGCACAATAAAATTATCACTCCGGTGACTGGCACGCCTAATAAACCAACTAACAAAACAATAAACCAATAAATAAATTTAAAAAGAATAAATCCATTCCCACATCTATCAGATATGATCCTACCAAAAGAAAAGCACAATCTGTGCAAGAGATTGGTAGAGATGACTACTATTTGAGCAGGATGCTACACTAAGGTAGAGTCCCTCTCATAAGATTGGAGGGGGAGATTGTTAGAATCGGTCAAGTCTCATGAGAGGCCAATATAAAGATAGAGAGCAGGTGATTTCTAAATCATCTCTCCACCCCACACACACCGCAAGGTGGTGTGTGGTTACTACTTATTTCTTTACACTATAAAAGAGAGCATCGACCAAGGAGAAGAGCAGCCAACATTGGCCTTTACACACACCGGTGAGAGAGACAGAGAGAAGAGAGAGAAGAAGAGGAGGAAGAAGAAGGGAGAAGGGATGCGGCATCTCCGGGCTTCCTCGGGTATCTCTTTCCTCGAGGTTCTCATCTCAGATATCAACCCCAGAGTTTGTCATTAGGGTCTCAGGTGCGTGGTCTCCATACTTGTGTAGAGGTTGTAATTCTCAGTTTGTAGTCTGAGAGTAGAGTCGGTGTATTAATTTATTTGTGGATTGAATTTCTCCAATTGTTTTTCCCAGTTTGGAGATTTTTACATAAAATCTTGTACGTCGTCTTTGTTGTATTTTATTTCTGCAAAGCTATATTTTGTGCTTGTGTGGTTGCCGAGTTCATCCTCAGTCGTTCATGCGGACGGGAAAAGGCCATTTTTCCCAACACGCATGGCTATACAACATGTGAATTACTATGTTCATGGTGATTTCATCCGGGTGCTCCACCCCAAGGAAGACCCCATAAGCTTCATCCACCATGGCTATCCTACCACGGAAAGATATCAACTTGTTCCAACTACTGATGCTTATTGAATGACACAAGTTATTCATCTCCTCCAACAATTCCATGGCTTCCTTTGTCTTCCCTTCCTTGACGAGACCACAAGTGCTAGTCATGTAGATGGCTTCACTGCCTCTGATCCCCCTTCTGAGCATTTCCTTCAAGAAACCATACATAGGCACTCATGCCCTGAACAAAGTCACTAAAATGTTTGGTAAACACGTTGAGGCTACAAATCCAGGTTGCATCTATTAGTTTCTGAAGAGGTGAGATCTCGTGCTAAGTCGCAGGCCGTCAGATCTAGAGCAAAGTGGCTCCCAGACCAATCGTATGAAGCCACCTCATAACAGAATATTACAAAAGGGAAAGAAGCGATCAGGGGGCCTGGGATTGTTATCTCTGAGAAAACCCTCTGATGTTTAAGTGATGGGGGCATCTCTCGCACTTCACATTTTTCCACAGCTTCGATTGCTCGCCAGCATAGCTCCATTGTGTCCGTCATATTTTTCTGAGTCGAGTCATGTAATTTTCATACTTTATTTAAGTCATGTCATTATAATTTTCCCTTTATTTGAGTCATGTACCTAGGTTAGTGAGTTATTTTCCTAAGTTAGTTGTCATATGGTTGGTTTGATAGGCTAATGAGCCCAACTAATGGGCTAGGCCCAGGGGCGCCCCTCCCTTGGACTGCTTTGGTCATTTACTTATTTGTCAGGGCTATTTTGGTCTTAGGAAAAGTATGGAGTCTATAAATAGTCCCTCCCCTCTCTCATTTGTAACAACCTTTTATGATCAATTTAAATCAAGTGAGTTCTAGTGTCATATTGGAGTGGATTCTCCAAACCTCTCTCTCTCTCTCTATTGGGGTGGATTCCCCTTCTCTCTCTATCTCACTTCTCTCTCTCTCTCTCTTCAAGGAGGAGGGCGCCCCTTTCTCTCTCCTCTCCTCCCTCTCTCTCCTCCACATCATCAATTCTCTCTCTCTTCCCTCCCAACCACCTCCACCCTCCCACCTACCTCCATTAAATCCTCTACAACTTCCCACAAGCCATCATTACTTCCCCCTAGTCCCAAGAGACCCTCCACCAATCCACACCCCACCCTCCAACCCCCAACTACCCATTTCCCTTCCCCAAGCATCACTCCACCTTCCCAAGGCACCCCTTCCCATCCCCAAGACCACCATTGATCACCCCACATTAAGGGAAATTCAAACTCACCTTCCCTCCACCCACTTGTGCCCCCTCACCTTCCCCCTTCTCCCTCCAAGCCCAAATTCGCAACACCTCTCTCACCCACTGCAAACACCACCTTCCAGACCCCATTCTCCCCCATCCACACCTTGGAACACCCCCTCCTAGACCCCCTCACAGCCAGGGCTCTCCCCACACTCATCCACCCCCACTTCCCCTCCCATATACCCCATTTCCCCCCATCATCTTCAACCTACAGTTTTCAGTTCGTAGGCAGTAGAGGAGTGCCCAGTTGCAGAGGCTGCCACATCTTCACCTGAAAGCTTCAGAGGGCATACCATATATCATTGGAAGCGTCTCCCAGTCATCTTTCCAACGGTGATGGTCCCGCTGACTTCCAAGATCGGAGCTGCTCGGATGAGGCGATCTACTACGACTGCGTAAGACTGCTCTGGCAGAAGACCAGAACCAGAGTGGAAGATCAACAGAGGCCATCCTACTAGGAATCTGAGCAAGAGTTTTTCATCAAAAGTCTTCTATTCTGAGTCTTCTTCCATCTCCAAAAAGCAGAGCTCAATTTTGCATCCGGAACCAGGAGTTATCAATTTTCTCCCCCGGGTGCGCGATTCTGCTTCCCCACAGTCTACACCGACCTCTCATCAGAGTTCAGAGCCCACTGGTCTTTTCTGACAACGTTTGGCTTCCCCGCCAATTTTGCTTCAAAGAGGACTCATCAACGGTTCCAACGGCTCTAGTGGCACCTGATTCTGAGTTCTGGAGCGGTCGTGGCATTCTCTTCTTCCTGCTGTTGGAAACCTGAAGCAGCCAGTTCCGAGAAGCTACCACCCTGTTCGGGCCTCCATCCAGACCAGCGTTGGCGCCAGAAGAAATCGGAAAAATTCAGACGTTTTTCTGTTCCAGTTATGAAAAATTCCCCACTGGTCCCGTCATCAGAAAAAATCAGGAGAGGTCACAGAGGTGCCATCTTCAACTATTGGTCCCTGATTCTAGAACGTGGACAGATTCGGCATCTGCTTCCTTTCATCACTTCTAGCTCGAATTCCCCTCCCCGCTTGGCCGGCTGAAGGCCCCTCCCTGTGTGGAGGTAGTGTTTGGATGTAATCATTATCTTCCTTTCCCCACGATTCCCCCCCCCCCTTGCATGGGGTGTAGTTTTGTAAACGTTTGAGTAGGTTGAAGCTTCATCGGCGCGACGTTCGGGTGCATACCCACGCCTCCCCGCTCGCCATCGTCTCCGGCCGGGATCGGCGTCTTCACGCTGATCAGGTAGGCTTCTGGACCCCTCCCTTTGTTGGTAGATGTTGCTTAATTAGTATTGCTTCTTAACTCCGTCGGACGGTGAGTGAGCGCCCGTTCCAAACTTGCTTATGTTTGAGTGGTCGCCGCGGGTGAGTTGTGAGAGTGACCCTTCAACCCATGCCTTCGGCGTGCTGACCGCCCGTGAATTTGGGCAACCCTGGCCCCTAGGGGTCCTCCCCGAGTCAGTCATATCCTTGGAAACCACCGGTTCAACCTCGGACCCTCACCCCATTGCCGGTCCACCTACGGACCCGAGTGTGCCAAACGCGAGTGAGTCCGCTTGTGTGACATTGCCTAGTCGTTACATTTGCTTGCCACTTAGGTCCCAGTTCGTGTTACATCAATTGGTATCAGAGCAAGTTCTAGACTTGTCTCTACTAAGTCTTGTCCTAGGGCCATTGCATGCATCACCCTTGTCCACTATCATGACTACCTCATACTTGGCATATTCGCCACTCTTAGGCCCATTAGAAGCCTTTGTGTTTGATGGATCCCGCCCTAGCATATATCTAGAATGGGAGAAGTCCATAGACCAACACTTTGGGAGGTTTACCCTGTCAGGGCTTGTCCAAGTCAACTATGCCAAGAGTTTGCTCTGGCGCCAAGCTAGGAAAGAATGGGAGAACATTGTAGGTTTGAGAGAAGCCAAAGGGGAAGCACCCATTGAATCTTGGGATGAAATGAGGGCCGATCTTAGAAAGATCTACGCACCCCAACCCAAACCTCTTCAACCAACCGATCTTTCACCCCCGACCCCAACTCCAACCCAAGAACTTCCCCGACCAAGCCCAACCCAAGTCCACCCATGTTCACCACCCCGAGAGTACCATGCACTGACCATTATCACTCCACCCACCATAGACTATCCTACCCCATTATCCTTGGAAGTTGTGGCCCACACACATACCCAAGTGGAGATGGATGCCAATCCGGATCCACCTCCCACCATAGAGAACATCCTAGACCCCCCACTTCCACCCACCTCTCCTAGTCCGGGTCCTCATGAGCCGCACACTCTCGCCATGAATGAGTCCATACTCCAATGGCTCAAGCGGGGCCCCACCGTTCCTAGCTCACCACCCTACCTTTCACCCTTGGGATATCAAGCCCACATTGTGCCCACCCGGTCTTCCCATGTCACACTTCAAACCTCCTATCTTGTGGAAGACTTAGGGGACTTAGGGGACTGCTTACAATGGCAAGTCTACCTGACCAATATGCTAGCCATAGGACCATTGGAGTCTAGCACCATCTTCCTAGCATACCCCACCACCGGTTCCATCACCTCTATCTACACTAGTGGCCATTATACGAGTGAAATCCTCCTCTTTCTCCTCAAGGATGAGAAACCCATCTTGGCCCACTCCCCACCCATTGAGGTTCCAATTGATTTGATTGGCCAACCCACTAGAGACCTTGGCCCAATTACCTTGGAGGATGATGACTCACCATTTGGGAACCTTGAAGACATAGAGTTCCTCTCTCTAGGTGGCCCCTTCCATGATCCCTTTGACCCCTTCCTTTGGAGCTCGAGTACCCATGTGACCCACCCACATCACCCACCACCCACCCTTTCCTACCCACACCCACCATGTTGGACCAAGCCCACCTCAACAATGACCCAGGTTACACCATAGGAACCATGACCCTAGACAACACCCGCCTAGAGATTGAGGAAGTGCCCCACCCTATATCCACCTTCCTAGATCCCTTCGACCCTTTCACATGGAAGTTCAAAGGCTGTCCCACACCTATACACAAGGAAGTCACCTTTGGGATAAGTGTGCATGTGTCTAGGCTTACCACACCACTTGGCATGAACACTATGTTGGGTCCATTCATTCGTGTCACCCACATGCCAAGTAGGAAGCATGAGTGGTCCATATTCGGATGTAATGGTCCACCTTCATTCATCATGGGTTTTAAGCATAGTAGGAACATTCACGGATGTCCGGGACCCCCGGCATTTGCTATACCCATGCGCGATAGATTCCCCTACGGATGCCCCGGTCCTCCAACCATTGTTATGAAGTCCATGCATGATAGGGCCACTTGTGGCTGCCCCGGTCCACCCAAGTTCATCAAGGTCCACATGGCATCAAAGCATGATAGGTTAATTTATGGTTGTCCTGGTCCACCTTTATCCACACACATTTCCACACACCCACCACCCCGTAGTGCATGGCATGTGTATCCAAGCAAGCATTTTGCAACGAACGGTGAGGTTCATATTGAGCGGGCAATAGCTCGTAAGTGCCACTTGGGATTCCAAGTAGGCAACTTGGTAATGGTGACATTGGAGTGGCTCTACCCTAGGGCTATCTCCAAACCGAGGGCACGAGGACTTGGACCTTCCATGTTCCGAGTGACTTTGGCACCCTGGCTTACGGGTTGGATCTACCGATGGGATTTTGGGATATACCCTACTTTTCACGTGGCGGATCTAGCACTCTTTAACGGCACCGCGGTGGATCCCAGTGAGAACCTTGAGCCTACCCCCACCTTTGTGAGTGACACCCTCGGAGAACCTCCACATATCAGCTTGAGAGTCCGACGTGTGCACACGGAGGTAATACTAGGCAAGCAGGGTACCATCGCCAGCAAGAGGGTGTGCCCGAGCCACCTTGAGAAGATGAAGAGTCGTCCCCCGGCTAAGGATGCGAGGTTGAGTTTGGAGGATGTGGCTCACCCAGAGCTGCATTGGAGGACCTCTCCCCTGGCGGACCCATACTCGACGGAGTCGAGTTCTTCGCACCCCGGGGGTATGATGGGGGCATCTCTCGCCCTTCACATTTTTCCACAGCTTCGATTGCTCGCCAGCATAGCTCCATTGTGTCCGTCATATTTTTCTGAGTCGAGTCATGTAATTTTCATACTTTATTTAAGTCATGTCATTGTAATTTTCCCTTTATTTGAGTCATGTACCTAGGTTAGTGAGTCAATTTCCTAAGTTAGTTGTCATATGGTTGGTTTGATAGGCTAATGGGCCCAACTAATGGGCTAGGCCCAGGGGCGCCCCTCCCTTGGACTGCTTTGGTCATTTACTTGTTTGTCAGGGCTATTTTGGTCTTAGGAAAAGTATGGAGTCTATAAATAGTCCCTCCCCTCTCTCATTTGTAACAACCTTTTATGATCAATTTAAATCAAGTGAGTTCTAGTGTCATATTGGAGTGGATTCTCCAAACCTCTCTCTCTCTCTCTCTATTGGGGTGGATTCCCCTTCTCTCTCTATCTCACTTCTCTCTCTTCTCTCTCTCTCTTCAAGGAGGAGGGCGCCCCTTTCTCTCTCCTCTCCTCCTCTCTCTCCTCCACATCATCAATTCTCTCTCTCTTCCCCTCCCAACCACCTCCACCCTCCCACCTACCTCCATTAAATCCTCTACAACTTCCCACAAGCCATCATTACTTCCCCCTAGTCCCAAGAGACCCTCCACCAATCCACACCCCACCCTCCAACCCCCAACTACCCATTTCCCTTCCCCAAGCATCACTCCACCTTCCCAAGGCACCCCTTCCCATCCCCAAGACCACCATTGATCACCCCACATTAAGGGAAATTCAAACTCACCTTCCCTCCACCCACTTGTGCCCCCTCACCTTCCCCCTTCTCCCTCCAAGCCCAAATTCGCAGCACCTCTCTCACCCACTGCAAACACCACCTTCCAGACCCCATTCTCCCCCATCCACACCTTGGAACACCCCCTCCTAGACCCCCCTCACAGCCAGGGCTCTCCCCACACTCATCCACCCCCACTTCCCCTCCCATATACCCCATTTCCCCCCATCATCTTCAACCTACAGTTTTCAGTTTGCAGGCAGCAGAGGAGTGCCCAGTTGCAGAGGCTGCCACGTCTTCACCTGGAAGCTTCAGAGGGAATACCATATATCGTTGGAAGCGTCTCCCAGTCAGCTTTCCAACGGTGATGGTCCCGCCGACTTCCAAGATCGGAGCTGCTCGGACGAGGTGATCTACTACGACTGCGCAAGACTACTCTGGCAGAAGACCAGAACCAGAGTGGAAGATCTACATTGGCCATCCTACTGGGAATCTGAGCAAGAGTTCTTCATAAAAAGTCTTCTATTCTGAGTCTTCTTCCATCTCCAAAAAGCAGAGCTCAATTTGGCATCCGAAACCAGGAGTTATCAATTTTCTCCCCCGGGTGCGCGGTTCTGCTTCCCCACAGTCTGCACCGACCTCTCATCAGAGTTCAGAGCCCACTGGTCTTCTCAGACAACTTTTGCCTTCCTCACCAGTTTTGCTTCGAAGAGGACTCGTCAACGGTTCCAACGGCTCCTGCGGTACCTGATTCTGAGTTCGGGAGCGATCGTGGCATCCTCTTCTTCCTACTGTTGGAAACCTGAAGCAGCCAGTTCTGAGAAGCTACCACCCTGTTTGGGCCTCCATCCAGACCAGCGTTGGAGCCAGAAGAAATCGGCAAAATTCAGACGTTTTCCCGTTCCAGTTACGAAGAATTCCCCACTAGTCCCGTCATCAGCAAAAATCAGGAGAGGTCACAGAGGTGCCGTCTTCAACTGTTGGTCCCTGATTCCAGAACGTGGACAGATTCGGCATCTGCTTCCTTTCATCACTTCCAGCTCGAATTCCCCTCCCCGCTTGGCCGGCTGAAGGCCCCTCCATGTGTGGAGATATTGTTTGGATGTAATCATTGTCTTCCCTTCCTCACGATTCCCCCCCCTTGCATGGGGTGTAGTTTTGTAAACGTTTGAGTAGGTTGAAGCTTCATCGGCGCGGCGTTCGGGTGCATACCCACGCCTCCCCGCTCGCCATCGTCTCCGGCCGGGATCGGCGTCTTCGCGCTGATCAGGTGAGCTTCTGGACCCCTCCCTTTGTTGGTAGATCTTGCTTAATTAGTATTGCTTCTTAACTCCGTCGGACGGTGAGTGAGCGCTCGTTCCAAACTTGCTTATGTTTGAGTGGTCGCCGCGGGTGAGTTGTGAGAGTGACCCTTCAACCCATGCCTTCGGCGTGCTGACCGCTCGTGAATTTGGGCAACCCTGGCCCCTAGGGGTCCTCCCCGAGTGAGTCATATCCTTGGAAACCACCGGTTCAACCTCAGACCCTCACCCCATTGCCGGTCCACCTACGGACCCGAGTGTGCCAAACGCGAGTGAGTCCGCTTGTGTGACATTGCCTAGTCGTTGCATTTGCTTGCCACTTAGGTCCCAGTTCGTGTCACATCATTAAGTCAGCAAAGGCAAGAGCGGGGTGTGAAGGGAGGCAAAGGAGGTGCAGGGCACGAGACTACTCTTCACCAGTTGAGGGGGCTAGGATTGGCTTACCTTTCCAGAGGGGATCCCTGGGGCTAAATAATTGTAGGCTCCCTCTTCAGAGTAGTGGGAATCTTGAGAGTCTGGGGGCGTTACGTCCACGGCATGAACTCTTACCGTTCTGGGACTCTTGCTCTCCCCTTATCCTCATGGCTTTCCCACTCTCAGAAGGTAGCATAGAGTTCGCTTATAGTTATTAGGGATAAGTGCCCGACCGTGAGGAATCCGCTCTACCTCATCGGGGAGTCCCAGTGATGGGCTAATCCATGGGGGATAAGGGATATTCCCCTTCTAAGCATGAGCTCTAAGCATGACGTCCCGACCTTGGGCATCCCTGACGGAGCATCTCATCTGCCTTTTACTGGCTCGGTCAATGGCGTGCCTAGGTTCCTCTAGAGTATCGAGGAGGCTTTTACATGGGCGACCGTGCCAAGGCTTGTTGGGCCTTGTTTGGGCCCTTTACCCTTAAATTTATAGCAAGTGGGCCTGAAATATGGAGTTGGGCTATCACTTACTGGGCCGCGCAGGCCTTCATGGGCCTTTGGGCTGTTAAACATTCGGTAGCAAATCTTCTCTTCTCTAGGGTCTCACTCCCGGTCTTCAAGTCCTTTGATGTCCTAGGCGACCTGGCCGACCATTTTGACAGTTTCGATGCCCTGATGACTTTACATGGGGCGTCAGACCCAATCAAGTTCTGAGCCTTTGCCACTACTCTGTAGCAAGGAGCTTGAGCCTGGTTTCGAGCTCTTGCCACCAGAAGCATCATCAGCTTTCGGTAGTTCGTGTAACGACCCGAGAATCCGATTACCGGGAAGGCCCGATAACCCGAGACTCGCACTGCCACCCACGAGTCCGAAGACTCAGAAGGGTTAGAAGGATGGTGTGGAAACTACACAAGTATCACAAATAATTACAGAAATTAAACAGTTATAATATTAAGTAGGAAATAAATTAACTTTTTACATGGTCCACAAAATAAGAACAGTAGTCCACAACTAGTACATAGACAAGAAAGAAAAGTACAGCTACACGGGGCATATCCCGGCTCTGACCCCTGGCACTACCTCTGGGCACCTGCACCACGCTGCACTCCTGACGCGCTCCCCGAAGGTGGCGCCTCACCTGAAACACGGTGAAAACACGTAGGGAATGAGTCTCGGAATAAGACTCAGTAGGGATCACTCGAACCCTACCTCGTAAAACGAGAAACCACTACACTAGCGGTAGGAAAGTACCTCAGAAAGGAAAGCCATGTACTCTACAGAATCAGGCCCTACAGCACGTAAACCGACACACGTGCCACGGTACGAGACCGAAACTCAACGGTCGAATCGCAAAACCCGAAGGTCGGAAACACACGACTGACAGTCTGTCACTCCGTGCTCGACAGGAGTACCACCCACTAGAAGCACAGCCGGTAGCGTCCCCTGACGTCTTACACCGCGCCGCAGGTGAACCGCCTGACGTGGTAGGTCCTACCCGAGGCGCAGACACCGCACAAGTAACCACAAACGAGTAACTAGCTGGGGTCATGCCCGTCGACGTGGGTCCAACCGCCCCCAACCACGTGTGCACACACAGACCTTACGTCACTAGGTCTGGTCCTCTGACCGATTTTCCCCCGTTGCCGGACTCTAGCTACGGACGAGGGGCCTACGGTAACCAGTCCACAAACCGTCTCAAGGTGAGTGCCCGTACACCACTCCCAGGTGAGACCAGCACCTCGTACTGGTGGGCTACGACTAGTGGAGGGTCACTGAAGGAGTAGACTCTCAAGACCACGGAAAACGACATCCGAACCTGAAGAAGTACGGGGGCCGTCCCACGTACCATCACCATCGCACGGTGACCACTGTCGGAGAAGAAACGGACGCACCGCCCACGGCCAAACGCATGACCAAGGCAAACGGAACTCCGGACACCCAAAGACACGGTCCCGGAACTCCACGGGGTGTCCAGGACACACACACGGCCCAAGAGGAACACCCGACGACAGGACAGATCGCGCTAGGGACCCCTAGCGTGACAAGGAAAAACGCGCTAGGACCCCCTAGCGCGACAGGGCAGGTCGCGCTAGGGCCTCCTAGCGCGACAAGGCAGGTCGCGCTAGGGACCCCTAGCGTGACAAGGCAGATCGCGCTAGGGACCCCTAGCGCGACCAGAACCGCCTTCTGTTCATCTTCTCCGATGAACGCGCCCCATCGGGACAGCGCGACCATCAAGAACGCGCTACTGGAGTATAGCGCGTTCTCAGTCCGCGCCCGAAAAATGGCGGAAACGCCTAAAAACTCCAACCACGCCCCCATACCTCCACCAGAGAGGGGGAAATCAAGGGGAATGACCCCTAAGGACCCCTAGCATGCTTCTAAGCCACCAAAACATGAAATAGCGGGCTAAAACCATAGATCGGGCGAGCTCTCCCCAAATCATGGAAAACCCCAAACCAGCTCAAACAAGCCTCTCTCGGCCTCCCCGCGGCCTACAAATCACAGAAACGAATGGCAAGAGGCTAAGGAACGTCACCCTACCTCAATGGAGCGAATGCTCCGCCGGATCGTCCACAAACCACGAAGAACGCTTTTAGAAACCTCGCCTCCCCACGCTTCCCACGCTTGCCGCACGCCCACGAGCTCGCCTCGCCGCCACCCATGCGTCCGCGCCGTCGCCCTACCGCCGTCCACAGCCGGGGAGGGGCTCACCGCGTCCGAATGGGAGAGAGAGGGAGAGAGGAGGGCGGCCACGGTTGGGGAAGGAAGGAGGAAGAAGAAGAAGAAAGAGAAAGAGGAAAAGGAAAAGAAAAGAAATAGGAATATATAGAAAATCTGATTTTTTGAAAAAATACCAAAAAATAGAAAAATACATTTCCGGAATCCTCGGAACGCACCGATCGCAACGGTACCACTCGTGCCCGGGTGAACCGCCCGGTTCGCCCGCAGCGAGCTTCCGAAGAAAGAGCCGAAACACACACCGGGAATCGGAAAACACTCGCGGAAAAGCCGCGGAACGCCTCCGGGCCTCCGAAATGACTCTGGATCGCGCCGATCCGAACACGAAAGATGTCCGAAATGAAATTTTGGACACAGCAGAGCCGGACGCTCCGAAAACCAGATCCGGGACCCACGAAGAAGGATCCGAAAGGTCCGGAATATTACACCTTCTCCTAAATCGTTGTGAGAAATAAAAATAGGTGGATGAAGGGGATAGGAGCATGTAAACTGTGTGATCGCCACCAAGGTACGGTGTGTCAATCACGTTCGGCACCTTGGTGGCGATCACATAGTTTACATGCTCATGTTCCCTTCATCCACCTATTTTTATTTCTCACAACGATTTAGTAGAAGGGATAGGAAGGACTTTGGAGTCCGGGTAGAGTATTGAAGAGAAAGTAAAAACATATCAACACTGAGGAGCCCACCGCCGTCGTCCAAGCCGCATGGCCAGGCCCACCGAGTGGAAGAACGGAAAACAGATTCCACCCTTCCTTACGATCCTTCCTACCAGAAAGTAGGAAGATGTTCCAGCAACGAGGAGCATCTCACCGAGCACCTGCGAGGAGCAAACAACGGTTATACACCGCAAAGACGAGCAAGGGGAAATAGCCAATGTTTAGAAAGCAACGCTACCCTAACACTTCTCATCCCGTCAAGGACGGAACTTATCCGGCTCAAGAAGCAGGATTCCCCTGCCAGCATATAAATGGTTAACCTTCTCCAAGGCCTCCCGTCAGCCGTCCAGGTACCCGAACCTGTACTGCTCAGGAGCCGAGACACCCTCTCCAGGCGCAGGCCACGGCCGCCACGGTACCGGCGCTAGATTCCCCCGGAGGACCAAAGGTTGGCGACGAGCCTGCGGAGATTCATCATCCGACGAGGTACCAGACTCTCCCGAGGACATTCTCTAAGAAGGCTACCTACAACAGTTCGTTGGCGCAGAGATGATCGCTGGAACGCTGCGAAAGCCACCATTTATAGGGGAAGCAGAGCCCCCAGAAGCATGAGGACTCCTACCGCCTCAATTAAATCCATGGAAATCAAAGCGACGGATCTCGAAAGTCGCGCTCCTTCAGAAGCCCTCATCAAGGACGCCGTTTCGTATCCCCAAAGGATCTTGCGACGGTTAAGGAAGAAGGAAATACATGGGAGAAATCTCAAGATTTGTAGATAAAAGGAAGGTTTTCATTTCCAAAACGGAGAAATTACAAAAAAGGAGGCTACAGCCTCGGAAAGCGCAGAAAAAAGAAAGGAAAAAATAGCTAGGGGCATCCTCTCAAGAACCTGCCCCGGTTACATCATCACGTGCCCTGGACTCTGCAGGCGCACGCACATCAGCAGCACTAGGAGGAAGTGGCTCATCGCTCAAGTCCACCACAGCAACCTCCGCGGGTGCTCGCTCACCCGCACTCGACATCGGCTGCTCGGTGCCCGCCTCTACGGGGTCATGCCCCTCTTCCTTGTCATCGACCTCCGAGCCGTACGGATTTGAAGGAGGAGGGAGGACCGGGGCCTCAAGGTCGAAGTGCTCCGCTGTGGCCTTCACGGCAGCACTCCAGCCATCCCCCCTCTTCCTCGTCATCGACCTCCGAGCCGTACGGATTTGAAGGAGGAGGGAGGACCGGGGCCTCAAGGTCGAAGTGCTCCGCTGTGGCCTTCACGGCAGCACTCCAGCTATCCCGAAAGCCGTGGTCACGTGCCGGCCCGTAGTACTCCAAGGCTGCGTCCGTCAGCTCAGCCCGGTAAGCCGAGGAAGAGCGAAAGGCCTCCACAGTCTCCTCGCCAGCCGAGGACAGGGACATGCGCAGCCTGGCGAGCTCCGCCTTGATCTCCTGGCCACGGGCCTTCATGGCCCGGGCCTCCGCCTTCAGCTTGGCCGCGCGCTCGCCGGCTGCATCAGCCTGCGCCCGGAAAGAGTCCCGGTCGCGCTCCATGCCTGCCATGGCCAACTCCAACTGAGACAACTGCTCCTGAAGTCCGGCGTTCACAGCCTCGGACTCCTACCAACACCCTTCGGCCCCCGCCTGAAGGGCTCGACTGGCCTCCAGCTCACGCACAGTGTCCAGGAAGCGGTGCCTCCACAGCCCGAAGGCGCTAACGCCCAGGCACACGCTCCTCGCGGCGACGGCCGTCAACTCGTCGACGATACTAGGACCCAGCTCCCCAACGTGCTCATGCCAGCGAGCACTCCGCATCAGGTCGACAATACCCGGGACACCATGCACCCCTGTCGGTGAGTCCTCAGGCTGCGAGGACTGACCGAGCGGAGGAATCCTCTGCGGAGAGAGAGGATCAACTTCAGTAGCAATTGAGGCCTTGCCCCTTTCACGCCCCTGTCGACCGGAGGAGGGTGTCGGAGTAGCAGCTGCCGGCGCTATCGGCAACTACAACAGGAGAACACTGGGTTGAGATGCCCCAGACGAGGGTGGGACCCGGCTCCTGGCCGGAGTCGAATCCCCCCCTCTTCCTCGACCGGCGGTGGCTGTCCATCTCTGCCAACTCATCCTCAGTCGGACAAGCCCGACCACCACCAGCCATGGCTGATTCCTCACCGGGCGCGCTAGGAGTGGCTTCAGGGGAACTTCACCAAAGACTGGGCCCTCTGCTGGCCACCGACGCCTCAGGCGAGCGCACCAAAGGAATGCCGACGGGGGCCGAGTACTGCAACCTCCTCGGGGCAAACGCAACCTGGGCTGGGGGGGTGGCGACCGACACCTGCCCGACTCCCGGAGTGACGTGATCCACGGGGGGAGGAGCAAGCCGCGGTAGCCAGACGATCTCAGGGGTCCACCCCTGCGCTTCAACCGCCCCTGAAAGCAAAGACGAGGTTAGTCAAGCATCGGTCACTACCGCCACAACCCTACGGGGAGACAAGGCCAGTACCCTGCGGCAACGGAGGACACAACCCCAGCTCTCGTAGCAGCGCCGGGGTCAAGACATGGTCTGCATCGACGAGAGGATACCAGGAACCGCCTTCAGATCCCGGTGACCCTCGGCATTCAGAGGAGGCTTCGAATCGTGCCAAGGGCGAGGACAGCCACCCCGCATCCAGCCATCAGAGGCAATTCCCCAATCCTTCGACCTGATCAAGTATACATACCGCTCCGCCCACCCCTTGCGGTTGGACGCGGTACGGGAGACAAAAATAAACTGGTCGTTGGCACGGGCCTTGAAGTAGGCGAAATAGGTGTCGGACGGGTAACTCTGGAGGAGAAAGAATTGCCGGAACAAGTCGGCACTCGGCGCCACCGATGCTCTACGGCATGCATAGACGAACCCGCAGAGGATACTGTACGAATTGGGGGTTATGCCCCCAGGGTTCCGCCCGTAATGGTGAAGGACGACCGCGATAAAGGGGTGGATCGAAATACGAAGACCCGCCTGAAAGGAGGCCACCGGGATCATGATCCCGCCAGTAGGGTAACTCATTATGTCGTCTCCCACAGCGGGGAAGACAATGTCGTACTCGGGGAGGATCTGGAAGGTCTCCCACAAACTATGGAATACCCTATAGGCCACCAAAGGATGGGAATCAGGCTGACTAGTGCCCGCACTCGAGGTGCTCGGCATACTGCCTCGGCCTTGAGGCCTATCCTCCGAAGAGGAAGACTCGACAGTGAGAGCTCTCCTACGCGGGCGCATCGCTACCAAAGAAAAGAAAAATAGAGAAAGAAGGATCCTCACTAGGCAAAGGGGAGGAAGACGCTTATGACGGAGTGCGACGACCAGCGAGACGTGGGTATGGTTTGCGAGAGCCCCCTCAACGCTTCTTATAAATCGCCCACTACGATTCGACGGTTGCACCCCCTGAGAGTCAGGTGAAGGGACGTCGACCGCTATGGCGGTACGGCTACCAAGGCCAGACGACCGTTCTGAGCCCACATCCCCAAAACAGGACAAGACCCGGAGTCGTCATTGCTAGCGTGACTTCTGCCACCTCCAGAGACGCCTTGCGCGCCAAGCAGGTCCTCGAACCCACCAACTCCCCGTCATACGAGGAGATCATCTTTGGATCACGCCCTCCAAAAGAACCCTCTCTTGGGCTACTCTCAGTCCCTTGCGAGTGCTCGGCGACTAAGAGTAGGGGGAAAAGTGAGGAGGGTAAATCTGGTTTGACCCAGAAACGGCCCACGCATGCGCGGCCCAATAAAGTTTGGACGTGCTGAGCCCAGACAAGGGATGAGCATGCATGCTTGGCCCAGTAAGAAGGAGACCAGCCCAACGGAGCATCAGATTTCGTGACGCACGATGAGGCCGGCCCAAGTGCAGTTCTCGCCGGAGGACACTCCGACGACCGACCGTTGCCCCCACGACGTCAGCCTTGACCCCATAACGGGCGAGCACGCACCATGAGTGCCGTAAGACTCGTCCATGGACCGGCCGACGCCAGGGCTATCGCCCTCCAACGGGAAACTCCCGCCAACATAGCGGGGAACGTTACTGCAACTAGATGGACCCTTCCCTATCAAGGGATGAGGCCCTCGCTCCAAGACAACCCATATAAAAAGGACATGGACAGAAGAGAAGAGTATGGTAGATTCTTCTACTAAACCCCACGCTACTACGCAAGAGGAGACTTCTGCCCCAGAGCTTCCTACTGAGAAGAGAGCAACCCGACTGGCAACTACGACAAGAGGGCCATCTGCTACGTCCAGAGAGCTTCTTCCTCCTGTGCGGCCTTACCGCCCAGCGAGCACTCTCCGAAAGCTCACTGGGAACGGCGAGCACGCGTACAGAGGATCTACACGTCTCTTGGATCGACGACCACGGCATTTACCTCTCTCTTGCCTAGCTCTTCCCTATTGCTCATTAATCCCTTGCTGACTTAAGCATTGGAGGGTTGTCCCCTGGGGTAACACCCGGGACTCCTTCTGGCGCCCTTCTGGTTTCTTGGTGTGTGTAGGCATCCACAGGCACGAGACGACTTTCCCAACAAATAAATAGAGAAGGTGGTACGTGACCTAGGAACCATTTTCCTGCCGCCACAATAACTTATCTCCTATTTTTTTAAGATGAAGTCTAATCTTTTGATAACATCTCCCAAAATAAAAATAACTTTTACTCTTTCTTTTTTTTTATAAAACAACATACAACGCTCTAACATGGCTCACACGACTCACCTCTAAGTAGGTCTAGCAATTATCTGTTTAAAATTCAAACCGAATTCGAATTCGTATTAATCCGATAATTATAAGAATAAAGTATCCGATGGATAATTCGATTACTAATCGGATAATTCGATTATTAATTGGATACGAATTCAGATATCATACTATCGGCTCCGTATCCGATCTGTTTACAGGTCTAGTCAAAAGCAACTGGTGAATATTTTTCTATTGCATGTCGGGGTATGCTCCTCTTTGCTTGTCAAATTGTAGAGTTAGTTCTTAAGTAACGATGAATCATGTTTTAATGTCAAAATCTTTGTTATTTAACATAAAAAATTTTACAAAATAAACCCATACGTTAAGCGCGTTTCTTTTACTAGAATTTCTTTCAAAAAATATTATGGTGTCACATTGAATTTGTTTCACTAATTCTGCCATGTGAGTCTTACTTCAGCTAGTCTATCTCATGGTGAATAACTTAATTATGTTTGGTGTCCAATTTGAAAATTAGATGGTGAGAAAAGAGTGGCAAAAAAAATGGTGTAAAGGCCGTGGCACCATAGCTTTTCTTAATTATTTCTTCGTATTTACTTTATAATTAGGATGGATTCACACTAGTTAATGATGTGCATTTTATATTTGTTTCTATTTATTACATCATTTAATGCATACTTGTTATGATAATATTTGCACACTTTTGAGTAGAATCCTTCTAAGCTTCCATGTTTGTTCATGTCTGGATCCTTCTCAAAACCAATTATATCGTCAGGTATCGTCATCTGCTGGAAACCCCCATGCTGACGATAAGTTCAGATTGCATGCACACGTCAACCCTAACACAGATCAACAACAACCCCACTGCTCAGCCTCCATGAGAACGCACTCCAGATCGATAAACCCTATAAATACCCCACCCTGCAGGACGACTCCTCTTCCAAGGCAGTCCACAAGCACATCAGATACACACCATCCGCCCGTCCTCCCTCGAGTACTACTCTTTCCACCGCCACTGCTACTAGTAAACTACACAGCAAAGATGGCGAAGGGTCTGCTGCATGCTGTGTGCCCTGGTGGTGGTGCTGGCCGTGGCGCAGCTGGCAGTCCAGCCGGCCGCGGCCATCAACTGCGTCGACGCCGACCTCGGACTCCGGCCGTGCGTGCCCTATCTGGTGGGGCTGGAGGCCGAGCCCACCGGGGGCGTGCTGTGACGGGGTGCTGCATGCCACCTCAAGAACCTGGCGACCACCACCGCCGACAACCGCGTGGCCTATGGCTGCGCGAATGTAATGGTGACGGAGGTGATTTATCTTAACACCTTTGCTTGGTGGCTTCAGATTGAGAAATTGATGTTCTTAATTTGGATATGGGTGGGTGTCTGACGATCAGTGCCAAGATCAGGGCGGGGGTGATGGTGAGAGGAGAGGCATCCGGCGAGTCCCCTCCGACGTAGAAACAAAAGTTCCAGGTTGATAGAAGGATGGAGAGTGCTGTGAGGAGGAACCCTTTTCACGGGTCTGGGCCACAAACGATGTGCACGAACACTAACAAATATAAATGTTCTGGTTAGCTTTTGGGAAGGCCAAATTTGCAAACTCACCGTGCCAGACTACTGTTGGGCCTGATCATATAACCAATATCTTTTTAGAAGGGGGCATCCACTGCCATTTAAAGGACAGCAATATCCAAGTGGCACGAGGATTCAATCCATAATCGTGTGGAGAAAGATCCACAGTTTAGTACAGATAATATTGAATTTGAAAAAAGAAAAACATATGGTAAATAAAATGAAGCTGGCACCCCTCCTACCCTAATATAGGGCCCTTTATTCATGATTCTCTGACTGTCTGATGCATCACATCATATGACAGTGATCATTTTCTTCCCTAACAGTAAATAATTAAGGTGTTTCTTTTTTAATTAAGCTACTTTTTTTCTTCTCTGACGGCACCCAGACAGTAAGGAAAAAGCGAACAGATGTAGTTAGAAGATATCAAATTGCAGATATTAAAGTCATTAATATTAGAGTCTTATCCTATTTATTTGAAGGAAGCTAAGTTTTTATACGTCAAATAAAAGTTTTATTAGCTTATAAATTGTCGAAGAGAAAACATATAATTATTTATTATCCTTTTTATTATTAAAGTACACGAACTATTCATGAATCATTATTGGGGAAGTTAGAACTCTCTGTCTGATATTCCTTTTACCATGAATTCTCGTATGGTCGACGTTGAGCAGGTTGTAACTCAAAAATGATGAATATCCCTAGAATCTCACCCTACTGATGTAAGAGGCAGTTCAACCGGTCTTTGAAATCACGAAACATAATTTGAACTTGGGTTTTGTTCTATTTGACCTGGATAGGGATTTTGACCTTCTATTTTATGAATTTTACAACTTTTTTGAACCCCAATTAGACAAGATCAAATTAAACATAAAAGATTTTACGAAACCTAAAGCATTCCCATTGAATACACCAAAATGGCCCACAGTGAATTCTTACTGCCTATATTTCTTAGCCATTGATGCATTTTGGCCAAAAGATGTAGATTCATGGTTGGGCAGAGAGACACCGTGTTTCCAGACAATATATCTGATCTGTATTTATTTCTCACAAAATTGTAACTCCCTCTACGAGGAAGTGGGACCAATGTTTCGAAAGGTGGAAGCGGATTCACAAATTTTCATTTCTCCTACATTACTAAATTTTAACATTCATCAGTTTTAACACTTAATTGCTCAACTCTATATCTTCATCCTCGACCTTTATTACTCGCTTATCCATATATGTTGTGCAGCCTTTCCCTTGTTTGCTCATTCAAGATTATGTTGAAATGTCAAAAGCATATAGAACTAGTGAATATTTTTCTATTGCATATCTTTGCTCTTCTTTGCTTGTCAAATTGTGGAGTTAATTAGTTCTTTAAGTAATGATTTTTTTTATCAACACCAACCAAACAAGGTAAGCATAGGTCGAGTGCACCCCCCCTCAATGAGGGAGAATGTTCCCACTCCTCCTAGCATCCCCTGTGGTCATATTTTTTATTGGTATGAAGAGTTTATATACAATTCAGGGGGGGCAATACCCCAAAGAAACTGAAATCTGAAGCCCAATAAAAGTGGGCTTAGAAAGGGAAAGAAGAAAACTGTGGTCTATACAAGCCTTCTGCGAAAATTGGGAACTCCTTGTATATCGGCAATAGCAAATCTTCTAATCATGAGAGGCAAGTCTCTCATTAACTGAAATTCTGAATTTCCTTCACTTTGGATTGCATAATTCGCAAGAGCATCGGCCACTTGGGTTCCCTCTCGGAAAGAGTGAATCAGGGGGCATTGAAGTGAAGCAAACAAATAAGTCAATTCCTCCCACCAAGGAACTAAAGACCATGGCGGATCCTTCTTCTTGTTCAGTAGCTCAACTAAGATTAAAGAATCTGAGATAATAACAGAGGTTGGGATGTGATGGAAAAGTGCCAGACGAATACCATCTAAAAGAGCCCGCCCCTCAGCCACCATGTTAGATCCATGACCATAGAAGTAAGAAAATCCCAACTTAAAACAGCCATTGCAATCTCTGAAGCATCCCCCACCACCGGAAAGACCCGGGTTGCCTTTACTAGCTCCATCAATATGCAAGGAGAAGTTAATAGATGGAGCCTTCCAAAGAATAATTATGTAAGAAGCTTGGAGACCTTTGACTGTAATTCCAAAAGAGAGCAGTTTGGATATGTAACTGCGGCTAATCACTCGTTTGAATGTAATCTTATTTATAACAATCTTCATGTCAGCTAGAATCTGCTCAAAAATATAAACAGGCTTGAGTTTCTTCCCTTCAAATTTTGCAAGACATCTAGATTTCCAGATTTTCCAAGAGACCATAATGATTATCAACAGGGAGATAAAGCCCTCCGGTTTACTCATTGAAGCCTCTTTAGCAGTTTGGTGAATCCTCTCCACAATGCTTGAAGACTGCAAACAAGAATTAGATAGCAGAGGAGCAAAAAAATTCCACAAGGGCCTGGCAATTTCACTATCAATAAAAAGGTGGTCTTCATCCTCGCTAAAAGATGAACTACAGCAAACACATTTGGAGGCAAAGTGGATGCCACTCATTTGAATCCTACTGTCCACAGGAACATCCTGATTTAGCAGCTTCCAACAAAAAAGAGAGGCTCGGGGAGGAAATTTCTGAAACCAGATTTTACTAAAAGGAACACCTTGGTTATTAGACTGATTCATAATGAATCTGTAAGCAGACTTGGTACTGAAATTACCAGAGTTAGTAAGAGACCAAACTGCCTTGTCCTGCCCAAAGCGAGTACAGAATGATAATAACTCAACTTTAAAGGCCTGCAATTCCAGATTTTGCCATACATGATGCTGCGGGTCTGCCAAAACTTCTTGCACAGAGAAATTTTTCAATCCTCGCTGAGTAGTAAAAACTGCAGATAGAGGTTGGTTTCTATACCAGATATCTTTAAGAAAGTTTGTAGATGCTCCATCAAAAACAACTGATCTAGAATTTGCGTGGACAATAGATCGGGCTCTTTCAAAGTCCTTAGTTTTGATGCCAGCCGGGAAGGGAGTGTTGCAATCAGATAGATGAAGCCCTTGATAATATTTGCTTCTAGTGAACTTAGCCCAAAGGGAGTCACTATGAGTGGATAACCATAAAAGCTTAACATAAAAGCATAATTGAGTATCAAAAAAACTGCGCAGACCCAAGCCACCTGCCTCAATAGGCCGACACATCTTTTCCCATGAAACCCAATGCTTTCTGTGAACATTTTCAAACCCTTGCCAGAAAAAGTTGGAGCAAATGGTTCCAATTTGCTTTAGAATTATATAAGGAATGGAGGCAGCACTAGAGCAGTAAACTGGAATTGAGGTGAGGACAGACCGAAGGAGGGTTAACCTCCCAGCCTGAGATAAAACCTTGCTCTGCCAACCAGCAAACTTTGCATTGATCTTATCAAGCAGATATTTAAAATGAGGTGTTTTGAGTCTACCTTTAAACAGAGGAATACCCAAGTAAGTAATGCTGCCACTTTTATGTTGATAACCTGTTATCTGTGCAATTCTATCAACAGAGGAGCGGGGCATTTTCTTAGCTGTCAAAAAATAGCTTTTTTGTGCATTTATTTTCTGGCCAGAAGACATCTCATACTGCCTCAGAAAATTTAGCAAGCATCTGACTGATCTTCTGCACCCATTCATGAAGATAATAGAGTCATCGGCAAAAAGAATATGAGATATATATTGGATGCCACGAGGTAAATGATATGGTTTGCAGAGGCCACTAGAAAATAAAGATTTGATCCCTCTACTAAGAACCTCCTCTGCTATAATAAACAAAGCAGGGGCCAGGGGATCCCCCTGTCGGATACCCCTTGTTGATTTAAAATAGCCCCGAATTTGGCCATTAAATGCAATGGAAAACCAGCAGTTAACTAGCAATTGGGCGATAAGAGAGTTGAACCTGTTTGAAAAACCAAAGCATTTAAGAACCTTTAGAAGGAAATCCCATTCTACTCGGTCATAAGCTTTGGCCATGTCCAGTTTAATAAGGATATTGTGACCTCGAACAGGTTTATCAATTTCCATAAGCAGCTCTTTAGCCAATAAGAAGTTATCAGAAATCTGTCTTCCTTTAACAAATCCACTCTGTTCACTGGATATAATCATAGGAAGAACCAATCTAAGGCGGTCACTTAATATTTTGGACACAATTTTGCAGACAAAGTTGCAGAGGCTAACCGGCCGAAACTCTGCAAAAGTGGCAGGGTTACTCACCTTTGGAATTAAACACAGAATAGTGGATGTCACTCCTTGAGGAAGGCCCATCCCTTGAAAGAAACTTTTGATAGCATTAATAACATCCTCCCCTACAGTGCCCCAGCAGTGAGTGAAAAAACCCCCAGTGAAGCCATCCGGGCCCGGTGAGCTATTTTCAGACATGGAGAATACAGCAGACTTCACTTCTTCAGCCATAGGAATAGCAGTTAACATAGCATTAACATCATCGGAAATTAGAGTGGGAATAACAGATAGAAGAGTGTCATCAACTAAGTGATCTTCAGAGGTTAAGATACCTTTGAAAAAATTAATTGCTTCATCAGACAAAGCCTCCTGATCCTCTACCCACATATCATTCACCTTGAGCTTATGAATGTGGTTTCGCTGCCTCTTGAGTTTAGTAAGTTGGTGGAAAAAAGCTGTATTTCTGTCCCCACATGACAGCCACTGAGCTCTTGATTTTTGGAACCAGAAAGTTTCTTCCCTAGCTAGAACAAGCCGCATATGAGCATTGGCCTTCTGAAAAGCTATACGATTGTCCACTGTGGGGTTTTCGTCAAATTTAACTTGCGCTAATTCAACTTGAGTAACAGCTGCAGACTTTGAATCATCAATAAGGCCAAATACCTCTTTATTCCAGGCTCGAAGTGCCATCTTCAAACTTTTCAGCTTCCTCTGAAGATAGTAGAAAGGATGAGTATAAGGGGAGCTGTGTTTAGCCCACTGCAATTTGACAAACTCTAAAAAGTCCTCATGCAAATGCCACATATGCTGGTAGAGGAATCTCCCTGGCTTAGCTGGGGATGGAGCAGAAATCTGCAACAACATAGGGGCATGATCTGATGGCCCCCTGGTTAAATGTCTAATAGACATCTTCTGATCACTTTGAATCCACATGGAATTCAATAGAGTTCTATCAAGTCTAGCTCTGATGTGGGAAGTTCCCACTTGGTTATTAGTCCAAGTAAAATTTGACCCAGTGAATCCAGCATCAATCAGCCCAACTGCAGAAATAAAGCCTTGAAAGTCTGACATGGCTGTCATAGAAGGCAAAGAGCCACCTAATTTCTCCTCAGGGGAGAGAATGCAATTAAAGTCCCCTCCAATAATCCAGGGGAGATTAACATTCTGACTAAATAACATAAGAGAATCAAATAAAAGTCTCCTGTCACTAATACTGCAAGAAGCATAAACCACTGTGAATAACAAAGATGCAATGTTACTGTCTTTCAAAACAACAGTCAAGAATTGAGGATGCTGTTCAATAACTTCTAAATGAAAGGGTGGCTTGTAAAATAGCCATATTTTGGAAGAGTCTCCATTATTCCCAATAACAGAAGGCAACTTAATTCGCCTTGCCACTTTAAGCGCACAACTCAGTTTTATTCTAGGTTCTGAAATAGCAGCAATGCATATATTGTAATCACTAATATGTTTAGCCAAGGATCTAACAGATGCATTATTCCCTATACCCCTTATATTCCAAATCAAAGCTGAATTAAACATGAGATGCCTTAAAACAAGAATGGGCAGCCAGTTCCTTTGCTTTAGCCCTGGTCAATCGGGCATCACTGAATAAGACACCTGGCAAAACAGAGACTTCATTCGGTTTCAAATCATCAGAGGGATATGAACTTTGGTTTTCTTGACACAGCATTCTAGAATTTTCTGAAGCAGAGATATTGGAGACACCTTTCGAATCCCCTTTAAAGTTGAAGTAAGGGCCCTGGCCAGTTGATAAAGTAAGAGAACTCTCAGGTAAGCTCTGCATATCATGATAATGAGAAGAGAGAACATGGCTACACAACTTGTCTTTAACACCTTCAGTAGCATTGCTGCCGTGTCTCACAGTGGCAATTCCACAACCAGGGACCGGGCCACTACTCTCCGGCAACTCTTGACAAACAACAGATTTATCAGCCAGCGCAGATACATCAGAATTAAGGCATTGCGCTTTAATAGTCGCATCAAAAGCCATTCCATCAGTAGAATCAGCTAACGGAGCGAATCTATTTGTATTCACCACTGACTGACATTGCTGTTTACCAAGCAAGTGTGGCCGAGGCCTATATTCTTGACGAGGGCCATTTATCATAGCCTTAGATCCCTTTAACTGGCTCTGATGTTTCCTACTTATTTTCTTTTTACAAGAAATCTCCAAATGCCCAATCTTATGGCAAAAAGCACAGAGATGAGGAGCTCTGTGATAATTAATTTTCTGCCAGAATCCTCCTTCTTCAGAGCCAATCCAGATGCGTTCTTTTCTTGGTAAATCAAGGTCCAATTCAATACACACCAGGGCTTCCGATGTTTCCGTCAGAGCAGAGGTAGACTCATGAATCTGCAATACATGCCCTATATTCCCTGCTATGGATCTAAGCATGTCATCATGGAAAAAATTCACTGGGAGAGCCGGAAGGCCAATCCAAACAGGAACAGTCGAAGGATCAGAATCAAATCGAAAACCATGTGACCATCTAAAAAACCGGAATAGAAAACCTTTTACAAACAAGCTTTTCAAGATCAACAACTGGAGTAAATCCGCTTCATTACCAAGTCTGATCAAAATATGCCTGGCGTTCAAGCGGCTAACTATAAAATCTGAAGACAGATGAAGGCGCTGAGAAATTCCAGCTTTAATCTCCGGGATGGACGGACGTCCATAAGAGCATTTCGCAACAACCGCATACTGAAGATGCTCACAGGAAGCTTGAATTTCCTCCTTAGAAAAGAACACTGCAGGCTCTCCCTGCTCTGTAAACGCCGGAGCTTTGATTTGGAATGAAATCTTCGGCAAAACCTTTGACTCCATCACAACACGAGCAAATGTCTTCCTGGCGATGGTGGTAGCAGCAGCAACCTCGCCATGATGCGAAACCTCCTGAGAAGATGAAGCCTCCCCCCCCGCATCGACCATGGTCGGCGGGGAGGGGACGGAGAGAAAGAAAGGATCGGTGGCGGGAAGAAGAAAACCAGAGCTTCTCTCTCTAAAAATCTAGAGAGAGAGGAAAATTTTTATCTCTTTAAGTAATGATGAATCATGTTTTAATGTCAAAATCTTTATTATTTAACATAAAAAATTTTACAAAATAAACCCACGTGCGAAGCGCATTTCTTTTACTAGTATTTCTTTTGAGAAATATTATGGTGTCACATTGAATTTGTTTCACTAATTCTGCCATGTGAGTCTTACATGAGATAGTCTATCTCATGGTGAATAACTTAATTATGTTTGGTGTCCAGTTTGAAAATTAGATGGTGAGAAAAGAGTGGCAAAAAAAATGGTGTAAAGGCCGTGGCACCATAGTTTTTCTTAATTATTTCTTCGTATTTACTTTATAATTAGGAGCTGGGTGCACCCCCTGGTAAGTAATAAGGTTGGTCTTAGTGATCAGATTACAACCCGGTGATGGAATCTGTTATCTGCAACCAACATGCTATCTGCAATAAATTTTGTTGGGATGTATGCTGTAATCTTGATGCTATGGGAAATATGGAAACAAAGGTGTGCTCCGAGATTTGAAGGAGTGGCCCTAAGCAGTGCTTCTATTAAAAGGACGATAATCTTTTCAATAGCATTGGCGTTGGACAAGTTAAGTTTCCACAACCCAATATCTTCAGCTCAACTTAAATGCTTAGCCTCATTTCAATTACATCCCCGGGTGGAAATTAAACAGCCCTTATTAGTCTTCTGTAGACTGGTTGCACATGATTTTACTTTGCATGTAGATGGGGCCTTGAAGGGCAACCCTGGCAGGAGTGGAGGTGGTGGATGTATCAGGGACTCTGCAGGCAATCTTATTGTAAGTTTTGCTTTCCATTATGGCCATGGCAATAGTATGTTGGCAGAGGCAAGGGCTCTTCATGATGGATTAGCCATTGCGAAGCAATGCGGAATAAAGCTAGCAGCTATTTACTCGGACTGTGCCCTCCTAATAGAGGCAATTCGGAAAGATATGGCCCCAAGTTGGATGGTTCTTCCATTGTGGAAGAGGACCTTGGATCTCCTTCATGACAGTGGGTGTTTGGCTTGGCATATCTTCAGAGAAGGGAATCAAGTAGCTGATTCCTTAGCTTCATATGCATGCAAAGCTATTGATAACACTGTATTCACACAAGTAGGGGACCTCCCGCGGATGGCCAAGGGAGCTTTTAGAATGGATAAGGCTGGATTGCCAGCCATCCGTCTTCTTTAGTTTCTCCTGGTTGTACTTTTTAGCCCTTGCCCTCATCCTTTTGCTCCTCTCAAGGGCTAATTAGTAGCCTTCTTTGTCTCCTCAGGGGTATGCCCCATAGCAAAGTGTAATCTTTCTCCAAAATTAATAAAATCTAGGGCCACAGTCACAGCCTGGGGGAGTGGGAACATTCTCCCTCTCTAAGGGAGGGTGCACTCGACCAGTGCCCGTCATGTTGGTTGGTTTTTGGTTAAAAAAAACTTTATAATTAGGATGGATTCACACTAGTTAATGATGTGCATTTTATATTTGTTTCTATTTATTACATCATTTAATGCATACTTGTTATAAAAATATTTGCACACTTTTGAGTAGAATCCTTCTTGTTCATGTCTATGGTTCCTTCTCAAAACCAATTATATCGTCAGGTATCGTCATCTGCTGGATACCCCCATGCCAACGATAAGTTCAGATTGCATGCACACGTCAACCCTAACACAGATCAACAACAACCCCACTTCTCAGCCTCCATGAGAACGCACTCCAGATCGATAAACCCTACAAATACCCCACCCTGCAGGACTACTCCTCTTCCCAGGCAGTCCACAGACACATCAGATACACACCATCCGCCCGTCCTCCCACCAGTACTACTCTTTCCACAGCCACTGCTACTAGTAAACTACACAACAAAGATGGCGAAGGGTCTGCTGCATGCTGTGTGCCCTGGTGGTGGTGCTGGCCGTGGCGCAGCTAGCAGTCCAGCCGGCCGCGGCCATCAACTGCGTCGACGTCGACCTCGGACTCCAGCCGTGCGTGCCCTAGCTACCTGGTGGGGCTGGAGGCCGAGCCCAGCGGGGCCGTGCTGTGACGGGGTGCTGCATGCCACCTCAAGAACCTGGCGACCACCACCGCCGACAACTGCGTGGCTTGTGGCTACGCGAAGGCCGCCGCCGCCCATCTCCAAGGGCTCAAGGACAGCGCCGTGAGCGCGCTCCCGGCCAAGTGCAACGCCCCGCTGCCCCCACCCCATCTCTCCCAACTTCGACTGCAACCAGTAAAAGAGTTCTGGTTAAATTTTGTTGAATATGTCCAGCCTAAATGAGAGGCTGGTGATAGGAGAGAGAATTGATTTCCATAATCAACTCTCCTCCATACACCTCACAATGGGTTTTGTGGTTATTATTGAATGCTTTACACTATAAAAGGAGAACCCATGCATGCAAGGAAAACACAACAAAGGTGACAAGAAAGAAGTCTCTTGCACACACCGGTGAGAGAGAGAACAAAGAGGAGAAGAGGAGGAAGAAGAAGGGAGAAGGGCTGCGGCATCTCCGGACTTCCTCGGGTATCTCTTTCCTCGAGGTTCTCGTCTCGGATATCAACCTAAGAGTTTGTCATTGGGATTTCAGGTGTGTGGTCTCCATACTTGTGTGGAGGTTGTAATTCTCAGTTTTGTAGTCTGAGAGTAGAGTCGGTGTATTATTTTATTTTAGTATAGTGAATTGGATATGCCCAGTTATTTTTTCCAGTTTGGAGATTTTTACATAAAATCTTGTATGTCGTCTTTGTTGTATTTTATTTCTGCAAAGCTATATTTTGTGCTTGTGTGGTTGTCGAGTTCATCCTCAGTCGTTCACGCGAACGGGAAAAGGCTATTTTTCCTAACACGGTGGTATCAGAGCCTGGTCGTCATATTGTTGGCAGCATGAGACGAGATGGATGCAACCGTCGGCAGGATGATATCACTCAGTGATAGCAACTGGGTGATATGGAAGGCCAAGATGAAGGACATCCTTTATTGCAAGGATCTCTATACACCCATTGAGGGTGTTGAGCACAAACCAACAGATATGTCAGAAGCTGTGTGGAAGCAGCTAGATTGGAAGGCAATCGACATAATGCGATCGTGGTTGGATGATAGTATATTCCAACGTGTCAGGTGAGACGACTGCAAAATCTCTGTGGCAGAAATTACATGACCTCTATGAGAGAAAGACTGTAGGCAACAAAGCATTCTTAATCCGACAATTGGTGAATCTCAAGTTGAAAGAGGGGAATTCAGTTACAGAGCACTTGAATGAAGTGTAGAGTATCATAAACTAATTGTCTGCAATGAAGATGATACTTGAAGATGAGTTGCAAGCTCTATTGCTACTCAGCTCCTTGCCAGATAGTTGGGAGACCCTTGTAGTCTCTCTAAGTAATTCTGCTCCAGATGGTGTGCTGACTCTGAACCACGTGACCAATAGTCTCTTAAATGAGGAGACAAGAAGAAAGTCATCATTGTGTGCCTCGACTTCACAGATCTTGGCAACGGAAGATCGTGGCAGAATAAGGTACAGAGACAAAACCTATGGAAAAATAAAATCAAGATCAAAATCCAGATCCAGAATCATCGACAAGTGTTATCATTGTGGTATTCCTGACCACAAGAAGATTGACTGTAGAAAGTTGAAAGAAGAAAAGATCAAAAAAGAAAAGCTGAAGACAACGTGAAAGACAAGGAGATTGCAGTGACTGTGTCTGACGAAGAGATAGTAGTTCTTCTCTTTAATGGTGAAAATTGTCTTACAATGGAGAATGGTGGCACAATCTGGATTTTAGATTGTGGAGCATCCTATCATGCTACACCGTGTCGACATCTGTTCTCATCATATAGAACAGGTGATTTTGGTGTTGTCTATATGGGCAACACAGACACTTCAAAGATTGTGGGGATAGGAGATGTCTGTGTTGAGCCTTACATAGGGTGTCGACTCATTCTCAAAGATGTGAGACATGTTCCAGACCTCAGGATAAATCTGATGTCTACAGGAAAGTTAGGTGAAGATGGCTACTCCACTACTTTCAGCCAGACAGGTTGGAAGCTGACAAAGGGTGCACTTGTGTTAGCAAGAGATAGCAAGTATGGTACTCTTTATGGCATGAAGACACGGGTAAGCAAAGGTGAGATAAACAGCATGGCAGATGGTTCCTTGTCAGATTTGTGGCATAAAAGACTAGGACACATGAGCCAGAAGAGGATAGATCTACTTGTGAAGTAAGCTCTCATTTAAAATATGAAAGGTACACATCTAAGACTTTGTGACCATTGTTTAGTTGGCAAGCAGCATAGAGTTTCTTTTCAGAGAAATCTCCCAAAAAAAGTAACTGGCCTTTTGGAGTTAGTTTATTCTGACGTTTGTGGTCCGATAAATGTAACATCAAAAGGTTGTGCTTTTTATTTTATTACTTTCATTGATGATGCATCAAGAAAGGTGTGGGCATTTACAATGAAAAGTAAAAGTGAAGTTAGTAAGATTTTCAAAGTGTTTCATGCTACTGTTGAGCGTGAAATAGGAAAGTCTTTGAAAAGGCTACGCACAGACAATGGTGGTGAATACATGGCTTGGTCATTGAAGAAGTACTGTATGAAGCATGAGATTCGGCATGAAAAGATTGTTCCCTATACTCCACAACAAAATGGAGTTGCAGAAAGGGTGAATAGGACCATTGTGGAGAGAATCAGGAGTATGCTCTCTAGTTCCAAACTGTCGAAATCCTTTTGGGGTGAGGCAATGCGTACTGCAGTGTATCTTATCAATCGATCTCCTTCAGTGCCACTGGATGGAGACATTCCAGAGAGAGTTTGGTCAGGAAAAGAGGTGTCCTATGATCATCTAAGGGTCTTTGACTTCAAGGTATTTATGCATGTGCCTAAAGAGCAAAGATCAAAGTTAGATGATAAAGTAGTGCCACTTATATTTCTTGGATATGCAAATGATGAGTTTGGTTACAAACTCTGGGATCCAAAGGCGGAAATAATCCGTAGGACCCGTGATGCTGTCTTCAGGGAGGATCAGACAATTGAGGACTTAGAGAAGTCTTCAGAGCCAGAGGTTACTGCAGGCGATTTCCCCATGCCGGTGGTAACAGAACCTCAAGAACAGCTTGATGAGCAAGACGAGGCTGCTGAGGAAATAGACTCAGAGGTAGAAGAGCAACAGTCAGGTGACTCTCCCATGGAAGATCATGTTGACCAGGGACAAGATCTAGAGGGGGAGCAGTCCTCTCAAGCAGAGCCAACTGAAGAGCAGTATGGGAGAGGAAAAAGCATCGAATTCCTTCTACCAGGTATCCTTCCAATGAATATGTTATGCTTACTGACTGTGGTGAACCAGAATGTTTTGCAGAGGTGCTGGATAATATGCACAAGGATAGGTGGATGCAAGCAATGCAAGAAGAGTTAGATTCTTTGCATAAAAATCACACCTATGATTTGGTAGAGTTACTAAAAGGCAAAAGGGTACTGCAAAATAAGTGGGTTTTCAAGTTAAAGAATGAAAGACAAGGACAAGTGAGATATAAAGTCAGATTAGTGGTGAAAGGCTACATGCAAAAGAAATGTATTGACTTTGATGAAATCTTTTCTCCTATAGTAAAAATGTCATCTATAAGGGTGATATTGGGCTTGGTGGCATGTCTAGACTGCGTTCCTTCATGGTGATTTGGAGGAAGACATCTACATGGCACAACTAGAAGGATTTAAAGTTGTTGGAAAAGAACACATGGTTTACAGATTGAAAAAGAGCTTGTACGGACTGAAGCAGGCTCCAAGACAATGGTATCGAAAATTTGATTCATTTATGGTGGATCAAGGGTACCAAAGGACAACAGTAGATCATTGTGTTTATATCAGAATTTTTTCTGGAGATAACTTTATTATTCTTCTGTTATATGTAGATGATATGTTGATTATTGGGCAAGACATTCACATGATTGGCATGTTAAAGAAAGACATGGACAAGTTCTTTGATATGAAGGACTTGGGACCAGTACAACAAATATTGGGCATGAGGATCACTCGTGATAGGAAGGCCAATAAATTGTGGTTGTCACAAGAAAAGTATGTTGAAAAAGTGCTTGATAAATTCGACATGAAAAATGCCAAGCCAATTAGCACTCCACTTGCAGGTCACTACAAGTTAAGCAGTGAGCAGTGTCCATCTTCGTAGAGGAGCAGAAGAGTATGGAGAAGATACCATATGTCTCAGCAGTGGGGAGTCTCATGTATGCTATGGTATGTACACGTCCAGACTTGGCTTATGCTGTTGGCTTAGTGAGCAGATACTTGTCTAATCCAAGTAAAGAACACTGGGAAGCAGTGAAGTGGATTATGAGATATCTCAGGGGCACATCAAACCATTGTTTATGTTTTGGTGGTTCTAAGTCAAAAATAGAAGGATTTGTAGATGCAGACATGGCAGGAGATTTGGACTCTAGAAAGTCCATATCTGGTTATGTGTTTACTTTTGCAGGGGGAGCTGTGTCATGGCAGTCCAGGTTGCAGAAGTGTGTTGCTCTCTGTCAATTACAGAAGCAGAGTACATTGCAGCCATAGAGGCATGCAAGGAGATGTTGTGGATGACGAATTTTCTCCAAGATATAGGCCTTACACAGGAGGTTTATGTGTTACATTGTGATAGCCAAAGTGCTATAAACTTAGCAAAGAATGCAGCTCGTCATTACATAACAAAGCATGTTGATGTTCGGTATCACTGGATCCAAGATGTTCTTGAGAAGAAGCTGTTGCAGCTGGAGAAGATCCACACAGAAAAGAATCCATCAGATATGATGACGAAGATTCTACCAAAAGAAAAGCACAACTTGTGCAAGAGTTTGGTAGGGATTACTGCGATTTAAGCAAGATATTATAGCAAGGTAAAATCTCTCTCATAAGGCTGGAGAGGGAGATTGTTGAATATGTCCAGCCTAAATGAGAGGCTAGTGGTAGGAGAGAGAATTGATTTCCATAATCAACTCTCCTCCATACACCTCACAATGGGTTCTGTGGTTATTATTGAATACTTTACACTATAAAAAGAGAACCCATGCATGCAAGGAAAACACAACGAAGGTGACAAGAAAGAAATACCTTGCACACATCGGTGAGAGAGAGAACAGAGAGGAGAAGAGGAGGAAGAAGAAGGGAGAAGGGCTGCGGCATCTCCGGGCTTCCTCGGGTATCTCTTTCCTCGAGGTTCTCGTCTCGAATATCAACCCCAGAGTTTGTCATTGGGATCTCAGGTGTGTGGTCTCCATACTTGTGTGGATGTTGTAATTCTCAGTTTTATAGTCTGAGAGTTGTATTTTATTATAGTGAATTGGATCTGTCCAATTATTTTTCCCAGTTTGGAGATTTTTACATAAAATCTTGTACGTCATCTTTGTTGTATTTTATTTCTGCAAAACTATATTTTGTACTCGTGTGGTTGTCGAGTTCATCCTCGGTCGTTCACGTGGACGGGAAAATGTCATTTTTCCCAACAAATTTGCATGCTCGGCTGACGCTCGGTACGTAACTGAGTTATTTGCGCATCAATATGTCTAAAATTTCGATACTTTTAAATTTTTACATGAATATAATTTCGATAAACTTGCATCCAAGTTAATTTTTTATTAAGTTTGTGATATTATGAATAAATTTTATAAAGGGGGACTTTAATAACAAGGTAGGATATATAGTTACCGCCCGAGTGAACTCGGGGTAAGTTATTCTTGAACTTTCATATTTTTAGTTTGATATTTATTTGTCGGGTCAGATATTTCTGTGAGAGAGGTGAAGTAAGTTAAACATCGGGTTAAAGATCTTAACCATATCGGACGCCGAGTGGTGTATTATAAGTCTCAAACTTGAATGTATAACTTACTCACCTACGAATAACTCATCCTGACCTTACCATGAGAGAGGTGGAATGAGTTTTTGACTTGCAATTAGAGAGGCATGGGGATTGCCGGATCAAAAAACATACTTGTGAGAAGATGATGACATCACGGGCCAGCACGCTTAGACGGGGCAGATGGAATAGCCTTGCTTTGGCTTTACGAGCGACTCAGATGAAGTCAAAATTCTGAACCCATCTCCTTTCTCTTTCGCTTTCGATTGTTGAGGCCCATAACCACTTATTGGGCCTGCGAAGTACGCGGGCAAGCAAGGGCTATGGATCACTGAGAACAGGTCTCTAACGCTACTGTATGTATGTCGAAAGAGAAACACTTGCTGGAGTAATTAGTCTGGCTGCACTAACCAGTAGTAATTTTCTTCTTCTTTTTTTGTTTTTAAATTTTTGGAGATCATGACAGACCTACCTTACATGTGCATACAAGTAATCTAATCTCAGATCGGGCAGCTTGAATTTTCTGAAAAAAAAAAAATAAAATCAAAAAAATCGACGCCGGGGTGGAGAGGGTGCCAAGATAAGAGGAATGGGAGAAAAAAAAAATAAAAAGAATATGTGGGGCTCATGTCTTTAACTTAAGTCCATGTATTTTCCTTCTTCACTCACGTTGCATCTCCGGAGTGTGGACCAGCTAGTAGAAGGGATTAATTACAAATGATGCGGCACCAATTTTATACGAGTAATGTTTAGTGCATTTTTTGTGTGGAAAATTTTAGATCACGTGACTCTCAAGTCATTCTTACTTTTCGTAAAAATATATCTCTATTCGACAGTTTAAAAAAAATTAAAAAAGAAAGATCGTATTAAATGAATAGTGCTAGGCCCAATTGTTCAAAAGTTAACTCTTTTATTTTTATTTTTTTAAACGGTCAGATCGAGACGTGCCTTATACGACAAGCTAAATTAAGTGACTTACGTCGAACATTATAATAAAAAAATAAAAAATTATTTACTTGATACACAATCCGAATTTATAATTACACCCGAGTATGCACTAAGAATTACTCGTTTTACCCGAACCAAAAAGATAAAAGAAAGAGATGCCTGATCATGGGGCCCAGTCCAATCCGCTAAGGCCCATCAACTATTATCAGCCCACGAGGTATATATATATAGAGTTCACGGCCATGGTTGGCTTACTGGAATCAGTCATCGGCATAAGGCGATCTCATGGTACATGTCCTTCCATATTCCCCGACAATCCCGAAAATAGTAGCAATCAGAAACTCCCACCCCTGTGGTAATTAATTAAATGCTCCACAGGGGGTGGACTTAAAAATTCCTTGTTAGTGAATCATGCGTTTAACCAATAATCATATTTTCCTGGGAGAGATTTCCCACTGACACTGAAGACTAAAGAACAACATGGGGGGGGGGGGGTATCGAGTTCACCCTCTAAAGATCTAAGAATTTAATTTCCCTCTTGTTTGAATTCAATTCATGAAGAAATTAAACTTATCTGACTTAACTTCCTAAATCAAGAATTTAATTGTCACCCAAAACTCTGAAAACATCCAATGAGGTATATTCATATCATGAAACATGATTCAAAATTCAATTACACATCTCACTCACTGAACCCCCCCCCCCAAATTTCTTCCTTCTACACACCTTTTATTTCTGAATTACCTTACTAAAATTTCCATATTATACATTCCTTTTGTCTTACTTATTTTAAGTAGGGTTTGACGGACCGTTAGTCCCGTCCGTCCCGATTTTTCACTGGGACGGGACGAAATAAGTCGGTACTATTGCATATCGAGATAAAAAAATTATTATATATACATATATGTTATAGAATAATACAACTTTAAAACATTAGTATCTCAGTTGATTACGTGCGTGGTCGTTTAAACGGGAGCCTCCGATTCGAATCCCCGTTTTAAACATTTTTTATTGACGTTTCGAACTTGGGATCTCACATTTAAACGTGAGATCCTCAACCAACCGACCTAAAAAATATATTTGTTAAAAAAAATAAAATAATATATAAAGCGTCCCGATTGCGTCTCACAGATCGGTCGTCCCCGTCTGTGACTGAGACGGGTTCGGGCCGTCCCAGATGATTTGTCAAACCCTGATTTTATGATTTTTTTTGAAATAAACTAGCAACTTTTACCTATTACATATATACCCCTATAAAATTTAGTTTTGTCAAATATACCCCTTATTTGTCAGATTTCATTTTTTAAATTAGCTACATGCGAGGCCCTTCAGCTCTCCAATAATAGACCCCAAAGAGTCCATGACTCAGCGATACTAACATCTCCCTCTCTCGTGGAAAAGGTATATATATATACTCTTTACTGAGATAATTAGGTCGGAATAAAGTAGAACTCAACTGCTCTTAATTAATATATTTAAATACCTCAAACTTGAAAACCTTAGCCGAATTAGTAGACAAATCGATCGTCAAGATAGTAAAGTTGGACTCGACACATTTGATGCCCTCAGTTGTCCAAGTTTTTAAAAAAAAAGTCTAGAAAAGAAAAGAAGAGAAAAAACAAAAGAAAGAAGGTTTCATGTTTTCTTAACATATTGGGCCGAGGAATCTGTGCTGGCCCACCTGCAGATCTCGAGGGTGGGCCCAGTTGGCTCTCGTATACAACTGTGTCGATTATATGTCAATCATAGCTTATTCACGCTTGTCCCAAATATTCCTCACCGCTAAGGTTCTAGTTCTACATCACATATGCTTTGTGATGCGTACGCATGCAAATAAACAACACGTAAAACACTCCTAGTGTTCGAATGGATGGACAGACAGATAATATAAAATAAGGTTCGTCGGCTTGGTATATCGGATCGAGATTGCTCTGATCCAGTACTGCATGTCCGAGTCTCATGTAATTCTGGTTGACTCGATCGTCTCCCACCCCACTTGACAGACCTTTCTCTCCCCCTATCCCGGCCCCCTCTCACCCTGGCGTCGATTTCTTCTCCCACCCCCGTGCCTCCCTACACCGGTAGCCCACCCCAACGCCTCTGCCCCACTCCAAGTAGTCTCCCACCGCCGTTAGCAACTAACGTCTCTATTGGTCGGATCATCATTGTCATCGTTGGATCTCGTCTATCTCCGTCGGATCTTCGTCATCACCGTCGAATCCTCACCGGAGCACGCTTAGAAAGTCGCAGAGAAACGTAGAGAGAGAGGGAGGAGCGACTCAGTCTGAGTCGATGAAATTGTGTCCCGATTATGTCTCGAAATTTTACGAATCTAAGTAGATCTGCACGAGTCACCATGACTCCGACTGAGTAGATGAATCATAATGCATAGATAAATGCAAGGAAGAAAGTGGATGGCAGTTTGTGTTGGGTGGGGGGGGGGGGATGGGGAATGGCATGGGTTTTGTTCCCATGTCTCCCAATGAAAAGAGGGAGAACATTAAATTGGCGAATGCTTTATATATATACATATATCCCCAGGTCACGTCTGCTTCGTGTGCTGTCGGCTTCTTCTTGTACATGGCATTGCAGTAATCTCGTGTACATATAAGATATGCTCTGTAATGCGGGTGGGTTGGGATGACCTCAGTTTTTCTATCATCCCACCATAATTGCTATCGAGCTGGTAGGGTAGGAAGGGAACCGGGGAAGTCCCCTTATTATTTTATTTAATCATCTTATTATTATTATTTTACTTATATAATTATATAATCATGACTAATAATTATGTATGTATATTTTTTATTTTGATAATTATATTTTATTTCTTATCATCTTAGATTATAGAATCGAGTCGAATTATGTATCAATATTACGATGACATCACGGTTCATATCGATTCGATCGAAACATCTAATCGATTCGAATAGAATTAAGTCATTAACTGATCCAGACACCAATTCAATTATTAAACAGAACATGTGCCAAGAAAATACACCTGGTCCTTCAACTTGGAGCTACTTATTAAGTAATAAATAGCAAGCCTCGATACGGCCGGCCTCCTTGGATTTGGATGGCTCGGAGAGAGAGAGAGAGAGAGAGAGAGAGAGAGAGAGAGAGAGAGAGAGAGAGAGAGAGAGAGAGAGAGAGAGAGAGAGAGAGAGAGAGAGAGAGAGAGAGAGAGAGAGAGAGAGAGAGGTGGGCATATGGATATGGGTGTGGTGGGCCCCCCGTTGAGATTATCTGGAGGCAAACGGACAACAATCTTAAAACGAGATGTTGGGCGGGGGCCGGGGGGGTTGGGTTATTGAGAAAGCCCGGCTTTGGGCGAGGGTCCACTGGCTGTACTTTTTGGCCACCCACTGCCTGGACAACTTTGCCTTCACACACCTCCCAAGGGGGAGGGGGAGGGGCTCTCCCCTCCCCGTGGCAAGCTCTGCCCCTCCCATCGCGAGACCCCATACGGGAGTTCTCTCTTTTTTTTCTTCTTTTTTTCAAGTGTTAGGAAAAGGAGGAACCATCCTAGTCACACACTGGGCCCCCCCCCCCCAACTCTTTCTTGGGTGGGCCTCCACCCTCTTCCTCCCCCACCTCACCTCACCTCACAACAGGTCCTCGGTCAAACGTCTCCTTCCAATGTGGGCCTGGGGCCGCCTGCGATGCGAGCGGATCGGGCCGGGGCTTGGCATCCGCTGCCGAGGGATGTGTGCAGAGGGAGGGAGGGAGGGGGGGGGGGTGTGATCCCGGCAGGCACAAGACATGGGGAACCCGGAACTGATGCTGCTGCTGCTGCTGCTGCTTTGCGTTGGCGTTTTGGGTTTTGCTGATATTCCTGCATCTCGATCGCATTCCACATTCGGACTTAAAAGCTCACGTGTCCGATCGTTCATGGAATATCGAAAGTAGAGGAAGGAAAAAAATAATCAACCCGCCCCCCCCACAAAAAAAAAAAGAAAGTTGGCAAGCACGGAAAAAGAGGGAGCTCACTGTTTTGCAAAGACAATGGACAGACTGTAAGATTTGATTCCGGACGTGCATATTTTGTCTACTCTTAGGGTGGCATTTGGCCCGCATGCAGTTTACTGGCCTCTTCCAGACGTTCAAACAAATTCCTCGTTAGTTTTGAAAGGAATATTAGTTTTGAAAGGAATATTATTAGATGAAAACCATGACATATGCAGTTGTTCTAAGAATATTGCAGTAGATGTATACGTGGTGTCGTCTCTCTGAAATCTCACTGTACGTACGTAGCTCCATCGTTAACGACTGTGAGAGAAGGATGTGCAGTAGGTAGTACTGCACATATGATTGGTGCCATCAAGCTGCAATATAGTATTGCAACAGTTGCATGGCCGGTCATAGATAAATCATGCAATGTACAGTTCGTTTTCCTGGCTTTTGCATCAGGAGATATCTTTTGACTGCATATATACAAATACTCGCGCATGCACACACGTACGTACGTACTACTACTACTACTACTAATGCTGCTCAGCATATATACTCTTTAGTTCCTTTTTCTAACCACGGGGATTCTCACCTGAATGCATGTAGGCATGTGTGCTTGCCGATTACTTGATGTTGATCGAGATATATGCTTGCCAAAGCTTGTTGTTGATGTTAATCACAACATATATGCTTGTCAAAGCTTGTTGTTCTTTTCGTGATCCTCAGGTTCGTTGCTCTTTTTCCAAGTTGACTGGCACCCCTTTATCTTTAGCAATTGCATGCGTAACGCGACTGGTAGCTCCCATCTTTTGAGCACCCCCCCTCCGCATTAGGGAGTCTTTTCTTGCTCACGGGAAAAAGGGTTAAGAAGGAGCAGATAAGGCATGCAGTGGTGTTTGCTCTCTCTCTCTCTCTCTCTCTCTCTCTCTCTTATCCAATATACAACCACCCAAACGTCTTAGCCCCCCAAGCAGCAGCAGCTGGGGGTTGTTTGGAGATAAAGAGAGGGAGCCTTTGGTTGATCAAATGATGCCCCCTCGATCACTTTGTGACCCTTCTTCATTCCACCGCATTTTGACTGACAGCCCTGCCGCTCTTTACAATTGCATGCGTAGAGAGATAGATAGCTGCCCCTCTCTCTCTCTCTCTCTCTCTCTCTCTTACGTCCCCCACGTAGAGGCCGGCCGGGGGTCCAGTCCATCTTGGGAGGGGCAAAAAAACAAAAGACAACGTCAAAAAATAAAGAAGGGAGAGAAAAGAAAGTAAAAGGATAAAGAAGAAAGACAAAGGAAGAAGAAGGAAAAGATGGGAGACAAAAACGAAACGGGGCCGGGGAGGAAGGCGAGCGAGGGTGCGGAGGGGATTAGAAACGCCTCTCCCCTTTCGTTGGCAGAGGGAAGGAGAGGTCCCCCCCCCCCCCCCGACCTGCACGGGCTTCATAAGCGTGGCGTGGCACGTGCTGTGGGTAGCTCGCAAGTGCCGACGGCAGCTAGCAGCACAGCCTCCGGCGAGTCCGGAGCCCAGACTCTGGTGCAGGATCCGACCCCAGAGAACCCGTCCGAGGGTATTTTCGTCCATGAATTGGGTTTGTTCCATGGTTGATGTGTTTTCTTTTCCCCCATTTTTAAGGGGGGAAGTGGCCCTTAACTAGTTTCTGTTCAAGTGTACATTAATTTGAATGAAATGATATACGTTTGACGAATACGTACGTGGTCATTGAATTTCACGACTAAGTTAAATGGTAATAAGTTTGCAGCATTGGTTAATAAAAAGGCCAAACTCAAACGATAGATGTGTGTTGCTCGCTCGTTTATGTGTGTGGATAACTTTCTTAAGGGTTTTTTTGGGAATATAAATCATTGTTAAAAATAAAATGATAAAAATATTAGCACATGTATCATTATTTTTGACGAAATGCTGTGAAAATGCAATGGTCTTAATTAACCCCACGTTGTTATATATCAGTCACGCGCTTAACCGTGGTTATTTTTAACTAGACAAGTGAAAAATATAATAATACCTTTAGTAATTAAAATAATGAGACTCATCTACCCCCCAACCCCATTTCTATCCACTAGCTCGGATTCCCACAAAACCCTAAACAACTAGGGAAGGAGACTGGGAGGAGAAGAAGGCGGTCGGAAGGCATTAGGTTTGCTAGAAGGGGGGGAGAGCGGGGGAGTTTTGGTGTTGGGGGGTACCGGCCCATCGAGGACGACCTAGGGGGCAAGGTCATCGAGAGTGGGTGGGGGGGCATGCTAGAGGTCATTATGTGGGGGCCGTTCTCATTATAGGTGAACTTGGTCAGGGTGGTACTAGATGAGAATGTTCTCGGCCTTCCATATGGTGATCTTCTCGAAGGCCTCGATGGGCATGACGAGATGGTGCTTGGGGGGGTGGGGGTTGTAGTGGCCGCCGGCAATCGTAACATCCAGGAACATTTAATGCTAAATTTCAATAAGTATTTATGATAAAAAAGTTTAATATTTATTTATCTATTTATTTATGTTTACGTATGTTGAATTCTCTAACTTGATAGACGATAGTTAGACGAAACAAAACATAGCCAGAAAGGTAAAAACTTAGACGAAGTGAGATAGACGATATTTCACTTAAGTGGAAGGGAGATAGACGATGTTTTACCTATGTTGAAGGAAAGTAGACAAAGTATCGCCTAAGTCAGAAGTAGTTAGATGATGATGTGGACGGGAGAGTTGGACAATGTAAAAATAGACGAAGTACCGTCTAAGTCGCAAATATTAGACAAAGCGGCCTATTAGACGAATTATTTTTGTCGTCTTCTAGATAGACGATATATTGAAGGATTAAACGATATATTGAATAGATAGACAATACATTAAAGGAGAAGAGTTAGATGATTCATTAAAAGATTTAATATTAGTTAGCTTCCAAAATAAAGTTGGATTACATGATCGTCAAAAATGGAGTGTACGATAAGACTTAAACGGTGCGGCTAAGGGACAAGCTAGGTAATGAGAGTAGATGACTGTTTACGTTCTGACGCCACTCGCCTTCGAAACACCGAGATAGGTCAATCTGGCACGCAGGTCTGGGGGTATTAGCTGGAGAAATATAAAAGAACAAAAGAGACGAGCATAGATGAAATACTCATGGGCAATCATTCTAGGTACACACAACACATACGAGATGGCTCGACAGGGCGACAGTGATGTGTAAAAATTGCTGGTTCAACGATGACTGGGTATAATGCGGGCGTGCCAGTTGATGACTCGACAATCGCCTACGAAACTAGATTTCAACAGGGGGGTGTGTCTCCAAGACACGACATGTGGGCACGGAATGATGGGCGACACGTGGTTAGAATGGGGGTTCCGTAGGTATGAGTGAGGTGATGTGGGGGGTCATGTGTTAAGTAGAATAAGGCGGATCTAGAGGGGGGGGGGGGGGTGAATAGATCAGCCTCTCAAATAGACCAAAAAAAATTGACGCTCAAGGTAAACCTTGATAGATCGTCGAAATAAGCAATCAAAGAGCTAAGTAAGTGACTGTATAAATACAACGCTATCCACAAACACTTAATCGGCAAGTTTATGTATTTGGAAATAAAGCTAGAGGAACAAAGTGCAGGGAAGACTTAGAGAACATAGGTAGAAGATAAAGATCACAAATCATAATGCTCAAAGATTTTTAAGGTGGTTCGGTTGCTACCCAGCAACCTATGTCCACCCCCCACCTGATCAGGGTGAGACTTCTCTTGCACAAGCAAAAAAAAATCACGTAGAAAACCCGCTACAAACACTGATTACAAAGCTTAGACCAAAGGAACACTCTCCTCCCACACTCTGAGCAACCAGAGTGCAACCATGTACAGCAGACTGCCATATACAACCCTGATCGTGCACTCCAGCACAATCAGAAACGCCGCTCGCAACAGCAAACGAGGAGTACACTCCTCACGCTTTGGTGACTCAGCAAATCGTGAACAACACACCGCTGCTCACACTTCTGATTCGTGCAACAAAACACGATTAGAAACACATAATAAGAAGAGATGGAAAGAAAAAATAAGAATCAGAACACAAAACAAAATGTAATGACAAAATGTAGCTCTGAAACAATTCAAGAGCCTTAATGGACTAACACGTCTGCTCTGCAACCTTCACTTCTAACAACACTCAAATCTTCTTCTTTCTCTCTTTCTTTTTCTTCTCTCTAAACTCGAGGTGGCTCTCTGTAAATTTCTTCTCTGGACAGCTTCCCTCCTTCGATAGCAGCCACTCTCTCGTTCTCTCTCTTTCTTTTGCAAGCTGGAGAAATCCCCTTTCTTCTTCGCTGTTCGTCCTCCTTTTTCTTCACTTGGATCCAGGTCTTCTTATAATGCATGAGGAAGAGGATATTCTCTTGGGGGCCCACGCGATCAGGTAGTTGCAGTAGGGAATATTTTTTCCTCCAAAAAGCACCTTCTGGAATGTGGATTCCTCGTACACCAACCTTCCAACGATTGGGCCTCAGTTCACGTGCCAGAGGTGGGACCCACCGCTGAATCAGATTCTCGCCATAGGGTGTGTCGACGCATTGCTCTTTGACTGCGTCAACTCATCGTTCTTTTAGATGGATGAAATCTTACTGAAATCATGGTTGCATTGACTCCATTGTGTTATTGCGTTGACGCAATTTGTTCGTTACTTGAGAGCTGGCTGGAATATATTGTTGTTGTGTCGACGCCACAGGGTTGTTGCGTCGACTCATCATTCTCATCGCTTGGAGAGCAGCTCTCTGGATTTGTTTTCTTCTTCTCTGCTGCGTCGACGCATTGAGACTTTGCGTCGACTCATCATACTCGTTGCTCTTATATTACTTTTGCTGTGTTGACTCATTGTGATCATGCATCGACTCAATCCTTCATTTTTTACTCTTCTTTTTCTTCTGCTACGTCGACGCAATGAAAACTCTACGTCGACTCATCCTTGAACACCGAAGTCTTCTTCTTCAGTTGCATCTCAATGTGTATACAACTGCGTCGACTCATCATTTCCTGACTTCCTCGATATCAGTCGACTCATAAGCAAATCAGTCGACTGACATTTGCTTCGATCGACTTATTTTACCTGTTTGACCCCATAAAAAGGATATGTTAGATATTTGGGGACATCATCATGGCTTTAAAATTAACTTCATCAGATACTTATTTTCAACAGGATTTGAAGATCATATTCAAATGATTCATGGTTAGACATCATCAAAATCAGGGACACAATATTCTCCCCCTTTTTGATGATGACAACAACTATGGGTCATTGCCATTTGGAAGCATTCACAAAATAGACTTTCAATTGAGACTCAGAAATGCTATGAGACTCAGACTCCTATGAAGACTCATACCAAGATGAATATGAAATTAATAAATGATTCTCACTTACTCTCCCCCTTTGACATCATCAAAAATATGACATGGAGAGATCTGAACAACGAGATAGAGGTAGAAGCATTCACTGACAGATACCAACATTCTCATAGAACTAGAAGATATTTATTCTGGGAGCCTTCTTTTAAAGAAACAAGTCATTTGACCACATTATTTTGAGTGGTTTAAGACTAATAAACCTTAAAGGCATGATAATAAAAGACCTTAGAAAGATTCTGAATACAAAATTAATGAAAGAAACAATTTGTCTCATTAAAGTCTTTACAGTCCAACATTCAACTTTACTCATAGATTTTCAGGGACTTCTCTAGGACAAACTTCAGCTAATGTTGAGAACAAACATCTTAAACAAGCTAGACTTGTGTTTTTCTTTTTAGGCACAATTGTAATGTTTTTCTATTTCAACAACTTTTCAGAATGTCTCTGCAGAATTTTCACATTGAACAATCTGGTTTAGTCCACACTTTTTGACATGAGGAAACACATTGTTTAGAGATAGAAATCCTCAGTTACTCAGTGTGTTAACCTTTTTGCTTCTCATAAGAACAGAGTTAGCAATGACAACACCTTTTTACATGAGACAAAACACAACTTAGGTGAAATGACCCAGTTACTCAGCATGCCATGTCATTGCTCTCCCATACTTTTTTTCACATCAGATAATGAAGTTTTAAACAAAGTTAGCTTGGTTTTTCACTTCCTAACACAATCCACTACACTTCTTGGTGAGGGATATTTGGTTACTCAGTGAACCTCAACCATTGCTATGCAATTTATGACCCTTTTAGAGAATTTTTAGAATGTTTGATATCTGAGAACAACACTAAACATGAAGTTCCTCAACCAAAGTTACCTTTTTACTCTCAATTTTCAAGCCTAAGAGGATTTCAAGACTCAACATTCTAATACTATTATTAATTCAGTAAGTTTGTATATAGATATTTTCAAGGTACTTTTTGGTCTCAGTCTCACAAGGTTATTAACTTTAAACCACCAGATTATTTGGAGTGATCAAAGATTGAGAGTTTCAATAAAGGAATGTCCCAGTTTTAAACTTCTAACATCTGTGAGAACAATTGTTAGAAAGAGATGCCTCAAAAGGAATTTGTAGACTGAGATAAACTTCTGACCGACTCAAGACTAATGTACGTAGAAAAACCACTCTGACTCCCCCTGTCTAAAACAACCTATGATCCTAAGAACATATAGACAGAATTGGAATCAACAACTCCCCCTGACTGCATGAATTAACTATCTTTTGGTACGAAGCGGACACATAATGATAGTTTTCAGTTGGACCTAATCCAACCTTCCACCAATCACCATTTTATATACCAAAATGATTGTTGAGCACAGGCAGTAGAGAGTAGAAGAACTTTGACAAAGACAAAAATAACAGACAGACTCCCCCTTACTAAATGCACTAGACTGAACCAAACACAAGGAGCATGCAAGGAATATCCTGACAAAGACTCATGAAGGTCTGCAAAGCCCTAGTTCCCTTCTCAAAGATCAAAAATTTTCATTGTTCAAAGGCTTTGTAAATATATCAACAATTTGATTCAATGTATCAACATGATGCAAGTCAAAAATTTCTTGGATACTTCATCTCTTAGAAAATGGTGTCTTATTTCAATGTGCTTTGATCTTGAATGCTGGATTGAATATTTAGCCAGATTAATTGCATTAGTGTTATCACACAATATAGGTATGCAACCAAGATCTACATTGTAGTCTTGGAGTTGGTGTTTTATCCATAAAACTTGGGTTCCACAGCTCTCTGCAGCAACGTATTTAGCCTCTGCAGTGGAGAGTGCAACATAATGTTTGTAACGACCCGAGAATCCGATTACCGAGAAGGCCCGATAACCCGAGACTCGTACCGCCACACACGAGCCCGAAGACTCGGAAGGGTTAGAAGGATGGTGTGGAGACTACACAAGTATCACAAATAATTGTAGAAATTAAACAGTTCAATTAATACATGGTCCACAAGATAACAATAAAATAACAACAGTAGTCCACAACTAGTACGGAGACAAGAAAGAAAAGTACAGCTACACGGGGCATACCCCGGCTCTGACCTCTGGCACTAACGCTGGGCACCCGAATCTCGCTGAACCTTAGACGCGCTCCCCAGAAGCCGCGCCTCACCTGAAACACGGTGGAAACACGCAGAGAATGAGTCTCAGAACAAGACTCAGTAGGGATCACTCGAACCCTACCTCGCAAATGGGAAACCACTACGCTAGCGGCTAAGCGAGTACCTCGGAAAGGGAAGCCCTGCTATCTACGAAACACTAGTTTCACGGCACGAAAGTCGACACTCATGCCACGGTGAAACAACCGGAACACACGGCTGACACGACAAAAACCCGAATGTCCAAGTCGCAACGACTGATAGTCTGACACTCCTACTCGGCAAGAGTACCTCCCACTAGAAGCACAGTCGGTAGCGTCCCCTGACGACTTACACCACACCGCAGGTGAACTGCCTGATGTGGTAACGCCTACCAAAGGCACGGACACCTAACGAGTAACCACGAACAAGTGACTAGTTGGGGTCACGCCCGTCGGTGTGGGTCCAACCGCCCCCAACCACGTGTGCACACACAGACTGTCCGTCCCTGGTCTGGTCCTCTGACCAATTTTCCCCTCAGCCAGACTCTGGCTGCTAGACGCGGGGCCCGACGGCAACCGGTCCACAAACCGTCTCTAAAGGTCGGCCCGTACACCACTCTCTAGTGAGACCAGCACCACGTACTGGTGGGCTACGACTAGTGGAGGGTCACTAACGGAGTAGACTCTCAAGTCAATGGAAAACAACGTCCGCATCCGACGACGTACGGGGACCATCCCACGTACCGGTACCGTCGCACGGTGAGCACAGTCGGACAAGAAACGGGACTGCAGACCTCCCGGTGTAGCCCAGAGCCAGACGGTCTACTCTAGACGTGTCACAGGCTCTGACGGTCTAGGCTGGACCGTCACAGCAACCTGACGGCCCAACGTAGGCGCGTCACACGCTGGGTTGAAAACCACACGTAACGTACCTGCGCTGGTGCGTTACAGTCTGTGACGCGCCTACCCTGGTGCGTCACAAGACAAACGAGGAACAGCTGTGACACGTGCCACTCGGTGCGTCACAGCATGTAACGGTCCAACGCTGGAGCGTTACATGACCTGGGCTTCGTCAACTCTGACGCACCCTCCCTGGGGCATCACAAGGCTGTGACGCGCCAGTCCTGGTGTGTCACAGGCCTTGACCCCCCAACGGTCAAAAATCAACGGTCGTGCCAACAGTCGGGAAGCCTCTGACGGCCCAACCCATGCGCGTCACATGCCTGTGGTGGTTTATCGAGGGGCCGTCACAGCCCACAGACCCCCAATTGGTAACACAGGGCTGTAACGCACCCACCTAGGCACGTTACATGATGTGACAATCACTGGAAGGACCGTCACACCCGCCCGAGAGCGATGCGATGGGAAAACGCCCAAAAAACCAACCACGCCCCCATGCCTCCACCGGAGAGGGGAAAATCAAAGGGGAAGACCCCTGGGGACCCTTAGCATGATACTAGGCCACCAAAACGTGAAATCGCGGGCTAAATCCATAGATCGGGCGAACTCTCCCCAAATCATGGAAAACCCCAAACCCGCTCAAACACGCCCCTCCCGGCCTCCCCTCGGCCTACAAATCACAGGAACGAAAGGCGGGGAGCTTGGGAACGTCACCCTACCTCAATGGAGCAAAAGTTCCGCCGAATCATTGCCGAAATCGCAAAGAACGCTTTGAAAAACCCTCATCCCTTCACGGTTCCCACAAGCTTTACGCCGCCACGATCGCCTCGTCGTTGCTCACGTCGTCACGCCGTCGCCCCACGCCGTCTGCAGCCGGAGGGGACGCCGCCACGGTCGAACGGGAGAGAGAGATAGGCAGGGGGCGGTGCTCACGGTGGGGAGAAAGGGAAGAAGAAGAAGATGAAGAAGAGGGTGGGGAAGAGAGAGAGAAAAGGAGAGGTATTTATAGAAAATCCAGAAATTCCAGAAAATACCAAAAAATAGATAATTACATTTCTGGGATCCTCGGAACGCACCGATCGCAACGGTACCACTCGTGCCCAGGTGAACGACGCGGTTCACCCGCAGCGAGGTTCCGAAGGAATTACTGAAACACACACCGGAAATCAGAAAACACACGCGAAAAAGCCGCGGAACGCTTCCGGGCCTCGAAACATCTTCGGGTCGTGCCGATCCGAACACGAAAAATGTTCGAAACGAAATTTCAGACACAACGATGCCGGACACTCCGAGAAACCAGATCTGGGACCCCCGAGGAAGGATCCGAAAGGTCCAGGATATTACAGCCCTCCCCCTTTAAAGGAATTCCATCCTCAAAATTGAGAACAACCCAAGGGAAAGAAGAGGAAGACTCACTCAAACAGGTAAGGGAACTGCTGATGCATCTCGTCCTCACGTTCCCAAGAAGCCTCACCACCAGAGTGCCGCTGCCACACCACCTTCACCAATGGGATGACCTTGCTCCGCAGGCGCTGCTCTCGCCTATCCTCAACGCGGACGGGAAGCTCTGGGAGAGAAAGATATGGAGTCACCTCTGGTCAAACAGAATCCTCAAGCACATGGGAGTCATCGGGCATATACTTCCGCAACATCGAGACGTGAAACACGTCATGCACCGACGCCAACTCAGGAGGTAACTACAGCCGATAGGCTACCTCACCAATGCGCTCCACAATCACAAATGGACTAATATAGTGGGGACTCAGCTTCCCACGCCGTCCAAAGCGCATCACCCCCTTCATCGGAGAAACACTCAAGAACACACGATCGCCCACGGCGAACGCGAGAGGCTACCGCCTACGGTCAGCATAGCTCTTCTGCCGACACTAGGCCGCCAACATGTTCTGACAAACCAGGTGCACAACATCCATACACTGCTGCACCAACTCCGGTCCCGTCAAGACACGCTCACCAACCTCAAACCAATCAAGTGGAGTCTGACACGGACGCCCATACAACGCCTCATAAGGAGCCATGCCGATGCTCGAATGATAGCTGTTGTTGTAGGCAAACTCCACCAACGGCAGGTGGTGAATCCAACTCCCCTGTCACTCTAGGTAGCAGGATCTCAACATATCCTCCAAAGTCTGAATGGTCCTCTCTGACTGACCATCTGACTGAGGATGATACGCCGAGCTAAAAGCCAACTCCGTGCCAAGAGCTCGCTGGAAACTCCTCCAGAATCCAGAAGTGAAGCGTGGATCCTGATCTGACATAATGAGATGGGAATCCCATGCAACGGAATGATCCGCTCCACATAAAGATGAGCTAACTTGGGCATACTGCAGCTGACTTTGACCGGTAACAACCGAGTCACCTTCGTCAGCCTATCCACCAGCAACCAAATACTGTCCTGACCGCTCGGAGTCCTCGGCAATCCCACCACGAAATCCGTGGTCACGTGGTCCCATTTCCACGCGGGAACATCCAAGGGCTGAAGAGTACCTCCCGGTCACTGATGCTCCGCCTTCACCTGCTGACAGGTCAGGCACCTGGCCACAAATTCAGTAACATCTCTCTTCATGCCAGGCCACCAGAACTGTCTCCGTAAGTTCTGATACATCTTCATCGCACCCAGGTGTACGGTGTACCTGCTCCCATGAGCCTCACGCAACACCGCACGACGAACCTGCTCCTCGGATGGGATATATAGCCTGCCACGAAACCTCGCAGCACCGTCCTCGCCAAGTTCCACATCAGCCATAGCCAAGATCCGAGGCAACTCAGGGTCTGCATGCTGAGCCTCTGTCACTTGACGACGGATAGCAGGAGTGACAGTCAGACTCACAAGCACAGCTAACCCTGGCTCTTGGGGAATCTTGAGCCTGAAAGACACTTTGGGCACTTATTCCCAGAGCCTCCACTTCCTCAATATCAAGGCACTGACCGCGACCTTCCGACTCAAAGCATCGGCGACGACATTCATCCTACCCGGTTGATAAGACAAGGTGAAGTCATAATCCTTCATGAACTCCATCCAACGCCTCTGCCTGAGGTTAAGGTCCCTCTGCGTGAACACGTACCTCAAACTCTGATGGTCAGTGAATACCTCAAACTTCTCACCGTACAGGTAATGCCTACAGATCTTCAACGCGAAGATCACAGCCGCCAACTCAAGGTCAGGGGTAGGGTAGTTCTCCTCGTGGGGCTTTAGCTGCCGAGATGCATAAGCCACCACTCTACCATGCTACATCAACACAGCACCCAATCCGACCCCGGAAGCATCTGTACACACCACAAAACCTCCCGATCTTGAAGGCAGAACCAACACCGGAGCCGAGGTGAGCAATCTCTTCAGTTCCCTGAAACTCTGCTCACACTCCTCAGACCATACAAATGGCACATTCTTCCGTGTAAATCTAGTCATCGGGGTCGCAACACGAGAAAAATCATGGATAAACCGACGATAATAGCCTGCAAGCCCCAAGAAACTCCGGATCTCCATCACAGACCTCGGCCTCGGCAGCTGCAACACTGCCTCGACCTTGGCGGGGTCCACGGAAATGCCATCACCAGAAATCACGTGCCCTAAAAAGTGCACCTCACGAAGTCAGAACTCGTACTTACTGAGCTTCGCATACAACTGGTGATCTCGCAACGTCTGCAGCACCACACCCAAATGGTACGCGTGCTCCTCGGTAGACCGCGAATAAACAAGGATGTCGTCCACAAATACGATCACGAACTGGTCCAAGTACGGACGAAACACCCTCTGCATCAAGTCATGAAGGCTGTGGGGGCATTGGTGAGCCCAAACGGCATCACCAAGAACTCATAATGCCCATACCTCGAGCTGAATGCAGTCTTCTCCACATCGGGCTCGCGAATCCTCAGCTGATAGTAACCGGACAACAAATCAATCCGCGAGAACACTCGCGCAGGCTGAAGCTGGTCGAATAAGTCATCAATCCGCGGCAACGGATACTTGTTCTTAATAGTCACCTCATTCAGCTGCCGGTAGTCAATGCACAACCGCAAGCTACCGTCCTTCTTCTTCACGAACAACACAGGCGCACCCCAAGGGGAAAAACTAGGACGAATATACCCCTTGGCCAGCAGCTCCTGCAACTGCGCCAGCAACTCCCTCAATTCAGCCGGAGCTATACGGTAGGGAGCCTTCGCCAAAGGTCCCATACCTGGCACAACCTCGATCACGAAATCGATCTCTCGTTGGGGAGGCAATCCAGGTAAGTCCTCCGGAAAAACATCAGAAACTCGCACACCACCGGAATGTCCTCGATATCCGGACCCGACTGGTCTACCAAGACCACATAAGCGAGAAAACCCTGACAACCCGCATCAAGCAAACGACGAGCTCGAATCGCAGAAACAAGGAAGCAGAAAGAGGAAGACCTGATACCTTGAAAATAGAAGGTGGGTCCACGAAGTCGCCGAAAATAAACCCTCTTCGAGCCGCAATCCACCAACGCATGATGTGCCTCGAGCCAATCCATGTCCAAAATCACATCAAAGTCCTGAAGCGGAAACGCATAGAGCCTGGCCGTCCAACTCCGCCCTTCCACCCACACCGGAACCTCATCGAAACAATACAGAGTGATCATAAAATCACCTGAGGGCAACTCCACTGCCAAATCGCAGGACAACTGGGTCACCGGCTCCTCGATACCCATCGCGAAATCCTCCGAAATAAACGAATGATACGCGCCAGAATCAAACAGAACCTGAGCAGCACAACCCAAAATCTGAACGGTACCTTCCACGAGCTGCGACGCCACTGCCTCTGCCCTGGTCATGTGTGTAATATGGTCTCGAGCTCTCTGCCTGCCTCCCACACTCGCTGACCTGGGTAGCGGCGGATACTGTCCCTGCTGCTGCTGCTGTTGTGGCCTCTACTGCTGGGGAACCTGCTGCTACTGAGGAAACAGCTGCTGCTGCCTCTGAGGACAGTCACGCGCCATATGCCCTGGCTTGTCACACCAGAAACAAACTATCGGGGCCGTGCACTGCCTGCCTGGATGGAACTCGCTACACCGTGGGCACGGTCCTCGCGATCCACCCACTGATCCCTGACGCTGAAACGGGACCGACTGTTGTACACTGCCCGTTGATGCCTGCTTCTGATCCTTATGATTCTTACGGAAACTCTTCTTGAGGAACTTCTTGACCTTTGAGCTGAAAGACGCGGATCCTGTCACTGACGCTGCCGGCCGGCGCTCCAGAACCACCCGACGCATGCTGGAAGGAACCCTGCTGCTGGGTAGCCGACGACTGGCTGCGACCTGACAAAGACTGCCCCTGGCTAATCGGTCCCCGAGTCCTCTACATATCCATTTCCAAGGAAGCCGTGACACGAGACACTGTCTCCAGATCAGTGGCAGCTGTTGACACCCGTTTTAGCCCACAAGTTGTGTCATTTCTCTTATTCATCATTTTTGATGTCTCGAATTAGCCATTATTTTGGAGCTTCCTTGGATGGATTTTGAGCCCATTTTTATCATTCCCTATCCTTTGAGTCTTGGAGATCATGATTTTTAGAGCCCTGGAGCTTATCTTATCAAATTCCATCTTCAAGTCAACTTACGGCCCATTTAGGCCGGCTTCTCTCAAGTAATCGGCTCTCTCTCACTGCGCAGTCCTGAAAGTGATTCTTTTTCACCCTCTTCCAGTCCTATATTCAAAACGTTGTCTTTACCAAAGTTGTTCCTCTTTCAAAGATCTACAACTTCTTCTTCTACGCCGTTGGCCAGTTCTGCCCCGATTGTGAGCTATTCACATTTTTCCGGCGTGCTGTGCTGTTCACCTATGTCCCAGAATTTTCCTCTCTCTTCCAGCCCCATTTTCTCCCTCTTCTGATCATTTTCTCAAATTTCTTTCTTTATAAAAATTGTTCCTCTCTCAGTTATCTACAATTTCTTCTTCTACCACTTTCGCTAGTTCTACCCCGTTTGAGAGATACGCTTCAATTTCTAAAGTCGCGCGCAGTCTGCTCAAGTTTTTTCCTCCATCAATGTGACGGCCCTACATAGGTGCGTTACATCAGTGTGACGGTCCTATGATAGACCGTCACACCGAAACTTACCCGAAACACCCTGTTCAACACCTGGAATGTGGCGGTCCTACCCTAGACCGTTAGAGTCCATGTGACGGCCTAGTATGAGTGCGTTACACCGAAACTTATCCGAAATCATCTCGTTCGACCCCCAGAGTGTGACGAACCTACACTAGGCCGTTACATAACTCTGACGGTCCTACGATAGACCGTTACACACACTAGAGAGTCCAATTCGTGCTGGACTTTGACCCGAAAACTGTGCAACAGGCCTATCTTGCAGAGCCCATAACTTCTTCAATTCTTATCCAAATTGATCCCCGTTTTTTCCTACTTCTAGCCCTTTATATTATCTTGAATTTGGTTCATAGGAATCAAATTTTCATTGGCAATATCTCTCGAGATCTGGGTCGCAAGATCAGGATTTAAGTATCCTGGTTCAACTAAAACTCTGCAGATAAGGCTCCGGGGCTACCTTCCAAGAGCCATATCTTCTAGAATCCTCCTCCGAATTGATCCCCGTTTGTTCCTATCTCTTGTCCTTAGTATTGTCTCGAGTTTGATCTAGAGAACTCGATTTATCTTAGACTCTATCTTCAGGAATCATGATAAGAAGATGAGGCTTTCTTACAAAACTCTATAAAAACTGCCAAGTTCGCAGTTGCAAAGGGGGGCTCTTTTCGGACGTGGGGCGAAGCCATGCTGCACCGTCAACTCACAACTTCGACCCTGACTTGAAGAGGAAAGTATTAGCTTTCAATTCCATCCTTCTGGGCTTGATTTCATGGTCTACACTCTTAGTTTTCTTCCTCTTAAAATCAAAAATCATCACAGTTTTCTGCACTTTCTGCTACATATGTGTTTTTCTCTGTTTTGCATCAATGATTTCTCTCTATTCTCTCAATCAAATCTCGTGATTTCAAATCTCATGCATGCACAACATACCCACCTATCTTTTCCACCCTTCCACAAGGGTTAAAAACCTCCCCCCGGTGCGTTCTCCCCCTTTTATTCATGCTATTTTATCACTTTGGGTAGATTTCTACACTTCATGTTCTAATGGGTTTTTACCTTTGTGTTTCATCTTTGTTTTGTAAAAGAGCATGAATACAACGTGAGGCCCTCTTCATCTAGCCGGCTGGAAGGAGAGGAGGTCGATCCCACACCATTCCCCGCATCCCGTTCTTAAGCGCGATCAAGTCTTCATACTTTTTCGAGGTACACGGCGCCGTTGCACTCCTTTCTTCATCCTTGCGGCGGTTTTAATCCTTGGTGGCGATCACGGTTAGTATTTCCATCTTTTTCATCTCCCTTGTCTTTGATTCACATGTTTATGCATGTATGTATTTAAAGGGGGCGGGATAGGAATCTAACAAAAAAAATAAATCAATAGTTTTTTGGCGATCACGGTGGGACACCAATGCCCATCACGCTTGTTTTCATGCTCTTTTGTAGGTTGGGTGGGTGCATGTTCATGTTTAGGTAGTATTTCCTCCATTCTCCCACTATTTTTGGTGTTTTATGGGCTCTGGTTATGTGACGGTCTTATGGTAGACCGTCACGGTCATATAACGGTCATTTGGTAGACCGTTACAGCTTCTGGCAGTCTTACGCGTATGCTCAGAGGGCCATATTCATCGAGGCATAACTTTTGATCCCGGAGTCCGATTGAGCTGATTTTTGTTACGTTGGATAGCCCTTTGTATTGTCTTTCCATCCATATATCATTTGCATCATTTGGTTAACATTTGTATATTCTAATATTGTCCAACTTTTTGAGTTTTGTGCATAAGTTCTGCAGGCAGGCTCAGGGACAGGTTCACAGGTACATCTTTACTCAGTGATTTGACTGCCTTCTCGGTGTCTGATTGCAGTGATTTTTGTTCCATTGGATAGTCATTTGTATTGTCTTTCCATCCATAGCTTATTTGCATCATTTGGGTCTCATTTGCTTAGTTAAAAATTGTCATTATTTTAGCATTTTGTCCATAAAATCTGCATGTGGTCTGCGCATAGGTTCACGGGGGCATCTTTGCTCAGTGATTTGATTGACCTCCCGGGGTCAGATTGATCTGTTCTTGGGCCCGTTGTGCAGACCTTTGTATGTCTTTCCATCCATATACTATTTGGCTTAGTTGGATCATGTTTGCATAGTTTAATTTTATCTTGATTTTCTAGTTTTAAGCTAGAATTTGCATGCACTTCGGTGCACATAGGGCCATACATCGCATATCATAGTTCCATTTCCTACCTTGGTAAGTGATCCTCTCGCCTCCATATTCCTTGGAGTCGACTAGGTGATCTTATCCGGGACCTCCATAAGTCCCCGTGAGCCGTGGATTCCCACACGGACACCGGGCCGGTTGTACCTTTCCACACCTTAGGCTTACATTTACATACGTGTGAGGGAGTTAACCTTAGTCAACACAAAGTTTGGACCTTATTCCCATATGATTCCTATATTGAGGGAATTTTTCCTAATTCAAATCATTAAAAGGTCTATTAAAACCCCTAAAAGATTTCCCATCATATTAACTTGTTTGACTTGGGTGAAAACTTTCACATTGCATTGTTTATGTTGTTTGGGCTTGTCCAAGCCCATTAGTGGTGTTTTGTGCTGCATCCACATGTTTTGTTGTTGTTAGGCCCACTTAAGTCAGTCCATTTTGTTGGTTCATTGTCCAGTCCATTGTCCCGTGGTCTATTGTCCATTCGTCTTTACATTAGTGGGTCAACCCCCCTTGTTCTCAAGCCCATTAAGCCCTTGCTTCCCCATTTGTACTGTCATTGATCTCCTTGTATTAAGTCTCCATTTGCCCTGATGGAGTATCATTCTAACGCCTTGTATCATTCTTTTTCTCAATCTTCTTCCTATTCCCGCATGGAATCCTCTTCCCACGTGGGCTCATCTTCCCGTGGTCCTTCTGATCCATCCAAGGAACAGGCTAATCTCATGGCCCATCTTTCAAGCCTTGTTCACCAAATGGACCCGGCCCAGGCCCAACGTCTTATTGCATCTCATCTTCATGGGCCTTCTTCTCATAATGGGCCATCCTCTATTCATGGGCCTCCTCCTTCTCCTTCATATGTTGCTGGCCCAATTGCTAATGGGCATTATTCTCTTAATGTGCCTCATTATTCTGCCCATGTTGCTGCTGGCCCATTCAACCCATGTTCCAACATCTCTTCCAGGCCCGCTCACCCTTCCATTCCCAGAATGGGCCCTTTTTCTTCTCAGCCCGGATCCTCTTATCCGGCCCAATACCATGCTCCTGGTCCTAATTCACAACCTCTTGCTCAAGCTGGCCCATATTCTTCTCGATCTCTCCCTACCCAGGAGATGATTGCTCAAACCCAACGCCAGCTTGATGAGCTTCAACGTCGGATCGATCCCAAATTCTCTTTGAGTGTTTCGTTCGCTTTCCAAGGTCTTCGGCTCCCACCTCCATCACAAATTCCCACATATCGCCGTTATAGTGGAGTCGGTGACCCGTATGTGCACTTGAAGGAGTTTGTTTATGAGTCGGCCCAATTTCGACATGACCAACACTTGATGGCTTATCTGTTTGGTCTGTCATTGGAAGGCCCGGCTCGGGATTGGTTCTTCTCTCTTCCGCAAGAGCAAGTCGTGAATTTTCAAGCCGTGCAAGGGAAATTTCTTCAGCAGTTTCAAGGCCAGGTTGGGCCCAAGTACTCTATTGTGGATCTGGCCCATGAGATGATGAAGCCCGAAGAGGAGTTTTCTACCTTTTCCGATCGTTGGCGTCGCCTTGCCGCGCAGGTCCCGGGGCACATACCGGAGGGAGAGCAAATCAAGATGCTGATATCCAATGCCGTGCCCGAGTATCGGTTCATCTTAGCCCTCAACGACATCACCTCCTGGCAACAATTATACAGCCGAGCCCGCTTCATTCGCCAACAAATCCAAGATTCCCTTGACCCCGAGTCTCCACCATTCACCTCCACATATCAACCTTCACCCTCCACGTGCCAATCCTACGCTCCCATGAGCCGGCCCGCCATGAGTCAGCCTTCCGCCACATATCCCTCCACGAGCCAACCTCCCGCCTCTACGTACCCATACGCCTCCGCATATCAACCTTCCATGAGTCAGCCTCCCGTGTCCACATACCCGTCTCCGTCTCCACTTTCGGTCAAGGGAACACCACATCCCGAGCAGGTGGATGCTGTCTACATACCTCCCCACTCCGTTCCACATATGCCTTCACCAAATCCCTCCACCACTAGCCACACACTATTGCCTACGCAACCTCCACTTCCGTCTCCACAACCATCTCCATCACATATCCCTCAGCATTCACCTTGCACGAAGCGGGCTCCTTGTCCTCCATTGCCGGAGTGCTTTATCGACATTTTTAGGGCTTTGATGGCCACTCACACGTTGTCGCTCTCTCCGGTTGTGCCTTGCCGACCCGCGGTCGGGGATATGCTTCAGTTCTGTGATTTTCACCGCCAACAGGGGCATTTGGTTGAGGATTGCCCCGAATTCCAGGATTATGTTTATGATCTGGAAGCTAAGAAAAGGATTGATTAGGCCGCTATTCACAAAGTCATTTTACATCTTCGCAGCCAACAACAGCAGCAAGAAGTGCCACCCGGGCAGCCGTCTCCGTTACTTCAAGGCCACGGGCACCCTTGTGATTCCTCATCTAGTGCTGCACTCGCTCTGTCACCTACTCCGTTACCTCCGCCATCTCCTACCCCGGCTCCATCGCCGCCACAAACCCAAGCCTCTGCTCATGCTAGTGCCTCCCTTTCTTCTCCCGCCGCCACTACTACTACTTCTATCCCTAACACCGCTCGACGCGTTATGTCGACACGTCGACGGTGGACACCACAACCTCCCTCTTCACCCTCTCCACCTCCATGTCCACTACCCCCATCGCCTTCATCACTATCCTCACCATCTCCATTGCCATCACCATCATCTCCGTCTCCACCACCAGTGCTTCCATCACCACCTCCATCTCCACCCTTGCCTCCATCTCCGCCATCACCTTTGCCCGAGCCTGAGCAAGCCACACCTTTGCCTTTACCTTTACCCTCAGCCACGCCTTCACCTTCGCCTTTGTCGCCACCCAAGCCTATCATCACCACATCGCCTGCGCCTTCACTTCCCATCACCACTCCAGTTGGAGCCTCCATGCCTTCCAAACCTTCACACGTACCACCCAAACATATTCCCTTTACTTCTCCAACCACTCCCACCCCACGGAGCGGGTGTGCGCTTCCTTCGGTGCCCCTCGGATCTAATCCCCAGGGAGACAATAAGCCAAGTCAGGATGATTCAGTGTCGGCCGTGCATTTCAAGATTCAAGATTTTATCTGTCGGATGCCGGTTCGTGTCCTCGTCCCTGGTTATTTTGGGGATGATGCGCCTCTACTTTCAAAGATGACAGTTGCTAAGAAGAGTTCCCTTGAGTTGATGCCAGTTTCTTCCCGAGCGAGGCCGGTGGCAATCTCCTTGCTCGCCGAAGAGTTCACCGTTGATGCTATTATTTCTCCTCGGTCTATTGCTGTTCAGATGACAGACCAAGAAGGGTTCTCTACCCGTGTTGTGCTAACGCATACGGCCGCCAAGCAGATTATGGATTCTATGTTCAAGGGACAATTGGCTGTATCTTCTACACTTTCCAAGGATATTCTGCACTTGTTATGCAATCTTCCTCGGTTTATTAGCAAACCGGCCATGTCAACGCCGTGTATTACTCTCCCTCAGCTTCACCCGTCTCTTTTATCAAGGGAGTTGTGCTTCAAGGCTGAGTTCCGAGTGGAGTTGCCGAATCTCATGCTTCTAGTGCCGAGAGACAAAACCCCGTGGGTTTGTGATATTCATCACTCTGAAGGGTTACTTGTCCAAGAATGCCCACTTACTGTTGTTAGCACGGGGTGTCTAGGGGTAATAGCCCCAGCAAAGCTGTATGTTCATAGCCGGGCCAGGCCATCTGCTAGATGGGCTCGCTATTTGAGAAGATATTGTAAGGCAAGGTGCCCAAGGATCCGAGTCGCGCCAGGCGAGTCCATTTCAAGCCAATTCCAGCTAAGAAGAGGCGGCGGCGTAAGTTTAAGGGCCGTCAGTTGTGCACTCAGGGGTCCACTTCTCTTCCTTCTTCTTCATTTCACTCATCATTTCTTTTGCTCGGTTCCCACCCCTGGGTGGTGTATCTGCCCTCTCCTAATTCTCCCTCCATGATTCTCTATTCCCATCTCGGGTCCGCGAATCCCCGTTCTTCCTTTTCCTATCCGAAACCTCCGGACTTTCCATCTCCTCACCATTCTTGGCCTCAGCCTATGTCCTCCTCTAATTCTCCTCCGGTATCTCTAGGTTCTCCTTCTTATTCCCTGACCTTGTCGGATGTCTCCCATTCTCCTTCTCCGGCACTGTCGGATGATTCTCGTCCCTCTTCTCCGACCACGTCAGATGATTCTTTTATCATCTTTCTACTCTCTCCTCTTCACCCTTTCGGGGTCTTCGCCCTTTCTCTTGCTGTTTTCGAGGCTTTAGCCCGCCTTGATCTCGACTAATCTTGTTTCTTCTGTAATTGGTTCCTTGTTATCAAGGTCTCTGCGCCTTAACGAGGGAGTTCTAGCCCTCGTCTCTCTTCCTTTTTATCCTTATTCGTCTAGTTTAATGTCTGCCGCTCCTCCGTGTAGAGGAATCTTTGATCCTTTGCTATCCTCTCCCTTTCGTCCTATCAAGCAAGGAATACATAGCTACTCGCGCTCCTCAAAGCTCGATGATCGAGATCGCTTCAGGATGCCGGTTTTCACGCCATGGATTTGCAAAGGTATCTTTATTTTTATTTTTTTGAGCAAAGAAACATGCTTTCATTTTCATTATTTCTATTGTTTCTACACATGGTTATAATGCTATTCCTCAACATGGTTAAGTGGCTTTTAGAGATTTGCTTAGTTAATCTTAGTAGGATGAGTTCGCTTCTGCACCATCCTTAGACCGGTGATAGCTCCGCGCTGGGAGTCTAGTTCTTTCCCCGATCGTTGAGGGTGACCTTTGAGCATGGGTTTTTCACACACTTCACGGCAAGCCATAGTCGATTCCTCTGAGCAACACCGTTGCTGCTTTGGCCATACTTTGGGTATGCACGAATGTCTTTTCTCTTCTCTGCTCGGCCAAGTGCAGGGGCAAGAGATTGATTGATAAGATGACCAACCTAGGTGCTCCCTAATACGAGAGAGGTCTCAAATAGGGACAGTCTTGACCCTCGAAAGTGAGCTTTCATGCAATATCTAGCCAATAAGGGCTACCAAAATGAGAAAATGAATCAATGAAATATTATGAATGAAAGGCATGGCAAGAGTGGCAGTATAGTTCCCCGGGGGACGTCATGAGCCCGGTCGCATGCGTGCCTGATAAATATGGGTCTCAAAATCAAAGATACAAAGTCCCGGCGCAACAGACCTACTCTTTGAGGGGTAGTGCCTTGAAGGAATTCAAGTCCTGATGTCTCCCATCCTGCATAAAGCTTGTCTCCAATTTTTCTTCTGCTTCTCCCTCTTAGGCTGGGTTATATCTCGGGTATGGCCTTAGTAGGGACACCGTTCTTTAGAGGCGATTGGTTATGGTAAGCCACCCTCACATGCACGCACTGCTCAAGGGAAGTCTTTAATGAGAGGGGAGGGACGGCGATCCCTGGCCAGTAGTTCGAGACTGTCTTTGGGTGCTGCGGATTGCTATTTCAAAATACCAAAAAAAAGAGATATTGTCAAAAATCTAAAAAATGAGATATTTTTAAAAAATCTAAAAAAATGAGATATTGTCAAAAATCCAAAAAAATGAGATATTGTTCAAAATAAAAAAAATGAAATATTGTTAAAAAAAATCAAATATTTTCAAAATCCAAAAAAATCAAGAAAATTGAAAATTCTAAAAATATTTATCTTTTACATTTTATTTTGAGAATAGATACGTAATCTGTTTGCTAAATGTGCAGGTTGCAGGTACTCAGGCATTCCTTACTATATCTTTGTGCTCTGTCTCCTGTCCACATCTTCTAATCTGTTTCCTTCTTCAAATCTCTCGATTTGTTCTGAAGCTTATGTCCTTCTCAGCTTTTGTTTGCAATGATTATATCTATAAGAGAGGACTTTACCACACGACTATGAACCTGGCGGTTCTACTTCGGCTGATCTTGGGTTTTGATTGAAGGGCATATTTGTTTATGTCTTTTGTCCCGCCGTGTCCTCGTCTCGCCGTGTCTATGTCCCACCGTGTTGTCCCACGCATGTTATTTTGTTCCTCACCACGTATTGTTGGTTGTCTTGCACATGTTGTTAGTCATCACTTTATGTCCCATGTTCTTTTCCCAACCGTGTCTTTGCCCCACCATGTCCTTATACCACCGCGTGTGCTATCCCACCATGTGCGTGTTGTCTTGTCCCACCGTGCCTTTAGTCGCATGTATGCTTACCATTTGTTTGTGTGTTATGTTTCATCCATCTTCGTTATGTTATGTTGTGCCATGTTTTGTTCATATTTCTCTTATTATGTTATGTTCATGTCATGCTTGTTTATATTCGTTCATGTTCACATCATGTCATGTCATGTGGTTGTTGTCTTATGATGAAAATCCATAAAAAGTAGAAATCAAAAATTCCAAAAAATGCCGTGTTGCCTGCACAGGTAAGTCAGGTATGACTCTCTATCCCTTCTCATTGTTGCATTACTATATGGTATCTACATTATTATAGCCTCTCAAGGACCGACTGGTTGGCCGTGTGTTCTGGGATCTGATGTTCCCCTTTAACAAAAATGATGATGATCTAGGAGCATACGGTTAATCGTTGGATAGGCCGCTCGGTTGAGTCGAGTGGGGGACGATAGACTCTGTCTCGCACGCCGTGGTTACAAGAAGACTCTTGACCCCGTCTTGCTCGGTCTAGCAATATTATCCTTGAGTACTTTCTATTTTATCTTTCTTTGCATTCGTTTTAATGATTTCTTTATTTTAGCCCATCATGCATCATGTCATTTTGAGCATTCATGTCTCGTGATCCATTCAATGATTTCTCCTCAGCAATGGTTAATTGCACCTCAATTATCTTGGGTAAGAGATTCCTCATTCCACTCTGAATTTGAACGATTTCTTTGATCTTGCCGCTTGGTCTGGTTGGCCAGCGTGATTCCTGTCTGGATTTTATCTCAGTCTTATCTCTCCTTTTTCCAGCTCTTATGCTATGTTCCGTCCGACCCACTCATTGTCCGTGGATTGTGTCCCCGATGAGGCTGGTCGTGTTTCCCCTCCCTTAGTTAGTTCTCCAGACATGACTCATCCTTGTCATCCATTTCAGGTGGTTAGTTCGGCATTTTCGGGAGAATTCCTATCGCTTGTTGGTTGCGACGAGTGTATTTTTGCCTTGATGGCCGCTTATCAGTTCTCTCCGCTTCATCTCCATTTCACGTCGCTATCGCTTTCACTCCATCTCATTTCACTTCCGCCTCCGCGTCGCTTTCGCTCATTCCCTTGCAAAGCGGACATCAAGGAGGGGCATCTGTTGACACCCGTTTTAGCCCACAAGTTGTGTCATTTCTCTTATTCATCATTTTTGATGTCCCGAATTAGCCATTATTTTGGAGCTTCCTTGGATGGATTTTGAGCCCATTTTTACCATTCCCTATCCTTTGAGTCTTGGAGATCATGATTTCTTAGAGCCCTGGAGCTTATCTTATCAAATTCCGGCTTCCAAGTCAACTTACGGCCCATTTAGGCCGGCTTCTCTCAAGTAATCGGCTCTCTCTCACTGCGCAGTCCTGAAAGTGATTCTTTTTCACCCTCTTCCAGTCCTATATTCAAAAAGTTGTCTTTACCAAAGTTGTTCCTCTTTCAAAGATCTACAACTTCTTCTTCTACGCCGTTGGCCAGTTCTGCCCCGATTGTGAGCTATTCGCATTTTTCCGGCGTGATGTGCTGTTCACCTATGTCCCAGAATTTTCCTCTCTCTTCCAGCCCCATTTTCTCCCTCTTCTGATCATTTTCTCAAATTTCTTTCTTCATGAAAATTGTTCCTGTCTCAGTTATCTACAATTTCTTCCTCTACCACTTTCGCTAGTTCTGTCCCGTTTGAGAGATACGCTTCAATTTCTAAAGTCGGGCGCAGTCTGCTCAAGTTTTTTCCTCCATCAATGTGACGGCCCTACATAGGTGCGTTACATCAGTGTGACGGTCCTACGATAGACCGTCACACCGAAACTTATCCGAAACACTCTGTTCAACACCTGGAATGTGGTGGTCCTACCCTAGACCGTTAGAGTCCATGTGACGGCCTAGTATGAGTGCGTTACACCGAAACTTATCCGAAATCATCTCGTTCGACCCCCAGAATGTGACGAACCGACACTAGGCCGTTACATAACTCTGACGGTCCTATGATAGACCGTTACACACACTAGAGAGTCTAATTCGTGCTAGACTTTGACCCGAAAACTATGCAATAGGCCTATCTTGCAGAGCCCATAACTTCTTCAATTCTTATCCAAATTGATCCCCATTTTTTCCTACTTCTAGCCCTTTATATTATCTTGAATTTGGTTCATAGGAATCAAATTTTCATTGGCAATATCTCTCGGGATCTGGGTCGCAAGATTAAGATTTAAGTATCCTGGTTCAACTAAAACTCTGCAGATAAGGCTCCGGGGCTACCTTCCAAGAGCCATATCTTCTAGAATCCTCCTCCGAATTGATCTCCGTTTGTTCCTATCTCTTGTCCTTAGTATTGTCTCGAGTTTGATCTAGAGAACTCGATTTATCTTAGACTCTATCTTAAGGAATCATGATAAGAAGATGAGGCTTTCTTACAAAACTCCATAAAAACTGCCAAGTTCGCAGTTGCAAATGGGGGCTCTTTTCGGACGTGGGGCGAAGCCATGCTGCACCGTCAACTCACAACTTCGACCCTGGCTTGAAGAGGGAAGTATTAGCTTTCAATTCCATCCTTCTGGACTTGATTTCATGGTCTACACTCTTAGTTCTCTTCCTCTTAAAATCAGAAATCATCACAGTTTTCTGCACTTTCTGCTACATGTGTGTTTTTCTCTGTTTTGCATCAATGATTTCTCTCTATTCTCTCAATCAAATCTCGTGATTTCAAATCTCATGCATGCACAACATACCCACCTATCTTTTCCACCCTTCCACAAGGGCTAAAAATCTCCCCCCGGTGCGTTCTCCCCCTTTTATTCATGTTATTTTATCACTTTGGGCAGATTTCTACACTTCATGTTCTAATGGGTTTTTACCTTTGTGTTTCATCTTTGTTTTGCAGGAGAGCATGAATACAACATGAGGCCCTCTTCATCTAGCCGGCTGGAAGGAGAGGAGATCGATCCCACACCATTCCCCGCATCCCATTCTTAAGCGCGATCAAGTCTTCATATTTTTCCGAGGTACACGGCGCCGTTGCACTCCTTTCTTCATCCTTGCGGCGGTTTTAATCCTTGGTGGCGATCACGGTTAGTATTACCATCTTTTCATCTCCCTTGTCTTTGATTCACATGTTTATGCATGTATGTATTTAAAGGGGGCGGGATAGGAATCTAACAAAAAAAACAAATCAACAGCAGCGTTCGCGATCAAATGGTGTCTCAACTCCTGCCTCAAGCCCTAAACGAACTGTGCGGTCCTCACCCTCTCATGCTCCATGATATGGGGTGCATACCGACGCAGCTCAACAAATCGGGCCCTGTACTGCAACACTGACATGTCGCCCTGGACCAGCTCCAGAAACTCACGCATCCGCTGCGCAGCAATAAACTCTAGACAGTAGGTACGCTCGAAAGCACTGACAAAGTTGCTCCACGGAATCTGCTCAAGGGGACGTGACTGAAAAGGCATCTTCCACTCGGAAGACCACCACGCTCGGGTCGTACCCTGCAACTGGCTATAGGCAAACATCACCCTGTCCTCTGCAGTACATCGCGCAGAACTGAACACCCGCTCCATCTCGTCGAGCCAATCTCGAGCCGCATCAGGATCTGGCTGACCGCCATAGTAAGGTGGATGAAACTGCAAGAAATCCCTCACTGCTCGGCCTGGCCCACCCCTGGTCGACGAGCCCTCACCAGCTTCTCCGTCGAACTGCTGGGACATAAGCTGGTACATGCCACGAAAGAAATCCTCGGCCCCCGGAAGCCTCGTAGTGTCCACTGCCTCGGTGGCCGCAAGTGGCACTCTACTCTGCTCCTCCTGCTCCTGCTGAACCGCCTGCTGGATCTCCTGACCTCCAGCCGACTGCCCCTGCTGAGAGCGAGTGCTCCGCCTCAGCGCCATGCTCGCTCCTGAAGCAAAAGACAGAAAACACGGAAACAGCAAGGTCAAGAAAAACGCACGATGCCCGATGCCAGTGTCAACCGTACATCATTACTATGGACTAGTGGACCACTACAATTACTTATGATTCTCGTATAATTCCACAACCGCGCTCTGATACCAACTGTAACGACGCGCGAATCCGATTACCGGGAAGGCCCGATAACCCAAGACTCGTACCGCCACCCACGAGCCCGAAGACTCGGAAGGGTTAGAAGGATGGTGTGGAGACTACACAAGTATCATAAATAATTGTAGAAATTAAACAGTTCAATTAATACATGGTCCAAAAGATAACAATAAAATAACAACAATAGTCTACAACTAGTACGGAGACAAGAAAGAAAAGTACAGCTACACGGGACATACCCCGGCTCTGACCTCTGGCACTAACGCTGGGCACCCGAACCTTGCTGAACCTCAGACGCGCTCCCCAGAAGCCGCGCCTCACCTAAAACACGGTGGAAACATGCAGGGAATGAGTCTCAGAACAAGACTCAGTAGGGATCACTCGAACCCTACCTCGCAAACAAGAAACCACTACGCTAGTGGCTAAGCGAGTACCTCGGAAAGGGGAGCCATGCTATCTACGAAACACCAGTTTCACGGCACGAAAGCCGACACTCGTGCCACGGCGAAACAACCGGAACACACGGCTGACACGACAAAAACCTGAAGGTCGAAGTCGCAACGACTGATAGTCTGACACTCCCTACTCGACAGGAGTACCTCCCACTAGAAGCACAGTCAATAGCGTCCCCTGACGACTTACACCACACCGCAGGTGAACTGCCTGACGTGGTAGCGCCTACCAAAGGCACGGACACCAAACGAGTAACCACGAACAAGTGACTAGCTGGGGTCACACCCGTCAGCGTGGGTCCAACCGCCCCCAACCACGTGTGCACACACAGACCGTTCGTCCTTGGTCTGGTCCTCTGACCGATTTTCCCCTCAGTCGGACTCTGGCTACTAGACACGGGGCTCGATGGCAATCGGTCCATAAACCGTCTCTAAGGGTCGGCCCGTACACCACTCCCTGGTGAGACCAGCACCGCGTACTGGTGAGCTACGACTAGTGGAGGGTCACTAACGGAGTAGACTCTCAAGTCAACGGAAAACAAGGTCCGCATCCGATGACGTACGGAGACCGTCCCACGTACCCGTACCGTCGCACGGTGAGCACAGTCGGACAAGAAACGGGACTGCAGACCTCCCGGTGCAGCCCAGAGGTTGACGGTCTACTCTAGACGCGTCACAGGCTCTGACGGTCTAGGCTGGACCGTCACAGCAACCTGACGGCCCAACGCAGGCGCGTCACACGCTGGGTGGAAAACCACATGTAACGCACCTGCCCTGGTGCGTTACAGTCTGTGACGCGCCTACCCTGGTGCGTCACAAGACAAATGAGGAACAGCTGTGACGCGTGCCACTCGGTGCGTCACAGCATGTAACGGTCCAACGCTGGAGCGTTACATGACCTGGGGTTCGTCAACTCTGATGCACCCTCCCTGGGGCGTCACAAGGCTGTGACGCGCCAGTCCTGGTGCGTCACAGGCCTTGACCCCCCAACTGTCTAAAACCAACGGTCGTGCCAACGGTCGGGAAGCCTCTGACGGCCCAACCCAGGCGCGTCACATGCCTGTGGTGGTCTATCGAGGGGCCGTCATAGCCCACAGACCCCCAATTGGCAACACAGGGCTGTAACGCACCCACCTAGGCGCGTTACATGATGTGACGGTCACTAGAAGGACCGTCACACCCGCCCGAGGGCGAAATGACGGGAGAACACCTAAAAAATTAACCACGCCCCCATGCCTCCACCAGAGAGGGGAAAATCAAAGGGGAAGACCCCTGGGGACCCCTAGCATGATACTAGGCCACCAAAACGCGAAATCGTGGGCTAAATCCATAGATCGGGCGAACTCTCCCCAAATCATGGAAAACCCCAAACCCGCTCAAACACGCCCCTCTCGGCCTCCCCTCGGCCTACAAATCACGGGAACGAAAGGCGGGGAGCTAGAGAACGTCACCCTACCTCAATGGAGCAAAAGTTCCGCCGAATCGTTGTCGAAATCGCAAAGAACGCTTTGAAAAACCCTCATCCCTTCACGGTTCCCACAAGCTTTACGCCGCCACGATCGCCTCGCCGTCGCTCACGTCGTCATGCCGTCGCCCCACGTCGTCTGCAGCTGGAGGGGACGCCACCGCGGTCGAACGGGAGAGAGAGAGAGGCAGGGGGCGGTGCTCACGGTGGGGAGAAAGGGAAGAAGAAGAAGAAGAAGAAGAAGAAGAAGAGGGTGGGGAAGAGAGAGAGAAAAGGAGAGGTATTTATAGAAAATCTGGAAATTCTGAAAAATATCAAAAAATAGAAAATTACATTTCCGGGATCCTCGTAATGCACCGATCGCAACGGTACCACTCGTGCCCAGGTGAACGACCCAGTTCACCCGCAGCGAGGTTCCAAAGGAATTATCGAAACACACACTAGAAATCGAAAAACACACGCGGAAAAGTCGCGGAATGCTTCCGGGCCTCCGAAACAACTCCGGATCGCGCCGATCCGAACATGAAAAATGTCCGAAATAAAATTTCAGACACAACAGAGTCAGACACTGCTATAAACCAGATCCGGGACCCCCGAGGAAGGATCCGAAAGGTCCGGGATATTACAATGTTGTTTCTTGGAAACCCAAGAAACCAAACACCCACCCAAAAATTGACAATATCTACTAGTACTCTTCCTATCCAATTTACATCCAGCATAATCTGCATCTGTATATGAAATTAAATTTAGTTTACATGATGTAGGATACCACAGTCCTAAGTTGTGTATGCCAGCAAGATATCTAAAAATTCTTTCCAAGGCAGTTAAGTGAGATTCTTTAGGACTCGCTTGAAATCTAGCACATAAACATACACTAAATTGTATATCTGGCCTAGAAGAAGTGAGGTAAAGTAAAGATCTGATCATACCTTGGTAGATTTTTGGATCCATTGGTTTACCATTTTCATCTGCATCTAGGGATGCATTTGTACTAATTGGTGTAGAAATGTTTTTTACCTTCTCCATGCCAAGAATTTTCAAGATCTTTAATGTGTATTTGGTTTGGTTGATAAAGCATCCTTCTTTCATCTGTTTGATCTGCAATCCAAGAAAGTATTGTAATTCACCAACTAAGCCCATTTCAAACTCTTTAGTCATCAAATTTGCAAACTCCTCATATAGTTCACAAGTAGTTGAACCAAAGATAATATCATCAACATATACCTGAACTATGATAATTTGATTATTGGAGATTTTGGTGAATAGAGTTTGATCAACCTTACCTCTGTTGTAACCATTGCTGAGTAGGAAGGTAGTCAACCTGTCATACCACGCTCGAGGAGCTTGTTTCAGTCTATACAGTGCTTTATTCAACTTAAAAACATGATTAGGTAGCTCAAAAGATTCAAAACCAAGGGGCTGCTCAACATAAACTTCTTCTTTTATGATTCTATTTTAAAATGTATTTTTCACATCCATTTGTTGAAGTTTAATACCAAATGAGCAAGCAAAAGCTAACAGAATTCGATCTGATAGCTTCCATCCTAGTCCTAGCAACTGGTACATAGGATTCATCAAAATCTACCCCTAGTTCCTAATTATAGCCCTTAGCTACTAACCTAGCTTTATTTCTAGAAATTATTTCATATTTATTTATTTTTTTTCTAAAAACCCACCTTGTTCCTATGACAACACAATTATTAGGTATAGGGACCAAAGTCCAGACCTAGTTTCTTTCAAATTGACCTAATTCTTCTTGCATTGCATTTATCCATGATTCATCTTTTAAAACCTCACCTATGGTTTTGGGTTCAATTTGTGATACAAATGCAACTAAATCTTGATTATTCATTTCCTTGTAAAAAGATATGGTCCTAGGTGGATCATGCAGATTACCAATGACATTTTGAACAAGATGGTTCTTTAAAAATCTGATATTGTTTGATGACTCACCTTGTTCGGTCGACCTAGGTACTGGGTCAGTCGACCAACCTTGTTCAGGTTCTTATTCATCAGACTGTTCAAGTGGTTCTGCATCTTCCTTGGTTTCCAGAAATTCTCCATTGTCATTTTCTTCCCTGTCATCATTAATTTTATCAGTGTGATCATTGACTTCATCAAAAATTATGTGAGGAGACTCCTCTACAATTTGATCACTGATATTGAAAACCCTATAGGTTCTAGACTGTTCAGAATACCCAATGAATATTCCTGGACTGCTCTTAGCCTTAAATTTATCTAAGTCCGTTTTATCATTATTATGAATGTAACATTTTGAACCAAAAATTTTAAAGTAGGCCAAGTTGGGCTTCTTACATTTCAACATCTCATAAGGGGGTTTTCTTGTGAACGGGCCTTACCATTGCTCTGTTAATTACATAGCAAGTAGTGTTGGCTGTCTCTGCCCAAAATTTTCGTGGAAGTTGACTTTCAATCAACATTGTTCTAGCCATTTTCACAATAGTTCTGTTTCTTCTTTCCACGATCCCGTTCTGTTCTGGAGTCCTAGGAGAAGAAAATTTATGAGTCAATCCTTCTTTTTCACAAAATTCAGTAAACAAGGACTTTTCAAATTCTCCCCCATGGTCGATAAAATGATGCAAATTTTATGTTTACCCTCCTATTTTATTCTTATGAAGAAATTTTGAAATGCATGGAAGGCATCACTCTTATGTGCTAAAAAGAAAATCCAACCAAACCTGGTGAAGTCATCTACAATCACATATCCAAATCTTTTTCCACCTAGATTGAAGGTTCTTGTAGGATCGAAGAGATCCATGTGGAGAAATTCCAATGGCCTACCAGACAAGGGCTCATGTCTTATTTTAAAAGATTTTCTGGTCTGTTTACCCAAGGCACATGCATTACAGACTTTAGAGTTTGATTTAAAGGAAATCTCTGGCAAACCTTTAACCAGATGGAACTTGACATGTTTATTCAAAATATTATAACTACTTGTTGTAGCGCCTGTGTAAGGCCTTGTACGGTGCGTTGCATGTCGCGCCATTGAGCACGTTCAGTGGCCATGATCCTACAAGATTTTTGAATAACTATATTAATATATGTTTAACCAAGGGTCTTAATCCCTAAGTTAACTTAACCCATAGCTCTACCCAATCTCACCGGGTGAAAGGTATAGACCTATCCTTGGACTTGGTTTCCTAGGAATTGAATATCCTAGGCTCTGATACCACAAAAATTGTCACGCCCCGAGCGCGGAAGGAACCCGGTATGCGTGACAAGTTTATATCGATCATGTCAATCAGAGCATAAAGAATTCGACAAATAGACAAAGTGCGCAAAAGTAGACATAATAAACCAAATCCTTTTATTCTATTAATAACATCAACTAGTTCCATACATAACCCCTTTGAAGTAAAGGAACACTTAATGACAAACTTGACTCGATAAAGTGGAAAATACAATAACAACTCAAAAAAAAGAAGAAAAGACATGACTAGGTGACATCTCCAATAGTTGGACAACTCTACGCTCTTCACTCGTGTCCATCCCCATCCGAATGATCCTCGTCATCGGAATTACTTGAAAAAAATAGGGGAAACTAGGGTGAACGAACACTCAGTAGGAATTATATCTCAAGATCAAGCTTGCTTTAAGTAAATTATATGTTACATGAACTATGCAAGTCTAGTGATGCATGCACACATGATAATGACAAGAGTGGAATATCAAGAAAATAATATGGACGAATTAGCAAGATAGTCACTCATGTAAAGTATATCAAGGATTGTCAAGCATGTAGTATCAAGTCATGTCACGAGAATTGGCTATTATTATTTCAAGCAAGTAAATACCCATTCTGTCCACGCAAGTCATTTCATATCAAGTCAAGTACGAGATTCGTGGAATGCCTTAATCAAGCAAGTCATGCACTTCGGTGCAATGCCACACCGTGATCATTCAACTCCCATAGGCACAAGTACTTTCGGGTGCTCCTCCCAGGACCAGATCGGGCCCTATATGCACAGGCATTGGGTCACGTATATATTTAGACATCCACTATAGTTTTATACCTAATATAGAGTTCCAAAGGAATAAACCATTGTAGGATGATAAGGTAGATTTCACGGAATGAAGGAATTCAAGGACAGAACTTGAACAAGAATGACATACCGATAAATCGCATGAAAATGATGACATATCGTGAAACTTGGAAATTGGCGTCCACTGGACAACTGCAGAATTTTAGAAATGGCATTCACTATAGTGGTCGCTTATTCCTGTGAACAGTTCAGGCACGAAGAATTCGTGTCCACTTATATGGTCACTCATTCATTAATTTGCGCCCACAGCCCTGGTCGCCAATTCTTTTTGGCGTCCATATCCAAGTCGCAAATTCTTGACAGAGCACAAACTTCTCAAAGAGGCCAGAAATATCACTCTATAAGGGCTAGGACATCATGTTTCTTCAGAGTGACATGACAAGTAAGGGTTCCAGGGCTTTTAGGGTACACCCTACGCGGCTACCTTGAGGGAATCCAAGGCTAGCGTAGACTTACGGAGGTCTCAATAAAAAAAAGCACCAATCCGAAGGAAGGAATATCCCGCGGAGGCTCCAATCATCACCAAGAATTGAGTGTGTAATCGATAGAAACAAAATAGGGACTCCATCTACGGATGTGAGATGAGAGTGCCAAAAGAACCCGCGATATGGGTCGAAAACCCAAGAAAATATGAGAACGAAGAATTAGCGTCCATTCAGACAGGCGCTCATTCATGAATGTGCGTCTAAGTGAAGTGTCGCTCATTCAATATTTAACATAATTTCCAAGAAAATACTAAAAAGTAGCGATTCTGAGAACGGGCGCTGATTCTTGAAAATTTCCAGAAATCAACATAATTAATTTACAATTAGCGACCGTTTACAATGGCGCCCAATCTTTGAAGAACGACCACTTACTGTGTCGCAGATTCACAATTTCATATATTTTCTATTCTTGTAAAACTGTTCCTCCTTACAGGGGCGTTAATTCATTAATTAGCGACTGTATGCTCAGTCGCCCATTCTTTACTGTTACAACTTAATACACATTGGGCATGTACGTTTCCAGACACATCACACTGTTCATTTCTTTCTAATTGGCATGAATAGTAACGTTTTGATGTTTACATGGATTTTCAGGAAATTGAAGACATGGATAGACAAAAAAAAATATAAGGAATCTAGATACATGCTTATGTAAGATTTTTAACGTCAGGTTTCATAGATATTAAATTCTAAACATGTGTTAATAATTAATTACACTGGAAAGAATTAGCGATAGGGTAGATGGTCACACATTAAGTTGCGCCTGAGGGACCGTCGCAAATTCAAGAATTTGCGCCTTCCCGGACGGTCGCACATTAATTTGCGACTGCTTATCTGGTCGCAGATTCTTAAACAAACAGAAAGCTAAAAACTACGTAAAAACTCTTGATCATGAACATAGATGCAAGATGTAAGTGATCGTATGAGCATGTAAAAATCTATTTACTGTCCTCTTGGGCTTAGAACTTGAGAAAACCTCCCTTTTTGGGCTTGATCGGGACGACGAATGAAGAAAAGAATAAGCAGCAGCAATTGCAGCGTAGGAGGAAGATAGACTTCTTCACGGCAGCAGTAATAACAGCAGTGCCATAGTAGGAGAAATGTAGCAGAAGGAAGAAGCAAGGGCTTTTCCATCACGCACGATGACGAAGACGGTGCACTACAGATGGGAACGTCGACGCAGAGAATCAGAACGAGCAATAGCAGTAGCCTTGAACTCATTCGATGAAGGGCTTTATTTATAGAGAAGAAACCCTACGGGGTTTAGATTCCTAATGGGATTTAAGTTCCCACATAGTAATCCTAGTTGTTTTAAACTTTCCCCATGCTAATCTCTTTATCCATATCCGCAGCCGCCCCATACAAAACCTGTGAAAACCCTAAAGCCTCATGCACGTTCGAACGTGAGACAAGTTGGGCTTTTGGTCACTATCCATTATGATGCAAATATATCCCGTAGCCTATTGATGACCATAAGGCCCATAGGCCTTTAGCTAACCCCTATACGCGAGGCCCATTTATGGATTTAAAGGTTTGGGTTGGTGTCTAAAGATTTTTATTTGGTTAGGGCCCTTTTGTTTAATTAGAGGTTTTAGAAAATTTTATTTCCTCTCATTTTTATCCGAGGTGCTACACATTTAGAAGCAGAGATTTGGAACACAAGCATAGTGGGAACTCGTGAGCATTTAGAAGCAGAGATTTAGAAGCAAAAATGGACATGATCAGATCAATGCCAGACATAGGCATAGAAGGTCGATTGGTTTCACAAGGCTATGGACTGAGAATGTTTGAGCAAGATTTCTTGATTCCCTATAACAACTAGTTTGAAAACCTAAACACCAAAGAGGTTGACCGGACCAATCAGTTTTGTGAATGAACCGACCCAATGAGAATAGGCCAAATAGAATAGAGTGTTCACAGCTATCGACTTCTATAAACAATCTGATTTTTTTTTTGTTTAAAGCAATAAAATACTTTGGATTCCTGTTGAGGGGCACATGACAAACTTATTCTTCCGACTGACAGTGAAAAACAAGACCCCTTTATGATGAGTCATGGAGGCATAGACTCAGTCATGAAACAACACACATATCTATATATATTTATATATGAGGGTATATGAAGGAAATTAATGCACATGAGTCATTTAACCAGAATGCTCATATTTAACACCAAGGAGAGTGTGCAATTGTTTAGGAAAAATTATGCAACAGCCCATGCAACCAATTAAATTTTTAGAACACATATCAATTCAAATTCTCAATAGTGTAATGTGAATAAATGTGAGAAATGAATCTTAAATATATTGATATTTAGATTTTCTGATCAACACAAAGGGACACTTTCCTTGCTGCACATCATTTTCAGATTTAAGTGTATTGAACAGTTTACGCCACCCTAATTTACTTTGCTTCTTCAATTTTTCTATTTTTTTTGAAATTTTCACAGTAAGAAGATGAATTTTTCTTAACAAGAGTGATCATATTTAATTTATTCCTTTTTACGCGAGGTGACACATGGGTCACATACCAGACTCCCCGGTTACTCAGAATGTTAACCATTTCACTTCATTCTAAATAGAGATACTTCAGTACAGCACTTTTCAATGTGAACCATATCACGTCTCAGGTGACATGCATCCAATTTACGTAGTGAGATTGAGCATTGCTCTGGCTTTAATTTTCTTTACAATTTTCATTTCAGAATTTTGCTTCTAAAGTGACAGGTAGCTTTTTCCTCAACTTTCCTCTTCAAAATCCATGCAACAACTTTAGTTTCTCTGGAGTGTAAAAAAAAATCCCATGTCCTTATATTTAACACTCATTTTCACATTTAAGTTCAAGAACAATGTGAGGATTTTGATTTAACATGTATGCCAAAAATTTTATTGAGAACATAACTATGCAACTCCCCCTAAATAAATACACTTATTTGAAAAGTTCCTCCCCCGAGTGTATGACATGAGACACACCCGTTATGACTCAAATGTAGCATTATTTCTCAAGGAAGTAAATGGTCATAGAAATTTCAAGGATGGGGGGTTGAATAACATATAATATCATGCAAACACACGATGGGAGAATGCAACATGCAGGGCATACATCTAGACATGCACACACAATACCTTGTAGTTCATGTAATATGGTTTCAAGATGCAAACTCTCTTCTATCCCTAAAATGCATTGTAGGAGATGTAAGCTTCATTTTGTACATGAAATACCCTATATGCATGAATATGCAAGATGCACCTAAATGCTCATGATCAGATATCTAGCAGATTTATTGGAATATGAAAAACTGAAGCAAGGAAATTTATTGCAACCTCCCCCTTTGAATGAGCTATCAACTTCCAGAGATGAGTAGGAGGTAAAATATAAAATGGAACCAAATAGGACCTAGAAATGCCAGAATTATTTAACAGATATTAAAGAAAACTAGAGACATTTCAGTTGATAGGCCATTGAGATCAGGCTGACAAGTTTACATAGACATGGATCAAACAGAAGCTATTTGTGAACCTGTCAACAAGGACTAGAGTTGATTTTGTGGTCATGTTGACGAAAGTGAAGCCCTTGTCCTAATCTAAACGGATGGCATATCCCCCTAAATCCAAGCTCATTATTCAAGGAAGTTCTGAAAAAGATAAAGCAGAATTTTGATGGATCAAGAAAGGATCTCAGAGAAGATAGCATATGTTCACCGATGGGCATCAAAGGATCAGACAATATCAGAGCAGATGAGTAATCAGGTGTACTGATATTTTGATGGTTGCAAGGATATCAAGCAAAGTCAATCGACTTTGAACCATGTTTATCGACTTTCTAGCAATCATGAGACATTTTCAAAACCAACCATTTAGCTATAGTAGTTCATATCACATAAAACTCCTTCATGAAATCTTTAATTGATTTCTCTGGGTTCTGGTACTTGGCAGAGGATTTTCTCACGCATAGTGATGATTTCTGGATAGACTTGATCTGTCCTTCCACAAGTCACCATTTGATATATCAGAGAATTCATATACATGCAAAGCACTCATCAGTCACATCAGATATGAAAATAGACCAAAAAACTCCTGACCAAAAGAACAGCTGAAAGTGTAAACCAAGCTAAAATTTTTCATGAACCAAACATTTGAATCAACTTACTTCTGGTACAAGGCAGAGTGAAATCTCACGCATGGTGATAATTTTCAGATAGACATAATCTGTCTTTACAAAAATCACAATTTGATATACCAGAAGATCAGATACTTCCTAAATCAAGAACATTCATCATTTAAAGTAGATTTTATGATAAACATTGAGCAAATTTCAGACAAGAGCTCTCGATTAGCAATATGAGGACTATGTTTGTCAATGAGTGTAACTTGTTTGATCACTTCGAAGATCAAGAGAAAGATAGCAATTGAGATTTCTTGAATTTGAATTTTCATACTTCAAACATACCAGATCTTCAAGATTCATCATACAGTTCTCAGAAATTTCTGTGTGTGCCTTGATAGTCTTTTTACTGAGTGATTACTTTGTCCTTCTTATTTCCAAGGCACACCTGCAAAATAGACTTCTCATTAGACATTTTTAGGTACCCAAGTCTTCTTAGGTCCTTGAGGGTTAAACACATGTCTAACATGTAAGTTTCTCTTCTTCATTGCATTCAAATCATCAATTTTCATGCAAAGACAATCATCAACTATATGTCCAAATTTTCCACAATGAAAACAACATCGAGAAGGTTTTCTTTCAACTGAATTTTTATTGTTAGGATTACATTTTCCAGACATCATTTTATTATTTGAAAATATTTTTTATTTTTCAAAAATAATTTTATTTCTGCATGCTTTCAACTCATCTTTTTTTTTTTGCAATGCAATCATCCAAAATATGTCCATGCATGCCACAGTAAAAACATGAAGTATTTTTGTTGATTGAATCTTTCTTCCATGGATGATTTTTTTAACATGTATTTCTTATCTGAAAACATTCTTTGTCTTTCAAAGACAACTTTCTTTCTGCACACATTCAAGTCATCATATTTCATGACATTACAGTTGCTCATTTGATGACCATGCATTCCACAATAAAAACATGAATCATTCATTCCTTTTGGTGCAAATCTGCGTTTGATAGTTGAGTGTTCAGCATGCACACCAAAATTGCTAAACTTGTTTTTCTATTTTGCTACGAATCCATTTTCTTTTTATGATTTTTGTTTGCATGTGGATAATAATTCTGTCGACCAGACTGGACTGTTCGGTCGACCCGACCTTCATTTTTCTGTTCAGTTCTTTTGGATTTCTGTTCATGGACTTTCAAATTAGTAGAATGCTTTGGGGGCGATTTAGAAGTGCTGACTTCATTCGAACTGGAAACAAAAGAGGTGTATAGTTTATTTTCAAAAGACTTCTTATTCACTGGAGTATACCCAAACCCTTCTCTCTGAAAATTAACTTTAGTTCCCAAGATTTTATCTAGATTTTCTTTTCCCTTAACGAATTTTGACATGGAAGCATTCAAGTCTCTGATTTCATTTTCCAGAGATGAAATGTGCAGTTCAAAACTGACAATCTCTTCCTCACATGCTTTAACCTTATCGCTTAACATGACATTCACAGTTTTATAGCTCTCAATTTCTTACTCTAACTTATGCAATTTTTCTGGCTCATTAACAGCCACACATTTTCCTTTTTCATAAGCACTCACTTTTTCAATCAACCTTGCATTTTGCTCCCTCAACTTTTCATTTTCTTCACTGAGATTCTTATTTTTGACCAATTCATCGAGCAATCTCTAATCATCTGACATGGATTTTAATTTATCTCTTAATTCTTTCTCATTATCTTCAAGTTGATTAACTTTATTGAGCAGGGTTTCATTTTTCCTTTTTAGATTTCTATTTTCAGACTTCATTCTCTTATATTTGCCTAACAATTCATCATAGGCACCTATCAGTTCTTCAAAAGAGGCTTCATCACATTCAGAGTTTACCTCTTCGGATTCCTCACTTACTTGACCATTGCTATTGGCCATCAAGCACTCATTCTCCATCTTCCCATCATGAAACTTGACCATGCCATCCCATATCTCTTTGGCTATGCTGTAGGCAGATACAAATGGAAATTTGTTAGAATCGACTACAGCTTTCAATAACTTCAGAGCCTTAACATTATCATTGTGTTTCATCCTATGGTCATCAGACCATTTTGATTTGTCCAATGGCAATGAATGAGGAGCATGTGCTATAAGATTCCACAACCTTGAATCAACATAATTAACAAACACACACATTTTTCCTAACAACAAGGAATAATTAGAACCATCAAAAATAGGTGAAGACTTCATCGAAATCTGTTCAGTTGAAGAGCTCATGACTACTGTTGCACTGGGATCTCCTCTGAAGATCGTTGGATCTTGGTAGAATAGAGCCAAGCTCTGATACCAATTGTTGGGTCCCTCGATACAACCGTAATCAAGAGGGGAGTGAATTGATTACGCCCTTTTAAAAAAATTAACTAGATGAAACTCTGGTTTCAGCACAAAACGGATACAAAACAGCGCTTAAAAACAATAGAGCAAAACTTAAATACACTAAGTATCATAAAGATCGTGTCAAAGAACTGAGTGGCCTATTAGAACATACTCAGCTAAGCTATTTATGTATGCAGATAGGATGTGTGTTGCAGTATGATTTAGTTCAGTATGTGTGATAGTGTTTCTATCAATCCTTTCCCAAATGAAACTCCTGGTAGACAGAAAGATCTGCTGCACCACAGAGCAGAGATCTATCGAACACTTAGTGGGTGTGTGTGAGCAATGTGTTCGACTTTAGCTCGATATGCAGAGATTGATATTCACACAAGAATCTGTGAAGGGGGATAGAAGAAATGGATCGGTCACACAATTACACAAACCATTGCTCAGAGATTTTAAGGTGGTTTGGCTACTATCTAGCAGACCTACGTCCACCCCTCACCAAAAGCTGGTGAGGCCTCCTGAGTAGCAAATGCAGCAACACACACGGGGACAAGTCCCCTAGAACATGCTGATACATAGCTGTTGACACCTAAAATATACCAGGAGAGACCAAAGTAGACTCAGGCCTCTGAAGGCTGATCAGAGATGCGGCTCCTGCAGCATCCATGGAAGTTCTGAGAATCAGAATAGAAGAGATCCACTACCCCTAACACTTTGTCCGGCTAAAGCCATCTCTGGTTAGGCCGCTGCCCAGTACTGCTATCATTCAGATAGTCAGACTGATAAGACTATAACAAAATCTAGGCAACCATATGCCTGCTGGAAAGGATCTTCATATAATTCTGATGCTCACAGAAAGGGGTTCAGGTAGCCTCACGCTCAGTCGTGAATACAAAGCGTTAGGCAACCTCGGACAGAGCGTCTACTCTGAGAAGCCCACCGCGCCGACGAAGGGAGCCCATTAGGTTGAACCCGGCGCCGGATGATGAAGAAATGGGCCAAGCCCAACACAAGCTGAGGCGCGTCGAGAAGCTTCTTGCTGGCACGCCGGGGAGCTCGTGCCGAGAGTCAGAGGGCCATCCCTCTATAAAAGCTGCTGCCCTTTGAGACAGAAAAGAGAGGGAGATAGTAGAAAGAAGAGACAGAAAAATGAAGAGAGAAAAAAAATAGAGAGCAATAGCCTCTGAAAGAAAAGGGAGCTCGAGAGCCCTCTAAGGAAGCTGAGGAGAAGAAAGAGTTGCAGCGATTCGAAAGAAGAGTCAAGGTGGGATCGATTTCAAGATGCCCTGAGGGGCTACAGTTTACCTTTCCCATGTCTTATATCTGAGTATCCTTTTCTTCTTTTGTGTCTGCTTTCGAGCATCTTTGCTTCAGTAGCATTGAATGCTAATGTAACCATGTTATCAGGGATAGAGTTTGCGTATATGTTTTTGCTTGGATTCTCTTCTGAGTTGAATTCGTGTACGACGTTCAAATGAAATAGTTAATAAAAGCGGGCTGAGTTCCCCTTTCTTCCTATGCATCTGGCGCTTAATATGTGCAATGGATACCGCAAGCTACATATATCTCATAGTTTACTCTCCCAGATCTGCTGAAGCCTTCTCTGCTGTGTTTTCTCGTAACCTCGTATCCACGTCAAGAGCCTGAGACAGTCTATCTCATGGCTTCTCGTCGGTGAAATGAAGAGGGATAAATTCATAAGTGGCCATCCGTGGTTCTGCCCCCAGTGAGGCCCCAGAGGGAAGGCTACCATCCCCTTGGATCATACCCTCTCCGTAACCCCTTTAGTGGTAGCCAAACCCTTGAATAAACCTTCTCTGCAAATCCCTGAATAAACCCTCCTTTAAGACTCCCGGAGCCCCTTGAAGCCTTCACCTCAAAAATCCCTTCAAAACATCACTGAGACCCTCATTTCAGAAGCCTTCCCGGCCTCCCGGCGACCGCCAGCACCGGGCTGAGCTTCTTGTGTCGCGCCGAAACCTATTCCTTTTTTTGCGTCGAGACCTTCACATCTTTTATCCTGAAGACGGCCACCCTGATATGCTCGTGTCGATGCCTTCGAGCTATGCCATCCTTGGTCACGATACCCTGTCCTTCTAAGCAGAAATATTATCCTTCCCTCGATCCTCATGGGAGCTACATCAAAGGGGTCAATTCCCCCCTACATTCTGTTACCCCATCAAGTCGTGGAGGTCTGCCACTGTATGTTCTACATTGACTATCTAGGGGATATCAATAAATCCCATAATAAGTGGATAAAGTCCCATAAGATTCATATCCTCTTGGATCTTGGGCTACGCCCGGCTCTTCTTTTAGTTTCCACTCTGACATTTCGTGAGCGGATGACCTATAATACCCTTTTGGCACACTCCAAAATAAGGGGAGGTGCTGTCAAAATTCGTCCCCGAGCTTTGCTCTATCGTACAGTATAGTGCTTCCATTGAAATGATGAATTTCACCCCAACTGTGTGGCAGAGGGCTGAGCTATACCATCTCAGGCCACCACCGAGAAAGGGGAATATAAACATCACAATCACATGGTCTCCTTAGGCTTCATGTGGATGAACCTACCCTCACTCTCTATACCACTCAAATACCACCATGAATAAACTCATGAAACCCCTATCGAACACAAATGACCCCTTTGAATTCATAAAACCCCTCATAATACTTGAAAACTCAGAAACACTCTTTTATCGGCGCCATACGACTCCCGGCGCCACACGACTCCCGGCGCAGCCTCCTCTCGGCGCCAATTTTGCACCGGGTGATGGGTGCACCGGGGAGCTTGCAGCGCCGACCTCCCTTCATTCTCAGCCGCGCCGGTTGGCCTTCGTGTTGGAACCCCTGCCGCGCCGTTTTACCTTCGTGCCGAAACCTTAGCCGCGCCGGCTCCTTCCATTGTTGGCCACCTGTCCTATACCCAACTTCCAGAAGCCCTGCCAAGTCCACCATCATCCTGGACTAAGGACCTTGACCCCCCCCCACGGGCTATTATACCAATCCCTGCCATATCACGAGGGTTTCATGGCTCTTCATTCATGTCTAAACAGAGCTATATTAACGGGGTCTTACCCCGACATGCTATGCCATTAACTGTCGGGTTTTTCTTCCAACCCTACTGACCCTGGGAGTCCTGCCGTTGCAAGTCCCCCAATGGTCTCCGGAGGAAATATCAACAAGCACCACGGCAATGGACATTGCCCCGTCACACTCAGATCCTTCCGGATCTCGGGCTACGCCCGGCTCTCCTGTCGGCTTCCATCCCGGCATTCCGTGGGTGGATGACCTATATTCCCCCTTTGGCATAGTCCAAAATAAGGGGATATTCTGCAGGATTTGCGCCATAACATTGTTATCATGTCCCGCATAGCATGGTTTTCTATGCCTGTTTCGCATTCCGCTAGCGGAGTTAGCGTAATAGTCTTATCTCGATTTGCCCCCCGAGGCATCCTTTCTTGGCAACTAGTCAAGGGTTGTCCTTCTTTGGAAGGACGTAATTAACGTCGTATCCTTTATGGTATGTCGGACTCCGGGGCCTGACACGAATATCACAATCGACTGACTGAGTCAGGTCGAGCGCACAATAAATTGTCACTCCTGTGACTGGCACGCCTAATAAACCAACAAACAAGGATAGAAAAAAAACCATCCCACAAGTCTGGCACGCCCGGTGGGACCTGAGTCTCCCTTCATCTCTTTGCCAAGAGAGGATACCTTCGGGGGCTTCCCCCAAGAATACTGATTGTTTGTCTGTTTGTCTCAGGCAAACGATGACGTCATACGGACTCACTGGTGTTGGCTTCGGCCCCGCAATCGTCGCCGACCACGCGGAACACGGGTACCTGGCGGTGCCCATGGTTTTCGGATACTTCCCACCAGCTGTAGGCTTCCCCAACTTCTTGGGGTTGGCCTTTGCGACATGTTACAGACGGAGTCCCTGAAGACCGTCAGAAGAGAAGGTTGCTGAGAGGGTCGAGGCCCCGAGGCTCGACACTGTGCTGGCTCGCCTACCAGCCTGATTCAAGTTGCCAACTGCATGGTGCACCATATTACTCACGGGGCTCACCCCGTCCCTGCCAAGAACTTCGAGAGGTGCCGACACCGGAACCCCCGAAGGAAGATTGATGCTGCTGTGAGCGGACGTCTCTCCGCATCCGACAGGTCTATGCTTGTCGGTGGTCTCCGCGTCTTTCTGGATGGACGTAAGGCTCGAGTAATCCCGGACCGGGTGATCCCTACAGTGCCAGTCCACAACTCCTATCAGGCTCTTGCTGGAAGAAGAGCCGAAGAAGAAGAAGCCGGCCGCCATGGCCAGAGAAGGTTGGCTCCCAAGCCAAGAAGATTCAAACAGGTTTGGGTCCCCAAAAAGGTCCAGCCTGTCTAGCAAGAAGCTCCAGTGCAGTACCACCCCAGGTTCTCCAGAGTAGAAGAGAGCAAGAAGAGGGACCCTGTCCCAAGGAAGGAAGAGACAATCGTGGATCCGCCACGCCGAGAAAGCTTTAGGGCCTGCGCCCGACAAGCCAACATCCCCATTGTGGGAAGAAGATTACAGCAGACTACTGAGAGGGCTCGGTTTGCTTACATTCCTCCGATGGAAGGTCGGCGACTGTCCCCGACCCTGCACCCGGGGCGAGGGCAAGAAGAAATGACCAATATGGTCAGAAGTTATTTCAGGGGGATAGGCAACCCCTCTTTGGGCGAACAACGGCTGTTGCAGGTGGCCGCAGCTGAAGAAGATCGCTGTCCATCAATGGCAGTGGGAGAAGAAGAAGATAAGGGGATGATGTCATCGGTTGATGACAATGGATATGGAGACGGCTCTGATGTTCAAGCCGATGAAACTACTCCCCGCCAAGGGGAAAAGGAAAGGATCTCTGTGTTTGAAAGGCTTACCTTCCCGGGGAATGTCAAGAGGAGGGTTCGCAAACAGAGACGCAGGATGCAGATTTTCACATGCAATATGGCCGGGATAGATGGCCATTATGGAAAATTGCCCGAGGAACCTCAAGAGTTGGCCTGGCTAGCAGGAAGACCGGGGCCGAGCACTCGAAGAGTGGAAGCCACAAAAGAGAAGCTGGCGGCAACCGAAGGAAAGCAAGCCCTCCCTCGCCTCCGACAGCATGACAAGGCCGTTATTCTCATAGCAAATGTGATAACGGCAGATGAAGAAGAAGATGTCTTGCTTGACATCCTACCTGAAGGTGCATCTGGCGAGACGACAGAGGCCATCCCCAGCACAGCAGCTATGGACCCAGCCGTACTGATGATGCTCCAGAGGTACCACCAGGAGATAGAACATCTGAAGAAGCAATTGACGGAAAAGACGGAGCAGTCCTCAGCCTCCAAGCAGCCTGATGTGTAGGCCAAATCATCAAGGGGAGCCGTCAGCAAGAACGACTTCCCACCACTCTATACCCCACCTCTGCAGGCGGAACCAAACTTGGCAACAACTCAACAGCGCCCATCACAGCCGCTGGCTCCACCGGTGCTGCCACAGGTGCACCAGACACCTCCACTGCTGCGCCCTCCTCCACAGGCGACCACCCTGGTCACCCCCTACTTGCAGCCGGCGCACTTCTACCCAGAACCGGTCGACCCGACCATCATGAGCAAGATGATAGTAGAAAGGATGATCGAGATGAAGCTCGCTGAAAGGGCTGAAGGTGACTATGTTGTATTCGATGCATATAGGGTTCCATACCCACCGCATCATGCTGCCAAGCGGCTCCCTCCCGGGATTAGCAAGCCGCCGAAGTTCAACAAGTTCAACGGGAAGGGATCCCCGAAGGAACATGTTGCCTATTACATGACCGTCATGGGTGACTTGGCCACTGACGAGTCATATTTATTGAAGTTCTTCGGGTCCTCACTCACAGGGCTCGCATTTGAATGGTACTCCAGCCTCCCGGCCGGGTCGATCAGCGACTGGTCGGACATGCAGAGGAAGTTCAGAGAAAGATTCCACGTCACAGAGAGGGAAGTCACAGTGGCTGAACTCTATTCAACAAGACAGAGGGCAGATGAGACCGCTCTCGACTACATCAAGAGGTGGAGGAACCTCGGGATGAGATGCAAGCGGCCCCCGCACCAGGAGGACGCTGTGCAGATCTGCAAACAGAACCTCAGGAGAGAGGTGCTGGAGAAGATGATTGGCATGGAAATCCGGTCGTTCGACCGTCTGAACAATATTGTGGCCGAAGTGGAGGCTTTCTTAGCGAAACCGGCCCCTACACCAAATATTCCTACTGCACAAAAGGGCAAGGTAGCAGAACGGCGCCAGGCACCGAAAGAAGCAAACGCCCTTGATATCAAGGCGTTTGAACAGCAAAAAGATAAAGGCAAGAAGACAGCTGCTCCTCAGCCTGCCAAGACCGGAGATGGCGAGGAAGGCCCATCCCTCCGGGATAAAATGAAGAAGGCCTACTCTTTCCCAAAGGAGAAGACCAGGATCTTGTTTGACTGGGTTACCCAGTATGATAAGGTCACCCTGCCTGAGCCAAGGAGGCCGGAGGACCTGAAGAGAAGAGATAGCCCAAGATTTTGCCCCTACCACCAGATGCTGGGGCATCCAATTGAAGACTGTTATGTTTTCAAGGATATTATCGAAGGCATGGTGAAAAGGGAAGAAATAGAATTGGGGGAGTACAAGGTCGACCCTCTACAACCACATGCGGCGCCCGTAAGAAGAGCCACCGTCAACATGGTCTCTCTGTATCAAGCCTTGCCTGAGGAGACCGCAGAAGCCAGTACTCAGCGTACATATGAAGCCTGCTTTCTGGCCCCAATAAAAGAACAGGAGAGATGGCAGCAAGTCCCTGCAAGAGCCAAGAAAAAGGGCCTTCCTCGCCCGGCACCGGGGGCACATATTCGTGGCATCACGTCGCGACCCCCTTCACCAGTAGCAACACCTGTGTGGACCAATCCGCCAGCAGTTATCCGGATACCTACCCGTAACCGGAGGAGGCAGACCCCGTTGCCGGCAGTCAAGAAGATCAGTCCAGAAGCCCGACGGCTACAAGACTACATAAATGGGCTAGATGAGTATGTACAGCTCGAGATAGAACCTTTCCTGGTACGGGATCATCTCCCGTGGCAGGAGCTGGAACAGCTTTCACTGAAGCAGGAAGAGGAAGCTAGCAAAGCATCAGACAGGGATGGCAACCTATTCTGGGGGCAAGCGCCAGCCAAAGAAAAGAAAAGAAGACAAAGAAGGAAGAGAAAGGCCGGCAAGGCTACAACGGGTGTGATCCTTTCTTGCAACACCCTCTCTGCCCTGTTCAATTTGCCCGGTGAGGAGGATGAAGAAGAGATTTGCTTCACACACGTCGCTAAGGAAAGCCAGGCCGAAGCCGCAACTGCAGCACATGCAACCCAATCGGGCCGAAGGTGGGGGCGTCAGCCGCCCACCAACCATAACATTATCTTCAGAGGGGAGCAACCCGACAAGATACCCCCTCCAGAGGTCAGGGGAGTTCAAATCTCTCCTCCGTCAGACTTATACGACCAAAGTGGGGGCAGCACTCCCGCTCCTTCATTTCTGGAGTTCATAAAGATGTCAAAAGGGAAGCAGCCATGCTGGGAGGTTGAACCGGTAATCGGGGGTAGTCACCCACAACTCCAGCAATCTCCCGAATTGTCAGAAGAGGTAGAAACTTGCCCGGTAGCAGCCAGCGAGGAGCAGCCAGGAGGTAATCCCCAGCAAAAGGGTGTAGCCTTCGAGTCCGATGAAGCAGGTCCATCAGGGGCCACAGTCCAAGGATCTTCCAAGCCCAGGTGGGCAGATGAAATGAAGCTATCCAATGTCCAAGCTGGAAGTCGGGTGGTCAAACTATTGAAGAAGCTCCCAACAAGATTCACTGTCTGGGAAATCCACTCTCTCAGTGAAGAGACTCGACATGCGATCATTACTGCTCTCCAGACGCCAGCCTAATATGAAGCCTGCCTAGCTGAGGCACTGCCGGAAGCCAGCATGACCTTCACCCAAGAAGATATGTTGCTCCCCACCACCAGTCACAACAGACCTCTGTATATGAGGGGGCATCTAAATGGTCGGGAGCTGAACAGAATCCTGGTGGACCCCGGGGCAGCTGTCAACATCCTGCCCTACAGGATATATGAAAGGCGCTACTTCAACGTGCACCTATAAAAGGTCGGGAATATGCACATTGTCGGCTTCAATCAGAAGTGTGAAGTGTCGCTAGGAGTAGCAGAGTTCACACTCACTCTAGCGGACTTTGTCACGAAGGTGCAATTTCATGTCATTGATTCTCGCACCTCATACAAGGCGCTGCTTGGCCGCCCTTGGCTACATGAGAATATGGTGGTACCTTCCACACTTCACCAATGCATCAAATACAGCATGGATGGGAGAGAGAAAAGAGTATTTGCTGATCTCCACACATTCGAAGTACTCGAATGCCACTTGGCAGACGCCCCTCTATATGCAGAATGGTCGCAGAAGGCCCCTACGGCCAAGACCTCTTCTAGCACAACAAAAGGCACTTCCAAAGTAGAATGGTTCCCTCTGCCGCCACGTGGATATATCGATCCCAAGGTGGTTTCACACATCACTGTCACCGGGGATGTAGGCCGGATAGCGCCTCCTGCCATCTACCCGAAACTAATAGAGTCAGGGTTGACCAGCAGCACGACCACATCGGGATCCCCGAAGGTCTTACCAAGCCAATTCTCAGCCTCGACAGTGCTACTGTCGAGCCTTTCAAAGTTTGGGAGGTGACACAGATAGATGGTCCTAGCAGCCTATTCTACACAGCTGAAGAGCACCCTACACAGGAAGACACTGATTGTCATCTGCCTGAAGATATAGAAAACCCCTCAATGCCTATACAGGGGCTGACATTTATAACAAATCGAATGGCCAAGATGTTCCAGAAGCAACACATCCCTTCTGGCCAGCCTCGCTAGAGGAAAGAAGCATTCCAGAAGCTATGGTACCCTCCGAGCCTGGACAAAGAAATGAGGCGTGTCTCTCAGCACCAGGGATTGGGCTTCACCCTCGAAGAATATTATGATAGCGGACGCTATGAAGTGGATACCATCTCTGCTTTCTACCCAATGGAGGATAACCCACTGGGGGCAACCATTGGTGAACACCTAACAGAAGTTGAGTGCATTCAGCCAGCCAGGCCAAGGAATCCGGAATCCGAGACTGTATTCCCCTGCCGGTGCTGGGAACAAGTCTATCCGGAAGTTGCAGCTCTTCAAGCCAAATTTGACATAGCTAGCAGTAGTGAAGGTGAAGATGTTGAAGAAGCAGAGCTGCCTCCCTCCAGTGGCCCTCCTCTACTCATGATGTCGGCAGTTCTCGAACCAGTCGGGGAAGCTTCCCCCGAGCCTGATCAAGAGACAGATGCTGCTAGAAAAGAACTGGTTGCCTTCACTGAGGACATGGTGGTTCAAGGGATCGAGATCTCTTCACCCCTTTCCAAGGAGCTGCAAGGCTACTCTGACTTAATGACAAATAATCACTAGCCCCTGGTGACTGCAACCCCCTCAGCAGGGAGTGAGGCAATCAACTCGCCCCTTGAAGTTGCTAGTAAGGTAAACTTGTTGGCAGGACAGCACATGCAGCCATCATCAGCTAAACAAGAGATTTCTGGTAGAACTCAAATAAAGCAAGATGATGGGATCGAGGTCCTTGACCTCGAAGATGATATACCAGACTTTGTCGACCTCCAGCCTGCACCCCCTGAGATAGAAGATGGAGGTCAAGTGACATTCGATGAACTGATAGAAGTCAACTTGGGAGATAAGGATGACCCCAGGCCAACCTTCCTCAGTGCCCAACTGTCTACCGAAGAACAGAAGATGTACATCCAGTTGCTACAAGAATATCGGGACTGCTTTGCCTGGACCAACAGAGAGATGCCAGGACTAAGTCCTTCAGTCTCACAGCATGAGTTGACCATAAACCCTGGGGTAGAGTCGGTGAAACAGCCCCCTAGGCGCATGAGGCCCGAGCTCATCACCCAAATATGCAAAGAGGTCGACAAGCTCATTGATGTGGGTTTCGTCGAGGAAAATCAATATACCACGTGGTTAGCTAACATCGTGCCCGTGAAGAAGAAGAACAGACAGATCCGGATATGTGTTGACTTCCGGGATCTGAATAAGGCCTGCCCTAAAGATGACTTCCCAGTGCCGATAGCGGAGGTCATGATAGATGCAACAACTGGTCATGAGGCCCTATCATTCATGGATGGGTCATCTGGCTACAACCAGATATGGATCGCGGAACATGACCAGATCCACACCGCTTTCCGGACCCCCAAAGGCATTTATCACTACAAAAGAATGCCGTTCGGATTAAAGAACGCCTGCGCAACTTATCAGCGGGCGATGACTAGAATATTTGATGAGCTACTTTACCATAAGGTCGAGTGCTACATAGATGACCTGGTAGTCAAGACCAAAAAGAAAGAAGACCATCTGCAAGACCTCCGAGTCATTTTCCAGAGGCTGAGGCAGTATGAATTAAAAATGAACCCTATGAAGTGTGCGTTCGGAGTCTCGAGTGGAAAGTTCTTGGGTTTCATTATCAGGTATCGAGGAATTGAAATAGACCCCGCCAAGATCAAGGCGATTCAGGAGTTACCCTCGCCAAGGAATCTCTCTGAGCTAAGATCTCTTCAGGGCCGCTTTGCATACGTCCGACGGTTTATATCCAACTTGTCGGGGCGATGCCACCCCTTTCACAAGCTGATGATGAAGGATGTTCCCTTCTACTGGGAAGAAGAATGCCCGATAGCCTTCGATAAACTGAAGGATTACCTGAAGACCCCTCCAGTGCTGGGTGCGCCAGTGAAAGGACGGCCACTAATCCTCTACATAGCAGCCACACATTATTCTCTGGGGGCAATGCTAGCCCAGAATAATGAAGAAGGAAAAGAACAAGCCCTCTACTATCTCAGTCGAAGAATGGTTAGAACTGAGGAAAGGTACACCTACATCGAGAAGATTTGCCTGGCATTGGTCTTCGCGGTCAAGAAGCTGCGGCACTACATGCTGTCGCACAAAGTTAAGTTGATTTCTAGGGAGGATCCGCTTAAATACATCATGTCCCAACTGGCCCTCAAAGGCCGCCTGGGCAAATGGGCGGTGATTCTTATAGAGTATGACATCTCCTATGTACCGCAAAGGGCCGTCAAGGGACAAGCTATTGCAGACTTCTTTGCTGAACATCCAGTACCCGAAGACTGCCCTCTAGAACCAGAGCTTCCTGAAGATGAAACTTTAGATGTCGGCCAGGTGCGGCCCTCCCTATGGCAGCTGTATTTTGATGGCGCCTCCAGAATTGACACCTCAGCGACGAGATCGGCCAGAGTCCGCGCAGGAGCAGGCATAGTCTTGAAGTCTCCTGAAGGGGAAGTCATACACACGTTCTGCTCAATAAACAAGCCTTGCACAAATAATGAACCAGAATATGAAGCCCTCATAATCGGGCTACAGATTGCTCTGTCCATGGGGATTCAAATGCTAGAAGCGTTCGGGGACTCCATGCTGGTTATAAAACAATTGGAAGGGGAGTTTGAGGTGCGAAAGCAGGAGCTCGTCCCTTACTACCATCTGGCCCTACGCCTAATGACAAGATTCTACTACGTCAGCGTCAAGCACGTCAATCGAGGACAGAATGCTCAAGCTGACGCCCTCGCAAAGCTGGCAAGTTCCTTGGCGGTCCCGCCTGATACGAGCCTGAACATAGCAGTCATCAACCGGCGGCAGGTCCCTAGTATGACAGAAGACTTAGCCGATGAGCAAGCCAATGAAGTAACAGTCGCTGAAGCAGTCCAGCAGCCCGACTGGCGGGAATACCTCCTGCATTGGTTCCAGCACCAACAGCTCCCGAAGGTGAAAGAACAGAGAATGAGACTCCTGAGAGTCAAAGATTCTTATGAGATGAGGAATGGAACATTGTTCCGAATAATGGCAGATGCCCAAAAGAAGGTATTACTTCGATGCTTATCTCCAGGGGAAGCCAGGCAGGTAATGCAAGAAGTCCATGCCGGATCAGCCGGGGCGCATCAGGCCGGTCCGAAAATGAAGATCAAAATAAAGAAATTGGGTTATTATTGGCCCACTATATTTGATGATTGCTACAAGTTCGCCAAGGCTTGTCAGAAATGTCAAGAGCACGCCAATGTGTCAAGAAGACCTCCAGTGCCTCTACATCCTACCTTACCAAGCTGGCCATTTGCCCAGTGGGGCACGGACGTGGTGGGGCCACTACCAGCATCTTCATCAGGGTGCAAATACATCTTAGCAGTTACAAATTACTTCTCCAGATGGGCAGAGGCAGTAGCACTAAAAGAAGTCATGGGGGAATTAGTTGCGAGATTCTTCCAGCAGAATGTAATATTTCGGTTCGGGATTCCCAGCCGAATCATCTCCGACAACGGCAGCCACTTCAGAAATCAGAAGGTTTATCGGCTAGCTGACAAATACAATATTGATTGGAGAACATCATCTCCCTACTACCCTCAGGCCAACGGACTTGCAGAGGCCTTTAACAAGACGATGTGCACTCTGCTGGTGAAAATTGTCAAGACTAACAGAAGAGATTGGGAAGAAAGAATGTACGAGGCACTGTGGGCTTACCGTACGGTCTACAAGACCTCTACCGGCTGTTCACCTTACTCCCTCGTGTATGGGTCAGAGGATGTGGTGCCAATTGAGCTAGAAGTCCCCTCGTTGCGAATCGCCATCCAGCATGGATTGGTAAGCAGCGAGCAGACCAATGTAGAAAGAAGACTAGAAGAGCTCGCCGAGCTTGAAGGAAAGCGTCTCCGGGCGCAACAAAACATTCAACTCTATCAAGCCCGCATGGCCCGTGCTTTTGATAAGCTGGTCAAAGGACGAGAATTCAAGAGGGGTGACCTTGTAATGGTTAAAAGAAGAGAAGTAATGGCCTCCAACCCCAAGGGGAAGTTGGTTCAAAACTGGGTCAGACCGTATGTCGTCTACCGAATATATGAAGGGGGTGCGTACGTCCTTGCGGATCCCAAAGGAGTCATCCAGTTCTCTCCCCTTAATGGGAAGCACTTGAGGCTGTATCACACGGTCCAACCGGCGTTCCCCGAATGATTTGCCTTCACCTTGGTCCAGTGGCACTCCGCCCAGACCAAGCTACCTCCACCCTTGGTATAGTGGCACTCCGCCCTGACCGAGCTACCTCCACCCTTGGTCCAGTGGCATTCCGCCCAGACCGAGCTACCTCCACCCTTGGTCCAGTGGCATTCCGCCCAGACCGAGCTACCTCCACCCTTGGTCCAGTGGCACTCCGCCCAGACCGAGCTACCTCCACCCTTGGTCCAATGGCACTCCGCCCTGACCAAGCTACTTCCACCCTTGGTCTAGTGGCACTCCGCCCTGACCGAGCTACCTCAGACTTGGTCTAGTGGCACTCCGCCCTGACCAAACTACCTCCACACTTGGTCTAGTGGCACTCCGCCCTAACCGAGCTACCTCCACCCTTGGTCCAGTGGCACTCCGCCCTGACCAAACTACCTCCACCCTTGGTATAGTGGCACTCCGCCCTGACCAAGCTACCTCCACCCTTGGTATAGTGGCACTCCGCCCTGACCGAGCTACCTCCACCCTTGGTCCAGTGGCATTCCACCCAGACCGAGCTACCTCCACCCTTGGTCCAGTGGCACTCCGCCCAGACCGAGCTACCTCCACCCTTGGTCCAATGGCACTCCACCTTGACCGAGCTACCTCCACTCTTGGTCTAGTGGCACTCCGCCCTGACCGAGCTACCTCAAACTTGGTCTAGTGGCACTCCGCCCTGATCGAACTACACTTACCTCAGTCTAGTGGCATTTCGTCCTGATCGAGCTATACTTACCTCGGTCTAGTGGCACTCTGCCCTGGCCATACTCGCCTAATACCTACGACTTTGCCATTGCGGGCCCTACGCCCGAATCGGCACAAAATCTATCCTTTGCATTAGCATTACCTTCCTGCTAACGAATAAACCCCTTGTTCGGCGCAAGACTTCGTGTCCTAGCCGACATTTATACATCATTGCCATTGCGGGCCCTACGCCTGAATCGGCACAAAATCTATCCTTTGCGTTAGCATTACCTTCTTGCTAACGAATAAACCCCTTGTTTGGCGCAAGACTTCGTGTCCTAGCCGACCTTTATACATCATTGCCATTGCGGGCCCTACGCCTGAATCGACACAAAATCTATCCTTTGCGTTAGCATTACCTTCTTGCTAACGAATAAACCCCTTGTTCGGCGCAAGACTTCGTGTCCTAGCCGACCTTTATACATCTTTGCCATTGCGGGCCCTACGCCCGAATCAGGCATAAAATCTATCCTTTGTGTTGGCATTATCTTCTTGCTAATGAATAAACCCCTTTTTTTGGCGCGATACTTCGTGTTCTAGCCGACCCTCTCAGCATCCTTCTGCTACATGAGTTCAAAAGAAAGAGAAAGAAACAGAAATGGGGTTAAAAATAGAGATACCCCGCCGGCCTTGTTCCTAAACGGGGACGAGGGCAAAAATGGCTATAACTCGGCTGTGTCAAAAATCTGAAAGGGCGCTGCAGGCAAAATCGGGTACCCCTCCACGTGAAAACCTGAAAGGGCGCGTGGGCAAAAGCAAGAGGGGGCTGGCCTCGGCGAAAACCCGAAAAGGGCGCTTAGGTCAGTAAAGTGGTAATCCAAAAGTTTCTCTTCATCCTTCTCTCAATGAGATTCCCAAGGGATAACCATCGGAAGTCCCACCGGAGATCCCCTAATAAACCTGTGTCCGACCCTCGTCATCATCGGTGGCATCGGTCGACCCCCATCCTATAACCCGGACCTTTCGTCCCCGTTAATGAGCGTGTCCCTTGCTTCGACATATAACCCATGCCGATGAACAAACCCAGGAGTCGACCCTCGTCATCATCGGCGAGATAGGTCGACCTCTACCCTTAACTTGGACCTTCCATCCCTGTTAAGAACTATACCCTTTGCTTCGGCATTTAACCAATGTCGACGAACCAAACTAGGATCCGACCCTTGTCATCATCGACAAGGATGATCGGCGTGTTAGCGGGCAGGCTCTCCTGTGTCCCGTCTTCTTCCTACAAAAAAAGAGAGAAAAGAAAGATGGGGTTAAAAATAGAGATACCCCGCCTGCCTTGTTCCTAAACAGGGACGAGGGCAAAAATGGCTATAACCCGGTGTTGACACCCGTTTTAGCCCACAAGTTGCGTCGTTTCTCTTATTCATCATTTTTGATGTCCCGAATTAGCCATTGTTTTGGAGCTTTCTCGGATAGATTTCGAGCCCATTTTTACCATTTCATATCCTTTGAGTCTTGGAGATCATGATTTCTTAGAGCCTCGGAGCTTATCTTATCAAATTCCGGCTTCCAAGTCGACTTTCGGCCCATTTAGGCCGACTTCCCTTAAGTAATCGGCTCTCTCTCACTGCACAGTCCTGAAAGTGGTTCTTTTTCACCCTCTTCCATTCCCTCTTTCAAAAAGTTGTCTTCATCAAAGTTGTTCCTCTTTCAAAGATCTACAATTTCTTCTTCTACACCGTTGGCCGGTTCTGCCCCGATTGTGAGCTATTCGCATTTTTCTGGCATGCCGTGCTGTTCACCTACATTCCAGATTTTTTTCTCTCTCTTGCAGCCCTATTTTCACCCTCTTCCAATCATTTTCTCACATTTCTTTCTTCATAAAAGTTGTTCCTCTCTCAGTTATCTACAACTTCTATGTTTACCACTTTGTCTAATTCTCCACCGTTTGAGAGATACGCTTCGATTTCTAAAGTCGCACGCAGTCTGCCCAGAATCTGCCTTCATCGATGTGAAGGTCATTTGCAGGTGCGTTACTTCATTGAAGTGACGGCCCAGTGAAGACCGTTACTTCAGTGTGACGGTCCTACGATAGACCGTCACACCAAAACTTGCCCAAAACAGCCCGGTTCAACCCCTAGAATGTGGCGGTCCTATCCTTGACCGTTAGACCAAGTGACGGCCCTGTTTAGGTGCGTTACATCCAATCTCATCCGAAAACGTCTCGTTCGACCTCCAGAGTGTGACGGACCTACCCTAGTCCGTTACATCACTCTAACGGTCCTACCCTAGACCGTTACATGCACCAGAGAGTCCAATTCGTGCTGGACTCTGCTCCGTTTTTGTGCGCCGTGGCCCTCTTGAAGAGTCCATAACTTCTTGAATTCTTATCCAAATTGATCCCCGTTTTTTCCTACTTCTAGCCCTTGGTATTATATCGAATTTGGTTTGTAGGAATCAAATTTTCATTGGCTATATCTCTTGGGATCTGGGTCGAAAGATCATGATTTATGTTTCCTAGTTCAACTCAAACTCTACAGATAAGGCTCCGGGGCTGCCTTCCAAAAGACATATCTTCTAGAATCCTCCTCTGAATTGATCCCCGTTTGTTCCTATCTCTTGTCCTTAGTATTATCTCGAGTTTGATCCAGAGAACTCGATTTATCTTGGACTCTATCTCCGGGAATCGTGATAAGAAGACGAGGCTTTCTTGCAAAACTCTATAAAAACTGCCCAGCTCGCAGTCGCGACGGGGGGGCTCTTTCCGGACGTGGGGCGAAGCCATGCTGCACCGTCGACTCACAACTTCGACCCCATCTTGAAGAGGGAAGTATTGGCTTTCAATTTCTATCCTTCTGGGCTTGATTCCATGATCTACACTCTTAGTTCTAATCTCCTCAAAATCACAAATCATCACAGTTTTCTGCACTTTCTGCTACACATGTGTTTTTCTCCGTTTTGCATCATCGTTTTCTCTCTATTCTCTCCATCAAATCTTGTGATTTCAAATCCTATGCATGCACAACACTCCCCACCTTGCTTTTGCACCCACACATAGGGGTTAAAAACCTCCCCCCGAAGAGCATGAATACAACGTGAGGCCCTCTTCCTCTAGCCGGCTGGAAGGAGAGGAGGTTTGAATCCACAAGTTCCCCGCACCCCGTTTCAAGCGCGATCAAGTCTTTAAGTTCCAAGGTATACGGCGCCGTTGCACTCCTTTCTTCATCCTTGCGGCGTTGTTAATCCTTGGTGGCGATCACGGTTAGTATTTCCATCCTTTCATCCCCTTGTCTTTGATTCACATGTTTATGCATGTATGTATTTAAAAAGGGGGCGGGATAGGAATCTAATCTAATTAAAAAAATAAATCAACAGTTTTTTGGCGATCACGGTGGGACACCAATGCCCATCACGCTTGTTTTCATGCTCTTTTGTAGGTTGGGTGGGTGCATGTTCATGTTTAGGTGATATTTCTTCCATTCTCCAACTATTTTTGGTGTTTTAAGGGCTCTGGTAGTGTGACGGTCCTGCAGTAGACCGTCACATGCATGTAACGGTCCTTTGGTAGACTGTTACACGGCTTCTGGCAGTCTTGCGTGCATGCTCACAGGGCCGTGTTCATCGAGGCATAACTTTTGATCCCGGAGTCCGATTGAGCTGATTCTTGTTGCGTTGGATAGCCCTTTGTATTGTCTTTCCATCCATATATCATTTGCATCATTTGGTTAACATTTGCATATTCTAATCTTATCCAACTTTTTGAGTTTTGTGCATAAGTTCTGCAGGTAGGCTCAGGGACAGGTTCACAGGTACATCTTTAATGAGTGATTTGACTACCTTCCCGATGTCTGATTACACTGATTTTTGATCCATTGGATAGTCCTTTGTATTGTCTTTCCATCCATAGCTTATTTGCATCATTTGGGTCTCATTTGCTTAGTTAAAAATTGTCATCATTTTAGCATTTTGTCCATAAAATCTGCATGTGGTCTGCGCATAGGTTCACGGGGGCATCTTTGCTTAGTGATTTGATTGACCTCCCGGGGTCAGATTGATCTATTCTTGGGGCCGTTGTGCAGACTTTTATATTATCTTTCCATCCATATACTATTTGTTTTTGTTGGATCATGTTTACATAGTTTAATCTAGTCTTGATTTTCTAGTTTTAAGCTAGAATTTGCATGCACTCCGGTGCACATAGGGCCATACATTGCATATCATAGTTGCATTTCCTACCTTGGTGCGTGGACCTCTCGTCTCCATATTCCTTGGAGCCGACCAGGAAAACACATCAAGGACCTCCATAAGTCCCCGTGAGCCGTGGATTCCCACACGGACGCCGGGCCGGTTGTATCTTTCCACCCCTTTAGGCTTGCATTTGCATAAGTGTGAGGGAGTTAACCTTATTCAACCCAAAGTTTGGACCTTATTCCCATGAGATTCCTATCTTGAGGGAATTGTTATTAATTCAAATCATTAAAAGGTCTATTGAAACCCCTAAAAGATTTTCCATCATATTAACTTGTTTGACTTGGGTGAAAACTCTCACATTGCATTGTTCGTGTTGATTGGGCTTGTCCAAGCTCATTAGTGATTTTTGTGTTGCATTCTTTCATCATCCACATATTTTGTTGTTGTTAGGCCCATTTAGTTTAGGCCATTTTGTGTGTCCATTGTCTAGTCCATTGTCCCGTGGTCCGTTGTCCATTCATCTTTGCATTAGTGGGTCAGTCCCCTCTTGTCCTCGAGCCCATTAAACCATTGCTTCCCCATTTGTATTGTCCTTGATCTCCATGTATTAAGTCTCTATTTGCCCTCATGGAGCAGTATTCTAAACCCTTGTATCATTCTTTTTCCCAATCTGCTTCCTATTCCCACGTGGAATCCTCTTCCCGCGTGGGTCCATCTTCTCGTGGTCCCCCTGACCCATCTGAGGAACAGGCTAATCTCATGGCCCGTATTTCAAGCCTTGTTTGCCAAATGGACCCGGCCCAGGCCCAACGTCTTATTGCATCTCATCTTCATGGGCCTTCTTCTCATAATGGGCCATCTCCTATTCATGGGCCTCCTCCTTCTCCTTCATATGTTACTGGCCCAATTGCTAATGGGCATTATTCTCTTAATGGGCCTCATCCTTCTGCCCATGTTGCTGCCAACCCATTCAACCCATATGCTCATGCCTCTTCCAGGCCCACATATCCTTCCATTCCCGGAATGGGCCCTTCTTCTTCTCAGCCTGGATCCTCTTATCCGGCCCAATACCATGCTCCTGGTCCTAATTCACACCCTCTTACTCAAGTTGGCCCATATTCTTCTCGATCTCTCCCTACCCAGGAGATGATTGCTCAAACCCAACGCCAGCTTGATGAGCTTCAACGTCGGATCGATCCCAAATCCTCCTTAAGTATTCCATTCGCTTTCCAAGGTCTTCGGCTCCCACCTCCATCACAAATTCCCACATATCACCGTTATAGTGGAGTTGGTGACCCGTTTGTGCACTTGAAGGAGTTCGTTTATGAGTCGGCCCAATTTCGACATGACCAACACTTGATAGCTTATCTGTTTGGTCTGTCATTGGAAGGCCCGGCTCGGGATTGGTTCTTCTCTCTTCCGCAAGAGCAAATTGTGAGTTTTCAAGCCGTTCAAGAAAAGTTTATTCAGCAGTACCAAGACCAGGTTGGGCCCAAGAACTCTATTGTGGATCTGGCCCAAGAGATGATGAAGCCCGAAGAGGAGTTTTCTACCTTTGCTGATCGTTGGCGTCGCTTGGCCGCGCAAGTCCCGGGGCACATACCGGAGGGAGAGCAAATCAAGATGCTGATATCAAATGCAACGCCCGAGTACCGCTTCATCTTAGCCCTCAACGACATCACCTCCTGGCAACAATTATACAGCCGAGCCCGCTTCATTCGCCAACAAATCCAAGATTCCCTTGACCCCGAGTCACCACCATCCACCTCCACATATCAACCTTCACCTTCCACATGCCAATCCTACGCTCCCATGAGCCGGACCGCCATGAGTCAGCCTTCCGCCACATATCCCTCCACAAGCCAACCTCCTGCCTCTACATACCCATACGCCTCAGCATGTCAACCTTCCATGAGTCAGCCTCCCGCATCCACATACCCGTCTCCATCTCCACTTCCGGTCAAGGGAACACCACATCCCGAGCAAGTAGATGCCGTCTACATACCCCCTCATCCTATTCCACACATGCCTTCACCAAAGCCCTCCACCACTAGCCACGCACTCCTGCCTACGCAACCTCCACTTCCGTCTCCACAACCTTCTCCACCATTACATATCCCTCGGCATCCACCTTGCCCGAAGCAGGCTCCTCATCTTCCTTTGCCGGAGTGTGTCACCGATATATTTCGGGCTTTGATGGCCACTCACGCGTTGCCGTTCTCTCCGGTTGTGCCTTACCGACCTGCGGTCGGGGATATGCTTCAGTTCTGTGATTTCCACCGTCAGCAGGGGCATTTGATTGAGGATTGTCCCGAGTTCTAGGATTATGTTTATGACCTGGAAGCTAAGGAAAGGATTGATTGGGCCGCTATGCATAAAGTCATTTTACATCTCCACAGCCAACAGCAGCAGCAAGAAGTGTCACCCGGGCAGCCGTCTCTGTTACTTCAAGGTCAGGGGCACCCTTGTGATTCCTCATCTAGTGCTACACTCGCTCCATCACCTACTCCGTTACCTCCACCATCTCTTACCCCAGCTCCATCACCGCCACAAACCCAAGCCTCTGCTCAGGCTAGTGCCTCCCCTTCTTCCCCTGCCGCCACTACCACTACTTCTATCCCTAACACCGCTCGACGCGTTGTGTCGACACGTCGACGGTGGACACCACAACCTCCCCCTTCACCCTCTCTACCTCCATGTCCACTACCCCCATCGCCTTCATCACTATCCTCACCATCTCCATTGCCATCACCATCATCTCCATCTCCACCACCAATGCTTCCATCACCACCTCCATCTCCACCCTCGCCTCCATCTCCGCCATCACCTTTGCCCGAGCCTGAGCAAGCCAAACCTTTTCCTTTATCTCTACCCTCAGCCACGCCTTCACCGTCACCTTTATCGCCACCCGAGCCTATCATCGCCATATTGCCTGCGCCTTCACTTTCCATCACCACTCCCGTTGGAGCCTCCATGCCTTCCAAACCTCCACATGTTCCACCCAAGCATATTCCCTTTACTTCTCCAACCACTTCCACCCCACGGAGTAGGTGTGCACTTCCTTTGGTGCCCCGCGGGTCTAATCCCCAGGGAGACAATAAGCCAAGTCAGGATGATTCAGTGATGGCCGTGCACTTCAAGATTCAAGATTTTATCTGTCGGATGCCGGTTCGTGTCCTCGTCCCTGGTTATTTTGGGGATGATGCGTCTACACTTTCAAAGATGACAGTTGCTAAGAAGAGTTCCCAGGCATTGATGCTAGTTTCTTCCCGAGCGAGGCCGGTGGCAATCTCCTTGCTCGCCGAAGAGTTCACCGTTGATGCTATTATTTCTCCTCGCTCTATTGTTGTTCAGATGACATGCCAAGAAGGGTTCTCTACCCGTGTTTTGCTAACGCAGACGGCCGCCAAGCAGATTATGGATTCTATGTTCAAGGGGCAATTGGATGTATCTTCTACACTTTCCAAGGATATTCTGCACTTGTTATGCAATCTTCCTCAGTTTATTAGCAAACCGGCCATGTCAACGCCGTGTATTACTCTCCCTCAACTTCACCTTTTACCAAGGGAGTTGTGCTTCAAGGCTGAGTTCCGAGTGGAGTTGCCGAATCTCATGCTACTTGTGCCAAGTAACAAGACTCCATGGTTTTATGATATTCAGTATTATGAGGAGTTAGTTGTTCAAGAATGTCCTACTATTGTTAGCTTTGGGAGTCTAGGGGCAACCGCCCCGATGAAACTGCATGTCCACAGTCGGGCAAGGCCATCTGCTAGATGGGCTCGCTATTTGAGAAGATATTGCAAGGCAAGGTACCCAAGGGTCCTATTCCGCGCCAGGCGAGTCCATGTTCAAGAAGTATCAGCTAAGAAGAGGCGGCGACGTAAACTCAATGGCTATCGGTTGTGCACTCAGGGGTCCACTTCTCTTCCTTCTTCTTCATTTCACTCATCATTTCTTCTGCTCAGTTCCCACCCCTGGGTGGTGTATCTGCCCTCTCCTAATTCTCCCCCCACAATTCTCTCCTCCCATCTCGGGTCCGCGAATCCTTGTTCTTCTTTTTCCTATCCGGATCCTCCAGATTTTTCCTCCTCTCACGATTCTAGGCCCTGGCCTATGTCATCATTCCATCCAAATCTCGGGACATCACCTGATTATTCTTCCCCAAGACTTCCAGGTGTTGCCTCTGATTCTTCCCTTCCAGTATCTCCGGGTTCTTCTTATTCCCCGACCTTGGCGGGTGTCTCCCATTCTCCTTCTCTAGCACTGCCGGATGATTATCGTTCCTCTTCTCCGACCACGTCGGATGATTCTTCTTATCATCTTTCTACTCTTTCCTCTTCACCCTTTCGGGGTCTTCGCCCTTTCTCTTGCTATTTTCGAGGCTTTAGCCCGCCTTGATCTCAGCTAATATGGTTTCTTCTATATTTGGTTCCTTGTTATCAGGGTCTTGGCACCTTAACGAGGGAGTTCTAGCCCTCGTCTCTCTTCCTTTTTATCCTCCTTCGTCCAGCCGCTCCTCCGTGTCAAGGAATCTTTAATCCTTTGTTATCCTCTCCCTTTCGTCCTGTCAAGCAAGGAATATGAAGCTCGTGCTGCGCGAAGCTCGATGATCACGATTGCTTCAGGATGCTAGTTTCATTCCATGGATTTGCAAGGTATCTTATTTTGTGCAAAGAACATGCTATTATTATCACTTATTTACTCCTGCACATTGTTAAGATAAATGTTGGTTCCTCACATGGTTAAGTGGCTTTTAGAAATTTACTTAGTTCATTTAAAATGAGTTCACTTCTGCAGCATCCTTAGGCCAGTGATAGCTCCGCGCTGGGAGTCTAGTTCTTTCCCCGATCGTTGAGGGTGACCTTTTGAGCATGGGTTTTTCACACACCACACGGCAAGCCATAGCCGATCTCTCTCGTGCAACACCGTTGCTGCTTTGGCCATACTTTGGGTATGCACAAAGGTCTTTTTCTTTTCTCTGCTCGGCCAAGTGCGAGGGGCAAGAGATTGATGGATAAGATGACCAACCTAGGTGCTCTCCAATACGAGAGAGGTCTCAAATAGGGGCAGTCTTGACCCTCGAAAGTGAGCTTTCATGCAATATCTAGCCAATAAGGGCTGTCAAAATCATATATGGATGAATCAATGATGAATCAATGCAACATTATGAATCAAAGGCATGGCAAGAGTGGCGAAGCCCCGCGGGACGCTATGAGCCCGGTCGCATGCGTGCCTGATAAATATGGGTCTCAAAATCAAAGACACAAAGCCCCAGCGCAACAGACTATCTCTTTGAGGGGTGGTGCCCTGGAAGGAATTCAAATCCTGATGTCTCCCATCCTGCATAAAGCTTGTCTCCAATTTTCTTCTATCTCCCTCTTAGGCTGGGTTGTATCCCGGGTATGGCCTTAGTAGGGGCACCGTTCTTTAGAGGCGGTTGGTTATGGTAAGCCACCCTCACATGCACGCCCTGCTTAAGGGAAGCTTTTAATAAGAGGGGAGGGACGGCGATCCATGGCCAGTAGTTCGAGCCCGTCTTTGGGTGCTGCAGATTGATATGTCAAAATCCAAAAAAATGAAATATAGTTCAAAATCTAAAAAAATCAAATATGTCAAAATTCTGAAAAAAAAAGAAATATTTTCAAAATTCCAAAAAAAATTTTTTGAATATGTCAAAAAAAATCCCAAAAATTTGAATATGGCAAAAAAAAAATCAGAAATACAAAAATCCAAAAATACTTCTCTTTTGTTCCTTTTATTTTTATCTTGAGGACATATACGTAATCTGTTTGCTAAGTGTGCAGGCTGCAGGTTGTAGGTTCAAGCTTTTCTTGCTCTATCATTCGCTCTGTCTCCTGTCCACATCTTCTGATATGTTCTCATCTCTTCAATCCTATCTCTGGATCTGTTCTGAAGCTCATGGCCTTCTCAACTTTCGCCTATCTGCTTAATCAAGTCTCCATGAGAGGGAATTATCTCACGGTTTTGAACCTGGCGGTTCCGCTTCATCTGATCTTGGGCTTTGATTGAAGAATGTGTTTGTTGTCTTTATCATGTCTATGGTCCTCCATGTCTTTTATCCCGCTGTGTCCTTGTCATATGTGTCTATGTTCTCTCGTGTTGGTCGTGTCTTTTATCCCGCCATATCGTTCATCACACATGTCTTTGTCCTCCGTGGTATTGTCATCCCACGTGTCTTTGTCCCACCATGTCCTTATACCACCATGTGTGCTGTCCCACCGTGTACATGTTGTCTTGTCCCACCGTGCCTTTAGTCGCATGCATGTTTGCCATTTGTTTGTTTGTTATGTTTCATCCATCTTCGGTATGTTATGTTGTGACATGTTTCATTCATATTTCTCTTATTATGTTGTGTTCATGTCATGCTCGTTCATATTCGTTCATGTTCACATCATGGTCATTCATATTGTTGTCTTATTTGAAAATCCATAAAAAATCAAAAATCAAAAATGCAAAAGAATGCCGCTTCGCTTGGCAGGTAAGTCAGGTATGGCTCTCTATCCTTGCTCATTGTTGCATTACTATATGGTATCTACATTATTATAGACTCTCAAGGACCGGATGGTTGCCCGTGTGTTCTGGGATCTGATGTTCCCCTTTAACAAAAACGATGATGATCTAGGAGCATACGGTTAATCGTTGGATAGGCCGCTCGGTTGAGTCGAGTGGGGGACGATGGACTCTGTCTCGCACGCCGTGGTTGCAAGAAGACTCTTGACCCCGTCTTGGCTCAGTCTAGCAATATTATCCTTGAGTACTTTCTATTTTATCTTTCTTTGCATTCGTTTTAATGATTCCTTTATTTTAGCCCAGCATGCATCATGTCATTTTTGAGCATTCATGTCTCATGATCCATTCAAGGATTTCTCCTCAGCAATGGTTGATTGCACTCAGTTCTCTTGGATAAGAGATTATTCATTCCACTCCGAATTTGAACGATTTCTCTGATCTTGCCGCTTGGTCTAATTGGCTAGTGTGATTCCTGTCTGGATTTTATCTCAATCTTATCTCTCCTTTCCAGCTCTTATGCTGTGTTCCTTCCGACCCACTCATTGTCCGTGGATTGTGTCCCCGATGAGGCTGGTCGTGTTTCCTTTTTCCTCCTTTAGTTTAGTTCTCCAGACATGTCTCATCCTTATCAATCATTTCAGGTGGTTCGTTCGGCGTTTTCGGGAGAATTCCTGTCGCTTGTTGGTTGTGACGGGTGTCTTTTTGGCCTTGATGCCCGATTATCAGTTCTCTCCTCTTCATCTCCGCTTCATCTCCATTTCACGTCACTGTCGCTTTCACTCCACCTACTTTCTATTTTGCCTCCACGTCCACTTTCGCTCGTTCCCTTGCAAAGCGGACATCAAGGAGGGGCATCTGTTGACACCTGTTTTAGCCCACAAGTTGCGTCGTTTCTCTTATTCATCATTTTTGATGTCCCGAATTAGCCATTGTTTTGGAGCTTTCTCGGATAGATTTCGAGCCCATTTTTACCATTTCATATCCTTTGAGTCTTGGAGATCATGATTTCTTAGAGCCTCGGAGCTTATCTTATCAAATTCCGGCTTCCAAGTCGACTTTCGGCCCATTTAGGCCGACTTCCCTTAAGTAATCGGCTCTCTCTCACTGCACAGTCCTGAAAGTGGTTCTTTTTCACCCTCTTCCATTCCCTCTTTCAAAAAGTTGTCTTCATCAAAGTTGTTCCTCTTTCAAAGATCTACAATTTCTTCTTCTACACCGTTGGCCGGTTCTGCCCCGATTGTGAGCTATTCGCATTTTTCTGGCATGCCGTGCTGTTCACCTACATTCCAGATTTTTTTCTCTCTCTTGCAGCCCTATTTTCACCCTCTTCCAATCATTTTCTCACATTTCTTTCTTCATAAAAGTTGTTCCTCTCTCAGTTATCTACAACTTCTATGTTTACCACTTTGTCTAATTCTCCACCGTTTGAGAGATACGCTTCGATTTCTAAAGTCGCACGCAGTCTGCCCAGAATCTGCCTTCATCGATGTGAAGGTCATTTGCAGGTGCGTTACTTCATTGAAGTGACGGCCCAGTGAAGACCGTTACTTCAGTGTGACGGTCCTACGATAGACCGTCACACCAAAACTTGCCCAAAACAGCCCGGTTCAACCCCTAGAATGTGGCGGTCCTATCCTTGACCGTTAGACCAAGTGACGGCCCTGTTTAGGTGCGTTACATCCAATCTCATCCGAAAACGTCTCGTTCGACCTCCAGAGTGTGACGGACCTACCCTAGTCCGTTACATCACTCTAACGGTCCTACCCTAGACCGTTACATGCACCAGAGAGTCCAATTCGTGCTGGACTCTGCTCCGTTTTTGTGCGCCGTGGCCCTCTTGAAGAGTCCATAACTTCTTGAATTCTTATCCAAATTGATCCCCGTTTTTTCCTACTTCTAGCCCTTGGTATTATATCGAATTTGGTTTGTAGGAATCAAATTTTCATTGGCTATATCTCTTGGGATCTGGGTCGAAAGATCATGATTTATGTTTCCTAGTTCAACTCAAACTCTACAGATAAGGCTCCGGGGCTGCCTTCCAAAAGACATATCTTCTAGAATCCTCCTCTGAATTGATCCCCGTTTGTTCCTATCTCTTGTCCTTAGTATTATCTCGAGTTTGATCCAGAGAACTCGATTTATCTTGGACTCTATCTCCGGGAATCGTGATAAGAAGATGAGGCTTTCTTGCAAAACTCTATAAAAACTGCCCAGCTCGCAGTCGCGACGGGGGGGCTCTTTCCGGACGTGGGGCGAAGCCATGCTGCACCGTCGACTCACAACTTCGACCCCATCTTGAAGAGGGAAGTATTGGCTTTCAATTTCTATCCTTCTGGGCTTGATTCCATGATCTACACTCTTAGTTCTAATCTCCTCAAAATCACAAATCATCACAGTTTTCTGCACTTTCTGCTACACATGTGTTTTTCTCCGTTTTGCATCATCGTTTTCTCTCTATTCTCTCCATCAAATCTTGTGATTTCAAATCCTATGCATGCACAACACTCCCCACCTTGCTTTTGCACCCACACATAGGGGTTAAAAACCTCCCCCCGAAGAGCATGAATACAACGTGAGGCCCTCTTCCTCTAGCCGGCTGGAAGGAGAGGAGGTTTGAATCCACAAGTTCCCCGCACCCCATTTCAAGCGCGATCAAGTCTTTAAGTTCCAAGGTATACGGCGCCGTTGCACTCCTTTCTTCATCCTTGCGGCGTTGTTAATCCTTGGTGGCGATCACGGTTAGTATTTCCATCCTTTCATCCCCTTGTCTTTGATTCACATGTTTATGCATGTATGTATTTAAAAAGGGGGCGGGATAGGAATCTAATCTAATTAAAAAAATAAATCAACACCCGGCTGTGGTGAAAACCCGAAAGGGCGCTGCAGGCAAAATCGGATACCCCGCCACGTGAAAACCTGAAAAGGCGCGTGGGTAAAAGTAAAAGGGGGTTGACTCCGGTGAAAACCCGAAAGGGCGCTTGAGTCAGTAATGTGGTTTAAAAAATGATGAAATGAATGAATAAAAAAATAATGATGATGATGATGAAATGAAAAGATGATGTAGTAACGGGTTTATCCTCGTTCGTCATTCCACCCCAAACTACCTTTTCAACCCTTGTCACCATCGGCAAGATCGGTCGCTACCCTTCTCGATCCTTGTCACCATCGGTAAGACCGTCTACCTTTTCGACCCTTGTCACCATCGGCAAGATCAGTCGCTACCCTTTCCAGTCCTTATCACCATCGGCAAGACCGTCTACCCTTTCCGGTCCTTGTCACCATCGGCAAGACCGTCCACCTTTTCGACCTTTGTCACCATCGGCAAGATCGGTCGCTACCCTTTCCGGTCCTTGTCACCATCGGCAAGACCATCTACCCTTCCCGGTCCTTGTCACCATCGGTAAGACCGTCTACCTTTTCGACCCTTGTCACCATCGACAAGATCGGTCGCTACCCTTTCCGGTCCTTGTCACCATCGGCAAGACCGTCTACCCTTTCCGGTCCTTGTCACCATCAGCAAGACCGTCTACCTTTTCGACCCTTGTCACCATCGGTAAGATCGGTCGCTACCCTTTTCGGTCCTTGTCACCATCGGTAAGACCGTCTACCCTTTCTGGTCCTTGTCACCATCGGCAAGACCGTCTACCCATTTTGGTCCTTGTCACCATCGACAAGACCATCTACCTTTTCGACCCTTGTCACCATCGGCAAGATCGGTCGCTACCCTTCCCGGTCCTTGGCACCATCGGCAAGACCGTCTACCTTTTTGACCCTTGTCACCATCGGCAAGATCGGTCGCTACCCTTTTCGATCTTCGTCACCATTGGCAAGACCAACTACCTTTTCGACCCTTGTCAACATCGACAAGGTCGGCCAGCATTTCCCCAAAGTCGGCCCCAGCAAAAACCCGAAAGGGCGCTTGGGTCAGTAATGTGATGACTATAAAGTATATGCTATGCCTCTGAGTGGCACTCCCATTAGTTGTCCCACCGGTAATAGAGCCTATCTCGGATGGACCTTTCATCAGCCAGCAGTCGTATTTTCGACATTTCTTTTCGGCAAGACTTACATCTGGCAACCTCTGGAACCCCATCACGCGGTGGAGCGAGGCCCCCATCCTTTCCTTGAAAGGGTGGACGCTCTCCTGCGGCGCAGACATGGGTATACTTCCAAGCGGGTCGCCAAAGTTGCCACAAGATGTGATAGAATACAAGTGCAAAGGTGGACACCTAAAACAGTAAAGGAGGCTTGTATTTCATTGCAAAAAGGAGGGGAATGAAGACAAAAGGGGCCCTTCGGAGGGGACGAATTACAAAGGCAGATCAACTAAGACCGCCTGAAAATATCTATAAAATCAATGAGCCCAACATGTGGAGCCGCTCCCAATTCACGGAGCTGCATTTCTTCCTCCTGAACGCGAGTCACCTCAGTCTCTAGGAACCGACTCGGCCCTCCAGTAAAGAAGTTTCCTCGATGCCTTGGACTTCTGCAGCTTCCAGCCGTGGTATCTCAGCTTCAATGGTAGCCAATTCAGCCCGGAGTTCATCCCGTCGGCTACGTAGAATATGTGCCCGAGCAGTAGAAGCTTCAACATGAGCTTTGCTCTTCTGAAGATCGGAGATCAGAGACGTCAGCTCCGCCTGACAGTCAGCTTTCTGCAACTTGAGGGCCGTTAGTCGGTCGTTCATCACCCTCCTAAGAAAGTCCCGGTGGTTTACAAATTTTAGCAGGAACAACACCCGCTGGGTCCAGGTGTCCAAAGGACAGCCTAATGCTTGCAGCCCGATCGTCAGTCGCCCGGCCACTTCTTTCAACTGGGGGTAAGATAGTGTCGGCTGAGACTCCACAACCTGGCGCAACATCTCAAAATACTGCCAGACAAAGTCCTCTGATGAAGTGAAGCCCAGGGAGGCTGCCGGAGCCACCTCGAAGGTCACCTCCCTGTTTATGGAAGCCCATAAGCCAATGTCTGGCTCGGAAGAAGAAGATGGAATGGCCACCAGAGCCGAAGTAGCAGGTACCGCGGCAGCATGCTCTTGCTCCGTCGGGCTCCTTGAAGAATTCTCTCCTACGGGTGCTGGAAGAGGCAGAGGTTCCAACCCTATTTCTGGCACGGATGGAGCTGTAGGGTCAGGCGCAATAGTCATTATGGCCGTCGGGACAAAGGCAGAACCCCTTTACGGGTCAGCTTTAGCTCTCAATTCTGTTGCCGGCACCAGGGCGAGACTCTCTCCTAGCGAGCTCGGCTCCATTGATGATACTTCGGCAACTGCGTGTATTCTTACTGGCACAGGGTGAAGTATGCTAACTGCCTCTGAAGAAGACACGGTGGCTAGTGGTAGCATATCCAAAGCTTCCAATGAAACCATGATGGCTCCAAAAGATGATACCAGAGGGTGATCGACTGCGTCAGACTCCTGGAACAAGATTCCAGTAAGCACCAAAATGGCAGAAACGAATGAAAAGATATGCAGCCCCGTAGAAGGGCAGGCGGAACTTACTATGGCTGCAGCATCCATCTCTGCAAGTGCCTGGGTATAAGATTCTAACTCTGCAAATGAAGCAACAAAAGGAGGGGTTATCTCCACCTCCATGTCTAGCTCGGCGAATTCCTCTGGCAATATTCTCTCGGATGATGTCATCGACAACCTCGAAGGACTAAAAATCAAAGGATCACTCAACAGTATAAAGGGTGCCGCTGCCCCTTTGCTGGCTGTCGCAGGTGCTTGTTCGTCACCTCCTGAAGAATCATAATCAATTTCTTCGTCAGAAGGGGTGGCAGAACTACCGGAGGAAATGTCTATGCTGATCTTGGGTCGGCCGGCCTCCTCTGTCACCTTACGGGCCTCTAAGCGGGTGATTACACGCCGCGGCGGGATAGCACCCTTCTTCAGCGCAGTCTTATGTCCTTTAGGCTGTGAAGGAACATCCACGGCAGGCGTCTCAACCACTGTGCTAACCACTCCTACCGCTACAACAAACATACACATAAGGCAGGGCAAAAAGATCAATAAGAAAGAAGAGTCAGGAAGGATGACAGTCACTTGGCTCACCCTCGGCCTCACTGGCAGGTGTGGGAGAAGGGAGTCTGACATCCTCCCCAGTAGCGGGGAGACTCTCCCCTGTGGCTTCAACTGTTTTGGTCGCCCCTGCCGTAGCTATGACAGAAGACCCTATGTCTCCCGTCTCCAGGATGACCTCCTCAGCACGTGTGGTGGTGCCAACCGCTCCTTGAGTTGAGGTCAAACAAAGAAAACGTCAAAGGAGCGAAGACGTCATGAAGAGAACACTCCTTTAGACCGCAAAGAAAAGTGATGTCACCTTCAGCTGCTTGTTGAGTGGCCTCTTTCTGAGCGGTAAACTGCTCAAATGACGGCACTTCAGGCAGAGGAGCCTTAGCCGCATCAGTCAAAGACTGCTTGGAAGAAGTTTTTCGAGCTTTCTTCGCTCGGCCTATTGCAACTTTCAGCGTGGAAGCCGCTCTGTTTTTACCAGGTGGCAGCGGATTAGTGGTCGGCACCGGTACGGGAGCCTCAAAATATTCCAGCTTCTGAGCCTGGGAAATGATTTTTCTATAAAGTCCCTGCTGCTTTATATCTGGACGGTCTGTCAAATGGAGCACATGCCGTTATAAAAGAACTGAGCAACAAACTACTCTACATGTCAACTGAAGAAGACTTACCTGCCCGGCCGTTGTAAAAAGACGAGAGGGGCCAATACTGATAAGCCACCTCCTTGCTTCGGGATGCAGCCTCCCGAACAAGCCAGCAAACGTCGCCAATCTTCTTACACTTCTCAACTAGGTCGGCCAAGTCCGCGTGACCATGGGAAGCTATGCAATGATATAAGCCAAGGTGGTAGAAACCCCAGACATCGGCATAATGAAAAGATACAAACAAAGGCTTGTTCAGAACACTTGCTACGGGACTGTCAAGGGTCAGTCCGTGGATATTCATCAAGACGAACAGCCAAGACGTATGTTGATAATATGTCGGGGTTCTGTCTTCTCTATTAACAAACGCCCGGTACGGGCAGAAGCGGTCAACCTCACACTTCCATGAAACTGCTTTAGAGAGCGGCTCCTCAATGGGGAATGGGTATTGCTGAAGCTCCAAGCGGGAACCACCAATCTGGCACAGATGTTCTAAATTCTGCGTGAAAGTATCTTCATCTATGTCAGCAAGCACAGGCACCAGCTGTTCAGTTGCTTCCTGTTTTGCGGCTTTCCTGCGTGCTATATATGCCTCTACCTCCTTCGGATGTTGGGAGAACAGCCTCTTCAAATGGGCTTCTTCAATATCGAAAACTGGCCCAGGCTGCTGGCTTAGAAAGGTGCGCTCTGCTACATCCCAGCATGCCACCCTGGCATTGCGATAAAAGCCCGTTCGAGCATTCCACCACTTTATATACTCTAGAGTGACCCGGGGAACGCGGTTCGACACCGGCACTCTGAAAACATTGGCGTCCCTGCGGTGAAAGTAGTCCCACCAGGAGCGACCCTCAGCTACAACAGTCGAGCCGTGCTTCGACCTGCTATCCAGAGGAAACAGGGCAACGAAGGCGAGATGTGCTTATCATAGCCGAAATTTTAGCCAAACCTGAAAGGATAGTATGGTTCTAAATGAACCACACCCCCCTTTCTAAACACTAAGACACTGGGGCAAATTGATAAAGCCCAGTCAATGAGCTCAGGCTCCAAGATTGGCCGGGTCACGGTGTTGCCTGAAATGAAATTTGTGAAAGTCTCCACTGCCTTGAGCTTACATTCACGCTAACGATTCACCAATGGAGCGGAATGTGCGGCCAAATTCCAAAAATGGATGGTTCCCGCTGAATCCATCGGAACCCTTGTCTGCCGGCCCCAGATGGAGAAAAGCTGATGAGACACGGGACCGGGCTCTGCACTAGCAAATTCCAGCATCCTGGGGTACAATGTCACTGTCTGCAAAGTCCTAAGAGCCAGCTCTGGGAACAGGTTGCATACCCAGGCATTGAAGAAATGAAACAGCCCCACTGTTCTGAAAGAGCGGGGGATCCGATGCCTATGAATATCTCCAAGAGATTTGTAAATCAGGCAAAGTGCTGCAGGACATAGAGCAAGCCGCATGCCCCAAGCCATCTGACAAGCCAGGTATATTGCCTCTGGCCTAATGACTGTCTCATCTCCCTGTGGGAGGGCAAAAGTGCACAACCAGAAAGTGAGGTAAGCCGCACAATGCGTAAGGGGATCTGCCCCAGTGGGATTCGGTCCTCCGCTACTAATCCGTCGAAGGGAAGCGGGCAGCGCCGACTTGAACTTGGGTGGTTTGCTGGGCTTACCTGCAACATGAGCTACATGGGGAAACTCATTGTACTTCAGAGGACCGCCGAAGAAATACTGAATCCAATGTCCCACTCGGACTCTCAATTTGTTGCTCTTCTCTTGGGGCTGATACCCCTTCGAGGACCCCCTATTCAGTGCCAAGCAGAGGGAGCGGTACGCTTTCATCAAGTACTGGTATGAGTAGCCAAAGTAGTACTCGCCCTCACCATCTATCTCGTCCTTAATGAAGTCATGGAGGCATACCTCCTCATAGGGCTCTCCATTGATCGGCAGACCCGACAGCTGTGACAGGCTCCAGAGGTCCAGAGAAGTTTCACCCTCCGCTGTATAGAAAGTATTGAATTGTGGGCAGAACACTTCGAACATGCCGCATCACAACCCTTTCGAGATGGGATACCTGAAACGGGACGCATACACACTGTGATACACCCCGGCCCTGACCAGCAATGGCGCATACTCCTTCAGAACATATTCTGTGAATTCTACCGCTCCTACGCGGAAGAGATGGGCGTCGGTCACTTTCGTGTCAGCAAACCACCCAACAGCCAACTGGAATTTGAACTGCACAGCCAAGCAGTTCAGGACGAATGGCTCGTCTCTATAGCCCCACTTGATAGGCGCAAAGAATAAACCGTATCCGGGTTTCTCTCTGTTGACCCGACCTGCAGTGGTGTCCCACCTAGCTGGTGTGAATTCTCGAGCCCGTGTCAGCATTTTCTGCTCTGCCTCCAGCTCTGTTACCCCCAAGACGGCGTTCCACTTGCGCAGCTCTCCCGGAAGATAGATGGTGTCTCCGCGATACACGGAGCCTTTCAAGCTGTCCCGGTCCACCAACATGGCCCGTTCCACCATCCGAGCCAGCATGACGTCTCTCTTCCCCGAGACACTGAAAGTGCAGATGAATAGTGCAAGATGACGGTCCTTCGGGAAGTCCGGGCGATACCCGTCATCGCGATTGAAGTTCAGCCCTCCCTCGACGGTCACAACGCGAGATGAGGATACTGTATCAGTTTCGAAGTCGAAGGATTTGTCGACTATGGCGATCCTCCCAAGACCCCGGTCCAGTTGTCCGACGTTCCTCCAAGTCACAACAGGGCCAGATGCCCTACCCTGGGAAGAAGCGTCGACATCAGCAGCGCCGGAAGCAACACGGCTGTAAGAAGAGACCATTTCAGCAGCTGCAGACAAAATCAAGGAAAAATAAGATGACATGAAGAGGAAAATGGAAAAGAAAATTTCAAGAAAAAATTTGACAACATCTCCCCTTATCCGGAGTATGCCCAAAAGTCAAATAGGAGAACACCCACCAAGAGGGGGCGACTCCGTAATAAAGAGGGACGTAGTCCCGAATGAAAATAGAAGGGAACCTCGCGAGAACGAGATGAAAAGGGGAGGGGGATGCTCTCCACGCCGATCGCCGCTACAGTGGAGGGTGAGAAGGCTGAAGAGAGAGAAAGCTCAAGGCGAAATGAGCTTTCTCCGTCCACTCGGCGCCTAAATAGGCGATGTAGAAATCCGATAATTAAACATGAGAAATAAAATTTTCAATTTCATTATGTAATTAAAATTTTCATGAAATAATCAAATTACATTTTTACTATATGAAATAAGCTAGTTTATTGAATTTACTTGAATTAACTAGAAGTAAATAGATATTAAATGCTTTAAACCTTAGATAAATCATAGTAAGCCCAATAAAAGTCCATATAATGGACTAAGATCACAATTGGCCCATTGGATAATCCATAATGGGCTGAATTAATGGTTAAAGGATTTATTAAAGGATAAATAGCCTTAAATTCGTAACATGTGTTTAAAATGATATTTAAGGGATTAAAATAACCCCATTTCTAGAAGATTGACTCAAAAATCAAACCATACCTAACTTATAGCTTTAGACCAGTCGTTTTTACATTGGTTTCACACCAAATTGAGGCTAGATTAAGAGAAGAAATGTGAATTTTCTTCTAATTCGTAGCTAATGGGTTAGGTAGAATTAGGTGAGAAATCTTGACAAAATTGGCAAAGTTTTGGCTATAAATAGAGCCCCATTCGACCCTCAACTCATCCCTGGAGGCTAAGGTTATGCTGTTGCAAGAATTAGTGGAGATTTGAAGGAGGATTTGGAAGATCAAGGAGTTTCTTTATATTTGGGAGTATTTCCTTAGATCTGTCTAAAGGTAGGTGTCTCTCAGGCTAAACTCTAATCAAAGTATGCTATCTTATGTATTTTTCAATGCTCTTTCCATTGATACATGTTTCCCTAAATTTCGTTGAGAAATGAGCAAGTTATTAGCATTTTATTGAAGGGTATTCACGTTTTTTCTTAGGAAAACCGTGGCTGTTAAAACACAGTTCACGTTAATGAATGCGTCTCCACGATAAGACGCGTTCTCAGACGCTTTTACACCGACCAGAATTCCAAAATAAAAAAGTATATATAATAAAAAGAAGGCGTCCAGCCATCCGGACGCGTCAACAGAGCACGTCCATTGGATAAGACGCGCTTAGACAGACTCTCTCTCTGTCCAAAATTTTGAAAAAAAAAATATTAAAATAATTTGAAGAAGGCGTCCACTTGCCTGGATGCCTCTATAAAAAATAAATATTTTATTAGAATAAATTTATGAAGGCGTCCAATTGCCTGGACGCCTTCATAAAAAATTTAAATTTTATTAAAATAAATTTGAATAAGGCGTCCAATTGACTAGACGCCACTATAAAAAATTTAAATTTTATTAAAATGAATTTTTAGAAGGCGTCCAGACGCCTGGACGCCTCTTTTAAAAAATCAATATTAAATGACTATTTTTCAATGTGGAAAATCTATTTTTGCCAAATAATTGATAAATTAATGAATGAAAATTATTCCCAGCATCTAAAAATCTGTTATCAAAAAATTGATATATTGAAATTATTTTTCATCATGTTAAAATTCATTTTTGTGGAATAAAAATATTTTACCATGAAAAAAATATATTTTTACCATATTATTAGTAAATTGATGCATGAAAAATATTTACAACATGTTAAAAAATACTTCCAGCATGATAAAATTAATTCCAGCATGTTAGAATTATTTTAGCTTGTTAAGACTATTTTTCAGCATATTAAAGTTATTTTAACCTATTTTTCAGCATGTAAAAATCTATTTTTATCATGTTATTAGTAAAGTAATGTATAAAAATTAGTTTCAGCATGTTAAAAATTATTTCTAATATGATAAATTTACCTACTGCATATTGAGATAGGAAATTATTTTTCAGCATGTTAAATTTATTTAAAACTGATTTTTGCATATTTTCTAGCAAGAAAATAGTAAATAAAAAGATAAAAATTAATTTCAGCATGTTAAAAATTACTTTTAGTAAGATAAAATCATTTACAGTATGTCATGATTATTTTATCATGTTAGCATTAATTTCAGCATACTAAAGTTATTTAAGAATTATTTTTCGCATGATAAACCTATTTTCTCAATAAATAATTAACAAATAAATGTATAAAAAATATTTTTCAGTATAAAAGAAAATCTATTTTGCTATCAGAAAATTTAGGCAAACAGCATGGTAAAACTCATGTTAATTTCTCACCTCATTAGTATGTTAGTGTACGAGGATTATTAGCCTGTTAAGTATTCATATTAATATATTAAATACTAATTTTCACCATGATAAAAAGTTAATTCCAGCACGAAAAGTCTATCTTATCATCTCAGCAGTAAAGTGACACATGAAATTTATTTTCAGTAAGTAAAACTTATTTTTAGTACATAAGCTCTATTTTCTTATCAAATAACTAGTACATTGATAAATAAATAGTAATTAAATAGTAAAAAAACTAAAAATCAGGATTTTAAATTCTAAAAATTTACTTCTTAACTAAAACACTTAATTATGAAAAAAAACACATCAGATTAGACTATGAAATTTAAAAATAATTCTATTTACTTGAATTTTCTTCCTAGTTACCGTTCGTTCTTGAATTCCACGACTTAATGTCGTTAAACATTATGTCTCAAAATTATTGTCCACATTTCTTGTAACCTCTGGAATTTTGCCAGATCTGTACTTATTTACAATAGCCTATTTCTTGAAATTCATTGGCCATATACATTAAAGTGGATGTCTAGATGTATTTGGGATCTTTTGATCCATATGACTCAATGCCTGGCATTAATGGGGCCCGGTCTGGTCTTGGGGGGAGCGCCCGAAAGTACTTCTGCCCATGGGACTTGATTGACCAACGGTGTGGCATTGCACCGAAGTGCATGATTGATTTACTTGATACGGCATTCCACTACTCGTACGTGTTTACTTGTTTACATGACCACTTGAAAAATTACATGAATTACTTGACTTACGTGAAATGGCCAAATTCGTGAAATTCTTTACTTGTTCAAAGGTTATTACTTGAAAACTTCTCTTGATATCTTGTTATCTTGTTGGTACTTGAAATTTCCTTATACAAAATTATATTCAAATTTCATGATTTAACATTTCCCTATTCAACTTGGAAAATAGTTCAACATGCTAAATACTTCAAGATTGCCTGGTTCTTAGAGATATAAAATCATACTGAGCTTATTGCTCACCCTACGTTTTCGGTTAATTGTTGCAGGAAATGACATTGAACAAGGGAATGGACAAGAGTGAGAGAGTGATTTTCCTTTTACCTAGGTTTATGTAGGTCATTAGTGTTTTTACAAGGATGATGTACTTTGAGATTGGAAGTTATAATTTGCCTTTATGGCTTATCAATTAGTGTTGTAAACTTCATTTTGATGGAATAAAAGTATCATTTTTCCATTCATTTCTGACTTTAGAAATAAAATTGTACATGCTCTGATCGACACACTTGTTTACGACTCGTCGTACCCTCGATATTCCGCGTCGGGGCGTGACAGGTAAAGCCAGAAGGCGCGCCGAGACGATCCCCGTGCCGGGATGGGAACGCGACAAAAGGCACGCCGATAACCGCCTGCGCCGGGAGCGACAGCAGAAGAAAGGCGCGCCGATATCGGTCGCGTCGATATCGGCCGCGCCGAAGAACACCCCGCGCCGAGAGCGTCAAAGAAGGAGGTGCGTCGAAATCAGTGCTGTGCCGATATGAAACTCGCGCCGGTTAGGTGTTGCGCCAAGACGACCATGCCGAGATTGTTAACAGCGCCGGTTGGCTCACCCAAGGTGCTGCAATCAGAAGATTAAACCAAGAATGCTGATGTCTGTCCGAGTATGCTTACAAATACTGGGATTATACAAACAGAATGAAGACTCGGAGTCACAAAAATGAACAATGAACAGGAGCAGACCTGAAGAAATTATGAAGCACGGTGCAATGTACACCTCATGTCCCGTGTCACTCATCCTTTGCTTACGCCACCTACGGGTGGGGGGCATTTGTTGACACCTAAAATATACCAGGAGAGACCAAAGCAGACTCAGGCCTCTGAAGGCTGATCAGAGATGCGGCTCCTGCACCATCCCTGGAAGTTCTGAGAATCAGAATAGAAGAGATCCACTACCCCTAACACTTTGTCCGGCTAAAGCCATCTCTGGTTAAGCCGCTGCCCAGTACTGCTATCATTCAGATAGTCAGGCTGATAAGACTATAACAAAATCTAGGCAACCATCTGCCTGCTGGAAAGGATCTTCAGATAATTTTGATGCTCACAGAAAGGGGTTCAGGTAGCCTCACGCTCGGTCGTGAATACAAAGCGTTAGGCAACCTCGAACAGAGCGTCTACTCTGAGAAGCCCACCACGTCGACGAAGGGAGCCCATTAGGTTGAACCCGACGCCGGATGATGAAGAAATGGGACAAGCCCAACACAAGCTGAGGCGCGCCGAGAAGCTTCTCGCTGGCGCGCCAGGGAGCTCGTGCCGAGAGTCAGAGGGCCATCCCTCTATAAAAGCTGCTGCCCTTCGAGACAGAAAAGAGAGGGAGATAATAGAAAGAAGAGACAGAAAAACAAAGAGAGAAAAAAAAACAGAGAGCAATAGCCACTGAAAGAAAAGGGAGCTCGATAGCCCTCTATGGAAGTTGAGGAGAAGAAAGAGTTGCAGCGATGCGAAAGAAGAGTCAAGGGGGATCGATTTCAAGATGCCCTGAGGGGCTACAGTTTCCCTTTCCCACGTCTTTTATTTGAGTATCCTTTTCTTCTTTTGTGTTTGCTTTCGAGCATCTTTGCTTCAGTAGCATTGAATGCTAACGTAACCCTGTTATCAGGGATAGAGTTTGCGTATATGTTTTTGGTTGGATTCTCTTCTGAGTTGAATTCGTGTACGCCGTTCAGATGAAATAGTTAATAAAAGTGGGCTGAGTTCCCCTTTCATCTTTTTTCTTCCTCTGCATCTGGGGCTTAATATGTGCAACAGATACCGCAAGCTACATATATCTCATAGTTTACTCTCCCAGATCTGCTGAAGCCTTCTCTGCTGTGTTTTCTCGTAACCTCGTATCCACGTCGAGAGCCTGAGACAGTCCATCTCATGGCTTCTCATCGGTGAAATGAAGAGGGATAAATTCAGAAGTGGCCGTCCGTGGCTCTGCCCCCAGTGAGGCCCCAGAGGGAAGGCTACCATCCCCTTGGATCATACCCTCTCCGTAACCCCTTTAGTGGTAGCCAAACCCTTGAATAAACCTTCTCTGCAAATCCCTGAATAAACCCTCCTTTAAGACTCACGGAGCCCCTTGAAGCCTTCACCTCAGAAATCGCTTCAAAACATCATTGAGACCCTCATTTCAGAAGCCTTCCCGGCCTCCCGGCCTCCCGGCGCGAGCCCCTCTCGGCGCGAGTCTCGCGCCGAGGACCGCCCGCGCTGGGCTGAGCTTCTTGTGTCGCACCGAAACCTATTCTCTTTTTCACGCTGAGACCTTCACATCTTTTATCCTGAAGACGACCACCCTGATATGCTCGTGCCGATGCCCTAGACCTATGCCATCCTTGGTCACGATACCCTGTCCTTCTAAGGAGAAATATTGTCCTTTCCTCGATCCTCATGGGAGCTACATCAAAGGGGTCAATTCCCCCCTACATTCTGTTACCCCATCAAGTCGTAGAGGTCTGCCACTGTATGTTCTCCATTGACTATCCAGGGGATATCAATAAATCCCACAATAAGTGGATAAAGTCCCATAAGATTCAGATCCTTCTGGATCTCGGGCTACGCCCGGCTCTTCTTTTGGTTTCCAATCCGACATTTCGTGAGCGGATGACCTATAATACCCTTTTGGCACACTCCAAAATAAGGGGAGGTGCTGTCAAAATTCATCCCTGAGCTTTGCTCTATCGTACAGTATAGTGCTTCCATTGAAATGATGAATTTAACCCCAACTGTGTGGCAGAGAGATGAGCTATACCATCTCAGGCCACCACCGAGAAAGGGGAATATAAACATCACAATCACATGGTCTCCTTAGGCTTCATGTGGATGAACCTACCCTCACTCTCTATACCACTCAAATACCACCATGAATAAACTCATGAAAGCCCTATCGAACACAAAGGACCCCTTTGAATTCATAAAACCCCACATAATACTTGAAAACTCAGAAACACTCTTTTATCGGCGCCATACGACTCCCAGCGCCACACGACTCCCGACGCAGCCTCCTCTCGGTGCCAATTTCACGCCGGGTGATGGGCGCGCCGGGGAGCTTGCAGCCCCGACCTCCCTTCATTCTCAGCCGCGCCGATTGGCCTTCGTGTTGGAACCCCTGCCGCGCCATTTTACCTTCGTGCCGAAACCTTAGCTGCATCGGCTCCTTCCGTTGTTGGCCACCTGTCCTATACCCAACTTCCAGAAGCACTGCCAAGTCCACCATCAGCCTGGACTTAGGACCTTGACCCCCCCACGCACTATTATACCAGTCCCCGCCATATCACGAGGGTTTCATGGCTCTTCATCCATGTCTAAACGGAGCTATATTAACGGGGTCTTACCCCGATATGCTATGCCATTAACTGTTGGGTTTTTCTTCCAACCCTACTGACCCTGGGAGTCCTGCCGTTGCAAGTCCCCCAATGGTCTCCGGAGGGAATATCAACAAGCACCACGGCAATGGACATTGCCCCGTCACACTCAGATCCTTCCAGATCTCGGGCTACGCCCGACTCTCCTGTCGGCTTCCATCCTGGCATTCCGTGGGTGGATGACCTATATTCCCCCTTTGGCATTGTAGCGACCCAGATTCCGGATACCCGGCATACCCGGTAGGACTACCGGATACGCGTGATACCGCATGGAACCCGCGAGGCCTCCCAAGAGCGAGAAAGCTCCGAAGGGAAAAAGGCACGTGTAGAGTACATTGAAGCCACAGAGATAGTATAGTAAGCAATTAAATTTCATTAGATAGGTTTGCTAAAGTAAAAGAAATAAAATTACTTTTTAATTAACTGTTCAAATTAACAATTATATCCCAGAGTCAGTCCAAAGCTAAAGACAACAAGTCTAGCGCAGTACAGTCAACAGAAAGGAAAGACGTACCACAAGGTCGGGAGAAGCCCGACGCAGGTACCAACTGGCAGCAACGGCACGCAACAAGCACGCACACTCCAGGAACCACGCGGAAGCAGAACGAACAACGCCACCCCACCTGGAATAGAAGGGTGAGCCACGTGTCACTGACTCAGTAGGGGTCACGCGGATCCCCACTGAAAGACACGCAGTAACACGGAACAACAACGACAAAAACAGCAGGTGTAGTAAAGCAGGAAACTACACTACAAAGCTGTAAAACTACGCTACAGGCAGTAGTAAGCAGACGGGAAGTAGGAGTAGGGAACATGTACAGAAGGGGAAGAACCCGCGCCGGACAAGCAGCGGCCGAACTAACCTCGGCACCCTAAACTACTCCAAGCAACAACAAAAGGGCGACTCTGATCTAGCAAAGTCAGAAGTTACCGATCTGTCGACCCGACACCAGGTCCCAAACAAAGACCTACAAGGAAAGATGAAATAATCACATCGGCCTACACAATTGGAACATCGTGTACGCAACCCCAGGCTCATCTTGGACACAGCCAAGAACAGACCACACAGCCAGGGAAGCAAATCTTGGGCAAGGCCAAGACTTGCGGACACGGAAAGGAGAACACTGGCTCCGAGAAACACGAGAGTCACCGGTCAAGTAATAGGAGTACCCTCACACTAGAAGAACAGCCAGATGCGTCCACTGACATCTTACACTGCGTCACAAGTGTCACGTCTACCAGACCGTGTGCAGCACGGAGGACACTAGACACACCAAGAACCAGGTCCAAGGAACAACGACGTTCCAAGGAAAAATGGCACCTCACGGACACAAGACCGCAGTACCACGCTGCAAGTGACTAGTCAGGGTCACGCCCGTCGACGCAAGTCCTCAGTCCCTGACCACGTGTGCACACACTGACCACTACCTAGGCCAGACCTCTAGCTAGTATTCCCCTCGGTAGGACGCTACCGTTGGCCGGGGCCCACGGAACTAGCTTAAAAACCGTACAACGGGAAACTGCCCGTCCACCACTCCCGGTGGGTGACGTACTAAAAAACCTACGTCACAGGCTACGACTAGTGGAGGTTCACAAGGCACAGACTCCAAAACACAAGTGCCAGAGTACAGACAGTCTACGGAAGCCCTGTCACACGTACTACGAAGCACCACTGGCAGTACAACCACTGCCAACAGACTCAAGACCAGGCAACTAGACCTACCACGTAACGATCCAAAGTCGAACGACTCAAAGGCAAGATCATCACAAACAGCGGAACAAGCCGCCAATCGGTCTAATCCTAAGCCACAAGAAACAACACTCCACAGAAAACAACTCACGGAGACCTGAGGGAACACCGAAGACCCTCAGCACACGTCTGGACACGCAAGCCAAGGTAAGACGATACCTCGTGGCATCAAGTGTAATATCCCGGACCTTTCGGATCCTTCTTCGTGGGTCCCGGATCTGGTTCTCGGAGCATCCAGCTCCGTTGTGTCCAAAATTTCGTTTCGGACATCTTTCGTGTTCGGATCGGCGCGATCCGGAGTCGTTTCGGAGGCCCGGAAGCGTTCCGCGGCTTTTCCGCGTGTGTTTTCCGATTTCCGGTGTGTGTTTCGGCTTTTCCTTCGGAAGCTCGCTGCAGGCGAACCGGGCGGTTCACCCGGGCACGAGTGGTACCGTTGCGATCGGTGCGTTCCGAGGATTCCGGAAATGTATTTTTCTATTTTCTGATATTTTTCCGAAAATTCGGATTTTCTATAAAGCCCTAATTCTTTTTCTTTTTCTTTTCTCCTTCCTCTTTCTTCTCCTTCCTCTTCCTCCGTTTCTTTCCACCGTGACACCCTCCTCTCTCCCTCTCTCCCATTCGGGTGCGGCGAACCCCTCTCCGGCTACGGACGGCGGCGGGGCGACGGCGCGGACGTGTGGGCAGCGGCGAGGCGAGCTCGTGGGCGTGCGTGGGAAGCGTGGGGAGTTCGTGAAGTTTAAAGCGTTCTTCATGATTCGTGATTGATTCGGAGGAGCATTCGCTCCATTGAGGTAGGGTGACGTTCCTTAGCCTCATGCCGATCTTTTCCGCGATTTATAGGCCGCGGGGAGGTCGAGAGGGGATCGTTTGAGCGTTTTTGGGTTTTTCCATGATTTGGGGAGAGCTCGCCCGATCTATGGATTTGATGCATGGATTCGTGTTTTGATGGCCTAGGATCATGCTAGGGGTCCCCAGGGGTCTTCCCCTTTGTTTTCCCCCTCTCCTATGGAGGCATGGGGGCGTGGTTATAATTTTTGGGCGTTTCTACCGTTTTCGGCCGCGGACTAAGAACGCGCTATACTCCAGTAGCGCGTTCTTGGAGGTCGCGCTGCCCCGACCGAGCGCGTTCATCGGCGAAGATGAACAGTAGGGCGGTTCGTGTCGCGCTATGGGGTCCTAGCGCGATTATCCTTGTCGCACTAGGAGGACCTAGCGCGATGGTCCTTGTCGCGCTAGGGTTCCCTAGCGCGATGGTCCCTGTCGCGCTAGGGAGTCCTAGCGCGATCTTCTCTGTTGCGCTAGGGTTCCCTAGCGCGTTCTTCCGTGTCGCACTAGGTATCCCTAGCGCGATCTGGCTATTGTTGGGTGTTTCCCTTGGGCCGTGTGTGCGTCCCGGGCACCCCGTGGAGTTCCGTGACCGTGTCTTTGGTGTCCGGAGGTTTCGTTTGCCTTGGTCATGAGTTTGGCCGTGGGCGGTGCGTCCGTTTTTCTCCGACCGTGGCCCCGTTGACGGAGCTAGTGCGTGGGGTGATTCCCACATGTTGTCGGACTCGGACGTCGTTTTCCGTTGACTCGAGAGTCTACTCCTTCAGTGACCCTCCACTAGTCGTAGCTCACCAGTACGAGGTGCTGGTCTCACCTGGGAGTGGTGTACGGGCACCCACCTTTCGAGACGGTTTGTGGACCGGTTACCGTAGGCCCCTCGTCGGTAGCCAGAGTCCGGCTACGGGGGAAAACCGGTCAGAGGACCAGACCTAGTGACGCAAGGTCTGTGTGTGCACACGTGGTTGGGGGCGGTTGGACCCACGTCGACGGGCGTGACCCCAGCTAGTTACTTGTTTGTGGTTACTTGTACGGTGTTTGCGCCTCGGGTAGGACCTACCACGTCAGGCGGTTCACCTGCGGTGCGGTATAAGACGTCAGGGGACGCTACCGGCTGTGCTTCTAGTGGGTGGTACACATGTCGAGTACGGAGTGTCAGACTGTCAGTCGTGTGTTTCCGACCTTCGGGTTTTACGGTTCGACCGTTGATTTTGGTCTTCTCGTACTGTGGCACGTGTGTCGGTTTGCGTGCCGTAGGGTCTAGTTCTGTAGAGTACAGGGCTTTCCTTTCCGAGGTACTTTCCTACCGCTAGAGTAGTGGTTTCTCGTTTTACGAGGTGGGGTTCGAGTGATCCCTACTGAGTCTTGTTCCGAGACTCATTCCCTGCGTGTTTTCACCGTGTTTCAGGTGAGACGCCACCTTCGGGGAGCGCGTCAGGAGCGCAGCGTGGTGCGGGTGCCCAGAGGTAGTGCCAGAGGTCAGAGCCGGGGTATGCCCCGTGTAGCTGTACTTTTCTTTTTTGTCACTGTACTAGTCGTGGACTGTTCTTGCTGTTGTTGTTATTTTATTGTGGACCATGTAAAATGTTAATTTATTTCCTGCTTAATATTATAACTGTTTAATTTCTGCAATTATTTGTGATACTTGTGTAGTCTCCACACCATCCTTTTAACCCTTCCGAGTCTTCGGACTCGTGGGTGGCGGTACGAGTCTCGGGTTATCGGGCCTTCCCGGTAATCGGATTCTCGGGTCGTTACAGCTGGTATCAGAGCGCGGTTGTGGAATTACATGAGAATCATAGGCAATTGTAGTGGTCCACTAGTCCACATCGATGATGTACAGGTGACGTTGGCATTGGGCACCGTGTGTTTATTTTGACCTTGCTGTTTTCGTGTTTTCTGTCTTTTACTTCAGGAGCGAGTATGGCGCCGAGGAGGAGTTCTCGCTCTCAGCAGGGGCAGTCGGCTGGAGGTCAGGAGATCCAGCAGGGGGTCCAGAGGGACCAGGAGGAGCATAGCAGAGTTCCGGAAGCTATCGAGGCCGCGGATGCTGCGAGAGCTCCGGGGGCCGAGGATTTCTTCCGTGGCATGTACCATCTCATGTCTCAGCAGTTTCGCGGAGAGGCTGCTGAGGGCTCGTTTGTCAGGGGTGGGCCAGGCCGAGCGGGGAGGGACTTCATGCAGTTCCATCCACCTTACTTTAGCGGCCAGGCAGACCCTGATGCGGCTCGTGATTGGCTCGATGAGATGGAGCGGGTGTTCAGTTCCGCGAGGAGTACTGCCGAGGACAGAGTGGTGTTGGCCTACAACCAGTTGCAGGGTACGGCTCGGAGGTGGTGGTCTTCCGAGTGGACGACGTCCTTTCAGCTTCGTCCACTTGAGCAGATCGAGTGGGATGACTTTGTCAGTGCTTTCGAGCGTACGTACTGTCCAGATGTTGTTGCCACGCAGCGGATGCGGGAGTTTCTGGAGTTGGTGCAGGGTGACATGTCCGTGTTGCAGTACAGGGCCCGATTTGTCGAGCTGGGTCGGTACGCACCTCACATCATGGAGCATGAGAGGGTGAGGACCACGCAGTTTGTACAGGGCTTGAGGCTGGAGCTGAGGCACCATTTGATCGCGAATGGGGCCACTGATCTAGAGACGGCGTCTCGTGTTGCGATTTTCTTGGAGATGGATATGCAGAGGACTCGAGGACCGGTCAGCCAGGGGCAGTCCTTATCAGGTCGCAGCCAGCAGTCGGCTACCCAGCAGCAGGGTTTCTTCCAGCATGCGTCGGGTGGTTCAGGAGTACCGGCACCGGCAGCGTCAGTGGCAGGATCTGCGTCCTTCGGCTCGAAGGTCAAGAAGTTCTTGAAGAAAAGTCTCCGGAAGAAGCACAAGGATCAAGGGCAGGCTTCATCGGGCAGTGTTCAGCAGCCGATTCCTTTGCAGCGTCAGGGATCAGTGGGTGGATCGCAAGGACCTTGTCCACGGTGTGGTGGTACCCACCCAGGCAGGCAGTGCACGGCGTCGATTATCTGTTTTCGATGTGACCAGCCAGGGCATATGGCGCGAGACTGTCCTCAGAGACTGCCGCAGCAGCAGTTTCCTCAGCAGCAGCAGGTTCCCCAGCAGCAGCAGCAGCAGGGACAGTATCCGCCGCTACCCAGGTCAGCTAGCGTGGGAGGCAGGCAGAGGGCTCGAGGCCAGATCACGCACTTGACCAGGGCAGAGGCAGTGGCATCGCAGCTCGTGGAAGGTACTGTTCAGATTTTGGGTTGTGCAGCTCGGGTTTTGTTCGATTCTGGCACGTCTCATTCGTTTATTTCGGAGGATTTCGCGTCGAGCGTCGAGGAGCCGGTGACCCAGTTGTCCTGTGATTTGGCAGTGGAGTTGCCTTCGGGTGACTTTATGATCACTCCGTATTGCTTCGACCAGGTTCCGGTGTGGATCGATGGGCGGAGTATGCCAGGCAGGTTGTATGCGTTGCAGCTTCGGGATTATGACGTGATTCTAGGCATGGATTGGCTCGAGACCCATGGAGCGGTGGTGGATTGTGGGATGAAGAGGGTCTACTTCCAACATCCGAGCAAGAGGGCCTTCTATTTCCAAGGTATCCGTTCCACCTCTTCTCGATTCCTTATCTCTGCTATTCGAGCCCGTCGATTGCTTGATTCAGGTTGTCAGGGTTTTCTCACGTCAGTGGTTGTGTCTGACCGGATGGAGCCGGATGTCGAGGACATTGCGGTGGTGTGCGAGTTCCCCGACGTTTTTCCCGAGGAATTGCCTGGATTACCTCCCCAGCGGGAGATCGATTTCGTGATCGAGGTTGTGCCTGGTATGAGACCTTTGGCGAAGGCTCCCTACCGTATGGCCCCCGCTGAGTTGAGGGAGTTGAGGGCGCAGTTGAAGGAACTGCAGGCCAAGGGGTATATTCGTCCGAGCTTTTCCCCTTGGGGTGCACCCGTGTTGTTTGTGAAGAAGAAGGACGGTAGTCTGCGGTTGTGCATTGACTATCGGCAGCTGAATGAAGTGACCATTAAGAACAAGTATCCGTTGCCGCGGATTGATGATTTGTTCGACCAGCTGCAGTCTGCGCGAGTGTTCTCGCGGATTGATTTGCGGTCCGGTTACTATCAGCTGAGAATTCACGAGTCCGATGTGGAGAAGACTGCATTCAGTACGAGGTACGGGCATTATGAGTTCTTGGTGATGCCGTTTGGGCTCACCAATGCCCCAGCAGCCTTCATGGACTTGATGCAGAGGGTGTTTCATCCATATTTGGACCAGTTCGTGGTCATCTTTGTGGATGACATCCTTGTTTCTTCGCAGTCTGCTGAGGAGCATGCGTACCATTTGGGTGTGGTGCTGCAGACGTTGCGAGATCACCAGTTGTATGCGAAGCTCAGCAAGTGCGAGTTTTGGCTCAGCGAGGTGCACTTTCTGGGGCACGTGATTTCTGGTGATGGCATTTCCGTGGATCCCGCCAAGGTTGAGGCTGTGATGCAGTGGCCGAGGCCGAGGTCGGTGACGGAGATCCGGAGTTTCTTAGGGCTTGCGGGTTACTATCGCCGGTTTATCCAGGATTTTTCTCGCATTGCGACCCCGATGACGAGGCTCACGCGGAAGGATGTGCCTTTCGTCTGGTCCGAGGAGTGTGAGCAGAGCTTCAGGGAACTGAAGAGATTGCTCACCTTGGCTCCGGTGTTGGTTTTGCCTTCTGGATCGGGAGATTTCGTGGTGTGTACATATGCTTCCGGCGTCGGATTGGGTGCTGTTCTGATGCAGCATGGTAGAGTGGTGGCTTATGCATCTCGGCAGCTAAAGCCCCATGAGGAGAACTACCCTACCCATGACCTTGAGTTGGCGGCAGTGATCTTCGCGCTGAAGATCTGGAGGCATTATCTGTACGGTGAGAAGTTCGAGGTGTTCACTGACCATCAGAGTTTGAGGTATGTGTTCTCGCAGAGGGATCTGAACCTCAGACAAAGGCGTTAGATGGAGTTCATGAAGGACTATGACTTCACCCTGTCTTATCAGCCGGGCAGGATGAATGTCATCGCCGATGCCTTGAGTCGGAAGGTGGCGATCAGTACCTTGATGTTGAGGAAGTGGAGGCTCTGGGAACAAGTGCCCGAAGTTTCTTTCAGGCTCAAGATTCCCCAGGAGACAGGGTTGGCGGTGCTTGCGAGTCTGACTGTCACTCCTGCTATCCGTCCTCAGGTGACAGAGGCTCAGCATGCGGACCCTGAGTTGCCCCAGATTCTTGCGATGGCTGATGTGGAACTTGGCGAGGACGGTGCTGCGAGGTTTCGTGGCAGGCTGTACGTCCCAGCGGAGGAGCAGGTTCGTCGTGCGGTGTTACGCGAGGCTCATGGGAGCAGGTACACTGTGCACCCGGGTGCGACGAAGATGTATCGGAACTTGCGGAGGCAGTTTTGGTGGCCTGGCATGAAGAGAGATGTTGCAGAGTTTGTGCCCAGGTGCCTGATCTGTCATCTGGTGAAGGCGGAGCATCAGCGACCAGGCGGTACTCTCCAGCCCTTGGATGTTCCTGCTTAGAAGTGGGACCATGTGACCACGGATTTCGTGGTGGGGTTGCCGAGGACCCCGAGTGGGCAGGACAGTATTTGGTTGCTGGTGGATCGGCTGACGAAGGTGACGCGGTTGTTACCGGTCAAGGTCAGCTGGAGCGTGTCCAGGTTGGCTCGTTTGTATGTGGAGCGGATCGTGCCGTTGCATGGGGTTCCCATTTCGATCGTGTCGGATCGGGATCCGCCCTTGACTTCTGGATTCTGGAGGAGTTTCCAGCGAGCTCTTGACACGGAGTTGGCATTTAGCTCGGCATATCATCCACAGTCAGATGGTCAGTCTGAGAGGACCATTCAGACTTTGGAGGATATGCTGAGATCCTGCTGCCTGGAGTGGCAGGGGAGTTGGATTCATCACCTACCGTTGGTGGAGTTTGCCTATAACAACAGCTATCATTCGAGCATCGGCATGGCTCCTTATGAGGCGTTGTACGGGCATCCTTGTCGGACTCCACTTGATTGGTTTGAGGTGGGTGAGCGTGTTTTGACGGGACCGGAATTGGTGCAGCAATGCGTGGATGTTGTGCACCTGGTTCGTCAAAACATGTTGGCGGCCCAGAGTCGGCAGAAGAGCTATGCTGACCGTAGGAGGCAGCCCCTCGAGTTCGCCGTGGGCGATCATGTGTTCTTGAGAGTTTCTCCGATGAAGGGGGTGATGCGTTTTGGACGGCGTGGGAAGCTGAGTCCCCGCTATATTGGTCCTTTCGCGATTGTGGAGCGCATCGGTGAGGTTGCTTATCGGTTGCAGTAACCTCCTGAGTTGGCGTCGGTGCATGACGTGTTCCACGTCTCGATGTTGCGGAAGTATATGCCCGATGACTCTCATGTGCTCGAGTTTTCCGTTTGGCCTGAGGTGACTCCAGATCTTTCTCTCCCAGAGTTTCCGATCTGCGTGGAGGATAGGCGAGAGCAGCGCCTGCGGAACAAGGTCATTCCCTTGGTAATGGTCGTGTGGCAACGACACACTGGTGGTGAGGCTTCGTGGAAACGTGAGGACGAGATGCGTCAGCAGTTCCTGTACCTGTTTGAGTGAGTCTTCCTCTTCTTTCCCCTTTGGTTGTTCTCAATTTCGAGGACGAAATTCCTTAAGGGGGGAGGGCTGTAATATCCCGGACCTTTCGGATCCTTCTTCGTGGGTCCCGGATCTGGTTCTCGGAGCGTCTAGCTCCGTTGTGTCCGAAATTTCGTTTCGGACATCTTTCGTGTTCGGATCGGCGCGATCCGGAGTCGTTTCAGAGGCCCGGAGGCGTTCCGCGGCTTTTCCGCGTGTGTTTTCCGATTTCCGGTGTGTGTTTCGGCTTTTCCTTCGGAAGCTCGCTGCAGGCGAACCGGGCGGTTCACCCGGGCACGAGTGGTACCGTTGCGATCGGTGCGTTCCGAGGATTCCGGAAATGTATTTTTCTATTTTCCGGTATTTTTCCGAAAATTCGGATTTTCTATAAAGCCCTAATTCTTTTTCTTTTTCTTTTTCTTTTTCTTTTCTCCTTCCTCTTTCTTCTTCTTCCTCTTCCTCCGTTTCTTCCCACCGTGACACCCTCCTCTCTCCCTCTCTCCCATTCGGGCGCGGCGAACCCCTCTCCGGCTACGGACGGCGGCGGGGCGACGGCGCGGACATGTGGGTAGCGGCGAGGCGAGCTCGTGGGCGTGCGTGGGAAGCGTGGGGAGTTCGTGAAGTTTAAAGCATTCTTCGTGATTCGTGATTGATTCGGCGGAGCATTCGCTCCATTGAGGTAGGGTGACGTTCCTTAGCCTCATGCCGATCTTTTCCGCAATTTATAGGCCGCGGGGAGGCCGAGAGGGGATCGTTTGAGCGTTTTTGGGTTTTTCCATGATTTGGGGAGAGCTCGCCCGATCTATGGATTTGATGCATGGATTCGTGTTTTGATGGCCTAGGATCATGCTAGGGGTCCCCAGGGGTCTTCCCCTTTGTTTTCCCCCTCTCCTATGGAGGCATGGGGGCGTGGTTATAATTTTTGGGCGTTTCTACCGTTTTCGGCCGCGGACTGAGAACGCGCTATACTCCAGTAGCGCGTTCTTGGAGGTCGCGCTGCCCCGACCGAGCGCGTTCATCGGAGAAGATGAACAGTAGGGCAGTTCGTGTCGCGCTATGGGGTCCTAGCGCGATTATCCTTGTCGCACTAGGAGGACCTAGCGCGATGGTCCTTGTCGCTCTAGGGTTCCCTAGCGCGATGGTCCCTGTCGCGCTAGGGAGTCCTAGCGCGATCTTCTCTGTTGCGCTAGGGTTCCCTAGCGCGTTCTTCCGTGTCGCACTAGGTATCCCTAGCACGATCTGGCTATTGTTGGGTGTTTCCCTTGGGCTGTGTGTGCGTCCCGGGCACCCCGTGGAGTTCCGTGACCGTGTCTTTGGTGTCCGGAGGTTCCGTTTGCCTTGGTCATGAGTTTGGCCGTGGGCGGTGCGTCCGTTTTTCTCCGACCGTGGCCCCGTTGACGGAGCTAGTGCGTGGGGTGATTCCCACACGTTGTCGGACTCGGACGTCGTTTTCCGTTGACTCGAGAGTCTACTCCTTCAGTGACCCTCCACTAGTCGTAGCCCACCAGTACGAGGTGCTGGTCTCACCTGGGAGTGGTGTACGGGCACCCACCTTTCGAGACGGTTTGTGGACCGGTTACCGTAGGCCCCTCGTCGGTAGCCAGAGTCCGGCTACGGGGGAAAACTGGTCAGAGGACCAGACCTAGTGACGCAAGGTCTGTGTGTGCACACGTGGTTGGGGGCGGTTGGACCCACGTCGACGGGCGTGACCCCAGCTAGTTACTTGTTTGTGGTTACTTGTACAGTGTTTGCGCCTCGGGTAGGACCTACCACGTCAGGCGGTTCACCTGCGGTGCGGTATAAGACGTCAGGGGACGCTACCGGCTGTGCTTCTAGTGGGTGGTACTCCTGTCGAGTACGGAGTGTCAGACTGTCAGTCGTGTGTTTCCGACCTTCGGGTTTTACGGTTCGACCGTTGATTTCGGTCTTCTCGTACCGTGACACGTGGGTCGGTTTGCGTGCCGTAGGGTCTAGTTCTGTAGAGTACAGGACTTTCCTTTCCGAGGTACTTTCCTACCGCTAGAGTAGTGGTTTCTCGTTTTACGAGGTGGGGTTCGAGTGATCCCTACTGAGTCTTGTTCCGAGACTCATTCCCTGCGTGTTTTCACCGTGTTTCAGGTGAGACGCCACCTTCGGGGAGCGCGTCAGGTGCGCAGCGTGGTGCGGGTGCCCAAAGGTAGTGCCAGAGGTCAGAGCCGGGGTATGCCCCGTGTAGCTGTACTTTTCTTTCTTGTCACTGTACTAGTCGTGGACTGTTCTTGCTGTTGTTGTTATTTTATTGTGGACCATGTAAAATGTTAATTTATTTCCTGCTTAGTATTATAACTGTTTAATTTTTGCAATTATTTGTGATACTTGTGTAGTCTCCACACCATCCTTTTAACCCTTCCGAGTCTTCGGACTCGTGGGTGGCGGTACGAGTCTCGGGTTATCGGGCCTTCCCGGTAATCGGATTCTCGGGTCGTTACATCCAGAACCAGTGTCTCGGACTGGACAAAACCGCCAAGACACCCATACGCAAGGTCGCCCGTCAACCGCTGGGTCACCCCGAGTTGACCGGAACCCAACCAAAGACACACACAAGAGTAGGATAGAAAATCCTACCATAAGCACGAAGACTCCTGGCTACCTTACAACGTAGTCCTAGCCCTCATAGGAGGAGACACCCACGGGACAACGGGCAAACCACAAGGCCAAGCCAAGACAAGCAGAAACCGGAATCACAGAAATCGGAGCACAAGGCATGTAACGCACCACCCTTAGACCGTTACATGAACCTGACGGTCTAAGCCTAGGCCGTTACACTCAACGTGACGGTCGGGGATCAGGCCGTCACACACATTGCCCTAACCAACTCCAGAAACACAAAGGCATGTAACGGCCAGCACCGGGCGCGTTACACCAGCCTGACGCACCCGACCGGGGCCGTCAGGGCCAACAACCCTCAAACTCAAAACACGCTCGGAGCATGTAACGCGCCAGACCGAACGCGTTACAGCCACCTAACGCGCTAGGACAAGCGCGTTAGGGCCAACAAAAACCAGAACAACAACTGGCTAAGAGGCATGTAACAGTCCCGACCGGACGCGTTACAACCGCCTAACGCACGGGGATGAGGCCGTTAGAAACAACGACGCAACCACCCCAACTCAGCCAAAATAGCATGTAACGGCCTGGGATACCAACTGTAACGACCCAGAGTTCAGGATACCGATATACCGATAACATCGATACACCGATACCAGGAACTGGGGAAGCCACCCAAGAGGCTGATGAGGCCCCGAAGGGTTAGTAGGGTTATGTCGAGGGAATGTATAACGAACTGTAATTTGGAACGCGTAGATTGCAATTAAGTAATAAAATTAACACAAGTGCGGAAGCAATTCAAACTAACCAGAGTGATATATATAACCTAGTCCAGATAAGCAAAAGTACTAGTCCACAAGAGTACAACTACACGGGGCATACCCCGGTAAAGGTACCACAAAAGCTACAAAAAGGCGGCTCGACTAAAGCTGGCAGCTAGACACGGTCTCCAAAACGGCTCACGAAGCACCGGGAGACGACGGGTGCGGCTCACCTGAAAGGAGAAAGGGTGAGTCACAGCCAGACTCAGTAGGGGTCACGCGGATCCCTACCTCGCACTAAACAAGCATACATGCATAAATAAAAGTAATTAGAGAATGCATTTAATTAAAATAACAGGCAATGGCATGAATAAACTACTCAAGTAAAGCTGTAAACTCTAACTAAGTAAGTAGGACAGCTAACACATGCCACGGCTAAATAAATGCAAGCGACTAAAACTAAATCTACCAAAATAGAATGAGCCTTAACTAATCCAGACAATAAGGAAGGACAACCACTGGAGCAGAAACCAGAAGCGTCCACTCACGACTTACACTGCGTCTCAAGCACTCGCAGTCGGCAAAGCGACAAGCTAAGCACGTAAAAAGTACCAAACCAAGTGACCAGTCGGAGTGGCACCCGTCGGTGTCAGTCCACCGTCTCCGACCACGTGTGCACACACTGACTCTAGCCTGAGCCAGGCCCTCTAGCTAGTTTTCCCCCTTGGTAGGACACTACCATTGGCTGGGAGCCCACGGAACTAGCTTACAAACCGTGCATGGGAAACACACCCCTCCGCCCTCCTCAAGCGGGTCGGTACTCAACAGACCTTAGGGCAACAACAGTGGCTCCATTGCATGGAAAGAAAAGCTACTTTATTGGTATAAGAGACATGCCATCGAATACTAAAACAATATAAACATGGCACATATATATAATGCAACGCATAACGAATGGGCTGGCAACATATTCAAATCTACAGGCAAACGGCGGTCGTCTGCCCATGCGTTACTGGCAAGCGACGGTGGGGGACTGGCTCGTTACATCCGAAGCGACGCGTCAGTGTCCCACCGTTACTTCCACCAGAGTCCCAGCTCAAACGACCCAAGAGGGGGAGTGACGGTGGGGGCCCAGCGCGTTACTTTGTAACGACGCATTGGATCACTGCCTTTACTTCCACCCGAGGCCGAAAAATCGACGAACAACATTAAAAACCGCTAGCAGGCGAAGCGACGCCCTAACCCAGGCGCGTCGAACCGCAACGATGGCCGACCGACTGGCCGTCGGGCGCACCGCCTGACCGGGTCAACGTAAAACTACGCACGAGTAACGGATGGGGCGCCCACCGTTACTCTCCAAATAACGCGTCCTCGAGGAGCCGTCGTTTGGAAACGACGCGTCCACCAAGGACCGTCAGGCGTGTGACGGTTCCTGGCAGGACCGTCACACCACCTGGAACATGGGCGGGTTCGGTTTGAAAACCGAGGCCCTCTCGGATGATAGAAATCATCGGGTAACGCCGCGAAAACCTGTAACCTGCCAAACCATACATGCTAAACAACACAACCAAGCTTAAAACACCCGCATGCATCACCCCAAACCCATTAAACGGCTAAATTACTCGCTTACACTAAAAATGGGAAAATGGCCACAAGCATACAACGGGAGGCCTAAACAATGAAATGAACTACAGGGAATGCTCCTAGCGAGCTCAGGATTCCATCCCCCTACCTTTTGCGAGCCGAAACCGGCGAAAAGGCCGCATGCACCGAGGTAGGCTCATCGGGCCTTCAAGCTCCACCCCGCTCCCACGATCACCGAACCGTGCCGAAATGGGTACCCACGCGTTCCTCTTGACGCGAGGAATCCACCGGCGCCAACCACGCCTCAATCCGACGCCGTCTCGCCTGCGTTCCCTAAGGAGGAGAGAGGGGCGATCGCAAGAGGAGAGAGAGAGCGTGAGGGTGAATGAGAGATCGACGGGGAGAGAGAGAGCGAGGGTGAGAGGTTAAAAGGAAAAAAAGAAATTAAAATATATAATATAATTATTATATATATTAAAATCTCATTAATTTCTAATAACCCTCAAAGCTCCAAATAAATCCAGAAAAATACCAGAGAAATTCCTAAAAATCCAGGAAAATAGCCGAAAATTCCAGAACAAATAATAGAACAAAAACCATTAAGGATCCATTAAGACACGGGTCTTACAGTCCCTCCCTCCTTATAAAAATTTCACCCTCAAAATTTTACAGCAACAGAAAAGGAGGAAATTGAGAAAGGACATATACCTTACTGGAATAAGAAAGGAAAAAGCTGACGCATCTCATCTTCATGTTCCCAAGTGGACTCATTACCAGAGTGACGCTGCCAAGCAACCTTTACCAGAGGGATAACCTTATTCCTCAACCGCTGATCACGACGGTCTTCAATTCTAATAGGGAACTCTGGCGTAGACAAATCAGCAGTCACCTCGGGCCAAACTGAGTCATCAAGAACATGAGAAGCATCGGGCACATATTTCCTCAACTGAGATACGTGGAATACATCATGAATAGCTTGCATGGCCGCAGGTAGTTGCAGACGATAAGCCACCTGACCAATAGCTTCGACAATCGGAAAAGGGCCAACATACCGCGGACTAAGCTTTCCACACTTCCCAAACCTGGAAACACCTTTCATCGGAGATATTTTAACAAACACCATATCTCCTGGCTCAAATTGTAGTGGGCGTCTGCGCTGATCTGCATAACTTTTCTGTCGACTCTGAGCCGTCAACAATCTCTGCCTGATCAGACGAACCACATCAGAACACTGCTGCACCATGTCAGGTCCGGTCAACAATCTGTCCCCAACATCAAACCAGTTCAAGGGAGTACGACAAGGACGACCATACAGTGCTTCATAAGGAGCCATTCCAATACTGGAGTGAAAACTATTATTATAAGTAAATTCAACAAGTGGCAAATGCTGACTCCACGATCCTTGCCAATCAAGGCAACACAATCTCAGCATGTCCTCTAAGGTCTGAATAGTCCTCTCTGACTGTCCATCTGACTGAGGGTGATACGCTGAACTGAAAGCTATCTCCGTGCCCAAAGCTTTCTGGAAACTACGCCAGAAGCCGGAGGTAAAACGTGGGTCACGATCTGACACAAGTGAAATAGGCACTCCATGCAGTGGCACGATCTTCTGCACATACAGCTCGGCCAACCTCTGCACATTCCAAGTAACTTTAATCGGCAATAATCTGGCGGTTTTAGTCAATCTGTCGACAAGCAACCAGATGCCGTCAAAACCTTGAGAAGTCCAAGGCAAACCCACCACAAAATCTGTAGTAACATGGTCCCATTTCCACATCGGAATCTCTAACGGCTGAAGCAAACCACCTGGCTTTTGATGTTCAGCTTTAACTAACTGACAAGTCAAGCACTTAGAAACAAACATAGCCATGTCTCTCTTCATACCTGGCCACCAGAACTGCTTCTTCAAATTCTGATACATCTTGGTGACACCTGGATGAATAGCAAAACGGGAACCATGGGCTTCACTCAGAATCTCATGCCTCAAATCATCATCAGCGGGAACATACCATCTACCCTTGAAACTGACAACCAGCTCGTCATCAAATTCCACATCATATCTTAATGAAACACGAGCCAAATCAGAATCAGCCTGCTGGGCTGCTTTAATCTGCTCATATAAAGCTGAACCCAAAACCAAGGTAGCACAAACTGCCATCTTCGGATCAGCAGGAAACTCTGCACTGAATGCCTCGCTCGGAAGCCGTTCCCACAATTTCCATTCATGAAGCAACAAATGACTGACATGTACTTTCCTGCTCAGAGCATCAGCCACAACATTCATTTTACCCGGCTGATAGGAGAGTGTAAAGTCAAAATCTTTCATGAATTCCATCCATCGGCGCTGCCTGAGATTCAAATCTTTCTGGGAGAATATATACTGTTAGCTCTGGTGATCAGTAAAAATCTGAAATTTCTCACCATACAGATAATGTCTCCAAATCTTTAAGGCAAAAATAACTGCAGCTAGCTCCAGATCATGAGTGGGATAATTCTCTTCATGTCGTTTCAATTGCCGAGATGCATATGCGATAACTTTACCATGTTGCATCAGCACTGCACCCAAACCTACTCGAGAAGCATCAGTACAAACCAGAAAACCACCCAAGTCGGAAGGCAAAGTCAACACAGGAGAAGAAGTCAATAGCCTTTTCAATTCAATAAAGCTAGCCTCACACTGATCCGACCAGACGAAAGGTGCATCTTTACGAGTCAGTCTAGTCATCGGGGCTGCAATCTTGGCAAAATCTTGGATGAATCTGCGGTAATACCCAGCAAAACCTAAGAAGCTTCTTATCTCAGACACAGACTTCGGCCTCTGCCAATTCAAAACGGCATCAATCTTTGTAGGGTCTACTGCCACTCCATCACCAGAAATCACGTGACCAAGAAAATGAATCTCCCGAAGCCAGAATTCACATTTACTGAACTTCGCATAAAGCTCGTGATCCCTTAGAGTCTGCAGAACGATCCTCAAATGCTGCACATGATCTTCATCAGAGGCAGAATAGATCAAAATATCATCAACAAAGATCACCACAAACTGATCGAGAAATGGACGAAAGATACGCTGCATCAGGTCCATAAAAGCTGCTGGGGCATTAGTCAAACCAAACGGCATAACCAGAAATTCAAAATGACCATAACGAGTGCTGAAAGCAGTCTTCTCCACATCGGATTCCCGGATCCACAATTGAAAATAGCCAGACCGAAGATCAATCCGTGAAAAGACAGTAGCAGACTGAAGCTGGTCAAACAAATCATCAATCCTGGGAAGCGGATACTTATTCTTGATAGTCACCTGATTCAACTGCCTGTAATCAATACAAAGTCTCAGTCACCTGACAACCAGCTCGTCATCAAATTCCACATCATATCTTAATATAACACGAGCCAAATCAGAATCAGCCTGCTGGGCTGCTTTAATCTGCTGATATAAAGCTGATCCCAAGGTTGCAAGGCAATGGCTGGATGCTATCGAGCGTGTTTTTGTTTCGATGGAATGTGCTGAAGATGAGAAAGTTATGCTTGCCGCTTTTCAACTCCAGGGTACGGCCATTACGTGGTGGAAAGCCGAGTGGCAGATTATTTTTCATTCAAGACCTCTTCGGCAGATCACCTGGGCAGAGTTTGTTGCTGCTTTTGAGTGTGCCTACACTCCTGCCTGTTTACAAATGGCGAAGATGTATCAATTTATGGAGCTGACGCAGGGCAGTATGACGGTGCTTCAGTATCGAAATAAGTTTATGGAATTGGGTCAGTATGCGCCCCATGTGCTGGCTAGTGAAGCTTTGAAAACCCAGCAATTCTTGCGAGGGTTGAGGCCTGAGTTGAAGATGCCCCTCATTGCCAGTCGAGTTGCGGATTTGGACAGTGCGTGCCAGACAGTTGTGGCACTAGAGCTGGAGATGACGAGATCGGGTGGATATCCTCAAGCAGGGTCAGTTCAGCCCGCAGTACAGTCTCAGCAGGTGTACCGACCGCCAGCGCCAGGTGTTCCCTCAGTCCAGTCAGAGGTTAGCAGTGCTTCCTCTCCTTCCAAGACCAAGTTTAAAAGGTTCAAGAAGAAGAAGAAGTTTTTCCAACAGCCGTCCGGTACAGATTCTGTTCAGCAGCCGACATCACCTTCTACTCAGACTCGTCAGAGTTCAACTGTCAGTCAGCCATGGACGTGTCGGAGATGCGGTGGTCATCACAAGGGCCAGCCGTGTTCTCTTCCCGTTGTTTGCTTTCGGTGTGACCAGCCAGGTCATGTGGTTCGGGATTGCCCGCTGAGGCCGAAACAATTGCAAGCTCCTCAGTTTCCTCAACCTCAGCAGCCGCAATTCAGACCTCCTCCTGCACCGCAAGCTCAACAGTTCTTTTCTCAAGCGTCGGCGTCTTCTCAGCAATCCTCGGCCGGATCAAAGAAGCAGAAGGGCAAGGTTTCACATATGACTAGAGCTGATGCTGTTGCAGCCCATCTTGTGGAAGGTACGATTATGCTTTATGGTCATTCAGCTCGTGTCTTATTTGATTCTGGTGCTTCTCACTCTTTTATTTCTGAGGATTTCATGGCATGTATTGAGGAACCGACTTCAGAAATAGCTTGTGAGATGTATGTTGAGATGCCTTCGGGAGATTTCATGATTACACCTCTGTGTTTGGAAGAGTCTCCGGTTATGATCAATAATCACCAGTTACCGGCGAGATTATATGCATTGCAGCTGGCAGAGTATGATGTAATTCTGGGAATGGATTGGTTGGAGCATTATGGAGCTGTGGTTGACTGCAGATCGAAGAAAGACTATTTTCAGCCACAGGGGAAGTCAGCTTTTTATTTCTAAGGTATTCGATCCCGTTCTTCTCGTATGATTATTTCTGTTATTCGAGCCTACAGGTTGCTTAGTGCAGGTTGCCAGGGATTTCTTGCTTCTGTGGTCGCTGTTGAGAAACCACGACAGGAAGTCAGTGATATTCCTGTTGTTTGTGAGTTCCCTGATGTGTTTCCTGACGAGTTGCCAGGCTTGCCCCCAGAGCGAGAGATAGAGATGGTGATTGAACTGATTCCAGGTACAGCTTCCTTAGCAAAGGCACCGTACCAAATGGCTCCAGCTGAATTGAAAGTACTGCGTGCACAGCTACTAGAGTTACTGGAAAAAGGTTATATTCGCCCCAGTTTCAACCACCTCAACTCAGCCAAAATAGCATGTAACGGCCTGGGACAGGCGCGTTACACACACCTAACGCACGGGAGCACGGCCGTTAGGCGAACCGACTCACTTGGTCAAACACGGTCAAACAGAACGTAACGGCCTGGGGCAGGCGCGTTACGCACACGTGACGCGCTAGGGCAGGCGCGCCAGGGGAACTGCCTCAAAAGGTCAACGTCAGTCAACCAGAATGTAACGGCCCGGGGCAGGCGCGTTACACTCACCTGACGCACAGGGGCAAGCGCGTCAGAGGAACCGACTTAACCCAAACATAAAACGACAAAAATAGGAGTAACGCGTCTCACGGGACGCGTCAGAGAGATGTGACGCGCCACCCCTTGGCCGTCACACTCTCAAAACCCCGAAGAACTCAAATCAATGCAGACGCTGTAACGGTCAGTCGTGGGGCCGTCAGGGCATGTAACGGTCCCTGGAACGACCGCCACACCAGTTACGGCGAGAAAATAGAGGGTTGGCCAAATCGGCCCGATCCACGCCCCATTCACGCCGAAGCGTAGGGGGAACAACCCTCGAAGATGAAAAACAACATAAGAAGGCTAAAAAGCCCACATGCAAGCACAAAAACACAAGATCGGGGCGATTCCAACGAATCCACCCTAAATGGGTCAACGAGGTTCCCGGGCTCCCACCGGCCTCGAATGACCACCGATCAACACAAAACTAGCATGGATGGGATCCTAACATCCCAACGGTCAGTTCAACACTAAACGAGCTACAAATGGTTGCCGTTCTCCGGCGAACCCAACAAAACCCGAAAATCACGGTTTAGGCTAAAGAAGCCCAAACTCGGCCGTTTCCGCCCCAAACGAAGTGCAAGGGCAGGGAAAACGAGCAGGAGGAAGTGAGGAACCATCACCCTACCTCCACCGAAAAAACCGTGCCCCGAAGGGACTAAACCGCGCCAAAAATCACGCCGCGAGCTCAAACGTTGGCTTTGAATCCACCGTTCGGGATCGCGCCGAAACCATTCCGATCCTCGCACTATCACGCACCCCAACAGCTTCCTGATGTCGCCACCTCACTAACAGACCCCTCCGTCTACTGTCGGAGGCGAGAAGGTGGGAGAATGAGAGAGAACGGGAGGGAGAGAGGCGAACGTGCGAATGAGGAGAGAGAAAGAGGAAAGGAAAAGAAAAAGAAAAGAAATTAGGAAATTTTCCTAATTTCTGAAAATTTCGAAAATGCGCCGAAAATGCATAAATTCAGAAAAATACGCAAAAATAGTCGAAACGACCGGCTCGAAGAGTACATCGTCGCTGCAGCATCCGCGAGTCGATGAACTGATAACTAAACTCACCATAGGGTTCCGCAACTAGTACGAGAGGAAAACCCACACGGATCGTAAAACTCAACTCGGAAGCCACTAAAGCGAACCGAAACAAATCCAAAAGATCCAATGATGATCCAGCAAGACCTACCAAGGATCCAGGGCATTACAGGTATAGTCCAAAATAAGGGGATATGCTGCCGGATTTGCACCATAACATTGTTATCATGTCCCTCATAGCATGGTTTTCTATGCCTGTTTCGCATTCCGCTAGCGGAGTTAGCGTAATAGTCTTATCTCGATTTGCCCCCCGAGGCATCCTTTCTTGGCAACTAATCAAGGGTTGTCCTTCTTTGGAAGGACGTAATTAACGTCGTATCCTTTATGGTATGACGGACTCCGGGTCCTGGCACGAATATCACAATCGACTGACTGAGTCACGTCGAGTGCACAATGAATTGTCACTCCGGTGACTGGCACGCCTAATAAATCAACCAACAAGGAATCAGGAAATAAAAAACCATTCCCACAACAACTTAATGGGGATGAACCCCCCCACACACTACTTTTACAGCCACACACGGGAACGAGCCCCCACAACTATCACAAACACTGACAAACAGCTTGCATGAGGAACAAGCTCCTCGACCATACACGCACGGCTGCACAATAGCCAAAACACACTATGGTACCTAAAACAGGGTATCGAAAAAATGCTGATGTCTCAGCGGTTACACACGGAAACATAGCAGAAAGATCTCAGAAAGAAAACAGAAATCAAAATAAAGAAATCGAAATGTAGCTTCTGATAGAAGTCAAGAAGCTGAAAATGAAGATCTAAACTCAGATTTGAAGTTGTTCCATTTCTCTCTCTCTTTAGTGGCCAGACAATAATGGGGAGGAGGACTCTCTCAAGGTACTCTCAAAACTTCACTCTCAACTATGGAATCACATGGCTCAACTGCTAGAGAACTCTCTTCTCAGGTGCTCTTCGAACCAACTCAGGTGACTCTCCTAGTTTTCCCGCGTCTCGCTAGGTCCATATTTATAGAAGAAAAGCATGGATACTCCCCTTTTTCCAGATTTTTTTTCTGATTGGTCCTTTTCAGATCTGTTCTCTGATTGGTCCATAATAACAATAGAATAGAAACATAGAAAGTCCTTTTTTCATATCTATTTTCTGATTCATCCTTGTTCAGATCTATTCTCTGATTGGTCCATGATAACAATAGAATATTCTAACCTAGGACCTTTCTAGAACCCAAGCCATGTGTCCTGGAGGTGTGTGTCGTTGACTTGGAGTAAGTAATCACATGACTATGTGGCCCGCTTGAAGTCTACACGTGCTGCGACTTTCAGACAGTATTAGTCGACTGAGTTGCAGATCAGTCGATTGAACTACCATGTCTGTCGACTTAGTGTTGTGAGCTTCAGTTCTTATGGGTCGACCTAATCTTCACTCAGTTTAGTGGGTATGCATTGTTTGTTCTGTTGGGTCCGGGGCAACAGCAATCAAGAGGGGGGGTGAATTGATTGGCCCTCTAAAAATTAATCTCCAACTATGATTAAGACCAATTTTGATATTTGATAGATAGATGAGCTTTTAGATCCTAAAAGACTAAACGAACAATGAAGATAAGATTAAACAAGTTGAAACATGCACTTAAAACTCACTCACGTGGGATAGATAAACAATAGATATATCAAGGTTAATGGCATGTCAATTTTAAGACTCACTCATGCTCATCGATCACACATGCATGGAGATAGCAATCAAACCACAATAAGGCATTCTTCATTCTTCTCAAGCAATGAAATTTTAGACAACAAACATTTGTTTTGTTTACATAACTCATGACATTCATTTTCAATTCCCACAGATGTATCAATTTTTCTAACTATCTCAAGCTCTCCATTCAAGTAAGAAATCTCTTCTGAAAATAATTCGACTTTGGATTCTAGAAGTTCTTTTTTGTACTCTAGATCTTCAATTTTTGATTCAAACAATTTGTAGTTTTGACAACAAAGGTTAGCATGCTCATTTTCATTTTTCATATCTTCATGTTTTGATTCTAATTCATTGCATCTTTCACATGGAGTAATAGTATGAATAAGATCAAATCTTCATAAGCTCTGAAAATTGCATAAAAAGGTCATTGAAACGTTTGCATATCATTCACACTTTTGCACATATTGGCATCTACATATTACCTATTTTGACTCATGTGTTCTTGCATATCATCTTGCATGAATATATTGTTAAATCCCTGCATGCTTGGTTGTACATAGCTTACAAAGCAATTTCTTGAATAATTCTATGGCTTTGTATTCCTTCATAAATAAATGCTGCAATGATTCAAACTAGGTGTGTTACATGGCATACACTAAGGGGGAGAAGCCTTATATGGTGAGTGCATATACTCAGGGGGAGGATATCTCATGTCTCTTGCATGATTCACAGTATATACTTGAAACAAAACCCCTACACTTTGATAAACTTGTGTTTAATGTCTTTTAACCATAAAGATTTTGAAAATTCTTTCTAACACTTACATGATACTAGAAACTCTACATGATTATCAGGAGTAATCGTGAGGAAAAAGTTACCTGCCCCTACAAATTGTGAATAAGTGAAAAGTGGATCTAGTAACCAGGAATCCCCACTGAAACAAATGAGGAAACTTGTGTGAAATGATGAAATAAATTCCACAAGAAAAATGTAATGAGTGGCGGATCCTAGTAGTCGGGAATCCCCAATGAGACATATGAGAAAACTCGTGCCGAACGGTGAAGTCCATTAAAAAGAAAAATAATCGGGGTTGTGCGAAGCTACCGATAGCTGAGGATGTAGAGTGAAAGTGTAGAGAAGAGATTACCTTATAGTGTTTAATAAAATCTGAATATCCATAAATTTGAAGCTCATTATTCATTGCATCACTTTTCACTTATGGGTATCATTGTGATGTATGTATTCTATGAATTTGTTTATATTCATGGTATATGCAGAACTTCTAGTTATCAATGTACAACTCTCTTGGTTATGCTTCATGTTTTACATTTTGAATTTGAATCACTTGCTCCTTTCTTAACCCGTGCCCCACTTAGGGGGAGTTTCTATTAGTACTATTTGTGTGCATGATAGTTGTGCTTGTGTGCTTGCCTGTTCATACATTCTCCATTGATTTTGTTGTTATGAATAACAAATGAGAGAAAAAGCAAGGGTGCTCATTTTCTTCTTGATATCTCGTGTGCATAAGGAGAATATGTTTGTGTGTATATTTGCATATCATATTTGCATATTTGCATACTTGGCATTTTCAGTGCATATCCGCATATCTTGCATATAGTGCATATTCTGAATTGCATCATCTTGAACACTCCATTTTGAACTCTGGGTCAACAATTGGTGTCATATCTTTAGGCCTCACATGTTCATATCATTTCTAATAACCCCACTGTCAGTTGTCTTTTTGTCAATTACGAAGGGGAAGAGGTAGTGTTTATGTGTAGAGGTGCATTTAACACTCAGTGAAAAAGTATTGAATGTTCACTCAATTCTATCATGTGCATAGCATTTTGCATGTTCCATGTGCATAGTCTTTGCATTCAAACTTGGCATCGATCTACATTGTCGAGGTTTGCAAGTTTAATTTTGATATGTTCTGATTTTGTGCTTTCAATTTTCCTGTCATTTTGGTCTCATGTCGTATGGTTTTGCTCCCATCAAGAATTCCCCATAATGATTCCCATTTCTGATTATGTCAAAGGGGGAGAGAGTAATAATGCATAATATTTTATCATCATCAAAATGGGGGAGATTATTGAGTGTGTGATTTTGATGATTACAAAATATTTCTTTACTATTTGTCAAAAGATTTTTTAGTGGTGCATTATTGTGGCTTCCAAGTTCATGTGCTTGAACATCCTTGGTTTCTTGCTATGGTGTATGGAATTACCCTATACTTGTGGAGTTTCAGATGTTTAACAGCTTTGGAATGACAAGTTGAATTTGAGCTTCATCATGATATTAGTATATTTCGTTGAGCTTCATTTGATATGAATGAAAGAATTTCTAGAAGATGGATTGTGTGAAAATAGCTTGATTGAGTTTTCATGGAAGCATGATAACTTCATATCTTTGGTTTTGTCAATACAAGTTGGTATGCATGGCTTGGTTGAAATGTTAAATTGATAGACTTGTAATTTTGCAAGCCTTTTATATCTTGTACTCAAATCCCACTCTTGAGATCATGACATTGGGAAGATTATGTTCCTATTCAAGCTACATGTTGAATTGTGAATTTTCATTTAAGAAATGGTAATTACAAAGGAGAAAGTTATTTTAATTTTAAATCTATACTAATTTGATTTTTCTATGGTTTTACAGGTTCAAACCATCAGAATAGTTCTTCCAGAATCAAGGGACTTTGGTCCCATTTATACCATTGGGCTTCTATGGCTTAAAGGGGCTGAAACCCCACTTTTTATATCTCTCATCAGAGGGGTCGACCCCTAGGGTCGACCCCCCTCAGCTAGACTTCTGTCTGGGCTATTTTTCTTCCGGAACGGGAATTTTGAAAGTCTTCTAAACCCATTCTTTTGACCTTGAAACTTTACCAAATTACCCCCAAAAGGTTCCTAGACATATGAGGGTGTTTCTAACATGTTCTAGGAGGGTTTTATGAGTCTTTTGGCCTCACTATCTTATATATATGCCTCAACTCCGAAATTGAGAGAAATGAACCCTAATGTGCTTATTTTCTATCTTGTAGGAGAAGAAGGCCAAGGAGGAGAAAAGGTGGACTTGGGAAGGGGATCTGATCTACATCCATGCATCTTTGAAGCTCGTGGTAGAAGGAAAAGATGAGTGGATCGAGGAGAGGAACAAGATGATGCCGACTTCGTGATTAATTGTCTATGACCAAAGAAGGGCTGGATCGTTTAGAGAAGGGGGAGCTTTAAATTTCATATATGTTCTTTGGTTCAGCCTTTAGAAGTTGTTTAGGGCTTATTGTATCCATTTTTGAACACTTCATCCATTTCTGAAAGAATATTTTTCGTGGGTGTTCGGAGATTTGATCTCTGAGTGTTTGTGTTGACGCGTGTGCGTCGTTCTGTGCGGAGGAACTCCGTATGTGTGTTTGGAGATTTATCCCCGTGTGTGGTTGGGAGTTTTCTCCCGTGTGTGTGTGCAGGCGTCGCCCTGCGTGTGTGTTGGAGCGTCCCTCCATGTGTGCTATCTTTAGGGAAATTACAAGATAGTGGAAGCCTCACCGGTTTGGTGAGGGGTGGACGTAGAGAGCCCGTCGTGGTTCCGAACCACCTAAAAAATCCTCTATCTCTTGTAAGTTGCTTATGGCTTGATTGTGATTTGCATTTTCACTGTTTTAGTTATTTGTCATTCAAGGTCTTGGCACATCGTTGAACACACACACATATTCACATCATTAACAATCACACGCGAGCGAGCTTTGAGAGCGTGTTCATCTTGCTATATCTAGTTCATCTTTATTAAATCTAATAGAGGCTAATCGCTCATCTTTCTATCAATCTTAAAATTGGTCTCAATTAGTATTAGCCTTTGAGGAAATTAGTTTTTAGTGGGCTAACCAATTCACCCCCCTCTTGATTGCCGTTGCCCCAGACCCAACATGTTCCAAAGTGCGTCGAAGCCATAAGCATGTTGCGTAAACTCAAACTTCATATAGCCTAGATGACAGATCCTCTGGATCTTCTCCGCTTCTTCTGCTGCGTCGACGCTCTACTAACTCTGCATCAACTCATCCTCTGCCTGTCTTCATCAATATCTGTCGACTCCTTTACACATCAGTCGACTGAGTTGGAACTCAATCGACTAAAATTACCTATGTCTGTCGACCAACTGGCCAGCCCTTGCACCTTGATTTCAGCAAGTTGAAAGCCCTTTGTTGTCTTCATTGAGTCTTTGTTGTCACACAAAGTTACAGCTTGAGATTCTTGTTCTAACTCCATTGGGTCTTGCCATACTCAAGTTCTTCAGCATTCCTTTCTTATGATGTTTGTCGACTTTTTAGCTTGGTCTTCTGTTGGGGTTGCTTCGGCCCAATTGCTTCCAAATCTATGCCGAGCTTCAAGACACCCTGATCTATCAATATCACCTCCCCAATCTGCTTTATCATTGGATTCCCCAAAGCCACCTGCTATTTTGTTCTGACTTTATATTCGAGTATAGTTACAAGACATTGTTAGGCTCCAACCATTTCTTTTACCTTCATTTGTACCATTATCCTTCCAAATTTCATGTTCACCGTCAGTTGACTTTTTTGCCTAAGTCTTGTTGCTCCAACCATCTGAGGTTGTTGGTTGGTCAGTCTTCACAGGTCGATCGAACCCCCAGTTGGTCAACCGAACTCTAGCATCAGTCGACCGAAACCTATGACATTCTCAGTCTTGTCATATCTGGGAAACTCAGTCGACTGGACCCTTTCTGTCGGTCGACCAGTCAGCCACTTTGGTCTACTTGTTGACATATCAATCGACTTGAGTCTTATGTCTATCGACTTAGACTCATATCTGTTGACTGACTTTGTGCTTAGTCGATTGACATTATCTTTCTGTCGGACAACCGGTCAGAAGCACCAACCTCTCCTCCATCATCATTACGTGGAGGTCGAGTACGGTGAGTTTGAATTTCGGGTTCGAAGTACATCGAATAGAAGTTCAAAAAATTTTCAATAATATATGCCCCGGTAATCAAACTCTCTACTTTAGCCTTATTGTGAACCTTCATTTTCAGGTCATGCATACACCTATGACAACAATTCATATGACAATGACATACAATGACAATGATAGAGACATGTAACAATTATTAAATAAATTCTAAATACATAATGATTACCTCTCAAATGGATACATCCATCGAAATTGTACCGGTCCTCCAACTTTGGCCTCCTATGACAAATGGATAATCATGTGCTCCTTGGAATCGAAGAACGCAAGGGGAGATATCTTCTCCAACTTGCATACCGTCGTGACCACATTTTGTTCGATAGTTTGCATGTCCCCAAGTTTGAGTTCTGATGCACATAGAATCTTAAAAAACTGACTCAACTCGGTCAATGCTCCCTATATAGGCTTTGACAATATGTCACGGAATGTAATGGACAGAAGTCTCTCCATGAACACATGACAGTCATGACTTTTCAATCCATATATTTTTCCCTCATTGACATTCACACAACGGGCTATGTTAGACACATATCCATCAGGGAATCTTAATTGCTTCAGCCACTGGCACATTTCATTGATCTGTGTGTCTTTCAACACGTAAGTTGCTTTAGGTTGCACAACTTTTCCCCATACCTACTGTAATTCTAGCTCTGGTCATTTGCAAAGTATCTTCAAGTCCGCTCACGCCTTGGCATTGTCCTTTGTTTTGGCTTTCATGTTCATGATGGTATTGAACACATTATCAAAGACATTCTTCTCAACATGCATGACGTCCATGTTGTGCCATATCAAAAGGGCTGACCAGTAAGATAATTCCTAGAAGATACTTTTCTTCACCCAGTTGTGATCCTCTCCAAATCCATGAAGATGTCGTGTACTACCCGACAATTGCACTATATCTGGTAAGTTTTGCACATGTGCCGCCATTTATCGACCAGACATCCGTTCCAAGTCTGCTTCATCCATTTCAACTGTGTTCTTAATGAATGAGTCCTTTTGCCTTCAGAAAGGATGGTCAATTGGTAGAAACAGTCAATGACAATCGAACCAGCATGATTTCTTACCATATTTCAGGACAAATGATTTGGTATCAGCCATACAGTAAGGACATGCCAACCTCCCGTGTGTGCTCCAGCCAGATAGCATTCCATATGCAGGGAAGTCACTTATTGTCCACATCAATGCAGCCTTCATAATAAACTTTTATTTTCTATACGCATCATAAGTAACAACTCTATCATTCCATAATCTTTTCAACTCATCAATCAGTGGCCTGAGATATATGTCCATTTTTTTTCAGGATTTTTTGGACCTGGAATCACCAAAGTTAAGAAAAGGTTCTCTCCCTTCATGCACATGCCCGACGGAAGATTGTACGGTGACATGAACATTGGCCAACATGAGTAAGACACCATTGAACCTCCAAATGGGTTGAAGCCGTCTGTACATAAGCCCAGTCTAACATTCCGTGGGTTGTGAGCCAAATCAGTATACATACGATTGAAATAAGCCCAAGCTTCACCATCGATAGGATGACTCATTATATCATCTACACAACGTACTCTTTCCGTGTGCCACATCATAGTCGAGCTGCCTTTGACGACATATACATCTGCTGCAATCTAGGTGTGAGAGTGAAGTATCATAGTGACTTGTAAGGCACATCCTTCTGCTTTGAATTGTCCTCTCTCTTAGGTTTAAATCTAGGGTTTTTTACATATTAGTCCCTATAAACATAGTGAATTGCTTATTAGTCTCTCTATTCTGAGTATTGTCTTAAAGATCCCTATAATCTTAGTCGTTACACGTTTAAGTCCCTGCCGTTCATTCAGTTAACTAAACTATAGTTACCTTATACTAAAGGTAATGAAAATACTAACTTACCCCTGGGTTAAGTGTAAGAGTGTGAGAGAGACACAAAGAGAGGGGTGCCTCCCCCCCCTCCCCAGCCCTCCGGCCTCCCTCCCCCCTCGCCCCTCCTCCGGCCCCCTCCTCCCCCTCCGGCTGCCCTCCCTCCATCCCCTGCTACCTCCCCCTCCCCCGCGGCCGCCCTTCCCCCTCCCCCGCGGCCGCCCTTCCCCCTCCCCCTCCCCCTCCACCTCAGACCTCCGTCCCTCCCTCCCCCTCCCCCTCCCCCCTCCCCAGTCCTCCGGCCCCATTCTCCCCTTCCGTCCGCCCTCCCCCCATCCCCTGTGACCTCCCCCTCCCCCGCCGGCCACCGTCCCACTCCCCAATCCTCCGGCCCCCTCCTCCCCCTCCGACCGCCCTCCCCCCATCCCCTGCGACCTCCCCCTCCCTCGCCGGCCGCCCTCCCCCCTCCCCCTTCGGCCGACGCTACCTGCCCCCTCCGACCGCCCTCCCCCCTCCCCCTCCCCCTCCCCATCAGACCTCCGCCCCCCCTCCCCCTCCCCTGCTATCTCCCCCTCCCCAGTCCTTCGGTCCCATCCTCCCCCTCCGGCCGCCCTCCCCCCATCCGCTGTGACCTCCCCCTCCCCCGCCGGTAGCCCTCCCCCTCCCCAGTCCTCCGGCCCCCTCCTCCCCCTCCGGCCGCCCTCCCTCCATCCCATGCGACCTCCCCCTCCCCCTCCCCCTCCGGCCGCCCTCCCCCCTCCCCCCTCCCCCTCCCCCTTCGGCCCCCATCCCCTTCCCCAGTCCATGGATGTGTGAGAGAGAGAGATGGGTATTTTAGACTTTTCCATGCTATTGACGGAATATTCAATAGAATATTCCTTTTTTAAGACGAAGATAAACTATGTGGACTTATTTATAAAATATTAATAATTGTAAGGATCTTTAAGACAATACTCAGAATAGAGAGACTAATTGGTAATTCACTATGTTTATAGGGACTAATATGCAAAAAACCCTTAAATCTATCATGCTGACAAATATCACATGATCTTTTATCTACATTATCTTGATAATATAGCATACAGTGATTAGGGCATGCATCTATTTTTTGGTATCCAAGTCCTAACTCATTGATTACCATGTCTGCATAGGTACTTGTGCCTGTAACATTGGCGGGCTCATACGACCAGACGGCCTCATCATGACACACCCAATTCATATAACCTTTCGTGAACCCTTTCCCGTATAAATGATGTTGCACATCCCATAGCGAAAGAAATCTCTTATTTTTACAAAGTAAACAAGGACATCGGATGTAACCACGTTGGTCCACTACTGTTGGATGCCCCAATGCAAACTCAATAAAACTATCAACTCCATCCTTAAATTTCTCTGACACCACTCCGTCAACTACTCTGCGATTCATCCATGAACGATCAAGTCTATCCATATTTACCTAACAAATTAAAAAAATCATATCAATATGTCACATTAAACTTTTTAAAAAAATTCGACAACATCTCCCCTAAAAATTGACTATTTTCCACATTTGTACATCATGTTTATTCACATATACATCCATATCCACATCCACTTTCACTTCCATATTCACACACCCACATTGACATCGACATCGTCTTCTGGAGAAAAAAAATCATACCTGTATTCACATACACATTCATATCGGCATCCACACCTGCCAAAAAAATTAATTCCCATACACATTCCCCTCATCCCTCTCCCCTCCCCTCCTATCACCCTCCTACCCTCCCCTCCCCGCCCCCTTCCCTCTCTCATTTAAAAAAAAATCCTCTCACCCTCAAAATTAAAACAAAATATCACAGGTAAACCCAATTTTTTTAAAAAAATCCCCTTCATCCCACCCTCTCCTTTGGCCACTCAAATTAAAAAAATCATATCAATATGCCATATTAAACTTCTAAAAAAATTCAAAAGCATCTCCCCTAAAAATTGACTATTTTCCATATTTGTACATCCTGTTTGGTCATATATCCACAATATTCATGGGGTACCTACATCAAAAAAAATACCCATCTATGGATATTTGATCGTTTGGTGTTGTTTATTATATGTGCTTCACAATTATCTTAAAATTTCGGTAGCATCTCCCCACACTTCTCCAATATACATCCATAATTTGCTAATTTTAACATTCCTCTAACGGCCACTCACATAAAATGCAAGTGACTACAAGAGCAGTCAAAATTAGCTGGTATATTGGAGAAGAGAGGGAAGATGCTACCAAAATTTTAAGATAATCATGAAGCACATATAATAAGCAACACTGAACGATCAAATATCCATAGACTATCCAACAGGACAATTCAAGAATTTGTGTTCGATATATGTCATTAGTATCCAAGCATACTAATCACATATATCCTAACAAAAGTCTTGAACGGGCAAAAATGAAAAAATGGTCATATCTACATTTACACACACACATTTATATCCACATCCCCTTTCACATCCACATTCACACACATTTACATTGGCATCATCACCTGCAAACAAAAATTCGCATCCACATTCATATACACATTCATATCCACATCCAATTTCACATCCATATTCACACTCACACATTGACATGGAAATCATCTTCCGGAAAAAAAATCATATCCGCATTCACATACACATTCATATCGGCATTCACACATGTCAAAAGAATTAATTCACATACACATTCCCCTCATCCCCCTCCCCTCTCCTCCCATCACCCTCCCACCCTCCCTATGTCTATGTGTGCCTGTGTCTGTGCGTGAGAGTGAGAGTGAGAGTGAGAGAGGGCGGGTGCCACACCCCGACGCGAAATATCGGAACGCAGCAGTTATATACATTCATGATAACCAGAGCAAGAACAGAAATAAAAGAGCATAATTACAGAGAAAGAGAATTACTCCCAAAATATCGAATTACTCATAAATAAGAGAATAAAAAAATGTCTCCAACAACATCTTACATTACGACTTAAGAAGAAAATGAAGAAAAAGGTTACAACTCTTAACGACAACTCTTCTAGATATTACTAACAATGACTCACAACAACTACTATGTGACCACTCCCTAGTTCTATTAAGACAACTGCTGAAAACACAACTGTAAGGTCCACTCTGAGCCTTCACTCTTGCCCATCCCCGTCCGTTTGCATTTCATCACCAGAGCTACCTGAAAGGGGGGAAAATTGGGTGAGCGAACGCTCAGTAGGTAATAGCAGGAAAAGTTTGTTGGGTTCGATGCAGTATTCAGAGGGGGGGTGAATGAATATAACCCTTTAAAAACTTCACCCAATTAAAACTAGAATAATAACAAGACAGATTCGACAATCTGAAGCTCAACTGGAATTTCGCTCTCTTGACAGATTAAAATATTTTTAAGAAAACTAATCAACACTTCTGCTCAGCCAAAAGCCAAACGCTTAGAGCGCCCCTATGCATTCATCTAGCGGAAGCACAAATGAACAAATCAAACCACAATGCACAAGGGGTTTTTAGGTGGTTCGGTCCTCCAGACCTACATCCACCCCACACTCAAACCGAGTGTGGCTTCCACTAGCTCACGCTAGAAACAGCAGACTCAGTCTGCAACAAACGCTGCCAAACAGCTTGACCAGGGGAACAACCTCCCCTCTTCCTCCCAACCGGAGGGAACCACTAGTGACACTAGTCACTAGCAAACCAGAGACACACGGTCTCTCTTCCTCCAGACCCGGAGGGAAACCCCTGGACTTGAATCCACAAGCCCAGAACCGGAGACAAGTCTCCCTTCCTCCAAACCGGAGGGAAACAACAAGTAGCACCCAGCTACTTGCAACCGGAGATAGCAATCTCCCTTCTCCTGAACAAACAGGAGGAACCCACAAGTGACTCCAGCCACTTGGAAACCAGAGACACACGGTCTCTCTTCCTCCACACACGGAGGGAACCACCGGACTTGCTACTCACAAGCCCAGAGCCGGAGGAACAAGCCTCCCTTCCTCCAACCCGGAGGGGAACCTAGAGACCCAAGTCTCTCTTCCTCTGAACCCCAGAGGGAAGCACAACCGGAGATAAATCTCCCTTCCTCCAACCCGGAGGGAAACAACCGATGACACCCTGTCAAAGGCAACCAGAGACGCAAGTCTCTCTTCCTCCACACGGAGGGTACCAACCACAAGTAGCACCCAGCTACTTGCAAACCGAAGACACAAAGTCTCCCTTCTCCTGAACCCACAGGAGGAACCCCGACCTCTCTACAGAGGATCGGAAATACAGTAAATGGATAAAAACAAAAACGAAACCAGCAACAGAAGGCTGAAAAGATAAAAACAAATGTGGCTCTCGCAGGAGCTGGCTGGCCTGGATTTGATCCACGGTACAGCAGGAACAGATCTTCTGTTGAAGCTTCTATCACTCTAGCTCTCTCTTCTTCTCTATTCTTCTTCCTCTTCCTTTCTTCACACTCTGCTATCTCGATCTCTTACTCAATCTCTCTTTCTTTCTCTTTCTCACTCTCTTTCCCTTCTTCTTTTCTTTTTCTTCTTTTCTGTCTGGATCGTGGCTCTCTGTATTGAGTTTTCTTCTCGCCAACTCGATCACCTTCATCTATGGAAGAATGCTCATATATATATAGCAGCAGCAGCAGCATCAGCCACGACGTGTGACCTCCACATTTCCAGCCCTAAGAATTCGGACCACGTGGCAGTCTCTCAGCAGACTTTATTCCAGCCTCGGATCACGTGCCCTCCTTAAGCTTCACGATCAAAGCACCTGTAAAACAGGGTATCGGATAAGTCATCAGTTTAAGGAACACCTCTGTATAGATTATCAGAAGAACAGTACTTTAGAAGAAACTTGAACGAGGTTAAAACGAAACAACACGAAGTGACAAATAGCAACGACACGGAGACAACGCGAGGACACAATAGGGAAAACGACACGAAGTCAGTAAGGACTCGATGTACAACAGTAAGTAACACGAAGTAAGACCACACAGACATAAACGATAACACGAGAACAACACGGGGTGACAGCAGAAACCGACACGAAGTGTTTGCAAACAAAGTAAGACACAAGGTCTACGTAAAGCAACACGAAGTGTGGTTAAAGCGAGAACGACACGAAGTGAAGTTATAAAACAACACGAGGTAAAAAGAAGAACGACACGAGATACATGGAGACAAAACAGAAACCAACACGAAGTGTGGTTTCAACACAAGAAAGACACAAGGTCTAGGAAGAACAAAAACGACACGAAGACACAAAACGGAAAACGACACGAGGTGTAACAAACACGACACGAAGTTATGAAAACAACACGGAGACGAAGTCTGAAAAAATGACACGGGGTGAAGACAACACGAAGACGAAACACAGGTTTCGACACGGAGTGAAAACGACACAAAGACAAAAACAACACTTAAGACGAAGTTGACACGGAGTGAAAACGACACGAAGTCTGGGAGACACGACACAAAGTCACAAGAACGACAGTAACCAACACGAAGTGTGGTTACGAAACATGAACGACACGAAGTGTGGAAACATGACACGAAAACGACACGTAGACATGGAGACAACAGTAACCGACACGAGGTGAGGTTACTAAAGCGACAATGACACGTGGTGTGGAAAACAAAGAATCGACACGAAGTGTGGTCAAGGCGAGAAAGACACTAAGTCAAAAACGAAAGACCAACACTCAGACAGAAACATAAAAACAACACGGAGACGTAGACACTAAAACAACACGAAGATGAAGACAAGGGAAACGACACGAAGTCTAACCTCATACAAGCTTTCCTGTCACGCATGGAAATCAACACGAAGTGTTGTATGCTCATACAACACGAGATCTTTTCGTGTTAGTGAGGGGAAACAACACGAAAACTCAAGTACAGAAACAGCACGAAGATGATGTACAATCTGATGTACAGACATGAAGAACAGTCCAAGGTATAGACTTGCACGAGTAAGCTACAGTGCCAAAGTATAGACTTCACGCTGTACAGACTACATGACCAGTGCATGATTGTACTTGACGATGTGAACACTTAGCCTATGCAGACCAATGTACAGACTTTGGCGAAGCAAAAGGCTGTATAGACTTGGAGACCCAAAGCCATTGTGTAGACTTTGTCTAAGACAAGGCATGAGCTGACGTTGTATATACTTAGCCAATGCAAACCAGTCCGATGTATAGACTTTAAGGAAATGCATGCTACAGTGCAATGTCTAGACTTGCGATGTGTTCGCCAAATGCACACTACAGTCCAATGTATGGACTTGGACGAATGATGCATGTGCAGTGAATAGACTTAGGGCATAAACCCCACGATGCACTGTATAGACTATGCACATAACATAAGTCTAACATAAACAATATATCAGTTGTACCAGTCACAGTCATGATGCAATCATCAAGGCACAATGTCATGAAAACACTATATCATTGCTATCATCAAAATACAATATCAATCATCAAAACCACAGCAATGAATGCTTTATGCATCAGTTTAACATGTAACAAGACTGAACATCAAATATGTTAATCTAAACTGAGCAGCAAGATGACTGAACATTTGATTAACTCACATCAACAACCAATCATCAAAGCCATCATTAAAACCATCATCAAAACCAAAACCACATGCATGGGCACAACAATCTCCCCCTTTTTGATGATGGCAACACTTTCAATACATTGAGTCATTCTGATGATGTGAGGCATTCTGAGGTAATCTGAAGACTCAAATTATTCTCCCCCTTTGACTTCATCAAAAAGAAAAATAATTTGAGAAATTATAGCATGTATAAAAGTTCAGTCAATTTCTCCCCCTAAATAAAAGCTCCCCCTTTGAGAAGGAATATGAACAGATAACACAGGTAGAAAAGGTAGGAGGATCACTTGATAACAGCTGAATCATAGGTTCAGAAAGGAAGCATGATTATAACCAACTGTTTAGAGTATAAGAATCACCACTCATACAATTTTCAAAAATTCAGGTTTAATCAGTGATAAATCTAGAGTAAAACACCTGACCCCTGAGAAAGAGTTTTAGATTCCATTTATAGCAATGAATCTAGGGCACATGGTATTAATAGATAAGTCTGAAATAATACCCTTTTGTGTTTAAACAAGGAAATTCAAGAGAGGCAACTTGAATATGTATTGATAAAAATAATTTTCACTCATTGACTTTTGATTTTTCGAAGGGTTACAGCAGTTTGATTTTCATTTTTTTTTTCAATTTCTGAAACTGAACTAAGTGAATAGACCTATGGCATTTATGCTGTTGACATTAGGTGTACACCTTGATAAGAGGCAGGTACCCCCAGTTACTAGGCATAAACTATATGATCTACTTCAGATCAAGACCCACGAGGAATAGTCTTCACTTTTGACATTAAGGGTACACCTTGATTAGAGGCCAGTACCCTCAGTTACTTGGTGAGGACTCCCCTTATAGATTTGACCCTATGAACAGAGATAGTCTAAGGCACTTCATGACATGTGAGATCTCCTGTCTTTTTGGAGGAGTTCACAGTTTCTCAGTGCAATCAGCCATTGCTTCTGTCACTATGTTCAGTTCTTAACATTAATGATCTTGTTTACTGCTGCCCTTAATTCTTTTAGAGTGATTGATTGAAAAACATTACACACTCTTGTTCACCTGTTCTAGACATTTCCAGATTAACACATTTAGGCATTAAAAAAAAACTTTTTCTATTTTAGCCATGAGACAAAGATTAAGAGCTATAAAAGTTTTCTTTTATCTCAATTTCTGAAGTGCAGACACTTAACTCTCCAATTTATAAAGGTTAAACCTTTAGTTCTTTTCAATTTGTAAGAGTGATTCTTATAAGTGAACAATTGCAATAATCATCATTCAATGTACTAAACCAGATGCAAAGCTGTTGTTTAGTGAAAATGATGAGGAAAAGATAGCAAGTGGCAATATGGTTCAATGACATCTGATGTCAAAGATATGAATCATTTGAATGAGAACACTGAGAAGTGAATAGGATTCAATGAATTGAATAGAACTCTCAGCTCCCCCTGACATCATGAAGCAAGAGATATGCTATGCAACATACTGTCCTACATGCAGACAAGACCCATGGTACTAGGCGGAGGACCTGGTCTCAAAGACCATCTCACACATGGTAGGAACCTCCGGGCAGATTTCCCTGCCTTTTAGTAACATACCATTTGATATACCAGGGTTAACAAGGACGATGCAACATAAAGCAGTCCTTCATGCATTGAACAACTTCAATGACAGTCATGCTAATGATGTATGCAGACATAAGACACATGCATAGACTGTGTACACTAAATGAACCATTCACACATAGTCCAGGTATGCATTAAATACAAGCATGCAATGCATTGACACAAAGCATATGTAGTGCATCAACTGAATATGCTTAGCGAAGCATTCAATTTCAGTTCAATCATATAGTAAGAGAAGAGCATCAGATATATGCAAAAATGAATTCAATAGCTGAGTCTGGAATACAGACTGATCAGCTAGACATGGAGAGATCATCAACAATCAATCAAGCAAATCAACATGAAGCACACATTTTTCATGCTCACAGTTTCAGATAATGGAATTTAAAACACATTTCAGAACTGACCTGAAAAGTTCAATCATGGGGTTTTCATTCTTGAGCGCCTTGGTTAACCCCCTTTTATTTCTCCCTCCAAGGCACACCTGCAAGATATTTGATCATCTTGATCCTGCAGGGACCCAAGTAGCTTTGGGTCCTGCGTTAGCCCTAACAGGTTTTCTAAACATTTTCATAGCAACATTATCATCAAATTTCATCAGTGAACAGTCATCCATAGAATGTCCAAATTTTCCACAGTATCTACATGAACTGGCTGGTTTTTGGTTCTTATGATACATGTTAACAGCAGGGTGATGTTTATAAGCATGTTCATAAGATTTTCTGTTATATGCATGAACAGTTTGATGCTTGTTCTTAACCATCCAACATTCAGCAGATTTATGGCCTGGCTTCCCACAGTTATAGCATGAAATTTTCACAAAAGTTTTTGCAGGGAATTTGACAAAATGGGGTTTAACATAGTTCTTTTGAACATACCAACAGTCCTTGACTGTATGCCCATTTTTCCCACAGTGGGAGCATGCAAAAGAATTTCTTCTATGAAAACCATTTTTACCCCAAGTAGATCTAAACCAGCACTCAGCAGCCTTGTGCCCAGGCTTATTACAGTTGAAGCACACAATGTGCTGACTAGAATTGTGTTTAGATCCATATGGATCATAAAAGTGCATGGAAGACCTGGCATGTAGTTTATTATCTTCTTTCATGATAAAACATTCATTCATGAGATGACCATGTTTCCCACAATAATAACATGAGGCATCGGGCTTCCTAGCAGCATGGTTTCTATCAAAAGAATTTCTAGAATGTAAAGTTCCACTAGCATGCTCATCCTTTAACATCAATCCACAATCCTCCATTATGTGACCTCCTTTCCCACAATAATAACATGAACCCTTTTTAATGTGAGTGTGTGAGAGATCATGTGAATTGTGTGCAGTCTTCTTTACAGCAACAGGAGTGCCTTTTTCCTTTTTCTGTGAATTTTCACCCTTTTTCTGTTTTGGAGTTTGTTCCACAGTTTTGGGTTTCACAGTTGATTTTTGTGCAGTGAATTTGAAGACAGAAGGAGCAGAGGTTATGTTCTGATTGGTGGCTTTGACAAAAACCGTAGATGTTTCATTCCCATTACTCCTTTTATTTGTCGGACTATAGCCCAGTCCCTTTCTCTCAAAGTTATCACTCTTTCCAAGAAGCTTATTCAGATTGTCCTTACCTTTGACAAATTTTGATAGAGAATTTTTCACGTCTTTAATTTCAAAATTCAAATCAGCAATTTTAGCTTCATATTTGGACAGATCTGTTTCACAGGAAATGACTTGTTGATGCAAGGCATCATTCAGACTCTTGAGTTTTTCAACTTCCTGTTTTAATTCTATTTCCTTGTCAGTTTTAGATAAGGACTTGTAAAGATCATCAACTTCTTGTTGAAGGGATGTGATAGTAAGCTCATATCCAGCTATTTTCTGTTCACTGCAACTGACATTTCCATTTAACATTAAGTTGATGGTTTTTAGACTCTCAATTTCTTGTTCAGCATTCATCAACCTATCAGAATTATCCACACTCACACACTTGCCTTTTTCCATTGTCATTAGCCTATTTGTCAGCTGGGTGTTTAGATGTTTCAACTCATTGATTTCCTCTTTCAGTTTGCTGTTCTGCTCTAGGAGTTCATCATCAAACACCAATTTATCTATTGAAGACTGACATTCATAAAACATTTCTTGTTGTTTTTCAGATTGAAATTTGTCAAGATTTTTCTGAATATCTGAATTCATTGTTCTTTCAGCCTCCAATTTCTCAGAGATCAAACCATTTTCTTTTTCAAGGTACATTGATCTATGTTCAAATTCTTTGGATTGGTTTTTGAGTTTTTCATTCTCAGATTTCAATTCTTCCAATTCAGAATTGATACACTCTAAATCTCTCACCAATCTTTCATTTTGAACAGCGTCATTGTTATGAGTCTGATCAACGAAGCTAAGCCTTTCCTTTAGTTCAACAATTTCACAAACAAGCTTTTGACTCTCCTCTTTGTGTAGACCAATTTGTTTCATAAAAGTTTGTTTTTCAGATTTCAAATGATCTAGATCTGTAGTAATAGAGTCAAAGTCTTGTAGTTGTCTTCTTAAGATTTCATTTTCAGTTTTCAGAGTTTCAAGTTTTTCACCTCCTAGATTTTCCAGCTTCTTTTTCAGACTTTTATATTTCTTCCCTAGTTTCTTACGGGATCTTAACAGATTTGCATAGGCATCTTCCCAATCGTCTAATGAAAAATTCTCGAAAGGGTTTACCTCCTCATCATCACGTTCTTCGGATTCATCTTGATCACTACCATGGTTGCTCTCGTCAGCCATCAGACCGTTGTCGACATTTCCCTTCTGAGCAAGCTTCAGCTCATCCATAATGTCCTTGGCAGACCTGCAATCATGAATACAAGACCATAAGGCTCTGTCAATAGCAGCTCTCATCAGGTTAAAGGCCTTCTGATTTTCTTCATATTTTGACTTGTGACTTTTAGTCCATTTGGACTTTTCCTTTGGCAATCTGTGGGGACCTTGTGAAATTAACTTCCACAGATCCGGATTAATCATTTTCACATAATTGTGAAGACTGCTAATCCATGAGTTAAAATCAGAGCCATTGAAAACCGGTGGAGAACCCATTGAGTAAATCCGTAAACAGATTAATGAAGCAAAGGGTAGAAACAGATAAGCACAAGGGACACCAGGATCCTCTGCAGATCGTTGGATCTGAACAATCAGAGAACCGCTCTGATACCAATTGTTGGGTTCGATGCAGTATTCAGAGGGGGGGTGAATGAATATAACCCTTTAAAAACTTTCACCCAATTTAAAACTAGAATACTAACAAGACTTTCACTCAATATAAAATTTCGCCCAAACTAGAACTATGATGCTAACTAGACAGATTTACCAAATCTGAAAGCTAATCAACTATTCAGTTCTACCAGTTAGCAAACACATGGAGTGCCCCTATGCATTCATCTAGCGGAAGCACAAATGAACAAATCAAACCACAATGCACAAGGGGTTTTTAGGTGGTTCGGTCCTCCAGACCTACATCCACCCCACACTCAAACCGAGTGTGGCTTCCACTAGCTCACGCTAGAAACAGCAGACTCAGTCTGCAACAAACGCTGCCAAACAGCTTGACCAGGGGAACAACCTCCCCTCTTCCTCCCAACCGGAGGGAACCACTAGTGACACCAGTCACTAGCAAACCAGAGACACAAGGTCTCTCTTCCTCCAGACCTGGAGGGAACCCCTGGACTTGAATCCACAAGCCCAGAACCGGAGACAAGTCTCCCTTCCTCCAAACCGGAGGGAAACAACAAGTAGCACCCAGCTACTTGCAACCGGAGATAGCAATCTCCCTTCTCCTGAACAAACAGGAGGAACCCACAAGTGACTCCAGCCACTTGGAAACCAGAGACACACGGTCTCTCTTCCTCCACACACGGAGGGAACCACCGGACTTGCTACTCACAAGCCCAGAGCCGGAGGAACAAGCCTCCCTTCCTCCAACCCGGAGGGGAACCTAGAGACCCAAGTCTCTCTTCCTCTGAACCCCAGAGGGAAGCACAATCGGAGATAAATCTCCCTTCCTCCAACCCGGAGGGAAACAACCGATGACACCCTGTCAAAGGCAACCAGAGACGCAAGTCTCTCTTCCTCCACACGGGAGGGTACCAACCACAAGTAGCACCCAGCTACTTGCAAACCGAAGACACAAAGTCTCCCTTCTCCTGAACCCACAGGAGGAACCCCGACCTCTCTACAGAGGATCGGAAATACAGTAAATGGATAAAAACAAAAACGAAACCAGCAACAGAAGGCTGAAAAGATAAAAACAAATGTGGCTCTCGCAGGAGCTGGCTGGCCTGGATTTGATCCACGGTACAGCAGGAACAGATCTTCTGTTGAAGCTTCTATCACTCTAGCTCTCTCTTCTTCTCTATTCTTCTTCCTCTTCCTTTCTTCACACTCTGCTATCTCGATCTCTTACTCAATCTCTCTTTCTTTCTCTTTCTCACTCTCTTTCCCTTCTTCTTTTCTTTTTCTTCTTTTCTGTCTGGATCGTGGCTCTCTGTATTGAGTTTTCTTCTCGCCAACTCGATCACCTTCATCTATGGAAGAATGCTCATATATATAGCAGCAGCAGCAGCAGCATCAGCCACGACGTGTGACCTCCACATTTCCAGCCCTAAGAATTCGGACCACGTGGCAGTCTCTCAGCAGACTTTATTCCAGCCTCGATCACGTGCCCTCCTTAAGCTTCACGATCAAAGCACCTGTAAAACAGGGTATCGGATAAGTCATCAGTTTAAAGAACAACTCTGTATAGACTTATCAGAAGAACAGCGTTTTAGAAGAAACTTGAACGAGGTTAAAACGAAACAACACGAAGTGACAAATAGCAACGACACGGAGACAACGCGAGGACACAATAGGGAAAACGACACGAAGTCAGTAAGGACTCGATGTACAACAGTAAGTAACACGAAGTAAGACCACACAGACATAAACGATAACACGAGAACAACACGGGGTGACAGCAGAAACCGACACGAAGTGTTTGCAAACAAAGTAAGACACAAGGTCTACGTAAAGCAACACGAAGTGTGGTTAAAGCGAGAACGACACGAAGTGAAGTTATAAAACAACACGAGGTAAAAGAAGAACGACACGAGATACATGGAGACAAAATAGAAACCAACACGAAGTGTGGTTTCAACACAAGAAAGACACAAGGTCTAGGAAGAACAAAAACGACACGAAGACACAAAACGGAAAACGACACGAGGTGTAACAAACACGACACGAAGTTATGAAAACAACACGGAGACGAAGTCTGAAAAAATGACACGGGGTGAAGACAACACGAAGACGAAACACAGGTTTCGACACGGAGTGAAAACGACACAAAGACAAAAACAACACTTAAGACGAAGTTGACACGGAGTGAAAACGACACGAAGTCTGGGAGACACGACACAAAGTCACAAGAACGACAGTAACCAACACGAAGTGTGGTTACGAAACATGAACGACACGAAGTGTGGAAACATGACACGAAAACGACACGTAGACATGGAGACAACAGTAACCGACACGAGGTGAGGTTACTAAAGCGACAATGACACGTGGTGTGGAAAACAAAGAATCGACACGAAGTGTGGTCAAGGCGAGAAAGACACTAAGTCAAAAACGAAAGACCAACACTCAGACAGAAACATAAAAACAACACGGAGACGTAGACACTAAAACAACACGAAGATGAAGACAAGGGAAACGACACGAAGTCTAACCTCATACAAGCTTTCCTGTCACGCATGGAAATCAACACGAAGTGTTGTATGCTCATACAACACGAGATCTTTTCGTGTTAGTGAGGGGAAACAACACGAAAACTCAAGTACAGAAACAGCACGAAGATGATGTACAATCTGATGTACAGACATGAAGAACAGTCCAAGGTATAGACTTGCACGAGTAAGCTACAGTGCCAAAGTATAGACTTCACGCTGTACAGACTATATGACCAGTGCATGATTGTACTTGACAATGTAACACTTAGCCTATGCAGACCAATGTACAGACTTTGGCGAAGCAAAAGGCTGTATAGACTTGGAGACCCAAAGCCATTGTATAGACTTTGTCTAAGACAAGGCATGAGCTGACGTTGTATATACTTAGCCAATGCAAACCAGTCCGATGTATAGACTTTAAGGAAATGCATGCTACAGTGCAATGTCTAGACTTGCGATGTGTTCGCCAAATGCACACTACAGTCCAATGTATGGACTTGGACGAATGATGCATGTGCAGTGAATAGACTTAGGGCATAAACCCCACGATGCACTGTATAGACTATGCACATAACATAAGTCTAACATAAACAATATATCAGTTGTACCAGTCACAGTCATGATGCAATCATCAAGGCACAATGTCATGAAAACACTATATCATTGCTATCATCAAAATACAATATCAATCATCAAAACCACAGCAATGAATGCTTTATGCATCAGTTTAACATGTAACAAGACTGAACATCAAATATGTTAATCTAAACTGAGCAGCAAGATGACTGAACATTTGATTAACTCACATCAACAACCAATCATCAAAGCCATCATTAAAACCATCATCAAAACCAAAACCACATGCATGGGCACAACAAAGTTTAAGTAATTAACCATATTAATTGAATATCATGTGAACAAAAGAATGATAAAACAAACTAACATACGAATTGATGAAACGAAAATAATAGAATGAATTGAACAGAGATATATCAATTTCCATGATTTGGACGATCAAGCACGCAAGCAAGCAACTCGTATCGAGATAAATTCCCTGGGGAATTTTAACAATGTGAAGAAATATAGAAGAGAAATGAATGCCGTAGACCCACGCTAGTCATGCACTCGGTGCAATGTCTTACCATGTCATTACAACTCCCCAGGACACTAGTACTTTTCAAGCGCTCCTCTCAGGACCAGACCGGGCCCTTATGATGCGTTGGCATTGATTTAGTGGATCCAAGATCCAAGTAATATCTAGACATTCATTGGAATCGGTCAGAAATTCCAAGGTCAAGCCATGTAATTATTTCTAGGATCAAGTGAAATTCAATAATAGAGTGAGAGGCCATAAGATTATGGCTTGCAAAGGACAAGAATATAATCAGGATTAATTGTAACCTAAGCCCATCTTGGCCCGGCTACCAGAACATACAAAAAAAACACGTGAAAACAAGCTTCTACTGAGTTGCGGTCGTACATAGGCCGCAGTAAGGAGAAACGGTCAGACATGGACCGCCAAGAGTCAAATAGGGCCAAAGGGACGTAGTCCAGCGTCAAAAGATAGAAACGGTCTAGTATGGGCCGCAATATGACAAAAGCGGTCCTGGATGGGCCGTTTAGATCAGGAAGGCTCCTGGGCCTCAATAAAAGAAACGGTCCCCACTTGGGCCGCCCCATCACCTAAACGGTCCTCATAGGCCCGTTTAATGGATAAAACGGTCGAGAGACAATCGCATCTAGTTTGAGTCCAGCAAGACTAAAGCAATCGACTTGATGGGCTTCCAGCCCGCCCTAGACATGGTGGAACCGAACCAGGGTCCAGCCCACACTTTCTAAGGTCGAGTTAGAGGCTATAGGTCAACTCAATCAAGGCTACGTCGATGGAATTCAAGAAAAACCGACCAGCAGAACCTGGCACTTAGCCAGTTAGAGACGGTCATAAAGGGGCCGCTTCAGGTGTCAGGCGGTCATGCCTGGGCCGCAACCTAATGGTAGCGGTCCCAGAAGGGCCGCAACTCACAGGACAGACCCGATTCCGAGCTGTGAAATTACATAATTCGATTAAGTCGATAGGTTCAGGTTTTGGGGGTACAACTCGCCCGACGTCCTAGTGGAAATCCCAGGCTCACGGAGGCTATTTGCGACCGCGGGGGAGTCACTTGTCGTTTTGTCCTTGCGGCGGGGGTGTAGACTCGCCTTTCACGGAAGGCCGAGATAGGTTGACTAGGCACGCGGGGATTCCGGGGGTATTGAGAAGAAGGCAGAGAGAACGATGGGAACGCACTGGAAGGGATGGCATATGGTTCATCATTCTGGGAGACTGGGACAGGGATGGCTGGGTGGAATGCGGGCGTGCCAGTCAATTTCTCGACAATCACCTATGGAACCGAGGATTGACCGGGGAAGTGTCGCCAGGACGCGGCACGTGGCTCGAGGGATCGGGCGACACGTGGATAAAAGGGGTTCCATGGGTGCGGGTGCGTAGGCGATTATGGGGATTCGTGTACTGGACGTCTTTCCCCATCGGTCGCAAGCAACCGGTGTTTATTTTACATCGGATTGAATCTGAATACCTTTGTTTCTTCTGCCAAAGAGAGAGTCAGGGACCCTGGGAGCCGCGACGTCGGGAGGGCTTAGTCCGTGCAACAGCGACAGGGCAACAGCAACACAATAGGGATTATTGGGGACAGAGAGACTGGTTCCAGCTGGGAGGGGGATCCGCTCCCTGACTGGATTACATGACTTATATGCCATGAAAGACATTTATATGGGGGCGTGAGAGCCCGATTGCAATTGCTTGCAAGCCACGGGACAATTCCGTCATTTATGACGGTCCCCGGGTCATTACATTATTGTGCCGGTATTTCCACATTTGTACGTGGCGTCCGTCAGAGGACCTGTGACTCAGCAGGATGGCGCCCGAGGGGCGTCGCAATGTGTTCCCGACATGGGACAGTGTCGAGGTCGGGGCAGTCGGGGTGCCATAGGCACCGTTACGCTGGAGAAGTTGGGCTGTCGGGTGCCGCGGGTCCCGATGTGACAGGAGTAGCTGGCAGTTGAGTGCCGGGGGCACCGTTGTGACTGGAGTTGTTGGCTATCGGGTGCCGGGGGCACCGTTGTGACTGGAGTTGTTGCCAGTCGGGTGTCGAGGGCACTACTGTGACTGGAGTTATTGGCAGTCGGGTGCCGGGGGGCACCGTTGTGACTGGAGTTGTTGAGTGATCGGGTGCCGCGGGCCCCGATGTGACTGGAGTAGTTGGCAGTCGGCTGCCGGGGGCACCGTTATGACTGGAGTTGTTGGCAGTCGGGTGATGGGGGCACCGTTGTGACTGGGGTAGCTGGCAGTTGGGTGCCGGGGGCACCGTTGTGACTGGAGTTGTTGAGTGATCAGGTGTCGCGGTCCCCGATGTGACTGGAGTAGCTGGCAGTCGGGTGGCGGGGGCACCGTTGTGACTGGAGTAGGAAGGCGTCGGGAGACCTCGATGGTCATGTTTTGGGCCCGGTGTGACTGGCAGTCCGGTGCCGGAGGCACCGTTGTGACTGGATGAGGCGGGCGTCGTGTAGAGGCTGAGACCCGAGTACATGTACGTGTGTTCAATTGGTTTCATGTTGTATGAGAGCCGCGTGGGCTTTACAAATTGGCCGAGGAGGTCGAAGTACAATCGACGCAAGCCGCGGGATAATTCCGACACGTGGGTTGGTCCCCGGGTCAATGCGGGATAAAGCGGATATCCGCGTGTTTTACAGAGGCTCCCCGTGAGGAGATCGAGACAAGCCCGACTGTCTAGGTGGCAGGGGCGGTCGTGGGCTGGCGCCTAACAAAGGTTGGACCTGGCTCAAGGTGAGCGGTCGGGTCCGATCCCCGGAAGGCGAATGTTGTCATGCTGGGGAGTCGAGGCAGGCCCCGGGAATATTATTCCCGAGCAAGGGTCCAGATAACTCGAGTCATCAGTCTGAGCGGTCGGCGGCTAGCTCAGAGCGGGCAGTGGGCACGTAGTTCCGTGTCAGAAGTAGGTGCGGCATCAGGGCGTGTGTATAGCCATCGTGGGTTGTTACACGCAGGCGGACCCGGGATGCGGGTGTATTCGCCATCGTCATAGTGCCTTTCGTGCGACGGGCATGGACTTGTGTGAGATGGCTAGATGCCGCGTGAAGGAAGTACGTATGACATACCCTCGACGTGTATAAGCCGATCGACAAGCCAACCACGGGCGCACTTAGTTCCTCGCATCCCCAACCCTTGCCGAAGGCCTCGGGAGTCCGAGGGCGCGGCAGTTAGGTCGGAGGGTGTTGCATTGCATCCTTCATTCCATTTCCATTGCATGTTCATTGCATTGAGCTTCCCTTGGGGGGCTTTTATAGTGGAAGGTGAAGGGGTGGAAGGGGTTTACCCGGACCAAGTTGAGGGCTGGGTTTGGTCCGGGTAAACCCTACAAAATACCTTTTTTTGTTACGGAGTGGGGGAGGGAGGGTTTAGGCAGACCAGCCCAAGGGGCTGGTCTGGTCTGCCTAAACCCCTCACGGAGGGGTTTTTTTTTGTTTTAAAAATATTTTTTTTAGTTTTGGATGGGGTTTAGGCGGACCAGCCCGAGGGGTCAGGCTGGTCCGCCTAAACCCCCCCAGGGGGGGTTTGGGCGGACTAGCTTCGGTGCCTTCTATTTTTAATAAATAAAAGTTTATTTTTGGGTTTAATGGGGGTTTAGGCGGACCAGCCTTGGGGGTGAGGCTGGTCCTCCTAAACCCCTCCCCCCAGGGGGGTTTAGGCGGACCAAGGGGCTGGGCTAGTCCGCCTAAATGCCTCCCCCAAGGGGGTTTAGGCGGACCATACCCAAGGCTGGGTCTGGTCTGCCTAAACCCCTCCCCGTAGGGGTTTACGCGGGTTTGACCGTGGGTTTACCGTGGGTTTGACCGTGGGTTTGACTGAGGTTTGACTGGGGGTTAGACTAGGATTTGACAGGGGGTTAGACTGAGGGTTTGACTGGGGGGTTTGACTTAGGGTTGACTGGGAGTTTGACTGGGGTTTGACTGGGGGTTGACTCGTGGTTGCCTGGCGGTTTGACTGGGGTTGACTAGGGGTTTGACTGAGAGTTTGACTGGGGTTTGACTACGAGTTTGACTGGGGGGTTTGACTGGGTTGGCCGAGAGTTTACCGCGGGTTTGACCGCGAGTTTAACTGGGGTTTGACTGAGGGTTAGACTGGGATTTGACTCAGGATTAGACTGGGATTTGATCGCGCAGGTCGATCCGCGTGCGAGGGCGCACGATGGTGGTGCATGACGTGATGGGTTGCTGGGAGTCTCGAGTTGAGCTCCGACTTGCTGTAGAGTGGCTGGATCATACGCGCCCATCGGGTGCTCAGGGAAGTTCCTGACACGCATGCGTGGGCCGTATACGGGTGCTGTGAGCTCCTGAAGCTTGTGGTTGGTCCCAGGTGGGTCTTCCTTTGACTTCAGAGGGCTAGATGGAGGTGACTCGGGGGTAGACTCCGGCCTCGCTGCTGGGTGCCACACGGCGTGGCTTGTAGTCAGGACGCCCCCGGGTCGGCTCGGGTAGCTGTGTTGAACGCGGGTAAACCCGCAAACTGAGTGATCGGGGTGGGCCCGATCGATTGCTGATGTTGCCACAGGTCGCGACTAGTTGGTTAGGACCCTTGCTTGGGCCCGGTGACTGGGGCATCGACATAATGATGCCGTTTGTCTGGTGGTCGGGGTGACCCTCGCTCCTCGGTGAAGAGTCACCTGATGCAGCAGGCTATTCTGAGTCCCGAGTTAACCCGGTTGTTGAAGCGTCGGTGGTATAGTACCGTATGTAGGGTGTCCGGAGGTGATCCCCGAATCTTCACATAGTGCCGTAAGGTATGGCAGGTTGTCCCGAATCCCAAAACCGACCCGGTTGTCGAGAAACTGGCTGGCATAGTGTCATTTACTCGAGGCCGATGCCCGGTTGTTATGTTGCGCCTCTTGACCCGGTGACACGTCTCGATTTCTGAGTACAACTCGACTGGTAGAGCAACTTTGGCGATGTGCCGTTTTTCTCCATTCAGGGAGTATTTCCCTATGCTTAATCCTTGATTTATTTGAGAAAATAAGTCGGTGCCAACAAATGCCCCCCACGGGGCATGCGTCGGAGTCGAAGACGACGGCGTGCGGCCCGTGTGCCTTTCAGACTTGATTTCTCCCAACCTTATTGGTGTGGTGGGAGTTACTTGTTTTGAGGGTTGACACTCTCGTTGTGATCTTTCATGCGACGGTGGTACGTTTGCAGAAGACCGTTGAACCTGGGAGGTTATAGAGCTGGATTCTAGAGAGATCCGAGTGGCTGGATACACGCGTGGTGCTTGAAGTTGGAGCCCGCTATCTGCGACTTGGGAATTCCGTTCCCATTTGTCTCGCGTGTTGGGCTTGTAGCAGCGGTGTGCAGGGTCTACGTCGCAGGAGTAATCTGGTCTGGATGCCGAACCTTCCATACAGGTGGTCACTTCGGCGGTTGATGGTGTGACTGGACTAGACGGCAATGTCGAAGGTGAAGAGAGGCCATGGGAGCCTGGTGTACCAATGCCCCTGGCTTTGTTGCCTTTTTCTGGGGCCTGCCTTGCGCAGCGGGCTTTATGAATTTTCTGAGGAGAGGCGGCTCGGTGGAAAGGACCCTCCCCCATTAGAAATCTGAGATAGGGGTAGGCCATGATTGTCAAATCCATCCCACCTCGTAGGGTGGCTGGCAAGCAATGGGAGACCACTTGTGGCTCCCCTTTCATTATCTGAGGTTGCACTGGAGGGAGCCATGTCTTGCCCCCAGAGGTGGACTTGTAGACTGAGATTTGTGTTTTCTCAGGTTTTCCACCTTGTCTGAGTCGAGGAGTGTTATAAGCATTTTTCACTCCTTGGCATGTTCCCCTTTGATCGTGACCATAGCCGACGATGCTGTGAATGGGGGTTTGAAAATTTCCTATCTTGGGAATTGGAGGGCCACCTATCCCTCAACTCTTGGGATTACTGGTTGGTGACGAGATGACCGCCGCTCTGACCGGGGCTTTGTGGTGAAGCTTGTGGTCGGTCGCTAGTAGCCTACCACTGCTATGGTGGTTGACTCTTTTATGGGGTGCTGGCATTGTTCGTTGACCGCCCATGGGGGCGCATTAGCCGAGCTTGGCGCCGACCGTCCTATGGGACGGGCTAGTCACACCTCTGAGACATTGTAGCTGGAGTTGTGTTGTAGGGACCTCGTAAATCGTCAAGTTATGGTGCTGGATGCCACTTAGTCATGGCTGGATGTGACTGGGATTATAGCTAGTGGGTCAGGGGTTACAGGGGAACTGGGATTATACTAGGGCTTCAAAGTTGAGAGGTTCCAGCTCCTACCAGGGCCGCCATTGCACGGTCAAAGTGGTAGGGACCAGTTGGTTGGCTGGTGGTGTCAGGGAATCCAGAGAGGCCAGAGTAACAAGGGGATAGATGACGTTAACTGAGAAGTGGGCCGCTGCGGAGCAGCCACGGGGACCACACCCAAGAAGTAGGGTAATCTACCGACTTGGGCGAAGCTGCTGAAGACAATCGATGTCATAGGTGCATTGGTTTGATGCTGCTGGAGGCAAGATCCGGCGAGACATGTTGACCTGGTGTTGCTAGGGATCAACCTCGACAAGGTATCTTGGCTTGATGTTACTGGAGGCCTGCCTCGGCGAGGCGTCTTGGTCTGAGGTTGCTGGAGACCTGCCTCGATGAGGCAACTTGGTCTGGAGTTACTGGAGACCTGCCTCAGTGAGGCGTCTTGGTCTGGAGTTGCTGGAGACCTGCCTCGGTGAGGCGTCTTGGTCTGGAGTTGCTGGATTTGCCCCCAGAGAGGGGTGTTGGTATTCGGCCTATCCTCGCGGGGTATAGCCAAATGTTGATGCTGCTGGCTAACCGTCATGGTGAAATAGCCGAAGTCGAGGTCGTCCGACCCTTTAGAAAGTACAATGACCCCAAAATGATGTTAGAAACATAATCATCATAGCGTGGTGGATAGTACCTATTAGTGTGCTGGTTGATCGCCGAGGTGTATTGACTAGGAAGTCCACTCGGCTGATTGCTGAGGTAAATTGAGTGGGAGCCTTGATCGGCTGGTTGTTGAGGTATGTTGACTGGGATCCCCGATCGGCTAGCCACTGGCGTGCCGCTGAAGGGATTGTTGCTGGCCAACCATTGAGGTGTGAGGCCGGCAACTATTTGTTGCATGCCATTGCAATCTACGCGATGAGCCATTTGTAAAATAAGGTACCTGAGAGCAATATAACAACTTGTTATTTCTCGTGGAATTGGAAGAAAATTAATCTTAAAGCTAATTAACTATCTTATCCCGGGCTCTATCCAGTTCTCGCATGGGTATGGAATTTTCTTCCTTAGTTCATAGGTAAGGGTCCTTAACCTTGGACTTATCCTATGACATGATTCTTCTCCCTAAGTCCTGAGACTTAGGCTCTGATACCAACTTAACTGTCACGCCCCGAGCCTTTATTACAGTGGAAGACTAGATCGAGGAACGTGAACAACCGGCATGATAAGCCTCTTGCAAGAAAGAACGATCAGAGCGCAAGGTAATCACACATAAGAATGCAATCGCACAATAATCTAATCAAACTCCAACTTTATTTCATTAATAATCAAATATCAAATACAAGCACTAATCTTCAACATACCAGACTCAAGAAATAAGAAAATTACATAGACTCAATCTAAACAATGTAGACTTCCTAAGTCTTCACTCATTCTTCATTCACTCTCGGACCCGCTATTTGAACATTCCGAATCCGATTCTGACTCACTTCCATCTTCTGAAAAGATTAGAAATAGGTAATGAGCACACTTGTCCAGTAGGTATCTTCGCATCAACATGAAGGCACTATTAAAGTAATTAACATTTTTACTCTAGAGGAATAAGGTAAAATCATGCGAATGCGATAAATCACAAGTAACCAAAGTAACAAGATGATCATGTAAGATAGAATGAACAAGTATGAACTATCAAGAATGTAACAAGAACATGATATGGCCCTTCATGAACAAGAATGTAACGAGAATGTACTAGCAACACCACGTAGTCATCACCCAAACATCTTTTACTTATGAGCAAGTATTTGGTGAATTTCTGTGGATTATCATGTATCAAGCAAGAAAGTCATGTACAAGTATTTTCATGATGCCCGTGGATCTTCACTTATTTATAGAGAAAGTACTCCCAGCGCAATGCGATGCCAGTAGCATCATATCCCATGGTTTATAATAGTATGTTTCCGACAATCAGCCGAGGGGACTAGCATAGAGCCCTTGAATACAATCAGTGCTCGATCGCATCTTCAAGTATAAATCAAGCAACTTCCACGTTTCAAGCAATAAAGTATGGTCAATAATATATCAAGTTCAAATAAGTTCATGATAACAATAGTTCAATGAATGAACGCTTCAATGAAGAAATGCGAGTCAAGAATGACTTAAAACAAGGTTATGCTCATGAAAATAATTCGACAGCATAACGGTATATTCCTTAACTTTAATAATTTAAAATTAAGTATTTTGAACAATATGACAAGTCCTAGACCATCAATAATCCATCTAGGAACTTTGTAATATCAACCCTTTGGTCAAACGTCGGGTTAAAGAACTTAGAACTGTGACGGTCTAATACTGGGCCGTTACATGAACATAACAGCCGAGTGTTGGGCCGTTAGAAAGGTTGAATCCAGAACAAAGGAATTGGACTCAGTACAATGTGACGGTCATATATTAGGCCGTTAGATGAGCATGACGGTCTAATATGGATCCGTTACATATCCAGAACCAGAAAACCTTGATAGTGCTTTCTAACAATTGGGCTTTCATGGTACAACCAACTCAGCGTCCTAGTGGGAATCCCAGACTCGCGGAGAATTACAAAGGCCTTGAAACAAGATTTCCTAGTCCATTGGAAGGAATATCCAATAGAGAGGTCCTCATGTTCAAGAATATGTTCCTATAGTGCAAAGTGTGAACTAATGGCCATATACTGGAATATATGCCATGTACTTAAAGAAAATGACTCTATAGATAGACAAGACTGTGTAGCGATGTGAAACCATGATAAAAACTCTGTCATTACATCATTTAAAATCATAGTGTAAATACAAAACTATAGAGTTTAGCTAATGAAATTAACATATGTTTAAAATAACTAGAGATGCTTTTAAACATGCAATTTCTATCATAAGTCAATTTATAATCTCTAGGTCATCAAAATAGGTTAAACTTAGCTAACTAGGCTTACTTATAATTAAATCTGACTGGTTTTCATTCTGTCTCAGGATGACAGAACACAGTGGTCTGACGATCTAGAATGGATGCGTCACAGGTCTGTGACGGTTTATCGTGGGGCCGTTACAATGTTGTAACGCTCCAGTTTTGGTGCATTAGAGACAACAGAGAAATTTAAAGGTAACGGGGAATTTGACGGCTTATCGTAAGGTTGTTACATGCATGTGATGGTCTAACTCTGATCCGTCAGAGCCCTGTTGACAGTATAAAAAAAATAAAAGATCATGCTTTGAACATATCATGTTTTAGAGAAGACTTAACTACTCTAGCCATGATAAAATGAAGTAAATGCCATCTAGATGCATAGGTAGTAATGAAATAACAAGAGATACCTTTTATCTTTAATTAGGGTTGAAGGTATGCATGAATGTATAGACTAATCCTAAAACATGAAATTCATGAAGTATCATGCATGAAATCCAAATAAAGTAGAGGGCCTTTATCCCTAACCATGTATTTTTGCCGTCCATGAGCCAACCTACATTCTTACTGGGCTTTAAACTTCTAATTTGAGTCTTCAAGGCACGCCCTAGTTCTTCCCTTCTTGAGATTTTTCAGCAACTTCACGTCGCTCTAACTCCTCAGTTTCTTGACCTAAGGACGTGAAATTTTGAGGTTATGAAGATGACACTAAGAGAAATAAAAAGCTCTAAAGCATCTAACTCTAATTACCTCGTTTAGGCTCTCTAATTTCCTGATCTTCAGCACCCTATCGCTCAGTTTCCTGGGTTGGCGTGATGAAACCAGCAACTTTAGAAGATCCTAACTCCTTGGATACTCGACCTCCTAACATGAAATTTTGAGAGTTGTCAGACCTTAGTATTAGAAACAAAAAGTTCCAAAGGACTTACTCGAGATTCTATCTCCTTACCTTGTTTCTTCACGAGCCAAAAGTAAGGGTCGCTTAGTTCAGAACTGGGTTCTATTTATAGGGTTTTGGCTAGGGTTTGAGGATTAGATCAATTTTAGAGTCCTTAATTAGCCAGAACCTTATCCCTAAGAGTCCTTAGTAACCTCACACATTCTCCTAATTAGGTCTCTTGTAGATAGGATCCCAAAGATCCAATCTTTTTGTTCTTTCTCCCATTCACAGAACTGACAGAGTGTAACGGTCCAAGCTAGGCGCGTTACATGACTGTAGCGATCGCACGATAGACCGCCACATCCACTGTGCGCAGAATTCAATAAAATTCAAACTCTTTTGTTTGTTTATCCATATAATTATCTATATAAGGGGTATTTATCCTTATAATTCATGAATAGGCTAAGTAACCTTCTAGAATATGGGTCAAACTTAATGGGCTTGGTCCATAAACCTATTGGGTTTTAACTATTAAAGATAGATTATTTATTTAACATAATTGGGACTTATGATCCCAACATTAATTCATTTGTTAATCTATTTTGCCCTTTATAAATTCTAGAAAATTCTATAAATAATCCAGAAATTACTTATAAATTTTGGGGGCACTACACCGAGTTCCGTTTCCCGTCTGCGAGACGCGATTATCTGGACCGTCCGGTGTTTCCGAGGTAGTGGCCAAGGTGCTAGTAGCTTCACCGAGGTTGCGTCTTGTTAGTGTTGTGCTCGCGACGAGGTGGTCGCGGCTTGACCTTGGACAACATGTCCAGGTTGGCCTTGTCCTAGGAGACAGGCCTCTACGGCAGGGTCGCCGTGGGTTTTACCTCGGTGAGTGGTGTTAGTGTGGTCCGGTTCCCGATGGTGAGATCATGATTTCTCTTTTTGCTTGACCAGTACAGTAGGAGTAGTTGTAGTGCCGAGTTTTGACCGGCCACCGTGTTTACTGTTCCTGCTGCTACTGTTGTTCTTGTAGTTACTGCTTTCCGTGCCGCCGTTGTTCTCAGTTGGGGTTCCGCGGGATCCCTACTGAGCCAGTGACAGGAGGCTCACCCCTGCGTTTCAGGTGCGGCGGTTCTTCCTCGAGGTTCGAGGGTGCTGTTCGGAGGTTCTTAGTTGACAGCTCGTCGGGCCGAGTGTTCACTTGGCATGTGGTACGTTTTACTACTTTAGACTATACTTTCTATTGGACTGGACTCTGTTGTAGTAGTTGTTTATTTATTTCTGTTAATTGTTAAATTATCCTGCTCTAATTCCTATTTCTTTGTACCTCCACACTCCTTTTAGCCCTTCCGAGCCCTCCCGGCTCGTGGGCGGCGGGCCATGATTCGAATAGTATCAGGATCCTCCCGGTATCCGGATCTTGGGTCGTCACAGCTGGTATCAAAGCGGTGGTTGTGGACGTACATAGGAATTCGAAACATTGTAGTGATCAGAGTCATTAAGGTCTAGTACAGTCGGTAGCTGGCATAGGGTTTTATGCATGTTTTTTGCTTGGTTTTCCGCTTGAGAGCTTGAGTGTGCTGTGTGGTGCTGTGAAGGCGGTTGCTGTTCACGGCTTTCATGCCGGCGTGGGATCTAAGGATCGAGGTTGAGAGCTTCTCCCTCATCGGTGGTGATCCCGATTGCGCTACGTTGGGCAGAGGTTGCCGGTAGGTGCGTTGCTGCGGTACTGTGTTCGAGGCGTTTACCGCCATGTCAGGTGGATGGCGAGGATTGGTCGTGGTTAAGTGGCCATGAGCATGCTCTGAGGGAGCTGTTGTTGAGTCTGGCCACTCCAGCTTGAGGTTTACCCAGCCCCTGATGTGTTAAGGTTCTGGTTTAAGGTGGCAGAGCGGGTGTTCTGATTGAGAGGTGCACTCGGGTGAGCAGAGGATCTTCTCGGTGAGCAGCTATTTCGTCGAGCATGATGTTCTAGTCCTGCTCTATGGTGTCAAAAATGACGTGTCAGTCCTAATTATTTTACGAATTTCGTGGTAGGATTGGGCTGTGGTGTCCCAGTAAGTCTTGCTCTCGCGCTCTTGTGTGCGAATGAGTTGTGTTGGCCTTGGATTTGGTTTGAGTTGTTAAGGTTCCGTGGGGAGTTTCGGGACTCCAGGATGAGCGTTGACGATTGTCGATTATGGCTCGTGTTGTGACTCTTGGCATGGGGCGTTGTAGTTCGAGGAATTGCAGTGGTGGTGCATCGAGAGATGCTGTGATCGTGGTCCGACGTGACACTTGCTGAGTGTGTCGGAGGCGCTGACCTGATGCAAGCGATGGTTTTCTCGGTGCCGGAAGGTGCTGTTCCCAACATGTGCGAGGTTTAGGGTCAGGTCGAGCGTGGAATTTTTCTGTTGGTCGGAGGTGTGTTCGGTTTCTCCTTTGGTTGAGAGGTCGCTTTTGGCTAAGGTTCATCATCTTGCATTGCGTGTTCGGATTGGTTGGCCTCGTGTGCCATGAAGTCTGTGTGAGACGTGATCCGTGTTTTGGCAAGGTGGTTGCCTGCGAGAGTTGTGCCCATTTTCCTAGTGTGTGAAGGTGCTGGCGCTATTCCAGAAGGATGAGTGCTGGTTGGGCGGTGTTCGCATTCTTGGCTGGTGCTGGAACTTTCGATGCATGGCAGTTCGGAGCCTGCAGTGTTGCGGAGGATTGCCAGATTTGAGAGAGAATATGTGCTTGGGGTTCGAGGTAATGGAGCTTTCCTCACCTTGTTTTCTTAGGTTGACCAACTGAGTTGTGGATTGTCGGGATGATGAGTCTCGAGTTGTCGTGTTGGCTGTGCGCGTGGATCTGAGTGCGCAGTGGAAGTCTGGTGGGCCTGTGACCCATTGGTTCAGGATCGTAGCATTGGTTGCTACGGGCGATTCTTGAGTTTGCGTTGAGCATGTGAGGATTTGTTCCTCTATGCGAGACGTGTTGTTGTCGTGCCGTTCCTCGAGGTATCGTGATTCTTGGCACGGGCAGGTTAGAGTTTTGGGGAATGTGCTGGCTAGTGCACCGCATGAGTACCCTATTCCTTTGATGGAAGCCGTGTCAGGCGTCGGTGTGAGCCCGGATGGGGTTATTGAGGATGTCGCCTGATGGAGGTCAAGGACGTGTTGGTCAGAGTCGGTGGCTTGGTGCCCGACTTGTGTCGCAAGCTGTGTTTCCCGATGAGATCGTGTTCTAGAGGAAGTGATCTCTAAGAGATTTTGGGTTCCTGTTGGTAGCTGCGAGTGACTGGTAAGGCTAGTCTCGTAGTCGACCATGGTAAGATGTATATTGCTTGGGGACCTGTGTCCATTGGTCGTGGCATTGACGACCAGATTGCCGTAATATTGGATGGCACTTTCCTCCCCTAGAGACATATGCCATGAATTCTTCCGGTGGTGTCCCATGGCTCTGTGGTGAGGGCGGAATCGGGATTGGCAGGTGTCCACTTGGATTAATTACGACGAAGGTTTCGATGAGACAAGTCGAAAGAGTGACGCCTGTGGTTTGAGGCCTTTGGATAAGATTGGCGTCGGAATGGTGGTCCTTGATGGGATGTTGGCATTGGAGTGGTTATCCCTGGTCTGGCGACCGCATGGGAGGATTTCCCTGTAAGTTTGAGTCGAGTGAGGTGATGACCGAAGACTCCTGCGTCTTATCGTTGGTTTCATCATGCTCCCCTATAAGGGTAGAGTTGGCCCGATGCTTGAGATCGGATGCGATGTCCGAGAGAAGTTCAGCTCGTGATGTGGTAATTGTCTGTGTGTGAGTTAGTGGATGGCCTGTTATGAGTTGGATCGTGCCTGTCGGGCCGATGAAGCTTTCCCATTGACGTGTATCTGGCAACCAGTGGATGGTCTTTCACAGATAGAAGATGCTGTTGGTAGTGAATTGTGAACGGTGAGAGCCGTGTTTCAGTGAGACCTTTGGTGGTCATTTCTATGATGTGCCTTTCTAGATGGGATCCGGGCTTTGTCAGAATTTACCTTCTGACAGAGTTGGCACAGTGAGATGTCTAGCTTTCAGCTTGCCAGGTGTGAGGTGACCCTTAGCGCTGAGCCGATGATCTGATGGCGGTCTATTGAGATGGCTGTGTGAGCTGATGGAGGCTCTGTATTGGTTGTTCCCTAGAGAAGGGTGTGGATCTGTCAGCTGGTTGTGAAGCTGATGTGTATTATCCGCCGACCATAGGATGGATCGGTAGCTGTTTCTCGCGGCGAGGATTGTGTCTCCTCGGTGGGCGAGATGGAGGCAGCAGTGCCATGATTGGTTCTCGCATTGTGACTGAGGTGATACCGGACTGTGTCCTTTGGTGTGTGCCTACTCTGATGATCGGTGCGCCGCATGCTGAGCGAGACGTTCTTCGTGATTGTGGTCTGGCTATGTCCCTCAGGTTGAGAGTTTTCCTGAGAATTGAGGTTTTCTGTGCCGGGGCTCTGACGACGTTGTCAATGGGTTAAGGCTTTCTTCCCCTGTGTTCCTGCGTTTGTCCTTAATTTCGAGGATAAAATTTCTTTAAGGGGGGAGGGCTGTAATGCCCCGGGTTTTTCGGATTTGGATTCGCGGGTTTCGGATCGCTTTTCGCGGGTTGCAGATTCTGTCCGATTGAGCTTTGGACTATTTTTACCGGATTGTCGGACCCGTTGGTGGTGTGCCCGTGAATTTCCTTGGGTCCGTGGTGTTGTGAGGCACACGCCGGTAATATTATGGAATTTTCAGAGCGCCTTTATGGGTCCCGAGTTGCGTTTTGGGTTTTACGCGTGTTTTTGGCTGTCAGACCTTCGGAACCCCGTGTAGGGTGAACCTTTGCATTCTCTGACTTCGGGACGCTATCACTGTGTTGTGCGTCTTTCGAGGCTCAGGGAGGTGATTTTCCCAATTTTTTGTATTTTTTGTAATTTCTGGATTTTCTATATATATAACCTCCCTTTTCTCTCTCCCCCATCTCTCATTTCTCTCCCTTTTCCCTCTCTCTTCTCTCACGTTCTCTCCTCTCCCCCTCTCACTCCGGGCGGTTGACGGAGGTGGCGAGGGCGGGACGGCGGGGTTTGTGGGGCGTGGAGCAACATGCACGGGACGAGGATCGTGATGGTGGAGGCGGTTCGTGGGATCGCGAGCCGGCGAGGGTTTAAACGGCATTTCTTCGCGGATCGGCGACCTCGGGGCGCGAAATATTCGGTGGAGGTAGGGAGATGGACCCTCAGCTCGTGCACTTCCTTTCTTGCGAATTTTGTAGGCCGTGGCGAGTCGAGCGTGGGTTTATTGCCGTTTTGGGGAAAAACCATGATTTTGGGGTGTGAGCCCGATCTAGCATTTTAATGTGTTAATCGGTGGTTTGAGGGCATCTTTGAATGCCTAGGGGCATAGGGAAGGGTTTCCTCTTTGTTTACCCATCACCCGGGGGTGATTGCGGCATGGAATGAGTTTCCCGCCATTTTCCCGCCGTTCTCGGTTTTCTGGAAGTGTGGCGGTCCTTCCAGTGACCGCCACTTCCTTCTGGCGGTCCCCGTTCGACCGTTTCAAGCTTTCCGTGCGTGGGTTGGGCCTAGCGGCCTCACGATGAGCCACCAGAGCCCAGGTGGCGGCCGAAGGTCCGATCGCTAAGCCCAATTGGCCGGCATGGCCTTCGAGGCATTTTGACCGTTGGAGGCTTTTGGGTCTGGCGGTCGAGGGTGCGCCCGCCTCATGTCTTTTGACGGCCCTATATAAGACCACTTGTCCTTTCGTGACCTAGGGTGTGGCGGCCTATCGTTGAACCGCTACAGTCCCTGTGGCGGCCCAATGTTGGACCGCTAGCTCTTGTGGCGGCCCAAAGGTGGACCGCCAGCAGTTCATGTCCGACCGGAGTTATGTTTTGCGGATTCAAGTCCCGAGTGAGGGGACCTCGATCCACGTGCTGACCCATGGTCTGACTGAGGCTGGGCATCATGTGGGGGCCACATGTTATGGTGCCGTGGGATCTCGGGAGGTGGTGTTCTTGACTTGAGTCACCATGGATCGATGTGTGTGCGGTGGGGCTCCCCTCGCATGTCGTAGATTTCTGCGGAAGATGGTTCCCGAGTGGGCCAAGTGTTTGGCCTTGGACTACGAGTCCAGTCATCCAGCCTGGGGCTGGAGGTTTCCCACTTTTCCCTGGGATGGGGAATCGACGTGGCGGCTTGTGAGCTACCTTGGGAATCGTGCTTTTGTGCTTTCCGCGTGGGTCGTGTGTGGACTGTGGACTGTGAGTCCAATTACCCAGCCTGAGGCTGGAGGGTCTCTTGAGTTCCCTTTTAAGGGAATGGTCTCGGTGACTCGTGAGATACCTCAGTATTCGTGCTACCGTGATTTTAGAACTAGGGATTAGGCTAGATTAACGGCATTGCATCATTACGTACGACGGTTTTGACCCCGAGTCTTGTGACTCAAGGACCGTTGGATTTAGTGAGTCTAGAGGATTGTCTAGAGTCCAGTGGCTCGATGCCACTTGGTTCTTCTCGACTTTCACATAGGGTGCGTGCATGTTTCTCCGAGTTTCTCCTTGGAGAGTGGTCACACCAGTGACTCCCAACTAGTTGTAGCCTTCCAACACGCGAGTTGTCCCACCAGGGAGTGGTGGCGAGGCTACCCCAGAGAGACACAACTTGAGACTGGTTTCCGTCGGGCCCCACGTCTACCAGCTAGAGTCCGGCTGATGGGAAAACCAGTTAGAGGGCCACACCAGAGACGCACGATCTGTGTGTGCACACGTGGTTGGGGGCGGTTGAACCCACGCGGACGAATGCGACCCCAGCTAGTCACTTGTTCTGTGGTTACTTGTACGATGTCTCAGTTCCCGCTGGGCTGGAGAGAGACACCTAAGGCGCGATCTAAGACGTCAGTGGACGCATTCGGCCTTGCTTCTGGTGGGCAGGTACTCCTGTCACGTGAGGTGTGACTCTCCTATTTTCGGGTTCCATTTCCCATCTGCGAGACATGGTTTTCTGGACCGTCCGGTGTTTTTAAGTTTTTGAGGTAGTGGCCAAGGTGCTAGTAGCTTCACTGAGGTTGCATCTTATTAGTGTTATGTTCGCGATGAGGCGGTCGTGGCTTGACCTTGGATAGCGTGTCCACGTTGGCCTTGTCCTGGGAGACAGGCCTCTACGACAGGGTCGCTGTGGGTTTTACCTCGATGAGTGGTGTTAGTGTGGTCCGATTCCCGATGGTGAGATCGGGATTTCTCTTTCTGCTTGACTAGTACAGTAGGAGTAGTTATAGTGCCGAGTTTTGACCGGCCACCGTGTTTACTGTTCCTACTGCTACTGTTGTTCTTGTAGTTACTACTTTCCGTGCCGCCGTTGTTCTCAGTGGGGGTTCTGCGGGATCCCCACTGAGCTATTGATTGGAGGCTCACCCCTGCGTTTCAGGTGCGGTAGTTCTTCCTCGAGGTTTGAGGGTGTTGTTCGGAGATTCTTAGTTGTCAGCTCGCCGGGCCGAGTGTTCACTTGGTATATGGAACATTTTACTGCTTTACACTATACTTTCTGTTAGACTGGACTATGTTGTAGTAGTTATTTATTTATTTTTGTTAATTGTTGAATTGTCCTGCTCTATTTCTTATTTCTTTGTACCTTCACACTCCTTTTAGCCCCTCCGAGCCCTCCCGGCTCGTGGGCGGCGGGCCAGTATCCGAATGGTATCGGGCTCCTCCCGGTATCCTGATCTTGGGTCGGCACACTTGGCCTCCGTCTTCTATCTCCGGGGGCGCCGACTGGAGGTTGATAAAATTTGGGATATCATCTTCAACCTCGAGTACCTTGGCCTCTTCATTCTGTTCCACCTCGGCTCTTGGAGATATATTTGTAGCCCTGAAGGGCTGGTGGCTATTTGTTGTCGTGCTAGAGCAGCATTGCGGCTTTGCAGCAGAAGACAAGAGCGCCCCGCCTCCCTGGATTGCCATATCTTCAGTGGAGGTAGCCTTTTCTTTTCTAGTAGCATTCATCTCTTGATCAGGCTTGGATGAAGCTTCCCTGATCGGTTCGAGATGTGCTGACATCATCATCAGAGGAGGGTCACTGGAGGGAGGCAACCCTGCTTCTTCAGTATCTTCAGCTTCGCTACTGCTAGCCATGTCAAATTTTTCCTGAAGAGCCACTTCTTCAGGATAGACATGCTCCCAGCACCGGCAGGGGAATATGGTTTCTGATTCCAAGTCTCTTGGTCGAGCTGGTTCAGTATGCTCAGCCTCTACTGGGCGTTCATCGAAAATTGCCCCCAGGGAGTTATCCTCAGTCGGGTAGAAAGCGGAGATGGTGTTCGCTTCATAGCGCCTGCTATAATAGTATTCCTCGAGGGTGAAGCCCAACCTTGGGTGTTGAGAGACACGTCTCAGCTCTTTGTCCAGGCTTGCGGGATACCACAGCTTCTAGAATGCTTCTTTCTTCTTGCGAGACTGGCCAGAGGGGATGTGCTGTTTCTGGAACATCTTGGCCATCCGATTTGTTATAAATGCCAACCCCTGAACGGGAACTGATGGGTCTTCTATTTCTTCAGGCAGATGACAATCAGTATCCTCCCGTGTAGGGTGTTCCTCAGCTGTGTAAAACAAGCTACCGGGGCCATCTATCTGTGCCACCTCCCAAGCTTTGAAAGGTTCGACGGTGATATTATCGAGGCCAAGAATTGGCTTGGTAAGGCCTTCCGGGATCTTGATGTTGTCGTACTGCTGGTCGACCCTGGCTTCATTAGCTTCGGGGTAGATGGCGGGAGGGTGATGGTGATGTGTGAGACCGTCTTGGGATTAACATACCCGCGCGGCGGCGGAGGGAACCAGTCAGCGTCGGAGGTGCTTTTTGATGCGTCGACAGAGGTCTTGGCTTCAGAGGTCTTCTGTGACTGTTCTGCATATAGAGGGGCATCCGCCAGGTGGCACTCGAACACTTCGAACGGGTGGAGGTCAGCAAATACTCTTTCCTCCTTCCCTTCCAGGTTGTATTTGATGCACTAGTGGAGCGTGGAGGGCACCACCATGTTCTCATATAGCCAAGGACGGCCAAGCAGCGTCTTGTACGAGGTGCGCGAATCAATAACATGAAACTGCACCCTCATAGTAAAGTCCGCCAGAGTGAGTGTGGATTCTGCTACTCCTAGTGATATTTCACACTTCTGGTTGAAGCCGGCAATACGCATATCTCTGACTTTTTCAAGGTGCACGTTAAAGTGGTGCCTCTGATATATCCAGTATGGCAGGATATTGACAGTTGCCCCGGGATCCACCAGGATTCTGTTCATCTCCCGGCCATTTAGATGTCCTTTTATATACAAGGGCCTGTTATGGCTGATAGTGGGGAGTAGCATGTCCTCCTGAGTGAAAGTCACATTGGCTTCCGGAAGTGCTTCAGCCAGACATGCTTCATATTGGGAAGGCGTCTACAAAGCAGTAATGATCGCCTGTCGGGTCTCTTCACTCAGAGAGAGGATTTCCCAAACAGTGAATCTCGCTGGGAGCTTCTTCAACAACTTGACTACCCGGCTTCCTGCTCGGACATTGGATGGTTTCATTTCTTCTGCCCACCTGGGTCAGGGAGAGTCTTGAGCTGCGGTCGCTGATGGACCTGCTTCATCGGGCTCTGAGGCCGCACCCTTCTACTTGGTGTCGTCGTCTTGCTGTCCCTCATTGGCTGCCATTTGGCTAGCTTCGTCTTCATCTAGAGCTCCAGAAGGCTATTGGAGCTGCGGGCAAGTATTCCCGACGGCGAGGTTGGCATCCTGACAAGGCTGCTTTCCCTTTGACATTCTCAAGAATTCCAGAAAGGAAAGGGCGGTAGTGCTGCCCCCACTCTGGTTGTATAGGCCTGACGGAGGAGGGATTTGGACTCCCCTGACCTCCGGAGGGGGTGTCTTATAGGGTTGCTCCCCCCTTAAGATGATATTGTGGTTGGCGGGTGGCTGACGCCCCCATCTTCGGCCCGACCGGGTTGCATGCGCATCGGCCATTGCTTCAGCTTGACTTGCCCTGGCGGCGGGTGTGAAGCATATTTCCTCATAATCCTCCTCATCGGGCAGATTGAAGAGGGCATATAGGGTATTGCATGAAAAAACTGTACCCTTTGTGGCCTTGCTGGCTTTTCTTTTCTTTCTTTGTCTCTTTTTCTTTTCTTCGGCTGGCGCCTACCCCCAGAACAGGCTGCCGTCCATGTCTGGCACTTTGTCAGCCTACTGCTCCTGCTTTAATGAGAGTTGTTCTAATTCCTACCACGGGACATGATCCCGTACCATTAAAGGCTCCAGTTCGGGCTGTACATATTCATCTAACCCGTTTATATAGTCTTGCAGTTGCCGGGCTTCTGGACTAATTTCCTTGACCATTGGCAATGAAGTCTGTCTTCTCCGATTATGTGTAGGTATTCTGATGACTGCAGGTGGATTGGCTCACACAAGTGTTATCACTGGCAGAGTGGGTCGTGGTGTGACGCCGCGGATCTGTGCCCCCACTTTTGGGCAAGGTGTGCCTCTCCTCTTGGTTTTTGTAGGGACTTGCTGCCATCCCTTTTGTTCTTTTATTGGTGTCAAGAAGCAGGCCTCATAAGCATGCTGAGTGCTGGCTTCTGCCATCTCTTCAGGCAATGCCGGATATAGAGAGACCATGTTGACCGCAGCTCTTCTCAGAGGTGCTTCATGCGGTTGTGGAGGGTCAACTTTGTATTCCCCTAGGTCTATCTCTTCCTTCTTCCCCATGCCCTCAATAATATCCTTAAAAACATAACAGTCTTCAATTGGATGCCCCAGCATCTGGTGGTACGGGAAGAATCTTAGACTATCTCTTCTTTTCAGGGCTTCCGGCCTCTTCGACTCAAGCAGAGTGACCTTATCATACTGGGTAACCCAGTCAAACAAGATCTTGGTCTTCTCCTTCGGGAAGGAGTAGGCCTTCTTCATCTTATCCCTGAGTGAGGGACCCTCTTTGCCATCTTCGGTTTTAGTAGGCTGAAGGGCAGCTACCTTCTCGCCTTTGTCTTTTTGTTGTTCAAACGCCTTGATATCAAGGGCGTTTGCTTCTTTAGGTGCTTGGCGCCATTCTGCTGCCTTGCCTTTCTATGCAGTGGCCGCAGCTGATGTCGGGGCAGGTCTTGCCAGGAAGACTTTCACCTCGGCCACCATATTGTTCAAGCGGTTGAATGACCGGATTTCTATGCCAATCATCTTTTCCAGCACCTCCCTCCTGAGGTTCTATTTGCAAATTTGTACAGCGTTCTCCTGGTGCGGGGGCCGCTTGCATCTCATTCCGAGGTTTCTCCACCTCTTGATATATTAAAGGGCCGTCTCATCCGCCCTCTGCCTTGTCGAGTTGAGCTCAACCACCGTGGCCTCCCGCTCGGTGATGTGAAATCTCTCTATGAATTTCCTCTGCATATCCGGCCAGTTGCTGATTGACCCGACCGGAAGGCTAGAGTACCATTCAAATGCGAGCCTTGTTAGCAAGGACCCAAAAAACTTCAGCAGGTATGACTTATCGGTGGCCAGATCACCGATGACGGTCTCATAGTAAGCGACATGCTCCTTCGGGGATCCCTTCCCGTTGAACTTGTCAAATTTTGGGGGCTTACTGATCCCAGGAGGGAGCCGCTTGGCAGCATAATGTGGCGGGTATGGCACCCTATAGGCATCGAACGAGTCGTAGTTGCCTTCACTTCGTTCAGCGAGCTTCAGCTCGATCATCCTCTCCACCATCATCTTATTCATGACGGTTGGATCAACCGGTTCTAGATAGAAATGCGCTGGCTACAGATAAGGAGTGACCAAGGTGGTCACCTGCGGGAGAGGGCACAGCAGTGGAGGTGTCTGGTGCACCTGTGGCAGCACCGATGGCATCAGCGGCTGTGATGGGCGTTGCTGAGTTGTCGCCAAGCTTGGTTCTACCGGCTGAGGCAGGGTATAGAGTGGTGGGAAGTCACTCTGGTTGACGGCTCCCCGTGATGATTCGGCCTGCATCTCAGGCTGCTTGGAAGCTAAGGTTTGCTCCGTCTTCTCCACAAGCTGCTTCTTCGGGGACTCTATCTCCTATCGGTATTTCTGGAGTAACGTCCATACTGATGGATCCATAGTTGCAGTGCTGGGAATGGCTTCTGTGGTTTCCTCTGACGCACCTTCTGGGATGATGTCGAGCAAGACATATTCTTCTTCCGCCGTCACCACATTGGCAGTTAGGATAAATGTCACGTCCCGAGCCTTTATTACAACGGAAGACTAGCTCGAGGAACGTGAACAGCCGGCATGGTAAGCCTCTTGCAAGCAAGAATGATCAGAGCGTAAGGCAATCACGCATAAGAATGCAAACGCACAATAATTACTCAAACTTCAACTTATTTCATTAATAATCAAATCAAATATTCAAATACAATCACTATTTCCAACTTTTTTCATCATACTAGACTCAAGAAATAAGAAAATTACATGGACTTAATCTAAACAATGTAGACTTCCTAAGTTTTCACTCATTCTTCATTCACTCTCGGACCCGCTATTTGAACGTTCTGAATCCGATCCCAACTCACTTCCATCTCCTGAAAAGATTAGAAATAGGTAATGAGTACACTTGCCCAGTAGGTATCTTCGCATCAACATGATTAGCAATATTTAAGTAATTAGCATTTTGGCTCTAAATAAATAAGGTAAAATCATGCGAATGTGATCAATCATGCGATTAAACCAAAGTAACAAAAGACAATCATTTAAGATAGAATGAGCAAGTGTGATCTAGCAAGAATGTAACAAGAACATGATATGGCCCTTCATGAACAAGAATGTAATGAGAATATACTAGCAATATCACGTAGTCATCACCCAAACATCTTTTACTTATTAGCAAGTATTTGATGAATTTATGTGGAATATCATGTATCAAGCAAGAAAGTCGTGTATCGAGATTTTCACTTCACGAGCCGTGGATATTTCACTTATTTACTCTGTACACTGGGAACTTTACTGACGTTGCCTTGCCAAAGTCTACACACTGTGAACCTTCAAGTCTGTACAGACTTTACTTGTTCAAGTCTGTACATCGTCCAGCTCTTTGGTAAGTCTACACATCTCAAAGTCTATACACTCGCTGTCTTCCATTGTTTCATGTCTGTACAGACTTTACTTCATTCAAGTCTATACATCGTTAAGTTGCCTTTGTGCCGAAGGAAGTCTATATATTCAGATGAGCTTGAAATTGACGACCAACAGAAGTGGCGTCACTTTTGATTCAAACGCCTAGGATGAAGGTGTCTTTTACATTGTGCATACTTTGATGCCATAGCCAAGTCTATTCACTCGTAGTGTGCATAATGCAAGTATGTACAGAGTCATATGAATTCCTTCATATTCAAGTCCATACAGTCAGTGTCTGCATTACATTGCATTCATCATTTGTGAAGTCTACACATCGAGTTGAAGTCTGCACATTGTTGAACGCTCATCAAGTCCATACACTGGCAACCTCTTACATTGCCTAAGTCTATACGTTGGATGCTGAATGCTCTTCAAAGTATGTACAGCCGTTGCCCTCTTATGTGAAGTCTACACATTGGGGCAAAGTCTGTACACTGCATTCGCCTTCACAAGTATAAACAATGCATTTCATATTCAAAGTGTGTACAGGGTTTAGACTTAGACTGATAATTTGTTCTCTGTCTGACAGGCACCCTTCGTGAAGCCTAATGAAGGCACGTGATCCGAGAATAAGGGGAGTGCCCAGATGAAGACAGTATGTACTGACAACCTGCTGGATGCTGCCACGTGGTCCGAATTCTTAGGGCGGGAAATGTGGAAGCCACACGCCCCTTATCCACCTGCTGATAGTATATAATGAAGCCTTCGTCTTCAGATGGAGGCAGATCGACTGAAGAGAGGCAAAGTATATACATCCAGTCTGAGAGCAGCAGAGAGCCTTCGATCCACAGAGAGAAGAAGAAAAAGAAAGAAGAAGAATCAGGAAGAAGAAAAGAAGAGCAGAGAGTGAGAGATTAGCAGAAGAAGAAGAGAAAGAGAGAAAGAAAGAGAGACAGTGAGATCAAGAGAAGAAGAGTGAAGTCTGAAGATCTGTTTACTGGACCGTGGATCAAATCCAGGCCAGTCTGTTCTGTTGAGAGCTATATTGTGTTTTTCATTTACAACTTTCTGTTGCTGTCTTGTCTATCTTATGTTTTCATTTTAAAACTTTTATCAAGTTGTTCATCAGCAGTGCAAGCTGTGATGCACAGTGGCGAGGTGGATACCTCGGACGGGTTAAGTTGTAGTCCCCAGCGGATGGCAAGCTGTGTTGCCCAGCGGTTGTATGGCAAGCTGTGATGCCCAGCTGTTCAAGCTGTGAGTCAGCGGAAGCCACACTCGGGTTGAGTGTGGGGTGGATGTAGGTCTGCTGGACCGAACCACCTAAAAACCCATTGAGCAGTGGTTTGAATTCTTTGTGTGTTTGGCGCTAGATGAATGCATAGGGTCGAGATAGGTTGATCTTCTATATGTGTTCATTTCATTGATGCACACACTATATGCTTGACAGTGGTATTGTGTGTTTGCTTGATCTGTCTAATTGCTGCCCACATTAGATGTTTGCTAGAAGCACTCTTCATATTTGTCTACAGGTTCAGTAGATGACTGGAGTAGTTTTTCCTCAGTTAGTCTTAGTGCTTTTATTCCGCAGTTCTGAGCACTAGAATTTTAATTGGGCGAAGGTTTTTTAAAGGGTATTCATTCACCCCCCCTCTGAATACATAGCACCGAACCCAACATTAGGAACAATAATGCTCCTTATGGTCATAGGTTCACCCAACCCCAATGACCTAGGCAATATGACATCCCCTACTCATCTAGATCAACAAACTGGAACAGATGGTCTAATCAACAATCCTTCTCCACCACTTCCAAAACTCACAAAATCCAAAAGACTAAAGAGAAGAAAAAATAGAACTCCCAACAAAGCAAAGATGCTAAGAAAGTTTGGATTTCGAAGTCTATCTTATCCTCCTTTACAGAAATGAAGAAACTATTAGGACCCAACTGTCCTTGGGTTCCAAATATTGTCACTTAATTCCTTGTGCAGGAGTGTCTTGCAGCCGTGCACAACCGTTGGTATCTTGATAGTGGCTGCTCAAGACACATGACTGGAGACAAAATCAAATTCTGTCTCTTGGTTGAAAAGGAAGCAGGACCTGTCACATTTGGAGGAAACAACAAAGGAAAAATCATTGGTTCAGGTAAAGTTGGTAAGAACCCCTCCAACTCAATTGTTAATGTATTAGTTGTTGATGGTCTGGAGTACAATTTGCTGAGCATTAACCAACTATGTGATAAAGGTCATACTGTTATTTTTGACTCAAATGAATGTAGGATCTTGCAACCTAATTCAAAGAAACCAAGTTTTCTGGTAAAAGAGTCAATAACGTGTACATGATTGACTTAGATGACCCTGCTCACATAAATCTGTCTTGCTGCATCCAAATCCGAATAAGCATGTCTGTGGCATCGCAGACTAGGACATGTTAGTTACAACACTCTTCATAAATTGGTGAAGCATTCAATTGTCAAAGGTCTGTCTGAAATTAAATTCAAACTAGACAATAAAATTTATGATGCATGTGCCCAAGGAAAACACACTAGAAAGTCATTCAAAAGCAGAACTGAAAACTCATTATCTAAACCACTTGAACTAATTCATATGGACTTGTTTGGTCCAACCAAAATAGTTAGCTTAAGTGACAAAAGATATGGTTATATCTTGGTGGATGATTTTACTAGATTCACTTGAGTATTCTATCTTGCACATAAAAATAATGCCATTGACGAGTTTCAGACACTGTATATGCAAGTGAAGCAACATGGTAAGTTTAAAATTTCCAACATTGTTGCAGATCATGGTGGTGAATTCAACAATATTGACTTTGAAAATTTGTGTAGGACTGAAGGAATTATTCATAAGTTTTCATCACCACGGACTCCTGAGCAAAATGGGGTAGTTGAGAGGAAGAACAGAACTCTCATAGAAATGGCACGCACAATACTTGCTGAATGGCATCTACCAAGGAGATTTTGGGCTGAAGCGGTAAACATTGCATGCTATATCATCAACCGCTCAATGGTAAGGCCCCTCACCAAAATGACTCCATATGAGCTACTGAAAGGTACAAGGCCATCTCTCTTTCACATGAAGGTGTTGGGGTCAAAGTGTTTTGTTCATAACAATGACAAAAGAGTTCTGGACAAGTTTGAGCCCAAGAGTGAAGAAGGGATATTCCTTGGGTACTCTAACAAGTCTAGAGCTTATAGAGTCTATAATGTTAGGACCCTTTGTGTAGAAGAATCCCCTCACATCACTTTTGATGAGATTGATCATAACAACTCCTGCAGGGAAGATGATGATGGGGAATTCCTGAACGTAAGAGGAAAAGAGGAACTTCCACATGAAGAGACACAGACAAATGAGGACCAAGGAGAACCAAATAATGCTCCAGTCACCGAGGTAGATGAAGGTAATGCTCAACCTGATCTAAGATTGAAAGATCATCCGTTGGAAAACATCTTAGGTAATCTACATGACCGAACCAAAACTAGGTCTCATTTCAAAATTATGGATGAAATTGAACAACTTACTCTTGTGTCTCAAATTGAACCCAAAAATGTTGTAGAGGCCCTAAAAGATGAAAACTGGATCAATTCCATGCATGATGAGTTAAACAAGTTTGAAAGAAATAAAGTATGGCATCTTGTTCCAAGGCCTAAAGAAAAATCAGTCATAGGAACAAAATGGGTGTTCAGAAATAAGCTAAGTAAAGATGGAAAGATAGTAAGAAACAAATCTAGATTGGTGGCTCAAGGGTATAATCATGAATTTGGCATAGATTATGAAGAATCTTTTACTCTAGTTACTAGACTTGAGGCCATTAGAATTTTGCTAGCTTTTGTATGTTCTCATAAAATCAAACTGCAGCAAATGGATGTTAAGAGTACTTTCCTAAATGGTCTTATTAAAGAAGAAGTTTATGTAGAGCAACCCCCCGACTTTGAATGCACATACTTCAAAGATCATGTTTATAAGTTGGACAGGGCTTTGTATGGCTTAAAGCAGGCACCTAGAGCTTGGTACGACAGACTAAGCTCATATCTCACCGAACAAGAGTATTCAAGAGGTAATGTAGATCAGACACTATTCACCAAGAAACAAGGTAAAGATATCATGATAGTTCATATTTACGTGGATGACATAGTGTTCGGGTCCACTAAACCTCAAATGTGTGAGGAGTTTGATAAACTCATGACCAATGAATTTGAAATGAGTCTAATGGGTGAGCTTCAATTCTTTCTTGGCTTGCAGATTAGTCAAAGCAATGAAGGCCGTTTTATCAATCAAGCCAAGTATGTGAAAGAGTTGCTGAAAAAGTTTGATCTGAACAACTGTAAGCCTTTAGGAACTCCAATGGGGACTGCCACTTCACTGGATGCAGATGAACAAGATATTCTTGTAGATGCAAAGAGATACAGAGGTATGATTAGATCATTGCTCTATCTAACTACATCTAGACCAGACATTCAGTTTAATGTTAGCCTTTGTGCTAGATTTCAGTCTAGTCCTAGAGAGTCCCACTTGACTGCTGTCAAGCGTATCTTTAGATACCTTCCTGGCACTCAAGAATTGGGACTATGGTATCTTGCATCTTGTGATCTTTCACTTATTTCTTATTCAGATGCAGATTATGTAGGATGCAAACTGGACCGCAAGAGCACTAGTGGATATTGCCAATTTCTTAGTGGGTTTTTGGTTTCTTGGGCTTCCAAGAAATAGCACTCGGTTGCACTCTCAACTACAGAAGTAGAGTATGTTGCTGCAGAGAGTTGTGGCACCCAAGTACTGTGGATCAAACACCAACTCCAAGACTATCTAATAGATCTTGGGTGTGTACCCATTCTGTGTGATAACACAAGTGCTATCAATCTTACAAAAAATACAGTCATGCACTCTAGGACTAAATACATTGAAATTAGGCATCACTTTATAAGGAATGAAGTTCTCAAAAATCACTTTGAGCTCCATTTTGTAGACTCAGAAAATCAGATTGCAGACATCTTCACAAAACCCTTATGCAATGGCAGGTTCACAACTTTAAGGAGAGAGCTTGGTCTGTGCAGACCTCAGTCCACTCAGGTTTGAGCTATCAATTACTCCTTTAATGATCTGCTTACTTGTCTTCACCTTGGTTGGATCATACATATCTAATTTGATTTAGATCTGGTTCATTTGATGTATGAACCTTGCCTTGAATGATGGTCACATTCAGGGGGAGCTTTCTTGTACTTATGAATGTCTTTAATTGAACATCATGTTGTGACTGCATGGTATATCAAATGTTGAGAAGTGAAATGATAGGTTACGCCTGTCAGGAAACTCTCCTCATGCGTGAGGACAGGCCTCCACCAAGTACCATGAGTCAGTATTGCACGTTGCTATCTGCATAGTTGATCTCTAGTGCATAAGCATGTTTAAAGCTTTAGCATCCAATCTAGCATTTCTCAGTGGCAGCAAAAGGTAAAACCCTTCTTGAATGGCAGTCTGAAAGAAGAAAGTCGGAGGCATTGACAGTAAAAGATGGCAGGTGTCTGTCAGAAATGAAGAATCACATAAGCTAGCAGAGAACAGTTTGATATACTGATATGTGTCGAGACATGCTGAACAATGTCTGTTGAACAGGTCGACACCTCACAGATGCGTCGAGAAATACTGCTTAGAAACTGGTGTTCAGATCGACACCTTCAAGTCATGTGTCGAGACTTGTCTCACTGTCGCTTTGGTTTTGAAGAACAAATGGAGAGTTTTCTTGACTCCCTCTTTCCACTGCTTCTCTCATTTCCACCTCAAATCTCTTACCTCTGAACCTTCACTTTTCACCGAGTATCAAGTGAGGGGGAGTTGAGAAAATTTTCATTCATCTATACAACCCTGGGTGAGTCTTGTTGTACTACTCCTGTTTAAGAAATGGTTTCTTGTTTATCATCCTCATTTTCGTGAATCATTGCTTTGAGTTTTACCAAACTTGCATTCATAATAGGATTGAAACATTTCTTAAGTCCTTGAAAATAACCCTTGCCCCTGCGTCTGAAACTTCACTGCAACTTGGCTCCTTGGCTTTTAAAATGATTGGCATGTATTGTCTTTAAACATATTCCCATCTTGAAGTCTATTAGAGAATACGCCTCTATAAATCATGCTGCTATATTCTCAGAGCAATGACCTCTCTTCAGAGAAATTAGAATGAAAGGTTAATCTAGTCATGATGAGAAAAGTCACCTCTGTTCAAAAAGAATTCAGAAAGATAAGTTACACTGAGTAACCAGGGACTCTGGCGTCTAAACAACGTGTTTCCTTGAGTCAAAAAGTGGATGCTATATCGGAATGGTTAATTTATTAAAAACAAAAATTGGGTTGGGGTTGACTCTACAACATGCTTCAAATCAAAAAGGAGTTTTGTTTATCTTCAATACTTGCTTATCTTCTTTTCCAATCATGCCAAATGAATGTGATGAGTAAGTCAAATGGGCTTGGTTCTATTCTCTTAATTTCCCAAATGTTTAAGTCATATTATTTGTTGCAAAAATGGTTTGCTCAAACTTTTATTACTCTAAAATGAGTTTATAAGCCTTAAACCAACTAAACTTAACATAGGGGCATACACACCATTTCTAACTTCAGGGTTGTCTTTTTCAAAAGTAAGAATCTAAACTTTCCCCATTTAACTCATCGGTGAAAATCAATTCTCACTTCCTTCATTTTCAAACCCTACTTCTCTTTCTCACACCCGTGTTACGGTGACTCTGCACATCCGCGCCGTGGAGGTCGACGCCCAGCTCCATCATTCATTGTCTCTTGCGCCAGCTCCCCAGCTAGCCCTAGCTGCTCTCCGTTTCCTTTCCTCCTTTCCGTCCACTCTCCATGGCTCCACCAGTCACCCGTGGCAAGAAAAAAGAGGCGCCGAGGATACCAATATACATAAGGAGCATGAGCTCATGTTCTAGAGTTGTGAAGAGCAGCAAGTGAGCTAAGAAGAGTGCTGAAGAGAAAATGAAGAAGAAGAAAGCTTGATGTCCAAGCTACTCTTCATCCTGATGCTGCCGGCGTGAATGAACCTAGAATAAGATATTGTCTCTTCCTCACGACAAAAAGTAATCTTCAGTGGCTGCTATGAAGATTCAACGAGAAGAAGAAAGCCAAGGATCTCTCAAGCTCATCCCCAGACAGGAGACTTCTTTGTCATAGCACTTTCATTATAATACTCTGTCTGGCCATTTCATCTTTAGTTTGCTTTTCTTCTAAACAAACTTCATGTCATTAGATCCCTACCTGCGTGTAGGAAGACAGAAGGTGTGGTCGCCTATCTATGTGGTTTGGGGTGTGATCCCACAAGCTGTGTGACAGTGGAGTGTGAGAGTGTATCTCTCAGTTAGAAGCTGTGAATCAGTCGTTGTGCGTTGGCACTAGTGAAGCCTCACTGTGTTGTGTGTGGGGTGGACTTAGGTCTCTAGATTGAGACTGAACCACCTTAAAGATCTTGTCTTGTGGTTTATCTTCTCTCTTGTTCCAACGGTAGAAGCTTGATAGGCCCGTTTCCAGGCATCCTGTGTGCATCTAGTTTCTCATATATTAACTAATATCTGCATCTTTATCTGATGTATGAGTCTTACTTTTTATTTCCGCAAAAGGGCAAAAAGAGGTTGATCTATTCACCCCTCCCCTCTAGATCTGCCTATCACCACTCAACATTCACTTCATAGGAGGCACATTTGGGTTCTCTTCACAGGTTGAGTGCCGGACTGCAGACAAGAAAACACGAGATGATTGGCGCCTCTTCCTCAACACTTTGCCAATTGACAAGTTCATGATGCGACCCCGGGCTCTTCAAGACACTACCCTCAGATTACCCCGGCGACTAGGCCTAGACCAGTAGCTAGTGGGGAACACTACCTTGGTGATCTACAACCCGCATCGGTGCTACTTACAAATCGGGCTACCTCGCACCGCAGTTCAAGTATTATCACACTACCTTCCCCTTCAAGCTAGGAAGATTGGGACCGAGGAGGATGAACGGGTAGTCCGGAGCGCTCTGACCATGTGGGAGATCACCCGAGTCCGTACCTTGCAAGCTGAAGTGAAGGAGAATGACGAGGAGTACCGTGCTTATGTGAAGGAATTGCGGAAGATCCGGCCTCACACAGATAGGAAATTGAATGTAATTTGAGCATGGTATCATGTTTTCTGAATTTCATTGAAAGAGTGATGTACTATGACTTAAATGAATAAATAAGAGCTTTGGTTTTATCAGATGTGCAATGGGCTCACAATTTCGGCTTGATAAAATCAGCAGAACATGTATTCTCTATTTCAGAAACGGTCCAACAAAGGACCGCTAGACCAGTCTGACGGTCTAGTGATAGATCGCCAAGGGAAAGACTCAGGGAAACCCTGAGTTTTTGACTCACGGGAGAACCATATGTTCTCCCATTGGACCGCCAGAAAGGCGTTAACGGTCTAGTGATAGACCGCCACGGTGAAGGCATAGCGAAAACTGAGTTTTTGATTCTCGGGTGAGAAAAACGGTCCATAAAATGACCGCTAGGGAAGATTAAGCGATCTAGAAGGGGACCGCTAGGGATGGAAGATAGAGAAATTCTGCGAATCTTGAATCCTGAGCAATGGGATCTGTCTCTGCACACCATTAAAACAAGAAACAAGTTAGATCTGTTCTTAGGCTCAACCCCTTGCCTTCAGCAAGTTAGAGAATGACCAATTCTTGATATTTGGTCAAGGGGTGGAGCCTTATTAAATAGGCAAAAAAATGTAATAAAAGTAAATGCAAATGCAGGCTATGCAATGATGATGGTATATTTTTTTTGACTTTTAAAATATTTGATTTTTTTGTGTATTTTGAAATATCTGATTTTTTGAGTTTGAAATATGTGATTTTTTGGATTTTAAAATATATGATTTTTTGTTAAGTCTAATTCCATCCCGGTAACGAGGGCCCTACCTGTCACACTAGGAGTCTCCAGAGGTTGACGTGCTTTTCGAAGGTGACAAACCCTGGCCAGGGCCAATCTGCATGATGGTTTCTGCCGAGGCCATACCCAGGGTACTGTTTCAGTCCTAACAAGAAAAATGAATTCAGGAGATAAGCCTAGACCAGGTATAGAGGTTTTAGGGCTTGAATCCTTTTCATGACAACCCTTTCAGAGATTCAATCTGTTGCATCAGGGCTTTTGTGTCCGTCATCGAACCTTTATCTATCCTGGGCACGCGTACGACTGGGCTCATAACGTCCCGTCGGGAAAATGTACTGCCACTCTTTCCATGCCTAGTTTCATATTTTTGGAGCTTTTTTAGATTTTTTGGACTTCGAGCTTTTAAAATGAGATTTTTAATTTGCCTCTGATTTACTCCCTTTCTTTTGATGTTACAGCTACTTTTTCTCTTGTGGATCCAGGTCATAACGGACTGCCCCTATTTGAGACCTCCTCTCGTTAGGGTGTCTAGATTGGTCATCGCCTCCTTATATGTCTCTTGCCCCTAGATTCGGCCAAGGAGAGAAATGGACAGGGACTTCAACTTCCCCCAAGCATGGCCAAGGAGAAACGGTATTTGCAAAAAAATTGGGAAACCCGACCGGGATGTCGTGAAGTGCGTGATTATCGCGCTCAAGCTCTTCCTTCATGATCAAGGAAAGAGGCACCTCGCTCCCGGGCCTTCATTAGCCTGACTCTAAGGAAAGAAAGGCTTAAGATACAACCCATTCGAGGTGTGAGACAGCTCCTCGCCTTCCACGTTGACTAAGCGATATGCGTTCCCTGGATAAGCCTCTCTCACGATGAACGGCCCTTCCCAGTTAGGTTACAATTTAGACCTAGGACCTCCGGACGGGATGAATTTACGTTTCAAAACCATATCACCTATTTAAAATTTGCGTTCAATTACCTTCTTTTAAAAATAACGTGAAACTCTCTTTTGATAAACAGACACGTGATCGGCCGCACTCATCCTCTTCTCATCCAAGAGTTCCAGCTGAACGAGCAACACCTCTTGACGTTCGTCGAGATTAAGTTCCTTCCCGAGCTGCACTCTTAGGGAAGAGATCAAGATCTCATATGGGAGCACCGCCTCCATCTCATAGAGCTTCCACTAACCGTTCAGGCCAATCAAAGAATTTGTGAGATTCGCATATTTTCTTTATGATTTTGAGAAGGGTTTTATTAGTAGCTTTGGCTTGACCGTTGCCTTGAGGTAATATGGAGATAAATGATGCAATACAATATTGAACTTCTTACAAAGGTCCTGAAGCTCTTGAGAGATGAACTGGGGTCCATTGTCGATGACGATGCTGCTTGGCACTCCGAACCGCGAGATGATATTCTTCAAGATGAAGCGGCACACCGTGGTAGCTTTGATCTCTGCGTACGCCTCCGCTTCGGCCCACTTGGTGAAGTACTTTGTGGCGGTAAGGATAAATGATTTTTGCTTGGTCTGAGAATTAGGATCACCTAGTGGGCCGACAATGTCGAAAGCCCACATAGAGAATGGCCAAGGAGCAGAGAGAGGATGAAGAGATGAAGCAGGAGCATGGATTTTATCAGCATGGAGTTGGCACTTAGGACACCTCCGGACATAGAGGGAGCAATCCTCCTCTAGAGTGGGCCAATAGTGACCCTGTCTAAGAATTTTCTTAGCTAGAGCCTGGCCATTGACATGACCTCCACACTCACTTGAATGGGCAACTTCGGCCACCTTCCAAGCTTCATCATCATCGAGACATATCATGAGCATCCCATTGAGAGCGGTCCTGTACAATTCTCCAACAATAATAGTGTACAATTCTCTAATATCCTTACGCTGTTCAGCATTTGCCCCTTTTGGGAATGATCCATCTCTGTAATACATCTCGATCTCATGGTACCATGGTAATTCTTCTTCTTCTAAATCTCTTCTAACTCAGTTAAAGATACCTCCTTCAGATCTTCCTTGTCGGCCCTAGTCTCTAAAGTCTTCCTAAGGTTGGCGAACCAAGGATCCTGAAGAGAAGGGGCGTCCAATCTATGGACGACGATAGTCTCAGTGCTTCGACTGAGAGGGAAAGACAGGGAAGAAGCAAGTGATGCCAGTGCATTGGCAAGAATGTTCTGAGATTAAGGAGTATAGATGTAGATTAGCTTACGGAATTGCCTAGCCAAGAGAGTGACCAAATCCTGATATGGCTTGAGCTTCTGGTCACGAGTGTGATAAGTGGACAAGACTTGCCGCAGAACGAGCTGAGAATCTTCTATGATGTTTAAATAGCGCGCGCCCAAGAGGTAGGCGTGCTTCAATACGGCCAGGAGAGCCTCATACTCGGTGATGTCGTTGGTAGCAGAAAAGTAAAGCTGATATGCAAAGGGAATTATCACCCCTTCCAGAGTAAGAAGAACAACGGCTATCCCTCGGCCTTGGGAATTGAGTGTACCATCAAAGTGCATAGACCAAAAGGGATGATGAGTGAGAATAGAGAGATGATCATCAGGGAAATCATCCTGAATAGAGTCCGTGCAGGGGATAGGAAGATGAGCTGGATGCTCAACGATGGCATACCCTTTAATTGCCTTCTGAACAATGAAGGTGATATCGAACAGAGAGAGGAAGCTCTGCCAGTGAGCTAACCTACTCGAAAGGATGGGCTTTTCTAAGAGATAACGAATTGGGTCCATTCTAGAGATTAACCTAACTGGGTGGGCTAGGAAGTAGTGTTTCAGCTTCTGAGCTACCCACACTAAGGCGACACAAGTTTTATCCATGGTAGTGTACTTGGCCTCCGCGGGATTAAATAAACTGGAAAGGTAATAAGCTGCCCGCTCTTTGCCTTCGTCATCTACCTGTGCCAAGACAGCTCCTAAGGAGTCCTCAATAACAAAAATGTATAGGATTAGGGGTTTTCCAGAGACAGGAGGTTACAAAACTGGGGTATTAGACAAATAACTCTTCAAATCTTCGTAGGCCTTCTGACAGTCTTGATTCCACTAATACTTGACCCCCGCCTTTAGCAATTCATAAAATGGGCGGCACCTTTGAGAATGTTGGGATATGAATCTTCTAATAAATTGCAATCATCCAATCAGTCCTCGAAGTTCCGTGATATTCTTAGGCGGAGCATGTCCATGACGGCCTTTGCTTTGTTAGGATCAATCTAGATCCCCCTTTTGCTAACTATGAAGCCTAGCAACTTCCCTAAAGAGACTCCAAAAACACACTTCTTAGGATTCATTTTCAATTGGTACTCCCTAGCTCTCTGAAGCACCTTAGCTAGAATGGCGGGGTGTTCTTCTTTAGTCCTCGACTTTACCAAGATATCATCCACGTAAGCTTCCATGTAAACGTGCATCATGTCGTAGAATATAGCCATCATCGCCCTTTGATAAGTGACACCCGCGTTCTTCAAACCAAACGGCATGACCACGTAGCAATACGTACCCCAGGGCGTGGTGAAGGAGGTCTTCTCTTGAACCTCGGGAGCGAGATGGATTTGGTTGTAGCCTGAATAACCATCCATGAATGATAATGCTTCGTACCCGACAGTGTTGTCCACCAAAACATCAATATGTGGTAGCGGCAAATCGTCCTTGAGACATGCTTTGTTAAGATCCCTGAAATCAATGCAAATGCGCACCTTTCCATCCTTCTTGATGACAGGGACTATATTTACCACCCACGAAAGATATAAGACGACTCTAATAAATCTGGCCTTGTATAATTTATCGACCTCTTCTTTTATTTTTAAGGCCATGTGGGGGTGGAATCTTCTTGATCTTTGTTTCACGGGTGTTGCCCCTGGTTTAAGCACGAGTCGATGTTCCACAAAAGAGGGGTCAAGACCCGGCATGTCCTCGTAAGACCATGCAAAAGAATCACTATACTCCCTTAGGACCTTGATTAAAGTTTCTTCAACCCTCGGAGGGAGATTAGCGGCAATGTTAATGGGCCTGGGGTCTTCTTGGCTTCCCAGATTAATTTCCTTCGTAGGTTCATCCACTGCTGATGATGGCTCATCAAATCTTTTTAAACCTTGCGCATACAAATCGGCAGTGTCATCTACGTCGATGTGCTCAAGATCCATCGGGTCCTTTTCATCCATGATTTCATAGACTCCTAATCCGTTGTCGCTTGACACCCCGCCTTGCTCCTCTTCTTCTTCGATAACAATTACTGTAGCTATGAACTCCGGGCATTTCAGAAGAGCATGACATCGCTAAGCTAGATCCTGCAAGAACCTATTAGGATTGGATTTAGAAGGTCGCGCCAACGGGCGTGGCTCAGCCAAGGATGGGTTGGATAACCTAGAACAAGACCCTACTTCTCTAGACCTAACAGACTCTTCTACCCTAGACTCGACAGACCCTATGCCTATCCTAGGAGAGAGAAAATCTAATGGGAGGGAGGCAGCATGGGCCTCGTGCCCCTAGGAGGATGATGGAGAATAGATAGCATAATCTTCCACTGAAATCTCTGTTTCGAATTTGACATTTTTTTTGGAGATCAGTAGAGATCATGCTACAAGATGAAGAGGAAGGAGGAGGAGGAAGCCTAAGGGGATATTTAGATGGACAGAAGATGTCGAGGAAGGGATCGGAAGAGGAGAAGAAAGGAGTAGATAGATCGACTGGCGGACATCACGTGCATGTCCAGACAATAAGGAAATCGGTGGGGATTTCAAGTAGTAGTGGATTGATTAAGATAGGAGGTGAGCGGGGTATGGATACCAGCTTTTCGAAGAATGAAAACAAGCGGGAAGGAGACCAAGTGAATATGACAGGTGAGCTCCCCTTTTCCCGCGGGTGGTGAACTGGCTTCTTCTGCTCATAACACACAAGTCGCACCTCCTAGTTTGTCTAGCCACTATCCTCTTCATGGAACAATCTTTCAAATGCTTGGCTGAAATCAAGCATATCGTCGATCGGCCCCTTAGACAGCAATGGCGGGCTGTCGACTGTGTAAGCTACTTTTTCATCCTTGGGTTGTCTTGGTGGCGTCTTCAAAGTGCCTGGCTGGAGAGGGCCTTTAACAAAATACTGGTGATAGTCCCATGTCAATGGTCCAGAGTCGCCCAAAATTGAGAGTGAGGATTCTCGATAACTGAGGCCCCTCCTATTCATCTTCTTGTCTTTAGGGATTGGCTTAGTTCGCCCTTGCAATTGTGCGCCGCGGCCTCTCCCCGGCTGATAGCCCAACTTTAGTATCATATTCCACCCCTTTGAATCCCGTATCTGGGGTTTTATTTTGACATTGACCGGTACAGTAATGGGCTTGCGTGGCGCATAAGCCCATGGAAAATCTAGATCTAAAATTGAAATAACAGGCCGGCTGCTAGGCCACAGTGTTGGCAGAATTTTCTCAGAGACGGCCTTGACAGACTGGACCGTGGACATGCTCTTCACCTTGACCACCCTCCCTTGAAAAGAGAATTTGAGGCATTGGTGGGTAGTGGATGGTACAACATTGAGATTATCGATCCATGGATGACCCAAGATAGCCTTGAACATAGGGTCGATATCCAGCACATAGAATTCAATTGGCATAGTAAGAGGCCCGAGCTTGGCCTGAATGGTGACCACCCCGTGACATGCCCTCCTGGAGTTATCATATGCAGCAATAGTAGTCGGGGTGGGCTTTAGTAGATCTTCTGACAAGTTGCAGGCCCTCAAAGTGCTGAGAGGGCAGACATTAAGGGAAGCCACTGTATCTACCAATGCTGCGTCTATGCTAACCTTGTTGAGAATGATAGAAATGCATAGCGGCATCGGTCGAGCTTCAAGGGGTGCCAATTCAGTTTCAGAGAATGTAATTGCTGGCCCTTTAGAGATTGTGGCTAGAGCTGTCGGTAGGTTGTCCACTGCCATATCTCCATTTCCTATCACCTTCTGAAGGAAATTACGAAGTGCATCCTGGTGAAGCGTAGACCTCTTAATCAATTCCAGCACAGATATCTTGGCGGGCACTCGGTCCAAATGATGTAGCAAATCATATTGTGTCCCTGGCAGTGAATTTGCCTCTTCCTGATCGGCGGCCTGTTGCGAGGACTAGGGATGAGGTGTAGAAGCACCAGTGGAAGGATAGTTTCTATGGAACAAACGCCCGCTCCGTAGGGCAAGATTTTGGGCCGGCATGTCATTAGATGGGCTTAGGATAAGCGACTTAATGGGCCCTATGGGGTGGATGAATGAAGGAGTAGAGGGCGTAGGTGTGATGGGAGTAGGGGTGGTAATAATAGGTGTTATGGGGGTAGTGGAGATGGCAGGCTGTGGAGGGGTGACGGATGAAGGGTTTGATGGAGGGATGGTGACGATGGGCACGGGAACTAGTGACGGAGTGGAGATAGGCGGAATGATAGGAGAAGTGGATGGTAGGATAAGGGGTTTGGCGATTGCGGGTGATGGAGAGGTTTGATGGTTAAACGGAAGGATGACGGGGGTAGAAGGTAAGGAAGGGTTGCGGTAGCTATGGTGAAGGGCCATGAGCCGTTGTACCGAGGCTTCATCGTCATAGGACCAACCGGCATCAGGAGCCGGGGGTTGAACGAGGTTAACTTGGGCCGGTACCGGTGGTTGTGGTTGCGGAGCGGGCGGATGATTCGGCATAGGGTTTTGATGGATCCCCAAGTCCTGCACGGGTTATTGTTGCTATTGTGGCTGCTGCTGTGGCTACGGTGCTTGATGCTACTGCACTTGCTGCCTCAGCGCTTGCCTTCTTTTCTCTTTGATTTCAACGATGGCCTTATGCATCTCGGCCCAATCAATACGCTGCCCTTCATGGAGATCGTACACCAGATCTCGGAACTGATAGCATCCTTTGATAGTGTGCTCGGGTTGCCTATGAAACAAGCAATATTTGGACTGGTCGACGGCCGGGTTCCAATTGGGCCGTTCCGGAGGAAGTTGAATTGCTTTTATTGACATGAGGACAGAAAAGATATCCGGAAGGGTTTCGGGCAAAGGATGATATTGCGCACTCTTCGGAGCCAGGCGCTTGTTGGTATAACCGTTGGGCGGAGGGACGTTGTGGTATTACGGGGGTTGTTGTGGTTGTTATGGAACGGGGAAGGCATTTAGTAGTGTGGGGAAGGTAGGTTGGGTGTTTGGTGGAGCGGAGAATGTAGGCTGGGTGTTTTGTGGCGTGGAGAATTTGGGGATTGTGTGGGTTTTGCGGGAAACGGGATGGAGTGGACTGGTTTGGGAAGGGGAATGCAACAGCTTGCACCTGTTCATTAGTTTGGACTCCTTCGGTAACGGGCCCCTGGGGTTTTCCATTGTATTTGGGTTTTTGGGCCTCAAAAAGAGAGTGGATAGGGGAGTCCTTGAATTGGGTTTGAATGAATCTCGCCCGGCTATACAATTGATGCATGTTGGCAATATCGTTCATGGCCAATATGTTGCGGAAGGTGGGTGTGGCATTGGATATTAGCAACTTGACCTTTTCCTCCTCCGAAATGTGACTTGGCACCCGGGCGGCCATCTGCCTCCATCTGTCGGCATATGTAGCAAAGTCTTAGTCTGCCTTCATCTTTTCGGCCATAAGATCTGTAAATGAATATTCCGGGCCAACCCGGTCTTGGAACCTCTGAATGAATTTCTCTTTTACAATCTTTAAACTTTCAGCATCCTCTAACGACAGAGCATAAAACCATTCCAATGTAACCCCATCTAGAGATCGGCGGAATAAGTACACCATAAGGTGATCATCATATTGAAATTGCGCCGATTCATACATAAAGTCCCTCACATGAACGAATGGATTGCTATTCCTGTCATACTTGCGATATGTGGGGAGCTCAGATTGTGGAGGGAATCGGATGTTATGGAAGCTAGGAGCCGGAACATCTGCCAAGGATTGTGGGCCAACCCGCTTTTGAAGGAATCGAGTTGTTGTTGCATGGCAGCCCATTTATCAAGGAGTTCCTGCTCCCGAGATGGAGTAGGTGGAGTGAATGGAGTAAGCTCAAGGCGAGGAGCCGAAGGATAGACAAAAAGAGGAGGAGGAGGCCCATAAGATGACATTGGGCCGAAGGATGACCCAGATTGGAATGGACATGGGCCGCCCCTTGCTGAGGACGAGCGAGATCGGCCGGGCTAACAAGGGCTTGTGGCATTGACAGAATGGGCCTATAAGACTCAGCCTGGGTAAATGAGGGAAGAATGATCTTCCCTTTATCAAGAATTTGATGGGCCGAGCCAGAGGACTGGCCTGCTTCTAGATTAGAGAATTGGAGGGTCCTGGGATGGACCGGGGTAAGATCAATAGGAATGGGTGACATCCCGGGCCCATCAACCCGAGATTGTGAGATGGAAGTAGTGGACAGACGTTGTACAATCGTGGAAGGTGGGGCATTGGACCCCTGCAAGGTCTGATAGAGGGCCTGAAGTTGGGCTGGATCCAATTGGGCCATCATTTGCAAGATGTGGCCGGTGGGATTATTGGAGGAGAGGGAGGGTTGCGCACCCTCCATGGGGACAGAGGATGGAGGAGGGGCGGACCCTTCTCTTATTGAAGTTGGACAACCCTAGGTGGGTCCTCCAAGAGCCCCTGGGGAAGAGATTCCTCGTGGGAGCGAGGGAGATCATAAGGAGACATGTTTGACTCGAACAAGGGATTGGAATAAGAGATGAAAGAGGAATTGTCCCTAGAAGATGAATCTAAGGATCGAAAGCAACTCCACATGCAACGTAGCACCTTGGAAAGACAAGACAAACACAAACAAACACAAATAAGCAACTAGACACGAAGACTCCAAATATATGCAAACAAGAAGAGAAAGAGAAACAACCAAAAGTCAACCAGTTGTGATGATGCACCAATTTTACTTATCTCTTCCTTTAGAACCTTAATAATTTGAAATTAATGTGTTCTCTCCAACAATAGGTTCCTAATAGGAAGGATATTGGAGACTTGGTTAACTCTAGATGTAAACTCTCCCTTACTTATGCAACCGAGACACGAGGTGGTGAAGGTACAACCGGCCCGTGTCCGTGTGGGAATCCACGGCTCGCGGGGACTTATGGAGGTCCCTGATGTGGTCACCTAGTCGACCTCAAGGAATATGGAGGCGAGAGGATCACACACCAAGGTGGGAATGCAACTATGATATGAAAGATGAATGACCCTATGTGCACCAGGGTGCATGCAATTTCTAGCCTAAAACTAACAAACAGTATGCAAACAATGATATAGATATATGCCACAACAATAGGAGGAGACCAGATAGCACCCAAAAATAATAACACAGTCAAAAACTACGGAAATAATAGCAACCTCGGGATGCCTACCTGTACTGGAGAAAACGGTCGTATGGGAGACCGCTAAGAATACCTTACAGTCTATCGCTAGACCGCCAGAAAGCCAGAAACGGTCGGGGCGGAGACCGCCAAGGAGCCAGAGAGCAAAAAATAGCAGGGAATAAATAGGAAAATCGAGGAAAACACAAGGGCAGCTAAGGAAAACTAAGAACAGTAGGTCAAACAGAAACTCAGCACGATTGGCACTAGATGTCCCACCGCGATCGCCAAAAAATGAGGGTTGTTGATGTTTATGTTCACCTTCTTTTGTATGAGAGTGAATATGATGGTGATGAATGTGAGCAAGTGATGCACTAACTCAAGCAATCAACATGAAATCAGAGCATGTGGTCATGTCATCTCAAATATGACAGAAATGTAAAGGGAGAAATAAAAACATACGCCGTGGGCGTGGAGCAAAGGAGATGAAATAAAACACAAACCGTGGGTGTGGAACAACTAAAGTAAAAGAAGACAATCAAGCAAGAGACTGGACAATGCCCAAATTAGGAATGATGTGATCGCCACCAAGGGAAATAAAACAGTAAAACTGTAATAAATACCTAGGAAAGAGCTGAGTGAGACCACCCGCCATGGGAGAGAGAAAACCCAGGTGCAGTAGAGGCAAACGGTCTAGCAGACGACCACCAGAAGACAGCAAATGGTCTTACGATAGACCGCCAGGAATCTACAAACGGTCTGATGAATGACCGCCAGAGCACCCAGAATATTAGATCAATAAGTCATTATAAGGCCCAATTAGGTTAAATAATTAACCTAGCCTATTTAAAGATAATCCAACAGGTTAATAGACCAAGCCCATTAAGTTTGTCCCATATTCTAGAAGGTTAATTGACTTATTCACGTATTTTAAAGATAAATACTATTTTTATAGATAATTATAAAGGTAAACGAACAAGAGAGTTTTATTGAATTGAAACTTTGTATACGATTGGTGTAACAGTCTATCGGGCGACCGCTACAAGCATGTAACGCACTTAGGCTGATGCGTTACACTCTGACAGTTCTGTGAAAGAAAGAATGAGCAAAAAGATTAGAACTTTGGGATCTTATCTACAAGAGATCGACTTGGGAGAGCTTATAACATTACTAAGGACTCTTAGGGATTAGGTTCGGGCAAATTAAGGACTCTAGAATCGATCTAATCTTCAAAACCCTATAAATAGGACCTAGTTCTGAACTGAGCGACCCTTACTTTTGACACGTGAAGAATCAAGGTAAGGAGATATAATTTCGGGTAAGTTCTTTAGAATATTTTGTTTAGTATACTTTATACTAATAGTTCTCCAAAGTTCATGCTAGGAGATCAAGCAACCAAGGAGATAGAAGCTTCCAAAGTTGCTGGTTCGACCATAGTAACCCAGGAATCAGAGCTAAGGGCCACTGAAGATCAGGGAATTAGGACGTCTAAACAAGGTAATTAGAGTTCGATTATTTAAAACTTTTTGTTCACCTTAGTTTCATCTTCTTATCCTCAAAATTTCACGTCCTTAGGTCAAGAGGCTGAGGAGCTAGGGCATCGTGAAGTTGCTGAAAAGTCACAAAAAGAGAGGAACTAGGGCGGTCCTTGAAAGCTCAAATTAGAAGTTTAAAGCCTAGTTAAGCAGTAGGTTATCTCATGATTGGCAAAAACATCTTGTTAGGGATAAAAGCCCTCTGGTTGTGTTTGATTTCATGTATTATAGACTATGAATTTCATGTTTTAGTGGGTTCATGCATACATTCATATCCTTAGCCCTAATCTAAGATCAAAGATATAATCTTGTTAATTCGCTGCAACCTATGCATCTAGATAACATTTTACTTCGTTTTGTCATGATTGGGGTAGTTAAATCTTTTCAAAATATGACATGGTTTTCAATCATAGTCTTTATATTTTATTATACTATTAGCAGGGACTCTAACGCATCATGCTAGGACCGTCAGACGACTGTAACGGTCTTACGATAAGCCGTCACAACCCCTGTTGTATTTAAAGTTTCTCAGTTGTCTCTGACACACCATAACAAGAGCGTTACAATACTGTAATGGTCCTACGATAAACCGTCACATCCCTGTGACGCGCCCATACTAGACCGTCAGAGTGCGGTTTATTGTCAAACCGATATAGGACTGAAGACAGCCAAACTTACTTATGAATAAGCCTAGTTGTCTAAGTTTTAACCTTATTTTCATGACTTTGAGTTTCTTAATTGATTCATGATAAGAAATTATGTGATTAAAGTATTTTAAGTTATGCTAATTTCATTGGCTAAGACTCTATAGTTTTGTATTCTAAATCATGATTTTCCAAAGATGTATTGACGGAGTTTTATCATGATTTCATATTGTTACACATTCTTTTCTATCTATAGAGTCATTTCTCTAAGTATGTGTCGTATATTCCAGTATATGTCCATTAGTTACACTTTGCACTATAGGAACATTATTCTTAGATATGAGGACCTCCCTATTGGATATTCCTTCCAATGGATTAGGAAATCTTGTTGCAAGACCTCTGTAATTCTCTGCGAGCCTGGGATTCCCACTAGGACGCCGAGTTGGTTGTACCATTAACACCCAAGTGATTAGATTACACTATCAATATTTTCTGGTTATCAGTAGTGTAACAGACTTATATTGGACCGTCAGGCATATGTAACGGCCCAATATACAACCGTCACATTTTAACTGAGTCCAATTACTATTTCTGGATTTAGTCGTTCTAACGCATCAACTCTAGACCGTCACATCAATGTAACGGCCCAGTACACGACCGTCACACTGTTTGAGTATTTTAACCCAAGGTTTGACCAAGGGTTGATATTCCAAAGGTTTCTAGATAGACTCTTGATGATCTAGAACTTATCATGTTGATCAAAAAACTTAACATAATGAATGGAAGATAAAGAATATACCGTTATGCTGCCGATTTATTTTAAGCATAACATAGTATAAGTCATTCTTGATTTCTCATAATTCTTACTAAAGCATTCATTCATTAAATTGTTGTTATCAAGAGCTTGTTGGAATTGTACATTATTGGCCATACCTTATTGTTACATGCGTGGAAAAAGCTTGATTTATACTTGAAGATGCGATCGAGCACTGATTGTGTTCAAGGGCTCTATGCTAGTCCCCTCGGCTGATTGTCGGGAACATACTGTAAACCATGGGGTATGATGCTACTGGCGTCGCATTGCACTGGGAGTACTTTCTCTATAAATAAGTGAAGATCCACGGACATCATGAAAATACTTGACTTTCTTGCTTGTTACATGATATTCCACAGAAATTCACCAATTACTTGCTCATAAGTAAAGGATGTTTGGATGATGAGTACGTGGTATTGCTAGTACATTCTCGTTACATTCTTGTTCATGAAAGGCCATATCATGTTCTTATAACATTCTTGCTAGTTCATACTTCCTCTCATTCTATCTTACATACTTTGATTTAATAGCGTGTTTGATCGCATTTGCATGATTTTACCTTATTCCTCTAGAGCAAAGACGTTAATTACTTTAATGATGCCTTCATGTTGATGCGAAGATACCTACTGGGCAAGTGTGCTTATTACCTATTTCCCTTCTTTTCAGGAAATGAAAGTGATTCGAATTCGGATTCGGGTTATACAAGTAGCGGGTCCGAGAGCGAATGAAAGTATTGTCAAAGATGAGAGTGAAGACTTAGGAAAGTCTATATTGTTTAGATTGAGTCTATGTAATTTTTCTATTTCTTGAGTCTGATAGATTGGAATAAGTTGAATTAGTGGTTGTATTTGAATACTTGATTATTATGAAATAAAGTTGGAGTTTGAGTAAATACTGTGCAATTGTATTTATGTGTGTGATTATCTTGCGCTCTGATCGTTCTTGCTTGCAAGAGACTTACCATGCCGGCTGTTCACGTTTCTCGAGCGAGTCTTCCGCTGTCATAAAGGCTCGGGGCGTGACAGTGAAGTTGGTATCAGAGCCTAAGTCTTAGGACTTAGGAAGAAGAGTCATGTCATAGGATAAGTCCAAGGTTTAAGGACCCATACCTATGAACTAAGGAAGAAATTTCCACACCCATGTGAGAATTGGGTAGAGCCCGGGATAGGATAGTTAATTAGTTTTAAGATTGATTTTTCCAATTCCACGAGAAATAACAAGTGGTTATTTTTCTCTCAGGTACCCTATTATTACCATGGCTCATCGCGTAGATTGGAATGGTATGCAACAAACTGTTTCTGGCCTCACTTAGGCATTACAAACCATGGCGCAAGATGGCGCAGGAGCAAGGGCTGGTGATTTGCATCGCAACTTTCAGAGATTAAACCCTCCGCGTTTCTATGGTTCTTCTAATCTGACGAGGCAGAGAATTGGATAGACGAAATGAACCGTATCTTTGATGTGATCTAATGCACCGATCAGGAGAAGGTGCGTCTCGCAACCTTTCAACTTAACAAAGATGCTCGTACATGGTGGAAGTCGGTTCCGGCACCTCCGGCCGATGCACCTCATACATGGGAAGGTTTTCTTACCCTATTCCATGCCAAGTACTTTTCTGAGCACATAAAGGAATGAAAGGCTATGCAGTTCACCGCTCTTCGGCAAGGAATGATGACGGTTGCCGAATATGAACTGCAATTCAAGGCTTGCACTTTACGCACCGCATCTTATCAACACTGATTTATTGAAGGCTAATCGGTTCATGGACGGGTTACGACCCAGTTAAATTCAGCAACTCGGGACCCAAAACATCCGTACTTATGCGAAAATGGTTCAACGAGCGTATTTATGTGAAAGGACATTGGAGAAGGTCGAGAAATTAAAAGGGAAAGGAGAGGAGTCTAGCCGACGCACAGATCGGCATTATAAGAAAGAAAAGTTCAGCATCACGGAGACTTACAAGAGCCGTGATAGTAAGAAGAGATCCAGGAATGGGAATGGTGGAAGTTCCCATAAGCAAAAGAAAGTCAAGGAGGAGAAGGAGCAGGTCACCACGGCTTGCACATTTTGTGAAAAATTCGGCCATTCGGCTGAGGAGTGTTAGAAGCGCCTTGGTGCTTGTTTACGTTGTGGAAGCAAGGAGCATCGCATGCCAGATTACCCTCTTATGAAAGACCAATCGTCTGGTGGAGGACGTAGGAGGCAGGCTCGTCTCAATGCCGTTCTAGAAGAAGAGGAAGCGCCCAGGGATGGTGGGCTTATGGAAGGTACTCTTTAAATTTGTTCTCATCCTACATTTGTGCTATTTGACACTGGTGTCTCTCATTCTTTTATCTCCACTACTTTTGCGAAAACATTATCAATCGCATCAATCCCCTTACCTTCAGATCTCGCTATTTCCACACCCTTAGGTTCTGGAACAAAGCTTACCGACTATTATCCTGATAGCGAAGTGATAGTAGAAGGTCATAATCTCCCCGCAAACTTAGTATACCTTGACATGAAAGGTTATGATGCCATTTTAGGGGTAGATTAGCTTGTAGATCATGATGCTTATATCAATTGCTGAAATAGGATTATATCATTTCGAAAGCCCGGTCTTCCAAGATTCTCTTTTCTTGGCATCAAGTACAAGAAGCATCCTACCATCATATCTTCTCTTCACGCTTGCAAACTTATCTCGCAAGGGTGTGAAGCTTTTCTTGCTTCTGTCATTGTTACCAAATCCAAGGAGATTATCTTAGCGGACATTCCTATTGTAAATGAGTTCCCCGATGTGTTCCCTTCCGAATTACCCAGTTTACTACTCGAGAGGGAAGTGAGCTTCACTATTGAACTCATCCCAGGAGCAGCACCTGTTTCTAAAGCCTCTTATAGGATGTTCCCCACGGAACTCATGGAATTAAAAAGGTAGTTGCAGGAATTACTAGACAAAGGCTTCATCAGACCTAGTACATCCCCTTGGGGTGCGCCAGTTCTATTTGTCAAGAAGAAGGATGGTTCTTTTAGGCTATGCATCGATTATCAGCGACTGAATAAACTCACGATTAAAAATAAGTATCCATTGCCGCGTATTGATGAGCTCTTCGATCAGCTTTCCAGAGCATAATATTTTTCTAAGATAGACCTCAGATCAGGTTATCATCGGCTTAGAATTAAAGAAGAGGACATTTATAAATCGACTTTTCGAAGTCGTTATGGTCACTATGAATTCGTGGTAATGCCATTCGGATTAACTAATGCCCCGGCAGCATTCATGCAACTTATGAACAGTGTTTTCCAGCCATATCTGGACCAGTTTATCGTCGTCTTCATTGATGATATCTTGATATACTCCAAGACAAAGGAGGACCATGAAGAACATTTGAAAATAACTTTGCAAACACTTAAAGAACATAAACTCTATGCCAAGCTAAATAAGTGCGAATTTTGGCTCAAGGAAGTTTCATTCCTAGGCCATATTATTTCAAAAGAAGGTATTACGGTGGATCCTTCTAAGGTTGAAGCTGTCAGAAATTTGAGCCGATGAACGACTGTATCGGAAGTAAGAAGCTTTCTGGGTCTAGCTGGTTATTATAGAAGATTCATTAAAGACTTCTCAAAGATAGCAGTTCCTTTAACTAGACTCACGAGAAAAGAAAATCCTTTTGTATGGTCAGAGGAATGTAAGAAGAGTTTCCAAACTCTTAAGGATTATCTTACCACAGCTCCTATTCTATCACTACCGATGGAAGGTGGTGGATTCGAAGTATATACAGATGCATCAGGTATTGGCTTAGGGTGTGTCCTCATGCAAAATAGAAAAGTAATCTGTTATTCTTCACGACAATTGAAACATCACGAGAAAAATTATCTTGTACATGATTTGGAATTAGCAACTATCATATTAACCTTGAAAATTTGGCGTCATTATCTCTATGGAGAAAGGTTTACGGTCTACTCGGACCATAAAAGCTTGAAATACTTATTTTCTCAAAAAGAGCTAAATATGAGGCAGAGAAGATGGTTGGAATATCTCAAGGATTTTGATTTTTCTATTCAATATCATCCTGGCAAGGCTAATGCTATTGTGGATGCACTCAGCAGAAAACTAATGGGTATGCTATCAAGTCTTATGATTAGTATGACTAATCTTATTCCTCAATTTACTCAGTTGAACTTAGATATTGACAGGAAGGAAGAAGATTGCTTCATAGCTAATATCCGAGCTCAACCTACCTTAATAGAGGATCTAGTCAAGTTGCAAAATGATGATCTCATGTTACTAGAAATTAAGGCTAATATTGAACAATGGTCGGATTTCTCTATTACAGAGGATGGAAGATTGCTATTCAAGGGCCGAGCGTGTGTACCGGATCATGAGGATATGAAGAAATTGATTCTAGAAGAAGCACATAAATCCTGGTATACCATTCATCCAGGTAATACAAAAATGTATCAAGATCTTAAAAGAAATTTCTTGTGGCCCAACATGAAGAGAGAGATAGCTGATTTCGTATCTCGCTGTCTCACTTGTCAACAAGTAAAAGCTGAGCATTTTAGACCCGCAGGTAAACTGCATCCCTTGAATATTCCCAAATAGAAGTGGGAGAGTATAGGGATGGATTTCATTATGGGGTTATCTAAGACAAGAGGTGGACACGATGGTATATGGGTACTCATAGACCGATTAACTAAATCTGCACATTTCATACCAATCAAAAGTCGATGGTCTGTGGATATCCTGGTAGCATTGTACATAAGGGAAATTGTTAAATTACATGGTGTCCCAGTCACTATTATATCTGATAGAGATCTTCGATTCACATCATAATTTTGGAAAGGTCTACAACAGTCACTAGGGACTAGATTGAATTTTAGCACAGCCTTTCATCCACAAACTGATGGTCAGACAGAAAGAACTAATCATGTGGTAGAAGATATGCTCAGGGCTTGCGTAATTGATTTTGGAGGTAGTTGGCATGATCACTTGCCTCTGGTAGAATTTACATATAACAACAGTTACCAGGCCAGCATACAAATGGCACCTTTTGAGGCTTTATATGGAAAAAGTTGTCGATCACCAATATGTTGGAGTGAAATAGGGGAAAGACAATTCCTAGGCCCCGATATTATCAGAGATTCTACAGAGAAAATCAAGCTCATTCAAGAGAGAATGAAGATGGCCCAAGATAGGCAAAAGTCTTATGCTAATAATCGAAGGCGCGACTTGGAATTTCAAATAGGAGACCACGTATATCTCAAGGTTTCTCCAGGTCGTGGTATTCGGAGATTCGGCATTAAAGGTAAATTAACTCCAAGATTCATTGGTCCGTTTGAAATTCTCGAAAGGGTCGGTGAAGTGACTTATAGACTGGCTTTACCTCCATAATTAGCAGGAGTTCATGACGTATTTCACGTCTCTATGCTGAAGAAGTATGTATATGATCCTGACCATATTATCACTTATGACAATCTGGATATTCAGAAGGATATGACGTACGAGCAAACGCCAATAAATATTCTGGAACGGGAAGTGCGTCAACTAATAAATAAAGTTATTCCTATGGTCAAGATTCAATGGAAAAAAATATGGCCATATGAAGCAACTTGGAAAACGAAGCACCCATGCGAAAAAGATTTCTAAAATTATTTAACTGTAAGTACACTCTCAATAATCCTTGTATTAAATTTGGGGACCAAATTCTCTTAAGTGGGGGAGGGTGTAAGACCCCCAGAAAAAAAATTTAAATTATTTTTAGAATATTTAAGTATTTTCTAGAATTTATAAAGGCCTAAATAAATTAATAAATAGAATATAAGATCAATAAGTCATTATAAGGCCCAATTAGGTTAAATAATTAACTTAGCCTATTTAAAGATAATCCAACAGGTTAATGGACCAAGCCCATTAAGTTTGGCCCATATTCTAGAAGGTTAATTGACTTATTCACGTATTTTAAAGATAAATACTATTTTTATAGATAATTATAAAGATAAACGAACAAGAGAGTTTTATTGAATTGAAACTCTGTATACGATTGGTGTAACGGTCTATCGGGCGACCGCTACAAGCATGTAACGCACTTAGGCTGATGCGTTACACTCTGACAGTTCCGTGAAAGAAAGAACGAGCAAAAAGATTAGAACTTTGGGATCTTATCTACAAGAGATCGACTTGGGAGAGCTCATAACATTACAAAGGACTCTTAGGGATTAGGTTCTGGTAAATTAAGGACTCTAGAATCGATCAAATCATCAAAACCCTATAAATAGGACCTAGTTCTGAACTGAGCGACCCTTACTTTTGACTCGTGAAGAATCAAGGTAAGGAGATATAATTTCGGGTAAGTTCTTTAGAATATTTTGTTTAGTATACTTTATACTAATAGTTCTCCAAATTTCGTGCTAGGAGATTAAGCAACCAAGGAGATAGAAGCTTCTAAAGTTGCTGGTTCGACCATAGTAACCCAGGAATCAGAGCTAAGGGCCAATGAAGATCAGGGAATTAGGACGTCTAAACAAGCTAATTAGAGTTCGATTATTTAGAACTTTTTGTTCACCTTAGTTTCATCTTCTTACTCTCAAAATTTCACATCCTTAGGTCAAGTGGCTGAGGAGCTAGGGCATCGTGAAGTTGCTGAAAAGTCACAAAAAGAGAGAACTAGAGCGGTCCTTGCAAGCTCAAATTAAAAGTTTAAAGCCTAGTTAAGCGGTAGGTTATCTCATGATTGGCAAAAACATCTTGTTAGGGATAAAAGCCCTCTGGTTGTTTTTGATTTCATGCATTATAGACTATGAATTTCATATTTTAGTGGGTTCATGCATACATTCATATCCTTAGCCTTAATCTAAGATCAAAGATATAATCTTGTTAATTTGCTGTAACCTGTGCATCTAGATAACCTTTTACTTCGTTTTGTCATGATTGGGGTAGTTAAATCTTTTCAAAACATGACATGGTTTTCAATCATAGTCTTTCTATTTTATTATACAGTTAGCAGGGACTCTGACGCATCATGCTAGGACCGTCAGATGACTGTAACGGTCTTACGATAAGCCGTCACAACCCCTGTTGTATTTAAAGTTTCTCAGTTGTCTCTGATGCACCATAACAGGAGCGTTACAATACTGTAAGGGTCCTACGATAAACCGTCACATCTCTGTGACGCGCCCATACTAGACCGTCAGAGTGCGGTTTACTGTCAAACCGAGATAGGACTGAGGACAGCCAAACTTATGAATAAGCCTAGTTATCTAAGTTTTAACCTTATTTTCATGACTTTGAGTTTCTTAATTGATTCATGATAATAAATTATGTGATTAAAGCATTTTGAGTTATTTTAAGTTATGCTAATTTTATTGGCTAAGACTCTATAGTTTTGTATTCTAAATCATGATTTTCCAAAGATGTATTGACGGAGTTATATCATGATTTCCTATTGTTACACATTCTTTTCTATCTATAGAGTCATTTCTCTAAGTACGTGGCGTATATTCCGGTATATATCCATTAGTTACACTTTGCACTATAGGAACATTATTCTTGGACATGAGGACCTCTCTATTGGATATTCCTTCCAATGGACTAGGAAATCTTGTTGCAAGACCTCCGTAATTCTCGCGAGCCTGGGATTCCTACTAGGACGCCGAGTTGGTTGTACCATTAACACCTAAGTGATTAGATTACACTATCAATGTTTTCTGGTTATCAGTAGTGTAACGGACCTATATTGGACCGTCAGGCATATGTAACGGCCCAATATACAACTGTCACATTTTAACTAAGTCCAATTATTGTTTCTGGATTTAGTCGTTCTAACGCATCAACTCTAGACCGTCACATCAATATAACGGCCCAGTACACGACCGTGACACTGCTTGAGTATTTTAACCCAAGGTTTGACCAAGGGTTGATATTCCAAAGGTTTCTAGATAGACTCTTGATGATCTAGAACTTATCATATTGATCAAAAAACCTAACATAATGAATGGAAGATAAAGAATGTACCGTTATGCTGCCGATTTATTTTAAGCATAACATAGTATAAGTCATTCTTGATTTCTCATAATTCTTACTAAAGCATTCATTCATTGAATTGTTGTTATCAAGAGCTTGTTGGAATTGTACATTATTGGCCATACCTTATTGTTACATGCGTGGAAAAAGTTTGATTTATACTTGAAGATGCGATCGAGCACTGATTGTGTTCAAGGGCTCTATGCTAGTCCCCTCTGCTGATTGTCGGGAACATACTGTAAACCATGGGGTATGATGCTACTGGCGTCGCATTGCGCTGGGAGTACTTTCTCTATAAATAAGTGAAGATCCACGGACATCATCAAAATACTTGACTTTCTTGCTTGTTACATGATATTCTACAGAAATTCACCAACTACTTGCTGATAAGCAAAGGATGTTTGGATGATGAGTACGTGGTATTGCTAGTACATTCTCGCTACATTCTTATTCATGAAAAGTCATATCATGTTCTTATAACATTCTTGCTAGTTTATACTTCCTCTCATTCTATCTTACATACTTTGATTTAATCACGTGTTTGATCGCATTTGCATGATTTTACCTTATTCCTCTAGAGCAAAGACGTTAATTACTTTAATGATGTCTTCATGTTGATGCGAAGATACCTACTGGGCAAGTGTGCTCATTACTTATTTCCCTTCTTTTCAGGAAATGAAAGTGATTCGAATTCGGATTCTGGTTATATAAGTAGTGGGTCCGAGAGCAAATGAAAGTATTGTCAAAGATGAGAGTGAAGACTTAAGAAAGTATATATTGTTTAGATTTTTTTTTTTTTAGATTGAGTCTATGTAATTGTCCTATTTCTTGAGTCTGATAGATTGGAATAAGTTGAATTAGTGGTTATATTTGAATACTTGATTATTATGAAATAAAGTTGGAGTTTGAGTAAATACTGTGCAATTGCATTTATGTGTGTGATTGTCTTATGCTCTGATCGTTCTTGCTTGCAAGAGGCTTACCATGCCGGCCGTTCGCGTTTCTCGAGCGAGTCTTCCGCTGTCATAAAGGCTCGGGGCGTGACAAAGTGGAACTTGAATCTCCACCCCTCCTGGCCGGTCAAAAGAGTTGGGCCTCGTGCAATGAGTCATGTAAACCTGCAAGAGAGTGTGGACACAAAGAAAAATAACCCAATAAGCCCTTGGGACTAATGTAGTATCTATAATGCAATTAGACTAAAACGCATAAAAGGAAGGGCGAAATACCTGGGGGTTGGTATTTTTTAACCCCTGTCGGGCGTGGAAAAGATAGGAGGATGTTTTAAAATGTGTTGTGAGTGCAGAGAACGTGAAAAGAAGAAGAGGGAATATGCAATGAAGATGCAAAGGGACAGACCAAAACCAAGAGAAAGACACAAAACTAAACCAAAGGAACTTGATACTCCCTTAACCAGAAGCCTTATGGACGTAGAAACAGCTTCTCCCCAATTGGTACTCGCTCCAAAACGTGGCAGCACTTCGACGCAAACTCTAAAAATCTCCTCTTCAAGCCATGAAGCCAAGGGTCCTTTTTATAGGCCCTCAAACTCAAGGTTCGAGTTGGAGGGATAATGACTCAAAAACAGGCATGAAACCAGATAATCCTTCAAGATAATACTCCCAAGAGTCCATAGAAACAAACAGAAGGTTCTGAGAGCCTCTATCTAGAGAGAAATCGATAAACTAAAGACTCTAGTTCGTCCACGGCGAAGCAGAGGAAGAACAGTGGAGCAGGACTCTCGGCCTCTGCAAACGGTCTTGCGATAGACCGCAAGGGACAGGAAAACAGTCAAACGATAGACCGCTAGGCTCAGTCATTCACAAGAAGATAACATCAAAGAGACCCAATAGGACTCTCTGCCTCCTAGCGGTCCACCAAAAGACCGCCAATGCTCACCTAACGATCCTACGATAGACCGCCAGACTAGTGGATGTGGCAAAAGAGATGAAGACCGATAAATCTTCAAGTTAATCCATAATAAAATCCTCATCAGCCCATATCCAGGCCCAATAAGATGCAATGACGAGAAATCAACAGAGCTAGGCCTAACCAGGGAGAATGACCCATAAAATAAGCCCAAAAAGATGACTACAAATGACCCAATAATTGGTGAACAACTCGGGACATCATAAAAATAGATAAGGAGATGACCTAACTCATTGGTCATAAAACGGGTGTCAACAAGGATGAGGGTATCAGACAGCACGTGGAGATAAGGGGGTTCCACTGGTACGAGTGTGCAGGCGATTGCGGGGATTCGTGTACAGGACATCTTTCCCCACCGACTACAAGCACTCGGTGTTTATTTTACATCGAATTGAATCCGAACACCTTTGTTCCAAGCTGAAGGCGGACCTGGATGTTTCTAAAGCCATTAGTAGAGGACTGGATGTACACTGTAGCTATAGGGTGACCGTCACGCTCGACTGGTGGGGATAGTTAATTGGCACCTGGGACACTGGTCGCACACCGGTCGGTGTGGGGCCGAAACTGGGACCCGAGTGCAAGTGTGTATAGGTAACTGGTTTCTTTCTTTATAGATGCCATGTAGGCTTTACAAGTGGGCCTTAGAGGCCAAATTACATCTGGTGCAAGCCGCAGGGACAATTTCGACACGTGGGTCGGTCCCCGGATCAGTGCATGATATGGAGGTGGATTTTTTATTTTGTTAATTTATTAATTTGTTATGGTTATTCAATACGTAGGCGTGCCAGTCACACTTCTGATGAGTTTATTGTGCGCTATGTCTAACTGATCAGACGAAAGTGGTGTTCGTATTGAGACCGGAAGTTCGCTGTTTCATATAAGTACCGACGTTAATTACATCTCCTCAGAGAGGATAAAACCCTTGATTAATCACCAAGATAGAGGAAGCCCCCGGGACTGATCGAATAGAAATAAATACATAAGTCAAGAAATGTTTGTTATGCAAAGTGGAACTTAAGCATGCACTCAAGTACACGATGTAGCGGTATTTGTTTTATTAAGTCAACCTCTAGTACGAGGTGGAGTTCCTTTTTTACTCACGCATAGTGAGAGCTTTCAGTCAGACCGGATCTTGGCCTTCCGTGGATCACCATTTGATATACCAAAGAGTCGTGACATACAGACACACATTTAGAAGTGTATATATATATATATATATATATATATATATATATATATATATATATGCATAGGTATGCTTAAGTATACATACAAGTATGCCCAGATTAATTTCACCATTATCATTATTTATTATTATTATTATTATTATTATTTTGTTATTATCATTTTATTCCCTTTTTATTATTTTTGTTTTATTATTATATAGTTTTTTTTGTATACATGAACAGTTATGGGCCATTTGAGGTAACAAGAAAGAAGGAAAAGGAAGACAAAGAGAGGGATGGACCAGCGGGGAGATGTGATTCGGCGGGGGCACCCCATGCACCGGATCACCCACCTGTCGGATCACCCTCCAGATGAGAGCATCCGAGTTGCGTCAACGCAAAGGGGCTGGGGAGTCAACGCAGGCTCTGTTGTGCTGACCCAGGGGCATATTGCATTGACCCATGGTGGGAGTTGGGTCGACTCAGGCCCTGGTACGTATATGTATATATATTTTTATTTTTTATTTCTTTCATTATTTATTTTTTTGTTTATTTCTTTTTTTCCTTTTTTTGTTAACCCAAAATATTTGCCCCATTGATCGGAACTAGGGATAGACCGCCCCAAAAATTCTCTCTTATATTCTTTCCCTTTATTATTTAACGTTGCCCCCCCTTTCGATATCAAAAGGCTCTTGGTTGCATTCGGAATAAACGAAAAAACTGCAAAGTACTAGGGAAATTTCGACATCATCTCCCCCTGCCCCAGAACATGTTGGGGGAGATGTATAAGAGGCCCATCCACAGCAAGCTGAGACGGACTCCGTAAAAGATGAGTATGTCAAGGCGAAAGGCCGGACCCTACAGCGGGTGGCGGATCACCGAGGACTCGCCTATCGGGAGATCCGTGTCACCCAAGGGTCGTTGATCATAGTCTGCCAATTGTATTGACCCGTTTCGACACTAGGGCATATACATAGAGGCTCAGGGGAGTGCCAATATACTCATTGGTCTGTGGGTCTAAGAATATCAGGGCACTGTTCGCCACTGGGCGGTTCATGTTCACTCGGGGGGAGGAAAAGGAACATCCCTTTTCCATGATTTGGCACGAATGGCCATGGACAGGGAGCCCTCAAAGGAATGATGATGTGTTGCCCCCCTATGAAATCCCTGAAGAACATGCTGAGTAATGGGCAAGTCCCTGTGACTAGTGGGGTGATCTAAAAATCGAAAGATATCGAAACGAACGGGATGACAGAGAACGCATGCACAGACAAAAAGGTATGAAATATAATGTTCAGTTGTGATCCACGACCGGATTATGAATGGAAATGGATAGAATACAATTAGTGCACTTATACCCCTCTTATTAATAAGGGGTCATGCTATGAGAACTCAACAAATTCCTGCCAATACTGGGACTAGTTCAACCAAAGTTGCAATCTGAAAGATTATTGGGATATGCAAGTGATACGGCGGCCTTAGCAAGGGGAGTCACCCCTGATCCTGTTGAGTCTCTCCAGATGATTTTGATGATAACAAAACTCCGGTATTGCAACCTAAGTAATAACTTACTTAAACTACTTTCAAACCCTTCCTTAATCATGCAAATGCCTAAATCTACCATGTTTCAAGAAATGCCTTGGATAAGTTCAAGCAATTCATAGTGATTGGAACAGGATATGGTCATACGATAATTTGCTCACGGATTATAATTCATTGGCAAACTCCATTGAAATTGCAGGTTTTCCAGGTAGCGGTCGACCGCCGGTCAGGGGCCGGTCGATCGATTTTCCCAGCGTTGAATGCCTCATTCCTGTAAAATTCCGGTCGACCGCCCCCTCCTACCGGTCGACCGCCAGCTTCGAGGTAGCAATTGTTGACTTATGTTCTTCAACGTGGGAAGCCCTTTCATTGGGTTTGTTTAATTCCAAAGTCACCAGACATGCCATGATTTGTGGATCTGGTTCCTGGCTTATCCCTTGACCATCCAAGGAGGCTATCAAGGGGAGAAAGAGGAGTCCTACTATAGCTCTGTGAACAGTGCTGCGTCCAAGAGTTCTTCATCCAAGAGCAAGGTTTTCAAGATCATCTGCAGGCCATTCAAGTGAAGATCTAACTGAAGAGGACGCTTCAACCAAGATCATCTTCATCCACTAAGGGGGAGCTTAAATATGATTTTTTCATTTTATGTTTCTCCATTGTTTTTCATCAAGCTTCAAGTGTGTGATCTTGAACATTTAATCACTTGTGTGTGTGTGTGCGTGTGCGTGTGCGTGTGCGTGTGCGTGTGTGTGCGTGTGTGTGTGTGTGTGTGTGTGTGTGTGTGTGTGTGTGTGTGTGTGTGTGTGTGTGTGTGTGTGTGTGTGTGTGTGTGTGTGTGTGTGTGTGTGTGTGTGTGTGTGTGTGTGTGTGTGTGTGTGTGTGTGTGTGTTTCTTCCAGTCTTCACATACCTTTGTGATTTGGTGTTTGTGCACCATCGTGGGAGTTCCGAACTCCTCACGTGTGTATGTGTGTGTTTTGATCTTGTAATCCTTTACAAGATAGTGTGGGAATCCTCACAGATAGTGAGGGGTGGACGTAGGTTACCGTTGTCGCATCCGAACCACCTAAAAATCACTGTCCATTATGTGGTTTGTTCCTTTTCTTCTATCCCCATTCTGTGCAGCACACACATAGATTAATTTGGTTGCATTGTTTGAGTTAGATCTAGCATAATTTATCATTCTCACATTAAATCTTGGGCATGTTAAAAGGTGGGTTCGGATAGACAAGGCAAACCTTGTCAGGAAGATAACATCTTGCGTGAGTAGAATCTTCGAATTTTCACCTCCGTCACCGTACCTAAGATCGGTTGAGTGTGATAGATTTTATTAGATATGAGAGTTTACATATACATCTAAAAGTCATTACGGCTATTTTTCACACTTGTTTAATTTGGCCAATAATTTCTTAAAAATTTCTAAACACCCAATTCACCCGCCCTCTTGGGTGTCATTGATCGCGGGACTTCAGATCCGGCGGCCATTCGCCATGGGACATTGAAGGGGCGTGATCTCGCGTTGGTCCTGAGCTGGGAGGGTGATCACCGGATAGTGAACTGCAGAGAAAGAGAAACGAATCAGGAGGCACAGGGATGGTTCCCTAGGGAAAGCCCTCCGATGCTTAAGTCAGTAGAGCAATGGTGGAAGGTATTGAGGGAGGTAGAAAGAGGTGCACGAGATCCCCCAACACCAAGATGGTGAAGTGGTTCTTGCTCAAGGAGTTTTAGGCCTGTATGTGCCTTACCTGCCGCCGGAGGGAGTCCCTGGTTTATATAGCGAGCTCCCCTGATGAGTCCCATAAGCTGAGCAGTTTCAGGCGGGAGCTACGTCCTCATCTTGGGATCGTTACGTCCTCATCGCGGGATCGTTACGTCCTCGTCATGGGCTCTTCATGGCCTTGAGGGATCATGGCTCCCTTATCCCCCTAAACTCCTGCTCATAAAGGGCTTTCAACTGCTGCATGGATAAACACTTGTCAGTCGATCCGAGCACAAGAGGTGCCAACCCTGTCCGGGCGATAGGCATAGCTCGGATGCTGTCAGGTCGGAGTGGGCGCGGAGCGCTCGCCCTTATCCCGATAGAGGGATAGCTCGGGCATGGATCTCCTCAGTTTTGACGTTCGGGCCTTCCGAGCCTAAGGGCCGCCGAGGAAGGATGGGATCCCGAGTGATCTTTATTGGGCTTTTTTGCAAAAGTGGGCCCTAGAGGGCTGTCACTTGGATGAGATGAGCCTCGTTCGGTCCTGATGGGCCTAGTTTGGCTGCTCTTAATTGGGATACAGAAATCCCCCTCTCCACTTGTCCCCCTCCTACTCCCGAGCTTTAGTAAGCTCGGAAGAGTAGCTGTTTGGGGTTTCGGACCAGTGTGGCTCAGGTGGGTGGAGATCTGGCGGTGTTAAGAAGCCACGTGTCGTGGTCACCTGGGCCCGTGTTAATGATGATCCTGATGGATTTGAACTGAAGGGCCCCCCTTTTCTCGGAGGTCAGAATGACGCGCCGCCTCCCGCGTGGGTTTATAGGCGTTGGGTGCTTGTTGTCATACCAGACTCCCTCCGTCTTTAGGGTTTTGGCTCTCCTTCGTTCTTATTTTTGGGGCTCTTCGATGCGCCGTGAGGACACGACGGAGGGGCAGAGGCTTGCAGCGGCGTTTGAGGAGTTGGCGGAGATAACCGCGGAGGCAGTCCGACAGCTTCCTCCTCCCCCGGAATCTTCAGGGTCTCGGGATCGCCTTTCCTCAGAGTCTTCTCCTGACTCCATGGCGGGCCAACGCCCAGAGGTTGAGGAGTAGGAGGACGAGCCGGTGGCGAGGGCGCCGGTCCCCAACTGCAGCGAACTGGGGGAGGCGGATGTGAGGAGGCTAGAGCACCAGTATCGCCTGCCCCACAAGTTCAGTTTTGCCGCTGCTACTCCATATGAGATGAGCCTGGACTCTCGTACAGGCCACATCTGTATGTTTCTTCTGTCGTGGAAGGGTGGATTCCGCCTTCCTTTCGAACCTTTCGTCCTTCAGCTTCTTGATTTTTTTCGGTTGGCGCCCATTCAGTTGGTAGCCAACTCTTATCTCCTCCTTTCTGCCTTCCGTATTCTTTGTCGCCAGTGCGGAGTTCCTCCTTCCATGGACCTCTTCCACTATTTCTTTGAGTTGAAAGCACATCCTTCGGCTGGGAACGGCTTCTATTTCATCCAGGCGAGGCGGAATAGGAGTTGTATCTCTTTGGCGGCGAAGGATTATTCGCATAAGGGATGGAAGAGCCAATTCTTCTGGGTGGGGATTTGTTCAGTGGAGGAAATCTGGAGGTGCCTAGTAATCCCCAATTTCCACCCTAATATCCCTCCTAGACAGGACGAGTTCTCTCCTCACGTGCAGAAGTATGCAGCCATCTTGCTAAACCACTGCCAGTCCACTGAAGAACTGGTGACACCGGAGAATATCGAGCGGTGACTTCTCACGCGGTTGCATCCCTCGGGCTCAGGTGCCATAACTTAGATTCTCCTTCGGATGTGGGGGTCATCTTTCTTTTCCTGAACACGTCTTCTTCTTTGTGCTGACACCAGGCGAGAGCCTCTGAAGGAGGCCGCGGAGGTGATCGAGCTTGGAGATGACTCGGCTACTGATGAACCGGCTGCTCCCGTGGGTCGCTCCCAAACCAAAGATAAGAGCAAGGGAGTGGCCCAAGGCGAATCCTCCAGACCGCGGGGACCCAAGCGTAAGGACCCTGTGGAGGGTATGATCAGGGCCGCTGCGAGGGCCAGAAAACGGGCTAAGAAGGCCGGGGTCGTACCCGTAGTCGGAGGCGACCCTACCGCGGCTCACCCCTCCACCGGGCATGAGGGGGCCAACCCTACCGGGTGGGCTCTCCCACCAGCCGAGCTAGAGGGGGCCGAGGAGGTCGGGGCTGCCCCTGCGGGTGGCGACGATGCGGGCTCGGTTCCTCCTTTGCCCGGGACAGAGGGGGCCGAGGATGCTCCTGCAACTGGCAACGGGGCCGACCAGGCTCTCCCCTCGGCCGGAGCCGAGGGGGCCGTGGCCAAAGTTGTGGATGCTGTGATCACGGCTGAGGCTGGCACTTTAGGTGGTGATGCAAGTGCCGAGCCGGTCCACATTGAGAGGCCGCAAGAAAATCCGGCCGGGGCACGAGGGGCGACCGAGGCTGGGGCTCGATCCGGGCCATACGGTGGGGCGCCGGGCGATGGGGGGTTCTCCGTTCCGGCGGCTTTGGAGAGGCTGGGTATCTCGGGCCCCCTGCACCTGGTATGTCGCGGTATATCCGCGAAGGTGAGGGGGGGAGGTAGGCAGCACTCCCCGTCCACGGCTCTCGCCGGGGTTATGGAGGGCGGCCTGGCCCTGGCCCAGTTGGGGGCGGTTCTGGCAGAAGCGTACGCTTGGTCGGAGTGGGAGCGAGCGAACCTGGCCTGGACCCTCAGTGGGTCGGACAGGAGGTTGGCTCGGCTCGTCGAGGAGCGTCACGGGCTTCGGCGGGAGCTTTCCTCAATCAGGGAGCTGGTACGGTCGAGCCAAGTGGAGACCCAGGCGCTAGCCGAGCAGCTAGCCAAGGCCCGTGAATCGCTCGAGTGGAAGAACCGGCTTCTCGAAGAGGAGCGCCTAGCACGCTTTGAGCTGGACGGCCGGTGGGAGACCGAGTGTGCCGAGCTAGTGGACCGAGCGGAGGAAGCCGAGCGTCTTCAGCGGAAGGCCGAGGCTGATCGGGTCGAGGCGGAGAAGTAGGCGACGGAGGCCGCAGAGCGGACGGCTGAAGCTGAGCGGAAGTCCACCGAGGCGGAGCGGAGGGAGGACGAGCTCGCTGGTAGGGTGGGATCAGCCGGGGCAGAGGCTCTCGAGCAGTACAAGAGCTCAGAGGCCTACCGGGTCGACCTCAAGGAGGCTGCCCTCCCCTATTACGAGCTAGGGCTTCGCCGGGGCATCCGCAAGGGATTCAAGTAGGGCTACGACCGGGCCGTCTATTACGTCGAGGAGCAGGCGTCTGGGGTAGTTGACTTCCCGTTCGGGCAGTGTTATGACTTGGATTTATCATCCTCCAGTTCCTCTGCTTCGGCGCAGGATGAAGAGGGGGGCTCATCATTCGAGGAGTCGCCAACTCCGGATGCCTCGGGAGGGCACGCAACCGAGACAGTTCCCACACCGGTGGGGTCAGTGCCAGGGTCTGCCGTCACTGAGGATGCCAGGGGCAGACCGCTCGAGCCCTCTATTTCTGAGCTTCAAGGTGGGCCGGAGGCCTGATGTATTTGCTTCGCTTCCCTTTTTTTTGTATGCCTTTTTCCTTTTTAGAGGAAAGAACTTCCTTTTTTGTGTAGAGATAAATAAGGCAGTAGCGTTGTGATGAGACTTATCTGTTCCGCATCGCCATTGCCGTATCTTGTTCAGCGTATCTGCAGTGGTTGGAAATAATCGATATTTTCTGTGTGGATCTCGCCTGATGGTTGGGTGAGTGTCTGACAGGGTGTCTTTCCGTTTTCTCACGCTTTAAATGCCTATCCGCTTCGTGTGTCCATCTGGGGCGGAAGATGAGAAGTTTGAGGTGACCGTTCGTAGGGAGAAATCCTTCTGACGTGTTTTCGAGGAGGGAAATCATTTAAGGCAAGTAGCATCCCTTCGCTTATAAAAGGTCTGAAGGGCGTCCCTTCCTTTTGATGCGGGACGGACAGGGGGACCGACTCTACGTGGTATGGACCTCGGAATATAGATGCGGACACGACCAGCAACACATGATAGGAGAAACACTAAGCCCGACACGGAGAGCTCCTATGGGCTATACGTCGCTAACAGAAACGTAAGCTCACTCATCGTCCCAAGCGAGGGAACGCGGATCCTGCGCGGTTGAAGAACCGGCAGAGTTCACGGGTAGTCGACTCACTTCCGGACTCGGATCGAGTCACGGGACGGGTCACTCTCACACTCACAGCGGTGACATGGACACACGGGCTAGTACCTATCGCTCTCGGCAGTGGCACAAGACCATATACTAGCTAAGCAAATGAACGCCAAGAGGTTCGGACCATTACCTCCACGCACCCGGCGTGGCGAAGACAACCCCGGCCGAATCACGGACTCCCGGTTAACAATTATTACAGCAATACACTAAGTCGACCCACTCCACGCAGGGAGGTAAAAGGTCACATGTGGGGTCCGGGAATCACGCAACTCGGGTTGACGGGCAGCATCTTGATGTCGCCCGGCGGTGCCGAACTCCGCGTTTTCGTGCTTTCCGAACGGCGGCTTCTACGGGCCCGTGGGGCCCACGGACGGCGCTGTCCTCCGGATCTGCGGGGGTGGGACCCACTGTGATGGGGACCCATGGTGGCGCGCCTCCACGGACGGCGGTCGGCCGGGAACACTGATCGGGGGTCGATCGGCCCCGATTCCCAATTCTTGAACTAACTTCCCACGGATTTTGATTGCTGTTTTCCGACGCACGCTCCGACGAAAACGACCGCTGCGATCAAGCCCGACGTCGGATCGGGACACATGAGCTATCGTTGGAAAGCTCTCTTCAAATGCTTCAATCTAGACCTAGAGAGATCTGCTGGATCTGGTCGGATCAGAACTTTATTGATTGACAAGTCCCTGTTGTACAGTAACCGAAACCTCAGATCTATAGGTGAGTTGTCTGAAGACTGCCTTTGACCGCGAGGAAGATGGACGATTCAGCTCCTGAGCTCTTCATCAAACTTGTGGGATTTTGAACAAGGAGAACGGGGATATTTGTTGTGGACTGATTGGAGGTGGCTGTGATTTGTTATGATTGTTTTACTGGAGGGTGGTCGGATCTGGGAACAGGTGGACAGCACTGTAGCTATCTCTGAGATCGATTTTTTAAAAATAAGAGATGGCCTCACAAAAATTCAAGAAAATTTGGGGACGGTGGGGTTGATGGACAGAACTCCCAGTAAAATTGGGAGCTCTAACAAAAATCGAAAAGGGTCCGAACATTTGAAACACTGGGCGGGTGAAAATTGAAACAGCAAGCAGACAGATCTTGGAAAAGAGGTTGGACGAAAATGAAAAATTATCAAATGGAAGATTCATAACCAACCAATTTTTGTGGATCGTGAGGAACACCTATAAAACATCCCCTCAAAATCCCAGCTCAAAAACACGACGGGGTGGAGAGCAAGAATTCAGAGAAGACACCTCTGTCCTGGATGGACAGAACACCGGCGGTGATGGTGGAGGCGCGATGGCGACATGTGGCGGCGGCGGCAGCGACCGGAACTGATAGGGGTGGAGTCACACCACCAGAATACAGCCTTCCCAGCTGCAAGGATGAGAGAGGGGCGGCCTAGGCCTTGCTCAAGGGGATTTTCTTCCAATTCAAATGCATTAATCCTCCTAAATGAGAAAATACAAGGTACTTATAGGTTACATATCAAATCCAATAGCCACCCTTGGATCTAGGGATGGGGGAATGGATGGCCTAGATTGAATGGGACACACACACAAAAATTAAATAAAATATAAGGGGGGGCAGCCTATTGACCAAGGGGGGGACATGGTAGAATGGTAGGTAGCCTACCTTGGACTTTGAAGTCCAATTATCTACCCATGTGGCATTTACCATTCAACGTTCTAGATGTCTCTATTTGAAATGTTGACTGACCCCACATGGGGCCCTATGCTGAGGTGGATCAATGGGAAGAGGTCTGGGGGGCCCGGGGGGCCCGGGGGTCCCATTTTACAAATAAACCCCTCTTACAATCAAAATTACAAACCGAATAAAATGAAACACACACACATTACACACAAATAACGTCTAAACAAATATGATAAATGTCGAGACTCAGGGGGGAGTCTCCAGGCTGTCTCCGAGCCAGATGGACGCTGAAGTGGCTCGAGTCGTACTCCGCGTGCGGTACCGGTGGCTCGCCGACTGCTCAGGTGTCCGCACCACCTTTCCACCGCTGAGGGTTTTCCCTGACAGTCTTTCCTTATTCCTTCTTCACGTAGCGTTGTGCCGTTGCATCTGTAGCATGGAAGAAGCTCCGGAAGATGAGGCTGCCGACGATGGGGGGCATGGAGTTCTCGCTGCTTCGGATTTGAAGAGGGTTCGATGGTCGTCGAACGGAATTGAAGAGGGTTCGACGTGTGGTGACACGTCGTCTTCCCTTTATCAGTTCCGGTGGCGCTTGCAGGGGGGCGAGATGGAGGACGGATGGGGGCATCAGACATTCCTGCCGCCTGTCCCTTCCTGCTCGCTTCACGGAGGGGAGGAGGAAGCCAACCAAGCTCCCTCCCTTCCGGGCCTTCCCCTGCCTCCTCGCCCAGCTTTGCTGGTTTCTTTTTCTTTCTGGCAGCCTCTTTTTCCCTCTTCTGCTCTACTCCTCTTTCTTTCACCCTTCGGAGGGTGACTGCATCCTCTTTCTTCCAAAGAGTTGGTAGGTTGGCAGGGAAGATGCTTTCATATGCATTCCCTCTCCCCCTTCTCTTCCAAGTTTAACTTGGAAGGCAGCCTTCTCTTTCTTAATCACTCTGTCACCTTTGTCTCGAGCTGTCCGAGCCAACGGGGTCAACTATCCTTTATCCGAGCCAGTTTCTACACGAGCCAGAGTCAGTGGTTGGACGCAGGAGGGTCATCTGAGTCAGCCGAGCGATGGGCTCATACGACGACGCTAGATGGATTTTTAGCTTTTTTTTTGACATGTATTCTATTAGCTTCAGCCTTCCTGATGTACAAGCGGGTTGTTTGAATAAAAGAAAGGAGCATTTTGTTTTATCTCATGTCGTTTGCACAATACTCAGTACTCAAAAATATCGAGAATCAAATTGCCGACCATTATCGCTCACTATCACCCGGGGGATGCCGTAGCGACAGATGATCGACTTCCAGAAGAAATTCGGACGGCTGTCTCGGTGATCCTTGCAGTGGCTTCGGCCTCGATCCACTTAGTGAAGTAGTCGATGGCGACGATAATGAACTTCTTCTGGGCCTGGGCCGTGGGGAATGGCCCGAGGATGTCGATTTCCCAGCGAGCGAAAGGATAAGGCTCGGCTAGGGTGATAAGATTCGTTGCTGGCCGATGGACCAAGTGGTTGAATCGCTGGCAGTGGTCACAACGTTGTGTGTAGGCCGAGCAGTCACGCTGTAGGGTGGGTCACCAATAACCTTGCCGTAGCAAGATCCTGGCGAGCGACCTTCCCCCCAAATGCGCTCCGCACAGACCTTCGTGAACTTCTTCGATCGCTCGGTTGGCTTCGTTGGTACCGAGGCACTTCAAAAGAGGGTCGAAGAAGGATCTCCGGTAGAGTGCGCCATCCAGAGTGACGAATCGCCGAGCTTGGTATTTCAATCTTCGGGCTTCCCGAGGGTCGGGAGGCTCCTGGGAGTCTTGAAGCCACGATAGGTAGGGGGCACGCCAGTCGCTTAGGGAGGCCGAGTCAATAGCTAGGAGCTCTGAATCGATGCTCGGGTGCTCTAGCTCTTCGAGAAGGACCGATCGAGTACCCTCGGGGTCAAGAGACGAGGCCAGCCGAGAGAGGGTGTCCGCTCAGGAGTTTTCCTCCCGAGCTATTCGGACTACCTCAAAACGCTCGAACTATTGTGCCACAGTCTTGACCATTTAGAGGTATTTGATCATCGGTGCCTCCCGAGCTTCATAATCGCCGTTGACCTGGCTAGCGACCAGTTGGGAGTCGGTGTGAATCCTGACTCGCTCAGCCCCTAACCGCCGGGCCATGCGGGCTCCCGATATGAGGGCATCATACTCGAAAGCATTGTTGGATGCTTGGAAGTTGACCGTCAGGGCGTACTATAGCTCTGCTCCTTCGGGGGACTTTAGGAGGATGCCGGCACCGCTTCCGGTTGAGTTGGAAGATCCGTCGACGAACAATTCCCAGGTCGGCCCGGGTGCGGACGGAGATCTTTCTTCAGTCGGGATGGTGCTCTCGGCGATGAAGTCGGCAAGCGCCTGGCCTTTGATAGCCGAGCGAGGTCGATACGATATATCGTAGGCCCCGAGCATGATGGCCCACTTGACGAGGCGTCCTGAGGCTTCAGGGTGAGCGAGGATCCTCTTCAATGGTTCGCCGGTCTGCACGGTGATGGAGTGTCCTTGGAAATAAGGTCGGAGGCGCTTGGCTGATGTAACCAACGCTAGCACGAGTTTCTCGGTTGCGGGGTACCTTTTCTCAGCCTCATTAAGCACCTTGCTGGTGTACTAAACCGGTCTCTCGATTCTCGAGTCATTTTTGACTAGGACCGAGCTAACCGTAGACGGAGTCGCCGATAGATAGAGATACAAAGCTTCACCTGGGATGGGCTTGGAAAGCACCGGAGCGAAGCCAGGAACTCCTTAAGCTCGGCGAACGATCTTTGGCATTCCTCGTCCCACGCGAATGTAGCAGATGCCATTTTGGGCCCCCTCAACAGTTTGAAGAAGGGTAGGCATCGTTCAGCCGCGCGGGACAGGAATCTGCTGAGCGCAGCAATGCGCCCGGTAAGGCGTTGAACGTCTTTGATGCAGGTGGGTGGGCGCATGTCCAGGATGGCCTGGACCTTGTCGGGGTTGGCCTCGATCCCACGCTGGGTGACTAAGAAGCCCAAGAATTTCTCGGACTTACTCCGAAGGCGCACTTGGTGGGGTTGAGCTTCATGTTGTACTTCAGGAGGGTGTCGAAAGTTTCTGCTAGGTCGGCGAAGTGGTCCTCGGCCTTGGGGGTCTTCACGAGCATGTCGTCAATATAGGCCTCGACGTTCCGACCGAGATGTCCCTCGAACATATGGTTGACCAGCCTCTGGTACGTGGCTCTGGCATTCTTCAACCTGAAAGTCAGTGATAAAGGCAGTCTTCTCGATGTCTTCGGGGTGCATTCTGATCTGGTGGTAACCTGAGTAGGCATCCAGGAAGCTGAGTATCTCATTGCCCGAGGTTGAATCAACCAGTTGGTCGATGCTCGGTAAGGGATAGCAGTCCTTTGGAGTAGCCTTGTTCAAGTCGGTGAAGTCCACGCACATCCGCCACTTTCCTGAAGCTTTCGGCACCAGGACGACGTTAGTCAGCCACGTCGGGTACATGACTGGTCTAAAAAGGCCAGTCTTCTGCCCCTTGGTGGCCTGCTCCTTGATAATCGCCTGCTTCTCTGGCCCATGCTTCCTTCTGCGTTGTTGCACGGGCTTCATGGTTGGGTCAAGGTTGAGCTTATGCACCACCGTCTCTTCCGGTATCCCGGGGAGTTGATCATCAGACCATGCAAAGACCCGGATGTACGCGGAAAGAAACTCTTTGTATTATCGTTGAGCCCCGGATGTTAGGTCGGCTCCGATCTTTACTCCTAGGGTCGGGTCATCGTTTAGGAAAACCGCTAGCAATTTGCCTCCAGGTTCGGCGGTTGCGAATTTTTCCTCGACTTCCCGGGGGCCCTTATTCTTCCCGTCCGGCCTTGTGGCTTCAACCGAGATATTATAGCACCTTCGGGCCATTGCCAGGTTACCTCAGACTTCCCCCAACCCATTTTTGGTGGGGAACTTCATCTTTTGGTGATAGGAAGAGGGCACCGCTTTCGTTCGGCTGAGGATTCCTCGGCCGAAGATTACGTTGTATGCTATCATACCTTTGATCACTACGAAGTCCACCATGACCGTAACGGTTTTGGGTGGGGTGCCAAGAGTAACCGGCAGGCTTAGGGCTCCCTCGGGATAGGTGGCCTGGCCATTGAACCCGCATAGGGGGGTTCGGATCGGGCGGAGTTTAGACGGATCCTCCCCCATCTTAAGGAAACATTCGTAGGATAATACATCAGGGGCACTTCCATTGTCAATCAGAATCCTGTCTACGTTGCAATGGTTTATTGTGGCCGATATCACTAGGGCGTCGTCATGCGGGGTGCTCAGCCCCTCCAGGTCTTGGTCGGAGAAGACTATGACCTGGGGCTCGCTCGGCGGGGCCCTGGGAGGCTTGATGGCTCGGCTCACCCGCTCAGCATGGCGCTTCCTTCCTCGGCCACTATCTCCTCCTGATGCAGCTCCTCCGGCGATGACATTGATGTGGACCCCTCGGGGGGCGTTGTCGATCTCCTCTGGGGCGCCTCGGTCTTCCTGGTGCCCGGCCACGAACCGGGAGAGGTGCCCCTGATGAACGAGACGCTCGATCTCATCCTGGAGCTGGTGGCAGTCGCCGGTATGATGCCCGTGGTCGCTGTGGAACAGGCAATGCTTGCTGCGACTGCGGTTCTTTGACTGCATTGGCTCGGGTTGGCGGAGGAGGCCCGAGCCTTTGATGTCTTCATAAATCTCGTATACTGGAGCGGTTAGGGGAGTGCACCGCTCGTACTTCCGTGACGGTTCCTTGCGTTCTCCATCTCGGTTCCACCTTTTTCCTTGGCCCGAGCTTGGCTCGAGTGCCCGCTTCTTGTCCCCCTCCCGACCCGAGCCGGTTGCGTCTCGGCATGCACTGAGCACTTCCTCGCACTCGGCGTGGCGTAATGTCACAGTCACTTGCGTAGCAAGGGTCGAGGGAGGGTGGAGGACAAGCTCGCGGCGGAGGTTCTCGTCGCGGGTGCCCCCGGTCAGAGCGGTTATGGCCGAGGTGACGTCCAGGCGGAGGATCCTCAGGGCTTCCAACTTGAATCGGATAATGTAGGCCCGAAGTTTCTCCCTCTGCGCCTGTTTGAGGGCCAAAAGCCATGCTACCGACCTTGGGGGACCGCTGCCGGCGAAACTCACCTTGAATACTCGCCCGAATTGCTTGAAGTCTCGGATGGATCTGGGGGTGAGGGCCCGAAACCATGCTTGGGCGCCTTGGACCAAGGTGGTTGCAAAGTCTCGGCATTTGATGGCGTCGGACGCTCCGTGAAGGGTCATTAGAGCGTCGAAGCTATTGAAGTGGTCGGCCGGGTCACTCTGGCCGTCCTAGGGCTTGAAGGTCGGGATGGAGGCTCTGGGAGATACCTATGCCTTCAAGATATTGTCGGAGAACGGGGATCTCTCCTCGTCCTCTGGTGGAGAGGTCTTCTGCAGGGCTCGCAGGGCGCGCTCCTGCTCTGCGAAATGCCTCTCGAATTCTCACAGTCTGAGGAATAGCTCCGGCTGCCGCTGCGCCGTAAGGCTGAGGGGGTGTGAAGGCAGGCTGTCCTGGCGCTCCCTGGGGACTTCAATCTCCGAGAGGGGATGACGTGCCCCATGCCTGCCCCGCTTCGGCGTGGAGGAAGCCTCCTGCTCCGGAGGGGGGGCTTGCGATGGTCCTCCTACTTTGTTGCAAATGAGCTGCTGTCCTCGGAGGGTGAAGCGGCCTCCGGTGGTGTGCTGGGACACGTTCTCACGGGGAGGGCTCTCCGGAGGGGCGCGTGACCTTCCATCCCTGGCCGCCTGGGTCCTCATGAGTTCCACGAGGACGTCCAGTTTCGCGTTGAGGGCCTGGAAGGCGTCGGCGCCGCCGTTGAGCGGCAGCCCCACCGCCATGGGAAGAGGGGGCGGTAGCCCGGCCGCAGGGGAGGGGGCGGTCCGTCGGCAGAAGTTCTGGCACTGGAGGGGGGGTTTGCGAGGCTTGTGAGGGGCCTTCCCCTGCCACCGCCGTGGCCTTTCCCCTGTCGCCGGCAGACCTCCTCCCTGAACTTCTTCTCACCATACTGGCTCTTTGGTCGTTTCCCACAGACGGCGCCAGATGAAGGGGCGTGATCTCGCGCTGGTCCTGAGCTGGGAGGGTGATCACCGGATAGTGAACTGTAGAGAAAGAGAAACGAATCAGGAGGCCCAGGGATGGTTCCCTGGGGAAAACCCTCCGATGCTTAAGTCAGTAGAGCAATGGTGGAAGGTATTGAGGGAGGTAGAAAGAGGTGCACAAGATCCCCCAACACCAAGATGGTGAAGTGGTTCCTGCTCAAGGAGTTTTAGGCCTATATGTGCCTTACCTGCCGCCGGAGGGAGTCCCTAGTTTATATAGCGAGCTCCTCTGATGAGTCCCATAAGATGGGCAGTTTCAGGCGGGAGTTACGTCCTCATCATGGGATCGTTACATCCTCATCGTGGGATCGTTACGTCCTCGTCGTGGGCTCTTCATGGCCTTGAGGGATCATGGCTCCCTTATCCCCCTAAACTCCTGCTCATAAAGGGCTTTCAACTACTGCATGGATAAACACTTGTCAGTCGATCCGAGCACAAGAGGTGCCAGCCCTGTCCAGGCGATAAGTATAGCTCGGATGCTGTCAGGTCGGAGTGGGCGCAGAGCGCTCGCCCTTATCCCGATGGAGGGATAGCTCGGGCATGGGTCTTCCTCCGTTTTGACATTCGGGCCTTCGGAGCCTAAGGGCCGCCGAGGAAGGATGGGATCCCGAGTGATCTTTATTGGACTTTTTTGCTGAAGTGGGCCCTAGAGGGCTGTCACTTGGATGAGCTGAGCCCCGTTCGGTCCTGATGGGCCTAGTTTGGCTGCTCTTAATTGGGCTACAGAAATCCCCCTCTCCAGACATCATTGATCCGATAGACCCCATAATAGAGATAGACCCTTTAATACGGCAGCCATCTCAACAGGGGAATCCCTCCTTAATCCGGCGGCCTAGGGGACCGTCGGCCATAAAGGATGCAGCGATCCGACGGGCATACAAAAAGGTGATCCGGCAGATAAGTGAGGTGTCGGACCTATTAAAGCTGATCCAGCGGCACTCACTACCGCCGGATCACTTCCTTTGACCCTGCCGGATGGCTTTGAAGAAGAAGAAGAAGAGAATAGCATGGGGGGAATCATCCTTGGCCACTCAGGGTGCCCCGTGGAGCCCAGAAGTATCTAATGACCCGTGAGTTAATGTATGACTACCATGAGTAAGGGATTGACACCGTGTCACATAAAACGGCGGCATACGTATCACTCTGTCTCATACAGAGTTTCCAGTATGAATATCCCTCAAGCATGGGGGTAGCAAGGGTCATGCTTGAGGAAATGCAAACCCCTGGCTCCCGTTGAGGAGGTAAATCATTCATGTAACTTGTCGAATATGAACAAATCCAAAAAAAATGACAGAGATACCGGGTCGGGTATACAGAGACAGAAACTTGGGGAGACGAAGTTGACATAAAACTCTTTTAACCCCTTTTATTCAAGACACTCAGAGATCACATCTGATGGATATTGATGAATCTCTGGCGCCACGGGAGGGGCATTATACATTGAATATGCCAGATTATTTCGGGACATGGTGGAAAATGGAAGAAAAAGGTACAAACTAGAGAGCATCGAGTACATCATATCTGTAGCCCGAAGGAGGGGCAATTTGTTCATTCTGGGGCTTAACCCCACACTACAAGAAAAAGCAAAAATATCGATGAAATTTTTTGACATAAATATTTCTGTCGAAATCCATCGGAAATGTTACAAGTTTCCGACGGATAATATTCTATCAAACATCAATCGGTAATTATTGATCGATGTCTGACATATTTTTTTTGTCAAAAATCAGTCTCTAAAAAGAGACGACTTTCAGACAAAATATATTCCGTCGGAATTCTGTCGGTAATTACCCACAGCTATTTCCGACAAACTTAATCGGTCGGAAATTCATCGGTACTTTTCGACCGATATTCGATCGATATTTTCGTAGAAAATAATTATAATTATTAATTTCCACATATAAATAGTTTCCGACGGAATAAAATCGGATGAAAAATGGAATATCAATGAATTTTCGACGGAATATAATGAGTCAAAAATGGTCGATAATTTAATTATAGATTAAGAATATATTTCAACGTAATAAATTATGTCAAAAAATAGTCGATAATTTACTACCGCTTTCCGACCTATTTGTTCCATCGGAAACGATTATAATTATTAATTTCAAAATATTGATATTTTTCGACAGAACATGTTCTGTCGGAAATAGGTCGTTAATTTCTGACCTATTTTCGACCGATTATATTCTGTCAGAAATAATTATAATTATTAATTTTAGAGTACAAAAATAGATAGAAATAATAGAAATAGAAATATATCCATGGTTTCCGACGGAATCGATTTCAGTCAGAAATACGTCGGAAAGTTTCGACGTATTTCCGACCGAAAAGAATTCCGTCGAAACTTTTCGACGTATTTCTGATCGATTTTGATTCCGTCGAAAAACTTGAAATATTTCTCTACCCTTTCTATAATTAATTAATAGTATACTGCAATTAATTATATTTAATCATAATACGAGGTTCGTCGACTTTGTGATCCGTACCGGATCGGCCCTTCTCTGATCTGGTACAGTACGCCCGAGTCGCCACCAACTTGGCGCGCATCGATCATGTCTTCCCCTTCTTCTTTCTCCCTTCCTCCCTCTCTCTCTGTCTCTCACGGTGACTTTGCTCGACTCGAGCGATCCCGGGATGATCCCCTGTTCTAGTTTTGTCAAATACGATACAGTAAGCCCGAGCCGGACCGAGTCGGTGAAGCATGATATAATATATAAATATATGTAATAAATAATAGAAGTAGATACAAATATAGCAGCGGCTTCCGACGGAATAGAATTCGGTTAGAATTACGTCAGAAATTATCGACATATTTCTAACTGAAATACATTCTGTGGAAAAATTTTGACGTATTTTCGACCGATTATGATTCCATCGGAAAACCTGGAATATTTCTCTACCCTTCCTATAATTAATTAATAGTATACTACAATTAATTATATTTAATCGTAATACGAGGTTCTCCGACTATGTGATCTGTACCGGATCGACCCTTCTCTAATCTGGCACGGTACGCCCGAGTCACCACCGACACGCCGTGCATCGATCATGTCTTCCCCTTCTTCTTTCTCCCTTCCTCCTCTCTCTCTCTCTCTCTCTCTCTCTCTCTCTCTCTCTCTCTCTCTCTCTCTCTTACTGTGACTTTGCCCGACTCGGGCTATCCCAGGATGAGCAGCACCGTATCGGGCTTTCTCAGATATGATACAGTACGTCCGAGCTGGACCGAGTCGGCGAAGCACGATAGAATATATAAATATGTGTAATAAATAACAAAAATAGATAGAAATATATCAACGGTTTCTGACGGAATCGAATTCGGTCGGAAATACGTCGAAAATTACCGACATATTTCCGATCGAAATATATTCCGTCAAAAATTTCTGACATATTTTCGTCCGATATTTTTCCGTCAGAAACCCCTGAAATATTTCTCTACCCTTCCTATAATTAATTAATAGTATACTACAATTAATTATGTTCAATCGTTGTTTACGACGCGGGGAGTCACTTGTCGTTCTGTCCTCGCGGCGGGGGTGTACACTCGCCTTTTACGGAAGGTCGAGATAGGTTGACTGGGCACGCGGGGATTCCGGGGTATTGAGAAGAAGGCAGAGAGAATGATAGGAACGCACTGGAAGGGATGGCGTATGGTTCATCATTCTGGGAGATTGGGACAGGGATGGCTGGGTGGAATGCGGGCGTGCCAGTCGATTTCTCGACAATCACATATGGAACCGAGGATTGACCGGGGAAGCGTCGCCAGGACGCGGCACGTGGCTCGAGGGATCGGATGACACGTGGATAGAAGGGGTTCCACGGGTGCGAGTGCACAGGCGATTATGGGGATTTGTGTACTGGACGTCTTTCCCCACCGGTCGCAAGCAACCGGTGTTTATTTTACATCGGATTGAATCCGAATACCTTTGTTTCTACTGTCGAAGAGAGAGTCCGGGACCCTGGGAGCCGCGACGTCGGGAGGGCTTAGTCGGTGCAACAGTGACAGGGCAACAGCAACACAACAGGGATTACTGGGGACAGAGAGACTGGTTCCAGCGGGGAGGGGGATCCGCTCTCTGACTGGATTACATGACTTATGTGCCATGAAAGACATTTATATGGGGGCGTGAGAGCCCGATTACAATTGCTTGCAAGCCACGGATAATTCCGTCATTTATGACGGTCCCCAGGTCATTACATTATTGTGCGGGTATTTCCGCATTTGTACGTGGCATCCGTCAGAGGACCTGTGACTCAGCAGGATGGCGCCAATGTGTTCCCGACATGGGACAGTGTAGAGGTCGGGGCAGTCGGGGTGCCATAGGCACCGTTGCACTGGAGAAGTTGGGCTGTCGAGTGCCGCGGGCCCCGATGTGACAGGAGTAGCTGGCAGTCGGGTGTCGGGGGCACCGTTGTGACTGGAGTTGTTGGCAGTTAGGTGTCGGGGGCACTGATGTGACTGGAGTTGTTGAGTGATAGGGTGCTGTGAACTCATATGTGACTGGAGTAGCTGGCAGTCGGGTGCCGGGGGCACCGCTGTTACTGGAGTTGTTGAGTGATCGGGTGCCGCGGGCCTCGATGTGACTAGAGTTGCTGGCAGTCGGGTGCCGTGGGCACCGTTGTGACTGGAGTTGTTGAGTGATCGGGTGCCGCGAGCCCCGATGTGACTGGAGTTGCTGGAAGTCGGGTGTCGGGGGCACCGTTATGACTGGAGTTGTTGAGTGATCGGGTGCTGCGGGCCCTGATGTGACTGGAGTAGCTGGCAATCGGGTGCCGGGGGCACCGTTATGACTGGAGTTGTTGAGTGATCAGGTGCCGTTGGCCCCGATGTGACTGGAGTAGCTGGAAGTCGGGTGCGGGGACACCGTTGTCACTGAAGGAGGCGGGAGTCGGGAGACCTCGATGGTCATGCTCGGGGCCTGACGTGACTGGAGTCGGGTGCCGGAGGCACCATTGCGACTGGAGTTGTTGACAGTCGGGTGCCGGGGGCACCGTTGTGACTGAAGGAGGCGGGCGCCGGGAGACCTCGATGGTCGTGCTCGGAGCCCGATGTGAATAGCAGTGGGGTGCCAGAGGCACAGTTGTGACTGGAGAAGGCGGGCACCGGGAGACCTCGATGGTCGTGCTCGGGGCTCGGTGTGAGTGTCAGTCAGGTGCCGGAGGCACCGTTGTGACTGAAGGAGGCTGGTGCCGTGAAGAGGCTGAGGCCCGAATATAGGTACGTTTGTTCAACTGGTTTCATGCTATATGAGAGCCACGTGGGCTTTACAACTGGGCCAAGGAGGCCAAAGTACAACTAGCGCAAGCCACAGGACAATTCCGACGTGTAGGTCGGTCCCCGGGTCAATGCGTAATAAGGCGGATATCCGCGTGTTTTACAGAAGCTCTCCATGATGAGATCGAGACAAGCCCGACTGCCTAGGTGGTAGGGGTGGTCGTGGGCTGGCGCCTGATGGAGGTTGGACGCGGCTCAAAGTGAGCGGTCGGGTTCGGGCCCCGGAAGGCGAGTGTCGTCATGCCGGGGAGTCGAGGCCGGCCCCCGGAATATTATTCCCGGGCAAGGGTCAGGATAACTCGAGTCATTAGTCTGAGCGGTCGGCCGCTAGCTCAGAGCGGGCGGTGGGCACGTAGTTCCGTGTCGAAAGTAGGTGCAGCATCAGGGCGTGTGTATAGCCATCGTGGGTTGTTACATGCGGGCGGACCCGGGATGCGGGTGTATTCGCCATCGTCATAGTGCCTTTCATGCGACGGGCATGGACTTGTGTGAGATGGCTAGACGCCGCGTGAGGGAAGTACGTATGACATACCCTCGGCATGTATAAGCCGATCGACAAGCCAACCACGCGCGCACTTAGTTCCTCGCGTCCCCGACCCTTACTGAAGGCCTCGGGAGTCCGAGGGTGCGACAGTTAGGTCGGAGGGTGTTCTATTGCATCTCCTTCCATTGCATATCCCCTTTTCATTGCCTCCTCTTCCATTGAGCCCCTTGGGGGATTTTATAGGGGAAGATGAAGGGTCATGGGGGGTTTAGGCGGACCAAGTTGAGGGTCCAACTTGGTCTGGGTAAATCCCTTAAACAGTGACATTTTTATTTTATTTTTGTATTTTTTTATGTGTTTTTTGTGTGTGTAACGGAGTAGGGAGATGGGGTTTAGGCGGACCAGCCCAAGGGGCTGGTCTGGTCAACATAAACCCCTCCCCCAAGTGGGGTTTAGGCGGAACAGCCCAAGGGGCTGGTCTGGTCCGCCTAAACCCCTAACGGAGGGGTTTTCCTTTTCTTAAAAAACCTTTTTTTTAAATTTGGATGGGGTTTAGGCGGACTAGCCTGGGGGTCCAGGCTGGTCCGCCTAAACCTCTCCTAGTCCGCCTGGGGGTCCAGGCTGGTCCGCCTAAACCCCTCCCCAAGGGGGGTTTAGGCGGACCAGACCCAAGGCTGGATCTGGTCCGCCTAAACGCCTCCCCGAAGGGGTTTACGCGGAGTAAAAAATGTTTTTTTATTTTCTGTGGGGGTTTAGGCGGACCAGCTTTGGGGGTGAGGCTGGTCCGGGTAAACCCCCCCCCCCCCCCCCATGGGGGGTTTAGGCGGGCTAGGTTGAGGGTTGAAGCTGGTCCGCATAAACCCCTCCCCATGGGGGGTTTACGCGAGCTAGCTTGAGGGGTGAAGCTGGTCCGGGTAAATCCTCCCCATGGGGGGTTTAGGCGGGCTAGGTTGAGGGTTCAAGCTGGTCCGCGTAAACCCCTCCCCATGGGGGGTTTACACGGGCTAGCTTGAGGGGTGAAGCTGGTCCGGGTAAACCCCTCCCCATGAGGGGTTTAGGCGGGCTAGGTTGAGGGTTGAAGTTGTTCCGCGTAAACCCCTCCCCATGGGGGGTTTACATGGGCTAGCTTGAGGGGTGAAGCTGGTCCGGGTAAACCCCACCCCATGGGGGGTTTAGGCGGGCTAGGTTGAGGGTTGAAGTTGGTCCGGGTAAACCCCTCCCCATGAGGGGTTTACGCAGGTTTGACTGGGAGGTTTAGCGGGGGTTTGACCACGGGTCTGACTTGGGTTTGACTGGGGATTTGACTGAGAGTTGACTGGGGATTTGATTGGGGTTGACTGGTGGTTTGACTGGGGGTTGACTGTGGGGTTTGACTGGGGGTTGATTGAAGGGTTGATTGAAGGTTTGACTGAGGGTTGACTGGGGGTTTGACTGAGTGTTGACTGAGGGTTTGACTTAGAGTTTGACTGGGGTTTGACTGGGGGTGACTGAGGGTTGACTGAGGGTTTGATTGGGGTTGGACTAGTGGTTGACTGGTTGTTTGACTGGGGTTGACTGGCGGTTTGATTGAGAGTTTGACTGGGGTTTGATTGAAAGTTTGACTGGATTGCCTGAGAGTTTGACTGGAGGTTGACTGAGGGCTGACTGAGGGGTGACTGGGGGGTTGACTAGGGGTTTGACTGAGAGTTTGACTGGGGGTTTGACTGAAAGTTTGACTGGGGGTTGATTGAGGGTTTGACTGGGAGTTGATTGAGGGTTTGACTGGTGGTTTAACTGGGGTTGATTGGTGGTTTGACTGAGAGTTTGACTGGGGTTTGACTGAGGGTTGACTGGGGATTTGACTGAGGGTTTGACTGGGGATTTGACCAGCTATAAACAGGTCGATCCGCGTGCGAGGCCGCACGATGGTAGTGCATGATGTGGTAGGTTATTGGGAGTCCTGAGTTGAGCTCTGACTTGCTGTAGGGTGACTGGATCATACGCGCCCACCAGGTGCTCGGGGAAGTTCCTGACACGCGTGTGCGGGCCATGTAAGGGTGCTGTGAGCTCCTAAAGCTTGCGGTTGGCCTTGACGGGTATTCCTTTGACTTTAGAGGGCTGGAGGGAGGCGACTCGAGGGTAGACCCCAACCTTGTTGTTGGGTGCCACATGGCGTGGCTTGTAGTCAGGGCGCCTCCGGGTCAGCTCTGGTGGCTGTGTTGAACGTAGGTAAACCCGCAAACTGAGTGATCGGGGGTGGACCCGATCGATCGTTGATGTTGCCGTGGGTCACCGCTAGATGGTAGGATCCCTAATTGGACCCGGTGACTGGGGCGTCGACATGACGATGCCGTTTGTCTTGTGGTTGGGGTGACCCTCGCTCCTCGGCGAAGAGTCACCTGATGCGGCAGGCTGTTCTGAGTCCCGAGTTAACCCGGTTGTTGAAGCGTCAGCGGTATAATACCGTATGCAGGGTGTCCGGAGGTGATCCCCGAATCTTCATAGAGTGCCGTAAGGTACGGCAGGTTGTCCCGGATCCTGAAATCGACCCGGTTGTGGAGAAACTGGCTAGCATAGTGCCATTTACTCGGGGCCGATCCCCTGTTGTAATGTTGCGCAGCTTGACCCGACGACACGTCTCGATTTCTGAGCACAACTCGACTGGCAAAGCAACTTTGGCGATGTGCCATTTTGCTCTATTTAGGGAGTATTTCCTTATGCTTAATCCTTGATTAATTCGAGGAAATAAGCCGGTGCCAACAAATGCCCCCCCACAGCACGTGTGTCGGAGGCGAAGACGGCGGCGTGCGGCCCATGCGCCTTTCAAGCTTGATTTCTCCGGGCCCTGTTGGCGCATGGGAGTTACTTGTTCTGGGGGTTAACCTTCCTGTTGTGGTCTTTCATGCGACGGTGGTACCTTTGCAGAAGACCGTTGAGTCCGAGAGGTTGTAGAGCTGGATTTCAGAGAGATCTGAATGGCTGGATACACGCGTGGTGCTTGAAGTTGGAGCCCGCTATCCGCAACTTGGGAATTATCTTCTCGTTTGTCTTGCGTGTTGGGCTTGTGGCAGAGGTGTGCAGGGCCCGCGTCGCGAGAGTAATCTGATCTGGACGCCGAACTCACCATACAGGTGGCCACTTCCGTGATTGATGATATGACTGGGATGGATGCCAATGTCGATGGCATAAAGAGGCCGGGGGAGCCCAGCATAACAATGCTTCTGGCTTTGTTGCCTATGTCTGGGGCCTGCCTTGCACAGCGGGCTTTGTGGATTTTCCAAGGAGAGGTGGCTCGGTGGAAAGAACCCTCCCCCAATAGGAATCTGAGACAGGGGTAGGCCAGGACTGTCGAGTCCATCCCGCCTCGTAGGGTGGCTGGCGAGCAATGGGAGACCACGTGTGGCTCCCCTTTCATTATCTGGGTTATATCGGCGGGGGCCATGTCTTGCCCCCAGAGGTGGACTCATGGACTGAGATTTGTGTTTTCTCAGGTTTTCCACCTTGTCTGAGTCGAGGAGTGCCTTGAGTATTTTTCACTCCCTGGCCTGTTCCCCTTTGGTTGTGACCGTAGCCGACGATGCTGTGCAAGGGGGTTCGAGACTTCGCTATCTTGGGAATTGGAGGGCCACCTATCCCTCAGCCCCTAGGATTGCTGGTTGGCGACAAGATGACCGTAGCTCTGATCGGGGCTTTGTGGTGAAGCCTGTGGTTGGTCGTTAGCAGGCTACCACTGCTGTGGTGGTTGATTCTTCTTGTGGGATGCTGGCATCGTTTGTTGACCGCTCATGGGGGCGCATTTGCCAAGCTTGGTGCCCACCGTCCTATGGGACGGGCTGGTCACAGCTCTGAAGCATTGTAGCAGGAGTTGTGTTGTAGGGCACTTACAAATCGTCAAGTTATGACGCTGGAGGCCACTTTGTCATGGCTGGATGTGACTGGGATTATAGCTGGTGGGTCATGGGTCACAGGGGGAACTGGGATTATAATAGGGCCTCGAAGTTGAGAGATTCCAGCTCCTGCCAGGGCCGCCAGTGCACGATCAAAGTGGCAGGGACCGGTTGGTTGGCTGGTGGTGTCAGGGAATCAAGAAAGGTCGGAGTAACAGGGGGATGAATGATGTTCAGTGAGGAGTGGGCAGCTGCGGAGCAGCCACGGGGACCACACCCAAGAAGTAGGGTGATTCGTCGACTGGGGCGAAGCTGCCGAAGTAATCGGCGTCATAGGCCTGCTGGTCTAATGCTGCTGGAGGCAAGATTCGGCGAGACATGTTGACCTGGTGTTACTGGGGGTCGGCCTTGATAAGGGCCGTGGACCCGGTGTTGTTGAGGGCCTGTCTCAGGAAAGCATGCCGGCCTAGGGTTGCTGTAGACCCGCCTCGGCGAGGTATTTTGGTCTTGAGTTGTTGAAGACATGCCTAGGCGAGGCATCTTGGTCTGAAGTCGTTGGAGACCTGCCTCGGTGAGGCGTCTTGGTCTGGAGTTGCTGGAGACCTACCTGGGCGAGGCGTCTTGGTCTGAGGTTACTGGAGACCTGCCTCGGCGAGGCGTCTTGGCCTAGAGTTGCTGGAGACCTGCCTCGGCGAGGCGTCTTGGTCTGGAGTAGCTGGAGACCTCCCTCGGTGAGGCGTCTTGGTCTGGAGTTGCTGGAGACCTGCCTCGGTGAGGCGTCTTGGTCTGGAGTAGCTGGATTTGTCCCCAGAGAGAGGTGTTGGTTTGGAATCGTATTCAGCCGATCCTCATGGGGTATGGCCGAATGTTGATGCTGGCGGCTGACTGTCATGGTAAAATAGCCGAAGTCGAGGTTGTCCGACCCTTTAAACAGTACAATGACCACAAATGATGTTAGACACATAATCATCTTAATATGGTGGATGGTACCTGTTAATGTGATGGTTGACCGCCAAAATATATTGATTGGAAATTCCACTCAGCTGATTGTTGAGGTATATTGACTGGGAGCCTCGATCGGCTGGTCGTTGAGGTGCCGATGAAGGGATTGTCGTTGGCTGACCATTGGGGCACAATGATCGGAGTGTGTGATAGACCAACCCTCGGGGGTGCGTTGGTGTAGGGCTACTGTGGACGGTCCTTCGAGGCATGTCCATCTGTGAGGTATCTTGACTGGTTCATGTGGTTGTTGTCGTAGATCCGCCTGGTTAAGGCATGTTAGTCTATTGCTGGGAACTGGAGGTCGGAGGCTGGAAGGCAAAGATTGGATGCTGGGACTGGAGATTGTGACCCAGATACGGGAGACAAAGTACTGGGGCTGGAGACTTGGAACCGGAGACTAGAAGCTGGGTGTTTGTACTGAAAACCAGGATTTGGAGGCTGGTAACTGGGACTGGGGACTGGGTATCGGGGCTGGGAATTAGGAGCTAGATACTAGATGCTGGAACCAGAGGCCCACCTGCACGAGGCGTGCTGGCCTATTGTTGGAAACTCAAACTGAGGATCGGGAACTGCATATTGAGATGGGAGACTGGATACTGGGACTAGAAATTAGAAATTAAGCACTGGATATCTGGACTGGATACCGGGACTGGAGACTGGAATCTGGCCACTAGGTGCTGGGATGGAAGGCTGGAACTGGGAATTGGATGTTGGATATGGCAACTAGTAATTGGATACTGGGTGCTGGAACTGGAGGCCTGCCCCTATGAGGCGTGCTAGCCCATTATTGGAAACTGGAATTGGAAATGGGAAATGGGAAATTAGATAATGAGAACTGGGCATTGGAATCGGAGGCTGGAACTGGAAGCCGGAAGCGGAGTCCTGGTGCTGGATATTGGGAATCGGGGTACTTGAACTGGATGTTGAAGGCTGGGTACTGGAACTAGACACTGGAAACTGGATACTGGAAGCTGGACTTTAGAGTTGGGTATTAGATATTGGATACTGGAGGCTGGATACTGGAAGCTGGGTACTGGAAATGGGGTACTGGAAGCAGGGTACTGGAAGCTGGATATCGAAGGCTGGGTGCTGGAGGCCTGCCTGAATGAGACATGTTGGCCTGGATGGCTGGAGACTGGAAGCTGGATGACAATCCATAAGGCGATGTTGACTCAGAGGACTGGGGACTGGAAGCTGGAGGCTAACCCGTAAGGGTGTGTTGGCCTATATTGCTGGTGACTGGAGGCTAGAGGCCGACCCGCGAGGGTGTTTTGGCCCACGTTACTGGGGACTGGAGGTCGACCCGTAAGGGTGTGTTAACCTATATCACTGGGGGCTGGGAGCTGGAGGCCGACCCGTGAGGGTGCTTCGGCCTATGTTATTGGAGACTGGAAGCTGGAGGCCGACCCGAGAGGGTGTGTTGGCCTATATTACTGGAGTCTGGAAGCTGGAGGCCGACCCGAGAGGGTGTGTTGGCCTATGTTGCTGGTATTGTTTAGCATGGGGAGTTGGAGTTGAGGTTGGCTGGCACGCTGTCATAGTGGCGTAGCCAGAGACCGAGACTAGGACTGGAGATGGCTGGCTAACCGTTGAGGTGTTGTAGCCAGAGACTGGGACTGGTGACTAGAACTGGAACTGGGCGGCTGGCCTGTGGAGGCGTTGTAGTCGGATTACTGGGACTGATGACTGGCACTAGAACTGGGCGGCTGGCCTGTGGAGGAGTTGTAACCGGAATACTTGGACTGGTGACTGGAACTGGAACTGGAACTAGGCGGCTGGCCTGTGAAGGCGTCGTAGCCGAAATGTTGGGACCGAAAACTAGAATTGGAACTGAGAGGCTAGCCTGTAAAGGCGTTGTAGCCGAAACTGGAACTAAAAATTGGGCGGCTGGCCTGTGAAGGCGTTGTAGTCGAAGCTGGGACTGGAACTGGGCAGCTGGCCTGTGAAGGCGTTGTAGCCGAAACTAAGACTGGTGACTGGGCGGCTGGCCTGTAAAGGCGTTGTAGCCAAAATTGGAATTGGAGGCTGAGCGGCCGGCCTGCGAAGGCGTTGTAGCCAAAACTGGAACTGGGAGTTGGCGACTGGCCTGCGAAGGCGTTGTAGCCGAAACTGGAACTGGGAGTTGGCGGCTGGCCTGTAGAGGCGTTGTAGCTGAAGTTGGGACTAGTCGGCCAACCATCGAGGTGTATAGCCGAATGTTAGAGCTGGAAATGGCGATGTCCGACCCTTGGGGGTGTAATGACCACCATTGTTGTGGAGTGACGCTGAGGTCGCCGTCGACAGGATGTCGTGGTCGACGGCTTTCATGACTGATGAGTAAAGAGGAAGAGAGTTTTTTTTCTCTTTACCAGCTCTATCGCCCTTGCGGGTTTTTGCTAGAGCTGGCCCCCTTTTGCTTTTTCCAGTGTGCCCTTGTGAGTTTTCACACCGAGGGGTTTCCTAATTTTACCTGAGACGTCCTCTCGGGTTTTCACCTCAGCTAGATTGGTGGCAATGTTTGCCCCCAGTCGCCTCGCAGAGGGAGTTGACTGAGGCCGCTAGGGTATCTCTATTTTTAACCCTTTTTTTTTACCTGGGATCCTTGTGGCTGCCGTCCGTAGCGTGCTGCTGTCAAGGGACGTGACCTGGAGTTTGCGCTGTTGACGGCTTGTCTCCGTCGTAGCCATGGTAGTGGCTTTGGATGGTTACAGAGTAATCTGCAGTTTGATTGGTGATCTGGGAATCGGTGAGCCTTAGTGGCGTATTGCTGGAATCTTGACCGGGATCTGGGAACTGGTATGCCTTTATGGCATATTGCTGGAGTTATGACTGGGTTTATGGTGACTTGACCATGACGGGTAGGTGATTGGGAATTATGGGTTTATGGATCATCACGATAGATGGATCTAAGGTTGATGTGGTTTAAAGGCCAACCGAGGTGGTGTGTAGGCCGAGGTTTGCTGGAATGAATGACTGGACTAGTGCATGAATTGCTAGTGTATATGGGCCGACCATGGAGGTGTGAGGCTAGAGGAAGTGTGAGCCAACTGAGGTGGTGTATGGCTAAATGGGGAGTGTAAGATCAATGAGCTAGAGAGATGTACTAGCCAGAGACTGGTATAGTCCACCAAGGGAGGGGAGTGGCCTGGGGAGCTGGTTTAGGCCGAATGTGATGGTATATGGCCGACATGGAGGTGCAGGATTTATAAACTGGAGCAGGGGATTGGTCAGGGACTGGTACAGGCCAACTGGCCGGGGATATGGTTGCTGGAAGGTGGGTAGCTGATTTCCCCAGATGGAGGAGGATAGAGTTTTTTTTTGGTTCTCTTTACCAACTCTGCGGCCCTTTCGGGTTTTCGCCAAAGTTGACCCCCTTTTGCTTCTTCCAATGTGCCCTTGCAGGTTTTCACATCGAGGGGTTACCCGATTTTGCCTAAGGTGCTCTTACGATTTTTCACCTCAACCGGGTTACTGGCCTTTTTACCCCCAGCCACCTCCTTGAGAAAGAGGACGACTGAGTCTCCCGGCATATCTCTATTTTTAACCCCATTTTTTGTTGTTTTTTTTTGTTTACCTGAGAGCCTTTTGACTGTTTGGTGACTGGCGCTGGGTGTCCTTAGCTTGCTGCTATCGAAGGACATTGCTGGTGGGATCATTGCTGTTGATCCATTGTGTTGGTGCTGGAGTTGCTTGCTGGGGCTTGGTTGATTGCCAAGCAATTTGGGCTTTACGTAGACCTTCAGGCTGGTTGATCCGTGTAGCTTGCAGCTAGAGCTTGGACTGAAGCTTGAACGGATCGGCTTTGGTGATGCAAAGGCTGAGGTTCTGGGTTCTGGTGGTGGTAGGCCAAGAGTAAACGGAGGCCAACCGAAGAGGCATATTGGCCAGAGGTGAGGGATTTAACTGACTAAGAAGGTGTATCGGTCAGGAACTGGGTGATGTGTAGGCCAAGCACTGTGGTGTTTTGGCTAGAGATCAAGTGTTGGATTGACTGTGGAGGTGTTTAGTCAAGGGTATGTGTAGGTTGATTGTGAAGGAGGACGACCAAGGTGGATGCTTGACCAGCCATGGCGGCATATAGGTCAAAAGGGTAGCGACAAACAGGGATAGTTGTTGATTTGTTTTTTAATTAGACTACTATCCCGCCCCCTTTAAATACATACATGCATAAACATGTTAATCAAAGACAAGGGGGATGAAAGGATGGAAATACTAACCGTGATCGCCACCAAGGATTAACAACGCCGCAAGGATGAAGAAAGGAGTGTAACGGTGCCGTGTACCTCGGAAAGGGATGAAGACTTGATCGCGCTTAAGAACGGGATGTGGGGAATGGTGTGGGATCGACCTCCTCTCCTTCCAGCCGGCTAGATGAAGAGGGCCTCACGTTGTATTCATGCCCTGTAAAACAAAGATGAAACACAAAGGCAAAAACCCATTAGAACATGAAGTGTAGAAATCTGCCCAAAGTGATAAAATAGTGGTAGAAATTGAGGGCAAACTCACCGGGGGGAGATTTTTAACCCCTATAGAAGAATGGAAAATATAGGTGGGTGTGTTGTGCATGCATGAGATTTGAAATCACGAGATTTGATTGAGAGAATAAAGAGAAATCAATGATGCAAAACGGAGAAAAACGCATGTGTAGCAGAAAAGTGCAGAAAACTGTGATGATTTGTGATTTTGAGGAGACTAGAACTAAGAGTGTAGACCATGAAATCAAGCCTAGAAGGATGGAATTGAAAGCCAATACTTCCCTCTTCAAGCCAGGGTCGAAGTAGTGAGTTGACGGTGCAGCATGGCTTCGCCCCACGTCCGAAAAGAGCCCCCCCGTCGCGACTGCGAACTGGGCAGTTTTTATAGAGTTTTGTAAGAAAGCCTCATCTTCTTATCATGATTCCCGGAGATAGAGTCCAAGATAAATCGAGTTCTCTAGATCAAACTCGAGATAATACTAAGGACAAGAGATAGGAACAAACGGGGATCAATTCGGAGGAGGATTCTAGAAGATATGGCTCATGGAAGGTAGCCCCGGAGCCTTATCTGCAGAGTTTTAGTTGAACCAGGATACTTAAATCCTGATCTTGCGACCCAGATCTTGAGAGATATAGCCAATGAAATTTGAAGTTCTTTGGACTGAATTCAAGATAATACCAAGGAGAAACCATAGGAACAAACGGTGCTCAATTCGGAGTAGAATTCAAGAAGTTATGGACTCTACAAGAGGGCCACGGCGCACAGAAACGGAGCAGAGTCCAGCACGAATTGGACTCTCAGGTGTGTGTAACGGTCTATCGTAGGACCGTCAGAGTTATGTAACGGACTAGGGTGGGTCCGTCACACTCTGGAGGTCGAACGGGATGATTTCGGGCAAGTTTGGATGTAACGGTCTACTGTAGGACCGTCACATGGACTCTGAAGGTCTTATGATAGACCGTTACACTGATGTAACGCACCTACACTAGACCTTCACATCGATGAAGGAAAATTCTGGGCAGATTACGCGCGACTTTAGAAATTGAAGCGTAGCTCTCAAACGGGGCAGAACTAGCAAAAGTGGTAGAAGAAGAAATTGTAGATAACGGAGAGAGGAACAACTTTGATGAAGAAAGAAATTTGAGAAAATGATTGGAAGAGGGAGAAAATGGGGCTGCAAGAGAGAGGAAAATTCTGGAATGTTGGTGAACAGCACAGCCTGCTGGAAAAATGCGAATAACTCACAAACGGGGCAGAACTGGCCAACGGCATAGAAGAAGAAGTTGTAGATCTTTCAAAGAGGAACAACTTTGGTGAAGACAACTTTTTGAATATAGTATTGGAAGAGGGTGAAAAAGAACCACTTTTTAGGACTGCGCAGTGAGAGAGAGTCGATTACTTGAGGGAAGCACACCTAAATGGGTCGTAAGTCGACTTAGAAGCCAGAAGTTGATAAGAAAAGCTCCGGGGCTCTAAGAAATTATGATCTTCAAGACTCAAAGGATAGGGAATGGTAAAAAAGGGCTCTAAATCCATCCAAGGAAGCTCCAAAATAATGGCTAATTCGGGACATCAAAAATGATGAATAAGAGAAATGACACAACTTGTGGGCAAAAATGGGTGTCAACAGATGTCCCTCCTTGATGTCCGCTTTGCAAGGGAATGAGCGAAAGCGACGCGGAGGCAAAATGGAATAGAAAGGAGATGGAGCGAAAGCGATAGCGACGTGAAATGGAGATGAAGCGGAGATGAAGCGGAGAGAACTGATATGCGGGCATCAAGGCAAAAAGGACACCCGTCACAACCAACAAGCGATAGGAATTTTCCCGAAAATGTCGAACTAACCACCTGAAATGGATGACAAGGATGAGACATGTCTAGAGAACTAACTAAGGGAAAGGAAACATGACCAGCCTCATTGGGGACACAATCCACGGACAATGAGTGGGTCGGGAACTGCATATTGAGATGGGAGACTGGATACTGGGACTAGAAATTGGAAATTAAGAACTGGATATCTGGACCGGATACCGGGACTGGAGACTGGAATCTGGCCACTAGGTGCTAGGATGGAAGGCTGGAACTGGGAATTGGATGTTGGATATGGCAACTAGTAATTGGATACTGGGTGCTGGAACTGGAGGCCTGCCCCTATGAGGCGTGCTAGCCCATTATTGGAAACTGGAATTGGAAATGGGAAATGGGAAATTAGATAATGAGAACTGGGCATTGGAATCGGAGGCTGGAACTGGAAGCCTGAAGCGGAGTCCTGGTGCTGGATATTGGGAATCGGGGTACTTAAACTGGATGTTGGAGGCTGGGTACTGGAACTAGACACTAGAAACTGGATACTGGAAGCTGGACTTTAGAGTTGGTATTAGACATTGGATACTGGAGGCTGGATACTGGAAGCTGGGTACTGGAAATGGGGTACTGGAAGCAGGGTACTGGAGGCTGGATATCGAAGGCTGGGTGCTGGAGGCCTACCAGAATGAGGCATGTTGGCCTGGATGGCTGGAGACTGGAAGCTGGATGACAATCCATAAGGCGATGTTGACTCAGAGGACTGGGGACTGGAAGCTGGAGGCTAACCCGTAAGGGTGTGTTGGCCTATATTGCTGGTGACTGGAGGCTAGAGGCCGACCAGCGAGGGTGTTTTGGCCCACGTTACTGGGGACTGGAGGTCGACCCATAAGGGTGTGTTAACCTATATCACTGGGGGCTGGGAGCTGGAGGCCGACCCGTGAGGGTGCTTCGGCCTATGTTACTGGAGACTGGAAGCTGGAGGCCGACCCGAGAGGGTGTGTTGGCCTATATTACTGGAGTCTGGAAGCTGGAGGCCGACCCGAGAGGGTGTGTTGGCCTATGTTGCTGGTATTGTTTAGCATGGGGAGTTGGAGTTGAGGTTGGCTGGCACGCTGTCATAGTGGCGTAGCCAGAGACCGAGACTAGGACTGGAGATGGTTGGCTAACCGTTGAGGTGTTGTAGCCAGAGACTGGGACTGGTGACTAGAACTGGAACTGGGCGGCTGGCCTGTGGAGGCGTTGTAGTCGGATTACTGGGACTGATGACGGGCACTAGAACTGGGCGGCTGGCCTGTGGAGGAGTTGTAACCGGAATACTTGGACTGGTGACTGGAACTGGAACTGGAACTGGGCGGCTGGCCTGTAAAGGCGTCGTAGTCGAAATGTTGGGACCGAAAACTGGAACTGGAACTGAGAGGCTAGCCTGTAAAGGCATTGTAGCTGAAACTGGAACTAAAAATTGGGCGGCTGGCCTGTGAAGGCGTTGTAGTCGAAGCTGGGACTGGAACTGGGCGGCTGGCCTGTGAAGGTGTTGTAGCCGAAACTGGGACTGGTGACTGGGCGGCTGGCCTGTAAAGGCATTGTAGCCAAAATTGGAATTGGAGGCTGAGCGGCCGGCCTGCGAAGGCATTGTAGCCAAAACTGGAACTGGGAGTTGGCGACTGGCCTGCGAAGGCGTTGTAGCCGAAACTGGAACTGGGAGTTGGCGGCTGGCCTGTAGAGGCGTTGTAGCTGAAGTTGGGACTAGTCGGCCAACCATCGAGGTGTATAGCCGAACGTTAGAGCTGGAAATGGCGATGTCCGACCCTTGGGGGTGTAATGACCACCATTGTTGTGGAGTGACGCTGAGGTCGCCGTCGATAGGATGTCGTGGTCGACGGCTTTCATGACTGATGAGTAAAGAGGAAGAGAGTTTTTTTTCTCTTTACCAGCTCTACCGCCCTTGCGGGTTTTTGCTAGAGCTGGCCCCCTTTTGCTTTTTCCAGTGTGCCCTTGTGAGTTTTCACACCGAGGGGTTTCCTAATTTTACCTGAGGCGTCCTCTCGGGTTTTCACCTCAGCTAGATTGGTGGCAATGTTTGCCCCCAGTCGCCTCGCAGAGGGAGTTGACTGAGGCCGCTAGGGTATCTCTATTTTTAACCCTTTTTTTTTACCTGGGATCCTTGTGGCTGCCGTCCGTAGCGTGCTGCTGTCAAGGGACGTGACCTGGAGTTTGGGCTGTTGACGGCTTGTCTCCGTCGTAGCCATGGTAGTGGCTTTGGCTGGTTACAGAGTAATTTGCAGTTTGATTGGTGATCTGGGAACCGGTGAGCCTTAGTGGCGTATTGCTGGAATCTTGACCGGGATCTGGGAACTGGTATGCCTTTATGGCGTATTGCTGGAGTTATGACTGGGTTTATGGTGACTTGACCATGACGGGTAGGTGATTGGGAATTATGGGTTTATGGATCATCATGATAGATGGATCTAAGGTTGATGTGGTTTAAAGGCCAACCGAGGTGGTGTGTAGGCCGAGGTTTGCTGGAATGAATGACTGGACTAGTGCATGAATTGCTAGTGTATATGGGTCGACCATGGAGGTGTGAGGCTAGAGGAAGTGTGAGCCAACTGAGGTGGTGTATGGCTAAATGGGGAGTGTAAGATCAATGAGCTAGAGAGATGTACTAGCCAGAGACTGGTATAGTCCACCAAGGGAGGGGAGTGGCCTGGGGAGCTGGTTTAGGCCGAATGTGATGGTATATGGCCGACAGGGAGGTGCAGGATTTATAAACTGGAGCAGGGGATTGGTCAGGGACTGGTACAGGCCAACTGGCCGGGGATATGGTTGCTGGAAGGTGGGTAGCTGGTTTCCCCAGATGGAGGAGGATAGAGTTTTTTTTGGTTCTCTTTACCAACTCTGCGGCCCTTTCGGGTTTTCGCCAAAGTTGACCCCCTTTTGCTTCTTCCAATGTGCCCTTGCAGGTTTTCACATCGAGAGGTTACCCGATTTTGCCTAAGGTGCTCTTACGATTTTTCACCTCAACCGGGTTACTGGCCTTTTTACCCCCAGCCACCTCCTTGAGAAAGAGGACGACTGAGTCCGCCGGGATATCTCTATTTTTAACCCCATTTTTTGTTATTTTTTTTTGTTTACTTGAGAACCTTTTGACTGTTTGGTGACTGGCGCTGGGTGTCCTTAGCTTGCTGCTGTCGAAGGACATTGCTGGTGGGATCATTGCTGTTGATCCATTGTGTTGGTGCTGGAGTTGCTTGCTGGGGCTTGGTTGATTGCCAAGCAATTTGGGCTTTACGTAGACCTTCAGGCTGGTTGATCCGTGTAGCTTGCAGCTAGAGCTTGGACTGAAGCTTGAACGGATCGGCTTTGGTGATGCAAAGGCTGAGGTTCTGGGTTCTGGTGGTGGTAGGCCAAGAGTAAACGGAGGCCAACCGAAGAGGCATATTGGCCAGAGGTGAGGGATTTAACCGACTAAGAAGGTGTATCGGTCAGGAACTGGGTGATGTGTAGGCCAAGCACTGTGGTGTTTTGGCTAGAGATCAAGTGTTGGATTGACTGTGGAGGTGTTTAGTCAAGGGTATGTATAGGTCGATTGTGAAGGAGGACGACCAAGGTGGATGCTTGACCAGCCATGGCGGCATATAGGTCGAAAGGGTAGCGACAAACAGGGATAGTTGTTGATTTGTTTTTTAATTAGACTACTATCCCGCCCCCTTTAAATACATACATGCATAAACATGTGAATCAAAGACAAGGGGGATGAAAGGATGGAAATACTAACCGTGATCGCCACCAAGGATTAACAACGCCGCAAGGATGAAGAAAGGAGTGTAACGGTGCCGTGTACCTCGGAAAGGGATGAAGACTTGATCGCGCTTAAGAACGGGATGTGGGGAATGGTGTGGGATCGACCTCCTCTCCTTCCAGCCGGCTAGATGAAGAGGGCCTCACGTTGTATTCATGCTCTCCTGTAAAACAAAGATGAAACACAAAGGCAAAAACCCATTAGAACATGAAGTGTAGAAATCTGCCCAAAGTGATAAAATAGTGGTAGAAATTGAGGGCAAACTCACCGGGGGGAGGTTTTTAACCCCTATGGAAGAATGGAAAAGATAGGTGGGTGTGTTGTGCATGCATGAGATTTGAAATCACGAGATTTGATTGAGAGAATAAAGAGAAATCAATGATGCAAAACGGAGAAAAACGCATGTGTAGCAGAAAAGTGCAGAAAACTGTGATGATTTGTGATTTTGAGGAGACTAGAACTAAGAGTGTAGACCATGAAATCAAGCCTAGAAGGATGGAATTGAAAGCCAATACTTCCCTCTTCAAGCCAGGGTCGAAGTAGTGAGTTGACGGTGCAGCATGGCTTCGCCCCACGTCCGAAAAGAGCCCCCCCGTCGCGACTGCGAACTGGGCAGTTTTTATAGAGTTTTGTAAGAAAGCCTCATCTTCTTATCATGATTCCCGGAGATAGAGTCCAAGATAAATCGAGTTCTCTATATCAAACTCGAGATAATACTAAGGACAAGAGATAGGAACAAACGGGGATCAATTCGGAGGAGGATTCTAGAAGATATGGCTCATGGAAGGTAGCCCCGGAGCCTTATCTGCAGAGTTTTAGTTGAACCAGGATACTTAAATCATGATCTTGCGACCCAGATCTTGAGAGATATAGCCAATGAAATTCGAAGTTCTTTGGACTGAATTCAAGATAATACCAAGGAGAAACCATAGGAACAAACGGTGCTCAATTCGGAGTAGAATTCAAGAAGTTATGGACTCTACAAGAGGGCCATGGCGCACAGAAACGGAGCAGAGTCCAGCACGAATTGGACTCTCAGGTGTGTGTAACGGTCTATCGTAGGACCGTCAGAGTTATGTAACGGACTAGGGTGGGTCCGTCACACTCTGGAGGTCGAACGGGATGATTTCGGGCAAGTTTGGATGTAACGGTCTACTGTAGGACCGTCACATGGACTCTGACGGTCTTATGATAGACCGTTACACTGATGTAACGCACCTACACTAGACCTTCACATCGATGAAGGAAAATTCTGGGCAGATTGCGCGCGACTTTAGAAATTGAAGCGTAGCTCTCAAACGGGGCAGAACTAGCAAAAGTGGTAGAAGAAGAAATTGTAGATAACGGAGAGAGGAACAACTTTGATGAAGAAAGAAATTTGAGAAAATGATTGGAAGAGGGAGAAAATGGGGCTGCAAGAGAGAGGAAAATTCTGGAATGTTGGTGAACAGCACAGCCTGCTGGAAAAATGCGAATAACTCACAAACGGGGCAGAACTGGCCAACGGTATAGAAGAAGAAGTTGTAGATCTTTGAAAGAGGAACAACTTTGGTGAAGACAACTTTTTGAATAGAGTATTGGAAGAGGGTGAAAAAGAACCACTTTTTAGGACTGCGCAGTGAGAGAGAGTCGATTACTTGAGGGAAGCATACCTAAATGGGCCGTAAGTCGACTTAGAAGCCAGAAGTTGATAAGAAAAGCTCCGAGGCTCTAAGAAATTATGATCTTCAAGACTCAAAGGATAGGGAATGGTAAAAAAGGGCTCTAAATCCATCCAAGGAAGCTCCAAAATAATGGCTAATTCGGGACATCAAAATGATGAATAAGAGAAATGACACAACTTGTGGGCTAAAACGGGTGTCAACAGATGCCCCTCCTTGATGTCCGCTTTGCAAGGGAATGAGCGAAAGCGACGCGGAGGCGAAATGGAATAGAAAGGAGATGGAGCGAAAGCGATAGCGACGTGAAATGGAGATGAAGCGGAGATGAAGCGGAGAGAACTGATATGCGGGCATCAAGGTAAAAAGACACCCGTCACAACCAACAAGCGATAGGAATTTTCTCGAAAATATCGAACTAACCACCTGAAATGGATGACAAGGATGAGACATGTCTGGAGAACTAACTAAGGGAAAGGAAACACGACCAGCCTCATTGGGGACACAATCCACGGACAATGAGTGGGTCGGAAGGAACACAGCATAAGAGCGGGAAAAGGAGAGATAACACTGAGAAAAAATCCAGACAGGAATCACGCTGGCCAACCAAACCAAGCGGCAAGATCAGAGAAATCGTTTGAATTCAGAGTCGAATGAAGAATCTCTTACCCAAGAGAGCTGAGGTGCAATTGACCATCGCTGATGAGAAATCGTTGAACGGATCACGAGACGTGAATGCTCAAAATGACATGATGCATGCTCGGTTAAATTAAAGAAATCATTAAAACGAATGCAAAGAAAGATAAAATAGAAAGTACTCAAGGATAATATTGCTAGACTGAGCCAAGACGGGGTCAAGAGTCTTCTTGCAACCACGGCGTGCGAGACAGAGTCCATCGTCCCCCACCCGACTCAACCGAGCGGCCTATCCAACGATTAACCGTATGCTCCTAGATCATCATCATTTTTGTTAAAGGGGAACATCAGATCCTAGAACACACGAGTAACCAGCCGGTCCTTGAGAGGCTATAATAAGGTAGATATCATATAGTAATGCAACAATGAGAAGGGATAGAGAGCCATACCTGACTTACCTGTGCAGGCGAAGCGGCATTTTTTGGAATTTTTGATTTCTGCTTTTTATGGATTTTCATCATAAGACAACAACCACTTTGACATGATATGATGTGAACATGAACGAATATGAACAAGCATGACATGAACACAACATAATAAGAGAAATATGAACGAAACATGGCACAACATAACATAACGAAGATGGATGAATCATAACACACAAACAAATGGCAAGCATACATGCGACTAAAGGCACGGTGGGACAAGAAAATACGCACACGGCGGGATAGCACATGCGGTGGTATAAGGACATGGTGGGACAAAGACACGTGGGATGACAATACTACGGAAGACAAAGACACGTGTGATGAATGACACGGCAGGATAAAGATACGACCAACACGAGAGGACATAGACACATATGTCAAGGACACATCGGGACAAAAGACATGGAGGACCATAGACATGATAAAGACAACAAACACATTCTTCAATCAAAGCCCAAGATCAGCTGAAGCGGAACCGCCAGGTTCAAAATCGTGAGACAATGCCTCTCGTGGAGACATGATTAAGCAGATAAGCAAAAGCTGAGAAAGTCATGAGCTTCAGAATAGATCTAGAGATAGGATTGAAGAGATGAGAACATATCGAAGAATATGAGCAGGAGATAGAGCGAAATATAGAGCAAGGAAAGTTTGAACCTGTAACCTGCAGCCTGCACACTTAGTAAATAGATTACGTATCTGTCCTCAAGATAAAAATATAAAAGGAACAAAAGAGAAGTATTTTTGGATTTTTGTATTTCTGATTTTTTGGCCATATTCAAAATTTTGGGATTTTTTTGACATATTTGATTTTTTTGGAATTTTGACATATTTGATTTTTTTTAGAATTTTCACATATTTGATTTTTTTGGATTTTTGATAATATTTCATTTTTTGGATTTTGACAATATTTCATTTTTTTTAGATTTTGACAAAGTAATCTGCAGCACCCAAAGACGGGCTCAAACTACTGGCCAGGGATCGTCGTTCCTACCCCTTTCATTAAAGATTTCCCTTAAGTAGGGCGTGCATGTTAGGGTGACTTACCATAACCAACCGCCTCTAAAGAACGGTGCCCCTACTAAGGCCATACCCGGGATACAACCCAGCCTAAGAGGGAGAAATAGAAAAAAAATTGAAGACAAGCTTTATGCAGGATGGGAGACATCAGTACTTGAATTTCTTCAGGGCACCACCCCTCAAAGAGTAGGTCTGTTGCGCCGGGGCTTTGTATCTTTGATTTTGAGACCCATATTTATAAGGCATGCATGCGACCGGGCTCATGACGTCTCGCGGGAAACTGTACTGCCACTCTTGCCATGCCTTTGATTTTCATAATGTTGCATTGATTCATCATTTATTTTCTTTTTTGACAGCCCTTATTAGCTAGATATTGCATGAAAGCTCATTTTTGAGGGCCAAGACTACCCCTATTTGAGACCTCTCTCGTATTAGGGAGCGCCTAGGTTGGTCATCTTATCCATCAATCTCTTGCCCCTGCACTTGGCCGAGTAAAGAAGAGAAAAGGCCTTTGTGCATACCCAAAGTATGGCCAAAGCAGCAACGGTGTTGCTCAGAGGAATCGGCTATGGCTCGCCGTGAAGTGTGTGAAAAACCCATGCTCAAAGGTCACCCTCGACGATCGGGGAAAGAACTAGACTCCCAGCGCGGAGCTATCACCAGCCTAAGGATGCTGCAGAAGCGAACTCATTTTAAATGACCTAAATGAACTAAGCAAATTTCTAAAACCCACTTAACCATGTTGTGGAATAGCATTATTAGTATGTGCAGGAGTAATAAGAGTAATAGCAATGATAACATATTCTTGCACAAAATACCTTTGCAAATCTATGGAGTGATCTTGACCATCGAGCTTTGAGGAGTGTGAGCTTTATTTTCCTTGCTTGATAGGACAAAAGGGAGAGGATAGCAAAGGGATTGAAAGATTCCTTGGCATGGAGGAGCGATAGACACCAAACTAGACGAAGGAGGATAAAAAGGAAGAGAGACGAGGGCTAGAACTCCCTCGTTAAGGCACAGAGACCCTGATAACAAGGAACCAGATACATAACAAATCAGATTAGCTCAGATCAAGGCGGACTAAAGCCTCGAAAATAGCAAGAAAAAGGGCAATGACCCTGAAAGGGTGAAGAGGAGAGAGTAGAAAGATAATAAGAAGCATCATCCGACGTGGTCGGAGAAGAGGGACGAGAATCATCCGACAGTGCCGGAGAAGTAGAATGGGAGACACCCGACAAGGTCAGGGAATAAGAAGAACCCGGTGATACCAGAGGAGAAGAATGAGAGGAGGACATAGGCTAAGACCGAGCATGGTGAGGAGATGGAAAGTTCGGAGGTTCCGGAGGGGAAAAGGAAGAACGGGGATTCGCGGACCCAAGATGGGAGGAGAGAATCGTGGAGGGAGAATTAGGAGAGGGCAGATACACCACCCAGGGGTGGGAACCGAGCAGAAGAAATGACGAGTGAAATGAAGAAGAAGGAAGAGAAGTGGACCCCTGAGTGCACAACTAACGGCCCTTAAACTTACGCCGCCGCCTCTTCTTAGCTGGAATTGGCTTGAAATGGACTCGCCTGGTGCGGGCTCGAATCCTTGGGCACCTTGCCTTGCAATATCTTCTCAAATAGCGAGCCCATCTAGCAGATGGCATGGCCCGACTATGAACATACAGCTTTGCTGGGGCAATTACCCCTAGACACCCCATGCTAACAACAGTAAGTGGGCATTCTTGGACAAGTAACCCTTCAGAGTGATGAATATCACAAACTCACGGGGTTTTGTCTCTCGGCACTAGAAGCATGACATTCGGCAACTCCTCTCGGAACTCAGCCTTGAAGCACAACTCCCTTGATAAAAGAGACGGGTGAAGCTGAGGGAGAGTAATACACGGCGTTGACATGGCTGGTTTGCTAATAAACCGAGGAAGATTGCATAACAAGTGCAGAATATCCTTGAAAAGTGTAGAAGATACGGCCAATTGCCCCTTGAACATAGAATCCATAATCTGCTTGGCGGCCATATGCGTTAGCACAACACGGGTAGAGAACCCTTCTTGGCCTGTCATCTGAACAGCAATAGAGCGAGGAGAAATAATAGCATCAACGGTGAACTCTCCGGCGAGCAAGGAGATTGCCACCGGCCTCGCTCGTGAAGAAACTGGCACCAGTGCCTGGGAACTCTTCTTAGCAATTGTCATCTTTGAAAGTAGAGGCGCATCATCCCCAAAATAACCAGGGACGAGGACATGAACCGGCATCCGACAAATAAAATCCTGAATCTTTAAATGCACAGCCGGCACTGAATCATCCTGACTTGGCTTATTGTCTCCCTGGGAATTAGACCCGAGGGGCACCAAAGGAAGCGCACACCCGCTCCGTGGGGTGGGAGTGGTTAGAGAAGTAAAGGGAATTTGTTTGGGTGGAACATGTGAAGGTTTGGAAGGCATGGAGGCTCCAACGGGAGTGGTGATGGAAAGTGAAGGCGCAGGCGATGTGGCGATGATAGGCTCGGGTTGCGACAAAGGCGAAGGTGAAGGCGTGGCTAAGGGTAGAGGTAAAGGAAAAGGTGTGGCTTGCTCAGGCTCAGGCAAAGGTGATGGCAGAGATGGAGGCGAGGGTGGAGATGGTGTAGGCGATGGAGAGGATGGTGGTGGAGATAGAGATGATGGTGATGGGGGTAGTGGACATGGAGGTGGAGAGGGTGAAGAGGGAGGTTGTGGTGTCCACCGTCGACGTGTCGACATAACGCGTCGAGCGGTGTTAGGGATAGAAGTAGTGGTAGGGGCAGTGGGAGAAGAAGGGGAGGCACTAGCATGAGCAGAGGCTTGGGTTTGTGGCGGCAATGGAGCCGGGGTAGGAGATGGCGGAGGTAATAGAGTAGGTGACGGAGCGAGTGCAACACTAGACGAGGAATCACAGGGGTGCCCCTGGCCTTGAAGTAACGGAGACGGCTGCCCCGGCGACACTTCTTGCTGCTGCTGTTCGTCACGAAGATGTAAAATAACTTTGTGAATAGCGGCCCAATCAATCCTTTTCTTAGCTTCCAGATCATAAACATAATCTCGGAACTCGCGGCAATCCTCCACCAAATGCCCCTGCTGGCGGTGAAAATCACATAACTGAAGCATATCCCTGACCGCGGGTTGGCAGGGCACAACCGGAGAGAACGGCAACGCGTGAGTGGCCATCAAAGCCCGAAATATATCTGTGAAACACTCCGACAACGGAAGATGAGGAGCCTGCTTCGGGAAAGGTGGATGTCGAGGGGTATGAGGTGAGGATGGTTGTGGAGATGGAAGTGGAGGTTGTGTAGGCAGGAGTGCGTGGCTAGTGGTGGAGGGCTTTGATGATGGCAAGTGTGGAACGGGATGAGAGGGTATGTAGACGGCATCTACTTGCTCGGGATGTGGTGTTCCCTTGACCGGAAGTGGAGATGGAGACGTGTATGTGGATGCGGGAGGCTGACTCATGGAAGGTTGATATGCGGAGGTGTATGGGTATGTAGAGGCAGGAGGTAATCTCGTAGAGGGATATGTGGCGGAAGGCTGACTCATGGCAGGCCGACTCATGGGAGCGTAGGGTTGGCACGTGGAGGGTGAAGGTTGATATGTGGAGGTGGATGGTGGAGACTCGGGGTCAAGGGAATCTTGGATTTGTTGGTGAATGAAGCAGGCTCGGCTGTAAAGTTGTTGCCAGGAGGTGATGTCGTTGAGGGCTAAGATAAACCGATACTCGGGCAGGGCATTGGATATCAGCATCTTGATTTGCTCTCCCTCCGGTATGTGCCCCGGGACCTGCGCGGCAAGGTGACGCCAACGATCGGCAAAGGTAGAAAACTCCTCTTCGGGCTTCATCATCTCATGGGCCAGATCCACAATAGAGTACTTGGGCCCAACCTGGCCTTGAAACTGCTGAATAAATCCCTCTTGTATAGCTTGAAAATTCACAACTTGATCTTGTGGAAGAGAGAAGAACCAATCCCGAGCCGGGCCTTCTAATGACAGACCAAACAGATAAGCCATCAAGTGTTGGTCATGTCGAAATTGGGCCGACTCATAAACAAACTCCTTCAAGTGCACATACGGGTCACCGACTCCACTATAATGGCGATATGTGGGAATTTGTGATGGAGGTGGGAGCCGAAGACCTTGGAAAGCGAACGGAACACTTAAAGAGGATTTGGGATCGATCTGACGTTGAAGCTCATCAAGCTGGCGTTGGGTTTGAGCAATCATCTCCTGGGTAGGGAGACATCGAGAAGAATATGGGCCAACTTGAGCAAGAGGTTGTGAATTAGGACCAGTATGATGGTAATGGGCCGGATAAGAGGATCCGGGTTGAGAAGAAGAAGGGCCCATTCCATGAATGGAAGGATATGTGGGCCTGGAAGAAGCATGAGCATAAGGACCCATTGGGTTGGCAGCAACATGGGCAAAAGGATGAGGCCCATTAAGAGAATAAGTCCCATTAGAAATCGGGCCAGTAGCATATGAAGGAGAAGAAAGAGGCCCATGAACAGAAGATGGCCCATTATAAGAAGAAGGCCCATTAAGATGAGACGTAATGATGCGTTGGGCCTGGGCCGGGTCCATTTGACGAACAAGGCTTGAAAGATGGGCCATGAGATTAGCCTGTTCCTCGGATGGATCAGAAGCACCACGGGAAGATGGGCCCGCGTGAGAAGAGGATTCCACGCAGGAATAAGAAGAAGATTGGGAAGAAGAATGATACAAGCGGTTAGAATACTGCTCCATGAGGGCAAATGGAGACTTAATACAAGGATATCAAGGAGAATACAAGTGGGGAAGCAATGGCTTAATGGGCTCGAGGACAAGAGGGGACTTACCCACTAATGGACAACGGATCAGGGGACAATGGACTAGATAATGGACACACAAAATGGGCTAAGCTAAGTGGGCCTAACAATGACAAAAGATGTGGATGCAACACAAAACACCACTATTGGGCTTGGACAGGCCCAAACAACACAAACAATGCAATGTGAGAGTTTTCACCCAAGTCAAACAAGTTGATATGATGGGAAATATTTTAGGGATTTTAATAGACCTTTTAATGATTTGAATTAATAATAATTCCATCAAGATAGGAATCCTATGGGAATAAGGTCCAAACTTTGTGTTGACTAAGGTTAACTCCCTCACACGTATGCAAATGTAAGCCTAAGGTGTGGAAAGGTACAACCGGCCCTGTGTCCGTGTGGGAATCCACGGCTCACGGGGACTTATGGAGGTCCCTGATGTGCTTTCCTAGTCGGCTCCAAGGAATATGGAGACGAGAGGTCCACGCACCAAGGTAGGAGAATGTAACTATGATATGCAATGTATGGCCCTATGTGCACCGGAGTGCATGTAAATTCTAGCTTAAAACTAGAAAATCAAGACTAGATTAAACTATGCAAACATGATCCAACTAAAATAAATAGTATATGGATGGAAAGACAATATAAAGGTCTGCACAACGGGCCCAAGAACAGATCAATCTGACCCCGGGAGGTCAATCAAATCACTGAGCAAAGATGCCCCCGTGAACCTATGCGCAGACCACATGCAGATTTTATGGACAAAATGCTAAAATGATGACAATTTTTAACTAAGCAAATGAGACCCAAATGATGCAAATAAGCTATGGATGGAAAGATAATACAAAGGACTAACCAATGGAACAAAAATCACTGCAATCAGACGTCGGGAAGGTAGTCAAATCACTGAGTAAAGATGTACCTGTGAACCTGTCCCAGAGCCTGCCTGCAGAACTTATGCATAAAACTCAAAAAGTTGGACAATATTAGAATATGCAAATGTTAACCAAATGATTAAAATGATATATGGATGGAAATACAATACAAAGGGCTATCCAACGGAAGAAGAATCAGCTCAATCGGACTCCGGGATCAAAAGTTATGCCCCGATGAATATGGCCCTGTGAGCATGCGCGCAAGACTGTCAGAAACTGTAACGGTCTACCAAATGACCGTTATATGAGCGTGACGGTCTACCATAAGACCGTCACATAACCAGAGCCCGTAAAACACCAAAAATAGTGAGAGAATGTAGGAAATACTACCTAAACATGAACATGCACCCACCCAACCTACAAAAGAGCATGAAAACAAGCGTGATGGGCATTGGTGTCCCACCGTGATCGCCAAAAAACTGTTGATTTGTTTTTTAATTAGACTACTATCCCGCCCCCTTTAAATACATACATGCATAAACATGTGAATCAAAGACAAGGGGGATGAAAGGATGGAAATACTAACCGTGATCGCCACCAAGGATTAACAACGCCGCAAGGATGAAGAAAGGAGTGTAACGGCGCTGTGTACCTCGGAAAGGGATGAAGACTTGATCGTGCTTAAGAACGGGATGCGGGGAATGGTGTGGGATCGACCTCCTCTCCTTCCAGCCGGCTAGATGAAGAGGGCCACACGTTGTATTCATGCTCTCCTGTAAAACAAAGATGAAACACAAAGGCAAAAACCCATTAGAACATGAAGTGTAGAAATCTGCCCAAAGTGATTAAATAGTGGTAGAAATTGAGGGCAAACTCACCGGGGGGAGGTTTTTAACCCCTATGGAAGGGTGGAAAAGATAGGTGGGTGTGTTGTGCATGCATGAGATTTGAAATCACGAGATTTGATTGAGAGAATAAAGAGAAATCAATGATGCAAAACGGAGAAAAACGCATGTGTAGCAGAAAAGTGCAGAAAACTGTGATGATTTGTGATTTTGAGGAGACTAGAACTAAGAGTGTAGACCATGAAATCAAGCCCAGAAGGATAGAATTGAAAGCCAATACTTCCCTCTTCAAGCCAGGGTCGAAGTAGTGAGTTGACGGTGCAGCATGGCTTCGCCCCACGTCCGAAAAGAGCCCCCCCGTCGCGACTGCGAACTGGGCAGTTTTTATAGAGTTTTGTAAGAAAGCCTCATCTTCTTATCATGATTTCTGGAGATAGAGTCCAAGATAAATCGAGTTCTCTAGATCAAACTCGAGATAATACTAAGGACAAGAGATAGGAACAAACGGGGATCAATTCGGAGGAGGATTCTAGAAGATATGGCTCTTGGAAGGTAGTCCCGGAGCCTTATCTGCAGAGTTTTAGTTGAACCAGGATACTTAAATCCTGATCTTGGGACCCATATCTTGAGAGATATAGCCAATGAAATTCAAAGTTCTTTGGACTGAATTCAAGATAATACCAAGGAGAAACCATAGGAATAAACGGCGCTCAATTCGGAGTAGAATTCAAGAAGTTATGGACTCTACAAGAGGGCCACGGCGCACAGAAACGGAGCAGAGTCCAGCACGAATTGGACTCTCAGGTGTGTGTAACGGTCTATCGTAGGACCGTCAGAGTTATGTAACGGACTAGGGTGGGTCCGTCACACTCTGGAGGTCGAACGGGATGATTTCGGGCAAGTTTGGATGTAACGGTCTACTGTAGGACCGTCACATGGACTCTGATGGTCTTATGATAGACCGTTACACTGATGTAACGCACCTACACTAAACCTTCACATCGATGAAGGAAAATTCTGGGCAGATTGCGCGCGACTTCAGAAATTGAAGCGTAGCTCTCAAACGGAGCAGAACTAGCAAAAGTGGTAGAAGAAGAAATTGTAGATAACGGAGAGAGGAACAACTTTGATGAAGAAAGAAATTTGAGAAAATGATTGGAAGAGGGAGAAAATGGGGCTGCAAGAGAGAGGAAAACTCTGGAATGTTGGTGAACAGCACAGCCTGCTGGAAAAATGCGAATAACTCACAAACGGGGCAGAACTGGCCAACGGCATAGAAGAAGAAGTTGTAGATCTTTGAAAGAGGAACAACTTTGGTGAAGACAAATTTTTGAATAGAGTATTGTAAGAGGGTGAAAAAGAACCACTTTTTAGGACTACGCAGTGAGAGAGAGTCGATTACTTGAGGGAAGCATACCTAAATGGGCCGTAAGTCGACTTAGAAGCCAGAAGTTGATAAGAAAAGCTCCGGGGCTCTAAGAAATTATGATCTTCAAGACTCAAAGGATATGGAATGGTAAAAAAGGGCTCAAAATCCATCCAAGGAAGCTCCAAAATAATGGCTAATTCGGGACATCAAAAATGATGAATAAGAGAAATGACACAACTTGTGGGCTAAAACGGGTGTCAACAATAGTGTGAGAGTAGGTGGAACAGGTAGGTCAACCATGATGGTGTATTGACCTGGATGTTGGGTGGTGAGCAACCATGATGGTGTATTGGTCAAAAACTGGGTGTAGGCCGACCGTTATGGTGTGACGGCCAAAAGAAGGTATGCTGACCCACTATTGCGGCGGGCCGATCAGGGATTTAGAGTGAGGTGGTTGGATGTTCCTAGAGAGGAAGAGAGATTTTTCTTTTTCTCTTTACCAGCCCTACCGCCCTTTCGGGTTTTCGCTAGAGCTGGCACTCTTTTACTTTTTTGGGTGCGCCCTTACGGGTTTTCACACCAAGGGGTAACCCGATTTTGCCTGAGGTGCCCTCGCGGGTTTTCACCTCAGCTAGGTTTGTGGCCTTTTTGCCCCTAGCCACCTTATGGAGAGAGTGGCTGGGTCCGCCGGGACATCTCTATTTTTAGCCCATTTTATTTTTTTTGTTTTTTGTTTTTAGTACCTGCGAGCCTTACGGCTGTCGTCCTTAGCTTGTTGCTGTCGGGGGACGTTGCCCGGGGGTTGTGTCATCGGTGACTTGTTGCTATTGTAGAAGCGACTGTGGATCGACCCTCGACCGAGTAGCTCGGGACTTCAGGGTGGATCCATAGACCAGCTGTTCTTTTCCGTAGGTGGCAGGGACTTTGACTGGGATCTGGGAGGCTCGGCCTTAATGAACATGATGGCCAAAGTCGAGCTTGGACTGAGCGTCCACCTGGGTGTTGCTACCCCTTGGGACATGGTAAATACTGAAGGGATAGACCTCCCTCCAGGGTTTGCTTGTAGCCACCGGTGGGGACCCGATGCAGATTTGCTGTTGTCATCAGTTAGCGTTGCCCGGGATTCCACCGAATTGTTGGCCGATGCAGATGGAGTTTATCTCGAGCTACTGGGCGGGTATCGGCGGGATTCACCATGAGTCATTGATTGACGTTGGCAAGGTGAGTTCCCGAGCTGCTGGTTGATGTCGGCTCCCCCTGTCTATCAAAAGCTGGAGTCTACCATGACGGATGCTTCACTGGGTTTCGGGCTTAGTGCCATTCTGGTGAGTGGAGGGACCTCTTGACTCAGGACCTCTGAATGGTTTAGGCCCCTTTTCTAATGACCCACATTCATCTGAGGGAGGACGGACGCTCCTCCTTGGAGTTGCCCCCATTGTTTGGTCTTGGAAGGATGGATACTGGACTGGGGTGGCTGCCCCCAGTGTGATACTAGTGCATCGGCTTCTCTGAGCCTCACCTAGTCTTCTGGAGGCAGGGGTGACGGTGGTGGGTCACCCATTTTTGCAGCCGCTATGGCACCCCTTTTTTTTTGTTTGCAGGACCGAGGTTGACTCAGCACCAATGTGATGGACCGATCGAACCCGGTCCAGGGTTGTCCGGAGCATGGCATTTCTGGTGAGTGTCGGTGTAGTTGGAACTCGGGAGTGCAGTGCCCGAGCTGGGGCCGACAGAATGGCGACCTGGAACTCGATGTTCACTTGGGCCGTCAGAGTTGTTGTTGAAACTCGGGGTTCGTGACCCATGTTGTGAATTGAGGATGTCAGAGGGATGGTGACCCAGAGCTTGACGCCCGTACTAGGTGTTGGCGAAGCTAGTGCCCGAGGCTGAAAGCCTGTGTTGGGAGTTGATGAAGTTGGGATCTGGGACTGGAAACCCGAACTGAGTGCTTGACGACGCTGGGTTCCAAAACTAGAAGCCCGCCTCCAGTGCCGATGATGCTAGGACCCAAGACTGGATGCCGATTTTGGGCGTTGTCGAAACTGGAACTCGGGGCTGAAGGCCCGTCTCGAGTGCTGATGAAGCTAGGACCCGATGCCGAATGCCTATCTTGGGTGTTGATAAAGCTGGGACCCGGGGCTGAACGCCCGTCTTGGCTGTGGCTAAAACCGGGACCCGGGGCTGAACGTCCGGTCTTAGGTGTTGATGGAACCGGATCCCAGGGTAGAACACCCGTCTTGGGTATTGATGGAACTGGATCACAGGGCAGGCGACCCGTCCTGGGTGTTGATGGAGCTAGAAGCCGGGGTTGAACGCCCGCCTTGGGTGCTGTTGGAGCCGGATCCCGGTGCTGGACGGCCCCTTCCCTTCCTCTTTTTTTTTTTGGTGTCGCTGGAGCTAGAACCCGGGGATGAACGCCTGTCTTGGGTGCTGGTGATGCGGGAATACTGGGACCCAGGGCAGAGCGCCCATCTTGGGTATTGATGTAGCTGAGACCCAGGGCGGCAAGCCCATCTTGGGTGTTGATGTAGTTAGGACCTGAGGCTGGATGCCCATCTCGGGTATTGATGTATCTGGGACCCGGGGTTGAATGCCCGTCGTGGGTGTTGCTGGAGCTGAGACCTAGGGCTAGATGCCCATCTTGGGTGTTGCTGGAGCTGGGACCCAGGGCTAAATGACCGTTTTGTGATGCGGGACGGATACGGGAGACCGACTCTATATGATGCGGACCTCGGACTCTAGATGGAGATGCGACCAGCAACACACAAATTGGAGAGACTTCGGCCCGACATGATGAGTTCATGTGGGCTATACGTCGCTAACAGAAACGCAAGCTCACTCGTCGTCCCAAGCGAGGGAAACGCGGATCGTGCACGGTTGAGGAACCGACAGAGTTCAAGGGTAGTCGACTCACTTCCGGACTCGGATCGAGCCACGGGACGGGTCACTCTCACACTCACAGCGGTGACATGGACTCACGGGCTAGTTCCTATCACACTCGGTAGCGGCATATGACCGTATACTAGCTAAGCAAAGTCATGCCAAGAAGTTACGATCGTACCTCCACGCACCCGGCGTGGGGAAGACAACCCCGGCCAATCTTAGACTCCCGGTTAACAAAATATTACTGTGGTATAAATGTTTTGACCCACTCCATGCATGGAGGTAACATGTCACATGTGGGTCCCGGGAGTCATGACAATCGGGTTGACGGGCAGCATCTTGATGTCGTCCATCAGTGCCGAACCTCGCGTTTTCGTGCTGTCCGGACGACGCGATCTACGGGTCTGTGGGGCCCACGGACCATTCCAACCTCCGGCTCTGGTGGGGTGGGGCCTGCTGTGATGGGGACCCCTGGTGGCGTGCCTCCCTGGACGGCGGTCAGCCGGAAACACCGGTCGGAGGCCGATCGGCTCCGATCTCCAAGCGGGGAAGTTGCTGCCCACGGATTTCTGCTTCTGTTTTTCAGCGCGCAATCCGGCGAGATCGGCCGCTGAGATCAATCCCGATATCAGATTCAGGCTCAAGAGGTACCGTTAGAAAGCTCTTTTAAAGTACTTCAACCTAGAGCCAGAGGGATCAACTGGATCTGCACGGATCTGGCCTTAAACTATTTTTGAAATCTCTATTGAACTGTGCCCGAAATCTCAAAATAGCTTGGCAGTTTCCTGAGAACTGCCGTTGACCATGGGGTAAACCTCCGAATCAGATCTTGGGCTCTTCAAAAACATTGTAGAGGGGAAAGAGAGGAAAATGGAAATAATTTTTTGAAGGGTTTTGTTGAGATTTGAATGGGGAAAGGTATTTTAGACTGGCAGGTGGTCGGATCTGGACTGAGGCAGATAGAACTATAGATGGGTCTGAAAGTGAAGTTTAGAAAATAGATGGAGGCCTGTGGAAATTCCACGAAACATTGGGGATGGAGAGGAAGGTAGACCGAACTTCCAGTAAATTTGGGAGCTCTTGGAAAAATCAAGAAGTGGCCCGAAGATTGGAAACTCAGGACGGGTGGAAATCAAAACTGAAAATAGACAAATCTGGAAGGAGAAGTTGGACGAAAATGGAAAATTATCAAACGAGCTCTAGAGGCCAAACCAATTTTTCTGAGAGCGGGTAGGATCCACTCCTGGTAACTGTCACCTGCTCATCCAGTATATGATCTATATGCTCTCGCTACCGTGGAAAAGGGGCAGGAGGTGGACACTCAGGTGTGGGATCACTCTGAATGGGAGGGGATGGCTCGAAAGGCTCACTAGGGATCACCGCTGGGTCCCTATATGCAACTAGATCCGATACATTAAAAGTAGAACTTATACCATATTCCTCAGGAAGGTCCACAACATACGCATTGGATCCAACGCGTTTCAACACTCTAAATAGACCGGCTCCGCGAGCTTGCAGTTTCTTAACGGTTCTAGAGGGAAACCGTTCAGGTCTTACCCTGATCATGAAATATTCACCCTCTCGGAACTCTCGGTGGTGTCGATGGGCATCGACAAACTCCTTATACCGTGCATTGCTGGCCTCAATGTGACGACGGATGTCGTCATGCAGACTCCTAACATGCCTAGCAAACGACTCGGCAGACTCCGACACTCGTGCATGGATGGGCATGGGGACAAGATCCACTGGCTTCCTAGGCCTATGACCTGTGACAATCTCGAATGGACTCATGCCGGTAGACCGGTTTACCGAATCATTATATGCAAACTCTGCCAGTGGTAACATGAGATCCTAATCCCCTATGCGGTCCCTGACAAGACACCTCAAAAGATCACCCAGACTTCTATTGACCACCTCGGTCTGACCATTTGTCTGGGGGCGATAGGCAGTAGAAAATTTGAGGTGAGTACCCAACATATGCCACAGTGTCTTCCAAAAATAACTGGTGAATCTAACATCACGGTCAGACACTATGGTACGAGGCAACCCGAACTTGCACACCACATGAGTAAGGAATAGGTGGGCTACCCTCGAAGCATCCGAAAGTCTTCGAGCAGGGAATAAAACGGGCCATCTTCGAGAATCGGTCAACACCCACATAGACCGAATCATGCTTCCTGGAGGTACGTGGCAATCCCAAGACAAAATCCATGCTAACATCATGCCACGGAGCATCAGGCACGGGAAGAGGTGTATAAAGGCCCGAGCTTTGCTTCTTCATCTTGGCCGTAGCACATGTACGGCACTGAGCCACAATATGAGCAACATCACACTTCAAGCTCGGCCAATAAAACCTATGCTCAACAGCCTCGATAGTCTTGTTCCGACCAAAGTGGCCGGCTAGACCTCCCGCATGTCCAGACTAAGAAGTCTCGAACCGAAGTTCGGGGAACACAAAGCCTACCTCCTCGAAAGAGGTATCCCTCCTGAAGCACATAGTCATCATGGTCTCTCGAGGGTCCGGTCTGGAGAGTGGCATAAATCTGACCAAAGTCAGGGCAGTCAACATAGGCCTCTCTCATCTTTTCTAGCCCTATGACCTCGGCACTCATGGTGGTCAGCAAACATGCTCGCCGACTCAAGGCATCAGCCACCTTGTTCTCCACTCCAGCCTTATGTTTAAGCACAAAGGTGAACTGCTGGAGATACTCAACCCAACGACTGTGACGCGAATTAAGCTTCTTTTGGGAATGGAGGTACCTCAAAGTTTCATGATCGGAGTATAAGACAAACTCCTGATGTAATAGATAGCGCCTCCAATGCCTAAGAGCCTGAACAACTGCGTAAAATTCCTTATCATAAGTGGAGTATCGCAGTTTCGCGTCATTCAGCTTCTCGCTGAAATATGCGACCGGGTGGGACTCCTGACTCAACACTCCTCCTATCCCAACACCTGACGGATCACAAGAGACCTCAAACACCTTCGAGAAATCAGGCAATCGAAGGATAGGTGTCTGGGTCATGCGCTCCTTGATGTCCTTGAAGGCGGCGGCTGCGACCTTCGTCCATACAAAGGTGCCCTTCCGGATACAATCCGTGATCGAGGCGGTGACGGAGCTAAATCTGCGGATGAAGCGATGATAGAACGTCGCAAGGCCATGAAAGCTGCGGACATCATGAACCGTACGGGGTTCTGGCCACTCAACAATGGCCCGGACCTTCTCCGGATCGGCGGAGACCCCAGTACTAGACATAATAAAACCCAAGAAGGTAAGCTGGGGTGTCATGAAGGCACACTTCTGTGGGTTTGCATACAACTGCTCTCGCCTAAGGAGAAGACAGACCTGCCGAAGGTGGTCTAAGTGGTCTCCCGTGGTGTGACTATAGATAAGGATATCATCAAAATACACAACCACAAAGACTCCAATAAACGGTCGAAGGACCTGAGTCATGAGTCCCATGAATGTGCTAGGGGCATTGGTCAACCCAAAAGGCATGACCAACCACTCATATAGACCATCCTTGATCTTGAATGCGGTCTTCCACTCATCACCTGGCCTAATCCTCACCTGATGGTAGCCACTCTTAAGATCAATCTTTGAGAAGATAGTGGCACCAGCCATCATGTCTAGCATGTCATCCAGGCGGGGAATAGGGAACCTATACTTCACGGTGATTTTGTTGATGGCACGGCTATCAAAGCACATTCTCCAGGTGCCATCCTTCTTCGGGGCGAGTAAAGCGGGTACAGCATAATGACTCATGTTATCTCGAACATATCCTCTCTGCATCAACTCATCGACCTGCCATTTTAGCTCGGCATGTTCCGTGGGACTCATGCGATAATGAGGAAGGTTGGGCAATGAAGAGCCCAGAATAAGGTCGATGGCATGCTGAATATCCCGCATAGGTGGGAGTCCCTCGGGAAGCTCCTCGGGAAAAATATCAACAAACTCCTGCCGAATAGGAATGACATCGGGTGGGAGTTCACCCTCGGAGTCTCTCTCTACCTCTCGGACCGTAATGGCAAACACGGGGCAGCCCCGACTAGCCTCCAGCTCCATTTCCTGGGAGCTAATCAACATCAATCTCCTAGTCGAGGGCTCACATGGGCCAGAGGTAACGGTCATAGCCCGAGCTGGGGACGGGGTACTGGACCCGGGAATGGAAGGCTCCGGAGTACTAGGACTAGTAGGACCCCTAACTGATGGGCTCTTGGGCTGATGGGTTGGAGAGCAATCCGTTGGCCATCATGGTCGAAGGTACAGGTGTTCGACCGGCCATGGAGTGTGGCATCCCGATCAAATAACCACGGCCTACCCAAAATAATATTGCCCACCTCCATGGGTAGGACATCACACCATACCTCATCACGGTAGGCATAGAACTGCAGTGGGACCAAGCACCGCAGCCTGATTGGGATGGAAGTGGAATCCACCCATGATACACGATAGGGGCTAGGGTGATCCACGGGTGTAAGACCAAGACGGGAGACAGCACCCGTGGAGATTGCATTGATGCAACTCCCGCTATCGATGATCACTTTACACACATGCTTGCCCAGCCTACAGAAGGTATGAAAAATAGTGGTCCGACGCCAGTCATCACTGGCCTGTGGCTGGGTGAGAATACACTTGACGACCCCCACATGGGCATCATCGGTATGCGGGGCATCCAGGTCGTCACCTTCAATCTCATAGTATTCGTCAGCTAGTTCCTGATCTGCTTCATAGGTGACTAACTCGAGGCCCGCAGGGGTGGTATCCTCGGCCTTTGTGTCCCCAATGATAAGAGATGGGCAGGTGGGACACTGGTTGGCAAAATGGCCAAACCCATTGCAGCGGTAACACTACTGCCGTGACCCACTAGGCTCCCCAATCACGGGTCCTTTCCCCTTATCCTCCTGACGGATAGGAGGTGTAGGTAGCAAAGGACGTGCAGGAGGTGCGGGTGACGGTGGACAGGCTGTGGGTGCCGTAAGATGCTGGGGATGAGGAAGGTCCCTCGGGGGTGGAGGGCGAGGCCTAGGAGCAAAGGGCTCGGGACGAGCGGGCTCCTGAGGTCGAGCCATGGGGGCCCTCGGATACGTGCCAGATGAGCCACGGGGCTCAACACTACGTAGGGGGAAGGAGCCCAGCCGACGGGGAGACTCGAACTCGGCCTCGAATTGTTCCAATTCGAGAGCAATCTGATATGCCTGCTCCAAAGTGGTCGTATTACGGCGAAAGAGTTCATACTGATAGTTGGGCCGCAGACCTCTCCGAAAGCAGGATATAGTCATGGTGCTCTCTTCCGTGACTCCACACCGTAAGTAATACTCGTCAAACTCAGCGGTGTACTCAGTCACGGATCGGTTCCCTTGGGATATACTTTACCATTTGTCTATGAGACGTTGGCGATATGAGGCTGGAAGGTATTTCTCCCTTAGCTTTGTTTTCATGTCATCCCAAGTACCAATTTGGGGTTGACGTCGCTGATTAAGCAGGCTCTCCACATTGGTCCAATAAGTTTGGGCCTGCCCTTGCAGCTTCATCTTCGCGTATCGGACTCTTCGGTGGTCCGTCATCTCAAACCACTCGAAGTACCGGTCCATGCCGGCCTCCCAATCTAAATACACCCTGTGGACTGCCGAATGGAGATCCACTCAAAAGGGAACGAGAAACGCGAGCGACGGGCTACAAACTCGCAATAACTAAAAGCTAATAGGGGAAGGGGTCATGCAACATGTCAACAGAGAAAAGAGCATACGTAGGATGCCAAAGGGATGTGATCGCCAGAGGGGTTACCTCAATGAAAAGAAATGATCGCGTGTACCTGGCACAAGGCACGGAAACTGTGAATCATCGAGAGCGGGAAATGGTGGGTTGCTTCTTCCTCCCCCTTCGGTCGGCCGACGGGGAGGGCTTTCCTTGAGTACCCTTGCAAAACAACGACAAATAAATAACAAGTGGATCAGAAAGACGAAGGTGCAGCAATCAATTCTAGCGATGCAAGTAACGAAATGACGGCCGGACACACACCTGGTTGGTGTTGTCTTTTAAACCCCTCTCGGACACGAGTAGGAGGAAAATGCTTACGATGGATGGTGATTATACCAACGTAGGAACAGGAAGAGACTCCCCCAAAAGGGGGTGAAAATGCGATATGATGAATGCAAGATATCTAAGGAAAAAGAGAGGAGAATGGCTTATTGGATGGCCGATGGCGAGATCCGGCGGAGCCTCGGTAGCGTAGGGATGACGTGGGAGCGCGACGGGCGAAGACGGCCTTTCTCCTGCGAGCACGGGCACCCAGGAATCCGGCAGAACCTCACCTACAAAACACCCACGGGTTAGGAATGGAATCCGACAGCCTCCCGGCGCTCTTTTTTTCGACCCCTGGACTGAGGGGGGTAGGCCTCTATTTATAGAGCTCTGGAGGACGGAGGCGTCGAGGGCCTTGGACGCCTCCATGATTTGGCTCTTTTTTAAACGATAATCTGACCGGCTGACGGATGGTCAGTGGCCAGGGGCACCCGTGATCTGAGTGATGGAGGCGTCCAGGGGCCTGGACGCCTCCATTGCATTGGATCCCTTTCGAACTACAATCCAGCCAACGGATAGTCGGGGTCTGGGGTGCCCGTGAGCTGAATGATGGAGGCGTCCAGGGGCCTGGACGCCTCCATTATTTGGATTCTTTTTAAACGACAGGCTGAGCAACGGTCGGGCAGTGGCCAGGGACGCCCGTGAGCTGAATGATGGAGGCGTCCAGGGGCCTGGACGCCTCCATGATTTGGATTCTTTTCAAACGACAGACTGAGCAACGTCAGTCGATGGCCGGGGCCGCCCGTGAGCCGGATGATGGAGGCGTCCAGTCTCCTGGACATCTTCAAGAATATATATATAGTTTTATTTATTATTTTGTTATTTTTTTCAATTTTTTGTGTCATTTATGGAGGCGTCCAGCCTCCTGGACGCCTCCATGATTTTTTTAATTTTTTAATTAATTATTTTTATTTAATGGAGGCGTCCAGTCTCCTGGACACCTCCAAGATTTTTCACGGAAAAATTCAGAAAAATGTAAAAAAAATCAGAAAAATAGGAAATCACCAGAGCAATAAAAAAATGTGAAGGCCGCCTTGGGGTATCATAGTGTAATATGAGATTTACTCACTGTAACGTCAAGAACGGCGTGTCTACAGCTGCCCCGCCTTGGCGTCTGCTTTGCAAGGGAGTGTCACGTAGTGAAATGGCATTGCAGTGGAATGGAATGGAGTGAAAATAGACTGAAAAGTAGATGCCAAGGTGTGATGAGACACGCTTTCAACATTACGATTTTTGGAATGTTTTTAGAGTTTTCAACGAGACGACCAGGGAGAAGGTCTTTCGAATTCAACAATTGTTAGGACGGAAATCAAACAAGGAAGGAGAAGATGTGCGCTCAGGCACGAGTAAAAAAAGGGGGCCAACTTCTCTGTGTGGAAGTACCTGGGTCGTAAACCTGCAGGTTTCACCTTGGGGAGCGGTTACCAGCCAACGTGGAAGTGATGCGGCCAAGATGGGTCAAACGGAGTAAAAAGTAAAGGAATATTTGAGGATCAATCCAAACAAGGGTCTCCTTTGGAAGAACAGCGTGGGGCTGTCTCAAGAAAACTTAGTACTTCATTCGGAATGGAATATCTCATATTATCGGATAAGCACAGCGACCTTCGCAATCGAATTACTTTAGTGATTTTTCGTAATAGACTCAAAGTCCTATATGAATGCATGCTGGGTTTAAAGAAAAATTAAAACAAACTAAAATAGAAAATAGTCAAGGATAATATTATCAACTCGTTAAGAAAGGGTCAGGATACCAGTTCGGTGAGCCGATACTGAGCCGGGGCCCGTTTGTCCACGCACCAACTCATCGAATGGAACCGTCGTCCCCACGCCATCACCAGCTAACGGCCTATCCATGCAACCCGAATTCTTCTGGAATCATCACTGTTTTTGTTAAAGGGGAACTCAAATCCCAGATTTGTTCAGGTCGCAAGGTCCTTGACATGTTCTAATAGCGTAAATATCGTATAGTACGATGCACAACACGGAGGACCAAACATTAAAGGATGGCGTACAGGATAGCGTGAAAAAGCGTCCGTTGGCAAAACCTGCACAGACCATCATAGATTAAATACATCAGAAAGCACATAAATATCACAGAATCGTACCACAGTACAAGGATAAAACATGACTTAACCACACATGTGAGACGTCCCGTCTCGTAGCACCTCCCATTTCCTATAAGTACCACCCCATAGGCTAGTTTATTCAAATGCACCAAAGGGGGATTTTGAAAATTCAAGAGGAGGAGAAGAGGAGGGTCTAGGGACATCGGGATGGAAGGAGAGTCTTCCCGCGTCATGAAGAGGGGCAGGCCTAGTAGTGAGATCAGGCGACTTTCCGACCTCGAGGGTCATTTGAGTGGGGCGATCCAGTCACATATGGTAAATTGATTTATTTCAAATTTTATTGCATGAACTCTCTTCTCACTTTCCCTCCTTTCTTTTTTTTTCTTTCCAGCCGTATCCGCTCTTTCCGGGCCCGAGGAAGTTTTCAAAACTGCCATGGCTCTCAGAGCTAACTTCTAACATCTCCATTGGCATGAGGGCTATACTCTCGAAGTGGCATCTTCAGGGGCTCCTTATTCATGCCAAGCACTACGAAAGAATCCGCATGGACTGGGCAGCTATGGGCGCATTAGTGGAGATCTGGCATCCCCAGACCCACACTTTCGTCTTCCCCACGTTCGAGGCGACCATTCTCCTCGAGGAGGTGGAGCTTCTGCTTGGACTAAAGAAGTTCAAGAGTGATGGGAAGACGAAGCCGATGCGGATGTTGACGAAGGTGACTTCCGAGAGCGTCCTGAAAGCTTCATGCTGCCCGACGCAGTCAGAAAGGTCCGCACTCAAAAGGGAATCGACTTGCGAAGGCTTGCGGTATGGGTCATGGATGCCTTGAAAGGCTCACCAGATGATGAACACTTGGAAGGAGTCATGAAAGGTTTTACCATCTGTCTGGCGGGGGCTCTTCTGTTTCCTTATGCCGACAACATAATGGAGGAGGACCAACTGAATGCTATCCATGGGTTTTGGAGCGGCAAGAGGGTGGGGTCGGCCATCCTTGCCTATCTTTACAGCGGCCTTACTGTCTCGAGCATGGGTAAGCCTCCTTATGGTTGCGCACTTGTTTTGAACTGCTGGATTGACTTGCACTTCAAGTTCGACCACCGTGAGGGGATGCCGACCGGTTCGAAGCTCTTTCAACAAAGCCCCCTTTATCATATAGCCGACGTATTAGGCTTCGGTGGCACCGTGGCGAACCGAGTTCCATGGCTGAAGAGGCGTGAAGACTGGCGGTCTCACTTTCGAATCATGGCACAAACTCTCTTCACTTGTGCTCCGGCATGTCTCCTCTCTCTTAAACTTCTCATGAGGCCTTCTCCCGGAGCCGAGCTCCAACTGATCGGCGCGACCGAGTTCGTCCTTTACAACGCGCATCGGTGCTGCCTCCAGATCGGCCTTCCACGCCACTCGTTCTCATCACTGACCGGGATCGTTCCTTTGAAGAAGAGGGAGTTAGGCACGGAAGCGGACGCGAAGGAAGCGAAGGCTATTAAAGCGCCTTGGAAGATGAGCGTTGCGGGAAAAGCCTTAGCGCATGTGGGGGAGAAAGGCGAGCTTTGGAGGGCTTATGTAACCGAACTGGGGAAGTTAAGGCCTAAGGCGCCTAAGCCCCTGATCTAGCTCATACGGCTTTCTCATGGAATAAAGTGTGGCTTTTGGATGTTTTGGACCCCTGTTCCCCTAATTATTATTTTTGTGATTTTCATTTTTCTTTGTGTTTTTGTTTTTATTTTGTGCTTTTGCTTGGATTATACACTCATTTCTCTGTTTTTGTATTTTTGGGTTTTTTTTTTAAAAAAAAAATTATTGTGGGGACGTCCAGGGGCCTGCACGCCCCTAAGTTCTTTTATTTCGAATTTTTTTGTTTTAATTTTGGGGGCGTCCAGGGGCCTGGACGCCCCTACGTTTTTTATTAAAAAACATTTTTTTTTTATCATGGGGGCGTCCAGGCGCCTGGATGCCCCTAAAATTTGAATTCTTTTGAAAAAAACAAAAAAGGTGGGGGCGTCCAGGCGCCTGGACGCCCTTAAAATTTGAATTCTTTTGAAAAAAAACAAAAAAGGTGGGGGCGTCCAGGCGCCTGGACGCCCCAAATGAAGTTGATTCTATATATAGGGGGGCCTCACCCCCCTGCTCACTTACACTGTTCATTCTGACGATCCGGCCATTCCAGAAAACCCATTCCCAGTCCCAATGGAGCAAGGAGGCCCGAGCCAAGATGGGGGAGGCGGAAACGACGAGCTCGTCATTCGAGGGGGTGGAGAGATCACGCCGAGGAGGCTGCCGAGGCGGAGGAGATTGCCGTGGAGGAGGAGATCGTTGCGGAGGCACCTATCCTGGCTTTGGAGGGCCCTGCGGGTGCTGGCGATGTGGGGGAGGACGAGCACGATCCGGTAAGCCCCTTCAGAACTTCAGTTTGTTGGTTTCTTAGGCTAAATGGGCGGACGAGAGGCTGTATGGAGAAGACCGGGGAGCGGGGGAAGGAGGCGTCCAGGGGCCTGGACGCCTCCACATCTTCTTTTTTCATTTATTTATTTATTTATTTATTTTGGGTTATTATGTAAATAAACTAAAATTAAATTAAAAAAATAAGGAGGCATCCAGGGCATTGGACGCCTCCAAAATAATATATATTATTATTTATTTACTTATCGTTTTTTTGTCTTTTGTGTTAAAAATAGGAAAAAAATAAAAAGGAGGGAGGCATCCACGAGGCTGGACGCCTCTAAAAAAGTATATATATGTATATAGATAAATAAAATAAATATTATGTACATTGTTATTTGTTTATCATGATTCTGATGTGTTGTTTGTTTTGTGGTGTGCAGGGGGTGATGAAGAGCCGGATCAGCTGGTCTCTAGTGGTGGCTACGTACCGGGGACTGCCCGACTTCCAGAGGGCGCGTGTAGACGCCATGGGTTTTGGACCCTTTCTCAGGATCGAGCCCTTCCGGCTCGACCTTCCTCTTATCCAGGCGTTGCGGGAGCGGTGGCACGCGCCGAGCCGGGCATTTCTGATGCCCTGGGGGCACATGGTGCCGACACTAGAGGATGTGGCTCGGATCACCAGGCTACGAGTGGACAGCGAGGCAGTGAGCGGGGTCACCTACCCTGACTACCGAGAGAGTGCCCTGGACCTGCTGTGGCTGGAGACGAGTGTGACTGATAGAGACGGCAGGGTAGTCGGTCGAGTGGGGATCATGGAGGCGCTTGGGTTCAGTGACCCACGCCAGCGGGTTAGCGAGACTGGAGCAGAGTTTCTGGCACGACTGGAGAGAGACGCCCGCGCAGCTTTTACCCAGGACCCGAGCGAGCGGGAGCTGGTGGATCTAGACCTCCGGAGGTTCCTCTTCTTCTTCTTGGGCCGCCTTCTGATGGGGACGAAGGGGGATGGCATCCACTGCCGCTTCCTCGGGATCCTGGCGGACCTTGACAGAGTGGGGCACTACGCGTGGGGAGCGGCTCTGCTTGCCCATTTGATTGCTGATCTCTCCCAGACTTCAGAGAGGGAGACGACAGTCAGCGGCTTCGCACCTTTTCTCCAGGTACACAATTTATTTATGCATTTTACCGTAGTTAAATATACAATCACTCGTGCTAATGATGTATGATGGATGCAGGTGTGGAGTTATTACTACTTCCCGATGGGGAGGGCCAGGCAGGGGAACAGGAGAGCCGTTCCTCTAGCGCGACAGTGGAGGCCGGTCGTGGTAGCGGCACCACACAGCTACCAGCTGACGTCACTTCGTCGGGAGCTAAGCGAGTATCCCGAGGCCATGGTATGATGCGTATGATTCTTTGTGTTTATGCATGTGACTGAATGGTAACTAACATGATGTATGTATGGTGATGCAGGTGGTGTGGAGACCCTACCTGGGCATGGGCGACGCTGGCCAGCCTTGGGTTGTAGCGGGTCTTCCTCGTTTCAGGCGGGACGTGTGGGTCCATTGCCTGAACGAGATCGAGCCGCTTCGGCTGAGGCTGGTTATGAGGACATTGGGGCTAGCCCAGGAGTGGGTTGATGTAGATGAGCCGGCCCGCATCGGGTGGAAGACCAAGGGGAAGGCAAAGATTGTGGACTGACGCACGCGCTTCCCAGCACAGTACCAGGACTGGCAGCAGGGCGAGGTCCCAGTGGTGTCCCATGTACAGGACAGCACAGACTATATGAGACGGTACCGAGCTACGTACGGGGACCGCCTCTCCTTGGGTGGTATGGTAGGGGTAAGTGAAATGAAACTGCTTCACCCTTCTATATGTATATGCATGTGGCACTAACTTATGTGCAATGCAGGATGCCCGTGACAACATGATCGCCGACCTGCGGGCCCAGTTGGCGGACGCCAGGCGGCAGTTGGTGGCCATCCGACAAGAGTTGGAGATCTTGGTGAGTCTATGCAATGCATTTTTTTTGTGACCTAGATTTTTGATGCTTAGCCTTTGACTGACATTTGCCCCGTGTTTCAGCGGGCCCACCAGACGGTGGCAGCCGGGACGGCTGGTGGAGCGGGTTCCAGTTCGCGGGGCCCTCCTCCGGAGGTTTCTGCCCTCCAGGAGCAGCTGGCGTATGCGGTGGATCGGGCTGAGGAGGCCGAGCATGACCGCGAGGCTCGAGTGAGTGCTTGCTTGGCGCTGACCCTCTTCTAGCTGCTTTCCTTCTATCACTGTTCTCTTACGGTGCATGCGTGCTTTGACAGGTGGCCGAAATTCGGGAGGCCCTGGCTCGTGCTGTTCGTGCTGAGCAGGAGCGCGATGCCTGGGTGGCAGAGCGTGACGCCCGGATTGCGGAGCTAGAGGAGGAGCGGCGACGGGAGGCTGAGGAGCTTCCTCGCGACGTAGTGGATCTACGGATCACCCTCGAGCTGTCGAGGAGAGAGGCGATGAGGGAGAGAGAGGAGAGGGAGAGGGATAGGGAGAGCGTGAAGAGAGAGAGGGAGAGGGATAGGGAGACCCTAGAGAGAGAGAGAGAGGGATAGGGAGACCATAGAGAAAGAAAGGGAGTACAGGATGGCAGAGCGATATCGAGATTGGGACGAGAGGAGAGCTCTGGTGGCCCAGGTGTCGGAGCTCCGGCTGAGTCTTGGCACGGTGGAGGGGAGACTTCGGGAGAGTGAGGAGCGGTATCAGAGGGTGAAGGAGCGCGGGGCGCGACTTCGTCAGTCCGGTTCCTTTTCTGTGGGTAGCTTTCTAGTTTCTTCGGCCGAGCAGCGTCGCCGCACCTTGGAGGCTGGCATGGTGCCACCTGGAGAGGCGAGCACGGCTTCTAAGGGTTCGCAGAGGTCGCAGAGGCCCCCTAGGGATCCCCGTCAGAGGAGGGAGGAGAGAGATGACCAGGAGGGTGGTGGTGAGAGTTAGAGAGTTGTTTGTACACCCCACCGTCCTCACTGTATGATGTACTTTTGACTGTTTGTATGAAATGGATTTCGTGTGGTTCCTTTTGTCGTGTGCCCTTTTCCTTCCTGCACTTTCTTTCACACCACGTTGTTCACGCTTCACGGGACTTTGCCCTGGACAGGAGGGAACTACTTTGCATGGAGGGTTTTTGTTCCTTTTTTTTTCGCTTTCTTTTGGGCGCGTCCAAGCGCGAGGACGCGTCTTAATCCTCGAATTCAAATTTAAAGCGACGGGTGGCCTTTCTTCTCCGTGCCTTACCCGCAAACGAGCCCGCCCCCGCCAAAATTCACTCGTCCCCCTTTTCATCTCCTTCCTCTTTTGATCGATGGAGTTCGGTGGTCTAGACCACGGCGAAGATGGAGAGGGACGCGGGACCCCTCGCCTGAGGAGGGACGCGCCAGAGCACAGAACGGCGTCCATGGAGGAGGAAGGGCCGCTTCGGGCCCCCGAGGGACCCGAGGGGCCCAATGGCGCGGAAGGAGGTGAACACGGCTCGGTGAGTGCTTGGTTTTCCCCCTCTTTGATCCATTTTGAGTTTTGAAGCAAGCCGTGCGAGGGGGGAAAGGGTTCGGCGAGTGTTGCACTTAAATGATGGACGCGTCCTAGACAGGGGACGCGTTCTTTTTGACTGATGTGGGACCCCTTTCTTGGTGCAGGACATGGCGAGGACCCTGGGCCTGGCCGATGAGTGGGCGAGTGCGGACGAGCCGAGCCGCGTCAGGAGGGAGAGTCGCGGCAAGGCGAGGCTCGAGGACTGGCACGTACGTTTCCCTGGACAGCAAGGGAGTGTATTGGTGCAGGACAGCGCCGACTTCCTGCGGCGGCAGAGAGAGAGTTATGCGGGGCTTCCCCAAGCTGGGGACACGCGTGGCATCGGCGGCTCGTGCGCCCAACTGTCAGAGGCTAGGCGGCAGCTGGCCGTCGCTCAACATGAGCTGTCGCTCCTGGTAAGTTACGTGCCACACTTTTATCTTCAGATTTGGAGTTTCACTGACGGCCGTTGTTTATTTTGTTCCAGCGTGCCCAGCAGACAGCGACGGCGGGGATGATTGGTGGCGCATCTTCCAGTTCCTCGGCCCCTTTTCTCGAGATTGCCTCCCTCCGGGAGCAACTTGCCGGTGCGGTGGCCCGCGCGACCCGGGCGGAAGAGGAGCGTGATGCCTGGGTGGCGACTGTAGCGGAGCTGCCGCATCGTGGTGAGGAGAGGCCTTCTCCAGACATCCTGGAGTTAAGGGTTCTTCTGCAGATGATGAGGAGAGAGGCAGAGAGAGAGAAAGCCGAGAGAAGGTCTGAGCGACAGCGGGATCAGACCGAGAGGAGGGCCTTGGAGGCCCAAGTGAGGGAGCTCCAGCTGGGCCTTCAGGCCGTCGTGCAGAGGCTAGGAGGGATGGAGACGCGCTACGAGAGAGCGCGAGAGTTCGGGGAGCGACTCCGCCAGTCCGGTCGCTTTGCCGCTAGTGGCTTCTTTGCCACGACAGGGGAGGAGCAGCGAGTCATTGCTGTGGAGCTGGCGCCACGAGGCGAGGCGGGTGCTACTGCACGAGGATCCAGGAGGCTTCTGAGGGACCCGCACCTCAGGGGAGAGGAGGGGAGCGCCCAGAGAGATGAGTGATGGTGAGGATCGGCGAGCTGGTGGACTCGCCTCCTTCTTATGTTTATGATGTTCTTGACAGCTCATGTAGAATTATGAAGGGAGTGATTTGATTTTCTGCTGCTTGTTTGTTCTCTTGTGCGTTCCTTCTTCCCTACATTTCTTCTCCTTTGCACTGTTCCCATGTGATGGGTCTGTCGAGACTCCACCCCGAGCGGAGAATCGCGTTTTGTTGTGACCATTTTCCACGGGAATCTGCCGTCGAAGTCAATAATGACGGCCCTAGTTCCTTCTCCCGGATGTTGTGTCAAATTTTGCAGACGTCCTCCAAAACATGATAGGGTATCCCTAGACAACATAGGGGGCTAGTCGTCATATTCTTCGTCCAATCAATCATCCAGTGCGAGCGGTGAAGTGACACACGGGACCGCATGGCAGGTGCCTCATTGCGAGGGCTATCATTAACAGGTGATGGAGGGAATCATGGCCCACACTCCTTCCATTTCTATAAATTCTTGTCCCTTTTATCTTCCAGGTATATCGAGAGCTAACTCGAGGAGCACAAGTTTTCACGGGAGAGGAGGAGTTCAAAATTCTGAGAGTTGGATGGAGGGCGAATCTTCCCACTCCTCGAAGAGAAGCAGGTCCAGTGGTAGTAGTTCCAGGAGGCTTTCGAACCTCGAATGGCACTTCAGCGAAAGGGCCCAATCACAATTCGTAAGCCAAGTTTTCCTGCCCTTTTTTCCATTCTTTTTTCTTCCTTTCTTTCTGACCAAACCTCCTCTCCATTCCCTGCATGCGTAGAGTGTGATGAAATCACAGATCTCATGGGAGTTGGTAGTGGCAGCGTACAGGGGCCTCCCAGATTTTCAGAAGGCCAGGCTAGACGTGATGGGTTTTGGCACTTTTCTTCGGATCGAGCCGATCCAGCTCGACCTGGTCCTGATCCAAGCCTTGTGTGAGAGATGGGACCCAGTGAGTCGGGCATTCCTGATGCTCTGGGGGCACATGGTGCCCTGCTTGGAGGATGTGGTCCGGATCACAAGCCTGAAGGTGGAGGGCGAGGCAGTGACCGGGGTCACTTATGCGAATTACCGAGAAGGTGCCCAGAAACTACTGGGTTTGGACCTAGATGGTCGGAAAAACAGGTCGGTAGCTAGGGCGTCTCTCATGGATGCATTAGGGCTCGCCGACACTCGTCGGCGGGACGACGAATCCTCAGAAGAGTTCATAGAAAGGATGGAAATAGGATGCCGTGCCGTGTACTGCACAGATTTTGGCAACTGGGAAAGATGCAACATAGATTTGAGGAGATTTCTCCTCTTTCTTTTGGAGAGATTGGTACTGAGCTCGAAAGGGGATGGTATCCAATGTCGCTTCCTGGAGCTGCTGTCAGACCTTGAAAGAGTAGGATACTATGCCTGGGGAGCTGCCATGCTGGCGCACTTGTTTGCAGGTCTGTTCCAAGAAGCGGACCGTGAGATGACTGTGAGTGGTTTCACACCATTCATCCAGATATTTTTGGTTTTGCTTGTTTTGTATTATTTTTTGTGTTTTTGCAAGGTACTGATGACCTGCGCCGAGCAGCTGTGGAGCTATTATTACCTCCCGATGGGGAGAGCTCGACATTGGCGACCCGCGATGGTGCCGCTAGCCAGGCGGTGGGAACCTATCATGAGTGCGGCACCCCTAACCTACCAACTGATGGTGCTAAGGCGGGAGCTACAGGAGTTCCCTGCAGCGATGGTAAACTGGAGACCCTACTCAGACATGGTCGATGCCGACTAGCCGTGGGTTCTAGCAAGTCGTGCCCGGTTTGGACGGGAACTGTGGATGCACTGCCTGAATGAAATCGAGCCGCTTCGGCTACGATTGGTTATGAAGACTTTAGGACTGGCTCAGGAATGGGTGGATACGGCTGCGCCACCTCGTGTCGGGAGAAAGACGCGAGGACCGGCGACCTGCATTGACTGGCGCGTGCGGTTCCCTGAACAGTGTGAAGACTGGCAACGGGGTGGCACGATTGTAGAATCACATGCGCGGGATAGCAAGGATTACCTGCGTCTATACAAGACAAAGTACGCAGAGCAGTTCCAACCCCGGGGATTTGTGGAGGTAGGTTTCCCCTTTTCCTCTTTTCTTCTTTCTCTCTTTTTTGATTTTCTGGTGGAAATGCTGACTCGTATGGCTGCAGGATACCCGTGACACCATGATAGCGAATTTACGAACTCGTTTGGCAGAGATGGAACAACTGTTGGGCGATGCCCGCGGACCTACGAGTGCCTTGGTAGGTGTACAATGCATTCCTAATTAAAACCCCAGATTCCAGATGTTGGCTGCTAATTCACACGGTCGTAGCATGCCCAGATTGGCGCGGCTTCCCCAGCGATGGGAGTAGGTGGTGCCTCTTCCAGCTTGTGGATTCCCACCTCCGAACTTGACCTGCTTCATGAGCAACTTGCTCAGGCCACGCAGCGTACTGCGGAGGCAGAAGGGATGCTCTGTATACAGGTAAAAGTTTCAGTGTTGAGTTCTCTTGGTTTACGCCTTATCGCGTATCTGAGATGGTACACTCGGCAGGAAAAGGAGACGGAAGAAGCGCTTGCCCAAGCTACACAGAAGGAGGCTAGGATAGCAGAACTGGAGAGGGAACTGCGGCGTCATCCTGATGACGACTCCTCTAGGGATGCCGTGGAACTGAGGATCACTCTCCAGTTGGAGAGGGAAGACCGCGAGAGAGAACGTGCAGAGAAAGAAAGAGACGTAGAGAGAGAAAGAGCCAACATATTGACTGAAAGGGAGGAACGAAGGGCCATGGAGGCCCAACTATTCGAACTCTGAATCAGTCTTGGTCTTGCTGAACAGTGGCTGAGAGATGGTGAGGAGCGCTACCGAAGAGCACGAGAGCGTGGCTTTCGTGTTGGTAGCTTCTCTGCTGCTTCCGTGGATCAACGCCGGGATGTGAGAATAGGAAGGGGAGTACAGAGCGGTAGGAGTACCGCTTTTCGTTGGGTAGCACCTTTGAGAGTGTTTTGCCCGGAGAGTAGTGGGACGAATAATGCAGAGAGAGAGGGCGGAACTTGATGTAATTTTTTTAATTTTTGGAATAAAATACAAGGTTCGGTTTGTTTGGTTTTCACCTTTACTTCTGTTGCCTGAATCCCTGCACAGACACTGAAACAAACAAATCAGAATTTCTGTTCTGACTTGGCCCCTTGCTCAATAAGCAAATGGTCACTGTGACTGTCCTTGATAACTGGTCAAGGGGCCAAGCCTTTATCAACGAAGGCGAGGGAAAGATGTGGTGATGATAAATGCGACAGGCAAGCACACGAATGCAAGCGGTATTAAAAGCGAGATGCTGCAGGTAAATGCAATCACGTAAAATTGATTTCTTTTCTTTTTATATTTGGCATTTTTTTGTTTTATCATTAAAAAAAAATTTGCTTGCAAATATGTACATTTTCTCTTTTCCATTTTTTGTTGTTTTTATCATTTCAATTTTTTTTCTGCTAACGCCCGGCAAGCACCCAAATGGCACCTAACCTACGTGAGACAGGGGTTTCTTACTAACCTCCCAGGTATCCTAAGTGCACATCTAGGTTGATTTGGGCCTCTAGACCCCTCGAATGATGATCCCGCCGGCTAAGACTTACCCTGATGACAATACCGCCATGTCATGCTTAGGCTCCCAGTCGCTTCCGACCACAGGGATTCACCCAAAAGATGTTTGAGGTAAATGATTTGTCCGACCCGGGTCTGTTTCCTCACAACTCTAGATGGTATATGATGGAGCACCCTGGAACCCTAACGACCAACCGCGCGACGCTGACCCGGAATCAGACGCCGTCGCACCCATAGGTGACGCGCTTGCATTGGCCCAAGCCCAAGGTTAGACAAGAAGACATCAAGGTGGTAAACAGGGGTCTTGACCAGCCAGAAACACGGAGACTCCTTCGCAGCGATAGCTTTTGCTTTTCAAAGTAGGCAACCAAATGTGTATATTAAAATAAGGTCGCAGACCCTGGGCAGTTTTCACCCTTCAGAAACTCCATCGAACCTTCATCTTTAGAGGGAGAAGGAAGAGTGTAGGGGATAAACCTCCTGAGAGGACCGGCAAAGCCATTAACCCGGCGAGCGAACAAGGGCCTATTAACTCTTTCCTTTTGGACAACTTCGGGCCAAATCTCGAGCATTTACATTTCACGGCCCCTTTTGTGGATTCAGACTTTTGCTTTGAGGGGTTCCGTTTATCGCAACAGGCACGGTCACGACCAGGCTTTTCTCTTGATTTTGACTTTGTATTTCTTTTTGTGAGGGAGATATAGTCGTTTGACGTTTGTGGGCTCCCTTTTCGTATGCCTGCGGGGACACTGCCCTCTTCTCGTGCTCTGATCGATGCTCGAGGAAATGGATCCTACTCTTGCCTTTGGGGTTTGAGTTTCGGTTTCTCATGCTCAGCGTTTTAAGGGCGCCGACTGTCTCATTTGGTCGAAGAGAAAAGAATAAAGATTACAGTTTCCGGAGATCTTCTGGGTGGGGCCCCACCGTAGGTGATGCTACCGACTTTTTTGAATAAAATACATAAGTGAGCACATGTTAGCTTCCTTCGAGCGAGCATAGGCCGACGTGGCCGGACAGGGATCTCCACGGTTCTGGCAAACCAAGACCCGGTGCCTACCAAGCCTTAATGGGCCCTATCCTAACATGAAGGTTAGATGCAGTGACTTGACTACATGGTGACCACCAGGCATCGGCATTTTGAATTTTTCATATTTTTAGTGGTTTTCAATATTTCTTTATTTTTGATGTTTTTTATCTTTTCATCATTTTTTGTTTGTTTGTTTTGTGCTAAGGGTAGTATTTCTTAAGATAAAGCCCATTCCAAGGGTGGGATAACTCGGTCCCTTCGGCGTTGACTAGCTTGTAGGCGTTGCCAGGGTACACGGCTTGAATTACAAATGGTCCTTCCCAATTGGGTTGGAGCTTAGAACGCGGCCCTCCAGGTTTGACAAAAATTCTTTTTACGACCATCTCACCAACTTTGAATTTTCTCTCAACGACTTTCTTTTGGTAAAAGCGAGCGAGTCTATCTTGATACACACGCGCATGTTCGGCAGCAGCCAGCCGCTTCTCATCCAAGAGTTCCAACTGGGCGAGGAGTGAATTACGACGATCATCGAGGGGAAATTCCTCGTCTAATTGTACCCTGAGAGAAGAGATCAGAGTTTCGTACGGGACTACCGCTTCCATACCATAAGTAAGGGCAAATGGAGTCTGCCCGGTGGGGGTACGGATTGAAGTGCGATAGGCCCATAGGGCTTCGATAAGTTTTTCTAGCCAGTCTGAAAACTTACTAGACTCGCAGGTTTTTTTGATGATTTTGAGCAATATTTTATTGGTGGCCTCCGCTTGGCCGTTACCTTGTGGGTAATAAGGCGATGAATGATGCAATGCAATTGCGTACCTTTTGTAGAGGTCCTGTAGGTCCTGAGAAATGAACTGTGGCCCATTGTCGGTGACGATTGTGCTCGGGACGCCGAACCTGGCAAGGATGTTCTTCGTGATGAACTTGCAGACTGTCGATGCCTTGATTTCCGCATAAGCTTCGGCTTCGGCCTATTTGGTGAAGTATTCCGTCGCAGTAAGGATGAATGATTTCTGCTTAGTGAGGGAATTGGGATCACCTAGGGGACCGATGATGTCGAATGCCCACATGGAGAAAGGCCATGGGGAGGAGATTGGATGAAGTGAGGAAGATGGTGAATGGATTTTATCGGCGTAAAGTTGACACTTGACGCACCTACGAACATAGACGGCACAATCCTCCTCCATAGTGAGCCAGTAAAAGCATTACTTAATGATCTTCTTGGCGAGCATCTGACTGTTCACATGGCCACCGCACACACTCGAGTGTGTCTCCTCTACACATTTCCAGACCTCATCGTCATCAAGACATCTCAACATAATGCCAATAAGGCTCCTTCTATAGAGTAGACCCCCAACCAATGTGTATTTATGAGCCACTCTCCTTATGGCCTTCTTATCTTCTGTGGTGGCTCCTTCGGATAAGACTGATCTTTGCAATATTTGACGATCTCGTAGAACCATGGTTTCTCCTCGTCGGTCAGCTCTTCTTCTGCCTCTGCCAACATGATTTCCCTCTTCTCACGGATTTCTTCCTGTAGGATCTTCCTTGCTATCCTGTCTTTGATGTTCACGTAGGAAGCGTCATCAATTGCAGGTGCGTGAAGTTTGTAGATGGAAATGGACTTAAACCATCTCCCTAGAGGGAACCTTATGGCCGAAGCCAACGAGGCAAGGGCATCAGCGAGGATATTCTGATGACGAGGGACATGAACAAAGATCAATTTGGTGAACAGTTTGGCAAAGGCAGCAGTGAGTTCTTGGTATGGTTTGAGCTTAGGATCGCGAGTGCGATACTTAGTGAGCACCTGGCGAAGAATGAGTTGACTGTCACCCATGACTCGTAATTCGGTGACACGAAGAGAATGAGCGAGTCCCAAGCCAGCTAGAAGAGCTTCATATTCGGCTATATTGTTGGTGACTGGGAATTTGAGTTGGTACGCTAGTGGGAATGTGAGGCCTTCAGGCGACAGGAGGGCAACGCCGATTCCTTTCCCTTGAGAATTCAGAGCTCCATCGAAATATAACGTCCACATGTAATCATCTGATTGGTTGATGGACATTAGTTCCTCATCTGGAAACTCTGATTGGACAGGATCAAACTTGGGAAGAGGATGGTAAGCGAGATGCTCGGCTATGGCATAACCTTTAATTACCTTTTGCTGGATATAAGTGATGTCAAACTGAGAGAGAAAACTTTGCTAGCGTGCTAGCCTGTCCGTCATGACGGATTTCTCCAGAAGGAACTTGATGGGATTCATGCGAGCAATCAAATGGACCTCATGAGCCAGGAAGTAGTGTTTCAATTTCTGCACTACCCAAACGAGGGCAGCATAGGTTTTCTCCATGATTGTGTACTTCTGCTCACAGGAGTTGAGGAGTTTAGAGAGGTAGTAGGTTGCCCGTTCCTTACCTTCTTCATCAGCTTGTGCGAGGACGGCTCCCACAGAGTCATCCAAGACTGAGATGTAGAGGATCAGAGGTCTCTCCGGTTTGGGTGGGATGAGAACGGGCGGACTAGCCAAATATTCCTTTAACCCTTCAAAAGCTTTCTGACACTTAGAATCCCAGTGGAATTCTACCCCCGGCTTGGTCAACTCGTAGAAAGGTCTACACCTTTGTGAGTGCTGAGACACAAACCGACGGATGAACTGCAGCCTCCCAATTAGACCTCGAACTTCTCTTAAATTTCTAGGGGGCGGCATATCCCTGATGGCTTTGGCTTTGTTGGGATCTATTTCAATCCCTCTTTTGCTCACAATAAAACCCAGTAATTTGCCTGATGACACACCAAACACACATTTTTTCGGGTTCATTTTTAGTTGGAACTCCCTTGATCTTTGCAACACCTTAGCTAAAAACCTTGGATGTTCTTCCCTGGTTCTTGATTTCACCAATAAATCATCCACGTACACCTCCAGATATATGTGCATCATGTCATGAAATATGGCCATCATGGCTCTTTGGTAAGTAGCTCCAGCATTCTTTAATCCAAATGGCATGACCACGTAACAGTATGTCCCCCATGGCGTAGTGAATGACATTTTCTCCTGGTCATCTTCTGCCAACCGAATTTGATTATACCCCGAAAATCCATCCATGAATGAAAGGGTCTCATAACCTGCGGTGTTATCAACTAACACATCAATGTGAGGCAAGGGGAAATCATCCTTTGGACACGTGCGGTTAAGGTCCCGGAAGTCGATGCAAATCCTGACTTTGCCATCCTTCTTCATGACTGGGACAATATTTGCCACCCATTGGGGATAGAGGACGACTCTAATGAACCTGGCTTTGTGGAGCTTGTCGACCTCTTCTTTCATTTTTAGAGCCATTTGAGGGTGGAAACGTCTTAACCTCTGTTTTACCGAGACGGCCCCTGGTTTTAAAGTTAAGCGGTGTTTGACCAGGGTGGGATCCAGCCCCGGCATGTCCTCGTAGCTCCATGCAAACGTGTCCTTATACCTTTTAAGAACTTGGACCAATGCCTCTTCTTCAGAGGGTGGCAGATTATCACTTATGAGGATGATCCTAGGGTCTTTCTCAGTTCCCAAGTTCACTTCCTTGGTGGACTCTTCTACCGCGGCTGACGGCCCGTCGAATCTCCTTACTCCACTAGCATATGCGGCAGCCGCATCCTCATATTCTTCACCCTCATCTTCACTAGGGTATTCCTCATCTGTGATCTCATAAACTCCACACCCTTCATCAATTGCACAGTTATCCTCGCATTCCATTTCTGGTAACCGGATGGGATCTTCTAATAACTGAGGGATGGCAAGGAGGGCCTGACACCTAACGGCTAAATCTAGAAGGAACCGACGAGGGATCTGTCTACCCTTGGATTTCTTCCTAGGTACTACCCTTGACCTAGACTGACTGACATTATTTACAGAAGGAGAGAAGGTTGAAGGGGATGGTGAAGAATGTACAGGGACAGGCCCCTCGAAGGAGGGGTGAAAAAGGTCGCTCATCGGACCTTGGACGGGTGGCTCGCAAAGCGAGACGCACTCATGTGAGATGTAGGAGGTTTCCTCAACAAAGATGTGTTGCTGGGGAGTTTGAAAATTGACGTTTTTTTTTTCATTTTCAATTTTGATGACAAAACAACGAAAAGAGATCATAGGGGAGAGGAAGGTAGTTATGGCTAGAGGGTTGGGAGGCTCATGGAGCAGATCGTGATTGAAGACCTGACGTGGGTCGAGAAGTCCGCGCAGGTATGCGAGAAGAGAGGGGGACCTGGGGAGATCATCAGACAATCGTCTGGCCCAGGGAGAAGACAGCAACGGTGGCTGTGATGAGTGAACGGAGAAGATGACGGCTGATAAACCGTCGATAGTGATGGTGACAGCAGATGAAGATCCGCCGATAACCAGGTCCTTCTGGCGAGGACAAGGATAGCTTGGAACCTTGGCAACAATGGTGGTATTCTCTGGCATTCCGGAGGTCAATGACGGCCCCTCGAGCTGCGGAGGCGAGAACATCCTTCCTAGCGCAATAGAAACATCCGGTATATCGAACCATTTGTCCCATTCGCATTCTGGATCTTTGATCTTGCCTCTTTTGGTAATCCTGGAATATCTTTCAGCTGAATACACAACATGTAACCTCCCACGTGCTTCTAGTGGATAGTCCCTCATCTGAATAACGGGCCCTTTGTTGAAGTGGTTTGTTAGGGTCCATGTGAGGGGCTTCCAATCCGTCTTGAATGGTCCTTTGAAACCCAGACCAAACCTATGATTCGGCTTAACTTCTGTTGGCGGCTTCAGCCTACCTTGCAGTTGCGCGCCCAAACCCTTGCCCTGCTGATAGCCGATGTTCCTCATGATCTCCCAACCTTTGGAGTGAAAGGGGAGATGCGGTGTTGTGGGGGCAAAAGGGGTTACGCGCGGTTGACGGGTGATAAGGGGCTTAGAGGGCATAGGGGCAACTGCGGTGGAGGTGGGCGGTGGAGTGGAGGAGTGAGAGGAGATGGAAGGTGTGAAGGCGCAACGGGGGGTGTCAGCTGATAGGTTATTGGGGTGCGAATAAGGGGGCACGATGGCAGTGGAAATGGTGAAGGCGATGCATATGCGGGTTGGTGGGAAAGAGGTGCTACCCGGGCGACACAAGGGAGTTGCATGATGATAGGGTTGGTGGTGGAAAGAATAGAGGCATTTTCCAGGTGCCATACCTGCTCCCTCCCGACTTCCGGGAAGGAGGAGATGGGGTTCACCTGATGATTGGGCTGTTGGTGCTCTGGTAGTGGATTTTGGAGGATGCCCATGTTTGGCTGCTGTTGTGGTACCTGCTGAGGCTGTTGTTGTTGTTGTTGCGGTGCTTGTTGCTGTTGTTGTAGCTGTCGTTGTTGCTGTGGTTGCTGCTGTTGTTGTTGCTGTCTAGGAGGAGGTCTCCTGGCCTTCATCATGGTGACGCATCGCCTCATTTCGTCCCAATCTATTTGATGTTCATCGTTCATATCATAGATATAATCTCTGAAATGAAAACAGTTTTCCACTGTATGACCCGGCTGTCTATGGAAGACACAATATCTGGAAGTGTCGACGTTCGTGGGCCATATGGCTCTCTCCTTAGGCAAGGTGAGGAAATTAGCAGCCATGAGAGCATTGAAGATATCTGATAACGATTCCGGCAAAGGTGGGTAATGAGCTCTCCTAGGTCCAAGTGGCCTCCTCTGTTGTTGAGGGCCATAATCCCCGGGTGGTGGAACCTGATTATATTGAGGAGGTCGCTGTTGTTGTTGTTGAAGATGGAAGGGTTGGGGCATATTGTTCTGGAGGAGATTGCTTTGCGGTGGAGGATGAGAAGGGAACGAACCTTGTTGGAGAGGAAGCAGGGGCATTTTTGGAAGCCTGGGGTTTGCCACATAGTTAGCGTCGTTGACCGCATTCACTTGCTCATTCGTCACGACCCCTTCTGTCGTTCCGCCTGGGACGCCAGTGCCCGGCTTCCTAAACACCTTCGGCTTTGGTGGCTCGAACATGTGCATGAGAGGAGAATCTTTCAGTTGCGTCTGGACATACCGAGCCCTCTCGTACAGTTCCTCCATGGTGTTAAGCTTGTTCATTGCCAGGATATGCCTAAACTGGGGGGTAGCATTTGATATAATCATCTTCACCTGCTCTGGCTCTGAGATGGTATCCTTTATCCTTTCTGCCAGGGATCTCCATCTATCAGCGAACTGGACGAAATTTTCGTCCGGCTTCATTTTTTTGGCGACCAGGTCGGTGATAGAAAGAGATGGGCCAACTCGGTCCCGGTATCTCTGTAGGAACTTCCTCTGAACCACGTCGAAGTCCTCAGCCTCGCTTGGCTCTAGGGCGTAGAACCATTCCAACGCAGGGCCATCTAATGACCTCCTAAAGAGGTATGCCAGAGATCTTTTATCATTTTGCCAAAACGAGGACTCGTACATGAAGTCCTTCAAATGGGTAGAGGGGTTGCCAGTGCCGTTGTACCTACGGTACGTGGGCATCTCAGAAGGGGGAAGGCGAAATATTGGTAGGATAGGCAGAGAACCAGGGTGATTCTTGTAAGTTCCGGAATTGCTCGTCCATCTTATTCAGTTTATTCAAGAGGGACTGGGTGAACGTGTCAATTGGTGAAGGTGGCACTTGCCAGGCAGAAGCGGTAGGCCTCCCAGAGGCCTGAGAAGGAAACCTAGGACAGGAGGGATATTGGGGTCTACCAACGGGTAGGCCCGGTGGGATTTGTGTTTGAAGGGTGGCTTGCGCCGGAGATTGGGAGGGGAGTTGGAAGGAGGGAGGCTGGTGATTTGCCTGCCCGAGAGGTGAGGAGGAGGGAATGGCCTGCATAGACTCTTGGATAGGGGTTGTAGTCGGACTCAGCTCCGCAGGAGGGGGGGGGACTGACTTCCCTTTTAGAATGGCCTGGAAGGCCTGAAGTTGCTCAGGGTTGAGTTGGGTGTTGGCGAGGACACCTAACAGAGCGGAGATGTCCTGGGGGGAAGATGTATCCCCGGCAACATTCGGCACTTCATGTGAGGACTCGTGGGATGGACCAGCGTCCATAGCGTAGACATGAGGCCCGCCTTGGTAGCCCTGGTCCGGGCTATATTCTACGTAAGAGCCATGACCCGAGTCATGCATTTGAGGCTCATAGCCGAAGGCGTTAGCCTCGAAAGCATCGTAATCATACTCGGCCATCCTTAACACCTTTCCAGAATGTAATAACATACACCAGCACACAAGCAGCAGAGATTAACACACAAGTGGATGCTTTACGTCTCTTTTTGTTTTTGTTTGAACTCTTTTTTTTCTTTTTAACGATTGTAAAAATTCTCACAAAATGTGCAAAAATCCTACTTGCACCTTTGTTTTACCGCCGTGTGAACTAGGGACACTCGACTCACCGCGAATGGGGTAACTAAGCTCCGGGGAACTTCAACGGTACAACCTGCCCAGTGAACGAAGGGGAATCCTCCGCTGTCGGGGACTTATGGAGGTCCCAGTGAAAGAGATCCTAGTCTGTCGAGAGGAATTCTCGACAGAGAGTCCTTCTTTCACCAAGAGGGGGTGATCCTAAGAAAGAAATAGAAAGAAAGATATAAAAGAGGGATGGACGTATGTGATGAAATGCTGGCAGATATATAGAGCATAACAGAATAACAAGACGATCAAGGTATAACAACGCACAAGAGATGGTAAGGCAAACTACAAGAAGGTGCAAGGGTAACACACAACAAATGATAAAATGAATCACAAGAAGCTGCAAGGGTAATTGTAAGAAAGCAACTGAGAGATGAAGAACACGTAAAAGATGATAAAGCAAGTCAAGGGCTGCAAGAGTAACTAAAAGAAAGCAACTGAGGTCCCACCGTGATCGTCAATCTGTGGACTGCCGAATGGAGATCCACTCAAAAGGGAACGAGAAACGCGAGCGACGGGCTACAAACTCGCAATAACTAAAAGCTAATAGGGGAAGGGGTCATGCAACATGTCAACAGAGAAAAGAGCATACGTAGGATGCCAAAGGGAAGTGATCGCCAGAGGGGTTACCTCAATGAAAAGAAATGAGTGTGTGTACCTGGCACAAGGCACGGAAACTGTGAATCATCGAGAGCGGGAAATGGTGGGTTGCTTCTTCCTCCCCCTTCGGCCGGCCGACGGGGAGGGCTTTCCTTGAGTACCCTTGCAAAACAACGATAAATAAATAACAAGTGGATCAGAAAGACGAAGGTGCAGCAATCAATTCTAGCGATGCAAGTAACGAAATGACGGTCGGACACACACCTGGTTGGTGTTGTCTTTTAAACCCCTCTCGGACACGAGTAGGAGGAAAATGCTTATGATGGATGGTGATTATACCAACGTAGGAACAGGAAGAGACTCCCCCAAAAGGGGGTGAAAAATGCGATATGATGAATGCAAGATATCTAAGGAAAAAGAGAGGAGAATGGCTTATTGGATGGCCGATGGCGAGATCCGGCGGAGCCTCGGTAGCGTAGGGATGACGTGGGAGCGCGACGGGCGAAGACGGCCTTTCTCCTGCGAGCACGGGCACCCAGGAATCCGACAGAACCTCACCTACAAAACACCCACGGGTTAGGAATGGAATCCGACAGCCTCCCGGCGCTATTTTTTTCGACCCCTGGACTGAGGGGGGTAGGCCTCTATTTATAGAGCTCTGGAGGACGGAGGCGTCCAGGGCCTTGGACGCCTCCATGATTTGGCTCTTTTTTAAACGATAATCTGACCAGCTGACGGATGGTCAGTGGCCAGGGGCACCCGTGATCTGAGTGATGGAGGCATCCAGGGGCCTGGACGCCTCCATTGCATTGGATCCCTTTCGAACTACAATCCAGCCAACGGATAGTCGGGGTCTGGGGTGCCCGTAAGCTGAATGATGGAGGCGTCCAGGGGCCTGGACGCCTCCATTATTTGGATTCTTTTTAAACGACAGGCTGAGCAACGGTCGGGCAGTGGCCAGGGACGCCCGTGAGCTGAATGATGGAGGCGTCCAGGGGCCTGGACGCCTCCATGATTTGGATTCTTTTCAAACGACAGACTGAGCAACGTCAGTCGATGGCCGGGACCGCCCGTGAGCCGGATGATGGAGGCGTCCAGTCTCCTGGAGGTCTTCAAGAATATATATATATATATTTATTTATTTATTATTTTGTTATTTTTTTTCAATTTTTTGTGTCATTTATGGAGGCGTCCAGCCTCCTGGACGCCTCCATGATTTTTCTGATTTTTTAATTTTTTAATTAATTATTTTTATTTAATGGAGGCGTCCAGTCTCCTGGACACCTTCAAGATTTTTCACGGAAAAATTCAAAAAAATGTAAAAAAAATCAGAAAAATAGGAAATCACCAGAGCAATAAAAAATGTGAAGGCCGCGTTGGGGTATCATAGTGTAATATGAGATTTACTCACTGTAACGTCAAGAACGGCGTGTCTACACACCCTAGGGTCCAAGGACCCGCTAAAAGTGGGAGGGTCCATACGCATGCCCCTAAGAATGCGATCGTCATCATCGTCATCACGATTCCGACGTTGATTCCGACGACCGTAACCCCCTTGCTCATTGTCAGATGTATAGTCATCCACCACATGCACCTGTTGCCTCCCAACATCCACTGCCTGAGCCCTTGGTGTAGCAGGTTGCTGAGCCGGCTCTTGCTGACCATTGGTCGGCGCGGGTTGCGCCGTCACTGGGGCCCTCTCAAGGATGGCTATCCTCCCAACAAGACCCTGGATGGATTGGTCCGAAGCTTCGACCCGATCCTCTAGGGCTTTCATTCTCCCTTCTAGACGCGTTCCTATGCCATCTAGACGCGTACTAAGGCCATCCATATGCGTGTCAAGATGTTACATAATGGATCAGAACATCTCGGCCGTCGAGGACTCATCGGAGCTATGGGCTCGGGAATCCACCATAGGTGGTGGTGGCGAGTATTGGGTACCTCAACGGGTGGGCATGCAAAGACACACAAACTAGGAGACACAAACTGATGCAAACACGGACTAATGCATCTAGACCTAAACCAATATCCGGTACGTGGCGGAGTTAATTGATCTGAAGATCACTCCCGCAAGTGTGCGGCCTTCCCGATAGGCGTAGCCTAACGTTCGGACAACACCTTTTAATATATCGAATTATCGGGATGAAATGTAATTTTAAAACACTTTTTTTTGTTTTAAAAATAACGATGATCCTAGACTCGACTTAGGCCATGATGCATGCAAGACTTATGCAAAGACTACCCTAGACTCGACTCGCTCTGATACCAAACTGATGCGAGACGGACACGGGAGACCGACTCTATATGATGCGGACCTCGGACTCTAGATGGAGATGCGACCAGCAACACACAAATTGGAGAGACTTCAGCCTGACACGATGAGTTCCTATGGGCTATACGTTGCTAACAGAAACGCAAGCTCACTGGTCGTCCCAAGCGAGGGAAACGCGGATCGTGCACGGTTGAGGAACCGGCAGAGTTCAAGGGTAGTCGACTCACTTCCGGACTAGGATCGAGCCACGGGACGGGTCACTCTCACACTCACAGCGGTGACATGGACTCACGGGCTAGTTCCTATCGCACTCGGCAGCGGCATATGACCGTGTACTAGCTAAGCAAAGTAATGCCAAGAAGTTACGATCGTACCTCCACGCACCTGGCGTGGGGAAGACAATCCAGGCCAATCTCGGACTCCCGGTTAACAAAATATTACTGTGGTACAAATGTTTTGACCCACTCCACGCAGGGAGGTAACAGGTCACATGTGGGTCTCGGGAGTCACGACAATAGGGTTGATGGGCAGCATCTTGATGTCATCCATCGATGCCAAACTCCGCATTTTCGTGTTGTCCGGACGGCGCGATCTACGGATCCGTGGGGCCCACGGACCGTTCCAACCTCCGGCTCTAGTGGGGTGGGGCCCGTTGTGATGGGGACCCCTGGTGGCGTGCCTCCCTGGACGGCGGTCAGCCGGAAACACCGGTCGGAGGCCGATCGGCTCCGATCTCCAAGCGGGGAAGTTGCTACCCACGGATTTCTGCTTCTGTTTTTCAGCGCGCGATCCGACGAGATCGGCCGCTGAGATCAATCCCGATGTCGGATCGAGACTCAGGAGGTACCGTTGGAAAGCACTTTCGAAGTACTTCAACCTAGAGCTAGAGTGATCAACTGGATCTGCACGGATCTGGCCTTAAACTATTTTTGAAATCTCTATTGGACTGTGCCCGAAATCTCAGAACAGCAGGGCGGTTTCCTGAGAACTGTCATTGACCGTTTGGTAAACCTCCGAATCAGATCTTGGGCTCTTCATAAAAGTTGTAGAAGGGAAAGAGAGAAAAACGGAAATATTTTTTGTGAAGGGTTTTGTTGAGGTTTGAATGGGGAAAGGTATTTTAAACTGGCGGGTGGTCGGATCTGGACTGAGGCAGATAGAACTATAGATGGGTCTGAAAGTGAATTTTAGAAAATAGATGGAGGCCTTTGGAAATTCCAATAAAAATTGGGGATATAGAGGAAGGTATACAAAACTTCCATTAAATTTGGGAGCTCCTGAAAAAATCAAGAAGTAGCCTGAAGATTGGAAACTCAGGGCGGGTGGAAATCAAAACTGAAAACAGACAAATCTGGAAGGAGAAGTTGGACGAAAATGGAAAATTATCAAACGAGCTCTGGAGGCCAAACCGATTTGTCTGAGAGGTGGTGGGAACCTCTAGAACACGCCCTCAAAATCCCAGCTCAAGAAGATCTCGGATCTGAGAGTTAAAATTCGTGATAGATGCTGCTGTTGGATGAAGATAGAACTCCGACGGCAACCGTGGTGGTGCGATAGCGGCACGATGGCGGCGGCGGCGGCGGCGACGAACTCCGGAACTGATAGGGGAGGCTTCACACCTCCAGAATACAGGCTTCCCAGCTGCAAGAAGAAGAGAGGGGAGAGAGAGAAGGGGGCGGCCCTTGCTAGCTCCAAAGAAATTCTTCCAATTGTATGCATTAATTCTTCATAAATGGGAAATACAAGGCATTTATATGAATTGCCAAAAGGCTCAAACTACCCATAGATCTAGGGTTTAGGAGAATAAAAAAAGGAGTAGAACGAATTAGTTCTGCACACATTTTACAAAAATAAAATTGGGTGATAGTGAGAGGGGGGCGCCCCCTTGACTATGGGGTTAAGGTTGGTGGCCAACCTTGACATTTAAGTCCATTTGTCCCCCACTTGGCCCACTCTTCTAGAAGCCCACAATTGACATGTTGACTGACCCTACATGGGCCCTGGGGATGAGGTGGATCAATGGGAGGAGGGGTGGGGGCCCGTGGGACCCCGGTGGTCCCATTTTACATATAAACCCTTATTACAATCCAAATACAAACCGAATAAAACTAAATAACACACATGACACACAAATAAAGTCCAAATAAATGTGATAAAAGCCGAGACTTAAGGGGAGTCTCCAGATTGTCTCCGAGCCAGATGGACACCGACGTGGCTCGGGTGGTGCTCCGCGTACGGTACCGGTGGCTCGGTGTATCGTGCTTCTCGATTGCTCGGGTGTTCGCACCATTTTGGGTGTTGCTGGAACTGAGACCCAGGGCTAGACGCCCGTCTTGGGTGTTGAGGTGGCCTTGTCCCGAAGGGGAAACCCTTTGCTAGGAGTTGGCATTGCTGGATCGTAGGGGTAAAGACATCGTCGTAGAGTTGGGAGGCTAGGGGGCCCAATGCGGAGAGTCCGCATCGGGGACCGACCTTGATGAGACCTGGGTCGTCTACCCGAGTCGGATGCTGGGGAGCCTCGAACTCGGGGTTGAAAGCCCGTATTGAGTGTCGACTCATCTGACACTCGGATCGAGAGGCCCGAATAGCATGCTGGGAGGCCTTGACCCCGGGGTGGGAAACCCATGCTGAGGGTAGGCTTTGCTGGGACTCCGAGCTGAGAGCCCGAGTGAGGTGCTGAGGAGCCGGGGACCCGGGGCAGAAAGCCCGTGTCGGGTGCTGGCGGAGCTGGGGACCCAGGGGTCAATGACCGCATGGGTCTCTGTTGCTGGAGGAGCAGAGGGGCCAACTGCCTGTATGGGCAGTCGCCGATGTGACTGGAGTAGTTGGCAATCGGGTGCCGGGGGAACCGTTGTGACTGAAGGAGGCGGGCGTCGGGAGACCTCGATGGTCGTGCTCGGGGCCCGACGTGACTGGAGTCAAGTGCCGGAGACACCGTTGCGACTGGAGTTGTTGATAGTCGGGTGCCGGGGGCACCATTGTGACTGAAGGAGGCGGGCACCGAGAGACCTCGATGGTCATGCTCGGGGCCCGATGTGACTGGAGTCGGGTGTCGGAGGCACCGTTGCGACTGGGGTTGTTGACAGTCGGGTGCCGGGGGCACCGTTGTGACTAAAGGAGGTGGGCACCGGGAGACCTCGATGGTCATGCTCGGGGCCCGATGTGACTGGAAGTCGGGTGCAGGGAGGCCAAAGTACAACTGGCGCAAGCCACGGGACAATTCTAACGTGTAGGTCGGTCCCTGGGTCAATGCGTAATAACGTGGATATCCGCGTGTTTTACAGAAGCTCTCCATGATGAGATCGAGACAAGCCCGACTGCCTAGGTGGCTGGGGCGGTCGTGGGCTGGCGCATGATGGAGGTTGGACGCGGCTCAGGGTGAGCGGTCGGGTCCGGGCCTCCGAAGGCGAGTGTCGTCATGCCGGGGAGTCGAGGCCGGCCCCGGGAATATTATTCCCGGGCAAGGGTCCGAATAACTCAAGTCATCAGTCCGAGCAGTCGGCCGCTAGCTCAGAGCGGGCGGTGGGCACGTAGTTCCGTGTCAGAAGTAGGTGTGGCATCAGGGCGTGTGTATAGCCATCGTGGGTTGTTACACGCGGGCGGACCCGGGATGTGGGTGTATTCGCCATCGTCATAGTGCCTTTCGTGCGACGGGCATGGACTTGTGTGAGATGGCTAGACGCCGTGTTAGGGAAGTACGTATGACATACCCTCAGCATGTATAAGCCGATCGACAAGCCAACCACGCGCGCACTTAGTTCCTCGCGTCCCCGACCCTTGCTGAAGGCCTCGGGAGTCTGAGGCCGCGGCAGTTAGGTCGGAGGGTGTTCTATTGCATCTCCTTCCATTGCATGTCCCCTTTTCATTGCCTCCTCTTCCATTGAGCCCCTTGGGGGATTTTATAGGGGAAGATGAAGGGTCATGGGGGGTTTAGGCGGACCAAGTTGAGGGTCCAACTTGGTCCGGGTAAACCCCCTAAACAATGACATTTTTATTTTATTTTTTGTATTTTTGTGTGTTTTTTGTGTGTGTAACAGAGTGGGGAGATGGGGTTTAGGCGGACCAACCCAAGGGGCTGGTCTGGTCCGCCTAAACCCCTCATGGAGGGGTTTTTCTTTTGTTAAAAAATCTTTTTTTTTTAATTTGGATGGGGTTTAGGCGGATGGGGGGTTTAGGCAGACAAGACCCAAGGCTGGATCTGGTCTGCCTAAACCCCACCTCAGAGGGGTTTACGCGGAGTAAAAAATGTTTTTTTTATTTTCTGTGGGAGTTTAGGCAGACCAGCTTTGGGGGTGAGGCTGGTCCGGGTAAACCCCTCCCCATGGGGGTTTAGGCGGGCTAGGTTGAGGGTTGAAGCTGGTCCGCGTAAATCCCTCCCCATGGAGGGTTTACGTGGGCTAGCTTGAGGGGTGAAGCTGGTCCGAGTAAACCCTCCCCATGGGGGGTTTAGGCGGGCTAGGTTGAGGGTTGAAGCTTGTCCGCGTAAACCCCTCCTTATGGGGGGTTTACGCGGGCTAGCTTGAGGGGTGAAGCTGGTCCAGGTAAACCCCTCCCCATGGGGGGTTTAGGTGGGTTAGGTTGAGGGTCGAAGTTGGTCCGCGTAAACCCCTCCCCATGGGGGGTTTACGCGGGCTAGCTTGAGGGGTGAAGCTGGTCCGGGTAAACCCCTCCCCATGGGGGGTTTAGGCGGGCTAGGTTGAGGGTTGAAGTTGTTCCGCGTAAACCCCTCCCCATGGGGGGTTTACGTGTGGGCTAGCTTGAGGGGTGAAGCTAGTCTGGGTAAACCCCTCCCCATGGGGGTTTAGGCGGGCTAGGTTGAGGGTTGAAGCTGGTCCGGGTAAACCCCTCCCCATGGGTGCTTTAGGCGGGCTACGTTGAGGGTTGAAGCTGCTCCGGGTAAACCTCTCCCCATGGGGGGTTTACGCAGGTTTGACTGGGAGGTTAGGGGGCTTTGACCACGGGTCTAACTTGGGTTTGACTGGGGATTTGACTGGGGGTTTGACTGGGGGTTGACTGGTGGTTTGTCGGGGTTGATTGGGGGTTTGACTGGGGTTGACTGAGGGTTTGACTGAGAGTTTGACTGAGGGTTTGACTGGGGGTTGACTGAGGGTTTGACCGGGGTTGGCTGGTGGTTTGACTAGAGTTGACTGGCGGTTTGACTGAGGGTTGATTGGGGGTTTGACTGTTAGTTTGACTGGGGTTTGACTGAGGGTTTGACTATGGGTTGATTGAGGGTTTGACTGGTGGTTTGACTGGGGTTGACTGGTGGTTTGACTGGGAGTTTGACTGAGGTTTGACTGATTATTTGACTGGGGGTGGACTGAGAGTTTGACTGGAGGTTGACTAAGGGTTGACTGGGGGTTTGACTGAGGGTTTGACTGAGTGTTTGACTGGGGGTTTGACCAGCTATATACAGGTCGATCCGCGTGCGAGGCCGCACGATGGTGTTGCATGACGTGGTGGGGGACTGGGAGTCCTGAGTCGGGCTCCGACTTGCTGTAGGGTGGCTGGATCATACGCGCCCACCAGGTGCTCAGGGAAGTTCCCGACACGCGTGTGCGGGCCATGTAAGGGTGATGTGAGCTCCTGAAGCTTGCGGTTGGCCTTGACGGGTCTTCCTTTGACATTAGAGGGCTGGAGGGAGGCGACTCGAGGGTAGACCCCGACCTCGTTGCTGGGTGCCACATGGCGTGGCTTGTAGTCCGGACGCCTCCGGGTCGGCTCCGGTGGCTGTGTTGAACGCAGCTAAACCCACGAACTGAGTGATCGGGGGTGGGCCCGACTGATCGTTGATGTTGCCGTGGGTCACGGCTAGCTGGTTAGGACCCCTGGTTGGGCCCGGTGACTAGGGCGTTGACATGACGATGCCGTTTGTCTGGTGGTTGGGGTGACCCTCGCTCCTCGGTAAAGAGTCGCCTGATGCGGTGGGCTATTCTGAGTCCCGAGTTAACCCGATTGTTGAAGTGTCGGCGGTATAATACCATATGCAGGGTGTCCGGAGGTGATCCCCGAATCTTCACAGAGTGCCGTAAGGTACGGCAGGTTATCCCGAATCCTGAAATTTACCCGGTTGTGCAGAAACTGGCTGGCATAGTGCCATTTACTCGGGGCCGATCTTCGGTTGTTATGTTGCGCCGCTTGACCCAACGACATGTCTCGATTTCTGAGCATGACTCGACTGGCAGAGCAACTTTGGCAATGTGCCATTTTACTCTATTTAGGGAGTATTTCTCTATGCTTAATCCTTAATTAATTCGAGGAAATAAGCCGGTGCCAACAATCGTAATACAAGATTCATTGACTAGGTGCTTGTTTACACTCAAAAAGTTGCCATCTACAACAGCAAGCCCCGCATCGGGCCAAGAAGGAAAGAAAGAAGGTGAAAAGGAGGAAGAGAAAAAGAAAAGAAGAATAAAAGATGGAGAAAGGGAAAGATAGGAATAAAAGAAGACAAAAGAATAAAAAGAATATGTTGTATATCTCTTGTTTTGATGATGACTACCTATAATTCATTGAGTTCAATTCTGATTGGAAAACATGGATTATAATGCAAAAATCTGATTTTCTAAGTTCACAGGTCAAAAAGAACAAGTCGACCCAAGAACGGAGAAAGTCGACTCGAATCCCGGCTGAGAACAGATCAGAAGAAGAAAGAAAGAAGAGCAAGTCGACTTGTTCAGGGAACAAGTCGATCGGAAGCCGCTTCCAAAAACCAGCCAACTGAACAGGCTTCCTTCTCAGACAATGATGTTTTTCAATGCAGTTCATTACATGTTTGAATGATATTGATGCTTTGATTTGCTATAATGCCTTATTCATTGTTTGTTATCATTATATCTTGGCTAATGAAATTTTTGAGCGCAGGATAAGAAGCTCTTGGTCCCGCCGTCTGGGCATCATCCAAGTCCCACCGGTTTTCCAGCTCATTTCTCAGTTCCCCATGCTTATTACTATCACCATCTCCTTGTATGCATTCTACTTATGTTACATATGTTACTATAGCATATCAAGGACCTTGTGGCTTTGGTAAATCTGGAATTTGAGTTCCCCTTCATCAAAAACGATGACGATTCCAGAGGCGTCTTAGTCATACGGATAGGCCGTTGAGCCGTCCAAGACTGGGGACGATGGTTCCCTTTTACGAGTTGGTGCGTGGATAAACGGGCTTCGGCTTAGTATCAGCTCGCGAAATTGGTTTCTTGACCCAGTCTTGGTAGTTTAACAATATTATCCTTGATTATTCTATATTTTCATTTGATTTATTTTTTTCCTTTAAACCCAGCATGCATTCATGTAGGAATTTGAAACAATTGTTGAAAAATCATTCTGATAAGCTGTTTTTGTGGGTCAAATTGATCTTGATTTTCAATGTGAGATATTCCATGCCGAATTGAGTCCTCAGTTCGTTTTGTCGCTGTTTTGGGTCATTTTCTCGAAAGCTCCTTGTTTGGATTTCTATCATCTTATTTTAATCCTTTTCCCTTTGATCCACCTTGGCTGCAGCACGTCCACTGGCTGGTAACCGCTCCCCAATGGTGAAACCTTCAGGTTTGTGACCTGGGGTACTTCCACCGCGCTGGAAGTTGATCATTTATTTTATCTCCTTCGTGCACCGCGTGCACACTCCCCATTTTATCTAAACATCGTTGATTTCATTGAATTTCCCGAGATTGCTTCATCTCGTGCTTTTGATTTCAGTTCTCATCAAGTGATGTCGATTGCGTGTCTCATCACACCTTGGCATCTACTTTTCAGTTTGCTCTGCTCCCTTGTAAAGCAGACGCCAAGGCGGGGCAGCTGTAGACACGCCAAAATTGACGTTACTATGAGTACATCTCATATTGCCTTGTAATGTCCCAATTTGACCCTCAAATTAGTTCTATTTGAGTGGTTTTTCTCATTTTTTTTAGATTTCTCCCTTTTTTTCACCCTTTTCCTATTTTTTCCTATTTTTCTGGATTTTTCTGGATTTTATAGGCATTTTTTTCTATTTTTTAGAAATAACGACTTGACTGGGGTGTCTTTTAAATAACGACTTATACATGGGCGTTTCTTAAAAAATTAACGACTACATTGAAGGGCGTCCATTCTTTCAAATTTCATTTTTCTGGATTTTTCTGAGAATTTTTTGGAATTTTTCGAGAATTAACGACTTAGCATAAGGCGTTATTTTGAATAAAAAATCAAAAGAAAATGAATTCACGGCATACGTGAGGCCGTGTATTTCAAATTGAATATTTTATTATTATTTTTTAACCCCTTCCAGAGGCGATTTGGTGGCCTTCTGGGTGTCAGAAAAATTCGCAAAAATAGTCGTTGGAATCAGGACGACGAGATGCACCTCCACCTAAAAAATGGGAAAATAATATTGAGAAATGAAAAATGGCCCTATTTCGAATTTTTTGAATTAACGTCCTTTGTTAAGGCGTGTTTTAATTAACGCCTTTGACTCAGGCGTGTTTCACAATTTTCAAATAAAGAAAGATATATTTCTAAAAATGATCCAGGTTTTAACGCCTTGGTTTTAGGCGTGTTTTTTAAAAGACGCCCTTTGGCAGGTCGTGAATTCTTGAATTGACGCCCTGGTCCAAGTCGTGTTTCAGTTTTGTGTTCCGAACGAGCGCAGCCTTTCTCCAGAGAGTCCCTGCTTCGTTTGGGCTCTTGCCCAGTCTATTCCCCCCCTATTTGGACTCTTGCCCATTCTTCTCCTCCCCTATTTGGACTCTTCCCTTCTTATCTCCTTTTTCTATCTTATTAATAGAGATTTTTGGCCTCGGTTAATAGGTTAGCCGCCCATTTCTCCCTCCCCCGGTTCTTCTTCTTCTTCTTTGTTCTCTTCTTCTGCGGTTGTTTGTTTGTTTTTTTTTGTTTTTTCTTCTTCTTTCTTCACAGGTTGCTGCTGCCGCTAGCTGAAGGAGGAACTCCTCTTATGCTTAATTTCGTCATCCCTTTTGAAGTGTTCTCCCCATCGAGCATTCAAAGCCAAAAGCAACAGGCTTCCTTTGTCCTTTATCTTCTTCTTTTATTATCATTGTTCATCTGCATGCATATTCATCCCTTTTGTTATTAAACTTCAACTCAACTACGTTGAGATCTCCCCTAAGTGCAACTCTTGCACTCTTTCCCCCTTATTCATATTTTACATGTTCATTTCACATTCATGCATTCATCATATCTCCCCATACCCTCTTTGCATAGGGGTTTAAGGGCAATCCCCTTAAGGTGTGTTCTTCACCATGATTTCATGCTCATCTTTATTTAGGATTTGATGCTACACTCACCACATATCTAATGCAATTTCTTTATTGGTGTTGTCTTTGTTGTTTGCAAGGGTAATCAAAGGAAGAACTCTCTTCATCGGCCGGCCGATCTTGAAGAGAAAAGGAATACTCACATCCCCCGCATCTTTTGAGGTATTTTTCGCGATCACCCTCCCTATTTGTTATTGATTATCTTTTGAGGCCTCGCGTCTCTGGCGATCACACAAACTCCCCTTGTGCACCTCGTGCATATTTTTCTCCACATTATTGATTATTGCTTATTCTTAATATTTTTCTTAAGTGGATTTTAATTAAGATCCACAAATTGGCGATCACGGTGGGACACTTTATTGTTTTTCTTTGATTACCCTTTCCCCTTAGGCACCCGCGTGTGCCGTCTCCCCTTTCGCACCCTCGGTGCGTCTTCTCTTATGCCCCTCGGGCATCCTCCATTGTGCTTTGCACTCTTCCCCAAGTGATCCGTCAGTTTGTTGTTTTTTTTTAGAATTTCCACTTATTCAAAATCTTGATGAGCATGCTTCTATCTTATATTTGTTGATTGCCTGTGACTGCGAGTGCCCGTGGAGCTTTTCTGGGAATTAACGCCTCACCCAGGGGCATTTTTAAATTAACGCCCCCGGCCAGGGCGTCTTATTCGTGTTGAACGCCTTCTGACAAGGCGTCTTCTATCTTTCTCCTGGTTTTGTTGCTTGCTTGGTGAATTCACGCCCTTCTCCAGGGCGTCTTTTTCTTGCTTAGCGCCTCACATCAAGGCGTTAGTTTAGATTTGACGCCCTCCGCAAGGGCGTCCTTTTATTGGTAGCGCCTCACACCAAGGCGCGTTTTTCACTGCCCCTGGGCCCCTCGCGTTGTTTCACGACAGTCACACTGTCGTGTCTTTGGTTAGTAGCGCCCCCTTCCAGGGCGTCTTTTTACTGTGGGTTTGCAGAACCCCCCGTGGGTGACTCTTTCATCATGATTCATGCTTATATTCATTGATTGATCATATTGTGCTGACTGGCTTGATTTACCTTGCTACATTCATTCATTTGCATTGGTTTGGGAGACCTCCTCTCTCTTCATTAGGATTCCACACACCCTCTTGGAATCGGGACGACCCTCCATTGAGCATTCCGTCTCTTTGGACCGGAGATCCCTTTTCCAAGCCTCCATAAGTCCCCGCACCCGTGGATTCCCTCACGGACGCCGGGCAGGTTGTACCCTTTGACGTCCCGAATTAGTTGGCCTAAACGTGGTGAGAGAGTGTTCCTAGTTGGCACTAGAATTAAATCATATTGAAACTAGGATCCCACCTTGTGAATCACATCAAACTTTTTAAAATTCATTAATTCACCAAGGTTCAAACATCAAAAATCAAGGTAACCATCACAACTTGTGTGTTTCTTTGCAAATTGTTTGCACATTAAAATGCTTGAATGGCTTACTTTGATAGACAAAACAACATGTTCAATTCAATTAATGTTCATGAGGATGCACAATCTAGCACATCTTATATCCCTCAATTTCAACATGTTCATCAAAATTCTCACCATTCTTTCAAAGGGCCACGTCCTCATTCTTATGGTCATGCCCGACCCACGGGCAATGTCCATTCTCATGGTCCACCTACTCAATTCAGGCCACTATTCCCTCGGGACCGTCTCGTCCCAATGACGAGAAGGTCTCTCGATCATCATGCATTAGATCATCTTACCCCTCAACAGATCCAAGCCTTAAGGCTGCCGTTGAGGGTACATCTCATGCATCTCTCCCTCTCTCCAATTCTACACGGGTGGCCCATCACCCACCTCTTCCAATTCTATTCGGGTGGCCCATCACCCATCTCCCTCCAATTCTACACGGGTGGCCCATCACCCCCCTCCTCCTTCCAATCCTGATCGGGTAGCCCATTACCCATCTCCTCCTGTTCATTCTACTCGGGTGGCCCATCACCCGCCTCCTTCCATTCCCTCTCGATCACGGCCCCAAGGCCCATTTATTCATTACAATCCGGCCCATCCGGGTTCTTCTATGGGTCGGCCCATTGATTCCCCTCCACGGCCTTTTTATACGGCCCTTCCTCCTTCAAGGCCCTGCCAACCTTCTGTTGCTCAAGTCACACCCCTCCAACAATCTCTGCTTGATAAGATTACTTTGATGGAGGAACAAATAAAGAGGGTCACGGCTCCTCCTACTCCAGTCAATCCTCTCCATGCCGCTTTGGACGAGATTACAAAGATGGAGAATGAATGGAAAGACAGGATGGACGATTATGACTTCGGCATTCCAAGCGAGGAAGAGCCGGCAATTGAAGAATCTGAGGCAGTGTACGATGATGATGAAGCTCCGCAGGCACCCCTTCCGAGTTTCCTTAACTTTCCGCTTTCCCCATTTTCATTCGATGAACCTCCTGCTCAGGATGAAACCATCCCCGATCCAATCCCTATTTATGAGACTAATTGGTGTTACGATGATGGGTCGATACTTCAATCACCCACACCGGCACATTGTAAGTCTCCTCCTATCCTTGACACCGCATACATTACACCTCCTCCTATTACACCATTAACCCACGCAACACTGGCCTCCCCCAAGCCTTCCACCATTAAACCTCCACACGTTAAGCCATCTACCTCCACACCATTAGCCTCCGTCGAACCCATCATTAAACCTTCCCTAATCAGCCTCCCATTAGCCTCCACCTCGGCCTCCACTTCCCCAATTTCACCACCATTACCCTCCATTATGCCTTTAACCCCAAAACCCATACCTCCACCACATAGCCTTTCGCCTTTACCTATGGTTAATTCTGAGCAGGATCCACCCCTTTTTGCACCCGAGCCAATCCCAACTGCTTCCGAGCAAAGGGAGAAACTCGACGTGTTTGAACCCCCGCTTACGCTCACCCATTTGCCAACGCTTTCCATCATGCCTCCACCATTCATGGAGCCTTCCGCCTCCGCTTCACCTCCCCTTACTACTCGGAATGGGGGGCCTTCTACAAGCACAGGTGCCGAGGACGATCAAGAGCCGGGCAGCAAGGATTTGGCCGCGCCATTCAAGATTCAAGAATTCATTTGCTGGATGCCAATCTGGGTTATTGTGCCAAGCATGGTCGCAGAGGCCAAGTCACCGCCATTGCTCAGGGAAGAATGCCAAGAATTGATGCCATCCAAGGGCCAGGCAGGGCACCCTTTGTTCCCTCTTCCAAATCTTGATTCCATTCCTCCATACAAGGGGCGAATGCCCAATTTGTTCAACACTTCCTATACACCACAATTAATGGGCATGGCAATGCTTCATGTTCCAATTTTCCAACTCCCTCACACCATTACTTTGCACTCTCCAAGGGAGTTGTCATTCACCATTGAAGCCTCGGCAGGGGCTATTTCTCATACACTTTCACTGCCGTGGAGGGGCAGTTATCTTGATGCCAAAAGGCCTTCCATTATTTCATCCATATTCTTGTCTATCACGTTTTCTTCATGGGCCACTCCCAGGGGAAAGAGGAGGATTTCACCCTCTCACCCTTCACATTCCTCATCTTCTTTGCATTTCATTGCGTTCATGCATTCACTGCATTCATCACGTCCATTCTATTGCATTCATATGCATTTGCACCTCCTGCTTCCCGGGTTTCCAAACCCGTATCTTCCCCGCCTTCCGGTACCTCCGGATATTCCGCATTTCTCATCCTGTTCATCTTCATCTTTTTGTCCACTCTCCCTGGGACATTACGTCCCTTTTCCTGTTATCTCCCTGGAACCTCCAGGAATTTTATCCCTCTTCTTTGGGCATCTCGCCCTTTCTGATTCTATTCCTCCGGAACCTCCGGATCCTTCTCTTGTCCTTTCAGGGCATCGCGCCCCTTTCTATTTGCTTCCTCCGGAACCTCCGGATCTTTCACCCCTCTCTTTGTCCTTTGGGCATCGTGCCCCTCTCCATTTGCTACCTCCGGAACCTCCGGACCTTCCCCTCGGGCATCGCGTCCCTTTCCACCTCATTTCTCCGGAACCTCCGGACTTTCTTGGGCATCGCGCCCCTGCTCATTTGCTACCTCCGGAACCTCCGGATTTTCCTCCTGATCCTCCTTCATTCCTTTCTCTTGGGTATCGCACCCCTTTCTATATCCTTCCTCCGGAACCTCCGGATTCTCCGTCTTATTCTCTCTATCATCTCCCAGGGCATCGCGACCCTCCTGATTTCATTCCTCCGGAACCTCCGGACCTTCTATATTTCTTTCGATTCATCTTCTTGCTCCTCCGGGACTTCATATCTTTTATTCTCTTCTTCCTGTTCCGTCACCTTTTTCATCATCTTTTTCCCTATTTCTCCCCAGGGCATCGCATCCCTTCTTTTGTCATCCCTCCGGAGCCTCCGGATGATTCCTCTTATCAGGATTCTCCTCCACCACCTCCGGACCCTCCGGATCCGCCCCTTTCTATCTACCAATTCCTTCTTCTGATTCCTCCCGATCCTGGGTCCGACCCAACTTCTTCTACATCCATTGCTCTGGGCATCTGCCCTTTCTCCCATTGTTTTAGGGGCTTTAGTCCTTACTCCACCTCCTAATTTTTCGCTTCTTTTGTAGACTGTTCCATGTAATCAGGGTCTCTGTGCCTTAGTGAGGGAGTTCTAGCCCTCGCCTCTCTTCCTTTTCTCCTTATTTCGTCTGAGTCTGGTCTGGGCACCATTCCGTCTTGTTAAGCCACTTTCAATCCTTTGCTTCCAATCTTTTTTGTTGCTGAAGAGGACAAATCCCATGATGATCACCTCTAGCAGCAGTTGCTTCAACAAAGGTTGCAAGGTAACATGTTGGCATAAGTAAGCATTTTTATAATATCATCTCCCCATTTCTTCACGCATGATTTTCAAAAGAAAGTGCTTCTTAGCAGGATTAAGAGTGATGTTTTTAAACCTTTATCTTAAAATTTTGAATTCTCATTTTTTAAAAAAAAAAAAGAGTCTTTAGACTTGCTTTCGCAGCACTTTGGTTGATAAAGAACCCGCGCTGGGAATTCAACATTCTCTCCCTGCTTGTTTAAGAGTAACTCTTAGCTGGGTACCGCACACACTTCACGGCGTCCTTAGCTGGCTCCTTTGTTAAAACATCGTTGCTACCTTGGCCATGCCATGAGTATTCTGAAAGTCTTTTCTCTTCTTTACTCGGCCGAATGCAGGGGCAAGAGGTTGACGGATGAGATGACCAACCTAGGTAATCCCCAATACGAGAGGAGTCTCAAATAGGGGCAGTCTTGACCCAAAATCAATATGAATTTTCATATGAGTTTTATGATACATATCTCGCCAAAAAAGGCCATTATGAAAATCAAATCAGAATTTTGATAATTGCAATTAGGAATTATGGCATGACAAGAGTGGCAAAGTCCCCGCAGGGAAAATCCTGGTCGTATGCATGTCAAGGGTCTAAAAAATCAAAGGCACAAAGCCCCGGCACAACAGACTACCTCTTTGAGGGTTAAACCTTGGAAGGAATTCAAGTCCTGATATCTCCCATCCTGCATAAAGCTTATCTCCAATTGTTCTTCTCTTCTTCCTCCAAGACCGAATGTTTCTCGGGTATGGTCTTGGTAGGGGCACCGTTAATTAATGGCGGTCGGTTATAGGACGCCACTTTCAACGCACGCCCGGCTTTGGGTAATTTTTAGCGAAAAGGGAAGGAACGAGGACCCCTAGTCAGTGGTTCAATAAACACCCTTTGATGCTGCATTTGTGATGTCTAAGCCAAAATCCATAAAAATTTGAATATCTTTCCAAAAGTACACAAAAATTTGCATATTACAAAATTCATAAACATTTGAAAATTTTTGAAAACTCATAAAAATTTGCATATTTCAAAACTCCAAAAATTTGCATTGATGGTGTTTTGCAGGAACAGCTTTGCAGAGACCAAAAGCACGGGATGGGTCCTCTCTCCACTCATTGCTATCAATCTATTGATTCTTCCCAATATTCTCATGACATGCCACCCAGGGGCATCATCTCCCTATATCATTCTGATTATCATATCTCATGATTATTCATCTCTAAATCTTTCAATCAACTCCTGCTCGTTTCATCTGATTACTCCGCCAATGGGCATTATCAGATCCTGATTATTTAACTCCAAAACTTGATTAGCCAGATTGTCATCCTCATGACAAACAACAACAAATAATGATGCTTTGCTATGCCATGCCATCATTTGACTTATGCTGTTCACGATATATGCTATGATTGGTTGCTTTGATTCATGCTATGCTTGCTACGCTTCAATGCCTTATTCATTGCTTGTTATATCTTGGCTGATGAATTTTTGAGCGCAGGATAAGAAGCTCTTGGTCCCGCCGACTGGGCATCATCATCAAGTCCCACGGTGCTTGCAGCTCATTTCTCAGTTCCCCATGCTTATTGCTCCACCATCTCCCTGTATGCATTCTACTATATGTTACATAAGCTACTAGATTATATCAAGGACCTTGTGGCTTTGGTAAATCTGGAATTTGAGTTCCCCTTCATCAAAAACTATGATGATTCCAGAGGCGTCTTAGTCATACGGATAGGCCGTTGAGCCGTCCAAGACTGGGGACGATGGTTCCCTTTTGCGAGTTGGTGCGTGGATAAACGGGCTTCGGCTTAGTATCAGCTCGCGAAATGGTTTCTTGACCCAGTCTTGGCAGTTTAACAATATTATCCTTGATTATTCTATATTTTCATTTGATTTATTTTTTCCCTTTAAACCCAGCATGCATTCATGTAGGAATTTGAAACAATTGTTGAAAAATCATTCTGATAAGCTGTTTTTGTGGGTCAATTGATCTTGATCTTCAATGTGAGATATTCCATGCCGAATTGAGTCCTCAGTTCGTTTTGTCGCTGTTTTGGGTCATTTTCTCGAAAGCTCCTTGTTTGGATTTCTATCATCTTATTTTAATCCTTTTCCCTTTGATCCACCTTGGCTGCAGCACGTCCACTGGCTGGTAACCGCTCCCCAATGGTGAAACCTTCAGGTTTGTGACCTGGGGTACTTCCACCGCGCTGGAAGTTGATCATTTATTTTATCTCCTTCGTGCACCGCGTGCACACTCCCCATTTTATCCAAACATCGTTGATTTCATTGAATTTCTCGAGATTGCTTCATCTCGTGCTTTTGATTTCAGTTCTCATCAAGTGATGTCGATTGCGTGTCTCATCACACCTTGGCATCTACTTTTCAGTTTGCTCTGCTCCCTTGTAAAGCAGACGCCAAGGCGGGGCAGCTGTAGACACGCCAAAATTGACGTTACTATGAGTACATCTCATATTGCCTTGTAATGTCCCAATTTGACCCTCAAATTAGTTCTATTTGAGTGGTTTTTCTCATTTTTTTTAGATTTCTCTCTTTTTTCACCCTTTTCCTATTTTTTCCTATTTTTCTGGATTTTTCTGGATTTTATGGGCATTTTTTTCTATTTTTTAGAAATAACGACTTGACTGGGGGCGTCTTTTAAATAACGACTTATACATGGGCGTTTCTTAAAAAATTAACGACTACATTGAAGGGCGTCCATTCTTTCAAATTTCCATTTTTCTGGATTTTTCTGAAAATTTTTCGGAATTTTTCGGGAATTAACGACTTAGCATAAGGCGTTATTTTGAATAAAAAATCAAAAGAAAATGAATTCACGACATACGTGAGGGCGTGTATTTCAAATTGAATATTTTATTATTATTTTTCAACCCCTTCCAGAGGCGATTTGGTGGCCTTCTGGGTGTCAGAAAAATTCGCAAAAATAGTCGTTGGAATCAGGACGACGAGATGCACCTCCACCTAAAAAATGGGAAAATAATATTGAGAAATAAAAAATAGCCCTATTTTGAATATTTTGAATTAACGTCCTTTGTTAAGGCGTGTTTTAATTAACGCCTTTGAATCAGACGTGTTTCACAATTTTCAAATAAAGAAAGATATATTTCTAAAAATGATCCAGGTTTTAACGCCTTGGTTTTAGGCGTGTTTTTTAAAAGACGCCCTTTGGCAGGTCGTGAATTCTTGAATTGACGCCCTGGTCCAAGTCGTGTTTCAGTTTTGTGTTCCGAACGAGCGCAGCCTTTCTCCAGAGAGTCCCTGCTTCGTTTAGGCTCTTGCCCAGTCTATTCCCCCCCTATTTGGACTCTTGCCCATTCTTCTCCTCCCCTATTTGGACTCTTCCCTTCTTATCTCCTTTTTCTATCTTATTAATAGAGATTTTTGGCCTCGGTTAATAGGTTAGCCGCCCATTTCTCCCTCCCCCGGTTCTTCTTCTTCTTCTTTGTTCTCTTCTTCTGCGGTTGTTTGTTTGTTTTTTTTTGTTTTTTCTTCTTCTTTCTTCACAGGTTGCTGCTGCCGCTAGCTGAAGGAGGAACTCCTCTTATGCTTAATTTCGTCATCCCTTTTGAAGTGTTCTCCCCATCGAGCATTCAAAGCCAAAAGCAACAGGCTTCCTTTGTCCTTTATCTTCTTCTTTTATTATCATTGTTCATCTGCATGCATATTCATCCCTTTTGTTATTAAACTTCAACTCAACTACGTTGAGATCTCCCCTAAGTGCAACTCTTGCACTCTTTCCCCCTTATTCATATTTTACATGTTCATTTCACATTCATGCATTCATCATATCTCCCCATACCCTCTTTGCATAGGGGTTTAAGGGCAATCCCCTTAAGGTGTGTTCTTCACCATGATTTCATGCTCATCTTTATTTAGGATTTGATGCTACACTCACCACATATCTAATGCAATTTCTTTATTGGTGTTGTCTTTGTTGTTTGCAAGGGTAATCAAAGGAAGAACTCTCTTCATCGGTCGGCCGATCTTGAAGAGAAAAGGAATACTCACATCCCCCGCATCTTTTGAGGTATTTTTCGCGATCACCCTCCCTATTTGTTATTGATTATCTTTTGAGGCCTCGCGTCTCTGGCGATCACACAAACTCCCCTTGTGCACCTCGTGCATATTTTTCTCCACATTATTGATTATTGCTTATTCTTAATATTTTTCTTAAGTGGATTTTAATTAAGATCCACAGGATGAAAATGTGATGAGTCTTCTGGGCTTTTTTGCTCTTTTTTTCTTCAAAACGATCTCTCTCACTTGTTCGAAAAACAACATTCTCACAGCTTTTCTTCCTTCTTCTTCTTGGCTTTGCACCCCTTCCTTGGTTGCTTACCCTTCTTTCCTTCTTGTGCTATTGCTATTATCTCTCTTTTTCTTGGTTGTTTTTTAACATATCATGAACCTACCTTATTTTAGGCATTCTGTTAAGAATAGAATCTATTGAGCACAAACTTGCCCTTTTTGTGCATTCTGTTAGGGATAGATCCATTGATCCTCAGACAAACTTAAATTTGTTGGAATAAAATGGAATTTCCCGCCTTTGGAAACTTCCTATCTCGTACCCTAATAGACCAAACAGTTGGGCATCGGATCTTATGTCAAAATGGATCCCTTTTCTGGTTCGCTCCAGATTGGGTTTGGCACAAGTCGACTTGCTCAGGCGTCCGGGTCGACTTGCAGCAAGGCCTGGACAAACAGCACTTCGGGTTAACAGCGCAAGCCGACTTGTTCATTGTAACGACCCGAGAATCTGATTACCGGGAGAGACCCGATAACCCGAGACTCGAACCGCCGCCCACAAGCCGGGAGGGCTCGGAAGGGCTAAAAGGAGTGTGGAGGCACAAAGAAATAGGAAATAAAGCAGGATTATAATTAACAGAAATAAATAACAACTACATCTACAATAGAGTCCAGTCCAACAGAAAGTACAGTCTAAAGCAGTAAAAACGTACCACATGCAGAGTGAACACTCGGCTCGGCGAGCTGGCAACTGAGAACCTCCGCACCACGCCCTCAAACCTCGAGGAAGAAGAACCGCCGCACCTGAAAAGAAGGGAATGAGTCTCCAAAACAGAGACTCAACAGGGATCCCGCGGAACCCCAACCGGAAACAATGGCGGTAGCGGAAAGGAAGGCTACAAGTGCAATCGCAACAGTAGGAACAGTAAACCTGGTGGCCGGTCGAAACTCGACAATACAACTACTCCTACTGTACCGGAAACACACCCCGAACTCACGGTCGGGGGCTACCGAACTACATTAGTACCGCTTACCGAAGTAAAAACCCACGGCAACGACGTCGTAGAGGCCTATCTCCCAGAACACGGCCAACCTGGACACGCTGTCCAAAGTGCAACCCTGACACCTGGTCACGGGTACCGCATGACAAGACGCAACCTTGGTAAAGTCACTAGCACTAGTCTCACGGTGCGAAAACCAACACACGCACCACGGCGAAACAACCAAAAACTCAATGGTCGACACGACCGAAAACCCGAAGGTCAAGGTCACGGAAACTGACAGTCTGTCACTCTCTGTCTAGAACAGGAGTACCTCCCACTAGAAGGAAGGCCGAATGCATCCACTGACGTCTCAGTCCGTGCCTCAGGTGTCTCCCTCCGGCCCAACGGGAATTGAGACACCGCACAAGTAACCACAAACAAGTGACTAGCTGGGGTCACGCCCATCAACGTGAGTCCAACCGCCCCCAACCACGTGTGCACACACAGACCGTCTGTCCCTGGTCTGGCTCTCTGACCGGTTTTCCCCTCAGCCGGACTCTGGCTGCTAGACGCGGGGCCCGATGGAAATCGGTCCACAAACCGTCTCTAAGGGTAGCCTCTCCACCACTCCCTGGGGGGATCACACGCGTGTAAGCAAGCTACGACTAGTGGAGGGTCACTGAGAGAGTAGACTCTCAAGATAACGGAAAACAACGTCCGAACCCGACGAAGTACGGGGACCATCCCACGTACCAGCACCGTCGCACGGTGACCACAGTCGGAGAAGAAACGGGACTCACAGTCCACGGGCCACACACCCGGCCACGTAGAAACGTAGAAACACGGTTCCCAAAGTAGCTCACAAGCCGCCAAACCAAATCCCACTCTCAGGGAAAGGTGAGAACCCTCCAGCCCCAGGCTGGCAACTGGACTCGCAGTCCAAGGCCATATGCGTGGCCCACGCGGAAAGCACAGAAGCATGATTCCCAGGGCAACGCACAAGCTGCCACGCCGATAACTAGACTCACAGTCCACGGCCAAACGCATGGCCCAATCGGGAATCATCTTCCAAGAAAACTCACGGCATGCGGGGGAGACCCCACCCCACCCCCACCGACACACGGTGACTCGGTCTAGCGTAACACGAAAGCCCGACATGCGAGAAGTCACCCGGACTCTCAAACCCATGGGCATGCTAAACGAGGTAGCACGGTCCTCTCAACACCCTCAAAACACGGACAAAGAATCACACGCGTGTCTGGGGCACTCACAAGACCGCAGGTCGACCACTGGGTCCCAAACGGGTCGACCGGGGAGCCACACAACGCGAAACGATCGCGAAGAACACGAAAACTCATCTCGGCACCACACGGAGCCTGACGGTCTAAGCTTGGGCCATCACAGTCTGTAACGGTCCAAGCCTCGACCGTCACAACCACTCTGACGCACCAACAAAGGGCCGTCAGACGCTCGGTGCAAAGTTGAGTGTGACGCGCCTAACTTGGTGCGTCACAGTCTCTGACGCGCCAGCCCTGGTGCGTTACAGCCTGTAACGCGCCAGCCCTGATACGCCACAAGACAAGAGGAAACCAACTGTGACGCGTCCCGCTCGGTGCATCACAGGCTGTAACGGACCAACTCTGGTGCGTTACAAGGTGCGAACGCGTCCGCTCTGACGCACCCACACAGGGGCGTTACAGGGCTGTGACGCGCCAGCCTTGGTGTGTCACAGGCCTTGACCCCGAATGGTCAAAACCAACGACCAAAAGCCAACGGTCAGATCGTCCCTGACGGTCCAACCCAGGCTCGTCACAGCGCCGTGGCAGTCTATCGTGGGACCGTCACACGCAAGGACCACCCAAAGGCTAAACGAGCCCTGTGACGCACCCACCCTGGGGCGTCACAGGCTGTGACGGTCTCTGGAAGGACCGTCACACCCGTCCGAGCACAAAACGGCGGGAAACAGCCCAAAAATCCGATCCACGCCCCGATCACCCCCGGGTGATGGGGAAACAAAAAGGGAATCCATCCTCAAGCCCCTAGGCATACATCTAAACCCCTGGATCGGCCAAAAATGCCGTAAAACGAGAGATCCGGCTCACTCCCCCAAAACATGGATTTTCCCCAAAATGCGAAAATAAACCCGCTCGGCTCACCATGGCCTACAAAACTCGCGGGAAAGGGAAAGCACGAGCTGGGGGTCCATCTCCCTACCTCCACCAAAGATTTCGCGCCCCGAGCTCGCCGATCCGCAAAGAAAACACCGTTGAAGCCTCGCCGTTCCACGAACCCACGGCCGAGCTTAACCACGCCTCCACCGCCTTGATCCTCATCCATCCTCGCCCATGCCTCGCTCGCGCCGTCCCCGCCTCGCCCGCACTCCACCCTGTCGGTCGTCGGAGAGAGAGGGAGAGAGGAGAGAGCGAATGCACCGATCCTCGGAATGCACCGATCGCAACGGTACCACACTCGCCTAGGTGAACGGCCCGGTTCACCCGCAACGAGGTTTCAAAGGAATTACCGAAACACACACCGGGAATTGGAAAACACACGCCGAAAAGTCGCGGACGCGCTCCGGGCCTCAGAAACAGCTCCGAATCACGCCGATCCGAACACGAAAGATGTCCGAAACATCATTTCAGACACAACGGAGTCAGACACATCAGAAATGTAGATCCGGGACCCGAGAAGGAGGATTCGCAGAACCCGGGGCATTACATTCATTCTACGAGTCGACTTGCTCAGGTTCTGAATAGAACAAGCAATTCTGTCTGCGTGGACCAAGTCGACTTATGAAGCTTCCGAGTTGACTTGCAGAGGGCCTGATCATTTGGGAAGCAGCATTAGGTCGACTTGTTCACTAAACAAGTCGACTTTCCCTTCTTTCTTTCTTCTGCAGTTCTATTTTAAGCTAGGCTTCAAGTCGACTTTCTCTGTTCTTGGGTCGACTTGTTCTTTTTAACATGTGAACTTAATGAAATTAGAATTTTGCATTATAGTCCATGGTTTCCAATCAGAATTGAACTCAATGAATTATAGGTAGTCATCATCAAAACAAGGGATATACAACATTCTCCCCCTCTTAAGTCATTGTTAATTTGTGTTTCAACCATTCACATAGTAGCTATTGCAAAGGTTTATCATTGGAAACATGTTTTTATTTCACTTCAAAAATATGAACATGTATGTATATCTTGCGACATACATTTCTACATGAAAATGTGACTGACTTAGACTATGAACCAAACTGAGACGGACTGACAGATACTACACTGACTGACAGACTTAGACTATGAACAATGAAAAAGACAATGACGGCTATTCTCTCCCCCTTTGACATCATCAAAACAAGGCTGGGGAGAGATAGAATCAATGATGTGGAGCAGAAGGGCCAGCAGGCAGCCGTGCTTCAAGGGCTTGTAGTCTCTGGTCCAGTTGTTGCATTTGTTCTTTAACGGTCTTCTCAAGGGTTTTGAATCTGCAGTCCAAGGTATCAGATAAATGGTGAAGGCCAGCGGAGACATATCTGACACACTGATCCAATTCTGGCGGTAGATCTGAAGCTTGAGTTGATGTGGAAGGACAATAAGAGCTTTCTACCATACTTGTTTCTTCATGTCCCAATTTCCACATGGCATTAAATTCTGCTCGGAGCTGAGTTGCATGTTGACGAAGAAAAGCATAGTCTTTCTCCAAACTTTCCGTCCTTTTAACAAAATGGGCATATGAAAGCCTGACGTTTTGAATCTTAGCAATTGATTCCCTGTGGTGAACATTGCCTTGTTTCAGCTGATTTTCTAGCCTCTTTAACTCATTGTGCAGCCAGGTTTGAAGCAATGAGGTATGGGTTGACACATCTCTAATGGCTAATGTTGCTAGCTACTGGTGGCTATTGCTGGCATTTGCTTTTGTTATAGTAGGTGCTACTTGCATGCTGCTAGCCGATATATGAGATCAGTAGGCTTGCACTAGAATCAAGCGGGGACGTTCTCGTCTCCTTTCTGTTTTCTCCTCCTTATTCTCTCATTTTTCATATCAGAGAAATTCTCATTTTTGGATAATTTTTGGTCAAGAATATCTTATGGGCCCCATTGTGCCAGAATTAGTTGGAGAGGGAGGAATATTTCTTGCAAAAGGTGCCTTCTGGAAGGTGCTATCCTTGTACAAGAGATTCCCAATCATTGGTCATCGGACCAAGTGCCACAGGTGGGTCCCGGTTGATCTACGAAATACATGTGACTAAGAATCTGTCGACGCACTCCTTACGTAGGTCGACGCACCTTGCCCATTCTTGAAGAATTGCTCACTCGAAGCCATTGCAGGTCTACACACTATGAGTGGAGGTCGACATGCCGTACCTCTTTCTATTACTATCTGCTTCTGGTTCAACATGCAGGTCGACGAATCTTTGAACATGTGTCGACACACTTACTTCTTGTTCATCAAGACTGACCTTCAAGCCTCATGATTTCACTTTGCATCTGATAAGCCCAATCAATGACATAGAATAAGATATTTTGAGACACCAACTTGCTTTTTACAGATTACATATCATGTAGTTATTTTGCATTAAATGTCAGAATGTTTTTCCAATAATTCATAGTTAGACATCATCAAAATTGGAACACAACATTCTCTCTCTTTTTGATGATGACAACTATCAATTATTGGCTTTTCAAGAAAAGTGGGCATTTAAGTTCATCAGACATAAGTACAGACAAGCACTTCACGCACAAATCATTTGCACATATATAAAATATTTCCATTTATCACAACACCTGTCTGTACACATTACATGTCAAGAAGGTGTGTCAAGCCATTTGCTCATCCAGACCCAAAAACATGTATGACTCCCAATGATGTATGACTCATGACAAAGATATGACTCATGACCCACATGACAGATATAACTCATTGTTGGTCCCGGGGTAGGCGAGCGGACAAGAAGGGGGGTTGAATTGTCCCCCACACTAGATGGAGAATTAAAACACTACGCAGCGAAATTGACAACTTTTAACAAGATTGAAGAATTAACTAAACAAGGTAACTAGATTCTCTCAATCTCTCTGATCTCACACGATCACACACATGGATATAACATGCAAACCACACAAGCGCACAAATCAAACAACAGTGCACAATGATTTTTAAGGTGGTTCGGGACCACAACGGGCTCCCTACGTCCACCCCTTACCAAACCGGCAAGGCTTCACTCGGGGATAAATCCCCAACACGGAGACGACGCTCAAAACACACACGGGGACACATTTTCTATGTTCTCGAGGCTGAAGTACTCAACTTCTCGATATGCCCGAAAAAGGAACGTGGGGAAGAGGAATCGACAAAGAATCCAGGAAAGGCTTGTCCTGCTAGGAAAAGCTAGGCTAGCTGGTGGATCTCCTTGTTCACGCCCCAACACACACATACACACGGAGATGGAGTCTCCCACACGATCCGACCACGGATCAAAACATAGACACACGCTGCAACAACCGCAGCACAATGAATCCACAATCGTACGCAGATGGTCACACACACACAGTGTATTTTCAGGTTCGAAAATAAACACAAATATTCAATCATGCTCAAACCTAAATAAAACCCATGACAAACATCACAAATAGATAGGGATAGGATGTAGAAGATGTTCCCCCTTTGATTTCCAAAGCCAATGGATGTCGATGCCTGACTGCCGGATCGGATGATGGAGATTCTTGCATCCTCTCGATCCTCTCTTTGATCTGCTGCTCTTTCTCTTCTTCCTCGAACTCCAGAAACTAGTTAGAGGAGATGAAATCTCCCTCTCTTCTTTCCCATTTCTTCCTTTCTCCTTTCTTCACCTGCAAGATAAGAAACTATGAGCTCAAATATGGAGTTCTCTCTCAAATTCGTAGGTCACATATGGATATATATAAGAGACATGAAAAGACCCATATACCCTTCATAAAACCCTTAGAAAACCCCTCTATGATATGTATAATAACCCTAGGGACAAATGGGTAAAAGTAGGGTTGATATGAACCATGTTTAAATGGGTTTCGGATCCTCGATTTTGAGTTTTCGCCGTAATCGGTCGACCGGAAGTTGGGGTCGGTCGACCTAACTTCTGCAAAGCTGAAAGCCACCAACTCTGGGAAGTTAGGTCGACCGAACTCTGCAAACATGCCAATTTATGCAGAGTTCAGTCCCTTTGATCCTTAGTTTCCCAAAATAATCAGTGAGATCAAACCCCTTTGATCTTGGAGGGTTTATACTAAGGATCTTACCTTGCAAAACCATGAGAAAAATGATTAGAACTTTAGATCAATAATCCAAATGATAAATGCATGAAGTACATACATGTAGCACATGGAAAAACTGCTTTACATGTGAGTAACTAGAAATCGTAATCTACTGGAGTGATTTGATCAATCTTCTCAATGTTCAATCAAAGCAAGAACCAATTCACACTTCATAACAAGGAGGTTATATGATTCAATACATGAAACTCAAAGTCTTCTTGTAGAAGATACTAAAGTTCAGGAGCTTATTCATTCCAAGGTTTGTATGAACATATTGAACATGTTTCAAGCCCAAAAGCCCTATGAAGTATATGCATAGAATGCAATCAAAACCATATGAGACCATTAAGAACACAATGGCTCAATGTAACATATGCAAGCATAGCATAGCAATGAGTTCTTTCAAACACACACAATATTTTGTTATCATCAAAACCAAGAGGAAGTAACGAACCCAACAATCTCCCCCTTTCTGATGATGACAAAAATATTGTTGGCAATCAATCCTTAATCACAATCACAATCGCAATCCTTTCTCCCCCTTTGGCATTATCAAAAAGTGGGGATTAAAGCTGTTGGCCCGGTTAGGAGGCAATTGAGAGGGGGGTGAATTGATTGCCCACCCTTTTTTACAAATATAAACACAACCCAAACAGACCACAGATATGTAGAATAAATCTAGGACAGAGGCTTGATAGAAACGAATGAAATTAAATCAAGCAAGCTCTCACAACTCCCCAGCGCAAAGATATACTCACTCGGACAACTGTATATGGACAGATAGTTGAGTACACTCACGTCTCACCGTCTCACACTCGTATATCGAACAGAAAAATAGATATCAACAACCACCAGACAAGCAAACCACGGCACAGTATTTTTAGGTGGTTCGGACGCACCAAGTGTCGTCCTACGTCCACCCCTCTCACCTCGAGAGGATTTCACTATAAACGCTGCTCGACGGCAGCAACCACACACACACGGGCTCGACGGCCCACACACGCGGGTTCTCGCACGACGACGAGACAACCCACACACACTCGGAGCAAGCTCCGAAAATATCCAGATATGAAGAATAGAAAGATACAAGCCCAGTTCAGAGAGTAACAATCTAAACACAAGATGACTAAAAAAGATGATAAACACTATGAATCTTCCCTACAAATCCTTAATATGCTAGGAATATAAAGAGGGTAGCACTCAGAACAAAGGAACCGAGGTTGGATGAAGCCGGTGTGGAAGATGTAGTCGCTCGAAGCTCCGGATGTAGAGGATGCAGATCGCAACCTCCAACTCTGGGCTTGGGCTCGATGGAAGACGATCCTAGCACAGCTCTCCTTTACCTCCAATAGATGGAAACCCCTCTTCTCCTGCAAAACAAAGGAAACTCACGTTAGAAGCTCAAAGGATTGCTTCGATCGAATGAAGGGGGCGGCGTTTTAAACAAGGGGGCTTGATGCCCCAAAAGACATAAAACCCCTTCCCAAACCCCCTACATAACACATACTAGATGAAAAGGTCGCCCTAAGGCCATTAGGGTGAAAAGCCACGCCATTTGGATCCTCCCTAAAAGGTTTCGAAATAGATCCGGAAAACCCGTAAGAACGTTCAGAAAAAGTGTCGACTCATGGAGTCGACTCTTTTTCCTAAATGTTCTGCCAGAACATATATAAAAATAAAATCGAGATACGAGTGTCGACCCATGGGGTCGACACTTTTTACGAAGTGTTCTGGCCGGTGAAAAGAACATAACATTCGTGATGAAAAGTGTCGACTTACGAGGTCGACACTTTTTCACGAACATTCTGTTTTCACAGAAATGAACATACTTACCTGAAAGTGTCGACCTATGAGGTCGACACTTTTTCCCGTGAGTTCTGCCTGAGCAAAATAGCAGAGCCCTGGTGAAAGTGTCGACCCTTGAGGTCGACACTTTCTGCCAGCGTCGACCCCTGAGGTCGACACTTTCTGCCAGCGTCCACTCTTTCAACGCAAGGCAGAAACTCCACAAGTAAGTGTCGACCCCTGAGGTCGACACTTTTACTGACAGCAGTAAAATTCCAATAAATGCAATTGAAAGCACCATAAATCACAAACATGAATCAAAGTTGATCAATAGAGTTCATACAACTTAGATATACGTTGATAAGCAAGAATTTTACCCGGATCAGTCCATTCACACAAGATCCAAATAGTCAAGTATTCATACCTTGGCCTTGAGCGATTGAGTGAAAAATTCCACAAGTAACCTGCATTCAATTTGGCATTCAACTCAACAACTCAGTTTAACAAATGAGATTCTTCCACATTTGCCACATACTGAATTCCACATTCAAAGTATTCAGTTGATTTCTGAAAAAATCAATTGACTTATGTCCAGCATTTGAGTTCAATCAACAGTAGCTCACTCAACATTCAATATGATCAACTTTTATCAAATTTGAGCATTTTGGTTGGTATAGACAAATCAATCATTCAATTCTGAAATTCAACAACCTCATCATTCATCAAATATGTATTTCAATGTGAATCAACCACAATGAAAACTCATGACATTTCATACATGATCTCCGTCAAAACAGTCCGGGGCACAACAAAAGCAATGAAGATCAAATTCCAGCATGATACATTCATGAATCCATAAAAGCTCGTAACAAGATATTTCATGGAATGTCTTTGACACATCAAATGATTTTTCTTTGATTTTTAAATTTTCAGATTTTTAGTTTTCTTTTGGAATGCATGAAGCAAGATGCAAACAAATGATGACATATGAGATGCACACAATGCAACCAAGCAAATATGTATATATATACATGTAAAATATCTCCCCCTTACTTATTTAAGAAGGGAATAGGTATAAGAAAGGTGCATGAGAATCATGACAAACGGACTGTTCATATATAGCACCTAGGAGATTATGCAATCATATAGATGAGTTATGCAATAGTCAATACAGTCAATCAATTTTATGAATACATATTAAATCAAATTTCCATATGTGTAGGTTAATAACATGAAAATAGATTGTTGCAATATGGATATTCAGATTTTCAGATCAACACAATGAGATATTATACAGACTGCACTTCAATTTATGAGAACAGCGTATTGGAGGCTGCGCTCTGCCACAAACAATTTTTCATCAGAATTTTTCAACTCAAGCAATATCGCATTGACATTCAGAATTTTTTCTTGAGTGATCAAGTTCAAATAACTCCTTTTTACGCGAGGAGACACATGGAGCTCATGCCAGACTCCTCGGTTACTCATAATATTAACCGTTTCACGTCATTCTGAACAGAGATACTACAGTACAACACCTTTCAGAAATGAACCACATCACGTCTCAGGTGACGTGTATCCAGTTTACTCTGTGAGACTAAGCATTACTGTGCCATTCTTTTTCAGATTCTTTCTACAAAAATAGGCAGGCAGCTTTTTCCTCACGGGGAGAGTTGATGGGAATCGACACCGAGCATATACATTTTATTTTATATTTGTGTCATTTAGTTTATTTTTATATCCATGGGAAAGTATAAGTGCAATTGTACGGCTTTGTAAGCCAATGCGTCATTCCTTAGATTGTGTGGGTTTTTATGTAATTATGTAGTAGGTCCAGCTAGGGGGCCCTCAGCCCTTTCCCATTGGTCCATGTCACCTATGTGGGGCTGGTCAACCCTCCTAGATGGCCATCTAGAAGGGTTGAATGCCAATTGACCACATGGGAGACAAAGGGGTCAAAATTTCAAAGGTTGGCCACCAACCTACCCCTTGGTCAAGGGGGCGCCCCCTTCCACTTGTAATATTTTATTTTTTTGTGTGTGATTCACATCCAATCTAGGCCATACATTCCCCATCCCTAGATCCAAGGGTGTACATTAGATTAGATTCATAGCATATAAAAGGTTGTATTTTCCATTTGTTACAATTAATGAAGAGAAAATTGTTGGAAAAAGCTTGAAGCTCCTTGCGCCCCAGCCCTCTCCCCTCTGGTTTCTTCATCCCCGACTCTCATTTCTAGAGTGGATCACCTCTATCTCCTCCCCCTCAATCTCTGAGTTCATCGGTGCCACCGCCGTCGCCATTCGTGCCGCCATCGAGCTGCCGCGAAGCCATCTTCGGTAATCTGTCCATCCAGGACAGAGGTAACTTCCACGAATTTATGCTCCCACCTCCCTCCTCCTCTGGAGCTGAAATTTTCAGGAGTGGTTCACCTCTCGAACCCTTATCTTCACAAAAACTTTCAAGTCATATTTCCTTCATTTGATATTTTTAAATTTTCGTTCAAACTGTCATTCCAGTTCTGCCAGATCTCTATCTACAGTGATAGTTTCCCTGAGATTTCCATTTTCAGACCACTTTTTGATTTTTCTTAGATTCCCCAATTTTACTGGGAGTTCTGTCCAGTTTCCTCTACCTCTCCAAATTTTCGTGGAATTTAGAAAATTCGTTTCATATTTTTAGAAATTCTGGTCCCAACTCATCTACAGTTCTATCTGCATCAGTCTAGATCCGACCACAGTCCAGTGTAAACACTCTAGAAAATCCAAAGCACCATACTTTCCAGATCTAAAAATACCCCTGGCTTCCTATCTTGAAGATCTACAACTTTGCTGAAGGACCCAACTTCAGATTCGGACGTCTACCTTGCGGTCAAAGGTGATCCACAGGAAAGTTATCTACTGATCTAAGAATTCGGGCACTGTACAACAGCAGCTTTCAAAATTCGCCAACAAGAAGTACAGAGCTGGTTATTTTTCTGTAATCCCATAGGGTTGAAGCCCTTCGAAGCCACTTTCCAACGGCGCTGATTTCGTCGTATTCCGACATCGGTGCTGGTCGGAGCGAGCGTTCTCGTCAGATCGCGCGCTGAAAAATAGAAACAACAGATCTGTGGCCGGCTTTTCCGACAGGTGCCGATCGGAGCAGCCCGGCCTCCGGCCGGCGAACCAGCGCGCCTCCATCCTTGGGAGCACCCCTCCAGGTGTCCCCACCATAGTGGTGCCGCCCCGGTCTCACACGGTCCCTCCGGACAGCACGCGGGCCCCACAGTCACGAGTTCGGGTGCTGCCGAAGCTACGTGAGAAGCCGCCCGTCAACCCGAAATAGGTCCTCCCGGTCCCCATTGTGTAGCCCTTTACCTCCCTGCGTGGAGTGGGCAGTGACTCATTACTGTAACAATTGTGTATTCATTATCCCGGGAGTACTAGTTCGGCCGGGTCCGTCTTCCCCACGCCGAGAGCATGGAGGTATCGTATTCGCTCCGACACTTGGCATTTCGCTCTATTTCATATATACTTTATATGCCACTGCTAGAGAGCATGTGTAGGGCTGTTAGCTAGTAATCTTTATTTCACCGCTGCTGCGAGAGAGAGAGAGCGATACCGTCCCGTGACCCGATCCGGGCACAAAAGATAACCGACCACACTAGCTCATTGCCGGTTTCTCAACCGCGCACGTCCGACGCTTCCGTCGCTAAGGGACAATTGCGAGCTTGTCGTGTCCGTGGTCCGTCCCGCATCAAACACCGTCGCACGGTGACCACGGTCGGAGAAGAAACAGGACTGCGAACTGTAGACACGCTAAAATTGACGTTACTGTGAGTACATCTCATATTACCTTGTAATGCCCCAATTTGACCCTCCAATTAACTTTGTTTGAGTGTTTTTTCCCTTTTTTTTAGATTTCTCTCTTTTTCCTCCCTTTTCTTATTTTTCCCTATTTTCCTGAATTTTCTGGACATTTTTCTCTATTTTTATGAATTTTTCAGAATTAACGGCATGCGGGGGTGCGTCATTTATTTTCAAGAAAATTAAGAAATTAAAAAGGAAAATGATGCCACTTTTGACAGGCGTCCATTTCATTCTTTTTCTCATTTTTCTGGTTTTTTCTGAGAATTTTTCGGATTTTTTTTAGAATTAACGACTTAGCATGAGACGTTGTTTGATTTTTAAATAGATTAAAAAATTAAAAATGAAAATAACGACATGTTGGAAGGCGTCAATTTCAAATTTGATTATTTTAATATTATTTTTATCCCTCTTCCAGAGATGATTTGGTGGACTTCCGGGTGTCAGAAAAATACAAAAAAATAGTATTTGGAATCAGCACAGTTAGATACACCTCCACTTAAAAAATGAAAAAATAATATTGAGAAATGAAAAATAGCCATGTTTTGCATATTTTGAAATAACGACTCTAAATCGGACGTCAATTTAATTGACGCCTGAATTTTCGGTCATCCATTTTTTTTGGCTTTTTATTATTTTAATTGACGACGTTGTGCAAGTCGTCATTTTCAATTAACGCCCTAAGTCCGGTCGTCATTTCCATTGCTATATTTTGAGATTTTGAATCCGACCGAAATTCGTGTTAAATTCTAAATAACGCCCCTCTGCCAGTCGTCAATTCTTAAAATAACGTTTCCTCCACGGGCGTCATTTTAAAAAGCGACTGGCGTACGGTCGTCAATTCTTGTTGAATTTTGAACTTTCCCAGAACCTCCTTCTTTCCTCGTTTCGGGCCCCTTTTAACTTCGGAATGGCTTTCCATGACAGGAGGGACTCCTTCCAATGTTTATCTCTTGCTAGAATCAAGCTATCCTAATTGTTGTTGGACTTAAACTCCATTTTCCCCTATAAATAGAGCCCCTGCGTCTCATGCTGAGGGAGGCCGATTTTGAATCTTTACGGGGAGGTGCTGCCCAACTGGTTGCTGGTTGCTTAGAGAGAAGAGCTCCCTGCATCCAAGGCTTCATCTTTTGGAGGCTCTTTCCCAAACCCCCATCAAGAGCTACTGCACGCACAGGAGAATATCCCCCAGAGGCTTTCTTTACTCCTTCTTTGTGTCTTTCTGCATTTGTTAGCTCTGCATGTATCATTTTCCTCTCTTTTATTCCTCTTTCTCAACCACGTTGAGACTTCTTCCATCGGTGCAACACTAGCACTTTATCTCATTCATAGCATTTTTATCCTTCCCTTTTGCATAAGGGGTTAAAGGGCTGGCGCCCGAAAGGGTAATCAAAGAGACTCTCTCCATCGGCCGGCCGATCGGACGAGAAGGAAGTCACCCACTATCTCCCGCATTCATTGAGGTAACTCCTCTGGCGATCACCCTCCTATTTGCATCCATGCATGCTCCCCATCCCTTTTCCCCATTCTTAGCATGCTTTTTTATTTTATTATTCTTAGTGGATTTTTAATTAGATCTACAAATTATCGATCACAGTGGGACACCATTGTCTTTCTTTCGATTACCCTCACCCATTGGGCACCCACGTGTGCCATCTCCCTTGGCACCCACGGTGCATTTTTTATTTCATTTAGTGCTCCATCTAACACTCTTCTCTCCCATTGTGCATTGGTTCCACAACCTGTGATTGCTCAATTTGATAGGACTTATTAGAATTCCACTGCTATCAATTAAAAAAAAAGGAGAAGAAAACATAGCATCAGACGCCTTTTCCTGGAAGCATTTGTTTGTGGGCGGCCGTTCCCTAAAAATTGTGCCCACAGGGAGGAGGCGCCATTTCTCTCTACCCGTTTGCATCTGTTTGCATCTACCTATTTCTGTTGGCATCTCACATTTCATCTAGTTCTATCGCATGTTGCATTCTCATGCTGTCACTGGTCATAAGAATTCGTCCGTCACTGTTCATTTGCATTAGCATGTTGCACTTGTTCTAGTGTCTGTCCATCATTTGCAACAAGGATTAGTGTTGGAGTTTGTTCTATTTTGCACCCCCCATTTCATCTGCATCAACATTCATACGAATTAACTTCCCTGTTCACACTATTATGCATTTACACATCACTCTGTAAGGTGGAAGTCATTCTGGTAAACACAAAACATGTTGCATGTACCAGTGTATGTCCCTCATTGCATTTATACCCTACATTTACCTTCTCTATGGCACACTGTTCACCCACCACAGCATATCACGTTTTGCAATTTCCTTGGTCATTGGCATTGTTAATTGTATATTGTTGTATACATCCTGCTTCAAGTTGCTATTCATCTATCTGCATTAGCCCATTCTGTCTGCATCTGTTTATTGCACCCCACATGTCAAGCTGCATACACTGTGTACCTATTGGCATTAGTGCATTTTTGTTTTGTTTGTTTTGGGTTTTCCCTCTTCATCACACTTACATCATATCATTCTGTGAGATTGGTCTCTTCTTTGGCATTAGCATTTGCATCAGGAGCATCGGTTCGGGAGACCTCCTCTCCCCACACTTTCTAGGAGCCATACCCCTCTCTTGGTTAAGGAATGACCCTCCATTGAGCATTCCGTCTCTTTGGACCGTGAATTCCTAAACCAAGGCCTCCATAAGTCCCCGCACCCGTGAATTCCCTCACGGACGCTTGGGCAGGTTGTACCTTTGAAGTCTCTGGGTTTTAGTTGGCCTATTCGTGGTGAGAATCAACCTAGTTGGCACTGGAGAAAAGAGCATTTGAAATTATGTTCAAGACCTTGAGTGATCACATCAACTTTGTTAAAAATCACTTTAACACACCAAGGATCAAACAAAAGAAATCAAGGGTAACCATTCCAACTTGTTTGCTATCTTGGTAAATTATTTTGATTGCACATTAAATTACTTGCATAATGGCTTACCATGATAAGAAGACTAACATGTTTAATTCAATTAATATTCATGACGGTGATCAACCTAGCGCATCTTATTCCCCTCAACTTCATAATTCACACCACAATTCTTTCAAGGGATCACATACTCATTCCTATGGTCATGCCCGGACCATGGGCAATGTCCAATCTCATGGCCCCTCGATTCAATCGCGAGCCACTACTCCTACGGGACCGTCTCCTCCCGACGATGAGAAGGTCTCCCAGATCTTGCATGCATTAGATCATCTCACCCCTCAACAAATCCAAGCCCTTAAGGCCGTTGTTGAGGGTGCATCTCATTCCTCTCATCCTCCTTCCAATCCTACGCGGGTGGCCCATCACCCACTTCCCTCTTCTATTCACATTCCTACTCGGGTAGCCCATCACCCATCTCCTCCTATTCACACTTCTCCTCGGGTGGTCCAATACCCGCCTCCTTCTATTCCTCCTCCACCACGGCCCCAAGGCCCATTTATTCCTTGCAACCCGGCCCATCTGAGTTCTTCTATGGGTCATCCCATTAATCCCCTTCCATGGCCTTTTTATGCGGCCCCTCCTTCAAGGCCCTGCCAACTCACTGTTGCTCAAGTCACACCCCTCCAACAAACTCTTCTCGACAAAGTCACTTTGTTGGAGGAACAATTAAAGAGGGTTACGAGCCCACGGCCCGCTCCTTCTACTCCAGTCAATCCCCTCCACGCCGCTCTGAATGACATTACAAAGATGGAGAAAGCTTGGAAGGATAGGAGAGACCACTACGGCATCGACAGTGCGAGTAAGCAAGAGCCGGCAGGTTTCAACGTTCAAGTGGACGTCGTCCATCCTACACCCATTCACCCAATTCACGCATATGGCCCTCCACCTCCACATACACAATATCATTACATTCCACCACCCACATACACGCCTTCACTACGGTGTCCACTTGAACCTGCTAATGAAGAACCGGCGATTGAAGAATTTGAGGCGGCATACGACGAAGCTCTGCAAGCACCCCTTCTGAGTTTCCTTCGCTACCACTTGATGAACCCCTTGCTCAGGACGAAGCCACCATCCCCAATCCAACCCCCGTTTCTAAGACTTACTGGTGTTACGATGATGGGTCGATACTTCGATCACCCACACCGACACATCATGAGTCACCTTCTATCCCTAACACCGTTCGCCACATGCGGTGTTTCCTCCGCACTAAACCCCCTTCTTTTATACCTCCCACTATGCCATCAACCTTCATAACACCAGCCTCCGGCGAGCCTTCCACCAAACTTCCGTCAACTCCACCATCAACCTCCACAACACCGGCCTCCAGCAAACCCACCACCGAACCTTCCTCAATTAACCTCCCATTACTGCCACCTCGGCCCTCCATTATACCTTCAACCCGTAACCTAGCCACTCTTATTCCACCACTTAACCCTTCACCTTTACCCATGGTTAATCCTGAGCAAGATCTGTCTCTTTTTGCACTCGAGCCAACCCCAACTGCCTCCGAGCAAAGGGGGAAGCTCGACGTGTTTGAATCTCCGCTTCCACTCACCCAATTGCCAACACCTTCCATTACACCTCCACCTGTGGAGCCTTACGCCTCCGCTTCACCTTCCTCTACCACTCGGAATGGGGGGCTTTCGTCAAGCACATATGCCGAAGATGATCAAGAGCCGGGCAGGAAGAATTTGGCCATGACCGCGCTATTCAAGATGCAAGAATTTGTTTGCCGAATGTCGATCCGTGTTTCCGTGCCGAGCATGGTTGAAGAGGTCAAGCCCCCATCGCTGCTCGCCAGAAGAGAATGCCAAGCGTTGATGCCGTATAAGTCTATGTCCAAGGGCCAGACAGGGCACCCCTTGTTCCGATCCTTCAATCTGGAACCTTCTCTTTCATACAAGGGGCGAACGCCCGCTTTGTTCAACACTTTTCAAACACCACAATCCTTGGATATGACAATGCTTCACGCTCTAATTTTCCAATTCTCTCACATTGTCACTCTTCACCCTCCAAGGGAGTTGACAGTGATTGTTAAAGCTTCATCACCGACTTTGATTTTATCCGGTTGTACACTTTTGCTGCCGTGGAGGGGCAGACATGCTTCCGCCAAGGGGCCTTCCACCTTCTATTCAACTTCACCCACATTTACATCTATCATCGATTTTTCATGAGCCACTCCACAGGCAAAGAGGAGGATATCATCCTCTCATCCCTCGTATTCTTCACATTCTTTGCATTTCATGCATTCATCACATCTGTTGCATTGCATTCGCATACATTTGCACTTATTCTTTCCTGGGTTTCCGGACCCGTATCTTCCCCGCCTTTCGGAACCTCCGAATCTTCCGCATTTCCCATCTTATTCATCTTCATCCTCAGGATCTTCGGGTCCCCTTACACTGCCCGGGCATTGCACCCTCTCCAATCATTTCTCAGGGCATCGCACCCCTTTTCAACTCTTGCATCCGGACCTTCCGGATTTCTCCCTTGTCCTTCTGGGGCATCACGCCCCATGGTGTCTCATCCTTCCGGAACCTCCGGACCTCTCACTTTGGACATCACGCCCCTCTACACCCTCACAACCGGGTCCTCTGGGTTTCCCACTGATTTTCCTTGGGCATCATGCCCTTTCTGATTCCACTCTTCCGAAACCTCTGGATCTTTCTTTTCTCCCCGGGCATCGCGTCCCAGGGTATCTTCCCCCTCCGGAACCTCTGGATCTTGCTCTTTGGGCATCGCGCCCCTACACACCCTCATGTCTGGATCTTCTGGGCTTCTTACTGATTCTCCCTGGGCATCGCGTCCCTTGGTATCTTATCCATCCGGAACCTCCGGACCTCCCTTTTAGGGCATCGCGCCCCTCTACACCTCCATATCCGGATCCTCCAGATTCCTCTCCCGTCCTCCCTGGGCATCACGCCCCATGGTGTCTTCCTCCTTCGGATCCTCTGGATTTCTTATCCCCTCTCCTAGAGCATCACATCCCTTCTTTTGCCATCCCTCCAGAACCTCCGGACCCTCCTGACCCTTTTCATCACTCTTCCCCGGGCACCGCGTCCCTCGGCATTTTCCTCCTCCGGAACCTCCGGACCCTCCATCTTTCTTCCGATTTATCTTCTTACTCTTCCATGACATCGCGTTCTTCATTTTTTTCCTCCTCTTCCATCATCTTTTTCCCTATTTCTTCCCTGGGCACCGCGTTCCTCGATATCTTATCCCTCCAGAGCCTCTGGATTCTTCTTCCCCTCATGATTCTCCTCCTCTGCCTCCAGACCCTCCGGATCCGCCTCATTCCATCTATCAATTTCTTCTTCTAATTCCTCCTGATCATGGGTCCGACCTGACTTCTTCCGCATCCACTGCCTTGGGCATCTGCCTTTCTCCCACTGCTTCCGAGGTTTTAGTCCTCACTCCTCCTTCTAATTCTCCTCTCCTTCTGTAGACTGTTCCATGTGATCAAGGTCTCCGCGCCTTAGCAAGGGAGTTCTAGCCCTTGCCTCTCTTCCTTTTCTCCTTATTCGTTTGAGTCTGGTCTTGGCACCACTCCTTCTTGTTAAGCCACTTCTAAATCCTTTACTTCCAATCCTTTTTTCTGCCTAATAGGACTATCTCACGATGATCAACCCCGCCTCTCGCGGCAGCTGCTTCAACAAAGATCGCAAGGTAAAATGTTGACGTAAGTAAGCATTTTTATGATATCATTATCTCATTACTTCACGCGTGATTTTCAAAGTGAAGTGCTTCTTAACATGATTGAGAGTGATATTTTAAGCCTTTATCCTAGGAATTTATCTTTATTGAATTTCATCTTTAAAAAAAAACTGAAAAGACTCTTTAGGCTTACTTTTGCAGCACTTTGGTTAATAAGAACCCCGCGTTGGAAATTCGACGTTCTCTCCCCGCTTGTTAAGAGCAACCCTTAGCTGGGTATTCCACGCACTTCACGGTGCCCTTTAGCCGGCTCCTTGATAAAACACCGTTGCTACTTTGGACATGCCATGAGTATATCTGAAAGTCTTTTCTCTTCTTTACTCAGCCGAATGCAGGGGCAAGAGGTTGACGGATGAGATGACCAACCTAGATAATCCCCAATACGAGAGAAGTCTCACATAGGGGCAGTCTTGACCCAAACTAAAATAAAATTTCAAGATACATCTAGCCAAAAAGGGCTATTATCAAATCAAGTCAAGATTTCGATAAATGTAAAATTATGAATTATGGCATGTCAAGAGAGGCAAAGTCCCCGCAGGGAAAACCCTAGTCGTATGCATGTCAAGGGTCTAAAATTCAAAGGCACAAAGCTCCAGCGCAACAGACTACCTCTTTGAGGGGTAATACCCCGGAATGAATTTAAGTCTCGATATCTCCCATCCTGCATAAAGCTTATCTCCAATTGTTCTTCTCTTTTCTCTCTAAGACCGAATGTTTCTCAGGTATGGCCTTGGTAGGGGCACCGTTAACCATGGACAGTCGGCTGTAGGGCGCCACCTTTAAATGCACGCCCGGCTTTGGATTTTTTTTTTAGCTAAAGGGGAAGGAACGAGGACCCCTAGCCAGTGGTTCAAAAATACCCTTTGATGCTGGATTAACAAAGTCTAAATCAAAATCCAAAAAAAATTGAATATTTCCTGATCAAAATCCAAACAAAAATTGAATATTTCCTAATCAAAATCTTAAAAAAATTGAAATTTTATTGATCAAAATCCAAAAAAAAGAATGTTTTTAAAAATTCATAAAAAAAAATTCAAATATTATCTAAAAATCCACATAAAAATTTGAACATCTTTTTAAACGCATAAAAATTTACATATTCCAAAATCTAAAAATTTACATTGTATTTTCTGATGGTGTTTTTACAGGAACAACAATTTTGCAAAGGATCAAGAGCATGAGATGAGTCCTCTCCCTTCACCGCTATCAATCTTTTGATTCTTCTCAATATCATCATGATTCGTCACTATGGACACTCCTATTGTCATCTCTCTATACTGGGCATTAATTGATCGTTCATCTCCCAAAATCTTTTAATAAACTCCTGTTGATTTCACTTGATCACTCTGCTACTGGACGTTACTTAATCCTGATCATCCAATCTCAATCTCACATGCCAAGATTGTCATCCTCATGACAAACAACAAACAATGATGCTTTGCAATGCTTTAACTCATGCTATTCATGCTAAACATGATTCGCTTTGATTCATGCTTGAATGCTATCCACACCAAGCTTTGGTTGCTTTGATGTCTATGTTGCTTATTGATGCGTTGATTCATGCTATACTTGCTATGCTTAAATGCCTTATTCATTGCTTGTTATTTATATCTTGGCTAATGAAATTTTGAGCGCTGGATAAGAAGCTCTTGGTCCCACCGACTGGGCATCACCATCCAAGTCCCACGGTGTTTGCACATTATTCCATCTCAGTTCCCCCATGCTTATTGCTATCACCATCCCCTTGTATGCATTTTTACTATATGTTACATACGTTACTAGATTATATCAAGGACCTTGTGACTTTGGTAAATCTGGAATTTGAGTTCCCCTTCATCAAAAATAATGATGATTCTAGAGGAGTCTTAGTCATACGGATAGGCCATTAAGCCGTCCAAGACTGGGGACGATGGTTCCTTTTTACGAGTTGGTGCGCGGATAAACGGGCTTCGGCTTAGTATCAGCTCGCGAAATTGATTTCTTGACTCAGTCTTGACAGCTTAACAATATTATCTTTGATTATCTTATATTTTAATTTATTTTAATTTTTTTCCTTTAAACCCAGCATGCATTCATATAGGACTTTGAAATAACTGTTGGAAAATCATTCTGATAAGCTGATTTTGAGGGTTAAAAATGATCACTAATTTCTAAGATATGAGATATTCCATGCCGAATTGTGTCCTCAGTTCGCCTTGTTGCCATTTTGGGCCACTTCCTTGAAAGTTCCTTGTTTGGATTTCTATTCTCTTATTTCAATCCTTTCCCTTGATCCACCTTGACTGCAGCACGTCCACATTGGCTGGTAACCGCTCCCCAATGGTGAAACCTACAGGTTTGTGATCTGGGGTACTTCCACCGCGCTGGAAGTTGATCATTCCTTTTCGTGCCCGCGTACACACTCCTCTTTTATCCAAACATCGTTGATTTCATTGAATTTCCGAGATTGTTTCATCTCGAGCTTTTGATTCAATTCTCATCAAGTGATGTTGATTGCGTGTCTCATCACACCTTGGCATCTACTTTTCAGTTCACTCTGCTCCCTTGCAAAGCAGACGCCAAGGCGGGACAGCTGTAGACACGTCAAAATTGACGTTACTGTGAGTACATCTCATATTACCTTGTAATGTCCCAATTTGACCCTCCAATTAACTTTGTTTGAGTGGTTTTTCCCTTTTTTTTAGATTTCTCTCTTTTTCCTCCCTTTTCTTATTTTTCCCTATTTTCCTGAATTTTCTGGACATTTTTCTCTATTTTTATGAATTTTTCAGAATTAACGGCATGCGGGGGTGCGTCATTTATTTTCAAGAAAATTTAAGAAAATAAAAAGAAAAATGATGCCACTTTTGACAGGCGTCCATTTCATGCCTTTTCTCATTTTTCTGGTTTTTTCTGAGAATTTTTCGGATTTTTTTTAGAATTAACGACTTAGCATGAGACGTTGTTTGATTTTTAAATAGATTAAAAAATTAAAAAATGAAAATAACGACATGTTGGAAGGCGTCAATTTCAAATTTGATTATTTTAATATTTTTTTTATCCCTCTTCCAGAGATGATTTGGTGGACTTCCGGGTGTCAGAAAAATACAAAAAAATAGTATTTGGAATCAACACAGTTAGATACACCTCCACTTAAAAAATGGAAAAATAATATTGAGAAATGAAAAATAGCCATGTTTTGCATATTTTGAAATAACGACCCTAAATCGGACGTCAATTTAATTAACGCCTGAATTTTCGGTCATCCATTTTTTTTGGCTTTTTATTATTTTAATTGACGACGTTGTGCAAGTCGTCATTTTCAATTAACGCCCTAAGTCCGGTCGTCATTTCCATTGCTATATTTTGAGATTTTGAATCCGACCGAAATTCGTGTTAAATTCTAAATAACGCCCCTCTGCCAGTCGTCAATTCTTAAAATAACGTTTCCTCCACGGGCGTCATTTTAAAAAGCGACTGGCGTACGGTCGTCAATTCTTGTTGAATTTTGAACTTTCCCAGAACCTCCTTCTTTCCTCGTTTCGGGCCCCTTTTAACTTTGGAATGGCTTTCCATGACAGGAGGGACTCCTTCCAATGTTTATCTCTTGCTAAAATCAAGCTATCCTAATTGTTGTTGGACTTAAACTCCATTTTCCCCTATAAATAGAGCCCATGCGTCTCATGCTGAGGGAGGCCGATTTTCAATCTTTACGGGGAGGTGCTGCCCAACTGGTTGCTGGTTGCTTAGAGAGAAGAGCTCCCTGCGTCCAAGGCTTCATCTCTTAGAGGCTCTTTCCTAAACCCCCATCAAGAGCTACTGCACGCATAGGAGAATATCCCCCAGAGGCTTTCTTTACTCCTTCTTTGTGTCTTTCTGCATTTGTTAGCTCTGCATGCATCATTTTCCTCTCTTTTATTCCTCTTTCTCAACCACGTTGAGACTTCTTCCATCGGTGCAACACTAGCACTTTATCTCATTCATAGCATTTTTATCCTTCCCTTTTGCATAAGAGGTTAAAGGGTTGGCGCCCGAAAGGGTAATCAAAGAGACTCTCTCCATCGGCCCGCCGATCAGACGAGAAGGAAGTCACCCACTATCTCCCACATTCGTTGAGATAACTCCTCCGGCGATCACCCTCCTATTTGCATCCACGCATGCTCCCCATCCCTTTTCCCCATTCTTAGCATGCTTTTTTATTTTATTATTCTTAGTGGATTTTTAATTAGATCTACACGGATCACCTGGCGCAGCCCAGAGCCTGATGGTCCAACATAGGAGCGTCACAGCTCTGACGGTCTATCTCTGGACCGTCACAACCGTCTGACGGTCCAACACAGGAGCGTCACACGTTCGGTGCAAAACAGGCCGTGACGCGCCAATCCTAGTACGTCACGGTCTCTGACGCGCCTAGTCTGGTGCGTCAGAAGACAAGAGGAAAACAACCGTGATGCACACCTCTAGGGGCGTCACAGTCTCCAACGCTCCAACCCAGGCGCGTTAGAAGGTGGTGATGCGTCCAGTCTGACGCTCCCACACAGGGCCGTCATGAGGCTCTGACGCCCCACCCTGGGTGCGTCACAGGTCTTGACCCCCAACGGTCAAATCACAACGGTCGGATGTCAATGGTTGAATCGTCACCTGACGGTCCAACCTAGGCCCGTCACACGCCGTGACGGTCTATCGTGGGACCGTCAGGCCCACTGGCCACCCAATTGGCAAAACATACCCTGTGACGCACCTACCTTGGCGCGTCACAGGCTGTGACGGTCACTGGAAGGACCGTCACACCGTCCCGATGGCGGAACAACGGGAAATGCCTTAAAACGCCAACCACGCCCCATGTCTCCATAGGAGAGGGAGAAATCAAGGGGGAAGCCCCCAAGGACCCCTTGCATGCATCTAAGCCATCAAAACGCCGAATCACGGCCTAAAATCATAGATCGGGCGAACTCTCCCCAAATCATGGAAAACCTCAACCCGGCATGGAAACCCATCTCTCGGCCTCCCCTCGGGCTAGAAACCACGTGAATGGAACTCGGGGAGCTAGGGAACGTCACCCTACATCGATCTCGCCTCGAGGCACGCCGGATCGTCCACAAATCGTGAAGAACGCTTGAAACCCTCGTTCCTCCTCACGCTTCCCATGAATGTCGCACGCCACCGGGATCGTCACACCGCCACCGCCGTCGCCGCGCCATCACCCCGCCGCCGTCTGCAGCCGAAGAGAGGGTCTGAGCGGTCGTCGCAGGGAGAGGGGAAAAGAAGGGGGGCGCCGGTTCTCACGGTGGGAGAGGAAGAAGAAAGAGGAAGTAGAAGAAAAGAGAAAAAGGAAAGGAAAATATGATGGGTTTTTATAGAAAATTTAGAAATTTCAGAAAATACCAAAAAATTAAAAATCACGTTTCTGCGATCCTCGGAAAGCATCGATCGCAACGGTACTACTCTCGTCTAGGTGAACGACCCGGCTAACCCGTAAGGAGATTCCGAAGGATTTGCCGAACCTCGTACCGGAAATCGAAAAACACGAGCGGAAAAGCCGCGGACGCATTCCGGGCATCCGAAACGACTCCTGATCGCACCAATCCGAACACGAAAGATGTCTGAAACGAAATTTTGGACACAACGGAGTCGGACATTCCTAGAAAGTAGATCCGGGACCCAAAAAGAATGATCTAAAAGATCCAGGATATTACATACCAGACTTGTGCTTTTGTGTTGTACCTGCTCTAATGGCAGGTGTGTGTGCGGCATGTGGAGCGAGGTGTCGTTCGTGGTGTTAGTCAGACTGTGTCCTCAGGATCGGTGTTTCGTGAGAATTGATGTTTTCCGTGTTGGGGCTCTGACAGCGTTGTCAGTTGGTTAAGGTGCTCTTCCCCTGTGTCTTGGAGCTAATCCTGAATTTCGAGGATGAAATTCCTTTAAGGGGGAGGGCTGTAGTGTCCTAGGTTTTTCGGATCTGGATCCGTGGGATTTGGATCGTCTTTCTGCGGGTTGTGAATTGTGTCCAAGTGGGCTTCAGACTATTTTTATCGAATTGTCGGACCCAATGGTGGTGTGCCCGTGAGTTTTCTTGGGTCCGTGGTGTTGTGAGGAGCACGCCAGTATTTTTCTGGAATTTTTGGAGCACCTTTGTGGGTCCCGAGTTATGTTCTGGATTTTACGCGTGTTTTCCGGCTATCGGACCTTCGGAATCCCGTGTAGGGAGAACCGTTGCGTTCTCCGACTCCGGGACGTTACCACTGCGTTGTGCGTCTTTCGAAGATCAGGGAGGTGATTTTTCTCTATTTTTCATATTTTTGGTAATTTGCAAATTTTCTATATATAAACCCCCTTTTTTCTCTCTCTCCCCATCTCTCATTTCTCTCCCTTTTCCCTCTCTCTTCTCTCACGTTCTCTCCTCTCCCCCTCTCACTCCGGGCGGCCGACATAGGCGGCGAGGGCGGGGTGGCGTGGCTCGTGGGGCATTGAGCGACGGGCACAGGACGAGGATCGCGATGGTGGAGACGGTTCGTGGGTTCGCGAGCCGACGAAGCTTTAACGGCGTTTTCTTCGTGGATCGGCGAGCTCAGGGCGCGAAATCTTCGGTTGAGGTAGGGAGATGGACCCCCAGCTCGTGCTCTTCCTTTCCCGTAAGTTTTGTAGGCCGTGATGAGCCAAGAGGGCCTATTTGAGCTTTTTGAGAAAAATCCATGTTTTGGGGAGTGGTCGCCCAATCTACCGTTTCAAGTTACGATTTCACGTTTTGAGGGTCTAGATGCATGCTAGGGGTCCTAGGGGAGCTTCCCCCTTGTTTTCCCCCTCATCCATGGATGTTTGGGGGCGTGGTTTGGGTTTTTGGGGTTTTCCCGCCGGCCCGTTCTCTGGCTGGTGTGGCGGTCCTTCCAGAGAACGCCAGAGTCTCTGGCCCCCCAGGATAGGTGCGCCAGACACTGTGGCGGCCCAAGGCGGGTGAGCCACAGGTTACTGTTTTGTCGGCACGGCGTCCGTCGACCTGGCGGCCGCACGATAAACCGCCAGATGGTGTGGCGGCCTAGGGTTAGACCGCTACCTCATTTTTGACCGTCGCTTCTCGAGTTGTGTGCTTTCTGACCGTCGGGAGTCATGTGCCTCTAGCGGCCGTAGGTACGGGCGCTAGAGGGCTTCTAGCGCGCCAAGGCTTGACCGCTAGAGCGCTGTGGCGGCCTGGGATGGGTGCGCCAGAGCCAGTGTGACTCATTCTTCTGGCGCGCTGGGGTTGGACCGCCAGAGTCCCTGTAGTGGACCAGAGTTGGACCGTTAGAGACTGTAGCGGCCCAAGGTTGGACCGCCAGGCTCTGGGCTGCACCGAGTGGTTTGCAGTCCCGTTTCTCTTAGACCGTAGTTTCCTTGAGTTGTGGTCGGCCTCGTGAGTGTCCCGGACACCTCGTAGGTTCTGTGTCCATGTTTCTGGGATGTCTGGAGATGTCGTGTTACCTCGACTAGCGTGTCCGTAGGTGTGTGTGTTCCGAAATTTGTGTTACGCTCGATCGAGTCACCGTGTATCGGTGTGAGTGTGGTGGGGTTCCCCCGCATGTCGTGGGTTTCTGCGGAAGATGGTTCCCGAGTGGTCCATATGTGTGGCCTCGAACTGTGAGGCCAACTGTCCAGCCTGGGCCTGGAAGGCTTCTCAGTTCCCTTCCCGAGGGAATGGTCTCGGCGGCTCGTGAGCTGCCTCGGTATTCGTACTACTGTGATTTTAGACCTAGGGATCAGGCTAGATTAACGGCATTGTGTCGTTGCGTACGACGGTCTTGACCCCGAGTCTTGTGACTCAAGGACCGTTGGATTTAGTGAGTCTAGAGGACCGTCCAGAGTCCAGTGACTTGTCGCCACTTGGTCCTTCTCGACTTTCACGCAGGGTGCGTGCGTGTTTCTCGAAATTTCTCCTTGGAGAGTAGTCACATCAGTGACTCCCCACTAGTCGAAGCCTTCCGACATGCGAGTGGTCCCACCAGGGAGTGGTGGCGAGGCTACCCCGAGAGACGATTTTTAGGTTGGTTACCGTCGGGCCCCACGTTTGACGCCAGAATCCGGCTGAGGGGAAAACTAGTCAGAGGGCCAGACCTAGGACGTGTGGTCTGTGTGTCCACACGTGGTTGAGGGCAGTAGACCAGCGCTGACGAGCGCGACCCCAGCTAGTCACTTGTTCTGTGGTTACTTGTACAGTGTCTCAGTTCCCGCTGGGTCGGAGGGAGACACCCGAGGCGCGGTTTAAGTCGTCAGTGGACGCATCCGGCCTTGCTTATGGTGGGAAGGTACTCCTGTCACGTGAGACGTGACTCTCTTGTTTCCGGGTTCCGTTTCCCGTCTGCGAGACGTGGTTTTCTGGAACGGCTGGTGTTTCCGAGTTAGTGGCCAGGGTGTTTGTAGCTTTACCGAGGTTGCGTCTTGTTGGTGCGGTGTCCGCGACCGGGTGGTCGGGGTTACACCTTGGACACCGTGTCTAGGTTGGCCGTGTCCTGGGAGACAGGTCTCTACGGCGGGGTTGCCGTGGATTTTTACTTCGATAAGTGGTACTAGTGTTGTTCGGTAGCCCCCGACCGTGAGATCGGGGTGTGGTTTCCCGATACAGTAGGAGTAGCTGTAGTGCCGAGTTTTGACCGGCCACCGGTTCGATGTTCCTGCTATAGTTGTAGCTTTCCTTTCCGCTACCGCCGTTGTTTCCGGTTAGGGTTCCGCGGGACCTTTCCTGAGTCTCTGTTGGGAGACTCATCCCTGTGAGCGACGTCACGCGGTTCGGGGAAGAGCGGAGAGAGGACGCGGAGCGCGCGGGCTCCTCTTTTCTTTCTTTTGGTGTTTGTTTGCTGCAACACAGAAATAAGAGAAGAGAGAGAAGGGGCCACCACGGGAGATTGCTCCGGCGGGGCGAGCGGGACAAGTGTGATATAGCAAAATATGGGGTTTAAACGGCCATAGCGGGAAGTGACTCGCCGCGGCCTCGGGGGGACGGGAATGGTGCAAAAATTAAATAACAAGAATTGAAACGGCCATTGGGGAAGTGACTCGCCGCGGCCTCGAGAATATGAGCAGATAATAAGATGACAGAATATAGAGAGAATACAAAGAGCGGGAATTTAAACGGCCATTGGGGAAGTGACTCGCCGCGGCCTCGAGAACACAAACAGATAAGAATATAACGTATAAGAACGTGAATTTAAACGGCCATTGGGGAAGTGACTCGCCGCGGCCTCGAGAACACGAATAGATAAGAATATAACATATAAAAACGGGAATTTAAACGGTCATTGGGGAAGTGACTCGCCGCGGCCTCGAGAATATGAGCAGAATATAACAGAGTATAAAGAGAATATAAGAATGGAAATTTAAACGGCCATTGGGGAAGTGACTCGCCGCGGCCTCGAAAATAAGATGTGATCGCCAGGGGCCGAAAGACCCCAAAGTAAGAAAGTGATCGCGCCTACCTCAAGAGCGGGAGATGGCGGGTTGCTTCTTCCTCTCCCTCCGGCCGGCCGACGGAGAGGGCTTTCCTCGGCTACCCTTGTAAAACAACGACAAACAAATGATGAGTGGATTAGAAAGATGGAGGTGTAGTATTCAAATCCTTGCGATAAAAATAATGAAATGATGGCAAGACACACACCTAGTTGGTGTTATCTTTTAAACCTCTCTCGGACTCGAGTAGGAGGAAAATGAGATGATGGATGCAAGAAGTATAAAAGAAGAGGCGCCCTTATGAAGGGGGATAGAGGATGCGAGATGATGAATGCAAAAGAACTACGAAGAAAAAAGGGGAAGAAAAGGCTTATTGGATGAGCCGAGGGTGAAATCCGGCGGAGCTCCGGCAGCGTGGGGACGACGTGGAAGCGCGGTGGATGAAGACGACCTTCCTCTCACGAGCGTGAGCACCCGAGAAGCCGGCAGAACCTCCACCTACAAAAGAACCCACGGGTTAGAAAATGACTCCGTAGCCTCTGGGCTCCGGCAGCCTATCGGATCACTTCCAAGCTCTTCCAGAACTGAGGGGGTGGGCCTCTATTTATAGGGCTCCGGAGGGTGGAGGCGTCCAGGACCCTGGACACCTCCATCAGGGCCGAAATAATATTTTATTCTATTTTTATTTATTTTTTGGAATATTTTTGTGGAGGCGTCCAGGGTCCCGGACGCCTCAAACAGGTCCACCGAAAACCGACGACGGCCGCACGCGGTTTGGCACAACGCGTGGTTTTGTGAGCGGCGCCCCGTGATTCAGAAATGGGCGCGTCCAGCTTGCTGGACGTCTCCATATTTTGGATTTTTTCACACACGACAAACCGTCGTTCGGTGGCCGGCGCCCGTGAGGGTTTTGATGGAGGCGTCCAGGGGCCTGGACGCCTCCAAAATTATATTATTTTTTTTATTTTTCTTTTGTCTTTTATACCAGGGCTGGCATTTTTGATTTTTTTATTTGTTTTTATGGAGGCGTCCAGGGGTCTGGACGCCTCCATTAATATATATATATATATATATATATATATATATATATATATATATATATTATTTTTTTATGCCAACTGGCATTTTACAAACATTTTTTTATTATTATTTTTATGGAGGCGTCCAGGGGCCTGGACGCCTCCATTAATATATATATATATATATATATATATATATATATAATTAGTTTTGGGCCCTGAGAAAAGAAATAAAATAAATTAGAAATATGGGGGCGTCCAGAGGCCTGGACGCCCCCATTAAGACCCACCCGGGTCCTCAATCGGCGGCCGCCCGACAGTCAACATCTTGGTTCCGGAACCTCTTGATACGTCTGACTGGTGTTGATGCCGTCCGAATGCCGTGACGAGACGATTCCGGATGCCGAAAAAGGCAGAAGAAGACCCGAGAAAAGGAAGCACTCGAGTGATTCAAAATGCGTAAGCCGTTGCGGGGCGTTGTATAGTAATATGAGACTTTCTCAGGAGACGTCAGGAATGGCGTGTCTACAGCTGCCCCGCCTTGGCGTCTGCTTTGCAAGGGAGCGGCACGTAGTGGAATGGTATCGAAGTGGAGTGGAGTGAAGTGGGAGCGGACTGATAAGTTGATGCCAAGGTGTGATGAGACACGCTTTTGACGTTACTGTTTGGAATCTTTCCTGGAGTTTCAATGAGGCGACCTTGAAGAAGGTCTTTCAAATATTGACGATTGCTTGGACGGAGATCAAATAAGGGAGGGTGAGATGTGCGCTCAGGCACGAAACAAAAGGAGACCAACTTCTCGGTGTGGAAGTACCTGGGTCATAAACCGGAGGTTTCACCTTTGGGGAGCGGTTACCAGCCAATGTGGAAGTGCTGCGGCCAAGGTGGGTCAAAAAAGGTAAAGGAATATCTGAGGGTCTGTCCAAACAAGGGTCTCCTTTGGAAGAGCAGCGTCGAGGTTGTCTCAAGGAAACTCGGTATTTCATTCGGAGTGGAATATCTCATATTTGTGGGAATTGAAACACAACGGCTTTCACAATCGAATCACTTGAATGATCTTCCGCAATAAATCAAAGTCCTATATGAATGCATGCTGGGTTTAAAGAAAAATTCAAAACAAACTAAAATAGAAAATAGCCAAGGATAATATTGTCAACTTATGAAGGACGGGTCAGGATACCGACCCGGTGAGCTGATACTGGGCTGGGGCCCGTTTATCCGCGCATCAACTCACTGAATGGAACCGTCGTCCCCATTCTATCACAAGTTGACGGCCTATCCGTACAACCCAAATTCCTCTGGGATCATCACCATTTTTGTTGAAGGGGAACTCATATCCCAGATTCGTTCGAGCCGCAAGGTCCTTGACATGTTCTAGTAGCGTAAGTATCATATACTACGATGCATGACAAGGTGGGACCAACCGATGAAAGGTGGGACAGGAGATAGGACAAAGACGTCCGTTAGTAAAACCTGCACAGACTAGCAAAGGTTAGCAACATCGGAAAGTAGCAGAATCACAGCAGAATCGCACCATAGTATAAAGGAGATCCAGACCAAAATCTTGACAATGACCACTGATGTGACATGTTCTGTCCTGTAGCACCCTTCCCTTCCTATAAGAACTCCCCTTAGGCTAGTTCATTCAAATGCACCAAGGTGGGTTTTGGAAGCTCAGGAGAGGAAAGAGAGGAGAATCTAGAGATTTCAGGATGGAAGGAGAGTCTTCCCGCGTTATGAAGAGGAGCAGGCCTAGCAGCGAGATCAGGCGACTCTCCGACCTCGAGGGTCATCTGAGTGGGACGATCTTGTCGCATATGGTAAGCTGATTCATTTCAAATTTTCCATGTGAACCTTCTTCTTACTTCCTTCATTTCTTATTTCTTTCCTCTTCCAGCCATATCCACTCTTCCCAGGCCCGAGGAAGTTTTCCAAACTGCCATGGCTTTCAAAGCTAACTTCCAATATCTCCATTGGCATGAGGGCCATACTCTCGAAGTGGCATTTGCAGGGGCTCCTTATTCATGCCAAACATTACGAGAAGATTCGTATGGACTGGGCGGCTATGGGCGCACTAGTGGAGATCTGGCATCCCCAGACCCACACTTTTATCTTCCCGACCTTCGAGGTGACCATCCTCCTTGAGGAGGTGGAGCTTCTGCTTGGATTGAAGAAATTTAAGAGTGACGGGAAGGTGAAGGCTATGCGGATGCTGACACGGGGGACTTCTGAAAGTGTCCTTGGAAGCTTCATGCCGCCCGACGCAGCCCGAAAGGTCCGTACTCAAAAGGGGATCGATCTCCGAAAGCTCGCGGAGTGGGTCATGGACGCCCTGAGAGGGTCACCAGATGATGACTATTTGGAGGGAATCATGAAGGGGTTCACTATCTGTCTGGCGGGCGCTCTCTTGTTTCCTCATACCGACAACATAGTGGAGGAGGATCAACTAAGTGCCATTCGCGGAATCTGGAGTGGAAAGAGGGTGGGACCCGCCGTCCTTGCTTATCTTTACAGCGGCCTTACTGCCTCGAGTATGGGTAAGCCTCCTTTTGGTTGCGCACTTGTCTTGAATTGCTGGCTTGATTTGCACTTCAAATTCGACCACCGCGAGGGAATGCCAACTGCTTCGAAACTCTTCCAACAAAGCCCCCTTCATCACATAGCCGACGTGTTAGGCTTCGGTGGTACTGTAGTGAACCGCGTTCCGTGGCTGAAGAAACGTGAAGACTGGCGGTCTCACTTCCGCACCGTGACACAAGGCTTCTTTACTTGCGCACCGGCATGTTTACTTTCGCTTGATCTCCTCATGAGGCCTTCCCCCAAAGTTGATTTTCAACTGATCGGCGCGACCGAGTTTGTTCTTTACAACGCGCATCGGTGCTGCCTCCAGATTGGCATCCCACGCCATTCGTTCCCGCCACCGACTGGCATCGTTCCTTTGAAGAAGAGGGAGTTGGGCACTGAAGCGGACGCGAAGGAAGCGAAGGCCATTAAAGCTCCCTGGAAGATAAGTGTTGCGGGAAAGGCATTAGCGCACGTGGTGGAAGAATGCGAGCCGTGGAGGGCTTATGTAACCGAACTGGGGAAGTTAAGGCCTAAGGCGCCTAAACCCCTGATGTAGCTCATTCTGCTTTCTGATGGAATAAAATCTGACATTTGGATGTTTCGGACCCCCGTCCCCTTAATTACTATCTTTTTTTGTGGTTTTTCTTTTTCTTTCTTTTTTTTTCTTTTGTTTGGATTATATTCTTATCTTTTTTCTTTTATTATATATATATATATATATATATTTATTATGGGGGCGTCCAGGGGCCTGGACGCCCCTAAGTTTTATTTTTATTATTTTATTTTTTTTGACAATTTATTTTTGGGGGCGTCCAGGGTCCTGGACGCCCCTATTTTGATTTTTTTATTTGTTTTATTTATGGGAGCGTCCAGGCGCCTGGACGCCCCTATTTTTTTGAATTTTGAAAAAAATAAAACAGTGTGGGGGCGTCCAGGCGCCTGGACGCCCCAATAAAAGGTCAATCTATATATAGGGGGGAGGGCTCCCCCCCTACTCACTTATACTGTTCATTCTGACCGTCCAGCCACTCCAAACGACCCATTCTTAGTCCCAATGGAGCGAGGAGGATCGAGCCAGGGTCCAGAGAAGCGGAAACGACTGGCTCGTCGTGCGAGGAGGTTGAGGGATGATGCCGAGGAGGCCGTAGCAGAGGAGATTGCTGCGGAGGAGGAGATGGAGGTGCCGCTTCTGGCCGCGGAGGCCGCTGCGGATGCTGGTGACGCGGGAGAGGACGATCACGACCCGGTAAGTACTTCGGAATTCTCACTCTGTGGTTCAATAGGCTAAAACGGGCGTGCGAGAGGCTGTGAGAGAAGGCCGGGTAGTGAGAGAAGGAGGCGTCCAGGGGCCTGGACGCCTCCACTTTTTCTTTTTATTTTTGTTTATTTATTTATTTACGTAAATAATAAAATAAAATTAAAAAATAAGGAGGCGTCCTAAGCCCTGGACGCCTCCATAAAAATATACATATTATTAATAAATTTTATTTTGATTTTTCTAAAAAAAGGAAAAAATGTAAATTGGAAGGAGGCGTCCAGAGAATTGGACGCCTCCACAAGAAAATATAAATATTTTAAAAAAAGTAAAAATAAAATAAAAAGAATAAGTAGTATATATACAGTGTTATTGTTTATTACTGTTCATGATGCTGATGTGTTCTTTGTTGGTTTTGTGGTTTGCAGGGCGTGATGAAGGGCTGGATTAGCTGGTCCCTGGTGGTGGCAGCATACCGTGGGCTGCCGGATTTCCAGAGGGCGCGTGTGGACGCCATGGGGTTTGGAGCTTTCCTTAGGATCGAGCCCTTCCGGCTCGACCTTCCTCTTATCCAGGCATTGAGGGAGCGGTGGCACGCACCGAGCCGGGCGTTTTTGATGCCCTGGGGGCACATGGTGCCGACACTAGAGGACGTGGCTCGGATTACCGGGCTACGGGTTGACGGAGAGGCAGTCAGCGGGGTCACCTACCCCGACTACCGAGAGAGTGCCCTGGACCTGCTGTGGTTAGAGACGAGCGTGACTGATAGAGACAGCAGGGTAGTCGGCCGAGTGGAGATCATGGAGGCGCTCGGATTCGTCGACCCGCGCCAGCGGGTTAGCGAGACTGGAGCGGAGTTCTTGGCTCGACTGGAGGGGGATGCTCGTGCAGCTTTCACCCAGGATCCGAGCGAGGGGGAGCTGGTGGACCTAGATCTTCGGAGGTTTCTTTTCTTCTTCCTGGGCCGCCTTCTGCTGGGGATGAAGGGGGATGGCATCCACTGCCGTTTCCTCGGGATCTTGGCGGATCTGGACAGAGTGGGACACTACGCGTGGGGAGCGGCTCTGCTTGCCCATTTGATTATTGATCTCTCCCAGACTTCGGAGAAGGAGACGACAGTCAGCGGCTTCGCACCTTTCCTCCAGGTAAACATTTTATTTATGCATTCCCACAGTTAAATATGTAATTATTGTACTAATGATGTATGATGGATGCAGGTGTGGAGCTATTACTATTTCCCGATGGGGAGGGCTCGGCATTGGCGACCTGTGATGGTGCCGCTAGCCAGGCGGTGGGAACCCATCATGAGTGCGGCACCCCTAACCTACCAACTGATGGTGCTAAGGCGGGAGCTACAGGAGTTCCCTGCAACGATGGTAAACTGGAGACCCTACTCAGACATGGTCGATGCTGACCAGCCATGGGTTCTAGCAAGTCGTGTCCGGTTTGGACGGGAACTGTGGATGCACTGCCTGAATGAAATCGAGCCACTTCGGCTACGATTGGTTATGAGGACTTTAGGACTGGCTCAGGAATGGGTGGATACGGCTGCGCCACCTCGTGTCGGGAGAAAGACGCGGGGACCGGCGACCTGTATTGACTGGCGCGTGCGATTCCCCGAACAGTACGAAGATTCGCAACGGGGTGGCATGATTGTAGAATCGCAGGCGCGAGATAGCGAAGACTACTTGCATCTATATAGGATAAAGTACGCAGAGCGGCTCCAACCCCGGGGACTTGTGGAGGTAGGTTTCCCCTTTTCTCTTCTTTTCTTTCTCCTTTTCTTGGTTTTCTGGTGAAAATGCTGACTTGTAAGGCTGCAGGATGTCCGGGATGCCATGATAGCGAATTTACGAACTCGCTTGGCAGAGATGGAACAACAGTTGGGCGATGCCCGTGGAGCTACGAGCGCCTTGGTAGGTGTACAGTACGTTCCTAATTAAAACCCCAGATTCTAGATGTTGGCTGCTAATTCACGCGGTCGTAGTATGCCCAGATTGGCGCGGCTTCCCCAGCGATGGGAGTGGGTGGTGCCTCTTCCAGCTTGTGGATTCCCACCTCAGAACTTGACTCGCTTCATGAGCAACTTGCTCATGCCACGCAGCGTGCCGTAGAGGCAGAAGGGATGCTCTGTATACAGGTAAAAGTTTCAGTGTTGGGTTCTCTTGGTTTACGCCTTATCGCGTATCTGAGATGGTACATTTGGCAGGAAAAGGAGACGGAAGGAGCGCTTGCCCAAGCTGCGCAGAAGGAGGCTAGGATAGCAGAACTGGAGAGGGAACTGCGGCGTCATCCTGATGACGACTCCTCTAGGGATGCCGTGGAACTGAGGATCACTCTCCAGTTGGAGAGGGAAGACCGTGAGAGAGAACGTGCAGAGAGAGAAAGAGACGCGGAGAGAGAAAGAGCCAACAGATTGACTGAAAGGGAGGAACGAAGGGCCATGGAGGCCCAACTATTCGAACTCCGAATCAGCCTTGGCCTTGCTGAACAGTGGCTGAGAGATGGTGAGGAGCGCTACCGAAGAGCACGAGAGCGTGGCTTTCGTGTTGGTAGCTTCTCTACTGCTTCCGTAGATCAACGCCGGGATGCGGGAATAGGAAGAGGAGTACAGAGCGGTAGGAGTACCGCTTTTCGTAGTTGGGTAGCACCTTTGAGAGTGTTTTGTCCGGAGAGTAGTGGGACGAGTAATGCAGAGAGAGAGGGCGGAACTTGATGTAATTTTTTTTGTTTTTTTTTTGGAATAAAATACAAGGTTCAGTTTGTTTGGTTTTCACCTTTACTTCTGTTGCCTGAATCCCTGCACACATCACTGAAACAAACAAATCAGAATTTCTGTTCTGACTTGGCCCCTTGCTCAATAAGCAAATGGTCACTGTGACTGTCCTTGATAACTGGTCAAGGGGCCAAGCCTTTATTTAACGAAGGCAAGGGAAAGATGCGGTGATGATAAATGCGACAGGCAAGCACACGAATGCAAGCGGTATTAAAAGTGAGATGCTGCACGCAAATGTAATCATGCAAAATTGATTTGTTTTCTTTTTTATATTTGATATTTTTTTATTTTATCATAAAAAGATTTTTTTTGTTTGCAAATATGTGCATTTTCTCTTTTCCATTTTTTTTTGCTTTTATCATTTCGATTTTTTTATTGCTAACGCCCGGCAAGCACCCAAATGGCACCTGACCTTCGTGAGAACAGGGGTTTCTTACTAACCTCCCAGGTATCCTAAGTGCATATCTAGGTTGATTTGGGCCTCTAGACCCCTCGAATGATGATCCCGCCGGCTAAGACTTACCCTGATGACAATACCGTCATGCCATGCTTAGGCTCCCAGTCGCTTCCGACCACAGGGATTCACCCAAAAGGTGTTTGAGGTAAATGATTTGCCCGACCCGGGTCTATTTCCTCACAACTCTAGACGATATAAGATGGAACACCCTGGAACCCTAACGACCAACCGCGCGACGCTGACCCGGAATCAGACGCCGTCGCACCCATAGGTGACGCGCTTGCATTGGCCTAAGCCCGAGGTTAAACAAGAAGACATCAAGGTGGTAAACAGGGGTCTTGACCAGCCAGAAACACAGAGACTCCTTCGCAGCGATAGCTTTTGCTTTTCAAAGTGGGCAACCAAATGTGTATATTAAAATAAGGTCGCAGACCCTGGGCAGTTTTCACCTTTCAGAAATTCCATCGAACCTTCATCTTTAGAGGGAGAAGGAAGAGTGTAGGGGATAAACCTCCTGAGAGGACCGGCAAAGCCGTTAACCCGGCGAGCGAATAAGGGCCCATTAACTCTTTCCCTTCGGACAACTTCGGACCAAATCTCGAGCATTTACATTCCACGGCCCCTTTTGTGGATTCAGACTTTTGCTTTGAGGGGTTCCGTTTATCGTAACAGGCACGGTCACGACCAGGCTTTTCTCTTGATTTTGATTTCATATTTCTTTTTGTGAGGGAGATATAGTCGTTTGACGTTTGTGGGCTCCCTTTTCGTATGCCTGCGGGGACACTGTCCTCTTCTCGTGCTCTGATCGATGCTCGAGGAAATGGATCCTACTCTTGCCTTTGGGGTTTGAGTTTGGTTTCTCATGCTCAGCGTTTTAAGGGCGCCGACTGTCTCATTGGGTCGAAGAGAAAAGAATAAAGATTACAGCTTCCGGAGATCTTCTGGGTGGGGCCCCACCGTAGGTGATGCTACCGACTTTTTTGAATACATAAGTGAGCACATGTTGGCTTCCTTCGAGCGAGCATAGGCCGACGTGGCCGGACAGGGATCTCCACGGTTCTGGCAAACCAAGACCCGGTGCCTACCAAGCCTTAATGGGCCCTATCCTAACATGAAGGTTAGATGCAGGGACTTAACTATATGGTGACTGCCAGGCATCGGCATTTGAATTTTCCATATTTTTAGTGGTTTTAATATTCCTTTATTTTTTGATGTTTTTATCTTTTCATCATTTTTTTGTTGTGCTAAGGGTAGTATTTCTTAAGATAAAGCCCATTCCAAGGGTGGGATAACTCGGTCCCTTCGGCGTTGACTAGCTTGTAGGCGTTGCCAGGGTACACGGCTTGAATTACAAATGGTCCTTCCCAATTGGGTTGGAGCTTAGAACGCGGCCCTCCAGGTTTGACAAAAATTCTTTTTACGACAATCTCACCGACTTTGAATTTTCTCTCAACGACTTTCTTTTGGTAAAAGCGAGCGAGTCTATTTTGATACACACGCGCGTGTTCGGCAGCGGCCAGCCGCTTCTCATCCAAGAGTTCCAACTGGGCGAGGAGTGAATTACGACGATCGTCGAGGGGAAATTCCTCGTCCAACTGTACCCTGAGAGAAGGGATCAGAGTCTCGTACGGGACTACCGCTTCCATACCATAAGTGAGGGCAAATGGAGTCTGCCCGGTGGGGGTACGGATTGAAGTGCGATAGGCCCATAGGGCTTCGATAAGCTTTTCTGGCCAGTCTGAAAACTTACTAGACTCGCAGGTTTTTTTGATGATTTTGAGCAATGTTTTATTGGTGGCCTCCGCTTGACCGTTACCTTGTGGGTAATAAGGCGATGAATGATGTAATGCAATTGCGTACCTTTTGCAGAGGTCCTGAGAAATGAACTGTGGCCCATTGTCGGTGACGATCGTGCTTGGGACGCCGAATCTGGCGAGGATGTTCTTCATGATGAACTTGCAGACTGTTGACGCCTTGATTTCCGCGTAAGCTTCGGCTTCGGCCCATTTGGTGAAGTATTCCGTCGCAGTAAGGATGAAAGATTTCTGCTTGGTGAGGGAATTGGGATCACCTAGGGGACCAATGATGTCGAATGCCCACATGGAGAAAGGCCACGGGGAGGATATTGGGTGAAGTGAGGAAGATGGTGAATGGATTTTATCGGCGTGAAGTTGACACTTGACACACCTACGGACATAGACAGCACAATCCTCTTCCATAGTGGGCCAGTAAAAGCCTTGCCGAATGATCTTCTTGGCGAGCATCTGACTATTCACGTGGCCACCGCACACACCCGAGTGCGTCTCCTCTACACATTTCCAAACCTCGTCGTCGCCAAGACATCTTAACAGAATACCAGTAAGGCTCCTCCTATAGAGTAGACCTCCAACCAAAGTATATTTCTGAGCCACCCTTCTTATGGCTTTCTTGTCCTCTGTGGTGGCCCCTTCAGGATAAGACTGATCTTGGCAGTATTTGACGATTTCATAGAACCATGGTTTCTCTTGATCAGCCAGTTCTTCTTCGGCCTCTGCCAACATGATTTCCCTCTTTTCAAGGATATCTTCCTGCAGGATCTTCCTTGCTATCCTGTCTTTGATGTTTACGTAGGAAGCATCATCGATTGCAGGAGCATGAAGTTTGTAGATGGAAATGGACTTAAACCATCTTCCTAGAGGGAACCTTATGGATGATGCCAACGAGGCGAGGGCATCGGCGAGAATATTCTGATGACGAGGGATATGAACAAAGATCAGTTTGGCGAATAGTTTGGCAAAGGCAGCAGTGAGTTCTTGGTATGGCTTGAGTTTGGGATCGCGAGTGCGATACTTAGTGAGCACCTGGCGAAGGATGAGTTGACTATCACCTACGACTCGCAACTCAGTGATACGAAAAGAATGAGCGAGTTCTAGGCCAGCTAGAAGAGCTTCATATTCGGCTATATTGTTGGTGACTGGAAATTTGAGCTGGTATGCCAATGGGAATGTGAGGCCTTCAGGCGACAGGAGGGCGATGCCGATTCCTCTCCCTTGAGAATTCAGAGCTCCATCAAAATATAGCGTCCACATTGGCTCATCTGATTGGTTGATGGACATTAGTTCCTCATCTGGAAACTCTGATTGGACGGGATCGAACTTGGGAAGAGGATGGTGAGCGAGATGCTCGGCTATGGCATAGCCTTTAATCACCTTTTGCTGGATGTAGGTGATGTCGAACTGAGAGAGAAAACTTTGCCAGCGTGCTAGCCTATCCGTAAGGACGGCTTTCTCCAGAAGGAATTTGATAGGATTCATCCGAGCAATCAAGTGGACCTCATGAGCCAAGAAGTAGTGTTTCAATTTCTGCACTACCCAAACGAGGGCAGCACAGGTTTTCTCCATGACGGTGTACTTCTGCTCACAGGGATTGAGAAGTTTGGACAAGTAATAGGTTGCCCGTTCCTTGCCTTCTTCATCAGCTTGTGCGAGGACGGCTCCCACGGAGTCATCCAAGACTGAGACGTAAAGGATCAGAGGTTTTTCTAGTTTGGGTGGAATGAGAACGGGTGGACTAGCCAGATATTCCTTCAACCCTTCAAAAGCTTTCTGACATTTAGAATTCCAGTGGAATTCTACTCCTGGCTTGGTCAACTCGTAGAGAGGTCTACACCTTTGTGAATGTTGAGACACAAACCGACGAATAAACTGCAACCTCCCGATTAAACCTCGGACTTCCCTCAAATTCTTGGGAGGTGGCATATCCCTGATAGCCTTGGCTTTGTCGGGATCAATCTCGATCCCTCTTTTGCTCACGATGAACCCCAGCAACTTACCTGACGACACTCCAAACACACACTTCTTCGGGTTCATTTTCAGTTGGAACTCCCTTGACCTCTGCAAGACCTTAGCCAAAACTTCTGGATGTTCCATCCTGGTCCTTGATTTTACCAACAAGTCATCCACATAGACTTCCAGATATATGTGCATCATGTCGTGAAATATGGCCATCATAGCTCTTTGGTAAGTAGCTCCAGCATTCTTTAACCCAAACGGCATGACCACGTAACAATATGTTCCCCAAGGGGTAGTGAATGACGTCTTCTCCTGATCCTCTTCTGCCAAACGAATTTGATTGTATCCCGAAAATCCATCCATGAATGAGAGGGTTTCATAGCCTGCCGTGTTATCAATCAACACATCAATGTGAGACAAGGGAAAATCATCCTTTGGACACGCGCGGTTAAGGTCCCGGAAGTCGATGCAAATCCTGACTTTCCCATCTTTCTTCATGACCGGGACAATGTTCGCCACCCATTGAGGATAAAGGACGACTCTAATGAACCTGGCTTTGTGGAGCTTATCGACCTCTTCTTTCATTTTCAAAGCCATCTGAGGGTGGAAACGCCTTAACCTTTGTTTTACCGAGACGGACCCTGGTTTTAGGGTTAAACGGTGTTCGACCAAGGTTGAATCTAGACCCGGCATATCCTCGTAACTCCATGCAAACGTGTCCTTATATTCCTTGAGGACCTCAATTAATGCCTCTTCTTCAGAGGGTGGTAGGTTGTCACTTATGAGGATGATCCTAGGGTCTTCCTCAGTTCCCAAGTTGACTTCTTTGGTGGATTCTTCTACGGCGGTTGACGGCTCGTCGAATCTCCTCATTCCACTTGCGTATGCGCCCGCCGCATCTTCATATTTTTCACCCTCATCTTCAGTGGGACATTCTTCATCCGTGATCTCATAGACTCCATACCCTTCATCAGGTGCACAGTCGCCCTCGCATTCTATTTCGGGTAGCTGGATGAGATTTTCTAACAACTGGGGGATGGCAAGAAGGGCCTGACACCTGGCGGCCAAATCCAGAAGGAATCGACGAGGGATCTGCCTCCCCTTGGACTTCTTCCTAGGTACTACCCTCGGCCTATCATTCCTAGATTGACTGACAATATTTACAGAAGAAGATGAAGATGAAGAGGATGGTGTAGAATGTACAGGAGAAGACCCCTCAGAGGAGGGGTAGAAAAGGTCGCTCATCAGACCTTGGACGGGTGGTCCGCAAGGCGGTACGCACCCGTGGGAGATGTAGGAGGTTTCCTCAATGAAGATGTGTTGTTGGGGAGTTTGAAAATTGACGTTTTTTTTTCGTTTTCATTTTTAATGACAAAGCAGTGGGAAGAGATTGGAGGAGAGAGGAAAGTGGTTATGGCTAGAGGATTGTGAGGCTCATAGAGCAGATCATGGTTGAAGACCTGGCGCGGGTTGAAAAGCCCGCGTAGGTATGTAAGCAAAGAAGGGGACCTGGGAAGATCATCAGACAATTGTCTGGCCCAGGAAGAAGATATCAGCAAAGGCTGAGACGAGTGGATGGAGAAGATGGCGGCTAATGAGCCGTCAACGGCAATGCTGAGGACGGATGAAGATCCGTCGATGACAGGGTCCTTCTGGCGAGGACGAGGATAGTTTGGAACCTTGGCAAGAGTGGTAATATTCTCTGGTATTTCGGAGATCAATGGTGGTCCTTCAAGCTGCGGAGATGAGAACATCCTTTCTAGTGCAACGGAAATGTCCCGTATGTCGAACCATTTGTCCCATTCGCATTCCGGATCTTTGATCTTGCCTCTTTTGGTGATCCTCGGACATTTTTCAGCCAAATATACAGCATGTGATCCCCCATATGCTTCTCGTGGGTAATCTCCCATCTGAACAACGGGTCCTCTGCTGAAGTGGTTTGATAGAGTCCATGTGAGGGGCTCCCAATCCGCCTTGAACGGTCCTTTGAAGCCTAGGCCAAACCTACGGTTCGGCCTAATTTCTTTTGGCGGCTTGAGCATACCCTGTAACTGTGCGCCCAGACCTTTTCCCTGCTGATAGCTGATGTTCCTCATAATCTCCCAACCTTTGGAGTGAAAAGGGAGACATGATGTTGCGGTTGCCCTGACCGGTTCCTTTGGTGCTAGTGGAATGTGAGATGGATCACGCACGTCCAGCAGTGATAATATGGGCCGATGAGACGGCCAAACAGAAGGCAGAGAGGTGTTGATAGCATCCACTGCGTGAAGGACAGGTGTACTGACCACTTTAATAATTCTCCCATTGTAAGGAAACTTCAGGCACTGATGGTTGGTGGAAGGCACAGCGTCCATGGCTTCGATGTAAGGGCGACCCAGTATAGCCTTAAATGTGGGGTCCATGTCGAGGACATGGAATTCCGTGGGAATTGACATGGGGCCTAGTTCTGCCTTCAGGATAATCATCCCCTGCGGCGGCCTTTTGCTATTGTCATAGGCCGTGACCGTGATCGAGGAAGGTCTTATTTGTTCCTCGTCGATCCCACACAACTGAAGAGTGCACATGGAGATCACATTTATGGACGCACCCGTGTCCACAAGACACGGGTTTATGGATACCCTATTAATTTTTATTGAAATGCACAATGCATATTTCCGAGCTTCCTTGGGAGCGAGCTCGTAGTTGTGGAACATGATGGCCGGTTGTGTGTCTGTTGGGGTCAGGACGGTCGAAATCTTTTCTACAGGGAGGTCCTCGTTCACCATGACCCTTTGAAGGTACTCCATTAAGGCTGCCTGGTGGGATGTGGATCTTTGAAGTAGCTCCAGGATGGAGATCCGAGCAGGTGTCTTATCCAGGTGTTTCAATAGATCATACTATGTTCCAGGGATAGCTCTTTCTGGTTGTTCTCCATCATCCTTCTCTGGCTGAGATAGCTCAGGATTCTGACTGTTGTGGGGGAAAACCCTGTGAAAATCCTTCCACTCCGGAGCACCATTGCCTGCGGCTTTTGTACCTCTGTGGGGGTAGCAGTGGGTTTTAACAGGGGTTTGAGGGGTAGTAGTGGAGGAATGGTTGATGAAGCAGGGGTGATGACGGGAGCAGGGATTCTGATGAGGGGTTTGTTAGGTGGCGGCATGGCGGAGGTAGAGGGGATATCGCGCGGATTATGAAGGATAAGGGGTCTGGAAGGTGGAGGCGGAGGCAAAGTGGAAGTGGGTAAGGTTTGAAACGGGTAATGGTTTTGAGGTGGATGGTGGGTGATGAGTGGTTTTGAAGGCATTAGTGGTGATGTGGTGGAGAAAGACGGGGTTATGTATGGTTGACGGATGATAAGGGGTTTAGAAGGCGTAGGGGTAAATGTGGTAGAGGTGGATGGTAAAGTGGGGGAGTGAGAGAAGGTGAGAGGGTGTGAAGGCGTAGTGGAGAGTGTCGGTTGATAGGAGGTCGGGGTGCGGATGAGAGGGCGTAATGGTAGTGGAAATGGTGATGGTGATACTGACGCGGGTTGATGAGAGAGAGGTGCTACCCGGGCAAGGTGAGGGGGTTGCATGACGATAGGTTTGGAGGTAGAAAGAATGGAGGTACTTTCCTGGTGCCACACCTGCTCTCTCCCGACTTCCGGGAAGGAGGAGATGGGGTTAACCTGATGATTGGGCTGTTGGTGCTCCGGTAATGGATTCTGGATTATGCCCATGTCGGGCTGTTGTTGTGGGGCCTGCTGAGCCGGCTGTTGTTGTTGTGGTTGCTGTTGCTGTTGCTGTTGTAACTGCTGCTGTGGCCTATGAGGAGGTCTCCTAGCCTTGAGAGCCCGGCGTATCGTCTCATCTCATCCCAATCTATTTGATGTTCATCATTCATATCATGGATGTAATCTTTGAAGTGGAAGCAGTAATCTACTGTGTGTCCCGGCTGCCTGTGGTAGACACAGTATTTGGAGGTATCAACATTGGGGGGCCACGCGGGCCTTTCTCTGGGTAGGGCGAGTTGGTTTGATGCCATGAGGGCATTAAAAATGTCTGCTAAGGTTTCCGGCAATGGTGGATAGTAGGCTCTTTTGGGACCGAGCGGCCTCCTTTGTTGCTGTTGGGGACCATAGTTCCCCGGGGGTGGAACTTGGTTGTACTGAAGCGGTGGTTGTTGTTGCTGAGGTTGTGGTTGTTGTTGCTGGGGTTGGCGCAATGGAGGCATATTATCCTGGGGTGGATTATTTTGGGGTGGAGGACGAAGAGGGAAAGGACCTGGTTGAAGGGGAAGTCAGGGCATTTGTGGAGGCCTTGGGTTGACCGCATAGTTGGCATTGTTGACCGCACTGACTTGCTCATTTGTCACGACCCCTTCTGTGGCTCCGCCCGGGACACCAGCGCCTGTCTTTCTAACCACTTTGGGCTTCGGCGACTCAAACATGTTCATGATGGGGGAGTCTTTTAACTGGGTTTGGATGTATTGGGCCCTTTCATAGAGTTCCTCCATTGTAGTAAGTTTATTCATGGCCAGGACATGTCTGAACTGTGGGGTTGCATTAGACACAATCATCTTCACTTGTTCGGGCTCGGAGAGGGTATCCCTTATTCTTTCCGCCAGAGACCTCCATCTATCAGCATATCGGACAAAATCCTCTTCGGGTTTCATCTTTTCGGCCACTAGGTCGGTAATGGAGAGTGAGGGACCGACCCTATCCCTATATTTCTGCAAGAACCTTCTCTGGACTATTTCAAAATTCTCGGCCTCGCGGGGCTCCAGAGAATAGAACCACTCAAGCGCGGGACCATCCAATGATCTCCGAAAGAGGTATGCCAGGGACCTCTGATCGTTTTGCCAGTAAGAGGACTCATACATGAAATCCTTGAGATGAATGAAGGGGTTGCCGGTACCATTGTATCTGCGGTACGTGGGCATTTCGGAGGGAGGAAGATGAATGACGGGAAGGATTGGCAAAGCAACCTCCGGGGTGGCTTTCACGTCCACCATCCTTCTTAGATTTTGAAACTGCTCGTCCATGCGGTTGAACCTATTGAGGAGCGATTGGGCGAGCTCCTCTGGGGGTGAAGGTGGCACTTGCCACTGGGGGAGAAACTGTCTCCCGGAGACTTGAGGGGGGAACCCAGAATGAGAGGGAGCTGTCGGACCGCCGACAGTTGGCCCCGGCTGAAGCGGTGTCTGGGGAACAACGGGAGTTTGAGATTGTGATGGGAACTGAAATGAGGGTGGTTGTTGGCTCGCTTATCCTTGAAGCGAGGGAGACTGGATGGCTTGCGCCAATGAGGGAGATGGAATGGCCTGCACGGACTCTTGGAGAGGTGCGATGGCCGGAGTTGACTCCTGGGGCGTGGGGGAAACAGATTTCCCTTTTAGAATGGCCTGGAAGGCCCGGAGCTGTTCAGAGGTAAGCTCCGTGTTGGCGAGGACGCCCAGTAAGGAAGTGATATCCTGTGGCGGGGACGTATCCCCGGCAATAACCTGCACCTCATGCGAGGGGTCATGAGAAGGACCCGAGTCCATAGCATAGACTCGCGGGTCGGCTGACAAACCACGGCTAGGGTGGTTCTCCTCAAAAGACTCGTGAGACATGCTCACAGTTTTCCCAGAACGTAAAAACATACACTAGCAAGTAGGTAGCAGAGATTATCAAACAAGTGGATGCCTTTACGCCCTTTTTTGTGTTTTGATTTTGATGATTTTTTTTTTATATTTTTAGCGAGATCCGAAGTTCACACAAAATGGGGACCCTAGTTTATTTTTGTTTCACCGCCGTGTCAGCTAGGGTCTCTCGTCTCACCACGAATGAAATGACTAACTCCGGGGAACTTCAATGGTACAACCAGCCCAGTGAACGAAGAGGAGATTCTTCGATGTCGGGGACTTACAGAGGTCTCAGTGTAGGAGATTCTAGTCCGTTGAGAGGAATTCCCAAACGGAGAGTCCTTTTCTTCACCGGGAAAGGGTGATCCTCAAAAAATGAAAAAAAGGATAGAAAAGAGGAATGGATGTATGCAATGGAATGCTGACAGATATATGGAGTGGGAAAACAACAGAAATAACAGACATATAATAAACAAAGAACCAATCAAAACTGACGGTGCTGCCGTGAGCACAACGGGGGCGCGCGCGGGCGCGAAGGTGGAGAGGCACGGGTGGTGCCGAACTTGCAAGGGTGGCCGAAAGGAAGCAGTAGAGGTCCCACCGTGATCGCCAATCTGTGAGCGACGTCACGCGGTTCGGGGAAGAGCGGAGAGAGGACGCGGAGCGCGCGGGCTCCTCTTTTCTTTCTTTTGGTGTTTGTTTGCTGCAACACAGAAATAAGAGAAGAGAGAGAAGGGGCCACCACGGGAGATTACTCCGGCGGGGCGAGCGGGACAAGTGTGATATAGCAAAATATGGGGTTTAAATGGCCATAGCGGGAAGTGACTCGCCGCGGCCTCGGGGGGACGGGAATGGTGCAAAAATTAAATAACAAGAATTGAAACGGCCATTGGGGAAGTGACTCGCCGCGGCCTCGAGAATATGAGCAGATAATAAGATGACAGAATATAGAGAGAATACAAAGAGCGGGAATTTAAACGGCCATTGGGGAAGTGACTCGCCGCGGCCTCGAGAACACAAACAGATAAGAATATAACGTATAAGAACGTGAATTTAAACGGCCATTGGGGAAGTGACTCGCCGCGGCCTCGAGAACACGAATAGATAAGAATATAACATATAAAAACGGGAATTTAAACGGCCATTGGGGAAGTGACTCGCCGCGGCCTCGAGAATATGAGCAGAATATAACAGAGTATAAAGAGAATATAAGAACAGAAATTTAAACGGCCATTGGGGAAGTGACTCGCCGCGGCCTCGAAAATAAGATGTGATCGCCAGGGGCCGAAAGACCCCAAAGTAAGAAAGTGATCGCGCCTACCTCAAGAGCGGGAGATGGCGGGTTGCTTCTTCCTCTCCCTCCGGCCGGCCGACGGAGAGGACTTTCCTCGGCTACCCTTGCAAAACAACGACAAACAAATGACAAGTGGATTAGAAAGATGGAGGTGTAGTATTCAAATCCTTGCGATAAAAATAACGAAATGATGGCAAGACACACACCTGGTTGGTGTTATCTTTTAAACCCCTCTCGGACTCGAGTAGGAGGAAAATGAGATGATGGATGCAAGAAGTATAAAAGAAGAGGCGTCCTTATGAAGGGGGATAAAGGATGCGAGATGATGAATGCAAAAGAACTACGAAGAAAAAATGGGAAGAAAAGGCTTATTGGATGAGCCGAGGGTGAAATCCGGCGGAGCTCCGGCAGCGTGGGGACGACGTGGAAGCGCGGTGGATGAAGACGACCTTCCTCTCACGAGCGTGAGCACCCGAGAAGCAGGCAGAACCTCCACCTACAAAAGAACCCACGGGTTAGAAAATGACTCCGTAGCCTCTGGGCTCCGGCAGCCTATCGGATCACTTCCAAGCTCTTCCAGAACTGAGGGGGTGGGCCTCTATTTATAGGGCTCCGGAGGGTGGAGGCGTCCAGGACCCTGGACACCTCCATCAGGGCCGAAATAATATTTTATTCTATTTTTATTTATTTTTTTGGAATATTTTTGTGGAGGCGTCCAGGGTCCCGGACGCCTCAAACAGGTCCACCGAAAACCGACGACGGCCGCACGCGGTTTGGCACAACGCGTGGTTTTGTGAGCGGCGTCCCGTGATTCAGAAATGGGCGCGTCCAGCTTGCTGGACGTCTCCATATTTTGGATTTTTTCACACACTACAAACCGTCGTTCGGTGGCCGACGCCCGTGAGGATTTTGATGGAGGCGTCCAGGGGCCTGGACGCCTCCAAATTTATATTATTTTTTTTTATTTTTATTTTATCTTTTATACCAGGGCTGGCATTTTTGATTTTTTTATTTGTTTTTATGGAGGCGTCCATGGGTCTGGACACCTCCATTAATATATATATATATTTTTATTTATTTTTTTATGCCAACTGACATTTTACAAACATTTTATTATTATTATTTTTATGGAGACGTCAAGGGGCCTGGACGCCTCCATTAATATATATATATATATATATATATATATATTAATTAGTTTTGGGCCTTGAGAAAAGAAATAAAATAAATTAGAAATATGGGGGCGTCCAGAGGCCTGGACGCCCCCATTAAGACCCACCCGGGTCCTCAATCGGCGGCCGCCCGGCAGTCAACATCTTGGTTCCGGAACCTCTTGATACGTCTGACTGGTGTTGATGCCGTCCGAATGCCGTGACGAGACGATTCCGGATGCCGAGAAAGGCAGACCCGAGAAAAGGAAGCACTCGAGTGATTCAAAATGCGTAAGCCGTTGCGGGACGTTGTATAGTAATATGAGACTTTCTCAGGAGACGTCAGGAATGGCGTGTCTACAATCCCTACTTTTCAGATGTGTCGGTTCTTCCTCGAGGCTCGAGGGTGCAGTGTTGCAGAGGTTCTTAGTTGTCAGCTCGCCGGGCCGAGTATTCACTTGGCATGTGATACGTTTTACTATTTTAGACTGTACTTTCTGTTGGATTGTACTCTGTTATAGTTGTTGTTATTTATTTCTTTTAATTGTTGAATTGTCCTATTTTATTTCCAATTTCTTTGTACCTCCACAGTCCTTTTAGCCCTTCCGAGTCCTCCCGGTTCGTGGACGACGGGCCATGATTTGAATGGTATCGGGTTCTTCCCGGTATCCGGATCTTAGGTCGTCACAGTATCATTCCTGAAGTCCCTCATTTCAGGAAACACTCAAGAGGAGGAACTTGCTCATCCATGATATTTTATTTATCTTCCTCCTATGTTTGTCGGTTGTTCTGTATTTCATTTACGTTTTGTATTGTTCCACTAACTGCTCATCTAAGAGCGTAACTGTGGCAATTCACGTCTGTTCAGTAGACAGTGTATCAAGCATTAGTTGCTCTAAGGAAACCCGTAATGGATGTGCAAGGTTGCGTCGTTGATACTGTGTGATCAGTTGGGGCTTCTGGTTCTGAAATAACCAGTGATAAGGTTCATTGAAGCATGTAAAGATCAACTGAGGAGTTGATCACGGTGAAACGTCGGGTGTAATCGTTAGTAAGAGGATGTTAGTGGAACTCCAAGCGAGTTGCAGGGGATTGAACTTAAGGAAACTTAGGAGAGACGACGAAGTCATTATAAAACTCGGTGTTTCTTGTGATGTACCTGCGTTTCTCAAATCTCATTTTCGTTGCGTTTATCACTTAACCTTCCATGTTTTTCATTTTTAATGCGTTGTTATTTGTGAAAGTTACGCGCATTCACCGTGAGACGTGTCGCGGTTACTGACATCTATTATTTTAAAAATAAAATTAATCACCATCGAAGTCATCAAATTTTCTCATTAATTTTTAGCGTAAAAATGAAGTAGTCATCTGGTCTCACCTTTCCTTTACGGGGGTTTGGGTTTAAACGATCCAGAGGCCCGATTGATCTCGACGGGTAAAGCGAGGTCCCTGCTGACGTCACGTCATCAGTCGGGGGTAAACCTCCTCGGCTTAGAGCTACTAATCCTTCTTTAAACTGACTAATCCCGTTCCCCCTCCCGGACTACACTCCAGGCTGACAAAACGCCCACATCACCCGAAGCTTTCATTCTCGATAGAACACAAAAAGGGGATCGACGTCACCCTATGCCGGCTAGTGCGAGAGAAGCGAGAGAGAGAGAGAGAGAGAATATCCCAGTGGAGTGGGGTCCAGTACTCCTCTCGTCTAATGTGACTCGACTGGCTCGTCAACCCCCCCCCCCTCCCCCCACCATCGTCTCGCGGGTGGTATAAATAAACCCCACGCCCCCCTCTTCCAAAAACCAGCTACCTTCTCTGCCAAGTTCCCAACTACCCTCCACCAGCAACCCCCCCAGTCTCTCGCCGCTCCCCCTGCAAGCTCTCTGTGTCTGATCAGCTCTGTGTGAGTCCCTTGCGATGATGTTGCTAGATCTGCCGCGCGTCTCCGACGGCGAGGTCGGCTCCGCCACCATACGCTCCACCCAGAGCTCCTCTTCCGCGTCCTCCATGACCAGCAGTGGAAGCAGCTGCAGCCGCTGCAGCAGCTTCTCTCCCCGTCCCTCCTCCTCGTCTGCCGTGGGCACCCCGCTGCCCGCGGCCGCCGCTGCGGCAGGGGCCAGCCTTTCTGACCCAGAGCCCGAGCCGGCCGCAATGGTTGCGTCCACTCCCCTCGACGACGGCCGGCGTCTGCTTTCTCTTCCCTCCCGGAAGCCCCACCGGTCAAGCGACCCCGCCTGGGCCGCCATCCGCAGCCTCGGCGCCGACGTCGGCCCCCGCGACTTCAAGCTCGTCCGCCGCCTCGGCCGTGGCGATATCGGCACCGTCTACCTCTGCCGGCTCCGCGACGACGAGGGACGGGAGGGGCCGCCGTCCTCCGCTTCACCCTGCACCGCGTCTCCCTACTACGCGATGAAGGTGGTGGACAAGCGGGAGCTGGCCGTGAAGAAGAAACTGGGGCGGGCGGAAGCGGAGAGGCGTGTGCTGGGGGCCCTCGACCACCCTTTCCTCCCCACCCTCTACGCCGACTTCGATGCCCCCCCGCACTACTCTTGCGCTGTCATGGAGTTCTGCTGCGGCGGTGACCTCCACACCCTCCGCCACCGCCAGCCGTCCAAGTGCTTCCCGCTCCACGCGGTCAGGTGTGTTAGAACGCGCAACGCGGTGGCGTCCCTGTAGAACGCCCCTCCTCTTTATAACTTTTCCCACGATGTGCCCTCCGCCCGCTACAGAAGCTTATTATCCCTCTCTCTCTGTCTCCCTCCATATGTTCCAGGTTCTACGCGGCAGAAGTGCTGATGGCGCTCGAGTACCTGCACTTGCTGGGCATCGTGTACCGGGACCTGAAGCCCGAGAACGTCCTGATCAGGTCCGACGGCCACATCATGCTGTCCGACTTCGACCTCTCCCTCGAGGCGACCGCCTCTCCCGCCGTGCACTTCTCCCCCGACCGCGGCGGCGTGTTCTCCCCTTCGCCCCCGTCGCCATCATCTTCCTCGGTGGACGAAGACGGGAACCGCGTCCGCCAGCCCACCTGCCTCCCCACCCGCCTCCTGCGCTTCATGCGGTTCTGGAAGAGGACGAAGCCGCCGGGCGCGAAGCGCGACGGTCCGGACGGGCTGAACCGGAGCCGATCGACGCGGTCCTGTTCCTCGGCAGCCAGCCGCCTGTTCGTGGCAGAGCCCTTAGAAGCGAGGTCCAGCTCCTTCGTGGGCACCCACGAGTACGTCGCCCCGGAGGTGGCCTCCGGCGATTCCCACGGTGCCGCCGTCGACTGGTGGGCCTACGGCGTCTTCCTCTACGAGCTGGCCTACGGGCGCACGCCGTTCGCGGGGCCCACCAACCCCGCCACCCTCCGCAACATCGTGCGGTCGCCGCTGGCCTTCCCTGCGCACCCGCCGTCGGACCCGTGGCTGACCGACCTCGTCTCCGGGCTCCTGGAGAAGGACCCCCGGCGGCGGCTGGGCTCGGCGCTGGGTGCCGCCGAGGTGAAGTCCCACCCCTTCTTCGAGGGTCTCAACTTCGCGTTGCTCCGGTCGCAGCGCCCGCCGGTCGTGCCCGGGTCGTCTCGCCCGACCAGGTCGAAATCCTGCCGCGAGAGGCAGCAGAGGCGGGCCAACACTGCCCGGTCATCCCTCGACCTCTGGTTCTGATCCCCCACGTGTTGTGTTTGTGTTTCGTTGTGTATGTGTCCACTGTGTCCATCCATGTACCAGTCATTTCGGCGCATGTCTACATGTAAAAAAAGGGAGAAAGAAGATGATAGCGTAGCGGGGAGCACTGTAGAGGTGTTACTATATATATATCTCTTTGTTCTGTTCTTTCGGATCCAAACTTCTTTCGTACGTTTGGGTGGGTGCGTGGGTGTGCCGCCGGTGGTCGAACAAGTATGAACCCCCACCGAATGCTTGTTCATGTTACTATCGCGTGTGCATTAATGGGGTTGGGTGGGTAGAAGAGGCCAAGGCGTTCACATGTGAGGAGAGGAGGGAGGTGTTGCAGCGGCGGCAGCAGTGGCCATTGGCCGCCACCTGCCATTGACGGGGCTGTAGAGGGCACGAAGCGTTGGCCGTGGCAGTGGTAGTACTGAGTCTACTGACGACGATGGTGACGTCCTGCTCGGCCGGACCTGTTAAGTGGGAGGGGTGTGGTGGGTCTCCCCTCGAGGCTTTGGGCAGACAATGTCCAAAGTGGGGTAGGGAGCAGTGCCAAGGGGAAGGCGACGGGCAGAGACAGAAGCCGAGGGGGGTCCCCGAACACGTCAACCTGCAACACACGCCGTTCTTTTCCGGGGACAGCGAGGCCCCGCAGCAGCGATGCGTGGGGGAGAGGGGAGAGACCGTGCAAGTAGTGGGGGTTGGCTGCCCTGCTGCCTCTGCTGGTCGACCTGGTGGGAGCGGGGGGTGTGTGTCCCGAAGAAGAAGATGACAAACGAGGGAATTTCTCCGCTCATGTACACTTGTTGGTGTTTGACTAGCCATGCATTGTCTAGTTTTTTAAAAAAATTTGTCTTGCGATGAGAGTTAGAAAATTTTAAGGTTCACTACTGTCTCGGTGATTCGTGTCGAATTAAGATCATCTTGATCTGGTATGATAAGATGTCTCATCTCATCTGTGACCTATTTCTTCTTACTCCGACCCTTCCCACTCCGGCAGGTTTCTTTCACCACTTCTGACACCTTTGCCCCACCTCTGGCGGCCTCTTCACCGTGGTTGGCAATGTCTCTCTCGATCGTGGATTATCATCGTCGGATCTCGTCTATTACCGTTAATCGTTAAATTTTCGTTATCACTGTTGAATCTTCGTCTGTCGATCATGGATCTTCGGAACACATTTGAAATGTCGGAGATAAGGGTAGAGAGACAGAAACGACTCGGTCTGAGATAGATCACATCTCGATTTTTCATGGATCCGATATCATAACGTCGGATTCAAACCGAGTCGGGTCGAGTGGAAGAATCATGGAAAAAACCGGACTTTTTCAAAGAATATCTTAAAGATGGAGCTGAAAAAATTAAGGTTCACTCACCCGGTGATTCGGGTAGAAGTAATAGCGAGTTTGAGAAATAACCGGACGGGGGTTTCAATCGTTGAAATCCACGACAGAGTTTCATTTTTTTTAAATGGACATGTCTCTTGGTTTATGTGGAGAGAAGGTAGACACAAAATAGGTTACATTTGTAAATCTTCGGAAACACTCGTATCTGCTTCTCAAGATCATCGATCATGAAAAACCTTAACACTGTACAGCCGGTACGAAAGATGAATTTTGTGAGAAGGAGAAAAGCTGAGATTCTTCCCAAACGCGGCCTTAAGATCACTTTGATCTGGTATGATTAGATGTCTCATCTCATCTGACATCTATTTCTTCTCACTCCGACCCTTCCACCCCGGCAACTTTCTTTCACCACTTCGACGCCTTTGCCCCACCTCTGGCAGCCCCTCACCGTGGTTGGCAATGCCTCTCTCGGTCGTAGATCATCGTCGTCTCATCAGATCTCTTCTTTTATCGTTGGTCGTTAAATTCTCGTCGTCACTGTCGGATTTCAGTCGAAACATTTGAAATATCGGAGAGAAGAGTAGAGAGAAGCGGCTCGGTCTGAGATAGATCACATCTCGATTTTTCATGGATCCCATAACCGTCACGCCGGAGTCAACTCGGGTCGAGTGGAAGAATCATGGAAAAAACCAGGCTTGTTTCATCGTCATCCTTCTCTTATCAGGTTTTACCCCGCCTGGCTCAATATTCTGCAACCCGAGTCCTAGAACTGTTACTGCTACAGGAATGGCAACTGAGGTTGGTGTACAAAATTTGATTCTGTTCTGGGAAGTTGTTATCCCTTCGTCTTGTTCCCGATCACACCTACCCAGAGGAAAAATATTCTGCCATCGCCATCCTCTGCATCAGCTGCGGGGTCTCTGTCTCTGAACACACCAAGGTCACACACAGGCACGCCATTGACTTGTCCTCTTGCTCTCCCCCCCACTTTAAACAAATCACGTTGTGTTCTCGTACGACTCTCTCTGTCTGCACTCTTCTCACAGTGTTTCCACTGGCACGTCGGCAGGCTGTATCAAATCGCGCTGTCAAAAACTGCTGCGGTGATCTGCCTGATAAAATGACACAGCAGAGTGTGAAGTACGAAGGATTTGAGAATTTCTACTCCACGGTATTAATGTATTCCACCACCCCCCCTCTATTATTATGGACCTGTATATTCTATCCACCGACGAAGAAGCTGCCGACTGATGAACCGCAATTTACTCACCTCATCCCAACCCCCATTACTCACTCCATTACTGCCCGTTTCAAAGCTTTTGGGAACATGTGCGGCGAGGACAAGACTGTCGTTTTTTTTTTGGGCAGAGATTAACGCCCAAAGCCTCGGGATGTTCACTCTTCTTTGACTTGTTACTGTTTAACAGTGTTTACTTGCAAACACGGGAAAACACACCTTCTAGAACACATCTGCCCCTCCTGTTGTTTATGCTCTCCCTTCAGCCACTAGTGCAATGTCCATCACGGTCGTTTCAAACAGGGGAATATAAGCTCCTTTCGTTTCTTCTGTGTGAGTGAACGTGAAGGTTTTGGTTGGGTTAAACGAAAGAAAGCCATTCCGTGGAGAGATCGGGCGGTGGACAGGACGCAGCTGGTGGGGGGGGGGGTGGACTCCTTTAGCTGTGCAGCTGTCCAGTTCTACCTGGGGACCCTTTACTGTGGTCATCACGTGTGCCCGGTCGTTGGGTGTCCTCCCCCGTCCCTTCATCCCATCTTATCCCTCGTGCCCTCCCCTCACCCTGATAGCTCTTCCTCCCCTTCTCTCTTCTTCCCCCGCCCCCCTCATTCCACTGCACTGCACTGCATGTGATACTGTGATCTCTCTCCCTCTCTGTCTCTCTCTCTCACACACACACACACACAACACAGCTTTCTTTACATCCATCGCCCCCGCCCCTCTACATGCACACGTCACAGTCGACCACTCAGCGCGCACCCACCTCGCATGGTGGACTGCCTGTCTTCTCCCGGCGGTGGGGGATGTGTGTTATTACTTTTGCCCGCCGCGCCCACCTAACACCGGATGGGACTTGCCGCGGAAGGGCCCGTCCATTTCCACCCTCCCCCTTCCTTTCTTCGTCTGCACGGCGACGTAGCTGTGATAGGAAGTAGCTAGCTGGGGAGCGTGGGAGGCCGGTGGCTTGTCCGGGCGGCTCGTGCCAATCTATGCAGTATGCAGGGGGGGGGGGATGAGGTCGCGGCCGCCGGACCCAACTGCACAAATAGCGCGAGCCATGCTGGCACTGTGAAAGGCCGGGCCGGCCAAGTTTGATCGCGGGTCCCGGGGCCTCCGTTGTTGGCTTAGGCGCAATTTCCCGAGGTAAGCCCATCTGGTGGGACCCACCCGGCCAGTTTGAAGGGGTCAGGGATCTCTGGAGTTTGATTGGACGAGGCTACGTGCATTTTATGCTGCTTCTGCGAACCCTCTCTCACCTCTCGGATATATAAACAGGGGAGAGACATTTTTTCGGAGGATGATGTGATCGGAGATAATATTTCCGGCTCTCGGTTGGACTCATCAGTCTTTCACTAAAATGTAAGTCGCGTTTGCTAACGAGCTGGAGATAAAATTTTAAATAATTAGAATTCTCGACAATTTCACTGATATTTCCAGACAAATCACGTGGCTTGTATCTTTGTGCGGGGCTGTGATTTTTATTTATTTATAAAAATAAAAACAAATCTATTAAACAACCATTAATATAATTAAGAAATGAATACAAAATATATTCAATAAACACTACTACGTGTGACAATTTATCGACTACGATTATTATCTCGTAAAACAAAAGTTTCATAACGTCCGAAGTCAAATTTCTTCGTCATCTAAATTTCATATGTTAACGGGCTTTTATCCATCTTATTCCTTGTCTATGTCTCCCTCTGAGTATTATCAGGTCTTCATCTTATTCCTTCTGTTATTCTATCGATCACACGCACTCACGTGTAAGAAATAAATTAGAATTAAAAAGTTAGAAATTGGAAAGTTAAAAGAGCCCAAGTCTTTTCAATTTCTAAAAGTTAAGTTAATCCTTAGTTGATATCGTTAAACGATAAGGTTAAAAGATTAAATTAAATTTTAAAATAAAAACTAACGATAAGAAATTAATAACAGAAAATATGTCTATGACTCATCTGGGTCAGTCTGATTTTACAGGATTGGGCCAGATTTGAACAGATTTTAAGTTTAGACGGTCTAAATATTATTTTAACTCGGTTTTAAGATCGAATGACGGGTTGACCGGTCGGATCGGTTGAGTCGGACCGGGCTTTAAAACACCGGTAGAAGAAACTCCTTCGGTATGATTCCTCAACAGAGTCAGACGGACTCTCAATGATAAAATTCCCATTTTGACCTCGCTCAGGCCATCGTCTCGGGATGGCGAGCTTCCCCCCTCCCATTAGACGTGGCCACCGAGCTCGCCATCGCGGACTCTCTTGCCGGTGGCTGTCGTCATCGAGCTCGCCATCCCGGACTCCGCCACTAGTCGTTGGCCGTCGGTCCCCATCGTCGTTGGGCCGTGTTCTCAAAATCCCCCCCCCCCGTCCGCCTGCGTCGTGTCTTGCCGCGGAGAAGATGCACAGTAATGCGAGTAGTTACTATTCATCTAGACTCAAATCCGCGATTGTTACTGCAGTACATATTACCGTAGTGTTTCCATCATACTATTCATCCAAATTAAACAAGGATAGAAAGATAATTGAAACCACTGCACCCAAAAGATCCTACTCCCACGCGGTAGTTGCAACCCACGCCGAATGCGATTTTAATTTTTTTTTTAAAAAAAAATCTATGATATGTCGTACCTTTGTATCGTGGTGAGGTTGTTCCTGTGATATGAAAAAAATCTTCCAGCTCGCACATACTAGTCAAGCAATCAAAGTTGAACAGAAACTCTTGTGTCCACTCGTGTCACCATTGTTGGCTCGGCCGCCGTGCTCCTCTTCTTATTCCAGTGACACGGGCATCAGATTTGGGAAGACATTCGGGATGGTTTTTAGGCCGCGTCCGAACGCATTTGAAAAGGATCTATGAGAGAGATTTTGAACTCTCTAATCATTAGAATTTCTCTTTTTTAAAAAACTTTTTCAAATGTCCTAGTATCCTATTAACTTTTATTTACGATAAATTTCCAAGTTCAGAGAGACTCTCTGAAAAAGGAAGAGAATTGAAAATTTTTCGAAAACTACTTAAAAGATGATTCTTCTCTCTCTAAGAGATTTTGAAAAAATCCCCCCTACCGAACATCCGTTTCAAACAGGGTGGGGGAGTGACTCTAATTATTAAAATTTTCGACAACCCTACCAACATTTTCAAATGCACCGTAGTGCTCCGACTTCCGAGGTGTCGTGAAATTCCGAAGGAGAGAGAGAATAGACTTAATGACACTCAAGTTTGAAAATCTCATAAACCAAACAGGTGAGTTAAGGGTCAAAAAGGTGGGCTTATCCCATCGCTCGCCGTCACTGTCACCCAACTCGCCCTTCGTCGTCGTCGTCGTTCGTCTCGCCCGATTCGACGTAGGGCCAAACGAGGATAACCCTCGTCGAACTGGGTGGAACAATTTAACCCCATTCGCCTCTTTTACTATTCTGCCCTTACCCTCTCCTCGCAATCGCCGCTTCCGTTCGAGCAGGAGAGAGAGAGAGAGAGAGAGAGAGAGAGAGGAACAACGAAGAAGGCGGCTGTGGCTGCCAGAGGTCGCGAAGGGTCCGGGGAAGGCGGCGGGCAAAGGGAAGGGGCTTCTGCTCGAGGGGTTCGAGGGTGAGGAGGGCAGGCGACCGTAGCTAATTCTGCGTCTTCTCATTCTCTGTCGTCGTCCAACGCAGGCGGTCCAAGTTGCCGGCGAGCTCCGAGGGGTATTCCCACATCGACCGGTGGGTCCTTCGCTGGCCATCGGCGTCACAGATGGAGGCGGCGGACGGGGGGTGACGCGGTCACTCCCCCTCGTCTTCACGAAGATGCAGGGGAGCGCCTCCTTCCAATTGCTTGTCATCGGGCCCCTAACTTCCATGCTAGCACTCCGCAATGGTCAGCGGAGAAACACTGATCACGTCTCGCAGTGTTGTTTTCTTTTTCCTCACTTTTAAGCATATTATCTAAATTCGCTCCAGTCAAAGTTATTTTTAAATTTAAATTAAAATGAAGATAATCATGAGATAATTTTCAAACAAAATGAGATTTATAAAATATTAATAAATTTTTTGCATAAAAATTTTGGTTAAAAGTGAATTTATAAAAAAATTATTCTTAAAAATACATTAACAAGTATATCACTGAATTAATTTAAATAGTGTATAAATATCATTTAAACGTGATTTTTTTACAAGTCGTTGATAAAAAGAAGTAATATGTATACAAATAAATATGATATTTTTACACAATTCAAATTATATAGTGATATATTTGTTAATATATTTTTAAGAATGATTATTTTATATATTCATTTTTAACAATGATTTTCATATAAAAAATTAATATTAATTTTATTTTATTTTATTTATATATTATGAAAAATATCGTTGATATATATATATCGTATTGCCGTGGTTACACCCTTATTATCAAATCATCTTAAATGCCCCTTATATGCATTCCTCTTCCTCTCCCTTTCTTCTCTCTTCTCACATGCGTGCATACTTCGACGGGGGATAAGCAGGAGTTAATCTGTTTTCTATCTACGAGTTAACACTTGTTTACTATGATATGATAGGTGGAATAAAATAATTAAGTTAAAAATATAATTAATCTTGATTTAATTTAGAATTCAAAATTCATCTCAAAATATTGGTCAACTCTAACCCAATACACAACAAATTAAGAGTGGATTAATTATGAAATGATCTAATCTAGTTAGGTTAACTTATTTTTTAGTCTGTCCCCCGATTAAAGTAGAGCTTAATTGTTAGACATCGCCTTATATTTCATCAAGTCGAATTTTTGCTGCTTCATAGAAAAAGCAGCAAGTTTTACTTTGCAACGAATGTTACAAGCTGTCCACTTAGCTGAGTTTTGACATCGGGTTAGCATTCCGACGGGTTAACCCGGTTGGGCTTTTTATTATTATTTCAAACTTAGCACGCACTAGTTTTGAGATCCGGGAGATGGTTTCCGCTGATTTACATAAAATCTATCCTCGTTAGCAAACTCACTGTGTCATAGGATTATTCATTGTTTGGAATCACGAGAAGCAACTCTGGTGTTGCTTTCACGAATCGCTTAAATTTGACATTTTTGTGTCTGATTCTCTATTCACAGTAAAATTCTATCGTTCTCAAAAGTCAAGACATGTTATGTTCATTTGATAAGAATGCAACTCTGTCGAGAGATTTTTGGCTTGAAAATGATGTCATCGGCGTTCTCAAAACACGTCCCGAGACTACATTAGATAGTTCGTTGAGTAAGGATTTCAACATTTTAAATCTTCGACAACATTTAAGTGTTATCACAGGTATGGTTTGCCGAGTCGATCCAACTAGGGTTGACTCGGAAGTGTCGTACCATATTTAAAAAAATTCGATACGTTACGGATCACCCCCAGGATCGATCGAGTCGGGCCAAATCATAGTCGGACCGAGTCATAATGTGTGAGAGAGAGAGAGAGAAAGGAGATATACACGCCGAGTAGAGTCGAGTTAGTTGTGACTCGGGTGTACCGTATCGGATCAACGAAGATCCGATCCGATATGATTCACCGACTTAATATTTCTTTACGTCAATTGGTTGAAACTATTTCTTTACGGTAATTAATTTCAAATTCAAAAATAATTAGCATCACATTTTTATTGATTTTTTTAAAATAAAAGAGTTTATGATAATTATTAGATTCGAATTTCGAATCTCTTACTTATTAAAAATAACACGTACTCTAACCAACCAACTCAGTTAGATATGATTTTTTATTTAGATGGCTGCTGCACGGAGCCTGGCATTAAACACGCACCCTGACGTGCTCACCAGACGGCCCCGTGGGAAGGACCAGCCTGCAGCCCCCCCTGCGTGGTACCACAACTGTTCGATCGATGTGATCCCGCGCCGTCCGCCTACGCTGGGCTACAGCTACGGCGGATACCGGATCATCTCCGATCGGATCAGATCGTAGGGCGTCTGATAGAATGGCAGGTCTACGAGATCGTAGGGCCGCCAGTGAATTACGTGCACCGAGGAGGACGAAGCGCCGCGATCTCTCGTATCTTCTTCTGATACAAAAAGTTTCTCGTGACGCCAGCATCCCTTAAATGGCACGGTGATGGGACACAGCGATTGGACGGCCCGCTAGACCACGATTGGTAAGTTATCTCAGCACTTCTCGTTTTTTATTGGAGGATATGTTCCCAGAATATCCGGGTAACATCTAAAAATACTTTGAATTTAATTGCTTCGGAAATTTACTCTACTCTCTCTCGAATAACCTTTCCACCCGGGTTTATCAACTCAGGACGTACCGTCTATCCCAATATTTCACTAAGATGGTATAATATCAGACGATATCATAGTATATCGAGATAAAATAATATTATATATATATATTACATTATAATATAGTTTAGAAACACTTCTATCTCGTTTGATTACGTTAGAATCCCACCTCCTCCATCGTTTAAACTGTTTTTTAAATAATTATTTTAAAAAATTAATTAAAAATACATAAAAATTATATTTTGAACCGGAGACTTCACGTTTAAACGTGAAGTCATCAACCAACTAACTTACAAAATTTATCTAATGGACCTAACTAATTCACCAACATATACATACCTCGGTATTATTTATATTTTGAACTCATTTATTTTTAATTATTTTTAAAATTAAATTTATCATTAAAAATAATACATAGTTAATAAAAATTATTAATAATATGAATTAAAATTAAAAATTAAAAAAATGAGAATACGTTATATATTTATCTGAATGTTTACGATGCAAATAAAAGTCGACTACTTAGTTAACAATATTTTTTAAATTACTCCCATCATATATTTCAAAATTTCCTCGAAAATCCTAACGCTCGGAAGGTTCAATATCTGCCCCAACCATCCTCAAACGCAGTTTTGGTCGATTATAAATAGTTTTTCATTTTTTTCTGACACCCCACCCACCCACCGTCTTTGTAATTTTTTTTTTTACTTTGTGCAGATTTTGATTAGAATTCTGTCGTTGCGTATCATCTGGACCGGTTGACGGTCGAATCGATCCGATCAATCGATCCGATCTGATTCTAATAACATTGGAGAAGAGGCGTTAACCGGGGGCGAGTAACGTATTCTTATTGGTGTGAAAATAATCCGACATTATACACTACATAAATGTGAAAATAACCCATTTACATAAACATAAAGGTGCAAGAAGTACCCCCCTATACATGTGCAAGGTTTTGTGGGGATAGTTAACGGTAACGATATTCTTACATTTTTATTTACGTAGTAATTGAGAGTACTTTCATTAATATGTATATAAGATTAGGATATTCTTTCTTTTATGCTTGTCTCTATTTAATGTGTGGCTATTCTATTCACGTAACAATGTTATTTATATAAAAAAAAAACTTCTTTTATGTTTGTCTCTTTAACGTGCGACTTTTCTAATATGGCCCCTCGCATATATCCTGATATAAATTTTATCGCGTGATCAATGACAAGTGTGAAATAAGTGATGTGTTAAATCATAATTTATGAGTTTAATTTCGTGTTAAATTAAAATTATCAGACTATCTACCGAAATCTTAAGATAAAGAGCGGAGATGGACACTATATTTTATTCTTGTTTTAGACTATTTCTATATATTAGTGTGTGATGTGACCGAGTTATGGTTGTCGAAACGATAGACGAGAGCGCTCGTAGTCCCAAGTGCCAAAAGATGAGGGTGATCCAAGCCTTAAAAGTCCTGCAAGACCACACGCGTTATGGGCCTCCCGAATGACTGGGGGAATAAATCTCCGACGGTAAGTCAAACCTAATCTCAAAAGATCGTTGATCTCTATCCGCCGATTACGTACAAGAACTCACGTAAGTTAGAATTAAAAAGATTAGAAGTTGGAAGGTTAGAGTCTAAATCTTTTCAACTTCTAAAAATTATATTAATCTTTCGTTAATATCATCAAATGATATATGTCGTTAATTCATCTCTAATTCATCGTTGATATCTTTAATGATGGATTAGCAACAGATTAATAACGGAACTCATCCGTCGCTAATCTCAATTTTTATTGTAATCGATAATTTCCTTCATAAAAAAAGCTATTTTAAAAAAAATGAAGTAAAAAAAGGGTGGTGTTTTAGAAGTTGAAGCTAAGTCCAAATGATGCTTTTGCATATTTGGAAGGAGGGCATGTCTTTTAAACCATACCTTCAATGAAATTTGGTCGTATGATCGACCAGCTTGATGTTTAAGCCGTTTGGCCTCCTTCCCTCGTGTACTTGCTGGTCTCTTTGTCGTCTTGCAAAGCCAGTGTGCATATTGAAACATGGAAGTGATCTTCTTATGAAAACGGGCCCTCTCTCTTCATCTGCTTGGTATGGCCACCGGCCAGCCATATTGCAAAGACAATGTCCATCTCCATTATCTTAGATAATCTGTAAAAGAGGAATACTCGCTGCAAATTGAGATTTTGTTAATAAGAATAATACTTGCTGCACATCCTTAGGCGCGTAGTAAAGATTTTACCTAGAATCAGCTTAGTTTTCGACCTAGAGGAGGGTCAGGAAGGGAAGGGGGATGCAGCCTTCGCCATGGTAGGGAGGAAGAGGAGGAGGAGGAGATCAATGTGCCAATCTTAGGAGCAGGTGGAAGCCAAATTAAAGGAGGTGGGTGCCAGACTGCCAGGGGGCTTACCAGGAAGCCGAAGGAGAAGCCGGAGATGATCAGGTTTTATTTAATATACCTTTATTCAATCTTATATTTTATGCTTTGTTACATGTAACATATATGATATTCTTTAGGATTGACTATAACAATTAAGAGAAATGATTATTACATCATCCCCCTTAATTACACAGTATTCGAGAGAGAGAGAGAGAGAGAGAGAGAGAGAGGGCACTAGGAGGAGGAGAGGAGAGAGGAAGGGCACACCAAGCGATAGTAGTCTCATCCGCTCTGAACGGACCTCCATGGGTGCGATCCATATGATGAGCTTCATTCCTACGCTATGTCTACAGTGTTCTCTCAAAGTCGACGAGGACACATCTTCGTGCTCCAAAGTCGCAAGTCTTCGCATTAGAAGCCAAAAAAATGGCGCCCCCATGTCCGACTTCGACTCTAAGTTGGAGGACTCTATTACTTACTCTAATTGGGCAAGATCAATCCCCAATTCAAATTTAAAACCAAAGACAACAATCCCACTAGTTTCCTTCCGAGGATTTTGATAACCAAATTAGACAGGTTAGGATGAGTTATTCGCATCCAGGAGACTTGTTTGAGTTTGGAAGCTAGAATACTCCATTCCGGATCCGACAGGGTTTAGGTTTTAATCTGGACAATAAGACCGTGTTTGACAACGGGATTGTCCACCGGTTAGTCGACATCGATTAATCGTACGTGAAAAACCTAGGTCATTAGTCGTACGTGATGATGGCGGTATCGTTGTCACCTGTTGCGAAGATCTATCTTTGTGGGCAATAATGCTTTATGATCTCCTCCAGCATTAATCAGCTGCAAATGCTGAGAAAATGTGGTGTTGAAAACCAGATTTCTGACTGGTTCCGTAGGATAATCAAATTATGCTTATATTTCAGGGTTTCTATTCAAATTATGATTGAGGTAAATGCTACGTGGTCACACCTTTTGCTACCCCCATCGGTTAATTATAGGGTGTTTTGGTTATATTTTTTTAGATATTTTCTCTCTCAAAATTTATTTCGAGATAAGAAGGTAAATTAAATCATGTTTAGAACATCTCATATAATTTTTAGGGAGGGAGTTAACTCTTCGTTAAAAATTTTTAAATAAAAAATAACTCTTTCTTTATTTTTTTAAAAAAGAGCTACCTCTCACATAATCACCTCTTTCTCTCACCCACTTACGTCACTCCTCTTTCTCTCCCTCCCATAACCACCTCTCTCTCTCTCTCTCTCTCTTCAATCACCTCTTAACGAGGAAACTCCATACTCTCTTAAATATTATTTAGATTTTATCAAACATGTCAAAAGTTAAATTTTATAAATTTAAAAATTATGACAAAAATCACAATAAAACATATTTTAAAAGAGAAATAGTCTTAAAGAAAAAAATTTACTCCCAGACACCATAGTAGTCACTTTGACCGATCACGCGTAGTTTCCATTGTCTGTGTCCGTCGGCTCCCCTCCCTGGAAATACAGTTTTGAGAGTGAGGTCACATTACATAATTTCCAATGAAATATAAACACTTATTCGTAATTTCCATGAAAAAAATATAAAAATGAAGGCTTATGTTTGCCCTCAGATTAGGGACAGAGAAGTGAAAAATAGGCATTTGGAAAAAAAGGGGTTTTACGTGAAAATAATTGTTAAATAAAAATTTATAAAAAAATCATTCATGTAAATATTATAGCACATATATGACTGTGTAAATATGAAAGTATTAAAATGTCATATTTATTTAGTGATATATTATTTATTTTTATTAAAAATTTATAAAAAAATCACACATAAATAGTATTTATGTATTACTTGAATTAACTAAGTGATACGTCTGTTAATATATATTTAAAAATATTTTTTTTTCAAATTCACCTCTGACGATAATTTTTATGTAAAAATATAAAAAAACTATTGTTTCTCACCGTTTACAAATTCTCAATAGCAAATGCAAACCCCCAACATTATTGAGAATAAATGCCAAGACCCTCGATTACGTGGGTTTTATCCCACCAATTTGTCAACGTTTACGTACGCCAACGTAATCCGTTTATATGTGACAACTAGTGGGCTTTGGGGGCCGGGGCTTTGGATCGGCCTGTTAAGAGTCTGATTTATTGAAAATTTGACGGAGTCAACGTAGGTCGTTGTCCCAAGAAGGAAGGATAATTTGGGTACGTAAAATACTATTCCACTCTAACATTCCATCACCTTATCAAACTGCCGAGAATAAGGTTTCATTATTCCCTTAACCCGAGTTAGAAAAAACGTTAATAGGGCTGGCCATAATCCATCTGAAATCTGTCTGATAGAAAAAATTTCGACAAAAAATTCTATCCAAATTTTTTATTTTTTTTAAAATCTAAAAATCTTTTGAAGGATTATGAAATCTATCTGAAATTATGCTGCTATTTTTTGTAATTTTTAATAAAAATCATAAATATCTTATTTAAATTTAAAATAAAAAATCACATCTACACATCAAAGTGACAAATAAAAATAATTACATTCCACTACAAAATTAATTAAATATAATAATTTAAAATTATCAATTCTTTATAATATAATAAAAAATCAAGAAATATCCTCCATGTCCTCGTCTTCCTCGTCTTCCTAATCTCCTCCATCATCACACGCCGGAGGATACTGCAATAGAAAAAATAACATTAGACATGTATGAATAAAAATATAATTAAAATTAAATAAATTATTTGATTTTATAAATTATAAACAAAGATGATATGTACATGAATTTTTAAATTAAGGTAGTTCGGAAAAGAGTAGTTTGAGCGTCAAACCCCAACTAAGTATCCGATTTAGATTCCATCAATTCTCCTAGGTCACTCTTATCACCCAAGTCGTGTTGGAACAATAGGCACATTGATCATACCGATATTTCAGATTTTGGATCCCCCAAACTCGAGTTCTTTGATTTTAAACTAAGTTCGTTCAGGAAATAATAGTTTAAGCGTCGAACCCAAACTGGGTATCTGATTTAGATTCCGTGAACTCTCTCAGGTCACTCTCATCAGCAAAATCGTGTTGGAACAATTGACACGCCGATCATACCGATAATTCAAATTTTGGACCCCCAATATGAGCTCTTTGGTTTGTTTTAAATTAAGTTATTTTAGATAATATTATTTTGACGCCCGAGATCAAACTAGGTATCCGATTTGAATTCCGTCAACTCTCCGAGGTTATTCTCACCACCCAAATTGTGTTGGAACAATTGGCACACCGATCAAACTGGTATTTCAGATTTTAGACCCCCAACCCAAGTTTTAGGATTTTAAACTAAGTTATTTCATAAAATGTTATTTTGAGCACCGAGCCCGTACCAGATATCCGATTTAGATTCCATCAGTTCTCCCAGGTTACTCTCATAGCCCATGTCATGTTGGAATAATCGCACGTCGATCAAACTGATATTTCAGATTTTAAAACCCCTAACTTGAGCTCTTTGGTTTGTTTTAAAATAAGTTATTTTGGAGAATTCTATTTTGACACTCGAACCCAAACTGGATATCCGATTTGAATTCCGTCGGCTCTCGTAAGTCACTATCACTATTCACGTACTAATATTTCAGATTTTAGAACCCCTAACTTGAGCTCTTTGGTTTGTTTTAAAATAAGTTATTTTGGAGAATTCTATTTTGACACTCGAACCCAAACTGGATATCCGATTTGAATTCCATCGGCTCTCGTAGGTCACTCTCACCATTCACGTCATGTTGGAACAATCAGTACAACGATCAGACCGATATTGCAGATTTTGGACTCTCAAATCTAAGTTCTAGTATTTTAAACTAAGTTATTTCGGAGAATGCTATTTTGAGTGCCAAGCCCAAATCGGATATCCGATTTGGATTCCGTCAGCTCTCCTAGGTCTCTCTAACCACCCAAGTCGTGTTGGAACAATTAGCACACCAATCAAATCAATATTTTATATTTTAAACTCTCAACTTGAGCTCTTTGGTTTGTTTTAAACTAATTTATTTTGGAGAATGCTATTTTGAGACCCGAGCCCAAATCGAATATCCGACTTAGATTCCGTCAACTCCCCCATGTCACTCTCACCACCCAGGCTAAGTTGGAATAATTGGCACATCGATCAGACTGGTATTTCAGATTTTGAACTCTCAACTTGAACTCTTTGATTTGTTTTAAACTAAGTTAATTTTCACGATAGTTTCTTTGAACTAAATAGAAGTATTATAACTCAAATTTCTGACAAATTACAATTTATAACAAACAATCACATGGGTGGGGGGGCTATTATGAAGTTAAGGGTGCTCCACGAGGAGGCAAAACGCCCACCTGGGTGAGGAGGGCGACGACGGCCTGCATAACAGAATCTCTAAATGTAGACATCTCCTCTTGGACGATGCCTCTGATCTCCCTCGAAGTACTGGGGCCGGAAGGGGGGGCATAGTGAAGGCACTAGAACTGGTCGGGACTGAGACTGAGCTTGCACAACATGATATCACCCTGCTGGTGTCCATGCTTTGCCTAAAACCGTACAACCGACTTTTTTTCGGCATGCCTCAAGATCTAACTCCAACTGTTGTGTCCCCTCCCCCTAGTACTTCTCAATCATATACTTGTCATATGACTCCTACAAATTAAATCAAAAATATTATAAATTTCATTAATCATTCATATTTGAAATGAACAAAAAAACTTTGTATATGTATATGAACTTACCGCTACCGATCGGGTTCTATCGCTCACGAATTGGTCCGTCCCCAACATCTCTCTTTAACTGAAATGTCACCGACAATACTTTTTCCCGCTTTAAGAACTGCATAACCCTAAAGATCTGCTCAATCTCTTTGACCCAATGTTTGACTTCATCTAGGTCAAGTGAACCATTGAGCATTGGAAGATTCGTGCATCTGAAATTTCGATGAAGATCCCCACCTCCATGATGAAGTCCTCGTGGAGCTACTTACTGCATATCTTGAGTCAATCGTAGAACAGTTCTCTGCATCTCCCTCCATTGTACACACTTCGTGGCCATTTCAATAATAAATTAATCACCAACAAAATAATTTTAAAAGTAAATTATCTCATTTTCTAGAGCTATAGTTATTCTAGCATGTAACTCAAGGGCCTACCCAATCTCACAGATCAATTAGGGCCTCTTTGATAAATGAATAAGGGAGGAATAAGCGGCCTTAACCCGAAGAATAAGAAAAAAACAGTTTGATAAGGCGGGTAGATTTTCCCACTCCTAACTTGGGTTTTCCTAGAATAACTAGTTCTAGCTAAAAGGTAGAATTAGTTGTTCTACCTTAATCCCTATATATATCAAAGTGAAAAAGTAAGAATAATTTATCTGAGTTTAAGTTAACCTGATTTTTCTTATTCTATTATCAAAAAGGCCATTATAGAATTCTGTCGTTGCGTATGATCTGGACCAGTTCACGGTCGAATAAGTCCGATCGATTGATCCGATCCGATTCTAATAATACTGAAGGAGAGACGTTCACCGGGGGCGAGTAACGTATTCTTATTGGTGTGAAAATAATCCGACCTTATACACTACATAAATGTGAAAATAACCCATTTACATAAACATAAAGGTGCAAGAAGTAACCCCCCTATACATGTGCAAGGTTTTGTGGGGATAGTTAACGGTAAGGATATTCTTACATTTTTATTTACGTAGTAATTGAGAGTACTTTCATTAATATGTATATAAGATTAGGATATTCTTTCTTTTATGCTTGTCTCTATTTAATGTGTGGCTATTCTATTCACGTAACAATGTTATTTATATATAAAAAAAACTTCTTTTATGTTTGTCTCTTTAACGTGCGACTTTTCTAATATGCCCCCTCGCATATATCCTGATATAAATTTTATCGCGTGATCAATGACAAGTGTGAAATAAGTGATGTGTTAAATCATAATTTATGAGTTTAATTTCGTGTTAAATTAAAATTATCAGACTATCTACCGAAATCTTAAGATAAAGAGCGGAGATGGACACTATATTTTATTCTTGTTTTAGACTATTTCTATATATTAGTGTGTGATGTGACCGAGTTATGGTTGTCGAAACGATAGACGAGAGCGCTCGTAGTCCCAAGTGCCAAAAGATGAGGGTGATCCAAGCCTTAGTCCTGCAAGACCACACGCGTTATGGGCCTCCTGAATGACTGACTGGGGGAATACATCTCCGACGGTCAAGTCAAACCTAATCTCAAAAGATCGTTGATCTCTATCCGCCGATTATGTACAAGAACTCACTCGTAAGTTAGAATTAAAAAGATTAGAAGTTGAAAGGTTAGAGTCCAAATCTTTTCAACTTTTAAAAATCATATTAATCCTTCGTTAATATCATTAAATGATATACGTCATTAATTCATCTCTAATTCATCGTTGATATCTTTAATGATGGATTAGCAACAGATTACTAACGGAACTCATCTGTCGCTAATCTCAATTTTTATTGTAATCGATAATTTCCTTCAAGAAAAAAGCTATTTTAAAAAAATGAAGTAAAAAAAAGGTGGTGTTTTAGAAGTTGAAGCTAAGTCCAAATGATGCTTTGCATATTTGGAAGGAGGGCATGTCTTCGTAACCATACCTTCAATTAATTTGGTCGTAAGATCAACCAGCTTGATGTTTAAGTCGTTTGGCCTCCTTCCCTCGTGTACTTGCTGGTCTCTTTGTCCTCTTGCAAAGCCAATGTGCATATTGAAACATGGAAGTGATCTTCTTATGAAAACGGGCCCTCTCTCTTCATCTGCTTGGTATGGCCACCGGCCAGCCATGTGAAAAATGGGTTTGGAGAATGATACCGGCCCATCTCCATTATCTTAGATAATCTGTAAAAGAGGAATACTCGCTGCAAATTGAGATTTTGTTAATAAGAATAATACTTGCTGCACATCCTTAGGCGCGTAGTAAAGATTTTACCTAGAATCAGCTTAGTTTTCGACCTAGAGGAGGGTCAGGAAGGGAAGGGGGATGCAGCCTTCGCCATGGTAGGGAGGAAGAGGAGGAGGAGATCAATGTGCCAATCTTAGGACCAGATGGAAGCCAAATTATTAGACGGGTTATAGGATGAGTTATTCGCATCCAGGAGACTTGTTTGAGTTTGGAAGCTGGAATACTCCATTCCGGGTCCGGCAGGGTTTAGGCCTTAATATGGACAATAAGCAAATAGGGGAGTCCCCTCCAATCCCTAATCTGACCACCGTTAAGGACTGTCGAGTTTCTCTCTCCCCGCAACTTTCCCCAAAAGACTACCCCCCTGCCTTCTCGCGCACACTTTCCACTACAATTAGACATTTGTCCTGTAATGGAAGTTCATGTCCATGAAAACACTAGTTCATTAGTCGTACGTGATGATGGCGGTATCGTTGTCACCTGTTGCGAAGATCTATCTTTGTGGGCAATAATGCTTTATGATCTCCTCCAGCATTAATCAGCTGCAAATGCTGAGAAAATGTGGCGTTGAAAACCAGATTTCTGACTGGTTCCGTAGGATAATCAAATTATGCTTATATTTCAGGGTTTCTCTTCAAATCATGCTTAAGGTAAATGCTACGGGGTCACACCTTTTGCTACCCCCAATCCGTTAATTATCGGGTGTTTTGGTTATATTTTTTTAGATATTTTCTCTCTCAAAATTTATTTCGAGAAAAGAAGGTAAACTAAATCATGTTTGGAGCATCTCATATAATTTTTAGGGAGGGAGTTAACTCTTCGTTAAAAATTTTTAAATAAAAAATAACTCTTTCTTTATTTTTTTTAAAAGAACTACCTCTCCCATAATCACATTTTTCTCTCTCATACACATACGTCACTCATCTTTCTCTCCCTCCCATAATCACCTCTCTCTCTCTCTTCAATCAACTCCATACTCTCTTAAATATTATTTAGAATTTATCAAACATGTCAAAAGTTAAATTTTATAAATTTAAAAATTATGACAAAAATCACAATAAAACATATTTTAAAAGAGAAATAGTCTTAAAGAAAAAAATTTACTCCCAGACACCCTATTATTCAATCCAAAAAATTATTTTTTAAAAAATCTTAAAATTTTTCGACGGATCAAAAAAAATTCATCAAAATGTTTGTCACACTTTTTTGATGTTTTTAAGAACTAAAAAATTTCTGACAGATGAGAAATTTCATTGAAAATTCCGTCCTAAAATTTCCTGATAGATAATTTTTTTTAAAGAAACTTATGTCCAAAAGTTTATGATTTTTTTATAAAAATTGAAAAAATGTCTGATAGAAAAAATTTCGACAAAAAATTCTATCCAATTTTTTTTATTTTTTTTAAAATCTAAAAATCTTTTGAAGGATTATGAAATCCATCTAAAATTATGCTGCTAATTTTTGTAATTTTTAATAAATATCATAAATAACTTATTTAAATTTAAAATAAAAAATCACATCTACACATCAAAGTGACAAATAAAAATAATTACATTCCACTACAAAATTAATTAAATATAATAATATAAAATTATCAATTCTTTATAATATAATAAAAAATTAAGAAATATCCTCTATGTCCTCATCTTTCCCGTCTTCTTAATCTCCTCCATCATCACACGTCGGAGGATACTGCAATAGAAAAAAAAATATTAGACAGGTATGAATAAAAATATAATTAAAATTAAATAAATTATTTGATTTTATAAATTATAAACAAAGATGATATGTACATGAATTTTTAAATTAAGGTAGTTCGGAAAATGGTAGTTTGAGCGTCGAACCCCAACTAAGTATCCGATTTAGATTCCATCTCTTCTCCTAGGTCACTTTTACCATCCAAGTCGTGTTGGAACAATAGGCATGTTGATCATACCGATATTTCAGATTTTGGATCCCCCAACTCGAGTTCTTTGATTTTAAACTAAGTTAGTTCAGAAAATAATAGTTTAAGCGTCGAACCCAAACTGGGTATCTGATTTAGATTCCGTGAACTCTCTCAGGTCACTATCATCAACAAAGTCGTGTTGGAACAATCGGCACGCCGATCATACCGATAATTCAAATTTTGGACCCCCAATATGAGCTCTTTGGTTTGTTTTAAATTAAGTTATTTTAGATAATATTATTTTGACGCCCGAGACCAAACTAGGTATCCGATTTGAATTCCGTCAACTCTCCGAGGTCATTCTCACCACCCAAGTTGTGTTAGAACAATTGACACACCGATCAAACTAGTATTTCAGATTTTAGACCCCCAACCCAAGTTCTAGGATTTTAAACTAAGTTATTTCATAAAATGTTATTTTGAGCACCGAGCTCGTACCAAATATCCGATTTAGATTCCATCAGTTCTCCCAGGTTACTCTCATAGCCCATGTCATGTTGGAATAATCGCACGTCGATCAAACTGATATTTCAGATTTTAGAACCCCTAACTTGAGCTCTTTGGTTTGTTTTAAAATAAGTTATTTTGGAGAATTCTATTTTGACACTCGAACCCAAACTGGATATCCGATTTGAATTCCGTCGGCTCCCGTAAGTCACTCTCACTATTCACGGACTGATATTTCAGATTTTAGAACCTCTAACTTGAGCTCTTTGGTTTGTTTTAAAATAAGTTATTTTGGAGAATTCTATTTTGACACTCGAACTCAAACTAGATATCTGATTTGAATTCTGTCGGCTCTCGTAGGTCACTCTCACCATTCACGTCATGTTGGAACAATCAGTATACTGATTAGACCGATATTTCAGATTTTGGACTCTCAAATCTAAGTTCTAGTATTTTAAACTAAGTTATTTCGGAGAATGTTATTTTGAGTGCCAAGCCCAAATCGGATATCCGATTTGGATTCCGTCAGCTCTCCTAGGTCTCTCTAACCACTCAAGTCGTGTTGGAACAATTAGCACACCAATCAAACCAATATTTTATATTTTAAACTCTCAACTCGAGCTCTTTGATTTGTTTTAACCTAATTTATTTTGGAGAATACTATTTTGAGACCCGAGCCCAAATCGAATATCCGATTTAGATTCCGTCAGCTCCCCCATGTCACTCTCACCACCCAGGCTAAGTTGAAATAATTGGCACATCGATCAGACTGGTATTTCAGATTTTGAACCCTCAACTTGAACTCTTTGATTTGTTTTAAACTAAGTTAATTTTCACGATAGTTTCTATGAACTAAATAAGAGTATTATAACTCAAATTTATGACAAATTACAATTTATAACAAACAATCACATGGGTGGGGGGGCTATTATGAAGTGAAGGGTGCTCCACGAGGAGGCAAAACGCCCACCTGGGTGAGGGCGGCGGCGACGGCCTGCATAACAAAATCTCTAAATGTAGACATCTCCTCTTGGACGATGCCTCTGATCTCCCTCGAAGTACTGGGGCCGGAAGGGGGGGCATAGTGAAGGCACTAGAACTGGTCGGGATTGAGACTGAGCTTGCACAACATGATATCACTTTGCTGGTGTCCATGCTTTGCCTAAAACCGTACAACCGACTTTTTTCCGGCATGCCTCAAGATCTAACTCCAACTGTTGTGTCCCCTCCCCTTAGTACTTCTCAATCATATACTTGTCATGACTCCTACAAATTAAATCAAAAATATTATAAATTTCATTAATCATTCATATTTGAAATGAACAAAAAAACTTTGTATATGTATATGAACTTACCGCTACCGATCGGGTTCTATCTCTCACGAATTGGTCCGTCCCCAACATCTCTCTTTAACTGAAATGTCACCGACAATACTTTTTCCTGCTTTAAGAACTGCAAACCCTAAAGATCTGCTCAATCTCTTTGACCCAATGTTTGACTTCATCTAGGTCAAGTGAACCATTGAACATTGGAAGATTCATGCATCTGAAATTTCGATGAAGATCCCCAGCTCCATGATGAAGCCCTCGTGGAGCTACTTACTGCATAGTTTGAGTCAATCATAGAACAGTTCTCTGCATCTCCCTCTATTGTACACACTTCGTGGCCATTTCAATAATAAATTAATCACCAAAAAAATAATTTTAAAAGTAAATTATCTCATTTTCTAGAGCTTAGTTATTCTAGCATATAACTCGAGGTCTACCCGATCTCACATATCAATTAGGGCCTCTTTGATAAATGAATAAGGGAGGAATAAGCGGCCTTAACCCGAAGAATAAGAAAAATAACAGTTTGATAAGGTGGGTAGATTTTCCCACTCCTAACTCAGGTTTTCCTAGAATAACTAGTTATAGCTAAAAGGTAGAATTAGTTGTTCGACCTTAATCCCTATACGTATCAAAGTGAAAAAGTGAAAAAATAAGAATAATTTATCTGAGTTTAAGTTAACCCGATTTTTCTTGTTCTATTATCAAAAAGGACATTATAGAATACTTATATAAGACCTATGGCCTAATTGTCTTAGGCTACCATAGCAAAACCTGACTCTAATAGCAAAAACTATCACTTCCCAATTGCGGAATATCATAGTGTGACATGGTTCATTCAATCAAGACTAGCAATGACTAAAATCACCGATAAGTCAATATACAATAAATCGATTCCCTGATTAGCTTAATAATCTCTACCATAAAATCTGATTTATTATAGAGTTTTTTGTATGAAAATCATTGTTAAAAGTGAATTTGTAAAAAAATCATTCCTAAAAATACATTAGCAGGTATATCACTGAGTTAATTCAAATAGTGCATAAATGCCATTTAAACGTGATTTTCTTGTAAGTTATTGGTAAAAAGAAGTGATATGCATGCAAATAAATATGACATTTTTGCACAATTCAGATTACACAGTCAGCTCCGGTGGCCGCTCCTAGCGGGTCTGCTTCAGGCTTTGCTCCCCCCTCGTCTCCTTCTGCTGGTGGCTTCTCCGCGCAAGGTGGCGATCGTCCACCTCCAGCCCTGTCTGGTGGGCTCTCTTCTGGCGCTGAGCTCAGTCGGTGCGTGGCCTACCACCTCCCTCGCTCCTGGATCTCTCCCGTTCGTACCATCGCCATTCTTGTCGATGACGGTCGGTCCTTCTTCTGATGGTGCCGTCCGGTGGGCCTGGCCCTAGGTCGGTCCTCCTTCTTCAGCGGACGGCGCCAGGGTTCCTTCCGGTGGGTCTGGCGCCCGGTCGTCTTCCTCAGTGGTCCCTCCGGCGGTGCCCCTGCTCCCTCGATCACTGCTCACCTCCCAGGTGGGCGACACGTTTTTTGCCACTCCGACACGGCACTGACCGTCTCTGGTTCCGGGGCGTCGCCCCACCCGTCTCTACGCTACTGCCCGTACCTGCCACTGGCGACCCGTCACCTCGACCTGCTGCCTTCCAGCTGTCGTAGCTCAGCTCCCGTGTCTTGGGCATGCCGCTCTGTCTTATGCGCCGGTGGTCACGTCGGGGGCTTGCTGCCCTCTCTTCTCGTGGATTGTTGGGCTCGGTTGTTATTGTTTGCTTATTGTCCCTAGTTTTGGGCTGCTGGTTGTCCTTCCGAGTTTTTTGGATCTTGGCCCGTTTGTGCATCGGCCTCTTGCCTTCTAGCAGAGTGCCCTGCTCTCCCCCTCCCGTGTGATGTTCCTTCTTCCTTTACTTTTCTTAATGAAAATCTACTTGACTGAAAAAAATATACCTGCTAATGCATTTTTAGGAATGATTTTTTTACAAATTCACTTTTAACAATGGTTTCCATGCAAAAAACCCTTTATTATATTCAAATTAGAGCTCCAACATAAATATCACCTCATCATAAAGTAACTATCAAAAATTATTTAACTCTACTTGAGGAGGGTAAAATCGACATGGCCCATGAAAGGCCCGTTAATGGCAGGCCCACGTCGGCCCGAGGTCTGCAATGCATGCGACAGGCCCCCGACAGCCACGACCCACGACAAGCATCCCAGTAGGGCCGGCCATCGGATTCGCCAGCCCACGAAGGGCATCATCCCACATTTGGCGTCGGATGACCCTCCGGCGACCGAATGATATCTCTGCCATCTTCGGCCACGACTCCAGTAAAGCGAGCACGCCCTACGGGCACGGTAAAGCTCACCTAAAGGCCGCCCGACTCTGGGGGAATGGACGCCGAACGGGAAACTCCCCACAATCGCGAGGAGCCGTACCCCACGACTCACGCCCTTCCCTCCTAAGGGATAGGTATTCACCGCCAGGACAACCTCTATAAATGAACCTCCTATAGAGAGGAGAGAAGGGGAGAGAAACAGACTGGAAGAGACAGAGAGACTTCGACCCACATTATATTGTCAAGCCTCGAGAGGAGATTCTACAGTGTAGGGCTTCAGTCACCTTCCGAGCACCCTCATCGCCCAACGAGCACTCGTCGAGCGCCTACTAGACACGGTGAGCACTCCTTCAGAAGCCTGCTCATCGCTCCAGGCTTGCTCAACCGCCTTTCGATTCTCTCACTCTCTCTTCACTCTCTTCTTAGTCCTCATTCTCCAAAATTCTAACTTAAGCATCGGAGGGTTGTCCCTTGGGATAACGCCCAAGGCTCCTTCTGACGCCGTTTCTCTGGTGTTTGCAGGCTTCCACGGGTGGCCGTACGGTCTTCCCTCAACAAATAAATATTAAAAGTGTGGTACGGGGTTCGAGAGACCATTTTCTCGCCTCTACATTTTTTGGCGCCGTATGTGGGAATCAGATCAAAAAGTCATGGCATCCCGTGAGAGCTACCGCAACACCAGCAACCGTGGCCGAGGGTCCCACCAGGGTCCTAGTTCCCACCAAGGATCACAAGAGGCATCGTCCTCCACCCGACCACGTCGGGAGTTCGCCGCTGCCGAACTCGCAGAGATGCGCCATCAACTCTAGGTTTTAACGGATCTTTGCCAGGGCCTCCTCAACAGACCAACGGGACAAGAGTACGCCCCAAGGGAGCAACCTCAGAAGGGGGGGCTCCAACTGTAGCGGACTCTCGTCGGGTACTGGAGGCTTCCTATGCCTCCGCCGCACAGCTCGCCCGCACCAAGGGCCCACAGTCCGCTCCACTCTAATCCGGAAATGGCCCAGCGACTGCGTCGTTACGAAGAAGTGGGGCGAAAGATCGAGGGCAAGGTCCGATACTTGGACAACGTCCTGCTCGCCGCCAAGACCAACGGCCTTATCGACGACGATGCGAACTTCCATGCTCCCTTCTCCAAGGATATCAAGGACGCCCCCATCCTGTCGAAGTTTTAACTACCGTCTTTCACCCCTTATGACGGCACCATCGATCCGACTGATCACATGCACAGCTTCGAGTCTAACGTGGTGTTCCACTGGGCCTCGGACGTTGTAAAGTGCTTGACCTTTGTTACTACTCTCCGGGAGAACGCCCGGACCTAGTTCGGGTCCCTGCCAGCTGGGACTATCATCACCTTCCAACAGTTGAAGAAGCTGTTTAAAGAAAACTTTATCGACTGCCAAAAGGAAGCCAAGTCTGCGGTGAGCCTGCTCGCCATCAGGCAGGGCCGGGAGGAGATCCTCTGGGACTACATGTCTCGCTTCTTAGCAGAGGCACTCCGTATTCCCCGCCTTGAAGTCAGCATCCTACCACCGCCCTAATGCAGGGAACCCGAGACTCCATCCTCCGACAGTCGCTCGGAGTTGAAGCCCCAGCAACCCTGATGGACCTCCTCGCCTTGACACAGAAGCACGCCAGTTGCGAGGAGAACACTACGGCCCTCGGTCGTGCGGCCGGGACAGGTCAGTTCGACTGTAAGAGATCTGCCGACTCTCCTCGAGAGGGGTGGAACAAGCGAGAGCGATGATATCGGGAACGCCGCGACCGCTCAGAGACCAAAGAAAGGGGGCAATACCGACGCTACATGCCCTTGACGGAACCGCCCGAGTAAATCCTTATGGAAATCCGTGAGGAACCCTTCCTCTAGTGGCCTCCTAAGATGAAGTCCGACCCCAGGACCAGGAGCAAAAGGAGGTAATGTCGCTTCCCCCGCGACCACGGGCACGACACAGCCGACTGTATCAACTTAAGGATGCCATCGAGGACCTCATCCGACGAAGACTCCTCGATAAATTCGTTGCCAAGGCCGCAGAAAAGCGACAGCGCGAGCGGACCCCTCCGCCCATCAACAATCGACCCAACGAGAAGGAGATCATGGTGATATCCGGAGGGCAGGCTTCGAGCGGAGATAGATCCAGGAGACGCCGCCAGTACGCGTCAACAATCAACGCCGTGGAGCAAGGCGACGGTAACCACTAGGGAAATGCCGCCCAAGAGCATCTCAAAGATCCAATCGTCTTCTCAGACGAAGACCTCGAAGGTGTAACCACTCCTCACTCTGATGCTCTGGTTTTAGGCAACCATCAACCAATGTACCGTGCGACGGATTCTCGTCGATAATGGAAGCGGCCCTGACGTGATTTCTTACGATTGTTTGGCACTTATAGGTGTGAATTTGTCGCGGATAACGCCACTACACACACCTCTGTATGGCTTTTCTGGCACTACTATCCTCTCGGAAGGACGAATATCAATGTCAATCACGTTTGGGACCGCACCGAGAGATGTAACGTTCCTAGCGGACTTTACAGTTGTGCGCGAGATGATCGGGTACAACGTGATAATAAGACGAGGTATCCTCGGCACCCTACGAGATGTCCCCTCATCCTATCACCAAAAGTTGAAGTTTCCCACTCCTCGCGGGGTAAGAGAGGTCCGGGGGGACCAAAGGGAGTCAAGGAGGTGCTACTTGATCTCCACACGCGATAGACAAGTTGAGGAGGCCCCGCCCGAGAAGAAGACAAGGTTGGAAGACTCAGGCCCGAGGGCGAGCACCGCAGCTGAGGACCTATACCTCATCCAGGTGGGAGAAGACCCGAGTAGAATGCTCCGAATTGGTGCCACACTGTCCGAGCAGGAAAAGGAGGCTTACGCGAGTTTCCTAGTAGCCAACCAAGACATATTCGCCTGGTCCAAGGACGAACTCCCCGAAATTCCGTCGGAAGTCATAACTCACCGGCTGAAATTGGACCCAAGCTGTCGCCCGATACAGCAACGCGGGAGGCGCTGCAACCCCGAGCGACATGCCATCATCAGAGAGCAAGTGGGCGAGAAATTACGCTCAGGACTGCTACGACCTACCCGGTACCCCGACTGGGTTGCCAATGTGGTCCTGGTCCCCAAGAGCAAGCCGGCGTGACCTGATTCCTCCACCTCCGCAGAGGATGTAGGGCCGACACGAAGGATCCTCCTACAAGGTGCCATGGGTCCTGGAAATAGAAAGAGGTGGAAGGATCCTCACCCGGGCAGGAAGAAGACGATAAGGAAGCAACCAACACCCACGACGAATACAGGAGAAGCGAGTAGGGTGTCCCAGGTGTCCTCGTGTCGGTATTTATAAATTGCGAAGGTGGATCAACCACTTCAAGACATCACGAGGGGAAAGGGGCGCCCATCACCACCAAAGTACGGCCGCCGAACCCAGGTGACCGTTCGCGCCCACGCTCCCAGACGAAAATGGCTACGTCATGATGGCAGTGACGCTACTGGACACCTCGACCTGCAATGCCTTGCGCGGCAAGAAGCGGAGTAGGCGACAGGGCCCACTTGCCCTGTTGATACAAGGAGATCCTCCTAGAAACTCCACCTCAACGGGCCCACCGGAGCTACCTCTCAGACCCCGAAGGTGCTCGGCATCTGAGAGTGGGGGGCTAGTGAGGAGGGTAAAATCGACATGGCCCAAGTGCAACCCATTGATGCTAGACCCGCATGGCGTCGGCCCAAGGTCCGTAACCCGCACGACGGGCCCCCGACAGCCACGGCCCACGACAGGCAACCCAGTAGGGCCGACCATCAGATTCGCCAGCCCACGGAGGGCATCGACCTGAGCATATCGGGCACCGGATGACCCTCCGACGACCGAACGTTACTCCCGCCATCATCGACCTCGACTCCAAGACTCGCCTAAAGGTCGCCCGACTCCGGAGGAACGGATGCTTAACGAGAAACTCCCCACAATCACGGAGAGACGTTACCCCATGACTTACGCCCTTCCCTGCTAAGAGATAGGCCTCCACAGTCAGGATAACCCCTATAAATGGACCTCCCACCAGGGACGGACGGAGAGAGGAACACGACAAGAGAGACTTCAACACACGCCACGACAAGCCGACAAGTTCTAGAGAGCGACTTCTACGGAGGAGAGTCGGTCCGTTTTCGAGCACTCTTTCAATCTAGCGAGCACTCCTCTAGAAGTCCGACCACCGCTCCAGGCTTGATTCATCGACTCCTATACTCCTCTCCCTACTCCATTCCCACTCGATCCCCTCATAACGTGGTCCTGACTTAAGCATCAGAGGGTTGTCCCCTAGAGTAACACTCATGGCTCTTTCTGACATCGTTTCTCTGGTGTTTACCGGCTTCCACGGGTGGCAGAACGATCTCCCCCAACAAATAAATATTAAAAGTGTGGCAAAGAATTCGAGAGATAATTTTCTCGTCTCTACAAACATAATTTTTAATAATTGTTTGGTAAAAAGAAGTGATATGTCTGTAAATAAATATTACATTTTTGCACAATTCAGATTTACACAATGATATGTCTACTAATACATTTATGGGAATATATTTTTATAAATTTCTATTTAACAATAATTTTTATGCAAAATAACCCTATTATATAATACACTTTTTCAGTAGAATGTAATATTTCCTTTATATGTGTTCCACTGGGTTAAGTATGTTCTTGAAACAACTAAGGGGAAAGTCACGAGTGGTGTTCGAACAGGGAATGGTAACTGGAAAATCGGAGGAACAATATAATCGAAAGAGCGCCAAATTGATTAAGGTGGGGGTTTAAAATACGAGACTCCATAATCAAATATTGGAAATTAACTACGGAGATCAAGAATGATTAATCAGGCCGAGAGTCAAGACTCAGAGATCACTTCGAGGAGATACCGCAAACTATACAGATCATTATACATAAAATCTCATTTTTAAACCTGAACGAGATTACCTCCCTAAATCGCACAATTCCGAGGAACTTTAAGCCTCAAGAAGACTCTTTGTTTGACTCTCGGTTTTCTTTAAATCAGAGGGCATTAAACTTGGCATTTAACATTTCTGTTTTTCTTAAATCAGAGGGTCTTACCCTCTACATTTTAACTTCAGTTTTTCTTTAATCAGAGGTATCAAAATTTGTTGTTTAACCTTCAGTTTTCTTCAGATTAGAGGATTTAAACTCACTGTTTACTTTCAGGTTTTCTTTAGATCAGAGGGCCTGAAACTCGGCGTTTAACTTTCAGCTTTTCTCTAGAATCAGAGGTATTGAATTCAAACAGGGCATGATGACTAGGAAATCTGATGGAACAGACTGAATTCATGAAGAATGATCAGGTGGAGAGTTTAAATACAGAGATCTATTAGAAAGCTTCTAGTGAAACAATCAAGGATTAGAAAACAACAAGAAGAGGAATCGAGTTTTGCAAGAAATCAAGTAAACGATCAAGCAATCAACAAGAATCGATCAGGTAGGTTATCAAGACTGAAATCAAGTTGCAGGAAATCAAATAATTGATCAAAATATCAAGAACTGAAATCATATTAAGGACTGAAATCAGGTTGCAAGAAATCAAATAATTGATCAGGTTATCACGGACTGAAATGTTTAGACTTTGAAGTTTGCGAGTGATCAACCAAGATCGACTAGGCTGAAGGTGAGCATCTGGGATCGATCAGGCAATCAGGTTTGCAGAAAAATAGAGAAAATCGATCAGGCAATCAGGTTTGGAGGTCGGTCAGGCTGAAGGCACATATCTGGGAATCCAGGTTTCGGAGACATCAAAGGGGCGAAATCAAGTTGCAGGAAATCATTAAGAGTCGCTCAGGCTGAAAGCGAGCGTCAGGGAATTGAGGTCTTGGAGATACCAAGTTTGCAAGAAAAATAATTGATCACGACGACGGTAAGCGCCTGGGATTTTTGACATTCTAAAAATTCGCTGTAATCATTTTATCATACAGATGATTAACATTAATCATTGCTTGAAGTCTGATAGAGAAAACCTACCTCTGATCGCACAAATCCCCAAGCTCTCAGCCAGAAGAAGACGCCCTTTTTTCCTCCTCCCAGCGAACCAAGGCGCCCCCTCCTCCTGTTAGAGCTACCCTCAAGTCCAAGGTAGGGTTTTGGGTTTTGCGCAAGGCTGAGAAACCTCCGGTATATATATATAGGCAAGAGTCCCCCTTAAGACCTTCTCAAACTAGTCTAAGCTGCCAAGGAATTCCGGTGATATGTCTACTAATACATTTACGGGAATATATTTTTATAAATTTCTATTTAACAATAATTTTTATGCAAAATAACCCTATTATATAAGACACTGTTTTCCGTAGAATGTAATATTTCCTTTATATGTATTCCACTGGGTTAAGTATGTGCTTGAAACAACTAAGGGGAAAGTCACGAGTGGTGTTCGAACAGGGAATGGTAACTGGAAAATCCGAGGAACAATTTAATCGAAAGAGCACGCCAAATTGATTAAGGTGGGGGTTTAAAATATGAGCCTAAATAATCAAGTATTGGAAATTAACTACGGAGATCAAGAATGATTAATCAGGCCAAGAGTCAAGACTCAGAGATCACTTTGAGGAGATACCGCAAACCATACAGATCAGTATACCTAAAATCTCATTTTTAAACCTGAACAAGATTACCTCCCTAAATCGAACAATTCTGAGGAACTTTAAGCCTGAAGAAGACTCTTGTTTGACTCTCGGTTTTCTTTAAATCAGAGGGTATTAAACTTGGCATTTAACATTTCTGTTTCTCTTAAATCCGAGGGTCTTACCCTCAACATTTTAACTTCAGTTTTTCTTTAATCAGAGGTACCAAAATTTGTCGTTTAACCTTCAGTTTTCTTCAGATTAGAGGATTTAAACTCACTGTTTACTTTCAGTTTTTCTTTAGATCAGGGGGGCCTGAAAGTCAGCGTTTAACTGTCAGCTTTTCTCTAGAATCAGAGGTATTGAATTCGAACAGGGCATGATGACTAGGAAATCTGATAGTAATTCATAAAGAATGATCAGGTGGAGAGTTTAAATACAGAGATCTATTAGATAGCTTCTAGTGAAACAATCAAGGATTAGAAAACAACAAGAATAGGAATCGAGTTTTGCAAGAAATCAAGTAAACGATCAAGCAATCAACAAGCATCGATCAGGTAGGTTATCAAGACTGAAATCAAGTTGCAAGAAATCAAATAACTGATCAAAATATCAAGGACTGAAATCATATTAAGGACTGAAATCAGGTTGCAAGAAATCAAATAGTTGATCAGGTTATCACGGACTGAAAATTTTAGACTTTGAAGTTTGCGAGTGATCAACCAAGATCGACTAGGCTGAAGGTGAGCATCTGGGATCGATCAGGCAATCAGGTTTGCAGAAAAATAGAGAAAATCGATCAGGCAATCAGGTTTGCAGGTCGGTCAGGCTGAAGGCACATATCTGGGAATCCAGGTTTCGGAGACATCAAAGGGGCGAAATCAAGTTGCAGGAAGTCATTAAGAGTCGCTCAGGCTGAAAGCGAGCGTCAGGGAATTGAGGTCTTGGAGATACCAAGTTTGCAAGAAAAATAATGGATCACGACGATGGTAAGCGCCTGGGATTTTTGACATTCTAAAAATTCGCGGTAATCATTTTATCATACAGATGATTAACATTAATCATTGCTTGAAGTCTGATAGAGAAAACCTACCTCTGATCGCACAAAAATCCCCAAGCTCTCAGCCAGAAGAAGACGCCCTTTTTTCCTCCTCCCAGCAAACCAAGGCGCCCCCTCCTCCTGTTACAGCTACCCTCAAGTCCAAGGTAGGGTTTTGGGTTTTGCGCAAGGCTGAGAAACCTCCGGTATATATATATAGGCAAGAGTCCCCCTTAAGACCTTCTCAAACTAGTCTAAGCTGCCAAGGAATTCCGGTGATATGTCTACTAATACATTTACGGGAATATATTTTTATAAATTTCTATTTAACAATAATTTTTATGCAAAATAACCCTATTATATAAGACACTGTTTTCCGTAGAATGTAATATTTCCTTTATATGTATTCCACTGGGTTAAGTATGTGCTTGAAACAACTAAGGGGAAAGTCACGAGTGGTGTTCGAACAGGGAATGGTAACTGGAGAATCCGAGGAACAATTTAATCGAAAGAGCACGCCAAATTGATTAAGGTGGGGGTTTAAAATACGAGCCTAAATAATCAAGTATTGGAAATTAACTACGGAGATCAAGAATGATTAATCAGGCCAAGAGTCAAGACTCAGAGATCACTTTGAGGAGATACCGCAAACCATACAGATCAGTATACCTAAAATCTCATTTTTAAACCTGAACAAGATTACCTCCCTAAATCGAACAATTCCGAGGAACTTTAAGCCTGAGGAAGACTCTTGTTTGACTCTCGGTTTTCTTTAAATCAGAGGGTATTAAACTTGGCATTTAACATTTCTGTTTCTCTTAAATCCGAGGGTCTTACCCTCAACATTTTAACTTCAGTTTTTCTTTAATCAGAGGTACCAAAATTTGTCGTTTAACCTTCAGTTTTCTTCAGATTAGAGGATTTAAACTCACTGTTTACTTTCAGTTTTTCTTTAGATCAGGGGGGCCTGAAAGTCGGCGTTTAACTGTCAGCTTTTCTCTAGAATCAGAGGTATTGAATTCGAACAGGGCATGATGACTAGGAAATCTTATAGTAATTCATAAAGAATGATCAGGTGGAGAGTTTAAATACAGAGATCTATTAGAAAGCTACTAGTGAAACAATCAAGGATTAGAAAACAACAAGAATAGGAATCGAGTTTTGCAAGAAATCAAGTAAACGATCAAGCAATCAACAAGCATCGACCAGGTAGGTTATCAAGACTGAAATCAAGTTGCACGAAATCAAATAACTGATCAAAATATCAAGGACTGAAATCATATTAAGGACTGAAATCAGGTTGCAAGAAATCAAATAGTTGATCAGGTTATCACGGACTGAAAATTTTAGACTTTGAAGTTTGCGAGTGATCAACCAAGATCGACTAGGCTGAAAGTGAGCATCTGGGATCGATCAGGCAATCAGGTTTGCAGGTCGGTCAGGCTGAAGGCACATATCTGGGAATCCAGGTTTCGGAGACATCGAAGGGGCGAAATCAAGTTGCAGGAAGTCATTAAGAGTCGCTCAGGCTGAAAGCGAGCGTCAGGGAATTGAGGTCTTGGAGATACCAAGTTTGCAAGAAAAATAATGGATCACGACGATGGTAAGCGCCTGGGATTTTTGACATTCTAAAAATTCGCGGTAATCATTTTATCATACAGATGATTAACATTAATCATTGCTTGAAGTCTGATAGAGAAAACCTACCTCTGATCGCACAAAAATCCCCAAGCTCTCAGCCAGAAGAAGACGCCCTTTTTTCCTCCTCCCAGCAAACCAAGGCGCCCCCTCCTCCTGTTACAGCTACCCTCAAGTCCAAGGTAGGGTTTTGGGTTTTGCGCAAGGCTGAGAAACCTCCGGTATATATATATGCCGAGGAATTCCGGTGAATGGCGAAAACCCAGTTTTAACCCTGCTTAATTTAGCCTAATACTCAAGAGAACCATAGTGAAATTAGACTTGTGGCAAAAAATTAAATCGATTGGTTGGAGTTTAATTAATGTTTTCAATTGATTGCAGCAAAAATTAAATCGATTGGTTGATTCTTATCTTTAGTCTTTTAATTGATTGCTTTATGTATATATATATAGTTATGATTATAATATATATTTATATTTATATATATAGTTATGATTATAATATATATATGTATTGTCATCCATTTTATCCAATTGGGTCCGATAATTAGCCAGGGTGCTACACGCAGACTCTGAGACGGGACGTCTTCTCCGACTGTTCGTGTGGATACCGCTAGAGGTCGTACACGTGTGCGATTTCAATCCACGAAGAGCTTCTGCGTTGAAGGTGAAGATCATATCTTCTCTCTTTAGTTTAACTATACTCAGTCCCGTAATGATCTGCGAAGAAAATCCTATTTTTCATAATTTTAATTTTTTGTGTGTTTTTCCAAATCCGAATCTCCTTACAGCGGTATCGGAGTAAGGTTATAGGGTTGGAAAATAGATCTCCCTGTTCTGGTTGCGTTAAAGTATTATTTTAATGCGGTTCGTCTTTATTTTATGTGATAAAATAACATTTTTATTTAAATAAGTTGTCAAACTTGATAATACGTGGTTCCATTGGACTGTGGCGTCAACGTGAGATGCTTGGACATATCAAGCACCTGTGACACAGCTCTCGAGAATGCCATCGGCCTGCCGTGTAAGGTGGTGCAAGAGATATGAACTCCAACGAGCTCACAGGCACAAGGGTATGCCAATGTGCGTCGATGTGGTATGCCGGTGGTCCGGCAACCTCTGCATGACCTACAGGCGGAGTGGCAAGCTGCAGTGTGAGCCGCGGCGCACGATCGGATGGCGTACGGGTGACCGTCACGTATGTGTTAAAATAATTTACATGTGCTAGACTTCTCTAGAAACATAAAGAAAACTCCAACATATTGTGGAAGAAAGATAGTAGAATAGAAGGTTCTAGAATGACGGTAAAAAGAGAGAAGTTTAGAAACACTTATAGAGAGAGAAGATTAGAGAAGAATTCTCTAGAATGATGGTACATAAGGTATATCTAGAAAAAATTTTAGACCTCTTATGGAGACTATAAATACCACTACCTAAGCACCCTTAGGGGACATCTATAAAGTGAAGAAGTGAGCCAAATAGCTTAAACCCATTCCACCAACCTTTCAAGTCTTTCCCAAGTCTTTTTATCTTTCAACTCCCCTTTACATTGTAAAATATCCTTTTGTACTTATAACCTTTCTTCAATAAAATTTTTAATTTCTTCACTTTTGTGCCCATTTCATTTCTGTTGCTCCAACAAATTTATTGCAAAAGGATTATTCAGTCAAATTTAGAAAAGATGAATGTATCATTATAGAAGACAGAAGTAAAAGATTGTGACAAAAATCAAGATGGCTCCCAACAAAATTTTTCTCCTGAAAATACCACTAGAAAATATGGCTCTAAAAATAGAAGGAGAAGATAACTATCTCATATGGCATAAGAGATTTGATCATTTGAATTATATACTGCTAGAGAAGAAGAAAATGGTCAATAGATTGCCATATCTAAAAGAAGAAAATAAAATTTACGAAGGATGCATATATGAAAAGATGCACAGTTTCTCTTTACTAAAACATCATGGAGAGCTAAAGAGCCATTGTAATTAGTCCATGCTGACATTTGTGGTCCAACAAAGACAGCCTCACTTAATAGTTCATGATATTTTCTACTATTTGTGGATGATTATAGTTGAATGATGTGAATATATTTTCTAAAGGAAAAATCAGAGGTATTTATAATGTTCTTACGATTTAAACCATTTGCCAAGAAACAAAGTGGTAAAAAGCTGATCAAGATTTTCAGGGCTGATCGTGGATGAGAGTTTACTTCAAAAGAATTTCAAGAATACTGTAGGAATGAAGGAATAAAGAAGGAACTAACAACAAGATATACACCTCAGTAAAATGGAGTGGCCGAGCGAAAAAATAGGACAATAGTGGAGATGACTCGGAGCATCCTAAAAGATATGAATCTCCTAATAATTTTTGGGCAGAGGTTGTACATACTGCAGTTTATGTTTTAAACAGTTCTTCAATAAAAGCAGTTCCAAACAAAACATCATATGAGACTAGGTACAAGAGAAAGGTCAAGATAAGTCATTTTAGAATATTTGGATGTATTCCATATAGCCATATTCCTTTACAAGTTAGAGAAGAAAAATTTGATGAGAAAGGAAAAAAATATATATTCATTGGATATAGTGAAGAATCAAAGCATACAGATTGCTTGAGCCTAAGACAAATAAATTGGTTATTTCTAGAGATGTGATATTTGATGAAACAACATCATAGAAATGGGAAGAAGAAGAAGAAAAACAAGTATATAATATTATGAAGAAAAAGAAGTAGAAGATGAAGAATTAGTAACTCCTTCTCCTCCAAAAAGTCCAAGAGAGCAAGGCAAGTTAGGTAATGATTCAAACACACCGCGATGAAAGGAGTGTTCTCTTAAAGAAATATATAAAAGCAGTAATGTGGCTTATTTTTACTGTGGAACACAAAGATATGAGGAGGCAGTTAAAGATGAGAAATGGATAAAGACCATAGATGAAGAAATGAATATGATTGAGAAAAATCACACATGGGAGATAATTGAACAATCGAAAGATAGGGAAGTTATTCGTTTAAAATGGGTATACAAAATTAAGTATAATGAGGATGACTCTATTAATAAATACAAGGTAAGGCTCATAGCAAAGAGTAGGGCTGTCAATAGGCCGAGCCTGGGCCGGGCTTAGGTCTGCCAGTCCCGGGCCTGACTTATCAAGATTAAGTCCCGAGCCCGGCCCGGGCCTGACCTATGACGGGCCGGGTCGGGCCCGACATTATGTAAAAAATATAAAGCCTGACTAAGGCCCGGTCCGGCCCGACAATTTAAATAAAATAATAAAAATAATAAATAAATAATAGATTTAATTTTATAAAACTTATAATCTCACTAAATTAATTAAAATTTTGATATTAATTATATAATTTATGTGAAAAGTGAGTTTTAAAATTTTTAATTAAGAAGAGAGTTTTAAACTTTTTAATTAAGTAAACTAACATAATTTTAACTATATAGTTTTTTAAATTTGAAGTGGGAATAAAAAAAGAGAACGGGCCGGGCTGGCCCGCTGGCCGAACTCAAAGCCCGAGCCCGGCCCGCAGGTCTAGTCGGGCCGAATTTTTAGGCCCGACTAAAAATCCGCAGGCCGAAAAAGACCTTGCGGCCTGGGCTGAAATCGGGCTAGGCCCGCAGACCCGTCGGGCCGACCCGGCCCATTGACAGCCCTAGCAAAGAGGCATTCTCAACAACTTGATATTGACTTCAATGAGTCATTCGCGCCAATTACAAGAATGGAAACTATACGGACTGTCTAAGCATTGGCAGCACAATTGAAATTGTCAGTATTTCAGCTTGACGCAAAATCTATATTTCTGAATGGTAATTTAGAAGAAGAAAGATATGTGGAGTAATTACAAGGCTATCAAATCAAAGGATAAGAGGATAAAGTTTAGCATCTACATAAGGCATTATATGGGTTAAAACAAACCCCTCAAACACGGAACAACAAGATTGATCAGTATTTTCAACAAGATGACTTTCTAAGATGTCCAAGCGAGACCTCGTTATATATAAAGAAGAAATGTATGAACTTCCCCATCTATTATCTTTTATATCCAAGAGATGTCTAAGAGATGTCCAAGCAAGACCGTGTCTACACCTTTAGTAGTAAACACGAAGCTCTCTATACGTGATGATGCAGAGAAGATTAATGATTTCACTCTACAGAAGTTTAGTTGGTTCTCTTTTATATCTCCCAAATACAAGGTCGGATATTCTTTATTCAATAAGTGTGGCATCACGCTTTATGAACGAGCCGAACAAGCTACACTTTGTAGCGACCAAGTGTATTTTAAGATATCTCCTAGGAAGTACAAATTATGGCATCAAGTATATATCTGAAGAAAATAATCATCTTATTGGATACACAAATAGTGATTGGGCAGGCTCAGTACATGACCGAAAAAGTACTTCTGGATATTTATTATGTCTAGGAACAAAGCTTATATCATGGTCATCAAATAAGTAACAAACAATCACTCTATCTTCAGCCGAAGTTGAATATATATCTTGTAACACCCCAGATTTTTCTAAGAATTTTCTGGGATTAAATATAATTATTAAGTAATTAAAAGATTTAATGAGCTATTAAGAGAATTTAGAGATAATTAAATCCATTTAAAGGCCTTATGTTGACCAAAAGGTTTAGCCCAACCCAAATAGGCTCAAACACCTAATTCCAAGACCTTTTGGGCCCAAGCCCATTAATAGAAACGTAAATTGAGTAATTTATGAATTTAACATGGGATATATACACCAATTAGGAGATAAATAAGAGATAATAGAAAATTTTAAAAATTTCAAATTTAACACCAATTGGCTTATCGGTCCTTCCATGACCGATAAGCCCTCCTGATTCCGTGAGTGGAAGAAGCGTGAAAAGTTTGGATCTTTGACATCCAAATTCTCATGGATCGAAGTGTGTAGACATGCAAACATGTCTAGGACTCTTGAGGATCGATCCTACCCCTAAGTAGGACTCTCAATTCGATCAAACCCTCAACCCTAACTCAAAACCCTATAAATAGATCCTAACTTCGACCCATGCGAATCCTAATGTTAGCTCATGAAATTCAGAGATAAGGAGAAGTCTACTCAGGATGGTCCTTTATAAGAATTTGTTCTCCTTAGTTTTATCTAACTCCCCTTCAATTTTCGTGCTAGAAGACCCAGTCTTTGAAAAATTGGGGCGTCTACAAGTTGCTAGTTCGCAACAGACTGCACAGGAACCAGTGCGGCGATCCAGTAAAGATCAAGAAATTAGAAGCCCAAATAGAGGTGTTTAGAAATTAGTCCTTTAGAACTTTTTGTTACCCTTTGTATCTTCTACCTATCCTCCAATTTTCATGGATTTAGATCAAGAGGATCGAGAGATAGAGGGACGGGAAGTTACTTGTTTAGCACAGGACGTGCAAGAACTAGGGTTTACTTCTAGTCAGAAATCCGAAGTCTGGGGATTAAATCAAAGGTAGGTTATCTCATGAAGACTAAATCAACATATTAGGAATAAAAGCCCTATGGTTTCATTCCATTTCATGCTCTACTAGTAGTATTTCATGTTTTTCTATAACTGCGTATGCATGATCCTTACATCATGTTATCCTTATACCCTTTAACCAAAGATGATAATTCTTGTTTAATTCATGTCCAATCATGCATCCTAGTCGATAAAAACATGTTAACATGTTTTACCCTTCTAGTCCTCATAAGTTTCATGCATAAATTTTCCCGATAAAAGCATGTTAACATGTTTTACCCTTCTAGTCCTCATAAGTTTCATGCATAAACTTTCCTAGAAATTAGCCATGTACCTCGGTTTTACTTCTATTAGTTACAGGGAATAAACGGTCTCTACTAGACCGCCAGATGTATGAAACGGCCAGGCGATAGACCGCTAAGATTCTTCATGCGGTCCTCCCTTGACCGCTATACTCTGCAACCTGTTAACTCTAAACAGATTGCAGATTGCTTTATTTATTATAAGTTAAGCCTAGTTAATTAGGTTTTATTCTTAGTTTGGATTTCATATTCGTCACATTGGTTATATTGTGCATCATCTTTGATGGATTGTATGTCTTACATAGTTTGAAAGCTTATTTTAAACTTATGTTAATTTCATGCCAAAACCATATACTCTTGTATTTACTTTAAGTTTCATATGATTCGTGGACTTATCTAGTTTCGATTTGATCGCTATTTAATCACGATCCTGTCTCATCTAGAGTCTTTTCTTAAGTACATAGCACATATTCCAGTGCGATGTCATTAGATACACTTTACACTTATAGGCACACAATCTTGGACTTATGATCCTCTCCGTTTGATATTCCTTCCACCGGACTAGGTGATATTGTTTCAAGACCTCCATAAGTCTCCGCGAACCTAGGATTCCCACTAGGACGCCGAGCTGGTTGTACCCTCAAAACCCAATGGTCTAAAGAGCACTTTACCAGAGTTTTCTGTGTTCTGGATCTTAGCGGCCATCCATTAGACCGCCAGAGTCTAGTAGCGGCCATTTACTTGACCGCCAAAGACGCCTAGTGGCCCTGCCATGACCGCAAGGTTCTAGAGATTTCTCTGTGTCGACACTTTCTTTCTTCATGCGTCAACTCTATCATTAAACGGTCCAGTACTGACCGCTATTTCCACTAAATGGTCTAGTCATGACCGCAAGTGTCCTCAGTGTTCTTAACCCAAGGTTCAACCTAAGGGTTGATTTTTCTATAATCCTAGATGGTCTATTGATTATCTAGAACCTAACATCGTACTCAATAAGCTACTAATGAATTATGAAAGTTAATGAATGTACCGTTATGCTGCCAAATTCTTTCCGTGACATGACCTTGTTTTAAATCATCTTTGAACTCTTATGTACTTAATTTGAAGCATTCTTTCCTTGATATTGTTATCATGAGCTTATTATTAGAATTGTTACATTATTGGCCGAGCTTTATTGTTATACTCGTGGAAGTAACTGGATTTATAACGTAAAGATGCAGATAGGGCACTGATTGTGTCCGAGGGCTCGACTCTAGCCCCCTCGGTTTATTGCCGGAAACATGCTATAAACCATGGGGTATGATGAACACTGACGTCGCATTGTGCTGGGAGTACTTTCTTTTATAAATGAGTGAAAATCATGAGACTCTCTTGTAATTATTACTTGCTTGTTATATGACATTCTAGTGCATAGCCTTTATGGTTATGGAAAGTGAAAAGTGCATTCTCGTTAAGTGCTTGTATGTTCTTGTTCGTGAAAGGCCATATTCTATTCTTGCTTGATCGTATTATCAGCCTACGTGAACTCTCATATCTCATTCTTGATCATATCTTGTTACTTATGTTACTTTGCTTTACACCGCATGTTTTACCGTATTTCATTATCTTATTTTTCCTAGAGCTAAAATGCTAATTACTTAAACATTTACCTTCATATTGATACGAAGATACCTACTGGGCATGTGTGCTCATTCCCTACTTTTCTAATCTTTTTCAAAAAATTCTAGCGGATCGGATTCAGACTATTCAAGTGATGGATCCGAGAGCGATTAAAGAAAGAGCGAAGCCTTAGTTTGTCATTAGTCAAGAGTTAATTATGTAATTTTCTATTTTATTGAGTCTAGTTAGTCCAAGAGTCAAGAGTCAACCTTATGTACTTTTGATTATTATTTAAATAAAGTAAAAATTTTGTGCAAATTTTGTGCATTCATTTCTTATGTGTGAATGTGTTAGCGCTCTGATTATATTTCTCGCTTGAGACGTACTAGTCGACTGTTCACATTCCCGATTATCTTCCGTTGTACATAAATATCGGGGCGTGACAGTTAAAGTAGTATTAGAGCCTAGGCATAAGTAAGTCCTAGGAAAAAAATGTCATGTCATAGGTTAAGTCCAACGTTAAGAGCCCATTCCTAAGAACTAAGGAAGATATTTCTAAACCCATGTGAGATCGGGTAGAGCCCGGGATGAGATAGTTAATTAGAATTTATCTCTAGGATAATTCCCCTTCACTCTATAGGAATTAACATATTGTTCTTCTTCTCAGGTACCCCCCATCCTCATAATGGCTCACCGTGTCAACTGGGATGAGATGCAACAAACTATTGCGGGTCTTACCCAAGCTGTCCAAACCGTGGCCCAAGCTGGCGCCAAGGCTAGCGCGGAAAATTTACACGGGAATTTTCATAGTTTAAATGTCATGTCCCGACGCGGAATATCGAGGTGCAACGAGTCGTAACACTCGTGTCGATCAGAGCATGTATGTTGGTAGTCGGGTGCCGGGGGCACCGTTGTGACTTTGGGTGTGCGTTCAACCTGGGTCCCGGCTTTATCGACACCAATATATAATAGGATCCAACCACAAAGAGAGATAATAAAAAGTGGATACTTTTATTTTATTGAAATAAAGTTTTACAACAACATTAAACCTTAAAAGGCATAATATAACTTCCAAGTACATAACTCTAGCAAGAGAAACACTCGTAAACCTAGGTAACTAAGATGAACTTGATCCCTCGTTTCACTCTTGTCCATCCACTTGTGTTTGGTGTTCATCGTCGGAACTACATGCAATGTTAATCGAAAACGTAGGGTGAGCAAAATGTTCAGTAGGATTTATATCTCTAAACCAGGTAACTTAAAGTAATTAATATTTTTGGATAAAGTTATTGTGCTATGTCTAGAAACGTAAATAAAATATGGTACATGAATAGGAGAGAGAGTAAAGAATGGAATCGCAAGTAGACAAGGTATCAAGAGTAAAGTTCAAGTAGAGGACGATCATGTAGAAAGTATTAGTATAGAATTGGCCATTTCATGCAAGTATGTACAAGTCAAGTATTTCATATATTCAAGCAAGTCAAGTAATTCACGAACTGTGGAATGTCATAAATCAACCTAACAAGTCAAGCACTTCAGTGCAATGTCACACCATGTCATTCAACTTCCATGGACACAATTACTTTTGGGTGCTCCCCCCAGGACCAGACCGGGCCCCATTAACCCCAGGCATTAGGGTTATGGATCATAGATCCCAAGTATATTTAGACATCCACATAATATGAATGGCCAAAGAATTTCAAGGTAAAGGTTACTAAATAAAGTACAGATCTAGCAAAATTTATCATTCGAGGTATGAGTAGTACAAGAATTACAAGTAGTTGAAAGAGAAGTTCGAAAAGGATTTAAGGCATCAGGTTTAACGACATTAAGTCGATAAAAGATTGGATTGTCAGACAATGCACAATCAACCCTTGCGAAAAATCTTGCAAAACGGGTTTAGATCAAGTGTTTCACAGTCGGGTGTTTAGCTAGAAAATCGAGGAATTACAGTCAGGTAAGAGGTGGGACAATGGGAGGCTCCTCTAGCATTCACGAAGTCCTAATTAAGAAATCACTTATCCACTTAAAACGTTTGCTCATGGACCTCTTTCCTTAGACACCATTTTTTCTTGGGAATCTTGCTAATTACACGACTTGTTGAAAATGGGGAACAATTCTAGCAGAAATTCTATCCCATTTTTCGCAGTCGGAGCTTAACTAGAAAACCAAAGAATCACGGCCAGGTAAGAGGTGGGACAGTGGGAGGCTCCCCTCGTATTCACGATGACCTAATTAAGTAACCACTTATTCACTTAAAGCGTTTGCCCGTGGACCTCTTTCCTTAGACACCGTTCTTCTTTGGAAATGTAGCAAACCACGCGACTTGTCGAAAACACGGTAACATGATAACATGAAATCGTTAAACTCGTATTGATCACGATCATGCAACTAAGTCCATGTAATTTTAACAGATAATATCTATTCCATTTAACATGCCAGAAAGATAATATAGTCATGGAGATCAAAGATATCATGAAGGTAACAAGAACTATGACGGAAATATAAGCACATAGGATAGAATTATTATCTTCCATATCCTTAACTTAATCGCGTGTGAATTTGAACGATATGCAACTTAACATGACATATTTAACATGTTAGATGATATGTTAGTTCAATTAGAACCTGAAGACATCACGATTGGGGCGGAGATCGTGCATCCGGAACACGGTCTTAGAAAGACACCGTGATCCGAGACGGATCTTCCGACGGTTAAAAATCTCGGTTAGAATCTTATGTCCAGTTGTATGGACAGCATTCTTAATACTCAATAAAAATTGGGAAAAATTGTATAGAATCAAAGTAGACATGCATCTACATCTAATTCATGCATCAATTTGAGTTTAGCCTGAGAGAATACCTACCTAGTGGAAGATTGAATAGGAAGAAGAATAAGAACGAAGAACACTTTGAATACTCCTCCAAACTTCAAGATTTCCTCCAGCCAGCACTTTCCCAATGGATTTATGTTTTGAGAAGGGAAAATCCTAACCCTATTTATAGGTCAAGTCCCATAATTATTTTATTACTAATTTAATTCCATCTTCCACCTAATTTCCTATGTCACCCACCCATGTTACTATTACACCAACTTATGTTGGCAATAATTTTCAACATGTGGATGCTGAAATAAATCTCCCTTTATGATAAAATCAATTACCTCATTTATTCAATGATATTTTATTACTAATTTAATTCTAAGTTAATTTTCTACCTAATTTTTCTATTTCACCAACCCATGTTACTATTACACCCACTTATGTGGCTAATAAATTCTAATATAAGAATATTGAAATAAATCCCCCTTTATGACATAACCAATGACCTCATTTATTCAATGATGTAAGAAATGACAGCATCCACTAATTATGATTTAATTAGAGCTAATAATTCTCTCTTAAATCGATGGTATAGTACTACTACAGTACTGACATCTTCGCCTTCTCCGAATCAGGACGCGAATCTCGCCATTCGTGTTAACACGTGGGATAGGATTTGCGTTTATATATTCTACACTTTAAAGACATAAAGATAAATATTTATCATTTATTTTATTTTCATCTTTCATTATTATTATTTTTGCATATAAATGCATATAAAATTTCGAGTTGCTACATTAAATCCTCCCCGATTCGCTGGATTTGCCAACCTCGACGAAGCAAAAAATTGGATAGACGAGATGAACCGTATATTTGAGATCATGCAATGCACTGACCAAGAGAAGGTCCGTCTCGCCACATTTCAATTAAACAAGGATGCGCGTACTCGGTGGAAATCTATTCCGGCACTGCCTCAAAACGCACCGCACACGTAGGAGGGATTTCTCACACTCTTCCAAGCAAAATACTTCTCCGAGCATGTTAAGGAGAGGAAGGCGACGGAATTTACCTCCTTAAGACAAGGCATGATGTCCGTGGTGGAGTATGAGCTCCAATTCTCTCGACTAGCACCTTATGCTCCCCACTTGATTAGCACAAACCTATTAAAGGCCAACTGATTTATGGACGGTTTAAGGCCCGGATTTATTAAGCAACTTGGGTCTCAAAATATCCGCACATATATGGAGATGGTCCAACAGGCACATTTATGTGAAAGGACCTTGGAAAAGGTAGAAAAGTTCCAGGAGAAAGAAGAAAAGTCGAGCCAAAAATATGATAGGTGAGAGAAAAAAGAAGAAAGGTTTAGCATCACGGAGGATGATGAACCCCATCACAACAAGAGGTCCCGTAATGGGAATGGTAATGGTAAGAGAAATAGTAATGGGAAAACCAATGGCAATGGCAATGGAAAGAGTAAAAGAGCTAAGGAGGAGGAAGAAAAGCAGGTCATGGCGACTTGCTCATTCTGTGAGAAGTTCAGGCACACAGTCGAAGAATGTTGGAAGCGTCTCGGCGCTTGTCTTAAGTGTGGTAGTCGGGAACATCGCTTGCCCATGTGTTCTCTCATAAAGGAGCAATCTTCAAGAGATAACAATAGACGCGGGCGACAAGGCCAACAAAATGCCATCTTGGATGATGAAGGTAAAGCGATCATAGGTACCATCTTGATCCATTCATATTCATAAATTACCTTAATTATTGGTGTAATTAATCAACTATAAATTAAGAACACTCTTCCTAAAACTTATACATTGAATTTGGGGACCAAATTCTCTTTAAGTGGGGGAGGGTGTAATACCCCAGATTTTTTTAAGAATTTTATGAGATTAAATATAATTATTAAGCAATTAAAAAGGCTTAATGGACTATTAAGAGAATTTAGGGATAATTAAATCCATTTAAAGGCCCTATATTGACCAAAAGGTTAAGCCCAACCCAAATAAGCCCAAACACCTAATTCCAAAATCTTATGGGTCCAAGCCCATTAATAGAGACGTAAATTGAGTAATTTATGAATTTAACATGGGATATATACACCAATTAGGGGATACATAAGAGATAATAGAAAATTTTAAATTTTTTGGATTTAACGCCAATTGGCGGTTTATCGCACGACCGCCAAACCCACCCTAGCGGTTCTTCCATGACTGCTAAGCCCTCCTGATTCCGTGAGTGGAAGAAGCGTGAAAAGCTTGGATCTTTGGCATCTAAATCCTGATGGATCGAAGTGTGTAGACATGTAAACATGTCTAGGACTCTTGAAGATCGATCCTACCCCTAAGTAGGACTCTCAATTCGATCAAACCCTCAGCCCTAACTCAAAACCCTATAGATAGACCCTAACTCTGACCCATGCAAACCCTAATGTTGGCTCGCAAAATTCAGAGGTAAGGAGACGTCTACTCAGGTTTGTCCTTTATAAGAATTTGTTCTCCTTAATTTTATCAAACTCCCCTTCAATTTTAGTGCTAGAAGACCTAGCCTTTGAAGAATTAGGGCGTCTGCAGGTTGCTGGTTCGTAACAGACTGCACAGGAACCAATGCGACGGTCCAGTAAAGATCAAGAAATTAGAAGCCCAAATAGAGGTATTTAGAAATTGGTCCTTTAGAACTTTTTGTTACCCTTTGTATCTTCTACATATCCTCTAATTTTCATGGATTTAGGTCAATAGGATCGAGAGATAGAGGGACGGGAAGTTGCTGGTTTGGCATAGGATGTGCAGGAACTAGAGTTTACTTTCAGTCAGAAATTCGAAGTCTAGGGATTAAATCAAAGGTAGGTTATCTCATGAAAAGGCTAAATAAACATGTTAGGAATAAAAGCCCGATGGTTTCATTCCGTTTCATCCTCTCTACTAGTAGTATTTCATATTTTTCTATGACTGCACATGCATGATCCTTACAGCATGTTATCCTTATACCCTTTAACCAAATATGATAATTCTTGTTTAATTCATGTCCAATCATGCATCCTAATCGATAAAAACATGTTAACATACTTTACCCTTCTAGTCCTCATAACTTTCATGCATAAATTTTCCTAGAAATTAGCCATGTACCTCGATTTTACTTCTGTTGGTTACAGGGAATAAACGGTCTCTACTAGACCGCCAGATGTGTGTAACGGCCATGAGATAGACCGCTAAGATTCTTCATGTGGTCCTCCCTTGACCGCTATACTCTACAACCTGTTAACGCTAAATAGATTACATATTACTTTATTTATTATAAGTTAAGCCTATTTAATTAGGTTTTATTCTTAGTTTGGATTTCATATTCGTCACATTGGTTATATTGTGCATCATCTTTGATGGATTGTATGTCTTACATAGTTTGAAAGCTTATTTTAAACTTATGTTAATTTCATGCCAAAACCATATACTATTGTATTTACCTTAAATTTCATATGGTTCGTGGACTTATCTAGTTTCGATTTGATCGCTGTTTAATCACGATCCTTTCTCATTTAGAGTCTTTTCTTAAGTACATAGCACGTATTCCAGTGCTATGTCATTAGATACACTTTGCACTTATAGGCACACAATCTTGGACTTATGATCCTCTCCGTTTGATATTCCTTCCACTGGACTAGGTGATCTTGTTTCAAGACCTCCATAAGTCTCCGCGAGCCTAGATTCCCACTAGGACGCCGAGCTGGTTGTACCCTCAAAACCCAATGGTTTAAAGAGCACTTTACCGGAGTTTTCTGTGTTCTGGATCTTAGCGGCCATCCGTTAGACTGCCAGAGTCTAGTAGCGGCCATTTACTTGACCGCCAAAGACTTCTAGCGGCCCTGCCATGACCGCAAGGTTCTAGAGATTTCTCTGCTTCGACACTTTCTTTCTTCATGTGTCGACTCTGTCATTAAACGGTCCAGTACTGACCGCTATTTCCACTAAACGGTCCAGTCATGACCGCAAGTGTCCTCAATGTTCTTAACCCAAGGTTCGACCAAAGGGTTGATTTTCCTATAATCCTAGATGGCCTGTTGATTATCTAGAACCTAACATATTACTCAATAAGATACTAATGAATTATGAAAGTTAAGGAATGTATCGTTATGCTGCCGAATTCTTTTTGTGGCATGACCTTGTATTAAATCATCTTTGAACTCTCATGTCCTTAATTTGAAGCATTCTTACCTTGATATTGTTATCATGAGCTTATTATTGGAATTGTTACATTATTGGCCGAGCTTTATGTTATACTCGTGAAAGTAGCTAGATTTATAACGTGAAGATACAGATCGGGCACTGATTGTGTCCAAGGGCTCAACTCTAGTCCCCTCGGATGATTGTCGAAAACATGCTATAAACCATGGGATATGATGAACACTGGCGTCGCATTGCGTTGGGAGTACTTTCTTTTATAAATGAGTGAAAACCACGAGGCTCTCTTATAATTATTACTTGCTTGTTATATGACATTCTAGTGCATAGCATTTATGGTTATAGAAAGTGAAAAGTGCATTCTCGTTAAGTGCTTGTACATTCTTGTTCGTGAAAGGCCACAATCTATTATTGCTTGATCGTATTATCAACCTACATGAACTCTCATATCTCATTCTTGATCATATCTTGTTACTTTTGTTACTTTGGTTTACACCGCATGTTTCGCCGTATTTCATTATCTTTTTTTCCTAGAGCTAAAATACTAATTACTTAAACATTTGCCTTCATGTTGATACGAAGATATCTACTGGACATGTGTGCTCATTCCCTACTTTTTCAATCTTTTTCAGGAAATTCTAGCATGTTGGATTCAGACTATTCAAGTGATGGATCCGAGAGCGATTAAAGAAAGAGCGAAGCCTTAGTTTGTCATTAGTCAACAGTTAATTATGTAATTTTCTATTTATTGAGTCTAGTTAGTCCAAGAGTCACGAGTCAACCTTATGTACTTTTGATTATTATTTAAATAAAGCAAAGCTTTTATCCAAATATTGTGCATTCATTTCTTATGTGTGAATGTGTTAGCGCTCTGATTATATTGCTCGCTTGAGGCGTACTAGCCGACTGTTCACATTCTCAATTATCTTCTGCTGTACATAAATCTCGAGGCGTGACATATCTACTACAAGTGTCACATGCGAAGCTGTCTCGCTAAGGAGAATATTATAACAGCTTCAACAAAATCAAGAAGAACCAACTACTATACTCTGTGACAATATGTCAGCCATTGCTATGATAAAGAACCCAATCGTTCATGCATGAACAAAGCATATCGAGCTGCGTCATCACTATATCTGAGATTTGGTCGACAAAGAAGAAATCATTCTGAAGTTTATAAAGACAGAGGAGTAAGTCACCGACATATTCATGAAGCCCTTGACTATCGACAAGTTTATACACTTTAAAAGGAGTATGCACATTACAAATTAAGAGGGGTGTTAAAATAATTTGAATGTACTAGACTTCTCTAGAAATATGAAGAGAACTGCAACATATTGCAGAAGAAAGATGATGTAATAGGAAGCTCTAGAATGGCAATAAAAAGAGAGAAATCTAGAAACACTTATAGAGAGAGAAGATCAGAGAAAAATGTTCTGGAATGATAGTACATAAGAAACATATAGAAAAAATTTCAGACCTCTTATAGAGGCTATAAATCCCATTACCTAAGTACCCTTGGGGGACATCCAAAAAGTGAAGAAGTGAGCCAAAGAATTTCAACCCATCCTACTAACATTTCAAGTCTTTCCCAAGTCTTTTTCTCTTCCACCTTCCCTTTACATTGTAAAAGATCTTTTTGTACTTATAACATTTCTTCAATAAAATTTTTACTTTCTTCACTTTTGTGCCTATTTCACTTCCACTGCTCCAACAACATGGCTATTGCGGCGCCTCCGCCGACAACTTTGGCACCATTTGAACCCGCCGAAATAGGCTGGAGCATCCAACAAGATCAGCGGGTTGAGGAGGGGCGACAATGCCTGAGGGTTGTTGTCGTCTCCTTCCTCTAGTCGGACGCAGGGAATAGATTGCCCTAGGGGCAATCCCATAAATAAGTCAACTTTCCTTATTTTAAGTTTGGGAAAAATTATTTTCCACCCTTTTACATTGGGAAAAATGATTTTCGAACCCAAAAAATTTCCAAAAAATCATGATTTCGAAATTTCCCTTCCCTTTTCAAAATCTCAATTTTTGGAAGCCTGATTATAAGAAAACTTCAAATTTGAGAAATTCATCTATTTTGGAAAATTTACCTTTTAAAGAATTTTTTGATTTTGGAAACCAAAAATTTGGAAACTTTTTAATAATTGGAAATCGACATTTTTGGAAAGTGTGGAGTTTAGGAAACTCCAATTTTGGCAAGTTTGCTTATTAAAGAAAAATTTACAGTATGGAAAAGTAGTTAAGTTTGGAAACTTACCAAATTTGAAAACTATGTACTTTGGGAAAGTAAACAAATTCCCTAAACATCCCTATAATCACGTATTACTATCTGACATTGTAGTTAAACATTGGCAAGGATTAAGTATTAACCCAAGATTAATGATCTATTATATACATACGATGTATGTGGTTTGGATGGATGATCATGGACTACTAAAATGGATGTGTGCTTTGATGCGATGATTATCATTGGGTATTGGGGGGGTGCGAGCCTCCCTTCTCTCTCTTATTGTATGGGTTGTACTTTCTATCTCCCTCCGAATTGTACGTCCCCTTGATCCGATCATTGTTTCTTAATCCGACGGGACCCGCAAGAAGAAGGCAATTATCGCATGTGCATGTAATGCTAATATTCACACATAGGTTTTAGTGCTCGGCTTATGGCTCAAGTGCGATCATGTTAGATTAAAGTCCATGATCATCCATGTTATGTATACGTATATGATATGTATATTTCAAACTTCTACAAGGTACATATTTGCATGCGATGCAAATAGATCCTAAATATTTGTGTGTAAATTCAAATTAGAGATAATGAGACCATGTTTTATAAAACCCCTTGATTAATTAACAATTAAGTCAGATAAGTGTGAGATATTAAGAATGATCCATGTGGCCTTCCGTCGTTATAAGATAGATGGACCATCTTTCAATCAAGTTGGGTTTGTTGTGCTATTACAAGGTCCGCTCACTTGGACGATGGAGTTCTTTTCTATGGCATGGCGATGTCACCAATGGGCTGGAGGCTCGTTATCACTTTGTTGTGCTGCCACGAGGGTGTTTTCACAAATATATGCTCATTACATAATCATGGTGTCGACTTAACCGATCATTTTGGTTTGTTGTGCTGCCACAAGGTCATTATTAGTCAGAGGCCGAATAAAATCAAAAATTACAAAGAGTTGTAATTGAAAAGAGTTGTCTACCTTTCGGGCATGATGTGATTTGTTATGTTGTCACAAAGTCACATCATGATGCTTGTTGGATTTCGATCCCCACTAGGAGTTTGTCGGAAACTCCCATCCCGCATGCTGAGAGTGTCATGTGATTCGTTGAAATTTAGGAGTTAATTATAAAAGAAGACCATATATTAGTTTAAATCCAATTGTCTACATGCTATTTATATTATTGCATCTTCTTTTCACAATGCCATGGCGCTTTCAAACCCACTCTATGGCGTACTTGATGCCAACAAGCTCATTGGTCCTAACTATATAGATTGGCTCAAGAATATGAGAATTGTTCTCATTTCTGAGAAAATCATGTACGTCCTCGATGGCATCATGCCCGAACTAGGTGAGGGAGTGGAAGAAGGAGAGATCCTTCTGTACGAGAAGTACAAGGGAGACTCAACCCTTGCCCAGTGTTATATGTTGACCTCTATAAATACAGAGCTACAAAGGCAACATGAAATGATGGTGCCTAATCCATCTTGCTCCATCTCTGCAAATTATTTGAGGAGCAGAGTCGGACTCAGAGATATGAGATATCTAAGAATATGTTCAGGGCAAGGATGACAGAGGGATCATCGGTTCAAAACCACGTTCTGAAGATGATTGAGTGGAACTAGAAACTCATGGAGCTAGGATTCACTTTGAAGGATGAGCTCTATATGGACCTTGTACTCTAATCATTCCCTCACTCCGATTCACAGTTTATCATCAACTTCAACATGAACAAGATTGTTGTCACTCTGCCAGAACTCCTCGATATGTTGAAGACTATTGAGGGAACCATGAAGAAGGACAAGCCCACTATCCTCTTGGTTGGTAAGACCAACAAGAAGACGAAGGTGTCAAAGGCCTTTAAGAAAGGTAAGGACAAAGACTAGGGCAAGAATATGATTAAGGCAAAGGTTGACAAGAAAGAAGAACCGGCAAAGGAGAAAGGACAATACTTCTATTGCAGTAAAGACGGGCACTGGAAGAGGAGCTACAAGTTATATCTTATAGAGAAGGCAAAGAAGAAGCTTGGAAAAGCTTCAGGCTTGTTCATAATCGATCTGAACTTGTCAGTTAACAAAATCACATAATGGGTATTGGATATTGGATGTGCTTCTCACAATAAGTTCTGGCAAACTATAGGTGATTGGACAAGGGCGAGGTGGACTTCTGGCTAGAAAATGGAGCAAATGTTACTATTGTAGCTGTGGGAAGTCAACCTCAAAATGCCCAATGGAGTAATATTATTTTAAATAATTGTTATTTTGTTCCCTCTTATCATTAAAAACATTATCTCTATTTCCTACTTGAATAAAGAAGCATACTCAGTTAGTTTTAAGAACAATGGCTCTTTAGGGTTCTTAAATGATGAGATCATTGCTAGAGGAATTCTATTAAATAGTTTGTTTTTACTAGATACAACTCCTACTGTCCTAAATGTGAGCAGATTAGTCAAAGAGAATCGAGATGAGATGAACTTAGCTTACCTTTGGCATTGCAGGCTAGGTCGCATTAATGAGTCTAAGATTCTTGAATTGCTTAAAATGGATACTTAGATCTATTAGATTATGAATCATATGTAACATGTTAATCTTGTCTCAAAGAGAAAATGGCCAACTCTCCATTTATTGGGCATTGGGAAAGAGCCAAAGAGTTATTAGAACTCGTGCATTTTGATGCGTATGGACCGATATCTACATATGTCAAGGGTGGATATTCTTACTTCATTACATCTACTGATGATTTTTCTAGGTAAGGATACATGCACTTAATGAAGTACAAATCTGAGGCTTTCGAGAAATTAATTTAGAGAATACAATAATGAGGTAGAAAAATAAATAGGAAAGAGTATTAAGGATCTTCGATTTGATCGAGGAGGAGAATACTTGAGTGCAAGGTTCACTTAATTTCTCAAGGATAATGGGATATTATCTCAATGGACGCCTCCATATATGCCACAACTGAACGTTGTATCGGAATTGAGAAATCACACCTTGTTGGACATGGTGTAGTTTGTGATGACCTTTGTCGAGTTGCCCATCTCACTTTGCGGCTTTGCTCTAGATACTGCTGCATACCTCTTGAACAGGGTTCCAACTAAATCCGTGTTGTTCACTCCATATGAGATATGGAAAAGAAGAAACCCCGACCTTAAACATGTTAAGCTGTGGGGCTGCCCCACCCACATGAAAAGGCATAATCTGAATAAGATGGAATCCAAAATAAAAATGTGTAGATTTTTCAAATCCATGGTTATTACCCTAAGGAGAGTTATGGGTATTACTTCTATTACCCAAAGAATGAAGATGAGCTTTGTGTGTATAAGAAGGTAAGTGGGTGCATTGTTACCATTTTGGTGTTACATGTTGATGGCATCCTACTCATTCGAAATGACGTAGGAATGTTGTCTACAGTAAAGGCTTGGCTTCCAAAGAACTTCTCCATGAAAGATTTAGATGAAGCATCTACATTTTGCCTGTCTTTGTGGTAGGAGCCATGGGGCTACATCCACCTCTAGGTTTACACATGCACTAGTTCGATCCAAAATAGATGATAGGGAGGCATGTGTAGATATAGTGAGAGCTTTTATTAGATGATTTCATGTACCCTCTACCGCTGCACATGACTCATTATTTGTGCAGATTGTTACATTCTTTCAGAGTCACCCACATGCATCTCCATCCACTATGATAAATTCGATAGATTTTACAGGTCATGAGTCATATATATCTGATTGTAATTGGGACACCTTTAAGTCAGATGAGTCAGATGATTGACTTTATATATTTTATTTTTATTAACTGAGTATTAATCATGTATCTAGTATTTCGAGATTATCTATTTCTATTTTTATATGATATATTTAATTATGTGTAACTAAGTATGGCCACATGTAAAAGAAATAATTAAATCCATTATCCTTAAGATAAATCTACTAGACTTAGGTGCCCTCCAAGCCAATTACTATTAAGTGATGGCACTTATCACAAGTAATCTTTATTGGTCTTATGACATTTCATTCATTATATTCATTATTACCTTGCTCGATTTGTGCATGATGAAGTAGATGAGAATTAGATCATAATGAGATTATGATATGTGAGACTGATCCAAATTCGAAATGTTCCCGATTATAGGACACTTGAGAGGAGCATCAAGTGGATCAGATAGATCAGTGCATGATATACCTGTTCATTTGATGGAGGTAGTTGATCTCACAATCGCTTATGCAGAGACACTAGCGATATCATGCAGGTGTTCATTAAGGAATGAGTTTAGTACTGAAATGATCCACTGTTGAGAATCTTGAATGGTAATAGATACCTGACTGTCAGTCAAGATTCTCTTGGTCATAGTGGTGTGATTGATCATTAGACTTGAGACACCATGGATGTCTTGTACGAGGATCTCTATGCTTTGATGCCGGGTTTATAGGTCCACACTTTGCGGCTTACTATAGTCCGGCAATCGAGTACATGGCTAGTCATATAAAGGCAATTGAGTGGTCAACATACAATCATTCACTCGTGGTATCCTAAGAGAGAATGTACCATAGAGTCATACTCAAGAAAATCCTGGCCTGGGTTACTCTATTTTGCGGAAAAGAGTTTCTGGCGAAATCCGAATCAGAGTAGGACTCAGATCCAACTGCGCAATGGGTTTGACAGTATACCATGCTCGCTTGTAAAGTCCAAAACATTGCATGAATGAAGGATTATAGTCAGATGGTAACTGTGAGCTTGCAGGTTTCAATGGATTGCGAAGCCCTTGTATTGTCTGGGGGTCATGGCGCGTTGCTTAGTGCGATACATGATCGATGGACTGAACTAAATTAATTATGTCGATAATTAATTCACTAATAGGAAGGCATTCCAAGATTTGTCGATTCTCGACCAGCTCGATACTAGGTCTAGAGGGTCACACACATAAAAGTGGTGGATTAGATGGTAGTGGAATAAATATGAGATATTTATTCGACCTTATTCTGAGTACGGGACTCCTCGCACAGATCAGCAGTCGGAGTATCCGACTAGTCCAAATCAGATTTGGACTATTGGGCTAAGCCCACTAGGAAAGGATGACCCAATCCTAGTGTGAATAGAGAGAAATTACTAGATCCATTGTGAACAGGACCCAAGAGCAATTCAGTCCTAGTCAGGGCAGCATTCGGTGTTTTTGGCAACACTATAAATAAAGAGAGAGGTAGGGCAAGGGCTTGGCCAAGCATCAAGCCCCCCAACCCAGCCATCCCTCTCCTCCCTCCTCTCCCTCTCTCTCATGTGCCCAGGGTTGGAAGGGGGCGCACTCTCCTTCTGTGTTTCTCTCTCTCTCTCTCTCTCTTCCTCAACGAGATGCGAGGAGCCGCACATGTGGAGTCCAAGACGGGAGGCGTCTTCTCTGACTACTCATGTGGATACCACTAGAGGTCATACACGTATGTGACGTCGATCCACGAGAAGTTTCTACATCGAACGAAGGAGATCCACGATCTCCGTAATGTGAAGATCGGATCTTCTCTCTGTAGCTTAACTGTACTCGTCCTGTAACGATCCGTATTAATAAACATGATTTGATTTGGTTTCTATTTTTTTGAAAATCAAACCAAACTTTGTAAACCATATAAACCAGTTTAAAGCCATTTATGTCAATTTTAAGTCATTTATGCAGAAACAAATAGACCAAATAATTAGTCACATTCCTCGCTCTTTCGAGAGGTCTCTTCTTATAGATGTATTGAATACAGATGTATTTTTTCAAATAGTGAATAACTATCTAATAATCTCAATAATTAGTTATATTCTTCACTCCTTTGGAGAATTATGATTCAAACCTGATCAAATCGAATCAAACTAGATTAATTTGATTCGATTTGATTTTGTTTCAAAGTCATTCGGTTTAGTTTTATTCGAGTTGATTCGATTTCGTATAGTTTGCGAAAAATCATCTTCAAATCGGTCCAAATCAAACTGGGCTCACCCCTACGCATGGTGAGACAACGATTGGAGGAAGCCATGAAGCGCACAGCTGCTTTCAATTCTTTGGGACTTGCTGCTGATCCTATCTTTATCCTTTTAACAGATGGAAGATTGTGAATTGTCGGGCCTGGGGCGGGCCAGCACATGACCACCCCCCACCCACTGCCCAGCTGCTGTTCGAGCAAATGGGAAAGAAAGGTGTCAGGGGAATGTTAACCTCCCGGCCAGCATGCCATGAGAGAGGGCTCTCATCAGCACGAGCCCCACATTTCATTTCCTTCTCTGCCTTCAGTGCCACTCCTCTAGTCCTCTTCTTCTGGCTTCTCCTGCTGTGGATGTCCCCTCTACTTGGCACCACATGTGAAGAAGCTTCTGGGTTAGCCAGAAAACCCCAAATCACTGCAGGGAACCAGCAGGGATGGAGTTCTTTGAATATCCTTGGCTCTGCAATTTTGGAGATCATTAATTAACCGGGGTACAACAGACACACATGGTGTGTCTATGGTGGGTAAAAGCTGGGTTTTTTATTCAAGATGAGTTGTGGAAAGAAGAAAGAGAGGGGATGTGCAAAAAGCTGTGGTCTACATGTTTATGAACCTGATTAATAAACTTATGTATGTGCATGCGCCAGCCCAACAAACCATGTCCTGTCTGCTAAAGGTGTGGACAGCCATCCGTTCCTTCACATGCCCACTTTTCTGCCCCCCCCCCCCCCATTAATTCCTCCCTTCTGTTATCTCTCTATTTAAACTATCTTCCATCAATTATTAGTCATGCTTGATTCATCCTGTCTCATTTTTAAAATTTTTCCTTCTTTTGTTCCTTCTCATGATGATGATATCTTCTGTTTTACTAATATTGTTTTGTTTTTCTCTCTATGTGAGGGTGATTACCCCTTGCAAGATGAACAGCCCATTCCCCCCATGCTCCATACCCCAGAACTGCTCCACACACAAAAAGGGAAGCTCATCTTTCATGCTGATAAGCTGTCAAAGGTGTTCTTAAAAAGATGAAATGTCAGAAGAAGGGATGTGCAGTGCATGATTACAAGCTAATCCACAAGTAGACAGGATACACGGTCGTATTACAAACAAGGTTCCTTTTTTTTTTTCAACAGCGTTGTTAACATTCAAATGGAGTCCGGTCAGCAGGAACGATCTACTGCAGATTAAGACCACTGACCAGAGCAGAACGACGTAAAGAAACGTGAGTCAATCTGAACCAAAGACAATTTTAGTTTAATATTTTTCTTGTGTAACACTTGAATTTGTAGTTCCGGGCCGAACTGAAGAGCGAGAGCTTCAGTGGGCAGAGTCTCCGATAGACGACCCGAACATCGATGCTGAGCGTCACAGTACTTCTTTTCACGTGAGGGGCAGCTAACCGAGCGTCCAGAGCTGAGTCTCCTGTGAGGCAGGCAGAGAAAATGATGGTGGAGAGAGAGAGAGAGAGACAGAGCATGAGTGACCAAGCATTTTCTGCATAGAGGAAGAAGTTTTCAATGAGAGATGAGGACCATGAGGTCTCCCGAGAGAACCTTCCGATGCTTAAATTAACACAAGGTGGTAATAAGAGGTCGGTGGGAGTTGAGAGCAAGATTCTACGCACTTAATGGAGGTCGTTTTGACATATCTTTACGGTGTGCAGCATTATGACCTTACCGTTGGGACGAGCGTGCCTGTGAGGTTCGTGCTCTGCCACCCACGCCCACACGCATGGTCTGCCATGTGGGACGTTTGATGGAGGAGGTTGTAGAGCGATGTGCGACGTACAGAGGCAGTGACAGGGTGATGGGTGACATGCGGAGGTGACAACAGGGTGTGGTCTCAAACCACTTGTTGCTCGACCTTACGGGCGTGGCTAGCTGAGGTCTGCTATGCCATTATTATGACTTCGAAATTCAAAAATCGGTGAGACGACTACCCACATCACTTGCCCTCTAGCCCCCGATATGATGCTCAACACGTGGCATGCGTCCGGAGTGGCCTGTTAGAGGGCGGAGTTCGATATGGTTTCCAAGATATTCGAATCCGTTCGCATTCTGTTTCATCATGATCACCTTTCCTCGATTGATACTTCGCTGCCTTGGCCAATGGCTATATAAGATGTTGAACAATTTCCATTTAATTTTGATGATAGCAATACAACTTCGATAGGTGCACATTTTGCTTGGAATTTATTATGAATTCATAAATTTGGAGATGGTTAACAATGCTAATTTTGAAGGATACAAATGCTTAAGTCCAATAAATCAAGTCGGGCACTAGATAACTTTTAAACAAACTGAATGCAGGAAGTTAATGAGTAATGCTTTGTGCACCGCATGCGGTGCACAAAGCCACGTCATTCTGCAACTCATGGCAGCGATTGATCCACGTTGACATATACCACTTCACCGGTCGGACTAACCGAGACGTGCTCTGACAGATTTGAAGGCGTTGTCAACTCATTAGCAGGGCCATGATTTCAACTTACCAAAAATACCCTTGCAGTTTTCCCTCCATTGCGCATTGAGGCGCCGTGAAACATCAGGCATCGCCTTTCCCTCCAGTGGCATTGTCAACTGACTGTTTCTTCTGCCGATTCCCCCCGCCCCCTTCTTCGGTTGCTCATCTTCTCCGTCGGTGGAAGTGATTAGTGGAGCGGAAATAGGCGCGGAAGGAGAAGGCCATCGTCTGCGTGTCAGTCCATTGTCGGTGAGGGTTTAGGGTTGGCTATGGCACCTAAGACCGGCAAGGGGAAGAGTAAGATGCTACGAGGCAATGTGCTTGGGGAAAAGGAAGTAGAAAAAGTAGAGGAGAGGACGAAGTCAGAGCCACAGGGAGAGGAAGCCCCATCCAGTGCGAGGCCTGCTGAAGAAGGGCAACAGGAAATCGTATGCTTGGCAACAGCACTGAAGAGGCGCAGAGAGGAAGGGCTCAACAGCAACAGACGGGAGGTAAGGTAATGCTATACTAGAATGTAATATATGACATTCCACTGCAAATCTTTTCATTTACATGCAACATATTTCATTCATACTGGCAGCCTGGGTGGGCATGGGGGTGGGGGTCTGTAACAAAATGCTTACATATTTTTGAATAGAGGTGAAACATTTTGAAATGGAGTAAAATATTCTGCTCTGTAATGACTCAGGCAGCCTCAGTTCTTTGTAACTTAAATTTCTTTGTCTTTTAACAAAAGTGAAATGTTTTGCATATAAGTGAATTTTTTTGAACAAAGGTGAAATATTTTGAATTGGAGTGAAATACTCTGGAACAACTCAGGCAGCCTCAGTGGCAGCCTCAGTTCTTTATAACTTATATTTCTTTGCCTTTTAAAAAGAGTGAAATATTTTACATATAAGTGAAAATTTTTGAACATAGGTGAAACATTTTGAAGTGGAGTGAAATATTCTGCTCTGGAACGACTCAGGCAGCCTCAGTTCTTTGTAACTTATATTTCTTTACCTTTTCGCAAGAGTGAAATATTTTACATATAAGTCAATTTTTTTGAACAGAGGTGAAACATTTTGAATTGGAGTGAAATACTCTGGAACGACTCAGGCAGCCTCAGTTCTTTGTAACATATTTCTTTGCCTTTTAAAAAGAGTGAAATGTTTTGTATATAAGTGAAAGTTTTTGAACATAGGTGAAACATTTTGAAGTGGAGTGAAATATTCTGTTCTGGAACGACTCAGACAGTCTCAGTTCTTTGTAACTTATATTTCCTTGCCTTTTAACAAGAGTGAAATATTTTGCATATAAGTGAAAGTTTTTGAACAGAGGTGAAACATTTTGAACTGGAGTGAAATATTATGCTTTGGAACGACTCAGGCAGTCTTAGTTCTTTGTAACTTATATTTGTTTGCCTTTTAACAAGAGTGAAATAGTTTACATATAAGTGAATTGTTTCAGGAAGTCTTATTTTAATGCATATAAGTGAAATGTTTTGCATATAAGTGAAATGTTTTGCATATTTCTTTGCCTTGTAACTTATATTTCTGTGTAAGTCTTATTTTATTTCTTTTGTTTCAGGAAATGTAAGAAGAAAGTTGTTGGCCAAGAGGTAAAGAACTGAACAGAAAATGGAGAAGATTCCAAAGCGAATCAACCATCGTTGCTTCATATCTTTTTACTTCAAGACTGTTCAAGAAATCAAATTCAGGGACTGTCACAAAACTTTGTTGAATAAGACCCCTTTCCGTGTGTTTATGAATATCCCTCCCATTGCCTTTGACACATTTTTTTAGAGGACATATTATCATGTCATGTGCAGGACGGTGTTTTCCGGTTTGACAAACAGAAAGTGTAGTTTACTGCACAGGATGTTACACTAATTCTAAGACTCCCATATATTGGGAGGAGGATCCAGCACGCCGGCTCACGGAGCCAGAAATCGCATTTGAAAGAGAGGTTTGGGAAGCAGCTGACCACTAAGAGACATGCGATGGTCCAGCTAATCAATTCTGTCAAGGAATCAGACAAGAAGGAAGACATTGAAGACATAGTCCGCTTATGGATTGTTTTGATGCTGTCAACTTTCATTTGTCCGTATACCAGCTATGGTTGTCCAAAACAGATGCTGCATTATCTTGATGAGATTGGTGCTATTGGATCTTACTCATGGGCTTTGGCCGTGCATGAGATTTTAATGGTTAGATTAAGTTCGAAAAAGGGAAGTCTATCAGATAAAAGTGGAAGCTCTAAAACATTGCTGGGCTTTACTGCTGCTCTTTGTGTAAGTTTCTGAACCAATTTTTTAAACGACATTTATGGTAGTTTGCTTACATTGATTTTAATTATGTTAAAAAATGTAGGTTTGGGGTTTGGAGCACAGTAAGTTGAAGAAGCCCAAGGACATGAGTGCATTCCCACGATTGATGAGGTGGGGTTCACAACTGAAGAGGAAGTCCGGGCGCTCCTTTTCATCCTTGACTGCACCTGAGGTACATGCTACTTTCTATACTTGTGGTTCATACTTTATTTCACTACATAGTAATTCTAATGCATTCATATATAATATGATATAACATGTAATCGAGAAGCTTCAGGTGCATAGGTCAGAAGAATGGCTCCTACAGGGGGAGCATGAACAGTTTCTGCGGGCTTTTGTCAGTCCAATTTCAAAATCTTCCGAGAAAATGAAAGTTGAATCATTAGTTGACGAGATCAAGGGCCTTAAGGAGGCCCTTCGAGTTTCAGAGGAGAAGAGGGAGAAATATGTTGCTGACTTCAGGACACAAATGCGGGTTTGATCCATGAAGTGCATCAACTGAAGACAAAATTGTCTCCCGTTGGGGAGGGGAAGGAGGCTGAGCTAGGGGAGGAGGAGGCTGTGGAGGCTGAGGAGGAGGCTGAGGAGGTGGAGGAGGAGGCAGAGGAGCCGGTGGAGGCTGTAGTGGGAATGGAGGCTGAGGAGGTTAGGCCGAAGGAGGAGGCTGAGGCTCAGGCTCAGCCCGTTAAGGTAAGCTCCATTTCCAAAGCTGTAAAGCATCGCGGTAAATGACAGTCCTCTACTTCAGTAAAATCTCCGTACATTACGCTCCAGAAGAAGGCAAAGAAATCAGCCCTAGTGTCAAAAGATGAAGAAGGTCCCACAGGCAAATCAACACTTGATCTGGTGCCTGTCTCACCAGGGGGTCCTAAAACTGAAACTGGGAGAAATGTAAAATATTTTGAATTCCTATAAAATTTGATCGTTCGATATCTATAACTTTATTTATTGTAATAACTATTATGTGTTAGTACTGTGCACTTTGTTTAATTTTCAGAGAAATAGATTTTATTTTATGAACTTATGGTTTATCCATGTGCAATATATAATAATTGTGCTGCAAATTATTTCAGATCGGTGCACTCTGTTTTCTTTGACACTGTAAATATGTTTCACTCCTCTGCAATATGTTAGTCCCTGTTACAGTTTTGAGATATTTTGTACAATATATTTCCGTTCTGTATAAATTGTAAATATTGTCGGTGCAATATGTTTCATTCATACATAATGCAGGCATACATTGAAGTCCGAAGGGATTACTGTGGGCTGGGAAAACTCTCTAACTCACATGAGAGCATCATTAATAATTTCTTATCGGTTGAAATGAACAAGTAATCCAATCACATATCTCTTTTTTTTCCCCACAGATGTCCAAATTTTTTGATATGTTTATATTTCTGATCAGTGTTCCAATTGTGAAAAATCAGTGGGGGGGGGTTCAGTTAGCAGGTTGCAGCTACATGAACTATTGTTTGGGGAGATGATTGACTTTGATGTAAGTGTATTATAACATGTGTGCCTTCCTTTGCCCCTACATAGATTTAACATTCACAGTGATTTATTGGTAACATGTTGTAGGTTCTCGACTGCAGTGTGGAATTACTTATGAGAAATCATGCTTCCTCCCCATCCGCGTCAGTGAAATATTTATGCATGTCAGTGGTGCAATCCTCTTTTGTTCGGCTTCAGCCCGTCAACTTCTTCGTTAAGGCAAGCTTATTGAAGCGTTATGTGACTCAATTCCTTAAGAAAGAGGACATGCAAGAGTTGGATTATCTGTTTTATATTCTACATTCCCAAAGCCATTGACACTTGTTTGCTATTAACTTAAGAGGCGATCCTTCATTTCGTACAACCCATAAAGGGCAATGCTCAATATAATACCGATGCAAGGAATTGGGTAAGAGATCTCATATGTATTATTTGAAATTTAAAGTTATATAACTTTCACCTTCACATGTCCGCCAGCTGTAACTCTTGCATCTGTGCAGGTGGCGCTATGGAAGAAGTCATTCCCCTCCATGAAGTCATGGTAAATTATTTTTGACGAGGAATCTCCTTCTCAGTCACCCAATTCACTAGACTGTGGGGTGTATTGCTTAAAGTACAAAGAGTGCATGTCCATGTAGTAGATGGCCCAGTGAACTGGGATTCCCTAGTAGAAGATGTCCAACGAATGAGAGGAGTGCTGACAACAAGTCTTTTGAAGGCCGATGTCTTGGGGCATGAACAATGACGCAGTACTCATGTGTTGTTGTTGGTTTGGAAGGTTGGAAGGATGTAAAGGGCCCATGATTGTAAATTTAATTAGTTATCAATTCACTGTGTAATCAGTTTCACATCACTGAATCCTATTCCACGTATGTACAAACGATTTCACTTGTACAATGACATTTGATCCCTATTAAGGAGGCATTACATAGCAGAATATTTCACTCCACTTCAAAATATTTCACCCATGTGCAAACAATTTCAGTTGTATGCAAAATATTTCACCCTTATTAAGAAGGCAAAAGAAATATAACTGAGGCTGCCTGAGTCATTAAAGAGTAGAATATTTCACTCCACTTCAAAATGTTTCACCCCTATGCAAATAATTTCAGTTGTATGTAAAATATTTCACTCCACTTCAAAATGTTTCACCCCTGTGTAAATAATTTCAGTTGTATGCAAAATATTTCACCCCTTTTAAGAAGGTAAAAGAAATATAACTGAGACTGCCTGAGTCATACAAGAGCAGAATATTTCACTCCACTTCAAAATGTTTCACCCCTGTGCAAAAAGAAAAAATTATATGTAAAATATTTCACCCTTATTAAGAAGGTAAAAGAAATAAAATTATGTCTGCCTGAGTTATGCAAGAGTAGAATATTTCACTCCACTTTAAAATATATCACCCCTGTGCAAATAATTTTAGTTGTATGCAAAATATTTCACCCTTGTTAACAAGGTAAAAGAAATATAGCTGAGGCTGCCTGACTCATTACAGAGTAGAATATTTCACTCCACTTCAAAATGTTTCACCCCTGAGCAAAAAATTTCAGTTGTATGAAAAATATTTCACCCTCTTAAGAAGGTAAAAGAAATATAACTGAGACTGTCTGAGTCATTACAGAGCAGAATATTTTACTCCACTTCAAAATGTTTCACCCATGTGCAAACAATTTCAGTTGTATGCAAAACGTTTCACTCCACTTCAAAATGTTTCACCCCTATGTAAAAAATTTCAGTTGTATGTAAAATATTTCATCCCTGTTAAGAAGGCAAAAGAAATATAACTGAGGCTGCCTGAGTCATACAAGAGCAGAATATTTCACTCCACTTTAAAATGTTTCACCCCTATGCAAAAAGAAAAAATTATATGTAAAATATTTCACCCTTGTTAAGAAGGCAAAAGAAATAAAATTATGGTTGTCTGAGTCATGTAAGAGCAAAATATTTCACTCCACTTCAAAATGGTTCACCCATGTGTAAAAAATTTCAGTTGTATGCAAAGTATTTCACCCCTATTAAGAAGACAAAAGAAATATAACTAAAGCTGCCTGAGTCATGCAAGAGTAGAATATTTCACTCCACTTTAAAATGTTTCACCCCTGTGCAAAAATAAAAAATTGTATGTAAAATATTTCACCCTTGTTAAGAAGGTAAAAGAAATAAAATTATGGCTGTCTGAGTCATGCAAGAGCAGAATATTTCACTCCACTTTAAAATGTTTCACCCCTGTGTAAAAAATTTCAGTTGTATGTAAAATATTTCACCCTTGTTAAGAAGGCAAAAGAAATATAACTGAGGCTGTCTGAGTCATGCAAGAGGAGAATATTTCACTCCACTTCAAAATATTTCACCCCTGTGTAAAAAATTTCAGTTGCATGTAAAATACTTCACCCTTGTTAAGAAGGCAAAAGAAATATAGCTGAGGCTGCCTGAGTCATGCAATAGCAAAATATTTCACTCCACTTCAAAATGTTTCACCCCTGTGCAAACAATTTCAGTTGTGTGTAAAATATTTCACCCATGTTAAGAAGGTAAAATAAAGATAACTGAGGCTGCATGAATCATGCAAGAGTAGAATATTTCACTCCACTTCAAAATGTTTCACTCCTGTGCAAGCAATTTCAGTTGTGTGTAAAATATTTCACCCATGTTAAGAAGGCAAAAGAAATATAACTGAGGCTGCCTGAGTCATTACAAAGCAGAATATTTCACTCCTCTTCAAAATGTTTCACCTCTGTGCAAACAATTTCAGTTGTATGTAAAATATTTCACCCCTGTTAAGAAGGCAAAAGAAATATAATTGAGGCTGCCTGAGTCATTACAGAGCAGAATATTTCACTCCACTTCAAAATGTTTCACCCCTGTGCAAACAATTTCAGTTGTATGTAAAGTATTTCACCCCTGTTAAGAAGGTAAAAGAAATATAACTGAGGCTACCTGAGTCATTACAGAGTAAAATATTTCACTCCTCTTCAAAATGTTTCACCTCTGTGCAAACAATTTCAGTTGTATGTAAAATATTTCACCCCTGTTAAGAAGGTAAAAGAAATATAACTGAGGCTGCCTGAGTCATTACAGAGTAGAATATTTCACTCCACTTCAAAATGTTTCACTCCTGTGAAAATAATTTCAGTTGTATGTAAAAATTTCACCCTTGTTAAGAAGCAAAAGAAATATAGCTGAGGTTGCATGAGTCATTACATAGCAGAATATTTCACTCCACTTCAAAATGTTTCACCCCTGTACAAAAAATTTCAGTTGTATGCAAAATATTTCAGTTGTATGCACACTTAGCCTAATGCACGTCAAAGTCAGTGTGGGTCTTTAGATGTCAAAGTCAGTGCAGGTTTCTAGCATTGCATATCATAGTCAGTGCACATTTGCTTTGGTGGAAATCCAGGTCGGTGCATGTTGTCCTTGGCACAAGTCAAGGTCGGTGCATGTTTCAGTCTCGGTGCTAGTAGCATCTCATGCACACACAAGGTCGGTGCAGTTATTGCCTTATGCATAAACACGGTCGGTGCTAGTTTTGTATAAGGTCAGTGCAAGTTTTGTCCATACGCATATAAGGTCAGTGCATGTTTAGTTTTGTGCCAAACAAGGTCCGTGCATGTAGAAGGTCCGTGTAGGTTTTACTTCATATACAAAGTCTGAGCACGTCTTCCAAGGTCCGGGCATGTTTTGGTTTGAACACTAAAGTATGTGCATGTTTTTTTTCTTCTTGCGCATTCTAAGGTCCGTGCAGGTTTTGCACTGAGCACATGTGGTCGGTGCACGTTTTGATTTGTCTATGTCAAGGTCAGTGCATGCTTCTCCTCTTGCATACATGAAGGTCAGTGCATGTTACTGCTCATTCATGTAGGTCCGTGCATGTCTTAAGCATTTTGCACATAAGGTCAGTGTGCGCCAACCAAGTCGATGCATCTTCTTGCCAAGACCGTAAGAGTCGACACATATTGTTGTGTGCTTTGATGCAAAAGAAATTTGAAATAAATAGTATCCAAATGAATTTATCGCCATGTGTCCATCTGGAGATGCCACGTGATGACCTTGGATCACGTGCCCACAGACTTACTTTTCGAGCTTGGTTGTGAAGTACATGTAGCAGACATATGGTTTCTAGCCTCACAAGGTATTTGTCAGTCTTACTGGACATTATTCACTCTTAACGTCTATATGTCCCCCTTTTATCTTCTTAACATGGGTGAAATATTTTACATACAACTGAAATTTTTTGCACAGGGATGAAACATTTTAAAGTGGAGTGAAATATTCTGCTCTTGTATGACTCAGGCAGTCTCAGTTATATTTCTTTTGCCTTCTTAACAGGGGTGAAATATTTTACATACAACTGAAATTTTTTGCACAGGGGTGAAACATTTTAAAGTGGAGTGAAATATTCTGCTCTTGCATGACTCAGACAGCCATAATTTTATTTCTTTTGCCTTCTTAACAAGGGTGAAATATTTTACATACAATTTTTTCTTTTTGCACAGGGGTGAAACATTTTAAAGTGGAGTGAAATATTATACTCTTGCATGACTCAGGCAGCCTCAGTTATATTTCTTTTACCTTCTTAACATGGGTGAAATACTTTGCATACAACTGAAATTTTTTACACGGGGTGAAACATTTTGAAGTGGAGTGAAATATTCTGCTCTTGCATGACTCAGACAGCCATAATTTTATTTCTTTTACCTTCTTAACAAGGGTGAAATATTTTACATACAATTTTTTCTTTTTGCACAAGGGTGAAACATTTTAAAGTGGAGTGAAATATTCTGCTCTTGCATGACTCAGGCAGCCTCAGTTATATTTCTTTTACCTTCTTAACAGGGATGAAATATTTTACATACAACTGAAATTTTTTACACAGGGGTGAAACATTTTGAAGTGGAGTGAACTATTCTTCTCTTGCATGACTCAGGCATCCATAATTTTATTTCTTTTACCTTCTTAACAAGGGTGAAATATTTTACATACATTTTTTTCTTTTTGCACAGGGGTGAAATATTTTAAAGTTGACTGAAATATTCTGCTCTTGCATGATTTAGGCAGTCTCAGTTATATTTCTTTTACCTTCTTAACAGGGGTGAAATATTATGCATATAACTGAATTTTTTTGCATAGGGGTGAAACATTTTCAAGTGGAGTGAAATATTCTACTCTTGCATGACTCAAGCAACCTCAGTTATATTTCTTTTGCCTTCCTAAAAGGGGTGAAATATTTTACATACAACTGAAATTTTTTACATAGGGGTGAAATATTTTGAAGTGGAGTGAAATATTCTGCTCTTGCATGACTCAGGCAACCATAATTTTATTTCTTTTGCCTTCTTAACAAGGTGAAATATTTTGCATACAATTTTTTCTTTTTACACAGGGGTGAAATATTTTAAAGTGGAGTGAAATATTCTGCTCTTGCATGACTCAGGCAACCATAATTTTATTTCTTTTGCCTTCTTAACAAGGGTGAAATATTTTGCATACAATTTTTTCTTTTTACACAGGGGTGAAATATTTTAAAGTGGAGTGAAATATTCTACTCTTGCATGACTCAGGCAACCATAATTTTATTTCTTTTGCCTTCTTAACAAGGGTGAAATATTTTGCATACAATTTTTTCTTTTTACACAGGGGTGAAATATTTTAAAGTGGAGTGAAATATTCTGCTCTTGCATGACTCAGCAGCCTCAGTTATATTTCTTTTGCCTTGTTAACAGGGGTGAAATATTGTGCATATAACTGAATTTTTTTACACAGGGGTGAAACATTTTGAAGTGGAGTGAAATATTTTACATACAACTGAAATTTTTTACACAGTGGTGAAACATTTTGAAGTGGAGTAAAATATTCTGCTCTTGCATGACTCAGGCAGTCTCAGTTATATTTCTTTTATCTTCTTAACCTTATTTTTCAAAGCCTCATGAATGCATCAAAATTATATCTAAAATGAGTCATTTAAATTGTCATCATCAAAACCCAACAAGGTTACATCAAGGTTATATAAAGAACGAGTCATAAAAATTGACATCATCAAAACCACAGGGACATGGACACAACATAATCCAACCAAAGTCACTACATAACATTGCTGGATAGTGTGCATGTACCAGCAATCATCATAGCAGATTGTTTTGTATTCCATACTTGCACAGGAAAGGTATGATCGAGATTATTTGCTCCTAAAACATCGACATTGACAGTAACAATGGACTTTAATTTGCAGCTACTCACGTAGGTCCCATCATCATTGCCACATGCTTTACATTTCTTTACTCTTTTAGATTTTCTTCGACACTTTTCAATTATACTTTGTATTCTTTTTTCTCTCTTCCTTCCTTTCCTTGCAATAATTGATGGATCATTCACAATCAATTCTAAGTTGGTACATCGAGGGTCTTTCACTGCACCTGAAGGACCAACATCTTTGATCATTTTTGATTGCATATGAGAAGTGTTTGCATCTATTAATGTAGACATTAGGTTTGGCAGCTCAGCTAATAGGAGTTCATATGCTTCTTCTGACACTGATCCAACCTTAGCAACTTTCATCAGTCGGTAACACAAATGTGTATACCGACATCCCCTTGAATCTTTGCCATCACTTGGTTTGTTAAATTCATCTAGCATGTGACGCTGGCGCATCTCCTTCGTCCATCGCTTTAGAATATACCTCTCAGGAATTTGAAAAATTCCGCAGTATTGAAGTCCCACTAGTGCATGCCTGCACAAGTATCCTTTAAATTCAAAGGATCGACAAGTGCATGAAATAACTTCACCAACTACATCACAATACACTGTATATTATTTCAGTAAATCCTTAATAATGTTAGCTCCAACTCCTTTAACTTTAATCTGTTCAAAAGATTTTACCTCGAATGTGGTTTTTGAACCTTCATGTTGAATTACCTTTGGGTGACATGATGCAGTTTCTACCAATTCTGTTTGGAATTTTTTGAAAATGGCCCTTGTGTATTTATTGGCTACCTACTTCTCTAAGGGCAAAGATGTCTTCCGGTATGCTATTGTCTTCATGCTTTTAACATCCGCTTCATTCTCAGCATCATATCTACTCTCTAATGCAAGTTCAAACTTTTCAAAAAACTCAGAGAGAGTGGTCTTTGCATGAACATATCTATCAAAGAAGTGATTAATGCTCTCACTTCGTTGAGAAGTTGACATTCCTGGCAAAAAAACATGAAACCAACTTATTAAGTTTACAGAAAAATATTAGTGTACTATGTTTCATTCTAACGCAATACATTTCTGTGCAAGGACAAAGTCTATTCTAGCAGTGCAAAATGTATCATTATAATGTAAAGATAAGTCCAGTAGAACATATTTTACCTGCGAAAAATGTATCCTTCAAAAATAATGGTACCCATTTGACACGACATTCGTATAACTGATTCAACCATTCATTCTCTCTACATGCTTCATACTTGCACAATAACTCTTCCCACTTCTCTTCAAACTCGTGCACAGAAATTGAATCATAGATGCAGCTATCGAAGTCCTCCATAAAACCTTTGTTTGCTACACATATATGCCCAATCTTCTCTGATATTTTTTTCAATATATGCCATAAACAAAACCGATGCCTAGCATTAGGAAAGGCCTCCCTCACTGCTGATTCAATGGATTTGTCTTGATCAGTAATAATCACAGTCGATTGCTTTCCACCATTTACCTTTAACCAACAATTGAATACCCAAACAAATGATTATGTCTTCTCATTAGAAAGTAGTGCACAACCAAGTAGGGTTGACTGACCATGATGATTAACTCCGACAAATGGAGCAAATGGCATCTCATACGTGTTTGTCAAATAAGTAGTATCAAAAGATATTACATCAACAAAATATGAACAAGCTAGTCTTGACCTTGCATCCACCCAGAAAACATGCCTTAGCTGTCCATCATTATTCAAATCCATCATGTAGAAGAATGTTGGACTACTCATTTGTTGTTTGACAAAATGGTTATGTAATTTTTGTGCATCTCCTTCTTTTAGTTGCGTCTGACGCTCTCGGGTTAAGAAATTTCTACAATCTTTTTCTGTAAAGTCAAGCTGTTGAATTCCACCTTTTCTTCTAGCAAGTGCAGACACTATCTGAGATGTTAGGATTCCTACCGTACGCATGTTCTTAATTTCTGCCTTTTTCGGCGTACATATTTTTCGATGTGACCTAAGATATGTCACCGACAGTGGATTTAGGTCATGGTTATGCTCAATGACTGCATCTGCTATTATCCATTTTCCTTTCTTTGGGAGAAGTCTTGTCTTTATTGATGCAGGGCAACCCACTTTTGGAGAGTCTCTTGGGCGCTCACTATTAGGATTTCTCATTGACATCCCAAATTTCCAACCTAAATGCTTGAAATTTGGTATTCCTTTGTAGCTCCGACTGCATAATGTAGTGATGTCAAATCCAATTGATTTTGCATATGCATTATAAAATTTGTGGACATCTTCCCCTATATCAAATTCCATTCTTATTTCTAGTGGGAACACATACAGTGCAGGCTTCTCAACATTTTCCGTGGGTGTATTTAAAATTTCACATTCATTGATGTCAACGAAAGGTGTATGCTTCTCCATCGCATCTGCAATACTAAAATATATTGTCTATATATGAAATCCACTGTAATAAGAATGAAATATACTATACAAGACTGTAATATATAATTAAGGAATTATCGGTGCACTATATCAATGAAATATTTTGTACAGATAATAGATATAATGTATTAACAATGAAATAAAATGAATTCGAATGAAATATTTTGCTCGGTTATAAATCATGCTGCATATCAGTGAAATCATTTGGACGGTTATTCAATATAATGTACAAGAATGAAATTTACAATACAAGAGTGAGATATAATGTGCAAGAATGACATATTATTCAGGACTATATCAATGAAACATGATGTATGTTTGTGAACTATAATGTACAAGATCGTGCGGGTATTTAAAATTTCACATTCATTGATGTCAACGAAAGGTGTAGGCTTCTCCATCGCATCTGCAATACTAAAATATGTTGTTTATATATAAAATCCACTATAATAAGAATGAAATATACTATACAAGACTGTAATACATAAAGAATTATCGGTGCACTGTTTCAATGAAATATTTTGTACAGATAAGAGATATAATGTACTAGTAATGAAATAAAATGAATTCGAATGAAATATTTTGCTCGGTTATAAATCATGCCGCGTATCAGTGTAATCATTTGGACGGTTATTCAATATAATGTACAAGAATGAAATTTACAATACAAGAGTAAGATATAATGTGTAAGAATGACATAGTATTTAGGACTATATCAATGAAACATGGTGTATATTTGTGAACTATAATGTACAAAAATAACATATCATGCCTAATAATGAGATGGCTCCAGTTAATGAGATAGGCTATCTTAACTGGAGCTTCATATTTAATGTGTAACAACAAGTACTCCATCTACTTATTCTTCAGTATAACAGCCTACCGTCTACCATTAATATTGTTGCAATATATTTTACATTGAATACGTTTCCTCCAGTTTCAGTTACATATTTACTTCAGAGAAAAAAGGTAAACAAAGTAAACGGAAGGAGAAGATGCTGCAGCAGGTACCGTTTTTCTCCTTTTACCTCACTCGCTCCACAGAGCCTTGAATACGTCTCCTGATCGTCTCCATAGAGAGAAAGTGAAGCCCGCGGTAGCAATAAAATGAAGAGTAATACTTTTTACTCTAAAATGAAGGCTTTAATATATCTATCACAGAAGGGTATTTTCGGTATGCCAAAAATCGAGACTTGCGCGGGAATGACGCCATTTAATTCCTTTAGGACAATGCCATTAAATCTGTCAGAGCACGTCTCGGGTCGTCCGACCGGTGAAGTGGTATATGCCAACGTGGACCAATCGCTACCATGAGTTGCAGAATGACGTGACTTTGTGCACCGCATGCGGTGCACAAAGCATTACTCAAAGTTAATAGGGAGCAAGGAGGTCCACCACCCTACTAGGCCGCAGTCCACTACCGTTTATAGGGAGAGTGCATATTCTCATAAAACGGGGTCGTCCACTGCCTCTCCTTGGGGTAGTCCACCGCTTACACTTCAGATTTATTTCCTAAACTTCACAGATCCAGAATTTAATTACATTTTCTAATCTTATGATTAAGAGGATCACATCTCATGCCTTGGATTATAAATATAACTCATCTCTCTTGATTCTAACCCTAAGGAGATGGGACTTGGTGGCTACTCTTGTGGTCCACATGGAGTTTTGCAGGTTTAAGAGCTTCTTCATCCTCTTAAGGTGCCTAAGTGGTTCTACATCAATGAGGGGATGTGAGGGCAACTAAAAGGAAGCGAGGATGATCATTAAGGCTACTAGAAGGGCAACATCACCTGAGGGGGAGCTTAATCTTGAATCTCATATATCTCCTTCACCCTCTTCTCTTTATTTTTCACACTGCGTTACTTGATGTATTGAGAGAAATGATACTCTAGTCTTTGGGAGGTCCTTGTGTGTGTGTTTGATGCCCAAGGCATCGTGGTTGGGTGTTCGCTCATTCGTATGTGTTGATTTGATTAATAGTGTGTGAAAAGGCCTCAATCTCAAGAGTTCTTGCAACCAAACCACTATAAAAATTGTGTTGTACTCTCACGTGGTTTAGTCCTTGTCTCCCCCTCCTTCTTGCACAAGTTTATCTTCCGATAATATTGCATTATTAGTCCTAGTTATTACAAGGTTTAATAGCTTTCAAATCAATAAACCTGCATTTTGGGTAATTGGGATTTGCACTTGAGCGTTCTAGCAAAAATAAGGTGAGATTTTAAAAGAAACTAATTCACCCTGTCTCTTGGTTTGTCAAACTTTGGGACAACATAAGAGAGGGAAGGGGGTCCCTTCCCCTTCACTTTGCATCTCAAAGTTTGAAGACAGTTGATTGGGAGAGAAAGCTCGACAAAAGGCTCAGAAGTTGTGTGGGGTTCCCTCATCGAGGGTCCATAATAGCTTCATCGGGGGAGGTTGTTTGCTTGGTAAGTGTCATGTCCTCGGACTCCTCCACCACTTATTCTTTCGTGGATAGTAATGAGATGAGGCAGAAGAGGATGTTCCACCGAGTCTGCCTATGTAGAGTCATCAATAAGGAGGAGGTGGTAGAGGAGTCTTCGTCGCTAGAGCCCGAGGTTCAGGTCCCTGCACCAGTAGGGTAGAGGAGTGCTGAAGTTGTCGCTGGTGGGGAGGGGGCACCTCAGGCGGGTGAGGTCCCTACGGAGCCAGAGTCCCGAGCCAAGATGACAACGGCCCCTGAGGTTTGAGAGACGAGAGGTCCAGGGAGGCGGCCACAACAAGTGAGGGCTTACGTAGCCCGGGTGTTTCTCGAGTCACTTTCGAGAAGACTGTAGATGAAGCCCCATCTGAGGTGTATGGCATTAATGGCTGCCTTACTGTTGGGATGAGCATGCCTGTAGAAGTCATGCATGCTCTGCCACCTACGCCCTAGCGCATGATCTATCAGGCGGGGCATGCGAGGGGAGGCAGCTACAGAGCGATGTGCGATGTGTGTTGGGTAACATGCCGAGGCGGTGACAAGGCGATGGGCAACGTGCGTCGGGCCACTTGCTGAGGTGGTGACAAGGCATGGTGTTAGACCGCCTGCTACCCGGCATGCATGTGACTAGCTGACGTCTTCTCTGTCATTATTGCGACTTTGAAATTCAAAAATCGATGGGATGGCCACCCATTCCAATTTTAATTGCCAAGGATTCATCTAAGATAAGAAACTTAAAAATTCGACATAGGAGAATCTATAGGCATGTTATTTTTCACAATCTAATCATTTTTCTTTTTAGATTCTAGACAAGTTTGGTGTAAGGACCAAAGCATTATTATAAAGGGTCTTTTTACAAATAAACTATTGTTAAAGTTTAAATGCCAAAAATATCATGTCCTGAAAAGTATTAGCAGAGATATCCTTATTTTGTCAAAATAGTACAAAAATATCATCGTCGTAACCTCCATTACCAACCGTGAATCTAACTTGGTTAACTTTAACTCGATCTGAGAAAATATGATAATGTCCATAGTTTAAAAAAAGACTAATCTCTCTCCCAACTTCGTCTCCCTCTCACCCCTAACTGTGATTCTTAGGAAACCCTAGTCATCTGCAACCCTAGAACACTAGAGAATGGTTGTACACCTTGGGAAGCACGAAAGATTGTCTATGCCACCACTGAAGGACCAACGAAAGTCCACATCGGCTAAAATTGGAGAACGGTTGCGACTCAAGCAGTACGTAGGAGATCGACTGTGATGCCAACAGGACCAAAAATGGCTGCGAGCTTGCCAGGCCCAAGGAAGCAGCCAGCGGGGGATTCCAGGAAATGGCCGAGGCTCCTACACTTGAGGAGGGTGAGGACTAGGAGCTCTAATTGAAGCCACTGGAGGCCCAGTCGGTGCTACTACTAACTCGACGGAAGAGGAAACCTTTGCCCTGGCGACCCCCGCATCGATGGCCTGTTACTTGTGACTGATCTAGTTGGCCCCATCGTCGGAGGCCTAGCAGCAGCTACAAGAGCACCAAAAAATGGTGAATGTTGGGCAAAGGGGGAGGGTGCACTAGGAGGCCACATCGAGTGACCGGGGCGGCAGATCGGCACTTGGCGTAGGAAAGGGGAGGCTGAGGCGTCAAAGTGGGGACCGACGTCAGGCGCCGCAAGGTTGGGGGTGACAGAAGGCAGGGCTGATCCGATTTGGAGGTTGTTGCACGGGAGGGGGGTAGCAGGGGGAGGAGGTTCTATTCAGGGAAGGGGGATTGCATGATAGGGGGGCGTACTTCAGTGGGAAGGGGGTAGTAGAGGAAAGGGGGGAGGGGGGCTTCAGCGGGAGGAGGCAGCATGGTTGGGGGGGGGGGGGAGACAGTTATGGTAGGAGGGGGGTTGCAGGGGGGAGGGGGTTCTGGCGGGAGGGGCGTTGTAGGGGGGAGGGGGTTTCGGCAGGAGGGGCGTTGCAATGGGAGGGAGGTTGCAGGGTGGGTGGGAGGCGGATAGCAAGGTGGGGGGTATCACCTTGACGTTGTTCTCTTACAAAACACCACCGGTAGCCCCTTGATGCCACCCTCTTTAGCCATGAGCCCTCCACCATCGTCTCTCTCTCTCTCTCCCCCTCCCTCACCCCCTTCCCTCTCTCGTAGTCTTTCTCTCTATCCTCTATGAAACTCACCTCCGCTAGGTGGGTTGCCGGCACTGGAGGGGGAAGTCTCCTCTCCCTTCGACGCCTGCCTCTCTTTCTCTATGTCTCTCTCATCTCTCTTTTGGTAAGGATAGGAATTTGTGATTTGAGAGGGACATTTTAGTCATTTAATTATAAAATAAAGGGAGTATCGAATCTTTATAGAATATTTTTCTTTCCATGGATGAAAGTTAACACGATAGCATTTTGGCACTATTTTAACAAAAGTAAGAATATCCCTGCTAATATATTTCCATGCATAATATTTTTATCAGTTCAACTTTAACAATGATTTATTTGTAAAAACCATATTATAAAACCTAAAGATGGTAATAATCATAATTAAAATGTTAGTTAAAGTTTGGTTCATTTAATCAAGTCCCTATGATGCAGTTGCAGAAGAATTATCTGCTATAAAAAATTTGGATTTATTTCTCCCATATAATAATTATACAAGATAAAAAATATATCCTAGATATTAGCAGGACCACATCTTAAAAAGGATAAAAGGAAAGTTTGATAATTGAGATTTTTGTTAATATGTCCCGATAATATTAGCTAATTACATATTAGTCCTTAAATTACGAAGGTTTGCATGTAAGCCCCTAAAATCTCCATCGTTATACAAAGAAGCCCTTCTCATTTGTTCAGTTCAACGAAAATTAATTGAACTATGGTTAACTTGACCCAAGATGAGCCCCTAAAATATCTAGAAAGAAGTCTTTTTCGTTCGTTCGATTCAACGAAAATTAACTGGACTCTGGTTGACTTGACCCAAGATGATCAAATGATGAAAATATCTTTGGTTAATTAGAGAGAGAGAGAGAGAGAGAGAGAGAGAGAGAGAGAGAGATCTGATGGGGGGAAGGGGGTTATAGAGGGGGTGTCCGACAAAGGGGAGTGGGGGTTGCAGGGGGCATCCGGTGGTGGGTTGCAAGGTGGGGGGTCTCGGAGGGAGAGAGTGGGGTTGCAGAGGGCGGGCATCTGACAGTGGAGGGGGTTGGTTGTAGGGGGTGGTCTGGCTTCCTCCCCACTCCCCGTAGGCCTTCAGGGCCTCTCTATTCTCCTCTGTTGGCAACATCTCCCTCTTGTTCCTCTTGACTAGGTGCACAGAGACCTCCTCTTCTAGTGCCAAGTGACTCCCAGCACTAGAGTTTCATTACACACTAACGATGGCATGGGCAACTGAAGCATAGGCCCCAAGTTGTTGGATGACATATTGCTTTGCCGTGTTGCTGGCACCAAGGATGTCGACCAAGTCCTAGAGGTTGCAAGGGGAGTCTCGGGGCGACGGGTTTGGAGTCTTGGGCACCAATGAGTGTTATTCGATCATCAAGGTGGCGCTTGACAAGACAAACACCGAGCTGGCCCTCTCTGTGTTTTTCGCCATGTGTTTGATCTCTGGTAAAGGTATGGTGGGGAAATGATGCAGAGGGGGGTTCTAAGGTGGGGGGGGGGGGGTTGTAAGGGGGGTGTCCCAGGGTGGGGGAGTGCGGTTGTAGAGGGGGGGCGGACTTCGGTGGTAGTAGAGGAGGGGGAGTTACAGAGGGTGGGGGGAGGGGGTTGTAGAGGGGGGACTGGCAGTGGGGTAGGGGGGCTTTGGCGGCGGTGAGGGGGTAAGTTGTAGAGGGTGGGGGGTTTCCGACGGTGGGGAAGGGGGTTGCAGAGGGGAGGACCTGGTGGAGGGGCTGTTGCAAAGGGTGGGGGGTTCTGGCAGTGGGGGAGGAGGTTCCGCAGAGGGGGGTTCCAGCGGGGGTGGGGGGGTGGGGGAGGTCCGACTGTGGGGGATGGGGTTCTGTAGAAGGGGGGTTCTGTGGTGGGGGAGGGGAGTTTCGGTGGTGAGGCCTCTTCCCTGCCTTGCTGTTGCGATGGCGCCATCTCCAAGGTGCCTTCTTGGGGTCATGGGAGAGAGAGAGAGAGAGTACGGGGCCCAAATTTATAAAAGACATTTTCATCTTTTTCGGTTATCTATCACCCCAAGATGGAATATTCCATGAGATTTTTTTTTAACGGTTGTTGACCATATGAACTTTTTAGTAAGGGTAAGAAGATTGTAGGAACTCATATTCACGCCTCAATATTATAGGGACTAATATACAATTAACTAAGATTGTAGGACTCATTAGGAAAAAGGATAAAAGAAAAGTTTGATAATAACTAGAGAGCCACCGAGGACGCCCAATAGATGCGAAGCAAGAAGATCGGATCTCCACCATCCAATAAGTGGACCCCTGCGGCGTACTTTTCTCTCGTGATCCAACCGTCTGATCTTGTCACCATCTTTCCATCCTGCACGATGGTCTCTCTCGAATCCAATCCATCACGGGCTAGATCAGAGAAATAATAGTTATTGCACTACATTGTGCTATAGTTAATTTTTTTAAAAAAAAATTGTGACGTGGTCCTAATGTCACCTTACTTTTTGGTGGGATCCACCTCACAAAAAATCTATCTTATAAGGTAAGAAAAAATGAGATCTTATGAGTTTTTTGGGTCGTGAGATGAGAGATGTAAATCAATGACGTAAAATTTTGCACAATTTTTTTTTTAAAAAAATAACTACATTATCCCGTGCAAAGTTATCAGAACCGAACCAGTGCCTGAACCGGCCAATGAGCTGGTTCGATTTGAATAGATTAGACCATTCAATCAAATCGGTTTTGTCACGCCCCGAGCCTTTATTACAGCAGAAGACTCGCTCGAGGAATGCGAACAGCCGGCATGATAAGGCTCTTGCAAGCAAGAACGATCAGAGCGCAAGGCAATCACACATAAGAATGCAATCGCATAATAATTAATCAAACTCCAACTTTATTTCATTGATAATCAAATATTCAAGTACAATAACCTTTTCATACCTTTTCCATTCCACTAGACTCAATAAATAAGAAATTACAAAGACTCGATCCAAACAATATAGACTTTCCTAAGTCTTCACTCTCATCTTGACAACACTTTCATTCGCTCTCGGACCCGCTACTTGTATAACCCGAATCCGAATTCGAATCACTTTCATTTCCTGAAAAAGATTAGAAATAGGTAATGAGCACACTTGCCCAGTAGGTATCTTCGCATCAACATGATTAGTATTATTAAAGTAATTAGTATTTTAGCTCTAAAGAACTTAAGTAAAATCATGCGAAACGCGATCAATCATGCGAGTAACCAAAGTAACAAAATGATCATGTAAAATAGAATGAGAGCAAAAATGAACTAGCAAGAATGTCACAAGAATGTGATATGGCCTTTCATGAACAAGAATGTATCGAGAATGTACTAGCAAGTCACATAATCATCACTCCAGCATCTTTTGCTTATTAGTAAGTACTTCGTGAATTTCTGTGGAATATCATGTAACAAGCAAGAAAGTCATGTACAAGTATAAATCATGATGTATCGTGGATTTTCACTTATTTATAGAGAAAGTACTCCCAGCGCAATGCGACGCCAGTAGCATCATACCCCATGGTTTATAATAGTAAGTTTCCGGCAATCAGCCGAGTGGACTAGCATAGAGCCCTTGAACACAATCAGTGCTCGATCGCATCTTCAAGTATAAATCAAGCTATTTCCACGCATATAACAATAAAGTATGGCCAAGAATGTAGTAAATTCAATAAGCTCATGATAACAATAATCAATGAACGAACGCTTCAATTTAGACTTATGAGAGATCAAGAATGAATTAAGACAATGTTATACTTATGGAAATAAATCGGCAGCATAACGATACATTTCTTTAACTTCCATTCATTATATTAAGTTTCTTGATCATTATGACAAGCCCTAGAACATCAATGATCCATCTAGGAACTTTAGAATATCAACCCTTGGGTCAAACCTCGGGTTAACTAGCTCAAGCATTGTGACGGTCTTGTACTGGGCCGTTACATTCACGTGACGCTCCAGTATTGGGCCGTTACAATGATCTGGATCCGAAACAAGAAATTGGACTCAGTACAACGTGATGGTCGTTTATTGGGCCGTTAGATGAGCCTGAAGGTCTAATGTAGATCCGTTACATGTCCAGAAACCAGAACCATCGATAGTGTTTTCTAATGATTGGGCTTTCATGGTACAACTAACTCGGCGTCCTAGTGGGAATCTCAGGCTCGCAGAGAATTACGGAGGCCTTGAAATAAGATTTCTCAGTCCATTGGAAGGAATATCCAATAGAGAGGTCCTCAAGTTCAAGAAAATATTCCTATGGTGCACAAGTGTAAACTAATGGACAACATACCGGAATATGCGCCATGTACTTAAAGAAAATGACTCTATTGATAGAGAAAGAATGTGTAGCAATCTTGAAACCAAGTTAAAACTCCGTCCATACATCATTGAAAATCCATGATTTAAAATACAAAACTATAGAATTTTGACACATGAAATTAACATAACTTAAATAACTTAAGATACCTTAATCATGCAATTACTATTATGAATCAATAATTAAATTTAAAGTCATGATAACATGTCCAAACTTAGCTATCTAAACTTATTTATAAGTAAACTTAACTGGTTACCATTCTGCCTCGGGCTCACAGAACACAGGGGTCTGACGGTCTAACAAGAGCGCGTCACAGTACTTGTGATGGTTTATCGAGAGGCCGTTACAGTAGTGTAACGCTCCTGTTATGGTGCGTCAGAGACAATAGAGTAACTAAAATGCAACAGAGGGTGTGACGGCTTATCGTAAGGCCGTTACAGTGTTGTGACGGTCCTACCCTAGTCCGTCAGAGCTTCTGCTGATAGCAAATAGATAAAAAGACCTAAGGTTTCAACTTACATCATGTCTAGAAATCATATATAAACTTCCACGTGATAAAACGAAGGCTAAACAAATAGCATGCATGGGTTTCTGTGAATTTGACAAGAAGGTTCCTTTTAACTTAATTAAGGCTAAGAATATACATGTATGCATGACTCTACTAAAACATGAGATCCATGATCTATAGTGCATGAAATCAAACACAATCAGAGGGCTTTTATCCTTAACAATATGTTTTTACCAATCATGAGATAACCTACCGCTTAACGGGGCTTTAAACTTCTGAAAGACGCGTCCTAGTTCTCCCTTTCCAGTGATTTTCCAGCAACTTCACGCTGCTCTAGCTCCTCATCCTCTTGGCCTAAGGACGTGAAATTTTGAGGGTAAGAAGATGAAACTAAGGAGAACAAAAAGTTCTAAAGGACTGAACTCTAATTACCTCGTTTAGACGTCCAAATCTCCTGATCTTCAGAGGACTTGTGTTCAGTTTCCTGGGTTGCTAAGGTCCGACCAACAACTTTGGAAGCTTCAATCTCCTTGGTTGGTTGATCTCCTAGCACGAAATTTGGAGAGCTATTTGTCTAAAGTGTTATAAACAAAACCTTCTAAAGGACTTACCCGAAATTCTATCTCCTTACCTTGATTCTTCACGAGCCAAAAGTAAGGGTCGCTCAGTTCAGAACTAGGTCTTATTTATAGGGATTTGACTAGGGTTTGAAGATGAGATCGATTCTAGAGTCTTTAATTTGTCAGAACATGATCCCTAAGAGTCCCTAGTATCCTTACATGTTCTCCTAATTAGGTCTCTTGCATATAGGATCCCAAAGATTCAATCTTTTTGCAAGTTCTTTCATTCACGGAACTGATAGGGGTGTAACGCATCAGGTCTAGTACGTTACATAGCTGTAGCGGTCGCCCGATAGACCGTTACACCAAACGTGTGCATAGTTTCAATTTATTAAAACTCTTTTATTCGTTTATCCTTCCAATTATCTAATTAAGGGATATTTATTCTTTAAAATCTGTGAATAAGCTAAATAACTTTCTAGAATATGGGCCAAACTTAATGGGCTTGGTCCTTAAACCTTTTGAGTCTTACTTGAATAGGCTAGGCTAATTATTTAGCATAATTGGGCCTTATAATAACTTATTAATCTATTTATTAATTTATTTAGACCTTTATAAATTCCAAAAAATATTAAATAACCCAGAAATTACTTATATAAATTTTGGGACACTACGGGTTTGAACCGTGATGTAATCATAATATTGATATATGGTCCGACCTGATTCTATAGCCCAAGATAATAAGAAATAAGATATAATGATTAAAATAAAACAACATACATGTATAATTATTAGTCATGATTATGTAACTATACAAGTAAAAAAATAACAATAACATGATTAAATAAATTGATCTTAAAATTTTGTAATATTTTATTAGTCTTCACTCTTCATAATTGACGTATATACTCATTTAAAATTTAAAATTTTAAATATATCTAAAATAAAATAATAAATAATAACAAATCAATAATAATAAGATAATTTTGTTCACGTATAAATATCATTTTGAACATATATATATTTTTATATTTATTTTTTTCTATTTTAAATGGTGAATCAGGTCGGACCGATTCAGACCGATTCATCGGTTGAACTATAGTTCATCCAGTTCGTTTAATTTTTTAATATTATACTGGATCAACCTTAATCGGATCAATTCTTAGATTGATTCACAGTTATACCGATCCGACCGATCATTCAGATTCAATTCTCGTGACACTGATCCGGTGACGTAATTATTAATTACACGAGCAGTAACAAGCATTACTCAAATCATAGATGACAATCGCGCGTTCCATCTAACAGGCCTTGTGGCGGGACCCACGGTCAACCCTCGACCCTATGATCTAATCATTTCTTCGTCAGTAAAAACTGCCCCTCTCATCATCATCGGTCATGTACGTACTCCGCGCCAAGCCGCCAATATTCTGATCTTCCCATAATACCCCTGCGTAAAACCCAGTATGCCCGTACGCTCCCCTCGTCCCTGTGGGGTGGGGTCGCTCCCCCTTCTAAAATGGAGGGCATGCAGGAGACAGGGGCGGCCCTTCTGCTCCACCCACGCCATTGGCAGCAGAGAAGAGAGAGAATAGTTGTCGACAGTCGAGAGAGAGAGAGGGATGGACGAGTCGTGGAGGGTTCCCATCGGCTCGGTAGTCCGCCGGCGGAGGTCGACGGAGCAGATGAGCAGGGCCGGCGGGAGCCTCGGTGCGGACGACTTCCGCGACGTCTTCGGCGGGCCGCCGCGCTCGGTCGTTCTCCGTCAGTTCTCCAGCGACCAAGCCGCCTCCCCCTGCTCCTCCTCCGCTTCTATTCTTCTCGAACCCCACCTCCATCGGGACGGCAAGGAGCACAGCTGGTTACGGCCTCCGCGGGTTGACCCTGGGCATCGAGGCGGGAAGGGTAGCCGGACCGCTGCCGGAGGAGGAAGTGCCGGGAGATGGGTGGTGCGGACGGAGGAGGGCTTCTACAACGATATATTCGAGTCGGGCGGTGGCGAGGGAGACCGCATGAGGTCGAGAACGAGGTCGCGGCAGTCGACGTCGAACTCGAAATCGAATAAGTCGAACTCGTCCTCGGTGATGAGCTCAGAGGACGGCGGCGACTCGGTGGGCCGCCCTCGGCTGCCCCTCGTCGACGACGCCGGCCTCTCCTCCTTTGCCTCCAAGCTCAGGTGCGGAACCACAAGCCCTGTTCTGCGACTCCACAACAGATTTACTGATGGGCTGATCAGAGTTTCAGCAAAGAATTTGCTTAATATATGCTCGCCTTCTGAAAATTGCGTGCTTTCTGTGCTTCTCTGTTCTGTTCAGACCCATCATCGTCCCGTCCCGCCGGCGGGGGGCCTCGCCGTCGCCGACCATAGTGTCCAGCAGCTGGAAAGCCTCCGCTGCTCCCTGCGCTCGCCCCTCTTTGATCAGGGAATCCCGATTTGACCTCCAAGACATCCCAAGCAGACCCAAGCTGAAGGTTGACGGCGATCCATATGACAGGCAGTTCCGGCCGTATTCTTCTCCTCCCCATGCCGCCGTCGGCCTCGACCCGGAGAAGACTGCCATCGCCGGGGAGGACGACTCCGGCAGCGGCACCCCCTCGTCCGGGGTTTCATCCATCTACGACGACATCCCAATGGCGACGATCATGCCCGTGGGAGCCCACGAGAGGCTGGCGCTGCAGGAGCTTGAGAAGGAGGTGACGGTGGTGTCGGAGGACGAGATGGGAGCGGAGAGCTACGGCATCATCGACATAGTCCCCGGCGGGAAGGCGGTGGATTCCGAGGGGGTGAACGAGGCCATCGCCTGGGCCAAGGAGAAGTTCGGGGCTGCTTCGTCGTCGCCGGAAGAGACCAGGGCTGGAGATGATGGCCACAAGCAGCGCTCAGAAATGGAAGAAGAAGAAGAACAACAACAACAGGAGCATGTGAAGGCTAGAGATGGTCTCCTGGGAAGAAGAGATGGAGGTAATCTTTTACCTTGAGCACTCAAATCAATTATAAACTTGATTATTCAGTCTTTCGAGATGAGAAGATCTTGATGCGAGAAAACTTAATTATCCTTTTCGTTTGTTTAGGAAAGCTGGATGTGGCCACTCATCTGGAGAGATTCAGAGGTGTTTGGAGATGATTCAACAGGAGTGAGGAGAGATTCAGAGGTGTATGGAGATGATTCAACAGGAGTGAGGGTACGGTACCCATGATTCATATTTTACTCAGGAGATGTAAAGAATGAAGAAGGCAACGGTGCAAGAAGGAAGAAGATGAAAGAGTGATGGTTACATCCGCAGATGTTCGCATTATTTCTTCTCATATTCTTTTGTTAGGGCAGAGCCAATTTATCAGAAGAAAGTGTGGGTTACAGATGAAAGGGCACACAGCATGCTGTAGTAGAAGACGTGTTGTTTGAATGAGAAATTGAGAATAACATACAGGGGAAGGGAAAAGAAAAAGGTGTTCCTCTACACTTGTGGATTTTTCAAGGGTTTTTTATGAAAATTATTGTTAAATATGAATTTTTAAAAATATTTTTAAAAATATATTAATATGTATATCACTGTCTGAATTTGAATTGTGTAAAAATATCGTTTTTATTTTTAGACATCATTTTTGTCAAAAATTAAAAAAAAAATCATATTCCAAGAGGGTAAAATCAATTCGATCCACACGCGGCTCGGTAATGTCATGTTCAAGTTGGCCCAAGATTCACACGGTGGAAAACGATTCTCCGGATAGTTGGCGGCCCGTGTCGGGTGGTCCAATAAAGATGGATAAAAGATTCGCAGCCTACAAGTATCGACCCGGACATCTCGGGTGCCGAATGACTCTCCGATGACCGAGCGTAACTCCCGAATGTTATTCTCGTCATTGTCGATCTCTACTCTAGTGCGGTCGAGCACTCGCCTAGAGCGTCATGAGCCTCGCCTGAAGGTCGCACTGTCCGAATAAACGGGTGCACAACGGGAAACTTTCCACGATTGCGGGGAGGTGTTACCTCACGACTCACGTCTTTCCCTGTTAAAAGATGGGTCTTCACCGTCAGGATAATCGGTATAAATAGACCTCCGATCAGATGATAAGGACACGAAAACACGGACAGACACACGCAGACATAGAGAGACTCATGATCAGAGACAAGCCTACACACGGATCGAGAGCCATACGTGGGGAGTCTATCAGACCTGTTGGGGAGGAAGAGGCATCAGGAGGAGTCGGCTTCCGAGCACGTCTCAGGCCTTGCGAGCACTCTCCGAACACTCGCCGAACACGGCGAGCACCTCCAGAAATCCCGTTCCAGCTCCAGGCTTGATCATTCCACTCTCAAACTCTTCTATCCTCTTCACCTTTTGTTGATTCTCATCCAACACGGTCCTTACTTAAGCATCGAAGTTGTCTCTTGGGATAACATCTAGGGCTCCTTTTGACGTCTTATTCCTAGTGTTTGCCGGCTTTCACGTGTGGTTAGATGTTCTTCCCAAACAAACAAATCTTACAAGTGTGGTTCGAGACTCGAAAGATCATTTTTCCACCACTATAATACTTAAATGATATTTATATATTATTTGAATTAACACAATGATATATTTATTAATATATTTTTACAAATTTAGTTCTAACAATAATTTATATGTAATTTTTTATAGTAATTAAAATTTGGGTTTTTTGCATGGTAACCATTGTTAAATTTGAATTTGCATAAAAACCACTCTTATAAACGTATTATCATACATATCATTATATAAATTTTAATTATGCTCATTTATCACCCGAGTTAACTTCCGTCGGCGCATACTCGAATATTCGACGGAGATTCTATTATTCCCGTTAAAGTGCAGTTAAATGACCCAAATACCCATCATTCTAACGGGCAGCCATCTTTTAGGGTTCATGAGAGGGGGGTTTCCGAAGCGGGTTTCCTCTCATCCCCTCCCCCACACAGGCGCGGTTGCAGCTGAAGCTCGACCGTGATAAACGTTGAAGCAGCCAGTGAGTCGGTTCTTCATCACAGCCCAGCACGATCTTCATCTCCGACAAGCAAGGTGGTTGGATCTGCACTAACTTCACTGATGCTCTGCAGTCATTATCTTTTGATCCCAAGTTACTTTTCCTTGCACCAGATTCTGCCCTAAACGCGAACATGAGCCAGAGTTCATCTGTTGGCACTTCATTCCGGCCACCCCATGTACAAGTTGAACCTCCCATGTGTTTCTACCACCGGCCATATCGGATCTTCAACTCTACCCGGGAAAGAAGTAAAGGGCGGTGATTTTATGGATGCCCTAGATGGGGGGTAACATAAACACCAATTTCGTATCTATTTTCTTATTTTTAGGGTGCTATTTTGATTCAATTTTTATAACTGATCACTAAATATCTGATTTTTGTATAGGCTGGAAATGCTTGCGATTATTTCAACTGAGTTGATGATTTTCACCCTTCCACCGTGGATGTGAAGTATCAAGTTCAAGCTCTGCAAGAACTTATTGAAAAGTAAAATGAAGCTTTACAGAAGAAGATATAATCCATAAGATATTTACTCAAGAGATGTATCATTATAGTAGTCTTCATATTATTGATGAATCTTGCCATGAGGGTTTAAATATTTGGTATTGAGGCATTGATCCGCTTGGTTAATGACATGTATTTGTCCCTTCCAAATGTATTGCATGTTGGTTAATGATAGATATTTTTCAGTGACTTTTACCTAATTATATCCAGACTATGAGAGTGCTTGCAACAAGATTCCCTCCAACGGTGCATAAATAGAATGAACTAAAGAATGATGATTTTCTTTTTTTATCAATTTGATTCTCATCATAAAACTGATCTGCACCAAAGGGGAGCAAAGATGAATGTATGCCCACACTGCCAAAAGCAACAAGATATAGCCCACAAAATAAGACCATGGTTTGAGCAGTTGTTGCTGATGGACACAAGTTTTCTCGACATGGCAGAGGCCTCAAAGATGGAAGGAATGCTGAGAGGGTGAGTGCAATCATCTCCTGCCAGAGGAGGGAGGGAGAATGAAAAATGATCATACAACAGAACATAATTGGGGGAAAGCAGACAGATGGACTACAGATGAAGAAATCATACAGCTAGAAATGCCAATGTAGAAATCAGCACAGTCCAGTAGTTTCCCAAGCATGCATCAGCTACAATTGCTCCAAGTTGTGGGGTTAAATAGCTTGGCCCACTCCATATAGCATTATTTGTTGCGCTTGTAACATTTGTCTCATGGAAGATTGAACTGAAATATGTAAGTAGGTTTCCAGTGACCCCATAATATGCAATGCTCTCCATGCACTCAAATCCTACAGAAATTGAATTGATTGATACAAGCACAAGGGCTGATTGCATCTTATGAGTTCAATGTCACATGTCATTTCTATGGTTGTCGATTGCATATAGCAATTAAAGCGAGAGCTTACCCAAGAACTCATAAGCACATAAATACCATGCAACACAACTCTAAAATACACCTGCTTGACTGGAATTGTAAGTTCAGTCACAAAAATTTACACCAAAATTTACACCAAAGTTCAGCACTTAAATACCATGCAACATTCAGCTTTACACCAAAAATTAAGCTTCATCCCAATAGCCCCACCTGGATGCAACCTGAAGGCTCTCTGCTCTCCTCCAACATTGTGAAAGTTTGGTCACTACATTATGCAGCCACCACTCTAAAATACACCTGCTTGACTGGAATGGTAATCCGAAAACCATGCAACACAACTCCTTTCCATAACATATAAAGCTTTACACCAAGAACTCATAAGATGTTGTACACAATATCATTACATCATAAGAACTCATAACATAAACTTTAAAAGTCATTACATCAAAATACATTTGTGATAACATTCCTGTGAGGTCATTTCGGATAGAATTCATTACATCAAAATACACATTGTGCTTAGAATTCATTACATCAAAATACACATTATCTTTGAGGGTCATTACATCAACAACATCTTCTAAACCCTGGAGTAGGCAGAAGTGTTTCCCTGTGTGTCCATAACAGGAACATTCAAACTGACAGAAGACGGTTGGGATCCCACAGTAGAAGATGACACAGTAGGCAACCTGGTCACAGAAGAGGAACCTTGGGCAAAAATAGTCATGCTTGGCACAGTTAGATTGGCATTGCACATGTCACAATGCAACCTTCAAGTTAGATTGGCATTGCACCTGACTATGCTATTTAGTATAACATTTGGTGGGAAAAAAAATTCTCAATGGAGTATATCATTTACCTGACACTAGGAGGTTTACTGGATTGAGAAGCAGTAGATGAAGAGCTACCATCCTTCCTTGGACGGCCGGGGGGCCTGTGGTCGATGTCAATATTTAAGGCAAACATAAAGTAATTTAGAAGGAAAGAAAATAAATAGGCATGTGCTAAGCATTGCAATTACCTGTGCCTGGTCACCGCTGCTTGAGTACTTTGAGGGCCAGTGTTTGAGGAAGTGCCTACATTTGTGGGCCTATCCATTTTTAATTTAGTATAACATTTGGTGGGCAAAAAAATTCTCAATGGAGTATATCATTTACCTGGCACTAGGAGGTTGACTGGATTGAGAAGCAGTAGATGAAGATCTACCATCCTTCCTTGGACGGCCGGGGGGCATGTGGTCAATGTCAATATTTAAGGCAAACATAAAGTAATTTAGAAGGAAAGAAAGTAAATAGGCATGTGCTAAGCATTACAATTACCTGTGCCTGGTCACCGCTGCTTGAGTACTTTAAGGGCCAGTGTTTGAGGAAGTGCCTACATTTGTGGGCCTGTCCATTTTCAATTTAGTATAACATTTGATGGGCAAAAAAATTCTCAATGGAGTATATCATTTACCTGGGACTAGGAGGTTGACTGGATTGAGAAGCTGTATTTGAAGAGCTACCATCCTTCCTTGGACGGCCGGGGGGCCTGTGGTCAATGTCAATATGAAGGTAAGGAAAGTTGAACATTCAAGAATTATAGGAATAGAAAGTTTAAGTGTAGTAGGAATATATCGAATACCTAGCAGGTAGTGGTTGATTGGATTGAAGAGAGGTTGCATTGAATGGGTTCTTACATTTCTTGGCATGGTGACCAAACTCACCACACCTCTTGCATTTGTGGTGTCTTTGTGTCCTTTTCACTTGAGCTTCGTCTGCATCTCTGATTCTTTTTTTTCTTGGTCTTCCAGGTGGTCTTCTTGCTTTCGGAGGCAATATTAGATGTTCTAGTGTGAGTCTTGGCCACATGCTTCTATTCGGAATGGGAGCAATATGAAGGGAATACGTTGCTCTATACTTGTCAGTCCTATAGCATGTATCTATAAATTCATCCCAATTCACTCCCCTGCACGTGGTAAGGAAACAGGCCACATGCACACATGGTAGACCAGTCAGTTGCCACCTCCGACAAGAACATATTCTGTCTTTAATGTTCACTACTGCCCTTTCATTTGGACTACTCACCTCACCAAAGAAAGGTGTGGACTTTTGGACTGTAAACCCCCCTAAACCTCTGCTTATTTCCACAATATGAGTCCTGGCTTTTGGCACTAGTAAATCCTTCCATTTTCCTGATTTCCTCCTCCTAGCCTCCATTGTCTTCATTATTTGTTGCCGGATGGAGTCAATGCAATCCAAAATCACCTTATATCTAGCCTTCCCAATGAATGCATTAAAAGACTCGGAAAGATTATTAGTGACATAATGACACTTACCCTGCCTTCCAAACATACATCTGCTCCATTTCTCCCCCTTAGTAGTAGCTAAGTTTAGGTAGTTATAAGCATCAACACTTGCTTCTTTTATTTGTCGCATGTTCTCCTCAAAACCTTGCTGTGTAAAGCATCTAGCTGCATTCCAGACTAACCCTTCTAGAAACTTCCCTGGAAATTTCTTTTTAGAATTTTTGTATAAATGTCTTACACATGTTCTGTGCTCACAATCTGGATAATGCAACTTGATAGCCTCTTCAAGACCTTTTTGTCTGTCTGAAATTATAACAAGGTCATGCCTATCATCTCCAATGGATTCTCTTAAGTTATTTAGAAACCAGCTCCAACTAGACTCACTCTCAGACTCTACAATAGCAAAAGCAATTGAGAAGAGACCATCATTCCCATCTAAAGCAGTTGCATTCAAAATAGCTCCAAGATATTTGTTCTTAATATGGCACCCATCTAACCCAATTAATGGTCTAAAACCATTGGCAAATCCAAATGTGCAAGCCTTGAAGGCAACAAAAAACCTGAGAAATCTATGTTCATCATCAGTGACAAACTTAACTCTACTTCCGGGATTCTTAGTAAGAAGCTCATCTGCTAAATCTTGGACCCGACCATACAGTTCTTCCCATGAACCATGAATCTGTCTCAATGCCAGCTCCTTTCCTCTCCAAAGCCTATGGTATGGCAAGTTAATATGGTACTTGTCCTTGAGTCTTCTGTGCAGTTCTCCAGGGGCAATGTCCCCTTCAACCCTTAACCATGCCTTCACCTTGGCTGCCACCCATTTTTGTGTGGCCATCTTGTTCCCGGCCATGTTATTCCCAGGACATGTATGCTCCCCCCTTATTGTTTTGATTTCAAAAGTTACCCCATCGGGCAACCTAGATGCATGCAATCTCCATTGGCACTTGCTATGGCCACATTCTAGTATAAGCCTTATTAGATCACTCCTGTAAGTCCTCAAATAGCATTCAGTATTCACACAATATTGCTGAATTGCTAACTTAAGTGCTTCTCTATTCTGAAATCTGGCACCCACCTCTATGTTAGGGCACTCATCACTAGTTTCTAATATCTCAATGTCATATTTCATGTCTTCATGTACATAGAAAGAATCATCATCTCCATCACTTGATGGGAGACTATGGTAGTTGTTTTCAGATTCTACTTCAAAATCAGAGTCTGAATTATCATCCTCATCATCATTTTGTATGTTGCTTTCATCCTGGCTCTCGGCCTCTTCCTGCCTGCATGTTTGTTGATTGGGGACACTAGTTCCCTGCACCACATCACCCATGTCACTCTGTTCTGTAGCCTTTTCAACCGTTACAGACTAGGCAACTTGTGTGTTTAATGCATCCCCAACTGACAGGTACTCTCTGATATCATAGGGAGAATCATCAGCATCTAAGTCTACAAAGTCAGCTTGTGATTCAATCTCAGGTTACTTCTCCTTTTTTTTTTCTTCTAGCAGGTAGCTTCTTTGCATTCTTTCCAGGGTCACCTTCTGACTATGTATGAATGGACAGAGACTCTATTGTGATGACAATCTCTATAGTCCCTTTTGGCTCACAATGATCAAACATCATAAGAACATCTGCATCATTCACAATGGTCTTGTACTTCTTAGGTCTACATTTGGGGACCCTCCACATGATATTCACTATATCATCTTTCTCCCACTTTATCAATGTGCAGACAAGTTGTAACAAATCATTCAGATTAGCATAATCCCTATATATCGTAAAAATTTTTTGCTTCATCAGACGGTGACATAGACTAGAAGGATCATTCTTATCAGTCTTCCAATATCCCCCATACTTGACGAGCAAAGTGTAGAGGTCTGCCTCTTCATCCATCCTAATATTACAGAAGAGAAATATAATACGACAAAAAATACACATGCACTCACAAATTTTCCTAATAAACAAGAACACATTTAAAAACTCCGGTGTCCAAGATTATGCAAACATATACAAAAAGATAAGTTACTAGTGAGCCCCACTACCCTGCACATTTAAAAATAGGCATCTGACAATGCAACCAACATTTATTTTCATCACCCCATATTGTGCCCCACATGTGTAGAATCATGAGCTGTATAAATAAGACATTAGAAAATTAACCTGGCCCACAATGTTCACCTTTCTGTATGTCTGAAAAGGGTCCTCTGGATTTCACCCTCTCACTCAGACCGGATGGCGCTGGATGCCTTTTAAATGCACAACCTTCCCTCCAGAACTAAACCCACAAAAAATCTTGTTTGTTTAGTGCTCTACGGCATTATAAAAAGGGTTTCACCTTTTACCTGGCATATAGGAGAGGTGTAGGGGGATTGGGATTGGGATTAGGGATCAGGAGGTTTTACCCGGAACGAACTCTTAAATGCACAACCTTCGCCTCCTGTTGCCTTTTAAACGTAGAGAAGAACGTTGAAGGTGGATTGGGACGGCAGTGTCCTTCGCCTCCTTCGCCTCCTCTTCCCCGAGCCAGACGACGCTCCAAGCCGGACGGCAGTGTCCTTCTCTTTTCGGCCTAGGGTTTTCAGGTGGATTGGGATTGGGGACGGGAGAGCGTTGAAGGTGGGAGGGAGGGACAAAGATTCGTGAACCGAACCATTCTTCTCATGTGCTAGGGTTTTCAGGTGGTGGATTGGGGATGCGGACGGAAGCGGGTTGAAGGTGGGAGGGAGGGAGAAGGAACTGCGCAGAGTGCCACGGTAATTAACCAGGGGCAGTATGGTCAATTACTAAGCCTAGTCAACATTAACCGTAGTTAAACCCACGGCTGGTGACGCGCGGTTAGTCGGGTGATAAATGAGCATAATTAAAATTTATATAATGATATGTATGATAATACGTTTATAAGAGTGGTTTTTATGCAAATTCAAATTTAACAATGGTTACCATGCAAAAAACCCTTAAAATTTGTATTTCAACACTAAGGATCAAAGTGTCAATGTAGACTGGCGATGTTATAATAGACCACATTCGTGACCTTGTTTTCACTCGTGGTGTTCCTTTTACAAAAATATGTATGGAAATTCTTCGCCACAAATCTTATGCAACTTGTGGTTGTGGTGAATAGAGAATTGTAGTTTCTACTCCATCAATGCCAAAAAAAAAATTTATGACTTTTGTTCGTGCAAGTTGTGCTATTATTGAAAGGCAAATCTTGTAGAAAGAATTTAGGGCCACTTTGATAAAGAGATAAACTCGATTAAGGTGGGTTATCTGAGGTAGGACGACTTATTCTTGTTTGACTCTTTTTTTTAACCGAAATTAGCTAAAGATAAACTTAAAATTTTTTAATCCAATAAAAAAGATGTAATAAGTCACCCAGAGTGGACTAGAGGTGGGTCACCGAGACTAGTGTACCCGCCCCTAACTCGCCTCTTTGTCAAAATGGCCCTTATTGAATTTTAAGGCTCATGCAGTCACTCTTGACTTTTGGGAGGATATTTTAACTGTATCCCTGACCCCTCCCACAAGTATGGAGGATGAGAAACCTTTAATAGGTTAACGTTAGGCTTTCAAAATTTTATTTATGCTTTTTGTACGGAGGATGTGGGTTTTTCTGACAGTAAATTTACTTAGTATAATGTTCCTATTTATGACGGTATCTGGGCACGCTTAGACAGAACACTAAGTATCACTGTGGTACGGGATTAAAGATGTCCCGGTTAAATATAAGTGGATTTACATGTTCTTGGGTTATGTTTTTTTGTTTTGGTGCGGTATTGGGTTCAAGTATCCCACCTGTGGAGGTGGGATAGGTTAACATGACTGAAGCCAATTTAAGTTACTTTTAAGCAGATCATTTAAATCTACTCTCGCCAAAGCAAAAAGAGATAAGTTGCATCTAAAATGGGCTTATTCCTGTGTGAAGTCTCAAACAAAGCGGAGCTAAGGGCCACTTTGTTAACCGAGCCCGGTTAACGCAGTTGTGTGTGAAGAGAGAGCGGGGCCCACTGCTCTCTCTCTCATCTGCCGGTTTAACCTAACCGAATGTCAAAAGCGCCCTAATTAATTTTCATTGGTACGTGGAGTTTCATTGAGCACTTATCTCGATCCTGATCTGACCACTGCCCTCTACTACTCAGGGCTTTCTCTTCTATACTTGACACACCTTCAAGATTCTATTTTCAGCATGTGCGACTTTCACATTCTGATTCCTTGCATGACGTTTCATCCACATGGCGGGCTGCCACAATAGCCTCTAATCCCTTGTTTACGTAGCACTCGAATTAAAAGCTACCAAGTTGTTGTTTAAATGATGGAACAAAGAGCGTTTTGAGAATATTTTTCCAAGCATTCAACCTACTGAAGATCAAGTCTAAATCGCCCAATGTGTCATTGATTCTGTGACACCTCCTTCTCGAGATCCGATCCAATCCGAGGACGTCAACTTCACAAATCCAAATGTTATGAGGTAAAATTTTTGCAGGGCATTAAAGATCAAACCATCCATATTTCAAAAGCACGATCGTATCATTTTTATAAATATAAACACACATAATTTATATCATAAATAATGTTGCACATCTCTTAACCCAAAAGTCAAATTTACAGTCATCATATAGAAGGCAGCTAAACATACTTGTCCTTATGCAGCGGCATCCAAAATATGTCTGAGATCACTCTCTGACTTACTCTTCGCCGGAGCCAAAATTCATATACTTATTGATTTCCTAAAAAATTGTTAAGCATTACATTTGAGTCCTAAGACTTAGTAGACATTAAAACCAATCGCACGCTTACTATATAATAACTTTGGCAAAACACATAATAATGCTTAACTTATTACAATCCTTGCAAGTTCTAAATATATAACATAAATTCAAGTGACTGTGCTTAACTTATTACAATCCTTCCAAGTTCTAAATATATAACATAAATTCAAGTGACATAGTAATGAAACAAAATAGCTATCAATCATATCAACAAATGTTCTTAGTCGTTCAATTTAACTGTCAAATAATTCAATATTACAGACTTACAGTTGGCTTGCAAAATAGTCAGTGTATATCCATATAAATTCAATCGTATCAAGCACATAAGCAAGTCTTACAATCAGTTTCACAGTCATATTGATATGTGCCTTTAACATATGAAGGCCAATTATAGCCCAATCAATCTTAATTATATGCAACAATATTACGATAGCCAGACATGCACCCAAACCATAATACAAGAGGCCAATCAGTACCGAGGTGCCATATGATAGACATATAGACAAATGACCTACACTCTGGGGTCAATCGGTAGTGATCAATTGTACAAGATTGAGAAAACTGACTTCTATCAGTACATTTCATTTGTCCTCGGACATTAGCTAATCCATAGACGACGCTTGCTACAGAGTGCTAATAGTCCCCCTTAAGATGGCACTATTTATGTGCTTAATTTCATATAATTATCTTTGTCACTTTTATGTGAAAATTTTAATTGAACTAATTAAACAAATTGAAAATACATCAACTAAGGTTGATGGCCAATCAGATAAACAATCATAAATATTTAGATCACCTATCTAATAATTTAATATGCAATTCATGGGATTTTAACCATACATGATCTCTTTAGTATTTACAATTAATCTTCGTAGTAATCAACTTTATGAGTATCAAAATAATATTAAAACAACAATATACATAAATAATAGTAATTAATTTGGTGTTTTTGTGCTAGCAATAACAGAAGATGAACAAAGTAGCTACCTCCCTCGGGACTGCAATCTCTTGTTTAACCTTGGACGATGATGGAGATGACATGTAATGGGGGGGGTTGTAATTAAAGTGTTTCATCTTGTACACAGTTCCATTACTAGAACTCTTGCATGCTACTGTATCATATGTTGTGGGGTTTTGTGTGAGGCTACTAACTTACTTTCATCTTGTACACAGTTCCATCACTAGAACTCTTGTATGCTACTATAACATGGACTCAGCAACTAGATTACCACATTTGAAATGACAGGGAAAGATTGGAGTCTGCCTGACATGGAAAATAATCATAAGGTGGAGAACCATATCCACATTGTCTAGTAATTAAAATGGAAAATTTCAAGCTAAACTTACAATCCGCGCGGAACAGCCACCTAGAAAAGCAGTTGCAAAATGCTCTCTGTGCCTCTTTGTTTGTCGGGTGGGACACCGTGTTCGACTCCAGAGGGTCAAATACGGTGCCCCCCGAGGTCGGTTAAATCCCATGTGTGTGATGGGAGAGTGTGAGCCTCCCCCCCCCCCCCACACAATTCTGATAACAAAGCGGGCCTCAAAGTACAGGCCCACCTCTAATTAAAGTGTTTTATTCGAGGCTATTAACTGCTGTGAAAACTCTGGTTTGAGTTTTGTAAAAGGATTGATTTGTATTTTGAAACACCTATTTTGTAATGGCATGTTACCAGATTTGAGGCTATTGCAGTTCTATTTGCAGCCACACACATTCACCAATTCACAAAGCATGTGCACTTGTGGAAAAAATTGGGTGCTTAGACACTTGCTATATCTTTGCTGAGCAGCATTCATACACATTTCACACACAAGCCCACCTGCACATGAATTTTCACACACAGGCCCGTTTCAGCTGCGCTGCCCTCATGTGGGGGGTAGCAGCTGATGTGCAGGGAGTTCCAATAGAAAAAACTCGGAGAATCAATGATTTACACTCCACACACCACATAAATATGTAATACTAAAATTCGAAATAATCAACATTTATTAGACTTACATAAACAAAGAATTTGCATTTTAACGGCCTTCCAAAGAACTTGCTAATAGTCGGTCACACCCTATAGCGGGGTGTACAGGTGTGTCTAGAGAATAATTCACGTATTAAAATTTAACGCTGAAACGTAGTGAGAATAAAAATGAAGAATTGCAAGCAACCACAAGAACACAATGGTTTTTTTTACTGGTTCGATCAGCCTTCCTTATCTACTTGTAGTTTTATTCAACTGGATAGATTAGATGAAGTTCCGTCTATCTCAACTTTTGTCATTTTTCACTTAGACAGAACATCGACTATTGTGAGTTAGATAAAGTTTTGTCTAACGGATCTTCAATATTGTCTATTCCTAATTTTTTTGTTATTTTCCTCTTAAATGAAGTATCGTCTAACTCTTCTTCAGTTAGACCATGCGTTGTCTATCTTGAGCTTTTATCCTTTTCTTTTTAGACGAAATACCATCTAACTCATCTTCAATTAGACGATGTATCATCTATCCTGAACTTTTGTCATTTTCCATGTACATGATGTATCGCCTATCGTGAGTTAGGCGAAGTATCGTCTAACGCTTCTTCAAGTAGATGATGTATCGTCTATTCTCAATTTTTATCATTTTTCTCTTAGACGGAGATTCGTCTGTCAGCTCTCGCATAGTCTATCCTATCTGAATTAGACAATTAATGTATCGTCTAATACTCTTTTTCGCTTAGACGATGTGTCGTCTAACCTTTCATCTATCATAGAGACTTAGACGATAACCTTTCATCTATCCTAAGAACTTAGACGATGTATCGTCTAACCCTATTTCTTGTCGTTTTGCTCATTAGATGGAATATCGTCTATATTGAGTTTGATTAGATGATGTATCATCTATCACTCAGTCTTTTGTTTACTTAGACGATATTCAATTTATTTAACTCTATCCCAGATATTTAATTGATTCTGATTTAAATTTATGGAGACCTGAATTAGGTTAAACTTATAATAGTAGGATTAAGATAAATAATTATTTATTTTATCATAATTTAAAATAATAAATTTGTAGAAAAGGATTTTTTTTCCAAACAGAACTCCTTGTCAGCCCATTCACAGGTGACTTTGATGCTCTGTCACATGACTGTGGTATAATGGGGTTTGGATTTTCTTCCAATGGCAAAATCATGCTGCTTTGCTATTGGCAAGATGCAGGTCTCATTGCTCAACCAGCAACTCCATTGCAGGTGTCATTGCTTTGCTATTGAAGACACAACAACTCCATTGCAAACCCATGAATTATATCAGCCATATAGAAACCAGCATACATAAAGCAGCCCCACAGATTAGGGATCACAAGCATTCAGAAACCAGCACAATTGCAATAAAAATAGTAGTTCCATAGTGTTATTCTGATCAACAAATGTAGTCTTAAGTAACCAAACCCATACATTCATATCAGTTTGATGAATATTCCAGTCCACACACCGCACAACTCACAAATGTAAAGGATGACAAGGAGATGACACCAAGTACTGAAGTTTTTAAAAGAACTACATTGCATAAAAGAGGGAGAAGACCATCATTTCTCCTGATAAATTCCATCTATCACCCTCCAGAAAAAAAAGCCTGCTTTAATCACCAAATTTGCTTTAACCAAGAGTGAAAGATTGCATTGTCCCCCGCTACTTTACAAGGTAAATGATGATAACACACTGTTGCCCACGAAGGGGGCAGCAGGCGTCCGTTCGCGAACGGACGTTGCGTGAAAAAAAAAATTGCACCGCCCTTTCCCTTCGTTTGTGCCTATAAAAGGGGCTAACAAGGCCGGAAAACACACGCGCTAGAGAAGGGACGAACTCACTCAAAAATATTCTCTCTCTTGTTCTCACTCAAAAATTTAGAAGACCTTCACATCATAAGAAGTCCCTTTCCATCCAGCAACAACAAAGGTGAATCTCATATCAAAGTCATATGCAGGCAACACATTTTTGGGTGCATCTCTACCCATACCCAACACTCCTATAAGCTAACTAACGATTGGCGGGGACTCGAGCACTTATGTATGTTCCGTCAAGTGCTCCCATATAATTTCTAAAGAATGGCCAATACTTTCCACCAGCACAGTACCGAACATGGTCAGGGATTTCATCTAGTGGGTGAAAAGGGCGGATCATGTCGAACGCCCACACAGAAAAGACTTGTAGGATAATATTAAAGTACCGACTAATGGTCTTGCTCGAGTGGTGGAATATATCTTGCATGCTACAGTTTCTCTCATTATGTGTCAGTGTCTGCAAGATAAAATTAGGAATGAGCGCATCTGTAAGGACTTGGGATAGCTCCAATTGATAGTAAAATGAGAGAAAATAGACTCAAGTGATTTGGTCATGTGCTTCGTCGTCCTAACTCGACGCCGGTTAAAAGATGTGACCGAATCTTAGTGGATGCTAGTAAAAGAGCTCGGGGAAGGCTTAAAATGAGATAGTGCGATATTATTAGGAAGTACAATAGTTTCTTGAGTTTAAATATGAATATAACACTTGATAGAAATCTTTGGCGGAATTAGATTCACGTAACCGACCTCAAATAATTGAGATAAGACTGATGATGATGACGAGTCACATTTCTTATGCTCCTCAGTAAGTCTCTTTCCCCGAATATTCTACACAACTTTTTAAAGCTGTCTGGGTACATGCGATAGGTGATATAACAAGGCTTCCAGTGGCCTGTTAACATCTCCTGCACAATTACATGCCACAAGTTGGTTGCATACATGAAAGGAGGAGATAACACATGCGAGCTCATCTGAACCCAAGAAAAAAAAAGGATGAGCAAGATGGCCTAACCATCCGAGAGCACTACATAAGCTCCCTACCTAATCATGAGACAACGCTGGAACACTAACAACTGAAAGCTAACCACTAACTAACTAGAGTAGTTATCTTGGAAGAAAATAAAGTAGCACACATAAACATATATGAGATCAAGTAACACGGATAACAACACTAATCAGTAGCATTACGGGCATCATTAGGGATTCTACCAAAAGACGGCACAAACAAGCCCTCACCAAAAGCTGCCCCTTCTTTGAAGAGCATGCCAGGCTCTTCTTCAAAGGCTAGTGGTTGTTGGGCAAAATTTTCTGCTCTCGAGAAATTCTAGAAAGTATTTGAATTGAATTAGGACCGAGTTCAAGCAAGGTATTATACATGTATCCAAGAACTATCATTTCAAATTACGGAAACGACTAATATCTTACAGAATAATTGTAATGATCTAAGATTCGAATATCAAGAAAAATCTCGATACTCTTGGATCTTGGCCCGTCACTCACGAGTCGGAGACTCGGAAAGATTAAAGGGACGGCGTGGTGGTATATAAGAATCTAAAATAATTGTAACTAAATAAGAGTAATGTTTAGTGCACCGCATGCACTAATTATACCTATCGGTGTAATTAGTGCAACACTTAATATTTTTTTATTTTTTAGTAGCCCTCACGTTTAATTAGTTTGATGTGTCATTCACGTCACCAAGTGACGTGACATGGAGGCCAATTAAAAGAAAAACTCCAACCCTGTGAATAGTTCACTATTCACAGGGGACAAATTTCATTTTACGTCACCCTCACGCCACATCATCCGATGACGTGAACGACACACTAAGCTAATTAGACGTGGAGACTACTCAAAAAAAAATTCAAAAAAAAAATTATTAAGTGTTGTGCTAATTACACCGGTGGATGTAATTAGTGCATGGGGTGCACTAAGCATTACTCACTAAATAATACTTAACATAATAAATGCGGGAAATAAACCAATTATAGGGTTTAAAAGTTATACAATCCAAAATTTATATGTTCATACATAAGTAGACTAGACTGAAAAAGTACAAGACCACGGGGCAGACCCCGCCTTTGGCAAACTGGTACTAACTTTGACCACCGGCCCCACGCGAAGTCTCAGAAGCACAACGTGCAAGCCGCACCTCACCTAAAAACAAAAGGGGGTATCAGTAGGGGTCCCACACTGATCCCCACCTCACAACGATAAATACACGGTGCAACAAGTAACAAATCAGAATAGTAATTAGAACAGGAAAGGCGGTAAATAACAATTAAAGGAAATAACCTCGCCACACGTGTAGCACGGCCACTCAAAACAAACCACACTTCAATCTCGTATGACGGAATACCCTCGGCCGCCAGAACACTAAACAACAACGGTAGGAAACTGAGGTCGCTACACTCGAGTGACAGGAGCACTACCCACTAGAAGTAAGGCTGGATGCATCCACTAACGACTTAGGTCACAGCCTCAGGTGTCTCCCTACTTGTCCCAGGCAGAAACTGAGACACCGCACACAGTAACACAAGACAAGGGTCTAGTCGGGGTTGTACTCATCTGCACGCGTCCGTAGTCCCCGACCACTTGTGCACACATTGACTGACTGCGCTACGTCAGGCCCTCTAGCTAATTTTTTTCCCAGCCCAGACTCGAGCCGCCACAGTGGGAGGCCCTACGGAAACCAGCCCAAACCGTCTCTCCTGGGTCTAGCTCTCCACCACTCCCAGGTGGGTTGGCACCCGCGTGCCCAGGCAAGCTATAACTAGTGGGGAAAGGTCACTCAAGGCAAGAACCTGCTGTGAAACCACTTACATGTCATCGGTCGTAGACACACGCTCGTTGCACGGAACACGAGCCTTAGTTCATAACACACTAGGCCTCCGAGATTACCATGTCGGAAACCATACGCCATTCACAATCTCCCGCATACCCATATGCCTTAAACCGGATCATCGGACGTCCCACCACGAGACAGCCCTTACGGGGTTTGCACGGCTAATTTCTTATTTATTTCATCTATAAATACTTCAACTTAAGTTACGGGGTGAAAATCTGAATTTTTCGGGCCGAATAGGCCATTCCCAAAGTGGGTCGGTCAAACTTTAACTGGGGACAATCAACCTACAGGGAGCGTCGGTCGACTGGCCCGGAGGGGATCGGTCGATCGAAGCTCCTAGTAAGAATCTAAACAGGAATCGGTCGACTGTTTCTATGGTCGGTCGACCGTTTCCCCCAGGTCGGTCGACCGAAACCCATGTTCAATGGACCGATCCGACTTGCGCGCCTTGCCGTTCTTTCTGCCAGGAACCGGTCGATCGAATCTCCATATTGGTTGATTGATTCCGACGACGGCCGAACGGGAAGACCCTCTAAGGCCCTGTTCCACGCCCGACTCGCCCCATTACGAGCGGGAGGGATGGGGAATTGATCCCCGACACCTAGCACACCCATTCACATCAAACTGACCACAAATCACCGCTCGAATCGACAAAATCATTGCTCACCTCGAAACATGTGATTTTCTCGAAACAAGAACAAAACCCGCTCATTCTCACCTGATTCTACATGAATAGGTGGGAAAACACACGTGGAGGTGGAAGGGTCCGTCTCCCTACTTGAGACGCCGCTTTTATCACCTAAGATCGCTTCGATCGTTGCCGACCCATGCCAAAAACCGGTGAAGCTCAGAAACCGCGAGTCACCCGCACGAACATCCTCGTTCCCGCTCTCACGAGCCGCCTTCCGCCGCTGTCATAGCCCAGCCTCACCTCCTCGCTACCCGCCGTCTGCAGTCAAAGGGAGAGAGGGTGGAATGGGGTGGAATGGGAGAGGAAGAAGGGGAATTCGGTGAGGAGGAAAGGGACGCACGGGGAAGGTTAGAAATTGGGTTTTTGGGTTGCCCAAAACCCTCTAAAGAAGCAAAATGGTAAATACACCCATTTTCTATTAATTCAGTTAAATAAACTCTAAAAACTTAATAATAATTCTGTAACTCCTTCTAAAATCTTAGAAATAATATCCCGAGAATCCGTGGCTTTTAAAAATATTCACGAAAAATAAATCCGACGCTTATTAAGTGGAATCCAAAATTCAGGGTATTACAATAACGTCCACCACTGTAGTGTTTGTGTGAATGTTTGCTTTGATTCATCCCACCCATACCAGTCTCTTCCTGTAGGGCCTTCCAGGCCTACCAATCTTGCCAAGTGTTGTCCTAGTGATTTTTGAACTATTTTTTTGTGTACCGAGATCTAGTGGCTGTCTAGAATTCTCTCTCAAGGTTTTGATAGCCAAGTTTGTTATGTGTGTTGCTTGGCTTATTTTCCCTTGACTTTTGCTCAAGGTAGATCTGCACAAAAATCTTATGCTTATTATCATTCCAGACAGCTTTGTCATATGTCTCAACTGTCGTCTTTTCCTTACCCTTAGCCCTACATCGGCCCTCAATTGTCTGACCTATAATCTGTACAATATTCCCATCTACAATGTTAGCAGTCATCCAAAAGAGAGGGGCTCTAAAGACTAACTTCACATCTCATTCAAGAGATAGTGAGTGAAAGTGATGCTGTAAAAGGTCACCATTTAGACCCTGCGAAATATGGACCAGTCTGGTCCTCACCGGCCAACAAGATTGGCTTCTTTTGCCATGTTGATGTCTCAGAAGAAGGTCAAATTAGAAAAAAGTGTGTAGAAGAATCATTCAACATGCAAGAGACTATGACATGGGGGCATATGTAGGAATGCTTGATCGAGAATAACAAACAAAGAAGCATCGATTATAGAATTAGAAAGGGCTAGAGATAGAGCCACACAGGAGGAAATGTAATCGCACAATAGAAAAATGTAAAAAATCTTACAGTGGCAAGGCAGACATACACAAATGGGAAGAGAGAAGTTTCTTACTTGCACTGGTGTAGTTGGATTCGACCCTTCCATAGGGCCTTCCCCCAGCCTCGAAGGATGATCCTCTGCCCATGGATGAGTTTTGTTTGTCGATATAGCTCATTGGGCTCCTCTGTCGACCTTGTGGTCTAGTATCGTTGTAAGGAACATCACCTCGAGCGTCATGGGAGGGCCACCTCTTCGGCATGCCATAAGGGCCATACAGATGCTCATGTATATTCTCTTCCGGAGACATGTTGTGAAGTGTGTAGACACGTCAAAATTGACATCATCTTGAATATATCTATTATCACATCATAATGTCCCAATTTGATCCTTAAATTAACTTATTTGAGCGATTTTCCTCTGTTTTCTTGATTATTCAACTTTCTCATATTTTCTCAAATTTTTCTTGAATTTTTCTCTAATTTTTCGGGCCGTTTTAGAATTAGAGTCCGACCCCTGGACGCTAATTCATTTCAAAAGAATTAGTGCCTGTCCACTGAGACGTCAATACCCAGTCAACAGCAAAGAAAAGCGTCTTCAAAAGAATTAACGTCCGTGCACAAAGGCGCCAATTCTTTCCGGTCAAACAACCCTCGAGCGCGTTCACGAATTAACGGCTTTCCAGAAAGTCGCCACTTCTTTGAATATGCGGCCAGAACATGGATGCTAATATCTTTCGTTGATTAATTCCCATATTTCAGGAAATTCACGCCTTTATGGAAAGGTGCTACTTCTTAAATTGACGTCCATATCTCGGACGCAAATTCTTTTCTTGATTAAATTCAGCTCAGATTTTAGAGAATTTGAGCCTCTTCATGAAGCGCTACTTCTTTAATTGATGTCCGTCATTTGGACGTTAATTCCTTTTATTCCTTTTATTTAATAAATTCATCTTGAAATTCATATTTCTTGAATTAACGTCTCTTCACAAGGGCGCTAATTCTTTAATTAGCGACCGGGCCTTGGACGCTAATTCCCTTTCTATTTCTAGAGCTTTTAACTCCATCCAAAATTCGTATTTATCGTTAATTAGTGTCAGCTATCTGGACGCTAATTCTTTTCTAATTTTGAAAATTTTCAGACCTTCCATATTTAAATACTGAATTGGCGACTGTCTTCCTGACGTTAATTCAATTTGCGGCCATTGGGTCTAATGCAAATTCTTGCAGAATTCCGATTCCGGCAGAGGCTCTTCCCTTCCTCATTTTGATCTCATTTTCCACTTGGGAAAGGGTCCCTAAGACTTTCTAAGGTTGAGAGGACATATGTCCATTGAATATCTCTCTCCAAATCCTATTAAAATTTATTTTTTTGTTTTTAAAGAATTAAACTCACGAATTTTCACTCTATAAATAGGACCCCCCTCTCTCTTATGTTTAAGGCTAGTTCTATTGCTCTTGGGGAGGTGCTGCTGGACTAAAGACTCAAGGAGAAGCCTCCATGTGCCTAAAAGTTACATCCTTTGGAGCTTCCTCCTTCCTTGAAGATTGAAGATCATTGAAGCCCCCTTCCTCTTGGAGAAACAAAATCAATAAGCTTTTCTTCATCCCTTTCTCTTTAATTTTATTAGCATTGCAAGTATCATATTTCCTTTATCTTTTATTTCTCTTCATCTCAATATTGAGATCTCCAAATTGTGCAACACTTGCACACCTCACTCTTTTCTTCATCACATCATCTTTTATCCACCCTTTGCATAGGGGTTTTAAAGGCCAACACTAACAAGGTGTGTCACCTTCCATACTTTATTGTTTATTCATATTGGGAATTTGATACTACACTTACTTGATTCCTAATCCATATCTCTTTTGTTGGTTTGTTCATTTTGCAAGGGTAATCATCAAGAAGAGCTCTCTTCATCGGTCGGTCGATTGGAAGAGAAGGTTGGACCTCACAAATCCCCCACACTTAAAGGTATTTTTCGCGATCGCCGATTGGAAGAGAAGGTTGGACCTCACAAATCCCCCGCACTTAAAGGCATTTTTCACGATCCCTCCTTTATGTTTATTGTTATATTCCTTTGAGCCCCGCGATCTCTGGCGATCACACTGCCCTTTAACATCCACGCATGCTCCTTTTCCCCTCTTTCCCTTTTTTACTCTCTTCCCTTTTTCCTTTCCTTTCCACTTATTAATTCTTTTTTAAAATCTTTGTAGATTTCTCCATATATCTACAAAGTGGAGGCTAATTAAAAGCTCGGTCTTCTTGCAAAGTTGGGTGAGGCTTGATGAATGGTGGGCATCTTCCTGCCTGATTTGCCGACAGTCGAGGGATACGATCATAGGATCTTTAGGAAACAAGTGCCGGTGAGAAGAATGTTGGAAGGAGCGCTCCCCATCAAGATCTTCTGAACCCTATGGCCGAGTGGGTTGACAATCCATCATCGCTCGGGACCCTGCTAGCGGAAGGCAAACTCTATAAGCAGGTAGAATAGGGCGCTAGATCATCTTCCACAAGCAGCGTCGTTGACACTGGGAAATGTACATGTGAATCAAAGAATGGAGGGTTTCACTCCCACGGTGACGGTAGGGAAGGAGAGGTTGGGGTAGGGTTTTGAAGAAGGAAGAGGCTGCCTCTAACTTCAAAGGCAGTCAATGCGCATATTTTGTTCATAAATACACGCTACCATGGGGGGTAAATGGGACATTTTGGCTCCAAAAGCCTCTTTCCACAGTCTAGAAGCTCACCCTCATGAGCTTTTCCTAATCGAGGCACATCTAGCCGAATGTGTCACTCCCTCTCCAACGACAGAAGTAGGACACACGCACCCCAATGCTAGCCGTGCCCTTTGGTAAAGCTTTATTACTTTTTGATGATTGGAATCCCCTTTCGAAGTCTTATTAAACGTGGCCTACATAAGATTTTATTTTTTTATTATTTTGAAACACCTCACCCCACATAGGAGAGAGCTCCACGAGACTTCCTCCACATTACCTTTCAGCAGTAAATGACAGAAGGGGCAAATTTCACAAAAATCCTCCCTAAAATGTCAATAACCAAGTCTTATTCTATTAATTTTTTTGTTATTTTTGACCCATTAAATGGTGAAATCTGAAAAAATGTTCACCAAAAAACTTGTAGATTATTAAGTTATTTTTTTAATAAGTCTAATATTGACCCTATTCCCATATTCCAACGTAAAGTTACATTTTTAATAAATATATTAATTATTTAAATTATTATTTAGTAAGACTTAATAAGCTCAAATTAATTAAATAGACCGACCCATTGGACTTTGTTTAAGACAATCAATAAGTATTTGGACCATTTTTATAAAAATCTAATATATTTTTGAACTTAAAAAATTGAGGTGTTATATATTCAGACCCATCTATGTTGAATTCAACTCTTTTTGAATCGGAGATGACCACTTGCGTCGGCACGAGGGTAGGTGGGAGCTCCCACCTACAATCGGAAACTTCACCGTCCTCGGGCGATGGTTATCTTCGCCGGATCCCGATCCAGCGGCCTCTTCACCGGCGGTCCGCACCAGTGGCTCGTCGGGCGGGGGAGTTCCCGTCAGGTTCTCCCCCTCCCCCCCTGCCCAGGTGAGTCTTCCGCTCTTCCCCCACGAGACTTCCCCCCCCCCCCCCCCGTCTCCGCTTTCCTCTCCGTTGGCCCCTCAGCAACCCCTCCTTTCTCCGGTCGTCTCCCCCTCCCTCTCCCTCCCGATCTTCCCCACCTTTATCGTCGTAGCATCCTCCCCCCCCCCCCCCGCTTAGCTCCTCCCTCCTCGTCTCAGACCCCCCCCCCCCCCGCTCCCTCCCTTCCCCGTCCCCCTCCCCCCATCGTCCCCCCCCTCTCCTGTCTCTCTGCGTGTCCACCCACACACCCTCCTCCGTCTTCGCCATCCCCCCCTGTCCCCCCCCCCACCTCGATCCACCCCACCCTAGCCATCCTGATCCCCCCCTTCCCCATTGTTCCCCCGCGCCGCCCTTAACCCTCTGCTCGGTTCCACTCCTCCGCCCTCCCCCCTCCCTCCTCGCCTGCTATCTCCCCTCGTCCTATTCCTCCTTCTCTCGTGTCCTCCATCTCCCCGATCCACTTCGCCACTGTCACCCCCCTCCGGCCCTCCATCTACCTCTGCCTCACCCCCCTCCTCCGCCATCCTATCTTTCCACCTTCCCCACTTTCTCCGTCCCCTTAAACCCTTTTGAAGCTTATCGTCCCCTCCCCCCTCCGCCTTACCCATGTTTGGTTCCCTCTCCCCGAGGCCGGGCGTTCCCTCGGATACTCGTCGGAGTATGGGTCAGTTCCCCGTGATGCAGGTATTGGGTCTCTGCCCTCGACCCCAAAGGAGCTCGGAGACTCTGTGCTTATCCCCATGCATCCTACCATATGCTGGCTACCCGAGCGTCCTCTTATCACCGCTATTCGCATGAGCGGTTTGGCAGCCAAGTGCTCCTCGAGGAAGGAACCTGTCACCTCCAGAACCGGCTGGCATATCCTCAGAGTCTCCAGGAACCCTCCCCCACGGGGGGCGTGCAGTGATCTCTACAAGTTCCTGTTTCATCTTCCTGTATGTACGACGCACTGTCGACGGTATGGGCCAGGCATGGCTTTTCTGTACGATTTGGGGTCAATGTCTACCACGTACTATGTCTATCGTTTGGTAGGAATGATATATCGTATGCTCTGTTACAAAAAAAAACTCTTTTTGAATCTGCTAGAGCCAAACTCTCTAAATTTTATATTTATCTAGACATCTATCTATCTCTTTTTCCTTTCCTCTGCACGATGTGCCATCAAAATAACACTTTTGTGTAAGTATATTTCACCCAACAAATTAATTTTATATATGAGTAGAAAGTATTCTTTATATATAGATCAGAGGTTAACTATAAAGATATTTTGATTAGAATATTGATATAAAAAATTATTAAATTTTTTAATATATATATATATTGATAATTTAGAACTTAACACAATTAGTCTAGAACTCAACTTAATCATTTGACATATTGAGTTTAAGACTTAGTAGGGTCAATGATAATAATTGACGTATTATCTTTTTATAACTAACGTGTCAGTAAATCAGAGGTGTATAGTTAGAAATTGAGAACTACACACTAGATAATTTTTTATCTCCAGTATATCCAGATTTGAGCATGCAACCTCTCAACCATACGGATAAAAATATTTATATAATTATACATATAAAATAGTTATTTGTACTGCTATGTTATTTTACCACATATTTACCAAAATTTCGAGGACTTGAAGCCCATCGGACTTCACCTCATCGGATTCGAATTATGTATTACGACTTTGCAGGCACTTTTATTTATATATATGTATCAGAGAGTCATGTGGGATATTTGAATGTGATATGATACTCAAATGTTTGTATCGGACACTTTAATTTAAGATTCTAAATAAATACTGAGTATTTTTTTAATTCTTTTATTTTAAATGGTAACTTGTGGGAATTTAATTCATATTTTATTGACTCTTTGGCGTTTAAAATAAGTTTTAATGGTCCATCTTCATTACGTGCATTATATGGGTGTACACAAACATACCTTTTGTATTCATATGTTTTCCATGTTTTTCTTATAGAGTGTTTGGTTATAATTTTTTATCTTTTTTTCTCTCAAAATAAAAATTAAGAATGGACAACCTACTTAATCACGTTTGATAAACCTCTCTAATTTTTTAGGATAAAATTTTATCCCATTGTAACTTCTCCCAAAATAAAAACAGGTCTTTTATATTTTTTTTAAGAGAGACACGATCTCACGAGCGAAACCCCTCCTCTCTGGCCTGCCTCCCTCCCTCCCTCTCTCTCCCCGCACTCCCTCCTTCTCGACTCTCTCTCCCGTAGCAGACCCGCCAGTTGACCCTCTCTACTTCGGCAACGCCATCCAGAGCATCTCCACGGTCGCGGCGGCGGGGAAGGTGGCGACGCGGGAGTTGTGGTGGTCGGCGGCTCTGCTGCACCGGAGCGTGGTGGCGAACGAGCGAGAGAGGGTGTGGGAGGTGGTGGTGGAGTGGGATGGGGCGTCGCTATGCTTCCCGTTGGGCAACCCGGACGAGGCGGTGGACAGCTCACCACGGTTCCCTCCCTCTCTCCCTGTGCACTCCCTCCCTCTCCCTCTCTCTCCCACAGTAGACCAGCCCGGTGATGGGTCGGGTGCATTGGGAGGCGGCGGCGCTGGGACCGGCGGAGTTCCTCCCTTCCGGCGCTGCTGTGCTCCGATTTGTGGGTGTCTCCCTGCACAAAAGCGAGCTGGGGGGGCTCGCAATCGTGCCGGCCGAAGAGGAACCCATGAGGCACGGGCCGTTTGACAGGTCCATCGCGGGCGCGAAGTAGGCCTGTCAACGGATACGGATATTATCCGGATCCGCTTCGATTCGTATTCATTTTTTCGGATACGGATAATATCCAAATTCGAATCGGAGCGGATACGGATATTATAATATTCGCTTCGAAAAATATCCGTTCGAAATATTATATATCATATAATACATATTTTTAAATAATGTATTATAAAATAAATGATATAATAGAGAAATTTAGATATTTTACAGTTGTATTTTAATTTAAAATTTATTTTATATATTTTTGACATTTTATAATTATATTTTATATACTTTTAATATTTTATAATTATATTTATATACTTTTAAATTTGAATCGGATAATTCGGATTTTAAAACGGAGCGGATACGGATAGTGAGATATTCGCTTCGTATCCGAGTCAAATCGGAGCGGATCAAAATCGGATAATTCGAATCGAAAAACGGAGCGGATACGGATAGTCATATATTCGCTTCGTATCCGCTCCGTTGACAGGCCTAGCGCGAAGGTGATACTGGGCGGGCTCGCCACGACCGTACTCGCCACCGTCTTCTGCTACATCCGGGTGACCCAGCAGAGGAGGCAAGGCTCCGAAGAGCACCACTAGTCTGCTTAATCCTAACGCCCCATCTCTCTCGACGCTCTCTCTTCTGACCCCCTCTCTCTCTCTCCCAACGCTCCCCCTGTTATAATAAAAATTATCTACCAAACAAGTTTACAGAAATTTTAAAAATTATGATATTTTTACTAAATAGATAATATCAATTTTAAATTTTAAATTTTAAATTAAAAATTGACACAACATAATTTTTAAATAGAAATAATTTCTTTAAAAAAATTATTCCCAAACACTGTATTATTTTATCTTTAAAATTCAGCCATACCTACCATTTGTGTGGTATCAACATTTGGCACTCATATGTCTCACTAATCATAAAAGAGTAAAGTTCAATTATGTCTGGTGCAGGGCAACTTAATTGCTTTGAGTTTAGTTCATGTATACCCTTTATATACAAATTATATACCCTTTATATACAAATTATAATTTTTTGATTGTCAAAATGACATATAAATTATCGTTATTTAAAATACAATTAAGTGATAAAAATATTCTCATATTCATATCAATCCTAAATCTTTCTACACACATCTTATGCTAATCTTTCTACACACATCTTATGCTATGCTCGTCCTTTAATAATAGTTTTGAGACTTTTAGTTAAATATAATAGCATATGATATTTAATTAGAATTTTTGTAAATATATCATTGTTACATATGAATAGATAAAACAATCACGGTTAGAAATATATTAACAGATATATCACTAATTTATTTTATATTATGTAAATATATCATATTTAGTTATAGATTCATCGTTTTTTATGAAAATATTATAAAAATCACGTTTAAATAATATTAATTTACTATTAAAATTAACATAGTGATATTTTACTAATAATATTTTTACAAATTTAATTCTAACTATCATTTATTTGTAAAAAATAGTGTTTAATAATTAAATATAATAATTTTAATATTTTAGATGTAAGTAGAATTATATATATATATATTATTTTATGACCTCACGTGAGATAACACCAGGTAGTGTAACGATCTCATCAAACGTCCTATTTTGATACTATTTTTTAATAATATTTTTTAGAATTTTAATTTTATTTTATTTGTAAAAAATTTTATTTAATAATTAAATGTGATAGTTTAATATTTAGATGTAAGAAGAATTACATATATATATATATATATATATATATATATTGTTTTATGACCTCACGCGGGATAACGGGCGAAGGTAATGTAACGGTCCCATCAAACGTCCTATTTTGATAGGGAGACAGGTGGACCTGTTTATACGACGACTCTTTCTCTTTTTTTTTGTTAATTATAAAAATAAATTGATTTTTTTATTCCCCTGCCCTCCTCCGCCTCTTCCTCTAGTTCTGGATCCTCTTCGTCTTCTGTGTCTTCGATCCAAAAATCCCAGTTGTTGCCTGCAAAGCTTCCACCTTTTCCCCTTCTCTGTAGCGACGACGGCGGAGGAAGGGGATGGCGTCGTCCCCGTTGGACTCGTGGACGAGGGAGTACGGCGAGGCCTGCAAGCTGGCCGACGACCTCGCCGCCTCGGTCGCCGAGAGGGCCTCCTCCCCGTCCGGCGGCGGCGGCGGCGCCGCAAGCAACCCGGAGACCAGACGCCAGGCCCCCGCCCTTCGCAGGAAGATCACCATCCTTGGCGCCCGGCTGGACGGCCTCGATGCCCTCTTCTCCCAGCTCTCTGCCCTGCAGCCCCCGCCGTATGCTCCCCCTCCCCCTCAGCAACTCCTCCGCACCACATTAGGGAAGACTCTTCTTTTACGTAATTGTGCAGATCAGAAGGGGGAAGTGGTGTTTTTCCCCATTTCCTGTGCGTCAATTTGCAACATTTTCGTCTCTTCGCAGATCAGAAAGGGGAAAGTGGTCCTTTTCCCCTTTCTTTTGCGTCAGTGGCAATATTTTGGCTTGATGCATAGTTCTTGAAACTTGAAATCATATTTTTCCAATTAATATGCCGTGGAAGATCGAAACTACCCGTAAGCGGATCCATGCTCTGAACATCGAGGGATACCTTAATTAGGGTTTCAAACATGGGCAGAAGATGAAGCTGCCATGGAGGTGATGTGAGGATGGATCAGAAGTAAAACTATTTAAAGAGACATTGACAAGGGATCGTGCTAAAGATCATATTGTTGAGTTTGGAAAATGATAATAACACGGAACTGTTTGAAGCAGTGATCCCTTTGCAATCAGCAGTGTCTCTCATAAAGAGAGAGAGAGAGAGAGTGAATGGTTAGTCGTAACTTGGAGCAAATATAGAGGCATGATCAGATTATACTATGCCAAATGTTTAATGCAATAGGAAGGAGCAGGGCTGGAAATGAGGAAGGAGCTGGGGATCCATTCATTTTTCATTTAGTTTATATTATAAACTAGTCTGAAAGTGGCTGATCAAGCACATTTAGGAGAATCATGGAAGAAATCAGTGGATCCTGCATTCAACCACCAAACGTTGTGAATAGGGACCACTTGGAGGACTGCAGGGCCAATTTCTATATTTGGTTTTCACATTTCCTTTGTTTTCAAGCTTTATTGACATAAAATTGATTACCAAGATTATTTTAATATTTTCCACTTGCACACTGGTTAAGGGATTCTCCCACTAATATGTGTCTACTCACTTTTTTTAGAAAAAAGAGTGGACTGTACCACCAATTTTATTGTGAAAGGAGGAGGTACAATTTTAGGTGAAGAGAGGTTCCTCTGTCTAGTCCCTTGCACTCTCTATTAAATGTGAATAAACTTTTAAGTCAGGGCATGTAATCCATGGTTGCATCAGGTTGTGCATCTCAATTTGAGTTTCTGATGGCAGTCAAATCTGTGTTCATTGTCTTTTTATGACTATCATCCAACCAAGTGTATTGCTTTATAAGCCAGAACCCAGAATTTTTTTCTCCTTTTAATTGGATAGGCCTGGATAAAATACCTTTTGTCTGTTGGCCTCCTTTTGTGTGTGAAATGTTTATAATTATGTTTGTTATCCTTTTATCTTCTCTTGTTTACCCATTCTTTCTCTTCTGCAGGACAGAGAAGGAATTGCAAAAGCGGCGGGACATGCTTGCAAACCTTAGGTCTAAAATGAAGCAGATGGCATCGGCATTAAACATGTCAAATCTTGCTAACAGGTGCAAAGCTTCAAACTATTAATCTTTTTTGTGGCTTTAGGATGGCTGTCCATCTTGGTGCACGGATGTGTGCTGTTTTCTTGGTATATAAATAAAGTGGTGGTTAATTGAATGTTCTTAATATCTCAGATAGAATGGATTGAATCCTCTCTGTCATATGATAGTCAGGAAACTAGCAGGGTCAAATGCACTAATGTCATGTCTGCAATTAATGGAGTTGTTGAAAATTGGATGCTATAAAATGCTTTCTCATGAAACAGGGAAGATCTACTTGGACAAGGTAGAAAACCTGTTGATGAAATAAGCAGAACTGAGGGGCTGGACAACCGTGGAATTATTGGGCTACAGCGGCAGATTATGAGAGGCATGGTCCATTTCTCTGCTGTAAACTTTGATATTTCGTTTTTCATTACCTTGTTTCTGAAACAAAGCACCTTGTGCAAACTTTGCTATTGTCTGCTTCTGCTGTCCTACAGAGCAAGATGAGGGACTGGTGAAGCTGGAGGAGACGGTGTTGAGCACAAAACATATTGCATTGGCAGTCAATGAGGAATTGGATCTTCACACTAGGCTTATTGTATGATCTTTTGCCATGGGCACATTTCCCATTGTGATTGAGTCATTTTATTTTCAGCTATATGTTCATTCCCATCATTTGAATGCAGGACACCTTGGATCAGCATGTTGATTCAACAAACTCACGCCTTCAGGTAGTTTCATTATTGTACTCGGGCATTCTTTACTTATTTTATGACATTTTCTTTGACACTACATAATTTGGTTAAATAAGTACTGAATATACGATGCTCAGTTAGCTGTCAAATGTGAACATGCATTTAAGAGGAGGGAAGTGGCACAGCAGCTCATGGTTAAACATTGTCATCTCTGAGCTATGAGGGAAGACAAACATCAGAGCCTGACTCAAAATATCTGTCTATAAATGATGCTGGCTAGATGAGGGCAAAGTGCCTGAGAAGAATAAGGGAAGTGGCATAGTCAACTCCACCTATGATGTATAGACTATTCCCTACATCCAACTTTCCTGATGTTACTATGGTTTTTTCATTTTTCAAATAGAGGTTTCTCTGATTTTTTAAGAACGATGCTGTAAGCAATAACCAGGAGAACAAAACTGAATAGTAAACAAAGAGTAACAACAACAATGGATATTTAAAACTTAAATAGCATGTATTTAATTTGACGATCCAAAGTTGTTGTACTATCATGTACTAATTTATTCTGAGCAGTTTACTTGATTGCTCTCTTCGTAGACACACAATTGATGGGGACTCTTTTGTTTTCCTTTTTTGGTGAACATGAATACGAGAATTCTGGTAAGCATGTAAACCCAAATCAACAGAGCCAAAGTGATCTCTGGCGGGCTGTTGGCTTCACTTGGGCCATCATCTGAAGTTCATTTTTTGAAAATCCAGCTGTTATATTTTTGTGGTTTTTGACTCCATTGCCTTTGATTTCATTGCAGAGGGTGCAAAAGAGACTTGCAATTCTTAGCAAACGCACAAAGGGAGGATGTTCTTGCATGTGCGTGCTTATAGCAGTGATCACAATTGTGATTCTGGCTGCTGTTGCGTGGCTTCTCATCAAGTACTTGTAGTTGGCATTGAAGAGTGAACATGCACGATGCCCTTTTGTGCTCTCTACTCTGCTCCAGCAACATGCCACGTCCGCCGGTTACTATTACCCTTAACTTCCCTAGTCATTTACCGAGCAAAGCCACAGAGGCTTTGCAAAATAATGTTTCTCTCTCTTGTGCGCTCTCTCTCTCTCTCTCTCTCTCTCTCTTTGTGTGTGTGTGTGTATTATATCTTGTCTTTCATGTAATCTGTTGCATATGCATTTTGTCTTTTGATTTTCTTTGTCTTGGAGGATTGACATATTGCAATGCTGCCTTCCCAGTAAATGCTTATAAGTGTTGAGGAATGATTTATGATACACATTATAGCAATTTCATAGAATGGGTTATCCCCCGTCAACTTCACTCAACCAAAATCCCCCATGAGGCAGCAGCATTGACTGGTCATTACTTTTGATGGAGCCTCAGCCATCGTTCTTCTTCATAAGTTTTGTAGTGATCATAGTTTAAAAGGTCTTCAATTCATTGTGAGGCACTTTGTGAAAGTCCCATAAGGCATAAGTACACAATGAGATGTAAGTTTCAATAGATTAATAAAATAATTTTAAAATCACTAGAAGAGTTAAAAATAATATTGATTTTTTTGTGTTAATACTGTAACAAGTCAACGATAGATTTATGTTATTTCAAAAGTATTGAATTATGAATCAGTTGTCTAGTACAGTTGATTCGATATGTTTCTTTGTGTGGGGGAGGTCTCAAGTTTGAGTCTGGTTATCCCCTTCTCGTTAAAAAAAATATTGAATTATTTTTTAGGGACAATAAAAAGAACGTAAGTCTTAGGTCTATCCTATAACATTTTATTATATCATATTTTCAAGTGACGAATAAATCGCAAGTAAATATTACGAAGTTAAGGTATATCACTTCAATCAAAAGAAGGCATAAGTCTCAAATAAAAAGTGTGAGGTGTATGTCTCATTTTTATAGCGAGTGATCTTGAGATTTAAATTTTAGTGCTTTGAAACGCTGCTTTTTAAACAATGGTTTAATGATACCACAATCAACTGTTCCCTTTTGAATCGGGAATCTCAATGACCTTTCTTCTTCTTCATAATGTTTATCTAATGGAGTAAAAAATGTCTTCTTCTTCTTCTCTTGCTTCTTCTTCGTTTTTATTTAACCCTCTACAAGATGGTAGTACCAAGCCAAGATTATGTTGGGTCGGAAGTGATCCTCAGATCATATGACCAATGATGATACGCATGGTATCAATTTCATAGGACGGGTTACCTTCAAACTATATGCAATGCCTATCTTCTCGACGTTACAGCAACTCTGTACTATCCCTTCTGGTGTGGCTCAGACGCATGTCCAAACTATGGATTTGTCTATGCATAAAACCGTGATATTTGTAAGGTTTGTCTATGGAACCGTTTAACGAGGCGATAGACCCACAAAGAAAATGAGACGGAATGATGATGATCTGTGAACTAAACATCTCATGTTGTACTTACTTTTTCTTGCATTGCATATTTGTACTTGCACATCTCATGTATGATATGAAATTCATCCAAACCATCATGATACGCATACATGTTTGTACTTGCACGTTAATGGTTTTGATGCCTATTGAGTCAGAGGACTCATGCCTTCATTCTTACCTTACATGAGATCAATAGATTGTACTTGGCACGAGCAAAAGACCAACCATGAAGGGGGAGAGATCATGGGAGAATTTTGGAAGACGATCGAGTCTAGGACTTAAGGTCTAGTTCTCTTTATGTTTTGTGTGAAGAACCCCTTTTCGGACTCTTGATGTACAAGTTATAAACTACATTTCTAATCGAGGATGTCGGACGGTACAGAAAGCCTATTATGGGATGATGTAAATATTATGTTTTGCGAAAACGGTATGGGATGCTTATTTAGACCTTCGATGGTTCGGCCTTCATTGCTTGCGGATCTGCCGTACTCTCAATGTATGAATATGGAATTGGTCATTGTAAGCAAACCCATACCCGGATATAGGATCCGAGGAAGGGGGTGCCACTTGTCATAGTGGCCGCAGTTGGGGTCTACTGAGACATGTAAAAGCATGCACTCATCGCAGTCTAATTGAAGCACTCAAAGATCCAAGGGGAGGAATTCACGTGTCCCCTAGACAGGTGAAGCCCAATCAAATCTTTTTTGCTTTTTCCTTGCGCTTAGCCTCTTGGCCCACTTTTGTAATGCTCCTCGTGTATATTCTAGAAGGCCTTTTGCTTCAGGGCCCATCTTTATGTTTGACGGTTTGCATGTTGGCTAAGGCCATTGCTCATATGATATTAGGATAGTTGGGCGAGAGAAATGGGGATAAGGCCATCGATAGATTGTGCCTAGAATGAGTTAGGAAATAATACGGGCTAAGGTCGTCGCTTGGGAGAGCCAAAATCATGTATATGATAAGTAATCGACACTTAAGGTCAACAATCAGCCGTAACTGCGAGAGAACCTTGGGTGAGGCTGCAACTTGACCGCGCTTAAAGTTAAGCATCGAGGATAGTTGGAGTAGATGCCGCTGCACATAAGGTTATTCGCAGAGGATGATTGGGGCTAAAGCCATTGCTCGGCTATGCCTATGATTGGGATTGATGCCATCATTCGACCGTGCCTGTGGTTAAGTAGGGGACGAGAACCACAACTAGGGCCATTAATTGATTGCGTTGAATGTTTCACATGTCGGTAACCGAGTTAAGGCCATTATCTAACCAGACCGAAGGTTACACAGAGATGAGTGACCAAGGTTAAGGTCATCCACGGGCCATAGCAAAGGTTGTGAAGATCGGTGATCAGGCTGACAGCACCAAAGGTCACGTGTAGAATTGTGACCGAGCTAAGGCCTATAGTTGGCCACACTGAAGGTCACGTAGCAGGGTAACCAGGTTAAGGCCATCGAATCGCCATGCCAAAGGTTACGTAATGATCGGTGACCAAGCTAAGGCCTATAATTGATCACACCAAAGGTCACATAGAAGGGTAACTAGGCTAAGGCAGTAGAATGGCTCTGCTAAAAGTTACATAAAGATTAGCGATTATGCCAAGACCTACGAGTGGCTGGATCGAAGCTCACATAGAAGGGTAACCGGACTAAAGCCGTCGACTGCCCACACCAAACGTTACATGTAGATCGGTGATTGAGCTAAGGCCTACAATTCACTTCATCATAGGTCAAGTATTAGGGTAACTGAGCCAAAATCGTCGAATTAGAATGTGTCAAAGATTACCTAAACATTGGTGACCAGACTAAGGCCTACATTTGACAGCACAAAAGGTCATGTAGAAGGTGAGGAGGGTAAATCCGGTTTAACCCAAGAACGGCCCAGTAACAACAGGCCCACGACAGATAGTGTGAGCGACGTCATGCGGTTTGAGAAACGAAAATGCGGAGCGCGCGGGCTCGTTTTGTTTGCTGCAATACAGAAATAAGAGAAAAGAGAAGGGGCCACCACGGGAGATTGCTCCGACGGGGCGAGCGGGACAAATGCAATATAGCAAGATATGGGGGTTAAACGGCCATAGCGGGAAGTGACTCGCCGCGGCCTCGGGGGGACGAGGATGGTGCAGAAATAAAATAGCAAGAATTGAAACGGCCATTGCGGGAAGTGACTCGCCGCGGCCTCGAGAGTATAGCAGATATAGCAGCAATTCAAGATATACAAGAGAAATGACAGAATTCAAACGGCCATTGCGGGAAGTGACTCGCCGCGGCATCGAGAATATGAACAGATAAGAATATAACATGATATAAAGAGAATATAAAGAACAGAAGTTTAAACGGCCATTGGGGAAGTGACTCGCCGCGGCCTCGAGAATATGAGCAGATAAGAATATAACAGAATATAAGGAGAATATAAAGAACGGGAATTTAAATGGCCATTGGGGAAGTGACTCGCCGCGGCCTCGAGAATATGAGCAGATAAGAATATAACAAAATATAAAGAGAATATAAGAACGGGAATTTAAATGGCCATTGGGGAAGTGACTCGCCGCGGCCTCGAGAATATGAGCAGATAAGAATATAACAGAATATAAAGAGAATATAAGAACGAAAATTTAAACGGCCATTGGGGAAGTGACTCGCTGCGGCCTCGAGAATATGATGTGATCGCTAGGGGCCAAAGACCCCAAAATAAGGAAATGATCATGCCTACCTCACTAGCAGGAAGTGGCGGGTTGCTTCTTCCTCCCCCTTCGGCTGGCCGACGGAGAGGGCCTTCTTTAGTTACCCTTGCAAAATAACAGACAGTAAATAAACAGAATTAGAAAAGGGCAGTGCAGTAGCAATCCCTTGCAATGAAAGTGATGAAATTGTAGCAGGACACACACCTGGTTGGTGTGGTTTTAAACCCCTCTCGGACACGAGTAGGAGGGAAATGTAATGATGAATGGAGTTATGCAAAAGTATAAGATTCCCTTATGGAGGGAGACGAAGAATGGAAGATGATGAATGCAAAAGAACTACGAAGAAAAGGAGAGAGTTTGCTTATTGGATGTGCCGATGGCGAGATCCGGCGGAGCTTCGGCAACGTAGGGACGACGTGGAAGCATGGTGGACGAAGACGGCCTTCCTCCTGCGAGTGCGGGCACCCGAGAATCCGGCAGAACCTCCCCCTGCAAAAGACCTACGGGTTAGAAATGAGATCCGGCAGCCTATCGGACCTCTTAGAAGCTCTCTCGGACTGAGGGGGGGTCTCTATTTATAGGGCTCCGGAGGATGGAGGCGTCCAGGACCCTGGACGCCTTCATCAGGGTAAAAATTATATTTTATTCTAATTTTATTTATTTATTTCGAATATTTTCAAGGAGGCGTCCAGGCAACTGGACGCCTCCATAAAAGCACACCGAACCCCCGCAGAAAGTCGCACGCGGTTTGGCACAATGCGTGGTTTTGATCGGCGCCCGTGATTCATGAGTGGGCGCGTCTAGTTGGCAGGACGTCATCACAATTTGGATTTTTCCTCACACGACAAACCGACTGGCGATCGGGGGGCCCCGTGGGCAAGTTGATGGAGGCGTCCAGGGGCCTGGACGCCTCCATGAAATTATTATTTTGTTTTTGTTTTTATTTTTTTATCATTATTAATAATATTTATTTTTTATTATTTTATTTTGATGGAGGCGTCCAGGGGCCTGGACGCCTCCATTAATTTATTATGTTTTTATGTGTTTTTTTATCTTTTTATATATATTAAAGTCATGGAGGCGTCCAGGGGCCTGGACGCCTCCATGAAGACCCCCCCGGGTCCCCTGAAAAGGCGTCGACAGCCGCCTGCCAGACATTCTTTCTGGTTTTGAAACCTTCCGGTGCGTCCGATTGGTGTTGATGTCGTCCGAATGCCGCAACGAGATGATTTCCGGATGCTGAAAAGGCGGAAGAAGTCTCAAGAATAGGAAGCACTCAGGCGATTCAAAATGCGAAAGCCACTGTGGGGCGTCGTATAGTAATATAAGATTTTCTCAGGAGACGTCAGGAATAGCGTGTCTACAGCTGCCCCGCCTTGGCGTCTGTTTTGCAAGGGAGTGACACGTAATCGAAGTGGCGTGAAAATGGAGTGGGAACGGACTGATAAGTTGACGCCAATGTGTGATGAGACACGCTTTTGAAATTACTGTTTAGAATCTTTCCTGTAGTTTCAATGAGGCGACCTTGAAGAAGGTCTTTCAAATTTTGACGATTGCTTGGACGGAGATCAAATAAGGGAGGGTGAGATGTGCGCTCAGGCACGAAAATAGAGGAGACCAACTTCTCGGTGTGGAAGTACCTGGGTCATAAACCTGCAGGTTTCACCTTTGGGGAGCGGTTACCAGCCAATGTGGAAGTGCTGCGGCCAAGGTGGGTCAAACAAGGTAAAAAGTAAAGGAATATCTGAGGGTCTGTCCAAACAAGGGTCTCCTTTGGAAGAGCAGCGTAGGGCCGTTTCAAGGAAACTCAGTATTTCATTCGGAGTGGAATATCTCATATTTATAAGAATTGAAGCACAAACGGCTTTCACAATCGAATCACTTGAATGATCTTCCGTAATAAATTCAAAGTCCTATATGAATGCATGTTGGGTTTAAAGAAAAATTTAAAACAAACTAAAATAGAAAATAGCCAAGGATAATATTGTCAACTTGTTAAGAATGGGTCAGGATACCGATCCGGTGAGCTGATACTGAGCTGGGGCCCGTTTATCCACGCACCAACTCACTGAATGGAACCGTCGTCCCCATGCTACCACAAATTAACGGCCTACCCGTACAACTTAATTCTTCCGGAATCATCACCGTTTTTGTTGAAGGGGAACTCAAATCCCAGATTCGTTTGGGTCGCAAGGTCCTTGACATGTTCTAGTAGCGTAGGTATCATATAATATGATGCATGACACGGGGGGACCAAACACCGAAGGACGGTACACAAGATAGGACAAAGACATCCGTTAGTAAAACCTGCACAGACCAACATAGATTAAATACATCAGAAAGCAGCAGAATCGCAACAGAATCGCACCACAGTACAAGGAGATCTAGACAAAACCCTGACGACTGACCACTGATGTGACGTGCTTCGTCCTGTAGCGCCTCTCTTTTCCTATAAGTACCTCCCTTAGGCTAGTTCATCCAAATGCACCAAGGAGAGTTTTGAAAGCTCAGGAGGAGAAGGAGAGGAGAATCTAGGGATTTCATGATGGAAGGAGAGTCTTCCCGCGTTACGAAGAGGAGCAGGCCTAGCAGCGACATCAGGTGATTTTTCGACCTCGAGGGTCATCTGAGTGGGACGATCCAGTCGCATATGGTAAGCTGATTCATTTCAAATTCTCTGCGTGAACCTTCTTTCACCTCTTTTCTTTTCTCTTCTTCTTTCCAGCCATATCCACTCTTCCCAGGCCCAAGGAAGTTTTCCAAACTGCCATGGCTTTCAAAGTTGACTTCCAACATCTCCATTGGCATGAGGGCCATACTCTCGAGGTGGCATCTTCAGGGGCTCCTTATTCATGCCAAGCACTATGAGAGGATTCGCATGGACTGGACGGCTATGGACGCACTAGTGGAGATCTGACATCCCCAGACCCACACTTTCATCTTCCCGACCTTCGAGGCGACCATCCTCCTCGAGGAGGTGGAACTTCTGCTCGAACTAAAGAAATTCAAGAGTGACGGGAAGGTAAAGGCTATGCGGATGCTGACAAGGGGGACTTCCGAGAGCGTCCTTGGAAGCTTCATGCCGCCCGACGCAGCCAGAAAGGTCTGCACTCAAAAGGGAATTGATTTGCAAAGGCTCACGGAATGGGTTATGGATGCCCTGAGAGGGTCACCAAATGATGACCACTTGGAAGCGATTATGAAAGGGTTCACCATTTGTCTGGCGGGTGCTCTCTTATTTCCTTATACCGACAACATAGTGGAGGAGGACCAACTGAGTGCCATCCGCGGGATTTGGAGTGGAAAGAGGGTGGGGCCCGCCGTCCTCGCCTACCTTTACAGTGGCCTTACTGCCTTGAGCATGGGTAAGCCTCCTTTCGGTTGTGCACTTGTTCTGAATTGCTGGATTAATTTGCACTTCAAATTTGACCACCGTGAGGGGATGCCGACTGCTTCGAAGCTCTTCCAACAGAGCCCCCTTTATCACATAGCCGATGTGTTAGGCTTCGGTGGCACCGTGGCGAACCATGTTCCGTGGCTGAAGAAACGTGAAGACTGGCGGTCTCACTTTCGAACCATGACACAAAGCTTCTTCACTTGCGCACCGGCATGTCTACTCTCACTTGAACTCCTCATGAGGTCTTCTCCCGAAGTTGAACTCCAACTGATCGGCGCGACTGAGTTTGTCCTTTATAACGCGCATCGGTGCTGCCTCCAGATCGGCATTCCACGCCACTCGTTCCCACTGCTGACCGGCATTGTCCCTTTGAAGAAGAGGGAGTTGGGCACGGAATCGGATGCGAAGGAAGCGAAGGCCATTAAAGCACCCTGGAAGACAAGTGTTGCGGGAAAGGCCTTAGCGCATGTGGGGAAGAATGCGAGCTGTGGAGGGCTTACGTAACCGAACTGGGGAAGTTAAGGCCTAAGCGCCTAAGCCCTTGATGTAGCTCACTCTGTTTTCTGATGGAATAAAATCTGGAATTTGACATCTTGGACCATTGTTCCCCTTAGTTACTATTTTTATGATTTTTATTTATCTTTGTGTTTTTGTGTTTTCTCTCTTTTTGTGTTCTTGTTTATTCATATTATGATCATATATATATATATATATATATATATATATATATATATATATATATATATATATATATATATATATATATATATATATATATATATATATATATATATATATATATTATTTTTAATGGGGGCGTCCAGGGGCCTGGACGCCCCTATGTTTTCCTTTTTTATTTTTTTAGTTTTTAGTTGTGGGGGCGTCCAGGTGACTGGACGCCCCTATGTTTTCTTTTTTATTTTTGTTCATTTTTTGATATTGGGCGTCCAGGCACCTGGACGCCCCTATATTTTTTGAATTTTTAATAAAATAAAATGTGGGGGCGTCCAGGCGCCTGGACGTCCCAAAGCTTGGTGGTTTTCTATATAAAGAGGGCCTCACCCCCTGTTCTCTTCTACTGTTCATTCTGACGACCCATTCTCAGTTCCCAATGGAGCCAAGAGGCCCGAGCCAGGGTGGAGAGAAGCGGAAACGAAGGGCTCATCGTTCGAGGAGGTCGAGGGATCATGCCGAGGAGGCTGTCGTGGGAGAGGAGATTGCCGCGGGAGAGGAAATTGCCGCAGGAGAGGAGGCGCCTCCTTTGGCTGTGGAGGGTCCTGCGGGCGCAGGCGACGCGGGAGAGGATGAGCACGACCCGGTAAGCTCCTTAGACTTCCATTCTGTTGGTTTATTAGGCTAAACAGGCGGGCAAGAGACGGTATGGAGAAGGCCAGGGAGTGAGGGAAGGAGACGTCCAAGGGCCTGGACGCCTCCATCCTTTCTTTTTTATTTCGTTTTATTATTATTATTTTTTTGGGTTATTACGTAATTAATTAAATAAAATCAAAAAAGAGGAGGCGTCCACAGAGTTGGACGCCTTCATGATATGATATATTATTTTATTTTATTATTTTTTTGTTTTGTTTTTGTTTTGTGGTTTTGTTAAAATAAAATAAAGAAAATAAAAAGAAAGTGTCCATGGGGGTGGACGCCTTGAAATATATATATATATATATATATATATTTAAAATAAATAAATATTATGTACAGTGTTGTTGTTTATCAGTATCCATGATGCTGATGTGTTCCTTTTTGTTTATTTTTGTGGTGTGCAGGGCGTGATGAAGAGCCGGATCAGCTGGTCCCTGGTGGTGGCAGCGTATCGTGGGCTGCCGGACTTTCAGAGGGCGCGGGTGGACGCCATGGGTTTTGGAGCTTTCCTCAGGATTGAGCCCTTCCGGCTTGACCTTCCTCTCATCCAGGCGTTGAGGGAGCGGTGGCACGCGCCGAGCTGGGCATTTCTGATGCCCTGGGGGCACATGGTGCCGACACTGGAGGACGTAGCTCGGATCACCGGGCTACGAGTTGACGGAGAGGTAGTCAGTGGGGTCACTTACCCCGATTACCGAGAGAGTGCGTTGGACCTGCTGTGGCTAGAGACGAGCGCGACTGACAGAGACAGCAGGGTAGTCGGCCGAGTGGAGATTATGGAGGCGCTCAGATTTGGCAGTGAGACTGGAGCTGAGTTTTTGGCACGACTGGAGGGAGATGCTCGGGCAGCTTTCACCCAGGACCCGAGCGAGCGAGAGCTGGTGGATCTAGACCTCCGGCGGTTCCTTTTCTTTTTCCTGGGCCGCCTTCTGCTGGGGACTAAGGGGGACGGCATCCACTGCCGCTTCCTCGAGATCTTGGCGGACCTGGACAGAGTGGGGAACTATGCGTGGGGAGCGGCTCTGCTTGCCCATTTGATCGCCGATCTCTCCCAGACTTCAGAGAGGGAGACGACAGTCAGCGGCTTTGCACCTTTTCTCCTGGTAAACATTTTATTTATGTATTTTACCGTAGTTAAATATGCAATTGTTCGTGCTAATGATGTATGATGGATGCAGGTGTGGAGCTACTACTACTTCCCGATGGGAAGAGCCAGACAGGGGAACAGGAGAGCCGTGCCTCTGGCGCGACGGTGGAGGCCGGTCATGGTCGCGGCACCCACGCCTACCAGCTGGCGTCGCTTCGTCGGGAGCTGAGCGAGTACCCCGAGGCTATGGTATGATGCGTATGATTTTTGTGTTTTTATGTATGTGACTTAATTGAGTAAAATGGCAACTAATATGATGCATGTATGGTGATGCAGGTGGTGTGGAGGCCCTTCCTGGACATGGTCGACGCTGGCCAGCCTTGGGTTGTAGCAGGTCGTCCTAGTTTCGGGCGGGACGTGTGGGTCCATTGCCTGAACGAGATCGAGCCGCTGCGGCTCAGGTTGGTTATGAGGACGTTGGGGTTAGCCCAGGAGTGGGTCGACGTAGATGAGTCGGTCCGCGTCGGGCGGAAGACTAAGGGGAAGGCAAAGATCGTGGACTGGCGTACGCGCTTCCCTGCACAGTACCAAGACTGGCAGCATGGCGGGGTCCCATTGATGTCCCATGTACCGGCTAGCACCGACTACCTGAGACGGTATCGAGCCACGTACGGGGAGCGTCTCTTCCTTGGTGGTGCGGCAGGGGTAAGCGTGAAATGAAAAATGTTTCCCTTTTCTATATGTATATGCATGTGACACTAACTTATATGCAATGTATGATGCTCGTGATAACATGATTGCCGACCTGCGGGCCCAGCTGGCAGACGCCAGGCGACAATTGGTGGCCATCCGACAGGAGTTGGAGATCCTGGTGAGTCTATGCAATGCATTTTTTTTGTTTTGTGACCTGGATTTCGATGCTTAGCCTCTGATTGTCGTTTGTTCTGTGTTTCAGCGGGCCCATCAGGCAGCGGCAGCCGGGATGGCTGGTGGAGCGGGTTCCAGTTCGTGGGGTCCTCCTCCGGAGGTTTCTGCCCTTCAGGAGCAGCTGGCGTACGCGGTGGCCCGGGCTGAGGAGGCCGAGCGTGACCGCGAGGCTCGAGTGAGTGTCTGCCTGACCCCGACTCTCTTTCCAGTTGCTCTTCTTCCTTCACTGTTCACTTATGGGTCATGCGTGCTTTGACAGGTGGCCGAGATTCGGGAGGCCCTGGCCCGTGCTGTTCGTGCTGAGCAGGAGCGCGACGCCTGGGCGGCAGAGCATGACGTCTGGATTGCGGAGCTGGAGGAGGAGCGGAGACGGGAGGCCGAGGAGCTCCCTCGCGACGTGCTGGATCTACGGATCGCCCTCGAGCTATCGAGGAGAGAGGCGATGAGGGAGAGAGAGGAGAGGGAGAGGGAGAGAGAGAGAGAGAGAGAGATAACAGAGAGAGAGAGAGGGAGGACAGGAGGGCGGAGCGACTGCGAGACTGGGACGAGAGGAGGGCTCTGGAGGCCCAGCTGATAGAGCTCCGATTGAGTCTCGGCACGGCGGAGGGGAGGCTTTGGGAGAGCGAGGAGCGGTATCAGAGGGCGAAGGAGCGCGGGGCACGACTTCGTCAGTCTGGTTCTTTCTCCATGGGCAGCTTTCTGGCTTCTTTGGCCGAGGAGCGTCACCGAGCCTTCGAGGCTGGCGTGCCACCACAGGGCGAGGCGAGCACCGCCTCTCAGAGTTCGCGGAGGCCCCCTAGGGATCCCCGTCAGAGGAGGGAGGAGAGAGATGATCAGGAGGGTGGTAGCGAGAGTTAGAGAGTTACTTGTACACCCCACCTTCCTCACTTTATGATGTATAACTGACTATTTGCTTATGTGCAATGAAATGGTTCCTTTTATCGTATGCACTTTCCCTTTTCTACGCTTCTTCTCTTGCATCGAGTTATTTCGAGGCACGCTTCACGAGACCTTGCCCTGAAAAGTAGGGAACTATGCCTTGCACGGAGGGGTCCTCTATTTTTTTTCTTTTTTTTTCTTTTTTCCTTTTGGGCGCGTATGGGCGTGGGGACGCGTCTTAACTTTCAAATTCAAATTTAAAACGCCAGGCAGCCCTTCTTCTTCCATGCCTTGCCCGCAAACGAGCCCGCCTCCCGTCGAGATTTGCTAGCCCCTCTTCGTCTTCTTCCACTCTCGATCGATGGAGTTCGGTGGGCCGGACCATAGTGAAGGGAGAGAGGGGCGAGGAACTCCTCGCCCGAGGAGGGACGCGAAAGAGCACGAAGAGGCGTCCATGGAAGAGGAAGGACCCCTTCGGGTACTTGAGGGACCCGAGGGGCCTGATAGTACGGAGGGAGGTGAACACGGCCCGGTATGTCCTTCGATCTTCTCTTTTTTGATCTATTTTGAGTTTTGAGCGAGCCACGCGAGAGGGAAAAGGGTTCGGCGAGTGTTACACTCAAATGATGGATGCGTCCTTGACAGGAGACGCGTTCTCGTGTTTTGACGTAAGACCCTTCTTTCTTGATGCAGGGCATGGTGAGGGCCCCGGGCTTGGCCGATGAATGGGCGAGTGCAGACGAGGCGAGCCGTGTCAGGAAGGAGAGTCGCGGCAAGGCGAAGCTCGAGGACTGGCGTATACGTCTCCTTGGGCAGCAAGGGAGCGTATTGGTGCAGGATAGTGCCGACTTCCTGCGGCAGCAGAGAGAGAGTTATGTGGGACTTTCCCAAGCCGGGGATGCGCGCGACATCAACAGCTTGCGTGCCCAACTGGCAGAGGCCAGGCGGCAGCTGGCCGTCACTCAACAGGAACTGTCGATCCTGGTAAGTTAAGTACTGCATTTTTTTTAAATTTGGAGCTTAGTTGACGGTCGTTGTTTGTTTGTTCCAGCGTGCCCAGTAGACAGCGATGGTGGGAATGGCCGGCGGCACATCTTCCAGCTCGTCGGCCCCTTTTCTTGAGATTGCCTCCCTCCGGGAGCAACTCGCCGGTGCGGTGGCCCGTGCGGCCCGGGCGGAAGAGGAGCGTGATGCCTGGGTGGCAGCTGTAGCGGAGCTGCGGCATCGCGGTGAGGAGAGGCCTTCTCCAGACATCTTGGAGTTAAGGGTCCTTCTCCAGATGATGAGGAGAGAGGCAGAGAGAGAGAGGGAGGAGAGAAGGGCCGAGCGACAGCGAGATCAGGCCGAGAGGAAGGCCTTGGAGGCCCAGGTGAGGGAGCTCCAGCTAGGCCTTCAGGTCGTGGTGCAGAGGCTAGGAGCGATGGAGACGCGCTATGAGAGAGCGCGAGAGTTCGGGGAGCGACTCCGCAAGTCTGGCCACTTTTCTGTTGGTGGCTTCTTCGCTACACCAGGGGTGGAGCAGCGAGCCACCGCTGTGGAGCAGGCGCCACGAGGCGAGGCGGGTGCTGCTGCACAGGGATCCAGAAGGCTTCTGAGGGACCCTCACCTCAGGGGAGAGGAGAGGGACGCCTAGAGGGACGAGCATGCAGATAATGGCGAGAGTTGGCGAGCCAGTGGACCTGCTTCCTCTCTATGATTGTGATGTTTATGATAGCTTATGTAAACTTATGAATGGAGTGATTTGATTTTCTGCTGCTTGTTTGTTCTCTTGTGCGTTCCTTCTTCCCTACACTTCTTCTTCTTTGCACTGTTCCCATGTGATGTGTCTGCCGAGACCTTGTACGAAACGGGGAATCGTATATTGCTCTGATCATCTTCCATGCGGAAATCAGCCACGGAAGTCAACAATGACAGCCCTAGCCCCTCTTCCCGGGCGATCTTTCAACCTTTGCGGACGACCTCTACATCGTAACAGGGCATCCCTAACGGTATAGGGAGGGTGTTGTCCAATCAATCACCATGCGCGAGCGGTGAAGTGACACATGGGACCGCAGGGTAGGCGTCTTATCGCGAGGGCTGTCGTTAAAGGTGATGGAGGCAATCTTGACCCGCACTTCTCCCATTTCTATAAATACCTGTCTCTTTCGTCATCGAAGGGACATCGAGAGCCAACTCGGAGAGTACAAATTTTCAAGAAAGAGAAGGAACTCAGAGTTCTATGATCGGGATGGAGGGCGAATCTTCCCATTCCTCGAAGAGAAGTAGGTCCAGCGGTAGCAGTTCCAGGAAGCTCTCGGACCTCGAAGGGCACTTCAGTGAAAGGACCCAATCGTAACTCGTAAGCTGAGCTCTCCCGCCCTTTTCTCATTCTTTCTTCCTTCCTTTCTTTCTTCCTTTCTTTTGACAACACCCTTCTCCATTCCTTATGCATGCGCAGAGTGTGATGAAATCACACATTTCATGGGAGTTAGTAGCGGCAGCATACAGGGGTCTCCCGGATTTTCAGAAGGCCAGGCTAGACGTGATGAGATTTGGTGCCTTCCTGAGAATCGAGCCGATCAAACTCGACCTAGTCCTGATCCAAGCCTTGCGTGAAAGATGGGACCCAGTGAGTCGGGCATTCTTGATGCCCTGGGGGCACATGGTGCCCAGTCTGGAAGATGTGGCCCGAATCACGAGCCTCAAGGTGGATGGCGAGGCAGTGACCGGAGTCACTTACGCGGACTACCGAGAAGGTGCCCAGAAGCTACTGGGTTTGGACCTAGATGGACGGAAGAATAGGTCAGTAGCCATGACATCTATCATGGAGGCATTAAGGCTCACTGATACTCGTCGACGGGACGATGAGTCCTCAGAAGAATTCATGGGAAGGATGGAAAGAGGATGTCGTGCTGTGTACTGCACAGATTTTGGCAATTGGGAAAGTTCCAACATGGATTTGAGGAGATTTCTCCTCTTCTTGCTGGAAAGATTGATACTGAGCTCGAAAGGAGACGGTATCCATTGTTGTTTCCTGGAGCTGTTATCAGACCTCGAAAAAGTAGGGCACTACGCCTGGGGAGCTGCCATGCTGGTGCATTTGTTTACAGGTCTGTCCCAAGAGACAGACCATGAGATGACTGCGAGTGGTTTCACACCATTTATCCAGGTATTTTTTTATTTTATCTTGTTTTTTTTTGTTTTTTTGTTTGTTTTTCTTTTGTAATAGTCCACTTAAGGTATGATGACATATAATGATGGAGCTGTGGAGCTATTATTACCTTCCGATGGGGAGAGCTCAGCATTGGCGACCAGTGACGGTGCCGTTAGCCAGGCGGTGGCAACCCATCATGAGTGCAGCGCCTCTAACCTACCAGCTGATGGTGCTAAGGCGCGAGCTACAGGAATTCCCTGCAGCGATGGTGGGATTTTTTTTACTTTTATTTTTATTTTGTTATTTTTGTTTTTAGTTTTAACCAGCTAAACGGGTATGTACAACCTAACCTAGGTAAACTGGAGACCCTACTCAGGCATGGTCGATGCCGACCAACCATGGGTTCTAACAAGTCGTGCCCGGTTCGGATGGAAACTATGGATGCACTGCCTGAATGAAATCGAGCCGCTTCGGCTACGATTGGTTATGAGGACTTTAGGACTGGCTCAGGAATGGGTGGATATGATTGCGCCACCTCGCGTCTGGAGAAAGACACGATGACCGGCAACCTGCGTTGATTGGCGTGTGCGGTTCCCCGAACAGTATGAAGATTGGCAACGGTGTAGCACAATCGTGGAATCACATGCACAGGATAGTGAAGACTACCTGCGTCTGTATAAGACAATGTACGCAGAGCAGCTCCAACCCCGGGGACTTGTGGAGGTAGGTCTCCCCTTCTCTCTTGCTTTGATTTTTGTGGGAATGCTGACTTCTATGGCATGGGTGCTGGATGTCCGTGACACTATAATAGCGAGCTTGCGATCTCGCCTGGCAGAGACGGAGCAACAATTGGGTGACACACATGAAGCCTTGAGTGCCTCGGTAGGTGTACAGTGCACACTCCTAATCAAGACCCTAGATCCATGGTGTTCGGCCACTAACTATCACATGTGTGGCCATAGCGCGCCCAGATTGACACGGCCTCCTCAGCGATGGGAGTGGGTGGCATCTCTAGCTTATGGGTCCCCACCTCAGAACTTGATTTGCTTCACGAGCAACTTGCTCATGCTACACAGCGTGTCGGGGAGGCAGAAGGGATGCTCTCTATACAGGTAAGAGTCTCAGTGTTGAGTTCTCCTTGTTTATGCCTTGCCTCATATCTAAGATGGTATATCTGGCAGGAAAAGGAGACGCAAGAGTCACTTGCCCAAGCTGCGCAGAGGGAGGCTAAAATAGTAGAGCTGGAGGAGGAACTGCGACGTCGTCCAGATGACGACTCTTCTAGGGATGCCATAGAGCTGAGGATCACTCTCCAGTTGGAGAGGGAAGACCGTGAGAGAGAACGGGCAGAGAGAGAAAGAGACAGGGAGAGAGAAAGAGCCGAAAGATTGACTGAAAGGGAGGAACGAAGGGCCATGGAGGCCCAGCTGTTCGAACTCCGAACCAACCTTGGTCTTGCTAAACAATGGCTGAGAGATGGTGAGGAGCGCTACCGAAGAGCACGAGAGCGTGGCTTTCGTGTTAGTAGCTTTTTTGCTGCCCCCACGGATCAACGTCGGGGTATGGGAATAGGAAGAGGAGTACAGGGCAGTAGGAGTAATGCTTTTCGTAGTTGGGTAGCACCCTTGAGAGCGTTTTGCCCGGAGAGTAGCGGGACGAGTAATGCAGAGAGAGAGGGTGGAACTTGATGTAATTTTTTTTTATTTTGGAAAGGAATAAAATGTTTGATTCTTGGATTCTTACCTCTTTCTTGCTTTCTCGAATTCCTGCATACATCACTTAAACAAACAAGTTAGAATATCTGTTCTGACTTGGCCCCTTGCCCAATATGCGAGGTTTGTTCTGATCTGTCCTTGATAACGGGTCAAGGGGCCAAGCCCTTATTAACGAAGGTAAGGGAAAGATGTGGTGATGATGAATGCGACAGACAAGCACACGAATGCAAGCGAGATTAAAAAGTGAAATGCTACATACAAATGTAATCATGCAAAATTGATTTGTTTTTCTTTTTATATTTGGCATTTTTTTTGTTAGTTTGTTATATTCAATTTTTTTGTTTACAAATATGTACATTTTCTCTTTTCTTTTTTTTATTTTTATCATTTTAATTTTTTTGTTGCTAACGCCTGGCAAGCATCCAAATGGCACCTAACCTACATGAGAACATGGGTTTCTTACTAACCTCCCAGTTATCCTAAGTGCACATCTAGGTTGATTTGGGTCTCTGGACCCCTCAAATGATAATCCCGCCGGCTAAGACTTACCCTGATGACAATACCGTCATGCCATGCTTAGACTCCCAGTCGCTTCCGACCACAGGGATTCACCGAAAAGGTTTTCGAGGTAAATGATTTGCCCGACCCGGGTCTATTTCCTCACAACCCTATGTGGTATATGATGGAACACCCTGGAACCCTGACGACCAACCGCGCGACGCTGACTCGGAATCAGACGCCGTCGCACCCATAGGTGACGCGCTTGCATTGGCCTAAGCCCAAGGTTAAATAAGAAGACATCAAGGTGGTAAACAGGGGTCTTGACCGGCCAGAAACATAGAGACTCCTTCGCAGCGATAGCTTTTACTTTTCAAAGTAGGAAACCATATGTGTATATTAAAATAAGGTCACAAACCTTGGCGGGTTTCGCCCTTTAGAAACTCCATCTAGCTTTCATCTTTAGAGGAGGAAGGAAGAGTGCATGGGGTAGACCTCCTGAGAGGACCGGAAAAACCGTTAACTCGGCGAGCCAATAAGGGCCCATTAACTCTCCTCTTTCGAACAACTTCGGACCAAATCTCGAGCATTTACATTACATGGCCCCTTTTGTGGATTCAGACTTTTGCTTTGAGGGGTTCCATTTATCGCATCAGGCACAGTCACGACCAGGCTTTTTTCTTGATTTTGATTTTGTGTTTCTTTTTGCGAGGGAGATATAGTCGTTTGATGTTGTGGGCTCCCTTTTGTATGCCTGCGGGGACACTGCCCTCTTCTCGTGCTCTGATCGATGCTCGAGAAAATGGATCCTACTCTTGCCTTAAGGGGTTTGAGTTTTAATTTCTCATGCTCAGCGTTTTAAGGGCGCCGACTGTCTCATTTGGTCGAAGAGGAAAGAATAAAGATTACAGCTTCTGGAGATCTTCTGGGTGAGGCCCCACTGTTGGTGATGCTACCAACTTTTTTTTGGATAAAATACGTAAGTGAGTACGTGTTGGCTCTCTTTGAGCATGCATAGGCCGATGTGGCTGGACAGGGATCTCCACGGTTCTGGCAAAGCAAGACCCGGTGCCTACCAAGCCTTAATGGGCCCTATCCTAACATGAAGGTTGGATGCAGGGACTTAACTACATGGTGACCACCAGGTATCGGCATTTTGAATTTTTTATATTTTTAATGATTTTTAATATTTTTTTTCTTTTCATCATTTGTTTGTTTTTGACGTTTTGGCACTACGCTAGGGGTAGTACTTTTTAAGATAAAGTCCATTCCAAGGGTGGGATAACTCAGTCCCTTCGGCATTGACTAGTTTGTAGGCGTTGTCAGGGTACACGGCTTGAATCACAAATGGTCCTTCCCAATTGGGTTGGAGCTTAGAACGCGGCCCTCCAGGTTTGACAAAAAAATTTTTTACGACCATCTCACCGACTTTGAATTTTCTCTCAACGACTTTCTTTTGATAAAAGCGAACGAGTCTATTTTTATACACACGTGCATGCTCGGCAGCGGCCAACCGCTTCTCGTCTAAGAGTTCCAACTGGGCAAGGAGTGAATTGCGACGTTCGTCGAGGGGAAATTCCTCATCCAATTGTACTCTGAGAGAAGGGATCAGAGTCTCGTACGGGACTACCGCTTCCGTCCCATAAGTAAGGGCAAACGGAGTCTGCCTGGTGGGGGTACGGATTGAAGTGCGATAGGCCCATAGAGCTTCGATAAGCTTCTCTGGCCAGTCTGAAAACTTACTAGACTCGCAGGTTTTCTTGATGATTTTGATCAATGTTTTATTGGTGGCTTCCGCTTGGCCATTACCTTGTGGGTAATAAGGTGATGAATGATGCAATACAATTGCGTACCTTTTACCACTACAAGAAAAAGCGCGATTTGTGATGGAATTTTACGACGGAAATTTGAGACGGAATTTCTGTCTCAAATTTGGGACGGAATATTTTCCGTCGCAAATTCCGTCTCAAATATGGAATTTGGGATGGAATTTGTGACGGATTTTTAGAACCGTCTGAAATTTTTGACCAAGAAATTGTGACGGACCGACTCCGTCGGAAATCCGTCTCAAAATCCGTCACAAAACACATTTGCAAGGGCTTTCTTATCTTCTGTGGTGGCTCCTTCAGGATAAGACTGATCTTTGCAGTATTTGACGATTTCATAGAACCATGGTTTCTCCTCGTCGGTCAGTTCTTCTTCGGCTTCTGCCAACATGATTTCCCTCTTCTCAAGGATTTCTTCATGTAGGACCTTCCTTGCTATCCTGTCTTTGATATTTACGTAGGAAGCGTCATCGATTACAGGGGCATGACGCTTGTAGATGGAAATGGAATCAAACCATCTCCCTAGGGGGAAACTTAAAGATGATGCCAACGAGGCGAGGGCATCGGCCAGAATATTCTGATGACGAGGGACATGGACAAAGATCAGTTTGGTGAACAGTTTGGCAAAGGTAACAGTGAGTTCTTGGTATGGCTTGAGTTTAGGATCGCGAGTGTGATATTTAGTGAGCACATGGCGAAGAATGAGTTGACTATCACCTACGACTCGTAATTCGGTGATACAAAAAGAATGAGCGAGTTCCAGGCCAGTTAGAAGAGCTTCATATTCGGCTATATTGTTGGTAACTGGGAATTTGAGCTGGTATGCCAGTGGGAATGTGAGGCCTTCAGGCGACAGGAGGGCAATGCCGATTCCTTTCTCTTGAGAATTCAGAGCTCCATCAAAATATAACGTCCACATTGGCTCATCAAATTGGGTGATTGACATTAGTTCCTCATCTGGAAAGTCTGATTGGACAGGATCGAACTTGGGAAGAGGATGGTGAGCGAGATGCTCAGCTATGGCATAGCCTTTAATCGCCTTTTGCTGGATATAAGTGATGTCGAACTGAGAGAGAAAACTTTGCCAGCGTACTAGCCTATCTGTAAGGACGGATTTCTCCAGAAGGAACTTGATAGGATTCATGCGAGCAATCAAATGGACCTCATGAGCCAAGAATTAGTGTTTCAATTTCTGTACTACCCAAACGAGGGCAGCACAGGTTTTCTTCATGACTGTGTACTTCTGCTCACAGGGATTGAGAAGTTTGGACAAGTAATAGGTTGCCCGTTCCTTACCTTCTGCATCAGCTTGTGCGAGGACGGCTCCCACGGAGTCATCCAAGACTGAGATGTAAAGGATCAGAGGTTTTTCTAGTTTGGGTGGAATGAGAACGGGTGGACTAGCCAGATATTCCTTTAACCCTTCAAAAGCTTTTTGACATTTAGAATCCCAGTGGAATTCTACTCCTGGCTTGGTCAACTCATAGAGAGGTCTACACCTTTGTGAGTGTTGGGACACAAACCGGCGAATAAACGGCAACCTCCCGATTAAACTTCGGACTTCCCTCAAATTCTTGGGAGGCGGCATATCCCTGATGGCCTTAGCTTTATCAGGATCTATCTCGATCCCTCTTTTACTCACAATGAAGCCTAGTAATTTACCTGATGACACACCAAACACACACTTCTTCGAGTTCATTTTCAATTAGAACTCCCTTGATCTCTGCAAGACCTTAGCCAAAACTTCTGGATGTTCTATCATGGTCCTTGATTTCACTAATAAATCATCCACATACACCTCCAGATATATGTGCATCATGTCTTGAAATATGGCCATCATAGCTCTTTGGTAAGTAGCTCCAGTATTCTTTAACCCAAATGGCATGACCACGTAACAATATGTTCCCCAAGGGGTAGTGAATGACGTCTTCTCTTGATCCTCTTCTGCCAAACGAATTTGATTATATCCCGAAAATCCATCCATGAATGAAAGGGTCTCATAGCATGCCGTGTTATCGATTAACACATCAATGTGAGGCAAGGGAAAATCATCCTTTGGACACGCGCGGTTAAGGTCCCGGAAGTCGATACAAATCCTGACTTTCCCGTCCTTCTTCATAACCGGGACAATGTTCGCCACCCATTGAGGATAAAGAACGATTCTAATGAATCTGGCTTTATGGAGCTTATCGACCTCTTCTTTAATTTTCAAAGCCATCTGAGGGTGGAAACGCCTTAACCTTTGTTTTACCGAGACGGACCCTGGTTTTAGGGTTAAACGGTGTTCGACCAAGGTTGAATCCAGACCCGGCATATCATCGTAGCTCCATGCAAACGTGTCCTTATATTCCTTGAGAACCTTAATTAATGTCTCTTCTTCAGAGGGTGGTAGGTTATCACTTATGAGGATGATCCTACGGTCTTCCTCAGTTCCCAAGTTGACTTCTTTGGTGGACTCCTCTACGGCGGTTGACGGCTCGTCGAATCTCCTTATTCCACAAGCATATGCGCCAGCCGCATCCTCATATTCTTCACCCTCATCTTCAGTAGGGTATCCTTCATCCGTGATCTCGTAGACTCCATACCCCTCATCAATTGCACAGTTGCCCTCACATTCTATTTTCGGTAGCTGGATGGGATTTTCTAGCAACTGAGGGATGGCAAGAAGGGCCTGACACCTGGCGGCTAAATCCAGAAGGAACCGACGAGGGATCTGCCTACCCTTGGATTTCTTCCTGGGTACTACCTTTGACGTATTATTCCTAGATTGACTGACATTATTTACAGAAGAAGAAAAAGAGGAAGAGGATGGTGAAGAATGTACAGGGAAAGACCCCTCAGAGGAGGGGTAGAAAAGGTCGCTCATCGGATCTTGGACGGGTGGTCCGCAGGGCGGGACGCACCCGTGGGAGATGTAGGAGGTTTCCTCAACGAAGATGTGTTGTTGAGGAGTTTAAAAATTGACGTTTTTTTTTCGTTTTCATTTTTGATGACAAAACAGTGAAAATAGATCAGAGGAGAGAGAAAAGTGGTTATGGCTAGAGGATTGGGAGGCTCGTAGAGCAGATCATGATTGAAAACCTGACGTGGGTTGAGGAACCCACGCAGGTATGTGAGCAGAGAAGGGGACCTGGGAAGATCATCAGATAACCGTCTGGCCCAGGAAGGAGATATCAGCAAAGGCTGTGATGAGTGAATGGGGAAGACGGCGGCTAATGAGCCATCGATGGCAATGTTGATGATGGATAAAGATCCACCGGTGACAGAGTCCTTCTGGCGAGGATGAGGATAGTTTGGAACCTTGGCAACAGTGGTGATATTCTCTGTCATGTCGGAGATCAATGGCGGTCCTTCAAGCTGTGGAGGCGAGAACATCCTTTCCAGTGCAACGGAAATGTCCCGTATATCGAACCATTTGTCCCATTCGCATTCCGGACCTTTGATCTTGCCTCTTTTGGTGACCCTCGGCCATTTTTCAGCCGAATATACAGCATGTGATCCCCCATGTGCTTCTTGCGGGTAATCTCCCATCTGAACAACGGACCCTTTGTTGAAGTGGTTTGATAGGGTCCATGTGAGGGGCTTCTAATCCGCCTTGAATGATCCTTTGAAGCCTAGGCCAAACCTGCGGTTCGGCCTAATCTCCTTTGGTGGTCTCAACCTACCTTGCAGCTGTGCACCCAGACCTTTGCCCTGTTGATAGCCGATGTTCCTCATAATCTCCCAACCTTTGGAGTGAAAAGGAAGATATGGCGTTGTTGCCTTGATCGGCTTCTTTGATGCTAGCGGAATGTGAGATGAATCACACACGTCCAGCAATGACAATATGGGCCGATGAGACGGCCAAACAGAGGGCAGAGAGGTGTTGATAGCGTCCACCGTGTGAAGGACAAGTGTGCTGACCACTTTAATAATTCTTCCATTGTAAGGAAACTTCAAGCACTGATGGTTGGTGGAAGGCACAGTATCTATGGCTTCAATGTAAGGGCGACCCAATATGGCCTTGAATGTGGGGTCCATGTCGAGGACATGGAATTCCGTGGGGACTGACATAGGACCTAGCTCTGCCCTCAGAATAATCATCCCTTGCGGCGGCCTTTTGCTATTGTCATAAGCCGTGACTGTGATTGAAGAAGGTCTTATCTGTTCCTGTTCGACCCCACACAACTGAAGGGTGCTCATAGAGATCACATTTATGGACGCATCCGTGTCTACAAGACATGGGTTTATAGATACCCCATTAATTTTTATTGAAACACACAATGCATATTTCCGAGCTTCCTTGGGAGCGAGCTCGTAGTTGTGGAACATGATGGCCGGTTGTGTGTCCGTTGGGGTCAGGACGGCAGAAATCTTTTCTACAGGGAGGTCCTCATTCACCATAACCTTTTGAAGATACTCCATTAAGGCTGCCTGATGGGATGTGGATCTCTGAAGTAGCTCCAGGATGGAGATTCGAGCAGGCATCTTGTCCAAGTGTTTCAACAGATCATACTGTGTTCCAGGGATAGATCTTTCCGGTTGTTCTCCATCGTCCCTCTCTGGCTGAGACTGCTCGGGATTCTGACTGTTCTGGGGGAAAACCCTGTGGAAAATCCTTCCACTCTGGAGCACCATTGCCTGCGGCTTTTGTACCTCTATAGGGGTAGCAGTGGGTTTTAACAGAGGTTTGAGGGGTAGTGGTGGAGGGATGGTTGATGAAGCAGGGGTGATGATGGGAGCAGGGATTCTGATGAGGGGTTTGTTAGGTGGAGGCATGGTGGAGGTAGAGGGGATATCGCACGGGTTATGAAGGATAAGGGGTCTGGAAGGTGGAGGTGGAGGCAAAGTGGAAGTGGGTAAGGTTTGGAGCGGGTAATGGTTTTGAGATGGATGGTGGGTGATGAGTGGTTTTGAAGGCATTGGCGATGGTATGGTGGAGACAGGCGGGGTTACGTACGGTTGACGGATGATAAAGGGGCTTAGAAGGCATAGGGGCAAATGCGGTAGAGGTGGATGGTAAAGTGGGGGAGTGAGAGAAGATGAGAGGGTGTGAGGGCGTAATGAAGGGTGTTGGCTGATAGGTCATTGGGGTGCGAATGAGAGGGCGTGATGGCAGTGGAAATGGTAAAGGTGGTACTAACGCGGGTTGATGAGAGAGAGGTGCTACCCGGGCAAGGCGAGGGGGTTGCATGATGATAGGGTTGGCGGTAGAAAGAATAGAGGTACTTTCTGGGTGCCACACCTGCTCTCTCCCGACTTCTGGGAAGGAGGAGATGGGGTTGACCTGGTGATTAGGCTGTTGGTGCTCCGGTAATGGATTCTGGATTATGCCCATGTTGGGCTGTTGTGGTTGGGCCTGCTGAGGCTGTTGTTGTAGTTGTTGCTGTTGCTGCTGTTGTAATTGCTGCTGTTGTTGCTGGAACTGTGGCCTAGGAGGAGGTCTCCTAGCCTTGAGAGTGGCGACGTATCGCCTCATTTCATCCCAATCAATCCCGCCTTCATCATTCGTATCGTAGATGTAATCTTTAAACCGAAAGCAGTTGTCTACTGTGTGTCCTGGCTGCCTGTGATAGACGCAGTATCTGGAGGTATCAACGTTCGGGGGACACACGGGCCTTTCCCTGGGTAGGATGAGTGTGTTTGAGGCCATGATGGCGTTGAAAATATCCGCCAGAGTTTCTGGCAATGGTGGGTAATAGGCTCTCTTGGGACCAATCGGCCTCCTTTGTTGCTATGGGGGATTGTAATTTCCTGGGGGTAGAACTTGGTTGTACTGAAGTGGTGGTTGTTGTTGCTGGGGTCGAGGTTGTTGCTGGGGTTGAAGTAATTGAGACATGTTGTTCTGAGGTGGATCATTTTGGGGTGGAGGATGAGAGGGGAAAGGACCTGGTTGGAGGGGAAGGCGGGGCATTTGTGGAAGCCTTGGGTTGGCTGCATAGTTGGCGTTGTTGACCGCACTCACTTGCTCATTTGTTACGACCCCTTCTGTTGCTCCGCCTGGGACACCAGCGCCTGTCTTTCTGACCACCTTGGGCTTCGGCGGCTCAAACATGTTCATAATGGGGGAGCCTTTTAACTAGGTCTGGATGTACCGGGATCTCTCATGGAGCTCTTCCATGGTGGTGAGCTTGTTCATGGCCAAGACATGCCTGAACTGTGGGGTGGCATTGGACACAATCATCTTCACTTGTTCAGGTTCCGAGAGGGTATCTCTTATCCTTTCTGCCAGAGACCTCCATCTATCAGCATAGCGGACAAAATCTTCGTCGGGCTTCATTTTCTCGGCCACTAGGTCGGTGAAGGAAAGAGAGGGACCGACCCTATCCCGATACTTTTGTAAGAACCTTCTCTGGACTGTTTCAAAATTCTCGGCCTCGCGGGGCTCCAAAGAATAGAACCACTCTAGCGCAGGACCGTTCAATGACCTCCGAAAGAGGTATGCCAGAGATCTCTGGTCATTTTGCCAATAGGAGGACTCATACATGAAATCCTTGAGGTGAATGAAGGGGTTGCCAGTGCCATTGTACCTGCGATACGTGGGCATTTCGGAGGGAGGAAGATGGATGACCGGAAGGATTGGCAAAGCAACCTCCGGGGTGGCTTTCACGTCAACCATTTTCTTCAAATTTTAAAATTGTTCATCCATTCTATTGAACCGATTGAGGAGCGATTGGGCGAGCTCCTCGGGAGGTGAAGGTGGCACTTGCCACTGGGGAGGAAAATGTCTCCCGGAGACTTGAGGGGGGAACCCCGAATGAGAGGGAGCTGTTGGGCCGCCGACAGTTGGCCCCTGCTGAAGCGGTATGTGGGGAGCAACGGGGGTTTGAGATTGCGAAGGGAACTGGAACGAGGGAGGTTGTTGGCTCGCCTGCCCTTGAAGCGAGGGAGATTGGATGGCTTGCGCCAGTGAAGGAGATGGGATGGCCTGCACCGACTCTTGCAGAGGTGCGATGGTTGGAGTTGATTCCTGGGGAGTGGGGGAAATATATTTCCCCTTCAGAATGGCCTGCAGGGCCTGGAGCTGTTCAGAGGTAAGCTCCGTGTTGGCGAGGACGCCCAGCAAAGAGGAGATATCCTGTGGTGGGGACGTGTCCCTTGCAATAACCTGCACCTCATGCGAGGGCTCATAAGAAGGACCCGCGTCCATAGCATGGACTCGCGGCTCGACTGACTCACCACGACCAGGGTGGTTTTCCTCAAAAGACTCGTGAGCCATGCTCACAGTTTTTCCGGAACGCAAAAACATACACTAGCAAGCAAATAGCAGAGATTATCAAACAAGTGGATGCCTTTATGCCCTTTTTTGTGTTTTGATTTTGATGATTTTTTTTGTGTTTTTAACCAGATCCGAAGTTCACACAAAATAGGGACCCTAGTTCATTTTTGTTTCACCACCGTGTCAGCTAGGGGCTCTCGTCTCACCACGAATGGGTCGACTAACTCCGGGGAACTTCAATGGTACAACTGGTCTAGTGAACGAAGAGGAGATTCTTCAATGTCGGAGACTTACGGAGGTCCCAGTGGAGGAGATTCTAGTCCGTCGAGAGGAATTCCCGAACGGAGAGTCCTTCCTTCACCGAGAGAGGGTGATCCTTAGAAAAAATGAAAAAGAATAGAAAAAAGGGGTGAATGTATGCAATGGAATGCTGACAGAGATATGGGGCATAAAAGAACAAGAAAACAACCAAGATATAACAACGCACAAGAGATAGTAAAGCCAATCACAAGAAATTGCAAGGGTAACTGAAAAGAAAGCAACTGAAGTCCCACCGTGATCGCCAATTTGTGAGCGACGTCACGCGGTTTGAGAAACGAAAATGCGGAGCGCGCGGGCTCGTTTTGTTTGCTGTAACACAGAAATAAGAGAAAAGAGAAGGGGCCACCATGGGAGATTGCTCCGGCGGGGCGAGCGGGACAAATGCAATATAGCAAGATATGGGGGTTAAACGGCCACAACGGGAAGTGACTCGCCACGGCCTCGGGGGGACAGGGATGGTGCAGAAATCAAATAGCAAGAATTGAAACGACCATTGCGGGAAGTGACTCGCCGCGGTCTTGAGAGTATAGCAGATATAGCAGCAATTCAAGATATACAAGAGAAAGGACAGAATTCAAACGGCCATTGCGGGAAGTGACTCGCCGCGGCCTCGAGAATATGAACAGATAAGAATATAACAGGATATAAAGAGAATATAAAGAACGGGAGTTTAAACGGCGATTGGGGAAGTGACTCGCCACGGCCTCGAGAATATGAGCAGATAAGAATATAACGGAATATAAGGAGAATATAAAGAACGGGAATTTAAACGGCCATTAAGGAAGTGACTCGCCGCGGCCTCGAGAATATGAGCAGATAAGAATATAACAGAATATAAAGAGAATATAAGAACGGGAATTTAAACGGCTATTGGGGAAGTGACTCGCCGCGGCCTCGAGAATATGAGCAGATAAGAATATAACAGAATATAAAGAGAATATAAGAACGAAAATTTAAACGGCCATTGGGGAAGTGACTCGCCGCGGCCTCGAGAATATGATGTGATCGCCAGGGGCCAAAGACCCCAAAATAAGGAAATGATCTCGCCTACCTCACTAGCAGGAAGTGGCGGGTTGCTTCTTCCTCCCCCTTCGACCGTCCGACGGAGAGGGCCTTCTTTAGTTACCCTTGCAAAATAACAGACAGTAAATAAATGGAATTAGAAAAGGGCAGTGCAGTAGCAATCCCTTGCAATGAAAGTGATGAAATTGTAGCAGGGCACACACCTGGTTGGTGTGATTTTAAACCCCTCTCGGACACGAGTAGGAGGGAAATGTAATGATGAATGGAGTTATGCAAAAGTATAAGATTCCCTTATGGAGGGAGACGAAGAATGGAAGATGATGAATGCAAAAGAACTACGAAGAAAAGGAGAGAGTTGGCTTATTGGTGTAGACACGCCAAAATTGACATTATTTTGGGTATTTCTCATATTGCCTTGTAATGCCCCATTTGACCCTCAAATTAGCTTATTTGAGTGTTTTTTTCCATTTTTTCATGGATTTCTCCCCTTTCCCTCTTTTTTAAAATTAACGCCCTGGAGAGGGGCGTGTTTTTAAAAACCGCGGCCTGATCTAGGGCGTGTCTCCCCATTTTATCTATTTTTCCCCATTTTACCTATTTTATAAATTCACGCCTTGATCAAGGGCGCGTTTTAAAACACGACCTGACCTGGGGCGTTTCTTTATGAAAGGACGCCCTGAGATGAGGGCGTCAATTCCCGGAATTATCCAATTTTTGAAAAAGAATAAATGTTTTGAAAAATGTTAATTAACGCCCTTTTTTGGGGCGTGTTTCAATTAACGCCTCTCCAGGAGGCGTGTTTCATAATTTCCAAATAAAAGAAATATTTATTTTCAAAATTGATCTGGGAGTTGACGCCCTTGTACATGGCGTGTTTTGAATTAACGCCCTATGACAGGTCGTCCATTCTTGAATTGACGCCCTGACCAAGGGCGTGTTTCATCTTCTGGCTTCGCAGCCCTTTCCCCAGAGAGTCCTTGCTTCGTTAGATACCTGCTGGGTTTGGGCTCTTGCCCATTCTTATCATTTCCCTCTTGAGACTCTTCCATGTTTATCTCTTCCTCAACCTATTTAATAGAGCCATTGGCTCTGTTAATGAGGTTCGGATTCCTCTTCTCCCTCTTTCTCCTCCCGCCGTTCTTCTTCTTCTTCTGTTTTTATTTCTTCTATTTTTTTTGTTTTCTTCTTCTTACGCAGGTGCTGTTCTTGGCTAAGGAGGGGCTTCTTCACGGTTCACCTCTTCATCCAACTGAAGCTTTTCTCCCCATTGAATATCAAAGCCAAGCTCAACAGATTTTTCTTCTCTCCCCCTCTATTCTCTATTGTTTTGTGTTTATTATATGCATGCATGTTCATATTTGATTATTTTTAATATCTCTCAACTACGTTGGGAATCTCCCCATAGTGCATCTATTGCACTCTTTCTCCTCACTTGCATGCATTCCTCATTCATTTTTCCCACACCATTTTGCATAGGGGTTTAAGGGCCAACACCCACAAGGTGTGTTCTTGCATAATTTTCATGCTCATCTTTACATATAGAATTTGATGCTACACACCATGTTCTAATTCAATTCTTTTGTGGTGTTTGTGTCTCTTTTTGCAAGGGTAATAATTAAAGAACTCTCTTCATCGGCCGGCCGATTGGAAGAGAAAGGAGCACCTACAATCAACCGCACTTTGAGGGTAATAATTAAAGAACTCTCTTCATCGGCCGGCCGATTGGAAGAGAAAGGAGCACCTACAATCAACCGCACTTTGAGGTATTTTCGCGATCATCCTTTCCCTTATTATTTTCCACTCGAGACCCTCGTGTCTCTGGCGATCACACACACTCCCCTTGTGCACCTCGTGCATGTTTCATCTCCACTATTGTTTATTGTTTACTTTTCATTATATTTTCCTTAAGTGGATTTTAAAGGAATCTAAAAATTGGCGATCACGGTGGGACGCTTTGCGTTCTCTTTATTACCCCTTTTCCCCTTAGGCACCCGCGTGTGCCGTCTCCCCTATTGCACCCTCGGTGCGTCTCCTTTTGTGCCCCTCGGGCACCCTCCATTGGCTTTGCTTTCTTCCCTAAAGTGATTTGCCATTTTGTTGTCTTTTCCTTAGAATCTCCACTTATTTAAAATTCTTGATGAGCATGCTTATCCTGTTGATTGCCTTGTTTATGTGGTTGTGAGCGTGCCTGTTTAATATTTCTGGCCGTGCTTTCCTGAGGAATTAACGCCTCTGTCAGAGGCGCTTTTTCGATTTCACGCCCTAACTCAGGGCGTCTTATTCGTAATTTACGCCCACTGACAGGGCGCCTTCCAGCATATTTCCTGATATTTCTGGTTTTATTACGCTGCCTGAGAATTCACGCCCTGCTCCAGGGCGTTTCTTTGTTGATTAGCGCCCCTTAGTACGGCGTTTCTTTTGATTTGACGCCCTCGGTCAAGGGCGTCCTTTCCTCTTATAGCGCCTCACCCTAAGGCGTGTTTTTACTACCCCTGGCACCTCACTTTGAGTCACGACAGTCACACTGTCGTGTCTTTTGTTAGTAGCGCCCCCTGCCAGGGCGTGTTTTTACTGTGGGTTTCCAGAACCCTTCCCGTGGGTGAGTTTTCATGATATTTCATATTGATTGATCATATTGTGTGGTTGGCCTGATTTCCCCTGTTGCATTCATTCTTTGCATTGGTTTGGGAGCCCCCTCCTCATCATTAGGATCCACACACCCTCTTGGAATCGGGACGACCCTCCATTGAGCATTTCGTCTCTTTGGACTGGAAATCCCTTTTCCAAGCCTCCGTAAGTCCCCGCACCCGTGGATTCCCTCACGGACGCCGGGCAGGTTGTACCCTTTTGAAGTCCCGAATTAGTTGGCCCAAACGTGGTGAGAGAGTGTTCCTAGTTGGCATTGGAGTTCAAACCATATTGAAACTAGGTTTCCTCCCCTTGTGTGAATCATATCAATTTGCATAAAATCATTAATTCACCAAGATTCAAACATAAGAAATCAAGGTAACCATCACAACTTGTGTGTTTCTTTGCAAATTGTTTGCACACTAAATTGCTTGAATGGCTTACTTTGATAGACAAAATAACATGTTCAATTCAATTAATGTTCATGAGGGTGATCAACCTAGCACATCTTATTCTCCTCAAATTCAACATGTTCAATATCATTCTCACCATTCTTTCAAGGGACCACGTCCTCATTCTTATGGTGTTGCCCGACCTATGGGCAATGTCCAATCCAATGGTCCTTCAAATCAATTTCGGACCACTATTCCTACAGGACCGCCTCGTCCCAATGATGAGAAAGTCTCCCAACTTATTCATGCATTAGATCATCTCACCCCTCAACAGATCCAAGCCCTTAAGGCCGCTGTTGAGGGTGCATCTCCTTCATCTCCCCCTTTCAATCCTACATGGGTGGCCCATCACCCACCTCCCTCTTCTATTCACGATCCTACACAGGGGGGGCCATCACCCACCTCCCTCTTCTATTCATATTCCTAATCGGGTAGCCCATTACCCATCCCCTTCTATTCACACTCCTCCTCGGGTGGTCCGACACCCGTCTCCTTCTATTCCTCCTCCACCACGGCCCCGAGGCCCATTTATTCATTGCAATCCGGCCCATCCAGGTTCTTCTATGGGTCGGCCCATTAATTCCCTTCCACGGCCTTTTTATACGGCCCTTCCTCCTTCAAGGCCCTGCCAGCCCTCGGTTGTTCAAGTCACACCCCTCCAACAATCTCTGCTTGATAAGATTACTTTGATGGAGGAACAAATAAAGAGGGTCACGGTTCCTCCTACTCCAGTCAATCCTCTCCATGTCGCTTTGGACGAGATTACAAAGATGGAGAGAGAATGGAAAGACAGGAGAGATGATTATGGCATCGGCATTCCAAGCGAGCAAGAGCCGGCATTCGAAGAATCTGAGGCAGTGTACGATGATGATGAAGCTCCGCAGGCACCCCGTCCGAGTTTCCTTCGCTTTCCACTCCCTCCATTATCATTTGATGAACCCCCTGCTCAGGACGAAGCCACCATCCCTGATCCAACCCCCGTTTACGAGACTAATTGGTGTTACGACGATGGGTCGATATTCCAATCACCGGCGCCGGCGCATCTTGAGTCTCCTACCACTCCTAACACCGCTCGCCCCATCCGGCGTTTTCCCCGTACTAAACCTCCACCAATTATACCTCCCCCAGTTATGTCGACCTTCACAACACCAACCTCCCCCAAGCCTTCCACTATAACACCTCCACCCATTAAATCATTTACCTCCATACCATCGGTCTCCATTAAGTCCACCATTGAACCTTCCCCAATTAATCTCCCATTACCGCCACCTCGGCCCTCCATTGCCCCTTTAACCTCAAAACCCTCCACTATGCCTATAACCCCTACTCCATCACTTAACCCTTCACCCTTTCCCATGGCTAATCCTGAGCAGGATCCACCCCTTTTTGCACCCGAGCCAATCCCAACTGCTTCCGAGCAAAGGGAGAAACTCGACGTGTTTGAACCCCCGCTTACGCTCACCCATTTGCCAACGCTTTCCATCATGCCTCCACCATTCATGGAGCCTTCCGCCTCCGCTTCACCTCCCCTTACTACTCGGAATGGGGGGCCTTCTACAAGCACAGGTGCCGAGGACGATCAAGAGCCGGGCAGCAAGGATTTGGCCGCGCCATTCAAGATTCAAGAATTCATTTGCCGGATGCCAATCCGGGTTATTGTGCCAAGCACGGTCTAAGAAGCCAAGTCACCGCCATGCCAAGCATTGATGCTGTGTAAGGGCCGGGCAGGACACCCTTTGTTCCAATTTCCAAATTTTGAATCTTTGGGCAACATAATGCTTCCGAGCCCAACTTTCCAACTCCCTCACACCATTACTTTGCACTCTCCAAGGGAGTTGACATTCACCATTGAAGCTTCGACAGGGGCTATTTCTCATACACTTTCACTGCCATGGAGGGGCAGTTATCTTAATGCTAAGGGGCCATCCCTTATTTGTTCCACTTTCTATTCATCCATCTCTATCACTTTTTCTTCATGGGCCATTCCTAGGGTTAGGAGGAGAATCTCATCCTCTCGCCCTTCACATTCTTCATATTCTTTGCATTTCATGCATTCATCGCATCCATCCCATTGCATGCATTTGCACCTCCTGCTTCCCGGGTTTCCAAACCCGTATCTTCCCCGCCTTCCGGCACCTCCGGATATTCCGCACTTCCCATCTTATTCATCTTCGTCTTTTTTTCCACTATCCCTGGGGCATCGCGTCCCTTTTCCTGCTATCTCCCTGGAACCTCTAGGAATTTTATCCCTCCTCTTTGGGCATCTCGCCCTTTCTGATTCTATCCCTCCGGAACCTCCGGACCTTTCTCTCGGGCATCGCGCCCCTTTCCACCTTCCTCCTCCGGAACCTCCGGATTTTCCCCTTGGGCATCGCGCCCCTTCTCATTTGCTACCTCCGGAACCTCCGGATTTTCCTCCTGATCCTCCTTCATTCCTTTTCCCCGGGCATCGTGCCCCTTTCCATTTGCTTCCTCCGGAACCTCCGAATTCTCCGTCTTATTCTCTCTATCATCTTCCAGGGCATCGTGACCCTCCTGATTTCATTCCTCCGGAACCTCCGGACTTTCCCTTTGGGCACGACGCCCCTCTCCACCTTTTTCATTTGCTTCCTCCGGAACCTCCGGACTTTTCCCTCGGGCACGACGCCCCTTTCCACCTTCTCCTTCCTGATTTCATTCCTCCGGAACCTCCGGATTTTTCTCTCCTCCCTGGGCATCGCGTCCCTCGTCATTTGCTTCCCCCAGAACCTCCGAACCATCCATCTTTCTTCCAGTTCATCTTTCTGTTCTTCCAAGACATCACCTCTTTCGTTCTCTTCTTCCTTTTTTATCACTCTTTTTCAGATTTCTTCTCAGGGCATCGCGTCCCTTCTTTCGTCATCCCTCCGGAGCCTCCGGATGATTTTTCCTCTCATGATTCTCCTCTGCCTCCGGACCCTCCGGATCCGCCTCTTTCTATCTACCAATTTTTTCTTCTGATTCCTCCTGATTCTGGGTCCGACCCAACTTCTTCCACATCCACTGCCTTGGGCATCTGCTCATTCTCCCATTGCTTCCGAGGCTTTAGTCCTCACCCCTCTTCTTGATTTTCCTCTCCTTCTGTAGACTGTTCCATGTGATCAGGGTCTCCGCGCCTTAGTGAGAGAGTTCTAGCCCTCGCCTCTTTTCCTTTTCTCCTTATTCGTCTGAGTCTGGTCTTGGCACCACTCCTTCTTGTTAAGCCACTCCCAAAAACCCTTTGCTTCCAATCCTTTACCTGCCTAAGAGGACTATCTCACGATGATCAACCTCTCGCGGCAGCTGCCTTAACAAAGGTTGCAAGGTAATATATTGACGTAAGTATGCATTTTATATGATATCATTACCTCATTACTTCACGCATGATTTTCAAAATGAAGTGCTTCCTAACAAGATTAAGAGTGGTGTTTTAAACCTTTATCTTAGGCTTTTGTTAAATTAAATCATTCTAAAAAGAGTCTTTAGGCTTATTTTTTGCAGCACTTTGGTAATAAGAACCATGTGCTGGGAATTCAACATTCTCTCCCTGCTTGTTAAGATCAACCCTCAGCTGGGCATTCCACACACTTCACGGCGTCCTTAGTCGGCTCCTTTGGTTAAACACCGTTGCTACCTTGGCCATGCCATGAGTATATCTGGAAGTCTTTTCTCTTCTTTACTCGGCCACGTGCAGGGGCAAGAGGTTGACGGATGAGATGACCAACCTTGGTAATCCCCAATACGAGAGGAGTCTCAAATAGGGGCAGTCTTGACCCAAACTAAATATGAGTTTTCATGATATACATTTCGCCAAAAGGGCTATTATGAAAATCAAGTCAGAATTTCGATAAAAGCAAAAGTATGAATTATGGCATGACAAGAGTGGCAAAGTCCCCGCAGGGAAAATCCTGGTCGTATGCATGTCAAGGGTCTAAAAATTAAAGGCACAAAGCCCCGGCACAACAGACTACCTATTTGAAGGGAACACCTTGGAAGGAATTCAAGTCCCGATATCTCCCATCCTACACAAAGCTTATCTCCAATTATTCTTCTCTTTTCCCTCTAAGATCGAATGTTTCTCGGGTATGGCCTTGGTAGGGGCACCGTTGATCAAAGACGGTCGGTTATAGGATGCCACTTTCAATGCACGTCCAGCTTTGGACAATTTTAGCGAAAAGGGAAGGAACAAGGACCCCTAGCCAGTGGTTCAAAACAACCCTTTGATGCTGCATTAACAATGTCTAAGCCAAAATCCAAAAAAAATTGAATATTTCCCGATCAAAATCTCCATAAAAATTCAAATATTTTCAAAACTCATAAAAATTTGCATATTCCAAAACTCATAAAAATTTGCATATTTCCAAAATCCAAAAATTTGCATTGTATTTTCTGATGGTGTTTTGCAGGAACAGCTTTGCAGAGACCAAAAGCACGGATTGAGTCCTCTCTCTACTTATTGCTATCAATCTATTGATTCTTCCCAATATTCTCATGACATGCCACCCAGGGGCATCATCTCCCTATATCATTCTGATTATCATATCTCATGATTATTCATCTCCAAATCTTTCAATCAACTCCTGCTCGTTTCATCTGATTACTCCGCCGATGGGCATTATATCAGATCTTGATCATTTAACTCCAAAACTTGATTAGCCAGATGGTCATCCTCATGACAAACAACAAATAATGATGCTTTGCTATGCCATGATTTGACTTATACTGTTCATGATATATGCTATGATTGGTTGCTTTGATTCATGCTATGCATGCTATGATTAAATGCCTTATTCATTGCTTGTTATATCTTGACTAATGAATTTTTGAGCGCAGGAAGAGGCTCTTGGTCCCGCCGGCAGGGCATCATCACTCAAAAGTCCCACGGTGCTTGCGGCTCATTTCTCACTTCCCATGCTTATTGATATCACCATCTCCCTGTATGCATTCTACTATATGTTACATATGTTACTAGATTATATCAAGGACCTTGTGGCTTTGGTAAATCTGGGATTTGAGTTCCCCTTCATCAAAAACAATGACGATTCCAGAGGCACCTTAGTCACACGGATAGGCCGTTGAGCCGTCCAAGACTGGGGACGATGGTTCCCTTTTACGAGTTGGTGCGCGGATAAACGGGCTTCGGCTTAGTATCAGCTGGCAGAAGTCGGTTTCTTGACTCAGTCTGGGCAGTTTAACAATATTATCCTTGATTATCTTATATTTTCGTTTGATTTAATTTTTTCCTTTTAAACCCAGCATGCATTCATGTAGGAATTTGAAACAATTGTTGGGAAAATCATTCTGATAAGCTGATGTTGAGAGTTGAATTGATCTTAATCTTTCTCGATATGAGATTTTCATTGTCGAATTGGATCCTCAGTTTGTTTTATCGCTGTTTTAGGTCTTTTCTCGAGAGCTCCTTGTTTGGATTTTTCTCATCTTATTTCAATCCTTTCCTTCGATCCACCTTGGCTGCAGCACGTCCATTGGCTGGTAACCGCTCCCCAATGGTGAAACTTACAGGTTTGTGACCTGGGGTACTTCCACCGCGCTAGAAGTTGATCATTTTATTTTATCTCCTTCGTGCACCGCGTGCACATCTCCCCTTTTATCCAAACATTGTTGATTTCGTTGGATTTCCCGAGATTTGCTTCATCTCGAGCTTTTGATTTCATTTCTTATCAAGTGATGTCGATTGCGTGTCTCATCACACCTTGGCATCTACTTTTCAGTTTGCTATGCTCCCTTTCAAAGCAGACGCCAAGGCGGGGCAGCTGTAGACACGCCAAAATTGACATTATTTTGGGTATTTCTCATATTGCCTTGTAATGCCCCATTTGACCCTCAAATTAGCTTATTTGAGTGTTTTTTCCATTTTTTCATGGATTTCTCCCCTTTCCCTCTTTTTTAAAATTAACGCCCTGGAGAGGGGCGTGTTTTTAAAAATCGCGACCTGATCCAGGGCGTGTCTCCCCATTTTATCTATTTTTCCCCATTTTACCTATTTTATAAATTCACGCCTTGATCAAGGACGCGTTTTAAAACACGACCTGACCTGGGGCGTTTCTTTATGAAAGGACGCCCTGAGATGAGGGCGTCAATTCCCGGAATTATCCAATTTTTGAAAAAGAATAAATGTTTTGAAAAATGTTAATTAACGCCCTTCTTTGGGGCGTGTTTCAATTAACGCCTCTCCAGGAGGCGTGTTTCATAATTTCCAAATAAAAGAAATATTTATTTCTAAAATTGATCTGGGAGTTGACGCCCTTGTACAGGGCGTGTTTTGAATTAACGCCCTATGACAGGTCGTCAATTCTTGAATTGACGCCCTGTCCAAGGGCGTGTTTCATCTTCTGGCTTCGCAGCCCTTTCCCCAGAGAGTCCTTGCTTCGTTAGATACCTGCTGGGTTTGGGCTCTTGCCCATTCTTATCATTTCCCTCTTGAGACTCTTCCATGTTTATCTCTTCCTCAACCTATTTAATAGAGCCATTGGCTCTGTTAATGAGGTTCGGATTCCTCTTCTCCCTCTTTCTCCTCCCGCCGTTCTTCTTCTTCTTCTGTTTTTATTTCTTCTGTTTTTTTTTGTTTTCTTCTTCTTACGCAGGTGCTGTTCTTGGCTAAGGAGGGACTTCTTCACGGTTCACCTCTTCATCCAACTGAAGCTTTTCTCCCCATTGAATATCAAAGCCAAGCTCAACAGATTTTTCTTCTCTCCCCCTCTATTCTCTATTGTTTTGTGTTTATTATATGCATGCATGTTCATATTTGATTATTTTTAATATCTCTCAACTACGTTGGGAATCTCCCCATAGTGCATCTATTGCACTCTTTCCCCTCACTTGCATGCATTCCTCATTCATTTTTCCCACACCCTTTTGCATAGGGGTTTAAGGGCCAACACCCACAAGGTGTGTTCTTGCACAATTTTCATGCTCATCTTTACATATAGAATTTGATGCTACACACCATGTTCTAATTCAATTCTTTTGTGGTGTTTGTGTCTCTTTTTGCAAGGGTAATAATTAAAGAACTCTCTTCATCGGCCGACCGATTGGAAGAGAAAGGAGCACCTACAATCAACCGCACTTTGAGGGTAATAATTAAAGAACTCTCTTCATCGGCCGGCCGATTGGAAGAGAAAGGAGCACCTACAATCAACCGCACTTTGAGGTATTTTCGCGATCATCCTTTCCCTTATTATTTTCCACTCGAGACCCTCGTGTCTCTGGCGATCACACACACTCCCCTTGTGCACCTCGTGCATGTTTCATCTCCACTATTGTTTATTGTTTGCTTTTCATTATATTTTCCTTAAGTGGATTTTAAAGGAATCTACAATAGGATGTGCCGATGGCGAGATCCGGCGGAGCTTCGGCAGCGTAGGGACGACGTGGAAGCATGGTGGACGAAGACGGCCTTCCTCCTGCGAGTGCGGGCACCCGAGAATCCGGCAGAACCTCCCCCTGCAAAAGACCCACAGGTTAGAAATGAGATCTGGCAGCCTGTCGGACCTCTTAGAAGCTCTCTCGGACTAAGGGGGGGGTCTCTATTTATAGGGCTCCGGAGGATGGAGGCGTCCAGGACCCTGGATGCCTTCATCAGGGCAAAAATTATATTTTATTCTAATTTTATTTATTTATTTCGAATATTTTCAAGGAGACGTCCAGGCAACTGGACGCCTCCATAAAAGCCCACCGAACTCCCTCCGAAAGCCGCACGCGGTTTGGCACAACACGTGGTTTTGATCGGCGCCGTGATTCATGAGTGGGCGCGTCTAGTTGGCAGGACGTCATCACAATTTAGATTTTTCCTCACACGACAAACCGACTGGCGGTCGGGGGGCCCCGTGGGCAAGTTGATGGAGGCGTCGACGCCTCCATGAAATTATTATTTTGTTTTTGTTTTTTTTATCATTATTAATATTATTTATTTTTTATTATTTTATTTTGATGGAGGCGTCCAGGGGCCTGGACGCCTCCATTAATTTATTATATTTTAATGTGTTTTTTTGTCTTTTTATATATATTAAAGTCATGGAGGCGTCCAGGGGCCTGGACGCCTCCATGAAGACCCCCCCGGGTCCCCTGAAAAGGCGTCGGCAGCCGCCTGCCAGACATTTTTCCTGGTTTTGAAACCTTCCGGTGCGTCCGATTGGTGTTGATGCCGTCCGAATGCCGCAACGAGACGATTTCCGGATGCCGAAAAGGCGGAAGAAGTCTCAAGAATAGGAAGCACTCAGGCGATTCAAAATACGAAAGCCGCTGCGGGGCGTCGTATAGTAATATAAGATTTTCTCAGGAGACGTCAGGAATAGCGTGTCTATAGATAGCTCTCAAGAGAGCGCGCCCAAGAGGGAGACGTATGGGTGTGGCCCACTAAGAGGAGGTCCAACCCAACAAAGCATCGGATTCTACAAAGCGTAAAGGTTACGGCCCAAGCGCAGTTCTCGTCGGAGAACACTCCGACGATCGACCGTTGCCCCCACGACATCGGCCTTGACCCCGTAACGGGCGAGCACACCCCATGAGCACCGTAAGACTCGTCCAGTGACCGACCAGTGTCGAGGCTATCGCCCCCAAACGGGAAACTCCCGCCAATATAGCGGGAGAGCGTTACTCTACTAAGCGGACCCTTCCCTCTCAAGGGGTAAGGCCCCTCGCTCCAGGACATCCCATATAAAAAGGGACATCGACAGAGGAGAAGAGAGGACACATTGGATATTTCTGCCATAAGAGCTTCCTATTGAGAATAGAGCAACCGGGCCTACTACAACGACAGAGAGGCTACCCGCTACGCATAGAGAGAAACCTCCTCATGCACGACCTTACCACCCAGCGAGCACTCTCCGAGTACCCACTGGGAGCGACGAGCACGCGTGCAGAGGACCTACACGTCTCTCGGATTAGCGACTACGAACTCTACTTCTCTCTCACTTCGCTCTTCTCTATTGCTCATTGATCCCTTGTTGACTTAAGCATCGGAGGGTTGTCCCCTGGGGTAACACCCGGGACTCCTTCTGATGCCTATTTGGTTTTTTGGTGTTTGCAGGCCTCCACAGGCGCGAGACGACTTCCCCAACAAATAAATAGAGAAGGTGATACGTGGCTTAGGAACCATTTTCCTGCCGCTACACTTCTTGGCACCGTTTGTGGGAATCAGAGCAAAAGGTTATGACGCCCCGTGGAAGCCTCCACAACGCCAGCAACCGGGGCAGGGCTCCCACTAGGGACCCAACTCTCGTCGGGGATCGCATGAAGCTTCTTCCGCTCACCCCCGACAAGAGGTCACCTTAGGTGACCTAGATGAGCTCCGCCAAGAGGTCCGGGCCTTGGCAGAATTCTACCGAGAACTTCGGGACCAAAGGGTGAGGCCCCAGTACGCCCTACTCGAACGACGAGAGGGCGAAAGAGACCAGATCGGAGAAAACCTCCGGCAAGTACGGGAGACATCCCATGCCTTCGTCGCAAGGACCTGACGGTCACGCAGTGTACCTACACCAAAGGTACGTAGCCCACTCCATTCTAACCCAGATATGGACCGCCGGCTCCAACGGTTCGACAAGATAGAGGAGAAGGTCCGATACCTGGATGACGTCCTCCTGGCCGCCAAGAACTGCGGCCTCATCGACGACGACCTGGACTTCCATGCTCCCTTCTCTAGGGAGATCATGGAAGCCCCCATCCCGCCAAAGCTCCAGCTACCGTCATTCACCTCCTACGACGGCACCACCGACCCGGCCGACCACCTGCACGGCTTTGAGTCCCACTTGGTGTTTCACCGGGCCTCGGATACCGTAAAATGCTTGGCGTTCGTCACGACCCTCCGGGAGAACGCCCGAGCATGGTTCGAGTCCCTGCCGGTCGGGATGATCTCCTCCTTCTAATAGCTCAAGAAGCTGTTCAAGGAGAACTTTGTGGGCTGCCGAAAGGTAGCCAAGTCTGCTGTGACCCTGCTCGCTCTCAGGCAGGGGAAAGAAGAGAAGTTGTGGGACTTTGTCTCCCACTTCCGCACGGAGGCACTCCGCATTCCCCACCTCGACGTCGGCATCGCCACCATGGTACTCACCCAGGGGACACGGGACCACATCCTCCGGCGCGCGCTGGGAGTCGAAGCCCCGATGCCTCTTCCGGACCTCCTCGCGCTAGCCCAGAAGCACGCACACTGCGAGGAGAACATCGCGGCCTTGCACCGCGCAGCCGGGACTGACCAGCCCGACCGAAAGAGGGCCGCCGACCCACCACGAGAGGGTTGGAGTAAACGGGAGTGACGTGACGGGGACCGTCGCGACCACTCCGAGAAGGAAAGGGGTGGCCACCGCCACTATACGCCCCTGACGGCCCCACCCGACTAGATCTTGATGGAGATCCGCGAGGAGCCATTCCTCAAGTGGCCCCCGCAGATGAAGTCGGATCCGAATTCGAGAAACAAGAGGAAGTACTGTCACTACCATCGAGACCACGATCACGACACCGCCGACTGCATCAACCTAAGAGATGCCATCAAAGACCTCATCCGCAGAGGACTCCTCGACTGTAAGGTTCCACACAGCACCCTCGAGCAACGCAGCGGATAACAAAATTTTATTTGCCTGAACCCGGTTTCATGGAATCCCAAATCCATGCTCGGATCGACGTTTTAATCACACCAACCCCAAACTATGGGTTGCGTATTTATACCTTGCGCGGAACGACGCCGTCCGCAATGTCCAATGCAGAATACCGCGAATACCGAGCCGCACAGATGCACGGCCTCTAGAGCAGATCCACACAGATCCTTGCGGAGCGACGGCACCCCCCGGCACGACCTTCCCCGACCCTTTCACCTTCTGGAGAGAGAGAGAGCAAGAGGGAGGAAGGGGGGAGGAGCTAATCCTCCTTCTCTTTAGCTTAATGCTTGATTAGACAAGAGGGGGGAGAAGCTCTCGTAAGGCCCATATATATATGATTTGGCTATTTTTCAAAACAACCCATAAGGATCAAAATCACATATATGTCCTTTTATTATTGTACATATATATTAAGCCCTCTTTTAAACTCCTTCTCAAAAGAAATTCAAGGGAATTAATATATACATTTGTACAATAATAATCCGTCACCTAAGAATCCATTGTGTGTGATCTTATAGGCCCTTAGTCACTCTAGTTTAAGGCCCATTAACTTCTAATTCCCAATTAGAAGTAAATTAAACTTATTATTCGCTTCTACTAGAGCCAAATAATAGTTTAATTTATTCCGAACCTTTGATCACGTTGGGTCAAGCAAATCCGCATGATCCTAGAGGACGCCGGGTTTAAACCAGCCTGTCTGGTACATGTAAGTATACAGTTACCGCATCGATATAATCCCTCGCTCCTTCTATGAGTCTGGTACGATCGAGGGTATGGTTTCTGTCAAACCCCATGATCGTGCCATTTGACCATGACCTCCTTAAAGTGTATGACGTCCGTTCTAAACGAACTCACATGACCCTGGCTAGGGATTTAACGGAGCGTCAATGTCATGACCCATTAACTGTCTGATATATACCCGACAGTGAGAGATCCCCTCTTGACCATTGATGATCTTCACACGTCTCCTGAAATGGTTAATGACTCGGCAATTCATGACTTATGGTTAAAGTCATTTAGCCAAGTAATTAAAGCATTCCAGTCGTCGTGTAAGATTCGATCAATGTCTCAGGTCAAAGGACCAATGATGCTACTGAGACAGTTGGATCTTCAGTTGACATTAGGTATAATCAACCATCTGAAGATCCAATAGCGGATCAATTCAGTGCACTTCCTCCCAGGACGTACACCTACACATGTGTTGGTGCCCCGCACCAATGACCATGAGACTGGTCACTAACACATTATATGTACTGGTTTAATAGGTAATCAAAGTCCCCGAGTGATTACCCTCCAACCAGGAACAGTTTAAGGTATGCGTCCATGTAAAGTCAGTCTCATGTTCGAGATCCCATCTCGAGCTGACATTACAACCACATATCCTAGGGACATCGTAAAGTAATACACAATCACATATTTACGCTCAAATACCACTTTATTAATAATGAACAAGATCGTACATCTATCGGGCCTACCCGACCCAAAATTGGCCTGTTGCACACCAATACTAACAATCTCCCACTTGAACTACAGCCAACTGCCCACAACTTTGAGGCACATGTTATCCCGATGGCGCTCAAATACAGTCTGTGTCAAAGACTTAGTCAGTGGATCTGCTATGTTGTCTTCTGACAGTACACGCTCCACCGCCACATCTCCACGATCAACAATCTCCCGAATAAGGTGGAAGCGCCTGAGAATATGCTTCGACCTTTGGTGAGATCTCGGTTCCTTCGCCTGGGCGATGGCCCTATTATTATCACAAAATAATGGGATGGGAGCTGATATCTCGGGAACTATGCCGAGTTCCAAGATGAATTTCTTCATCTAGAAGGCTTCCTTAGCAGCTTCAACTGCAACAATATATTCTGCCTCCGTCATTGAGTCTGCAGTCGTATCTTGCTTGGAGCTTCTCCAACTGACTGCCCCTCCATTCAACATGAATATAAACCCTGACATAGATTTACAGTCATCTGGATCTGACTGGAAACTAGAATCTGTGTAAGTTCTAAGCTGTAGGTCCTCTCCTCCATAAAGCAGAAAAAGATCCTTAGCCCTTCGCAAGTACTTAAGGATGCCCTTTACTGCCTTCCAATGCTCTTCGCCTGGATTTGCCTGATATCTACTTACAATGCTCAAAGCATTGGCAACATCAGGCTGTGTACATAGTATTACATACATGATTGACCCTATGGCCGAAGTATAAGGTACCTTATTCATGTGTGCCACCTCCTCAGATGTTTTAGGGCTCATCCCCTTAGACAAATTCCATGTCTCATAGGAATGAGACCTCTCTTGGAATTTTCCATCCTAAACCTTTTGAGGATAGTGTCTATGTACATGGATTGGGATAATCCTAACATCCTTTTAGATCTATCTCGATAGATTCTTATGCCCATCACATAGGATGCTTCTCCCAAATCTTTCAGGAGAAGGTCTTGGATAACCAAGACTTAGTTGATGTTAACATCTCTACATCATTCCCAATGAGTAAGATGTCATCAACATAAAGGACCAAGAAGGTCACAGAGCTTCCATTGACCTTCTTGTAAACACAGGGTTCATCTTCATTCCGAATGAAGTTGAAAGATTTGACAGCCTCATCAAATCTTAAGTTCCAACTTCTAGATGCCTGCTTTAATCCATAAATGGACCTTTGAAGTTTACATACCTTATTGGGATGTAGCTTGGAGGTGAATCCTTCAGGCTGTACCATGTACACCTCTTCTGACAGATTTTCATTAAGAAAAACTGTCTTCACATCCATTTGTTAGATCTCATAATCCAGGTATGCAGCAATGGCAAGGAGGATTCTGATTGACTTTACCATGGCTATCGGTGAAAAAGTCTCATCATAGTCAATGCCTTGCCTTTGACGATATCATTTCGCCACCAGTCTAGCTTTGTATGTGTCATTCTATCCATCTGCACCGATTTTTCTTTTAAAAATTCATTTGCAGCCGATAGGGACTTTCCCTTCGGGTACATCAACTAAGTTCCAAACTTTGTTGGTGTACATGGACTGAATTTCTGAATCCATTGCCTCTTACCATTTCTCGGAGTCCGCACTACGGATTACATCCTGATACGATTGAGGATCATCATCATCATCGATACATACCTTAGAGGACCTCTCTGAGACATGTCCAACATATCTCTCAGGTTCTCTCGGTAGTCTACCAGATCTCCGCAGTGTCTATGTTTCATTCTGAATAGGATCAACCGATACAGTCTCATCTAATGAGTTTGTGTCTACAGGTTGTGGTTCTTGGACCTCGTCCAATTCTATCTGGCTCCCACTATTTTTCTGGAGTAGATATTCTCTTTCCAAAAATACAGTTCTCTTAGTTACTAAGACTCTTTGCTCAGAAGGGTGATAAAAATAATATCTAAATATCTCCTTTGGATATCCCACAAACCTACACTTATCGGTTCTCGACTCAAGCTTATCACTATCGTTCTTCTTTACATGAGCAGGACACCCCAAAATTTTAATGTGATTAAAATTTGGTTTCCCACCCTTCCATATCTCATATGGTATAGAAGGAACTGATTTACTTGAGATCCTATTCAATAAATAAGCCGCAGTCTCTAATGCATAGCCCTAGAGAGACAATGGTAGTCCTGACATAGACATCATGGATCGGACCATGTCTAATATGGTCATGTTTCTCCTTTCGGATACACTATTGTGTTGTGGTGTATACGGTGGAGTCCACTGAGAAACAATTCCATTATCTTTAAGATAAGAAGTGAATTCATGGCTAAAGTATTCACCTCATCGATCCGATCGAAGAGCCTTAATACTTTTGCCAGTCTGTTTCTCTACTTCATTCTTGTATTCCTTAAACTTCTCAAAGACTTATGATTTATGTCTCATTAAATACACATAGCCATATCTCGAGAAGTCATCAATAAAATAAATGAAATAGAGGTGACCCCCTTTTACCTCCATGGACATGGGTCCACACACATCCGAGTGTATGAGTTCGAGAAGGTCAACAGCCCTCTCACCATATCCACTAAAGGGAGCCTTGGTCATCTTCCCCATGAGACATGACTCACAGGTATCAAATGGCTTGTATTCGAATGTATTCAAATACCCATTTGAGTGTAGGTGAGAGACTCTTTTCTCACCTACATGACCAAGCCTGCAATGCCATAGATATGCAGAGATCACTTCATCGGCATTGAAAACTTGCATAACATTAGAACGTGTATCTAATACATAAAGACCATTGACTAATGAACCATTGGCTATAACCAAATCATTATTTATTATAGAGCACCCAGTGCTATTAAAAGCCAATGTATATCCAATGTTATACAAATCAGAGATTAAAATAATATTCTTAATATTATTAGGAACATAATAACAGTCATTCAGCTCCAGAATAACTCCTGAAGGTAAACTGAGGCGTGCATTCTCGACAGCTTTGGCAGAAACTAAAGCTCTATTGTCCATCCTCAGTTCAATCTCCTTTTTGCCCAGCCGCCTTCTATTTACCAGCACCTGCACAGAATTGCAGATATGAGATGCACATCCAGTATCCAATACCTATGATGTTGATTCCATATATGACAAATTAAGGTCTATGACAAAAATACCTTCATTTAGAATTGCCTTACAATTCCTTTTCCAATGTCATGTTTCCCCGCATCGAAAACACTTGTCTTCTTTTTCATTCTTCTTGCCATTCTCTTTGTCAACTTTGGCGAGTTGCTTACCCATGGTCTTCTTCTTTTCCTTCCCTTTGTCACCTTTGGTGGATATCTGGGTGGCCTTCCTTTTCTTGTTGGCCCGGCCAACAATCATTACAGAAGAAGATGGTTTATCTTTCTGCATTGTTCCTTCAGCACTCTTCAACATGTTGAGCAACTCGGGGAGAGTTGCATCAATTCTATTCATGTTAAAGTTTATGATGAAGGAAGAAAAGGAATCGGGCAATGACTGGAGTATAAGATCAATGCATAGTTCAAGATTCAACTTGAATCCCAGTGGATTGAGTCTCTCTATCCACTCCATCATTTTCAGTACATGAGCCTGTACTGAAGCACCCTCTGACATCCGTGTCCTGAAAAGCCTCTTGGAGATGTCATACCTCTCAATCCTACCCTGCTCCCCGAGGAGTTGGCGTAGATTAAGAAGTATACTTCTACAATCAGACTTTTTGAATTGCCTCTGTAGCTCAGGAGCCATAGAGGCCAACATATAACATTGGGCAAGGGAAGAATCTTCAGACCATTTGGCATAAGTCATTAACTCGCCCTCGTCGGCATCGGGAGCTGGCTCAGAATGAACCGTGTCCAACACGTAAGCTATTTTTCGACGGTGAGGACTGTGCGTAGATTACGCAGCCAATCCGAGTAGTTCGATCCAGTCAGTCTGTTGGAATCCAAGATGTCGCGGAGGGGGTTGGACGATGACATTGTAATCTGGATAAGAAATAAAAGATAACTTAGCATGTGTTCAAATTCTAACTTAGATGTGGTTTTCTATCTTAGTTAGTCCCACTATTTTTCGATCGAACTATATAACTCTCAGTATATAGAACGGGAGATCAGTGAGATCAACCTAGTGGGTCAGAATCCCAACGAGACTGAGGTACGACCTTGTGGAAAGTACAACAAGCCATACACCATCTCAGGGGCAGTCAACAGGCACTTGCATCTAATGCAATATCCGATATTCGGCCCCCGAGAAATTATCCCCTTGTGGAAAGTACAACAAAGGATATTCTCGGTTAGATCTAACCATCATTACTACATAGCAATGAGTTCATGACCCGACCCTTGTGGAAAGCACAATAAGGCCGAGTTCAATTCCTCACCCCATTGAGGCCGAGCCTTGGAGTTTTATCCCGCTCCCAAACTCATGGACCTTATGGAAAGCACAACAAATCCATGAAACGAAGACGTTCATTCAATCCATAATGATGGAGGGCCACGACGACTCCTAGAGCCACACTTACAGATCTAAAATTAAATCGTTAGGAAATTTGATTTTATCTTGATCTCACCCTAGGTGGTAATATAAATATATCCAATATATTTACCGTACCTAGTAGTTTGCACAAAATAAATACATCCAATGGAAAAATTAAATCGTAAGTGATCATGGACTTTATTCCTAATGTAACTAAGACATCCGGCCCGCTTCCGAAGCAGCTGTATCGTCCTCGTCGGGTGTGCTCCGCGCTTTCAATCTCCGACGCCGCATTAATTACAACTTTTACATGGCACGTAGGTCGGTAAAATTTAAATTACATGTGACTCAAATTTCAGCAGCCCTTAGGGCGAATACAACTGTAAAGGGAGATAGAAGTACATTGGAATTTTAACAAAGAGAGAAGTGAGGTTCGCAGACCCCAAATAATTACATTAACCAAGTCTATGATCACTTGCCAACCCATTCATGTAAAATCAATCAAGGGTTATTTTCTGAAAATAATCATTACTTTTAGATTTAAAAATGGGATGTGCAAACAAAAATAGGCTAGCTTTGTTTAATTTTAAAAATCAAAGCAGGATTAACTAAAATTAAACATATAAGTAAGCCAATGCAAGGCAAATTAAGCAAACAACGTAAAGAACCATCATTCATAATAGGGGCATGCATATTTGAATCTGATTCAAATAAGTCAGATAATTGAGATAATTATTTAAATTTAAATTTAAATTTAATTATCTAATAATCAAATTTAAAATAAAAATTTAAACATGATAATCATTTAAATTTAAATTCAAACTAATTATCCAATAATTTTATTTGAAAGTAAATTTAAATAATGTAATTATCCTCAATTATCAATATTTTAAAATTCAAAATTTGAATTTAAGAATTATCTAATAATTAAAATTTTAAATATTTGAATTTTATATATTTAACTTCAATGAAATTCAAATTCTGAATTTACTAATTATCTAATAATTAAAAATATAAAAATTAAATTTTACTGAAGTAACTTCAATTATTACCAATTTATCTCAAGGTAAATAGTAATTATCCCACCTCAGTAAATTCAAAAAGGTTAAATAAAATTTATCAATTGAATTTTACTATTGAGATAACACAATTAATATTTGAGATAAAAAAATAGATTAATTTATTATGCATTTATATATATATATATAGCATATATATAAATATATTAGCACACATAAATTAATTAAAAGAAAGTAATTTTTTTAAAAAAAAATTTGGTCAACCCCCTGCGAGCGCGGCCGCCCACGCGGGACGCGTGGGCGGACGCGCCCACGTCCCGCGCAGCCGCGTGGCGGGCCCGCGCGCCTGCCACGCCGCGCGTCGCAACCTCCGCACGCGGGCGCCCGCCACGCGGCGCGCCCGCGTGCCCGCGTGCCCCCGTGCGCCGCGAGAGCGGCACACGCGGGCGGGCGCACTGCGCCCGAGCGGCACAGTGCGCCCAATGGACCAATATATATATATATTTTTTACAAAAAATTTTTGCTGTAGATGCCCAGCATCCAGGAAGAACAGAAATGCCCAACACCCCTGTCTTCAAATAATAATTGAAGATTTTAGATTACCCCTAAAACATGGTTCTAAATGGCGCTATCAATCAGAGCGTCAACCTGGCTCTGATACCGAAGATTCCACACAGCCCCCCCGGGCAACGGATCGGATAACAAAATTTTATTTGCCCGAACCCGGCTTCATGGAATCCCAGATCCATGCTCTGATCAACGTTTTAATCACCCCAACCCCTAACTACGGGTTGCGTATTCATATCTTGCGCGGAACGACGCTGTCCGCAGTGCCCGATGCAGAATATCATGAATACCGAGCTGCACAGATGCACGGCCTCTAGAGCCGATCCACACGGATCCTTGCGCAGCGACGGCACCCCCCGGCACGACCTTCCCCGACCCTTTCACCTTCTGGAGAGAGAGAGAGCAAGAGGGAGGAAGGGGGGAGGAGCTAATCCTCCTTCTCTTTAGCTTAATGCTTGATTAGCCAAGAGGGGGGAGAAGCTCTCGTAAGGCCCATATATATAGGATTTGGCTATTTTTCAAAAGAACCCATAAGGACCAAAATCACACATATGTCCTTTTATTATTGTACATATATATTAAGCCCTCTTTTAAACTCCTTCTCAAAAAGAATTCAAGGGAATTAATATATACATTTGTACAATAATAATCCGTCACCCAAGAATCCATTGTGTGTGATCCTCTAGGCCCTTAGTCACTCTAGTTTAAGGCCCATTAACTTCTAATTCTCAATTAGAAGTAAATTAAACTTATTATTAGCTTCTACTAGAGCAGAATAATAGTTTAATATATTCCGAACCTTTGATCACGTTAGGTCAAGTAAATCCGCGTGATCCTAGAGGACGTCGAGTTTAAACCAGCCGGTCTGATACCTATAAGTCTACAGTTACCGCATCGATATAATCTCTCGCTCCTTCTATGAGTCTGGTACGATCGAGGGTATGGTTTCTGTCAAACCCCATGATCGTGCCATTTGACCATGACCTCCTTAAAGTGTATGACGTCCGTTCTAAACGAACTCACACGACCCTGGCCAGGGATTTAACGGAGCGTCAATGTCATGACCCATTAACTATCTGATATATACCTGACAGTGAGGGATCCCCTCTTGACCATTAATGATCTTCACACGTCTCCTGAAATGGTTAATGACTTGGCAATTCATGTCTTATGGTTAAAGTCATTTAGCCAAGTAATTAAAGTATTTCAGTCCTCGTGTAAGATCCGATCAATGTCTCAGGTCAAAGGACCAACGATGCTACTGAGACAGTTGGATCTTCAGTTGACATTAGGTATAATCAACCATCTGAAGATCCAATAGCGGATCAGTTCAGTGCACTTCCTCCCAGGACGTACACCTACACATATGTGTTGGTGTCCCGCACCAATGACCATGAGACTGGTCACTAACACATCATGTGTACTGGTTTAATAAGTAATCAAAGTCCCCGAGTGATTACCCTCCAATCAGGAACAGTTTAAGGTATGTGTCCATGTAAAGTCAGTCTCATGTTCGAGATCCCATTCCGAGCTGACTTTACAACCACATATCCTAGGAACATCGTAAAGTAATACACAATCGTATATTTACGCTCAAATACCACTTTATTAATAATGAACAAGATCGTACATCTATCGGGCCTACCCGACCCAAAATTGACCTATATCACACCAATACTAACATCGACAAGTTCCTTGCCAAAGCCGTCGAGAGGCGACAGAAGACACCTCCCCCGATCGACAACCGGCCCAACGGAAAGGAGATCATGATGATCTCTGGGGGGCCCACCGCGGTGGGTGATAGCGCGAGCAGAAGGTGACGGTACGCAACGGCCATCAACACGGCGGACCAAGGCGACGGCACCCCACGGGAGCTCTCACCCTCGAGTCATCTAGGAGACCCCATTGTTTTATCCGAGGATGACCTGGAAGGCGTCACCACGCCTCATTCTGATGCTCTGGTGGTTTCGGCCACCATCAACTAATGTACTGTGCGTCGCATTCTGGTAGATAATGGAAGCAGACCTGACGTTATTACGTACGACTGTCTTATACTCATGGGTGTGGATATGTCACGACTTGCGCCATTGCACACACCGATGTATGGGTTCTCCAGCATGACTATCCGCCTAGAAGGGCGTATCTCGCTTCTGATCACGTTCGGAACTGCGCCGAAAGAGGGAACCTTCCTCGCCGACTTTACTGTGGTTTGTGCAATGACAGGGTACAATGCTATCATCGATTGAGGGGTCCTCGGCATGCTTCGAGATGTCCCTTCTTCCTATCACCAGAAGCTTAAGTTCCCCACTCCCCGAGGGGTAGGGGAAGTCCGAGGTGATCAGAGGGAATCCAGAAGGTGCTACCTTATCTCTACCCGTGATAGACGTCCCGAAGAAGTGCCACCGGAGAAGAAGGCGAGGACCGAAGACCCAGGTCCGAGCACGAGTGTGCCGGCCGAGGACTTATACCTCATCTAAATTGGGGACGACCCAAGTAGAATATTAAAGATCGGCGCTACCCTAGCCGAGCACGATAAGCGAGCATACGCAAGCTTCCTCACAGCCAACCAGGATGTGTTCGCTTGGTCCGAGGACGAACTCCCCGGAATCCCTCCGGAGGTCATCACGCACCAACTTAGATTGGATCCCACCTGTCACCCGGTGCAGCAACGCCGAAGGCGTTGCAACCCCGAGCGGCAGGCCATCATCAGGGAACAAGTAGGAGAAAAGCTGCGATCATGGCTACTCTGGCCTACCCATTATCGAGACTGGGTGGCCAACGTGGTCCTAGTGCCCAAAAGCAACGGGAAGTGACGGATGTGCATGGACTACACCGACCTCAACAAGGCCACGCCCAAAGATAGCTTCCCCATGACGCGGATCGACCAGCTGGTCAACTCTACGGCCGGGCACGAGATGCTGAGCTTCCTCGACGCCTATTCTGGGTACCATCAGATCAGCATGCACAAGCCCGACCAAGACAAGACTGCGTTTGTCAAACCACGGCCTATATTGCTACACTCGCATGCCGTTTAGACTGAAGAACGCCGGAGCTACATATCAACGCCTCGTCAACCATATGTTTGACTCGCAGATTGGCCGCAACATGGAGGTCTACATCGATGACATGCTCGTAAAAGCCTCCTAGCCGCTGAACACTTGCGCGACCTGGCGGAGACCTTCGCCGCACTCAGAAGGTACAACATGAAACTCAACCTTGCTAAATGTGCGTTTGGGGTATGGTCGGAAAAATTTCTAGGTTTCCTCGTCACCCACCGAGGAATCGAGGCCAACCCTGGCCAGATCCGAGCAGTGTTGGAGATGAAGCGACCAGGACGGGTGAGGGACGTATAGTGCCTCACCGGACGCGTCACCGCCTTGGCTCGGTTCCTATCCCGAGCCGCCAAGGGATGTCTCCCCTTCTTCCGATTGATCAAGCAAGCCAACTTGGCGCCCAAAAAGAAGGGGTGGATCGACTGGGATCAGGAGTGTGAGCAGGCATTCGAAGAGTTGAAACGCTACCTGGCGACCCCTCCTGTCCTTGCCAAACCCCAAAGGGGAGAACAACTACTCCTGTACCTGTCCATGACACCCGGCACCATGAGCGCCGTGCTCACACGAGAGGAGGCAGGAGTCATTAAGCCCGTCTACTAGGTTAGCCGAGCACTGCAAGGACTGGAGTTCCGGTATTCGCGGACTAAAAAGTTCACCCTCGCGCTGATTACGGCTTCTTGCAAGTTACGACCATACTTCCTGGCTCACCTGATCATCGTCCTCACCGATCAGCTCCTCCGACAAATCCTTTAGAACCCTGATGCTTCCAGAAGGCTGGTCAAGTGGGCTATCGAGTTGGGAGAATTCGACATCAAGTTCCAACCAAGAACAGCGATCAAAGCCCAAGCTCTCGCCGACTTCATCGTTGAGTGCACCCTACCTTCCGAGGATTCACCCGAGCAGTCCTCGGGGCCCACTTGGGAGCTATACGTCGACAGATCTTCTTGCGCTACGGGTAGCGGCGCATGGTTGGTTTTACTCTCGCCAGAAGGTTTGGAGCTACAGTATGCCCTACGCTTCAACTTCCCGACCACAAACAATGTGGCCGAGTATGAGGCGCTCCTCTTTGGGCTACGCATGGCAAAACACCTGGGGGCATCAAGTGTGCGAGCGTACAACGACTCCATACTCATCGCCAACCAGGTCAGGGGGGAGTTCTAGGCCCGCGATCTCTCCATGATGAGATACTTAGAGAAGGCCAAGGCGACGGCGAGCAAGTTTGCCCGCTTTGAGGTGGTCCACATCCCACGCGAGGAGAACGTCCGAGCAGACGCTCTCTCCCGCCTAACGTCAGCCACCGCAATCTCCAGTTCGAGGTCGGTCCTGATAGAGGAATTATCAGCGCCGAGCATGGATGATCTGACGCCCCAGGTGAACGCCATCGACTATGAGCCCTTCTGGATGGATCCTCTTCTCGATTTCCTCCTTCGGCAACAACTCCCGAGTGACCATGCCGAGGCGCGGCGCACGCGGGCAAGAGCAGCCCACATCACCATGGTGGACGACCGGTTATATCGCCGGTCCCTCTCCAGCCCTCTACTCAAGTGCCCCTTCCCCACAGAGGCCAACCGGGCCATCCAAGAAGTCCACGAAGGACTTTGCAGAAGCCACGTGGGAGGGCGAGCACTCGCACGAACGCTGATCCGGCAAGGGTATTGGTGGCCCACCCTGCAGCAAGACTGTCTCAACTATGTTCGGAGGTGTCCCCAATGCCAGAAATAGTCCCACCTGCACCACCAGTCAGCTACGCAGCTCCACGCTTTGATGGAGTCTCGCCCATTTACTCGGTGGGGAATTGACATACTGGGACCCTTCCCTGAAGAGTAAGGGAGGAAGAAGTTTCTCATAGTTGCCATCGACTACTTCACCAAGTGGGTCGAGGTCGAACCATTGGGGAAGATAACAAGCGAAGTAGCTTGGAAGTTCGTGCTGCGAAGCATCATCTACTGATTCGAGATCCCTAGGGTTCTCACAACCGACAACGGCAGACAGTTCGCGAGCACTGCCTTTCAGGAAAAGTGCTCGAAGTTGGGGATCTGGAACCACTACACTTCGGTGGGGCACCCCCAAGCCAACGGGTTGGTAGAAAACGCCAACCGAACCCTCCTCCACGGCATCAAGACCCGCCTGGACTAAGCAGGTGACTCATGGATCGACTCGATCCCTAGCATTCTATGGGCCCACCGGACCACCGCTAGAGTTGCCACCGGAGAGACACCTTTTCATCTCGCCTACGGAGCAGAGGCAGTGGTGCCGGTGGAGATATCCAACCCCTCGCTATGAGTGGGACACTTCGACGAGGCCAGGAATAACCAAGCAATGCGAGAGAACTTGGACCTGCTCGAGGAAGATAAGGCAGGCGCACAAGTAAAACTCGTAGCATACCAACAGAAGCTGGCCCAATACTACAATGCTCAGGTCAAGGAACGACATTTCTTCCAAGGAGATTTGGTTTTATGGCGAGCAAGCGTGACTGACCCAAGGGGCGCCGTGGGAAAACTCGCACCAAATTGGGAAGGCCCGTACAGAGTAGTGGAAACACTCGGTAAAGGAGCGTACTGACTAGTGACGTTGGGGGGAGAGGTACCCCGGACGTGGAACTCCGTCAACCTCGGGAAATACTTTCAGTAAATCATCACCAGCCGCACTCCACTAAGATAAGTTACCTATGAATTACGAAGAGGTAACCTAAGGATTTCCTAGAGGAGAGCATCGCTCTCCCTTGAAAATGAAAAGGTAACCTAAGGGTTTTCCTAGAGGCGAGCACCGCTCCCCTTGAAAACGAAGAGGTAACCTAAGGGTTTTCCTAGAGACGAGCACCGCTCCCCTTGAAAATCGAGAGGTAACCTGAGGGTTTCCTAAAGGCGAGTGCCACTCCCCTTGAAAACGAAGAGGTAACCTAAGGGTTTCCTAGAGGCGAGCATCGCTCCCCTTGCAAACGAAAAGGTAACCTAAGGGTTTTCCTAGAGACGAGCACCGCTCTCCTCAAAAATGATGGCAGCAAACAAACTGAGACGCAAACACCACAGAACATGCACGTGGGAGAATCATGCCAAAGTCTTCCAACAAAGGTACACAATGAATGTTGACTCAAGTCAAAGAATTTTTATTCTTTTAGTCCAAATACAAGCTGCCAGAAATCGGCAAGTAACCCTCACGCGGGCAACATATAAGTACGTGGAGAGACAAAACGTACTCGATCATGATGATGTACAACTCCAGCGGTTCACTTCCCGGGCACCGTCCTCCGCCAACAACCACGCTGATCCCCGGAGTGGACACCTAGCACCCAATTTTGTTTTGTGGAAGGGTGCCAACAGTGAAGCCACCTATGCCAGAGAAGAGGGACAAATCCCCTAGACCAACAAAGGGCTTCACTAGCAAAAAATCTGCACCAGAAAAACTAGGTCGGTTGCCCCAACCACCCCTGGTCGAACAGGAGGTAGTAGAGCAACGAGGCCCGCCCGTTACAGGGAACCAGTAGACCTACACGAGCCCACGGCGGGCACTGGAGCAATAAGACCCACACATTACGCAGGCCGGTGCAGCACACTGGCCATGCCTGCAAGCTGGCAAGCACGTCCTCCCACCCCGCATGCAGCCTTCTTCAAGCAGAAGAGTCTTCCCCTCGGTTCAGGAAGATGCCTCCATCCAGGCTCGCCAAGTGGAAGAAGGGAAAACAGCCTCCACATCGTCATACGCCCCTTCCCGCCAGAAGGAAGATGCTCCAGCAACGGGAAACATCTTGTCACACACCTGCGAGCGAAAGAGGAATAGTTAATTACCGCAGGGGCAAGACAAATAACAAAGGAGTCAAAGCCAGTGAGCAGGGAAGGCAAATACAGGGAGATCTCTCGTCCCTCTAGGGACGAAACCTAGCCGGTTCGAGAAGCGAGACCCCTCTGCTAGCATACAAGCGATTGACCTCAGCCAAGGCCTCGTGCCAGCCATCCAGGTACCCCAGCTTGTACTGCTTAGGAGCAGGGCCACCCTCTCCAGGCACAGGTCACGGCCGCCACGGCATCGGCGCAGGGTCCCTCCGGAGGACCAGAGGTCGACGACGAGCCTGTGGAAGTTCGTCATTTGATGAAGTACCAGACTCTCCCGATGACATCATACAAGAAAGCTACCCCCAGAGGTTCGCCAGTGCAAAGCTGATCGCCTGGGCACCACGAAGGCCACCATTTATAGTGGGAGCGAAGTCCCCAGAAGTATGAGGACTCCTACCGTCTCAATCAAATTCATGGAAACTGAAGCGACGGATCCCGAAAGTCGCGTCCTTTCGTGGTTACCTCGAAGACGCCGCTTCATATCCCCAGAAGATCTCATAACAGCCCAGAAGGGAGGAAGTACACATAAGAGATTTTTGAGATTTGTAAAGCAAAGAGAAGGTTTCCATTTCAAAGTAAGGAAATTATGAAAGAAGGCTAGCGCCTTGGAAAGTGCAGATAAAAGTAATAAAAGAAAAAATAGCAAGGGGCATCCGCTCAAGGATTTGCCCCCGTCACGTCATCACGTGCCACGGGCTCTCCAGTCCCACGCGCGGCAGCGGCTTCAGAAAGAGGCGGGTCCTCATCCAACTGAACCACCTGGCCTCCCGCCACCGAGGTTCCAGCGGGTGCTCACCCGTCCGTGCTCGGCTCCAGCACCGAATCGACGACACCAGCCTCCTCGCCATTAGGCTCTCCTTCACCGTCATCGGTTTCCGGGCCAAAGGGCGTCAGGGGAGGAAGCAGAGGTGGGGCCGTGGCGCCAAGACTCTCCGACGTGACTTTGACGGCAGCGCTCCAACCTTCGCGGAAGCCGCGATCATGCGTCGGCCCATAAAACTCCAGGGCCACCGTGGTTAGCTCGTCCCGATAATCCGAAGAGGAGCGGAAGAGCTCGACTGCCTCCTCGTCGATAGTCGTTACCGACGAGCGTAACCCGGCAAGCTCCACCTCGCTCTCTTGGGCACGGGTCATCATGACTTGGACCTTTGCCTTCAGCTTGGCCACTTGCTCCTCGGCAACATCAGCCCGCTCCCTGAAGGAGTCCCAGTCGCGCTCCATCCCGTCAAGGACCAACCCTTGCTGGACCAGCTGCTCATGGAGCCCAGAAGTAGCTGCCTCTGCCTCCTTCAAACGCTCTTCGGCTCCCACCTGAAGGGCCCGGCTGGCCTCCAACTCGTGGGCGAGATCGATGAAGCGGTGCCTCCACAACCCGAGGGCACTAACGACCAGACATGCGCTCCTCGCTGCGACGGCCGTCAACTCCTTTGTGGTATGGGGACCAAACTCCCCAACGTGCTCGTGCCAGCGAGCACTCTGCACCATGAGGTCAACGACAGTCGCGACCCCAGGCAGTCCCGGCGTCAAGTCCTCAGGCTGTGAGGACTGACCACGTGAAGGGACCCTCGGTGGGGGGAGAGAACCAACTTCGGTAGCAGCAGGAGCTTTGCCTCTTTCGCGCCCCCGCCCTCCGGAGGCGGGCACCGGAACAGGAGCTGCCGGCGCCTCAGATGATGGCGGCGGAGGAGCACTAGGGGGAGGCACCTTAGACAAAGAAGGAGGCGGGACACGACTCCTGACCGGAGGAGAACCTCTCCTGCTCTTCCTCGACCGGCGGCGACTGTCCATCTCCGCTAGCTCGTCATCAATCAGAAGGACTCGACTACCGCCAACCATGGCGAGCCCTTCACCAGCTGCACTAGAGGTGGCTTCGGGGGAGCTCGGCAGAAGACTAGGCCCTCCGCTGGCCACGAAGGCTTCAGGCGAGCGTATTAGGGGAATGCCGACCGGAACGGGATACGGCAGCCTTCCCGGGGCGAATGCAACCTCGGCCTGGGGGGCGACGATCGACACCTGGCCAGCCCCCGGAGCGATGCGATCCACGGGGCGAGGAGCCGTCCGCGGAAGTCTGACGATCTCGTAACTCCACGACAGAACCTCAGGCGCCCCTGGAAGATAAAACAAGGTTGTCTGAGTCACTCACCACCGACGCAACTCGACGGAAAAATAAAGCCAGTACCCGGCGGTAGTGGAGGACTCAGTCCCAACTCCCGGAGCAGCGCCGGAGTCAGCACGAAGTCCGCATCAACAAGAGGATACTGATTAATAGCCTTCAACTTTGGGTGATCCTCAGTGATGCGGGATGAGACCACGGACACGACTCGAATGAGGAATACAGTCCTCGGACTCTAGGTGAACTCGTGATTGTCCCTTAACGAGGGAAGCGTCGGACGTGCACGGTTGAGAAACCGACAAGAGCTAGGGTGGTCAATTCGCACTTTCGTGCCCGGATCGGGTCACAGGACGGTAACGCTCTCTCTCGCAGCAGCGGTGATATAAAAATATAACGAGCTAGGTCCTAAAACATGCTCTCTAGCAGCGGCATATACAGCATATATGAGATAAAGCAAGATGCCAAGTAAGGGAGCGAATGCGATACCTCCACGCGCTCGGCGTGGGGAAGACGGACCCGGCCGAAAACCGTGCTCCCGGAATAATTAATACATGAAGATTACAACAATGAGTTACTGCCCACTCCACGCAGGGAGGTAAAGGGCTACACAAATGGGCCCGGGAGGACCGAATTCAGGTTGACGGGTGGCTTCTCACGTAGCTTCGGCAGCACCCGAACTCGTGACTGTGGGGCCCGCGTGCTGTCCGGAGGGACCGTGTGGGACCGGGGCGGCACCACTGTGGTGGGGACACCTGGAGGGGTGCTCCCAAGGATGGAGGCGCGCTGGTTCGCCGGCCGGAGGCCGGGCGGCTCCGATCGGCACCGGTTGGAAAAGCCGGCCACGGATCTGTTGTTTCTGTTTTTCAGCGCGCGCTCTGGCGAGAACGGACGCTGCGATCAGCCCCGATGTCGGATCGACACGAAACTGGTGCCGTTGGAATCTCTCTTTAAGTCCTTCAACCTAGGCCTAGAGATCAGACCTGGATATGCACGGATCTGGGCTTTATTGAATTTTTGAGTTCCTGGTGTACAGTAGCCGAACTCTCAGATCTGCAGGGAAGTTGTCTGAGAACTGCCATTGACCACGAGGTAGATGTCCGATTCAGCTCCTGAGCTATTCACAAAAGTTATAGGATTTTTAACAAGGAAGATGGAAATATTTTTTGTGGACTGATTGGAGGTGGGTAAGAATTGATATGATGTTTGCACTGGACAGAGGTCGGATCTGGAAACAGGTGGATAACACTGTAGCTAGCTCTGAGAACAAATTTTTAAAAATAGATGGAAGGCTGATAAAAAATCATAAAAATTCATGGAGTGAGGGGACGGTGGACAGAACTTCCAGTAAAATTGGGAGGGTTTGAAAAAATCAACAAGATGGTCGGAGGGGGGGATTACAGGGGTGCTGTCATACAGATCTGAAACTGGACAGAACTGGGAAACAGAAACACATGAAATTTTAAAAATAGTAAATGATGGAATTTGGACGGTATTTTTTTTGTGGTGGTGGGGATTGAATATAGGAACACACCATAAATGTTTCAGATCAAGAAGAACTCGGGGCAGACTGCAGAATTTCGTGGAAGGGGCTGCTATTGGTTGAAGACAGAACTTCGACGGTGGCTCGATGGCGGTCCGATGGCGGCACGAACGGCGGCGGCGGCGGCACAGATCACAACCGAAGATTGAGGGGAGGGGATAGAGATGAAACCACTCTAGAATTGGGGGTTGGAGGAGATGAACACCAGGGGAGAGGGGAGGGGCACAAGAAGCACTCTTGATTTTCCAACAATTTTCTCTTCATTAATACCAACAAATGGAAAATACAACCTTTTATGTGCTATGTATCTAATCAAATGTAGACCCTTGGATCTAGGGATGGGGAATGGAGGGCTGGGATGAAGTGTGAATAACACACACAAAAACAATAAAATAATAAGGGGAGGGGCGCCCCCTTGACCAAGAGGGGACAAGTTGGAAGGGTAGGTAGCCTACCTTGGAAAATTTACCCCCTTTGTCTCCCATGTGGTCAATTGGCATTCAACCCTTCTAGATGGCCACCTAAGATGGTTGACCAGCCCCACATGAATGACATGGACCAATGGGAAAGGGCTGAGGGCCCCCTTGCTGGTCCTACTGGTAAATTACATAGAAACCCATATAATCCGTGGGAATGACGCATTGGCTTACAAAGCCGTACAATTGCGCATATACTTTCTCATAGATATACAAATAAATTAAAGGACATAAATGTAAAATAAAATGTACATGCTCGGCGTCGATTCCCATCACTCAGCCCGGATGGAGGGCTTCCTATCACGCCAGGTACTACGGATGCCCCGACGCATCCAACTATCAGAGACATCGTGGCCCTTCGACTTAGTGATATATACATATCGTTGCGACCAACCCTTGCGGTTAGCCGCAGTATAGGAGACTTGGATGAGGCTCTGATGAGAACGAGCCTTGAAATAGGCATAGAATGTGTCAGACGGGCAACTATAAAGAAGGTAAAGCTGTCGGAAAAGGTGGACGCTTGGCTCCACCGACGCCCTTTGACATGCATATATAAACCCGCAGAGGATGGTGTGAGAATTGGGGATTATCTCCCCAGGGTGCCGCCCGTAGTGGTGAAGAACCGACGCAATGAAGGGATGGATTGGGAGGCGGAAGCCCGCCTGGAAGGAGACTATTGGGACCATGATCCCACCCGGAGGAAGACTCATCATGTCATCACCAACGGTGGGGAAGATGATGTCGAACTCGGGGGGAACCTGGAAGGCTTCCCAGAGCCCATTAACCACCGTATACGACACTAGCGGTGAGGAACTAGGCCGACTAGTACCCGCACCCGAGGTGCTCGGCGCACCGCCCCGACCGTGAGACACTCCCTCAGAAAAGGAAGAGTCGACGCTAAGGTTTCTCCTACGCGGAGGCATGACTATAGAAGACGGAAGACTCGAGGGCAGAAGAAGATCATCGCCGGATGGGGGAAGAAGTCGCCTACGACGAAGCCCGAAAGACCAGCGAAGCACGAATGGAGTCTGCGAGAAGATTGTGCAGACAGTTCTTATAACCACCCACGACGGGTTAAGTGTCATCCCCTCGAGGGGCAGGTGAAAGGACGACTGCCGCTACGGTGGTACGACTGTCAATGTTACAGGACAGGACAAGACGTGAGTCATGATTGTTCGCGTGGCCTCTACCACCGTCAGGTGCACCTTGCGCGCCAAGCAGGTCCTCAACAACGCCCATAGTACGAGGAAGCCGGCTTCGGATCCCCACACTCCCGAAGACCCTCTCAAGACCGACTCTCAGCCCCCTACGTAGTGCTCGGCGACTGAGAGTAGGGGGGAAGTGAGGAGGGTAAATCCGGTTTAACCCAAGAACGGCCCAGTAACAACAGGCCCACGATAGATAGCTCTCAAGAGAGCGCGCCTAAGAGGTATACATATGGGTGTAGCCCACTAAGAGGAGGTCCAACCAAACAAAGCATCGGATTCTACAAAGCGTAAAGGTTACGGCCCAAGCACAGTTCTCGCCGGAGAACACTCCGACGACCGACCGTTGCCCCCACGACGTCGGCCTTGACCCCGTAACGGGCGAGCACGTTCCATGAGCACCGTAAGACTCGCCCAGGGACCGGCCAGCGCCGAGGCTATCGCCCCCCAACGGGAAACTCCTGCCAATATAGCGGGAAAACGTTACTCTACTAAGCGGACCCTTCCCTCTCAAGGGATAAGGCCCCTCGCTCTAGGACAACCCATATAAAAAGGGACATCGACAGAGGAGAAGAGAGGACACGGTGGATACTTCTGTCATAAAAGCTTCCTACTGAGAATAGAGCAACCAGACCTACTATAATGACAGAGAGGCTACCCGCTACGCATAGAGAGAAACCTCCTTCTGCACGGCCTTACCACCTAGCGAGCACTCTCCGAGTACCCACTGAGAGCGGCGAGCACGCGTGCAGAGGACCTACACGTCTCTCGGATCAGCGACTACGAACTCTACTTCTCTCTCACTTCGCTCTTCTCTATTGCTCATTGATCCCTTGCTGACTTAAGCATCGGAAGGTTGTCCCCTGGGGTAACACCCGGGACTCCTTCTGACGCCTCTTTGGTTTCTTGGTGTTTGCAGGCCTCCACGGGCGCGAGACGACTTCTCCAACAAATAAATAGAGAAGGTGGTACGTGGCCTAGGAACTATTTTCCTGTCGCTACAGAAGGGTAACTGGGCTAAGGCTGTTGACTAGTCGTACCAAAAGTTACATGTAGATTGGTGACCAGGCTAAGGCTTGCAATTGGCTGCACCGAACACATAGTAGGGTAATCAGACTAATTTAGGCCATCAACTGGTCGTGCTAAAATTTACGTAAAGATCGGTGACTAGACTAAGGCCTGTAATTGGTCACATTAAAGGTCACGTAGAAGGGTAATCGGATTAAGGCCATCGATTGGCCGTGCCAAAGGTTACGTAAAGATCGTTGACTGGCATAAGACCTACAGTTGGTCACACCAAAGGTCACGTAGAAAGATAATCAAGCTAAAGCTGTCGATTGATCGTGCCAAAAGTTACGTAGAGAGAAAGATGACCGAGACAAAGACCTATAATTGGCCGCACCAAAGGTCAACGAGGAGAGTTGGAAGATGAGGTTTTTCATAATTACTTTGAGGTATAAGAGCAGGGTATTATGCACAGTAAGTGCAGAGGTTGTCCGTGTTTTAGGGTCCGAGGGATGATTGTTCCTCTGATCAACGTTTTGAGATGGTACGTTCCTCGGCAGAGAGCCTCTGCGAAGTGTTTGATGGGCCGTACGGAGTGCCCATGCCAACATGCAATGAAAACTAAATGACAAGACCATTGGAACAGGTGCCCCGTCCAACGAGCCAACCATTGAATTCGTGGGCTACCCATGAGCCATGGCTCTCTCTCGTCGCACAAATGGACCACTCCTCCCGTGCTCGCACCACATATAGAACAAGAAATGGACTCAGCCACGCGCGGTGGCTCGTTCTCCACCCCATCTTCCTAAGGCAGGATAGCCACCGTTAGATCTCCATCCAACGGCACGGATGGATAGGTTCCCGCTCCCGCGTGGGCCATTTGAGCCCGACCACCACCTATCGGAAACCTTATCAAGTAAGGAGGCGGCCACGTACCCTGGCGACGACCACCCCGGCACCAGCAGCCTCTCTTTGCCACAAATTCCCAGCCAGCACCCCCCAAAAAAATAAAAGACCAAAAAAGCCAAACATGCGAAAAACGAGAGGGCAGCAAGCGGGTGGAAGAGAGAAGAGAAAGGATACCCCCCCCCAATCCACACGGCCCCCTCCCCTTCTCTCTTCCCCCTCTGTTATCGAGAGGAAGGAGGAGGCAGAGAGAGAGAGAGAGCTGATAATTTCCCAGGCGCCTTTGCGGCGGCCAGGTAACATTCTAGTCTCTCTTATATGTCCATACTGTAGTTGCAGTCTGTGGGAGGTCAGTGTTCCTGATTCCGTCCCAGAATATTTAGGAACCCCGGTAGTTTTTCTTCCCCGCCGGTGTGCATAGTCCTTCACTTGCACGGCATTCCCGGACCAATTCTCCACTTTTCCCCGGAAACTGTCAGCTGGGTTTTGTTTCTGGCGTCGCCTGGCACCGGAGTGGGAGGACAGTTGCAATCTTTCTCTGTGTTGCGGGGGTTAAAGTTGCAATCTTTCTCTGTATTTTGCGGGGCTCTTTAGTGTAGGTAGGCAGGTTCTGTACTCTCTTTCTGTGGTATGCTGTGGATTGGAGGCTCTTTGCAGAGGTAAGCCCATCCATGGGCTCTCCCGCATCACTCGCAACGCTGGGAGGTGCGAAGGCCAGCCCTTCCGGGACTATGGACTGCTGCACTTCCTCCCTGGTTCAAGGGAGAGTTCGTGTGGTTTCTAGGATCAGCTACGGCCACTGCTTGCTGTCACGGCGGTGGCCCCAGGGTATATGCAAATGTATGGTTAGGACGGATTTGATGGAAAAGGGGAGCCTGGAGTCCACATTTAGGGGTAGTAGTAATTCTATTAGCGGTGGCAGCAGCAGCAGGGACGAGGATGCTGACCTTGTTCTGAAGCCTGCTCCAAAGCCAGTTTTGAACACGCGTCCAAGTGTTTTGGTGGAACCTGCGAACTCATTGCCATGGAGTCCAGGTAAGCTCATCCGTGATGACGGGCTAGAGAAGACATTGGGGGACAGGGAGAAGGTGATAGAGTCACTCGGGGAGGTCCTAGAGAAAGTGGAGAAGCTTGAAACAGCTAGTTCTGTAAAATTGAATGGCGGAGTGAGTAGGAATGATGGTAAGTTGAACAGTAGTCCTAGAATAGGTAGACCGGAAAATTCAAGTCCGGTGATCCGGAAGTCAAAGACACTCAAAAGTGTATGGAGGAAGGGTAACCCAGTAGCAAATGTGGAGAAGGTAGTTAAGGAAGTTCAGAAGGTCGATAAAGATACAGAAGTGGGTAGCAGCCCTGCTTCGGTGGCAGAAGCAAGGAAACTGGAAGCATTGCCTCGGCCTCCGTTGAGACCTCAGCCACCGCCTACAGCTGCACCCAATTTACAAGCTAAACCAGTTGTGATTCCCACTCAACCTCCCCCCGTAGCAAAGAGGCCTGTGGACCGGAAACCTATTCTGGTTGATAAGTTCGCTCCAAAGAAGCCAGCTGTTGATCCTCTAGTAGAGCAAGCAGTACTCACACCAGTTAAGCCGGGGAAAGGGCCTCCGCCTACAAAGGCTAAAGAAGAACGTCGTAAGAAATCAAATTCGGCAGGGAGCTTACGACGACGGGTTGTTGAGGATGGCGTTGGGATTCCCGAGGAAGATGCTTCGGAGCTCAATGTGTCAATTCCTGGTGCTGCGGCTGCAAGGACAGGAAGAAAGTGGAGTAAAGCAAGCCGTAAAGCAGCACGTCTCAAAGCTGCTAAAGATGCAGCTCCCGTAAAAGTAGAGATCCTTGAGGTAGGGGAAGAGGGTATGCTGACAGAAGACCTGGCTTATAACTTGGCAATCAGTGAAACAGAGATCCTCAACTATCTATTTATGAAGGGTGTTAAGCCTGATTCAGTGCAAACCTTGAACAAAGACATGGTTAAGATGATATGTAAGGAATATGAGGTGGAAGTTATAGAAGCGGATGAAGTTAAGGTGGAGCAAATGGCAAAGAAGAAAGAGATGCTTGATGATCAGGATCTGGACATGTTAGAAGACAGGCCACCTATCGTTACAATCATGGGGCATGTGGATCATGGGAAGGTATATTGCTATATTTCTTATTCTGTTGAGAGGCTATTTGTTCGGATTTGATGACGTATTGCTGAAGATATCCTTTGTAACACAACATCACTCTTCTTTGCATTTACAGACAACTCTGTTGGACTACATCCGGAAGAGCAAGGTAACATATTCAGATTTAGGGGCTAATTTTTATTTAATTTCTTTCCTTGCACCTACATCTTTATTCTGGTTTTCTCAATTTGAAGCCGAAGACATGATGGTTGGGATTTTACAGGTGGTAGCATCTGAGGCAGGTGGAATAACACAAGGTATTGGAGCTTACAAGGTGGAAGTTCCTGTTGATGGAAAGGTTGCACCGTGTGTTTTCCTTGATACACCAGGGCATGAGGTAAGCTAGAGAGACTATGACTTCTGATTAAGAGTTAGCTCTGAAGTTACTTCTGATGATTCAGCATGTTTCTGGTTTTTTCGGAATTTCATCCTATCTATACATCTTTTACAGTTTTTGTGACCTAGTGCTGACAGTGCCGTACCAAGTATCAACCTTCAAATAATGTTGACACAGAGCTAATGGATTAATTTGCTTTCAGGCATTTGCTGCAATGAGAGCTCGCGGAACAAGAGTTACTGACATTGCCATCATTGTTGTGGCTGCTGATGATGGTGTCCGCCCTCAAACAAATGAAGCCATAGCTCATGCCAAGGCAGCTGGGGTGCCCATTGTAGTAGCCATAAATAAGGCATGCTTGTTGGTCCCTACTTAGTTAACTTGTTGCTTCGCTTGAAAATTCTTTGCCCATATCCTGTCTCTATGTTCTTTCAGATAGATAAAAATGGAGCTAATCCAGATCGTGTCATGCAAGAACTATCTTCAGTTGGTCTGATGCCTGAGGATTGGGGTGGTGATGTCCCCATGGTTCAGGTTATTTTTATCACTATCACAAACAGTAATGTCACTGTTTCTTTCATTCATAGAGGGTAGGCAGCTAGCTAATCTGATTGATCCCTCACAGATCAGTGCTCTTAAAGGAGAGAATGTGGATGCTTTGTTGGAGACTGTCATGCTTGTTGCAGAGGTATATGTAATGCTTTAAGGTTCTGTTCCATGGCAATCATCCGCATTTTGTGCATATTGGTGATTTTCATGAATTCCTGACATCTGTTTCCTTCTTTCACTCAACTGTGAAGTTGCAAGAGTTGAAGGCAAATCCTCATAGAAATGCAAAGGGCACTGTCATTGAAGCAGGTCTTGATAAATCTAAAGGACCAATGGCTACATTCATTGTGCAGAATGGTACCCTCAAGAGAGGAGATGTTGTGATTTGTGGTGAAGCCTTTGGGAAGGTTAGGTTTTCTGCAGTCTCTAAAATCACACAGTTTGAGAAAGAAAAATTTTCCGATCTGATTTGTACTTTTTTAAATTACTAGGATATTTTATGCTTAGTTGAGTAATTCGTGTGTGGATCATTCATTTGAGCAGGTCCGGGCTTTATTTGATGACAGAGGAAAGCGTGTTGATGACGCTGGACCGTCCATGGCTGTGCAGGTTTTGCTCTCAACTTTTTCTTTCTTTCACGCATTAACTGGTCATCTTCTTGTCACTCCCCCACATATCCCCACCACCAAACAAATAAGGTATATTGTCAATTTCTTGTCATCTTGTTAGCTCTTTTCTAGTGAAGTGTGCCAATTTAATTGATAGATTGATGAGGTTTACAAGGAATCTCCAAACCTACTAAAGGCTGTGGTGCGTACAAGACCACTTACTTTGTCTTTCCCATGAGAGCATCAAGAAGTGTTCAGCACTTGGATATAAATTCAAGATTTAGAACATCATATTTTTTTCCAAGTTATTGTTTTTGTCAGTTGCTAACATTACTGGAACAGTGTCAGTGTCTGACAACCTGCTTCAGCTGAACAATCTGCATAGGTTGGATTATACTTGTTATGATGATGATATTGGTAGATGATCTATGGTTCTATGCAATGTTCATCCATGTCATGCTGCAGCTGAACAGTCTGCATGTGTTGGAGTATGTTTGTTATGACGATGATGTTGGTAGATGATCTATGACTCCATGCACTGTTCATCCATATCTCTGTTGGATGACCAATTAATTTCTTGATATTACAGGTATGATAACCAATTGCTATGAACATTTATCCATTTAAAGCTACATAAGATTTGTCTGGTAACTGGGACATGGTCAAGATTACCGGAAATTTATTATCTGAAATCAGGGCATTTAAACAATGTTAGTGACTGTGATGGATGCATAAATAAGTTTAAAACAAACAATACCACAATGCTTTGAGTGGCAGATGATTAAAAGTTTTGAGCAGCCTAAATTGTCTAACAAGATTTCAATATTGAATTTTTAATGGAGTCATCCACTTGTTCATATCAGATGATTGGATTTATGTCTAATATCTCATCACATTCTTTACTTGAAATCTTTGTAGCATAAAAAGTCTGGAGGCATGCACTATTTTCAACCCTTTCCTACTAAAATTCAAGTTTTCTTCTGATTATGCATGTGCATAGTTTTCTTTTTTCTTTTTCATTTACATTTTAGTGGGGGTTTGAGTTGTTTTTAGTTTGGGGGGGGGGTTTGAATGGGATATTCATGAACTATGAATTGGGTTTAAAGCAATCTCATGGGTAACTTGATGTCACTGATTGTGGGCATGTCCAACCAAGTTGTTGTTTGGTGCAAAAGTTTATGTGAAGTCCGTTTATTCATTGCTATTTAAAGCTTGTGATGTCTTTTCCGTAAATTAAGCACAAGAGATGAGGAAAAGAATTTTATAAGCAAGCAAAAATGAGAGTGGAAACATAGGGATAATAATATGCTCTGTATTGAATTAAATTTGATAGAAAATGAGAAAGTTAGAGATATGCTTTGAGGTGTCTAACTTGAATGGTGCTCATGATCCTGGACTGTTGCCTGTAGGAAAACAGAAACAGGGGCAGAGGTGTCATTTAGTCTTTTTTGACTTTTTTAGTGAAGTCTTTTGTATTTCTGTCCTCTTTCTTGGTCGTCCTCTCTAGTAAGGGCAGAAATGTAATATTCTTCTTGGAAATTAATATAAAAGGGTGGCGGACGGATCTGATGGGTAGTTCGCTATCTCTCTCTTCCTTTCTTCTCCACATTGCCGCCTTCTTCTATCATGGTATCAGAGCAGCGATCTTCGTGGACATTGTCTCCGTGCATTGGAAGCCCTTCCACAATAGACCGCCCCTGTTCTTTGGGGCTCCTTGTCTTTCTGCAGGCAATGTGCATTGCTTTTTGCGTTGTTCTTGCTCTTGGTAGGAGGTCGCTCCTTTCCTCAACGGTATTCTTCTCTTTTCGCCTCTGGCGGAGAACTATGCCCTAGGGCGACATCCTCTCTCTTTTTGGCTGCGGACTGCTCTTTTTGGCTGGGTGATCCCTCCTCTATTGATCTCCATTAGTTCTGCTTGTCGTTGAGGGTCACCCCTCGCTTTCTCTCTCTTGCAGTTACTAACACCCTTGGTTCTTGCGTTCTTTTCTTTTTTTTCATTGCCATGGCAGAATCTACCTTTGTAGACTCATGTATCTACCCAACCCGTTCAACCTGCTGCTCCTTTGATGACAAACGCTTCTCTGCGGATCACCTCCATCACACTCATAGAGAGCAACTATGCCTTATGGGCCGTGGCTGCAGAATTGTATATCACCGGATATGACAAGCTCGGGTATCTTACTGGTGATCTCAAGAAGCCAGATACCAAAGATGCTCTGTATGCAGTGTGGCGCCGGGGCAACAGTATGGTCATGTTGTGTCTCCTTAACTCTGTCAGCCCTGCCATTTGACCAGCAGTCCCCCACAAGTCCACTGCCATTGATATGTGGAAAACTTTGACCGGCTTGTATGGTCACAAAAGGTACCGGTGTGCTTGTATCAACTCATTCATACTATTCATGAGTTGAAACAGTGGTCTCAGTCCGTCACTGCTTGTTTCTGCACCCTTACAAGTCTATGGGATGCACTTGACCACTCTCGTATGCCTATTTGGACCTCCATGGAAGATCTGAGAACTTTTCTATCACTTCAAGAGGATGACTGCATTGTGAAATTCTTCCGTGGCCTTGGATGCTGATTATGAGGCGCTCAGAGGAGAAGGTTGAATATGTACCCCTCTCCATCCCTTGAAGAAACATATTGTAAGGTCCTCAGTGAAGAGCAACGTCATTAGGTTATGGGCAACAAGCCTGTTGTTTTTGCACCTTCTAATGTTGGGGAGTACTCTGCGCTTGCCAATGTCTGTGGTGAGACTCCTCTAACTGGTGATAAGAAGTGTGGTCACTGTGGCTGCACTAATCATGATTCTGATTTTTGCTGGGAGAAGTATCAGAAAATATTCCTGTCATGTTCTGAAACTTTAAAAAGGGACAGAAGTCATGTGATAATGTGGTCGTCACTCAGTCTCCTACTGCCCTAGTGCATTTGCTCAAGATGGGTCCCCTGCTACTGCATCACTGACGCTCTCCTCCTTGGACATTGTTACCCTCCAGTGCCTTCTTGCACAACTTAAAGGCACCTCCCAAGCAGCTTCCATTTCCTTGTCTTCAGGTATACCATATACATAGTTCTACCCTTAGTGCTTTTGCTTGATCCCCCGAAAATTCTTGGGTTATCGACCCTAGTGCTACTGACCATATGATCGGTATATCCACCTCTTTCCGTTCTTATTCCCTTTTTTTTTTCTTTTTTTGTGACAAGTACTCTTAAGTTTCCATTTTTATTCCCTATCCTTGGGTTAGGACAAGGTAACAATTGCTAATGGTACCTGTGCTACTACTGTTGGCAAAGGTTTCATTGGACTCTCTAACCACTTGACCCTTTGTTCCACCCTTCATGTGCCATACTCTTTCCATCAATCTACTTTCGGCAATATTAAAGAATTGCATTGTTCCATAACCTTTTTGTCTGCTCACTGTGTGTTTCAGGATCTAAAAACCAAACAAATGATTGGGATTGGCTTTGAAATAGATAGACTATACTTCTTTCTGTCTAGGTAGACACTTGCTTATTAATCCTCTGCCTCTCCTCATGTGGGTAGAAAATGCTCAATAGATTACATTGTGGCATTCTAGATTAGGATATCTTTTTTTTTGTTCTTTGAGAGTCTTGTTTCCTTGTTTCTTTAAGTCAATTGATGTTTCATATATTTCTTGCCAAACTTGTCAGTCGGTCAAGCATTGTAAAACTCAATTTTCTTCTTCAATAAAAAAATTTCCACTCCATTTGAGTTTGTTCACTATGATGTTTGGAGGCCTTCCCCTATTCTCTCTTTGGATAGATATAAATATTTTATTTCATTTATTGATGACTTCTCTCGTCGCTCTTGGCTAGATTTGTTGCGATCCCGGGATGAAATTTCCTGTATTGTTCAAGTCTTTTTTAACATGGTTCATACTCAGTTTGGCACAAAAATGAAAATTCTTCGTTCTGATAATGCCCGAGAATACTTTGTTAGAACTGTTTATATTTTTCTAGAAGATGAGGGGGTGCTTCATGAATCCTGTTGCGCATGTTTCCCTCAATGAAATGGTGTTGCTGAACGCAAAAACCACCACCTTCTTGAGAACTCCAGAGCTCTTTTCTTTCAGTGTCACACTGTCACTTGTCCAAATCCTTTTGGGTAGAAGCTATCCTCGCTGCCAACTACATCATTAACTGCATGCCCTCCAAAAGTTTAGGGGATCGTTGCCCTTTTACTCTTATCTATCCGGACAAGTCCTTGTTCCTCTCTTACCTTCAGTCTTTGGCTGTCTTTGTTTTATTCATACTTTTGGTCCGGGTAGCACCAAGATTGATCCATGGGCAGTTCATGGTGTTGTTCTTGGATACTCTTCCACCCAGAAGCGTTACAGTTGCTATGATCCCGTCTGTCGCCATTTTGTTTGTTTGTAAGGATGCTACTTTCTTTGAGTCTGAGTCCTACTACTCTCCACAGACTTAGTCTCAAGGGGAGAGTCCTAACATCCTACCATCTATGTCTTCTTCTGTTACTCCTTTGTTGCTTGTGCCTCCTCTTTTTAGCTCTACCACAAAGGAATCTCCTGGTGTTTCTACTCCCACTCTAGTGGTTGGTGCAGAGGGTGTTGAAATGTAGATTATTACTTTTAGGCAGAAGAAGTTAAAGAAAAGTCCTCTACTTATCAGCCAACTCTAGAGGGTGTTGAGTTTTCGGATCCTCCTACCCAACCACTTGATGACTTGAACCTATCTTTTATTATTAGGAAGGGTGTTTGGGGTTGCCCTAAACATCCCATTACCCACTTTGTTACTTATTCTCATGTGTCTCCTTGATACTACTCCTTTTTCTCTTTATTGTCCTCCACCTATGTTCCTGCTACTTTTTCTGAAATGTAGGATCCAAAATGGAAGGAAGCAATGGATAAGGGGTTGAGTGCCCTTGACAAGAATGGCCCCAAGGGAAGAAATCCAGTTGGATCCAAATGGGTGTACACTATCAAGTACAATGCATAGGGTGTTATACAAAAATACAAAGTCAGACTTGTTGCAAAGGGTTTTACTTATATGGGATTGATTATTGGGAGACATTTACTCCTGTGGAGAAGTTGAAGTCTATTAGGGTAATTCTCTTACTGGCTGATCAATACTCCTCACCTCTGCACCGATTGGATGTGAAGATTACCTTCTTGAACGGTGATTTACAAGAAAGAAGTGTACATGCTGCCAGCACCTGGAGTTGACACAAAATGGAAAGTTTGTTGCCTGAAAAAACCCTCTATGGGTTGAAACAGTCGCCCAAGGCCTGGTTTGATAGGCTGTGCTTTGCTATGATGAGATTTGGCTTTAAACAGTCAAATGTTGATGATACTCTATTTGTCAAGTGGAAAGGGGGACATGTGATTGTGCTGCAGGCGATGAAGAAGTAGAGATTAAAAAATTGAAGACTTAGCTGTTGAATTTGAAATTAAAAGACCTTGGTGAGGTAAGATACTTCCTGGGAATCGAGGTAACGGGCTTTAAAAATGGTATCTACATCTATCAGATAAAATATGCATTGGTTGATTGAAACTAGGAAGTTGGGGTGTAAACCTGCAGCTACACCAATTGAATTAAATCATGGATTGACAGAGAAAGGAGGTGAAGAACTCTCACTTGAAGATAGGAGTTTGTATTGGAGATTGGTGGGAAAACTCGTGTTTATCATTGGCTTGGCCAAATTTGACATATGCTATTTAGTGTAGTGGGTCAGTCAAGGTCTGTAGTACCAGTACCTGGTCAGTAAGGTACTGGTTCGGTAGCTGGCGGCAATTGCCGTTTGGATCTGTTGCGTCCGGCCTGTGTGGCTGCGGTCTCTTGGAGAAGCACTGGATCTTTATAGATTGCGTCGCGGTGGGGATGCTGGTGGCTGGTGGAGCTCTGGCGGCTGACTGGTGGCTGGCAGGCTCTGGTTGTGGCAGGGGGGAGCTGCGCAAGGGAGGGGTGAAGGCTCTCACGGTCACGGGACTACAAAGTGCAGCCCGCGAGAGGAGATAACCCCTTGTATTGGCCGATCCTGATGGGGCGAACCGGGCCATACCAGCCGATTCGGTCAGTACCGCCCCAGCTCGTCCGGCTTAGTTGTTTTCTTTTTTTTAATGTGTCCTGACCGGTACCGGTACCAAACAGGCCAAATCAGACCAGTTAAGGCAGGTACCGGTATGTACTGCCCGGTACCGATACATACTGGGCGGTACTGCAGACCTTGGGGTCAATTCATACATGCTTTGCGGACAGTGCACATGAAAGCTGTGGAACGTATATTTAAGTATCTAAAGTCATGTCCAAGAAAAGGAATTCTCTTTCAGAAAACTAACAGCCTGAATCTTGAAGGGTATGCAAATGCTGATTGGGATGGATCTCGCGATGGCAGGAGGTCAACTTCTGCTTACTGCACTTTTTTATGTGGTAGCTTAGCTATGTGGAGAAGAAGCAGACAGTGTATGCAAGATCAAGCGCAGAAGTCGATATCGGGCTATGGCACATAGGTTAGTAGAGTTGCTGTGGCTGAAACTTTTTCTATCAGATTTGGGAGTTCCAGTGAAGCTACATATGGAGCTCTATTCTGACAACAAAGCAGCGATAAACATCACAAATAGCCCCGTTCATCATGACAGGACAAAACATGTTGAAATTGACAGACATTTCATCAGAGAAAGATTGGGCATAGGAGAACTCTGTTTGCCCTATGTGAAGTCACAAGAATAGGTTGTTGATGCCTCTACAAAGGCTATGGCTGAAGCTCAGTTTAGATCTACTCTTGACAAGTTGAGCATGAGAGAACCTTGAGGGGGGGGAATAGGAAAATTGAAATAGGGGCATATGTGTAATTTATTCTTTTTTGCTTTTTTATTAAAGTCTTTTGTATTTCTGTCCTCTTTCTTGGTTGCCCTCTCTAGTGAGGGCAGAAATATAATATTATTCTTGGAAATTAATATAAAAGTGAGGTGGATTGATAAGATAGGTAGTTCGCTATCTCTCTCTTTCTTTCTTCTCCACATCATCTCCTTCTATCATTGCCGAATCCAAGAGAAGAAAGTTAAAGAAGCATTAGCAAAAGTGTGGAAATAAAAAATATTTGGGCTAGTTAGTGTCCTTATGGTAGTGTGCCTATCGTGACTGACAAAGTTTTTCTATCAGTTTTTAAAGAAGAGAAACATTCTTGACTAGTGTAGTGTAATAATGCTCCCTTCATTCCTCTTTTTTTTCTTTCTCCAAATAAGGTAGACTGCACTACCAATTTTATTAAATAGACGTAATACAATCAGTAGGAGGGGGAGGAGAGGTTCCTCTACCTCAAAAGAATCAGACTCCACATAATTGAAGCAGACTTGGAAAGACAGAAACTACAGGCATTTTGACAAGATATCTGCTCCAGCTACAAAGAAATGTGAGAATTCTTGAACACATATTCTCGATGTAGAGTATTGAGCTTCAAAAGACAATATCATTCCTTTCCTTCCATCTGCTCCAACAGACAGTGGCAGGGATTGACCTATGCTGCCAAAGGACTGCTCCCTTCATTCCTCAGGGATGGGAGAGTTGGATACACACTTCATGGGCAACCATAAGGTCATGGTATCAACTCCCATCAGTGGAAATGGTGGGTACCAACCCACGGTTCACATGGGTTCTGACCTCATGGATTTTACCGGGCTGATGGGGCTCACCGTCCAAGAGATGTTCACCCTGCCCATGGCTTAGACTACGGGTGATCTAGGCTTGATCTTGGACGGCTAGGTTTACTCTTGGTATTCCAAAAGAAAAAAAACTCCCTTCATCCCATTTTGATTATATGACTTCTTCAAGCATTTGTTTTAGCAACTTGAGAACTTTTTTACTTTATTTTCAACAGAAGTTACTGTAGTGATCTTCTTCGACTTGGACAAACAAAAACTGGACAGAGTATCACTAAATAAGAATAAGGGAGAGACATTCAGGGATAATATAATTATAGATTCACGGGATTATCATGTTAATGGAGCATAAAGAAGTTATGGAAAAGAGTAATGAAAAGAAGGATAAGGAAGAACAAGTGTGTTAGAGAAGGTTATTGCCAGGAAAAAATAAATATTAATGCGATTTCCTTACTTAGACAATTGTCTCATCATCATCATCATCAGAGCCTTATCCCAATTAATTGGGGTCGACTACATGAATCATGTTCCGCCAAAGATTTCTATCAAGTGCAATATTTATATTTAAACTCAAGGAACTAATGTCCTTCCTAATAACATCACACCATCTCATTTTAGGTCTTCCTCGAGCTCTTTTACTAGCATCCACTAAGATTTGGTCACATCTTTTAACCGGCGCTGAGTTAGGGCGACGAAACACATGTCCAAACCACCTGAGTCTATTTTCTCTCATTTTGCTATCAATTGGAGCTATCCCTAAGTCCTTACGGATGCGCTCATTCCTAATCTTGTCTTTCTTAGTCTTGCCACACATCCATCTCAACATCCTCATCTCTGCTACACACATTTTGTGGATGTGTTCCTTTCGTACTTCCCAACACTCGGTACCATATAACAAAACAGGTCTCACAGCCGTTCTATAAAACCTCCCTTTGAGTTTCACAGGCATACGGCGATCACAAAGGACACCTGATGCACTTCTCCATCTTAACCAGCCTGCCTTAATCCTATGCGTAACGTCATCATAAATCTCCCCATTCTCTTGTATGATAGACCCTAAATATCGAAAGCTACCACTCTTCGGAATGTTATGTCCATCAATTAGAACCATGTCTTCCTGAACCACTCTCCCATTACTAAAATTACAGTGCATAAACTCTGACTTACTCCTACTAATTTTAAAACCTTTAGACTCCAAGGCAAGTCTCCAACGCTCTAACTTAGCATTTAGAGCATCAATACTCTCATCAATTAAAACAATATCGTCTGCAGATAGCATACACCAAGGGATATCCTCATACAATTGTTTAGTTACTTCATCCATAACTAAGGCAAAGAGATACGGACTTAGTGCAAAACCTTGATGCAAACCTATAGAAACGGGAAATTCACTAGTCTCCCCAGCAATAGTTCGAACACTAGTAATAGCACCGCCGTACATATCTTTAATCAAATCAACATATCCTTGAGAGATTCCTTTCTTTCTTAATGTCTACCAAATCAATTCTCTCGGTACTCGATCGTACGCCTTCTCTAAATCAAGAAAAATTATATACAAATCTTTTCTCATCTCTCTATACTTCTCCATTAGCTGCCGTAGTAAGAAAATAGCTTCTGTAGTAGATCTATTTGGCATAAAACCAAACTGATTTTCCAATACAATAATCATACATCGGAGGCGTTTTTCAATTACTCTTTCCCAAAGTTTCATAGTATGACTCATAAGCTTAATTCCACGATAATTATTACAACTTTGAATATCTCCTTTATTTTTATAGAAAGGAACTACAACACTTTTTCTCCAAACTTAGACAATTGTCTAAATGATCAAAAAGAAGAGGGGTCTACGCATGATTTTTCAGGGAATGTACATAATAGGGTGCTTAAGGATATTATTTTGTGGACGTTAGAAAAAAGGGGGTTTGAAGAAGTTACAAAGCATGGACGAACCATGACACGTGTGAGGATGGTTTCATGAAAAAGGATAATTTTCTAGTTATGATTGATTTGTACGAAGGATCAATCTGCAGCTCGAATTCTTTTGTCTATTGTTTTGGTGGACTGAAGGAAATTTGGATAGAGCTGAGAGCGGACTTAGAAAACTCCCTCCATTTTGTAACTATCTGCCTATGATAGGAATATGTGTTACAGAATTAAGACTCAGTTCCACCCTATGTAGTCAGAGGAGACAGGTGACCGAGGCGACCAAGGGGGGTCGCCTCAAGCCTCAAACGCCTAGGCGATGGCCTAGGGCATTTGAGGTGACATTTCATTAAAACTATAAATAGGTCAGATGTGTACATATTTTATTAAATATGTCAACACACATATAAAACCTATAAGAATACTTAATTCATACGGGCACGTGTCATAGGAATGGCCTGGGTGGCCCAAGTGGGCTCGGCCCAAAGGCGTCTATGGCCCTGCCTAATCGCCGAAGTGAGATTGGCTGAGGTGAGGCGAACTGTTGGCGCCTCGCCTTATAGCCTAGGTGAGCTCCTTAAGCGCCTTTGATTACATTGTTTCCATCATTTATTTGTTTGATATTACATATTCATATTCATTTCTTCTTTGTATATTGCTATTTACATGTTGTTTCGTACTTTATAACAATAGTATATTTTTATTTTATTTTAACATGCTCACACTTCACATGTTTCTATACTTGAACTCGGTGTGCTGAGGCTCTTGGATCAGCTAAGAAAGGTCACTTCTTAAATGCATTCCTTCCCTTCTCACTTCATTCTATTTGCCAGTATTTGAGGATGAGAAGTTGATGTCCGGCAAAAACATTGCCAAGTTCTCTGGCAATTGGCCATGCAGGTCCTAAATTGACCAAAAGCTGATGGAATAAGACTGCCTGATGTCTGATGATGGCGTTATAACTAATATTAGTATGATATATTACTGTTATTAGCCTCTTCCCCCTCCCCTCATTGTTATTGGAATTGGGATCATTGCATTGGAGGGGAGAAAGAGGGAAAACTCACCCCCCCATTGGAAAAGGATGGTTGAATGGTTTTATAATTCCTGTATTTTGGTTTTAAACCAATTCTTAAATTTTATGGGGGTGGATGGTGACATTTTATTAGTTTGGTTTTTGTACTCCATTACCAGGCAGTTGAAATGCATGCTAGGTCAACTTCCAAAAAATGGTTGCCTTAACCCTGAACAAGCATTTTGGTATACCATTAAATAATGTGCCAGAATCAGCTATCTTCACTATTCGACAAGTGTTATCCTCAGGCTTAGCTCAGATAGGGTCATCTCTCTGCTTTTACATTTTGTCATTTGCAGTTAGCTTGATATGCATTAGAAGAAAAGTTGAGTTTTTTTTTTTTCAAATGTTGAGAATAATTCTGGATTGCACGGAGTAAACTTTGCCTATGAAGATTTGGATTGCTTCAAACACACAAGCTGTGCTTCATAAAGTGAGCATTGTCATCAAATGAAGCAGGAGGGCAGGAGGCATGAGCAGAAACGATTGAAATTATCCTAGCCCAGTAGTCAAAGGGCCTTTTTTTCATCCAAACCAGAGGATTTGAGGCTAATTGATAGTGTGCATTTTGTTGCTTATCATCTGGTTTGCGATGACTTTAAGTAGGCCATTCTTTTACCAGACCACATTGCCTCATAACATTCATTAATTCAGAGAGAGCTCTTTTAAGAGATGATTCCAATTTTACCTGAGGTTTCTGAAGATGCCTCTTTACAAGATGGTGGTTGATGTACATTTGGCGAACAGTTGTAAAATGCTAGCTAACCCATCTATTCCAAATTAGGTCCACGTCCCTAGCTTGATGGTAAAGGATTTTATGACAACTGTACATAGCTCTGTTCTTCAACCTTGATGCATGCTATTTTTTTCATTGCAGGGACTTGCACTTCCCCCTGTTTTAGATTTCTTTATTTCTTTCTTTTTCACATTCTCTTTCCTGCGACAGGTCATTGGGCTAAATAATGTTCCAATTGCTGGTGATGAATTTGAGGTTGTTGACTCATTGGATATTGCTCGTGAAAGGACTGATGCATGTGCAGAATCTTTACGTGCTGCTCGAATATCAGCTAAAGCCGGGGAGGGGAAGGTCACTTTATCTTCCATTGCTTCTGCAGTTTCAGCCGGAAATCAATCTGGTTTAGATTTGCACCAGCTGAATATCATATTGAAAGTTGATGTCCAGGTAAGCATATGTGCGTGCATGACTAAGATGAACAAATGGTTTCCTTGCTTTGTATGATATTAACTCATTCGGTTCCACTTTATTGTCTTAATTTCATTCCGTATTTGTCAATTGTTTGTCAATTGCACAAAGTTGAATAATTAAGCTGACTCTTTCATTAATCCAGGGATCCATTGAGGCAATCAGGCATGCTATTCAAGTTCTCCCACAGGAGAACGTCACTTTAAAATTCCTGCTGCAAGCTCCCGGAGATGTGAGCACCAGTGACATTGATCTAGCTGTTGCAGCTGAGGCCATAATATTTGGTTTCAATGTGAAAGCATCAGGCTCTGTTAAGAGTTACGCTGACAAGAAGAATGTTGAAATTCGTCTCTACAGAGTTATCTATGATCTTATCGATGACTTGAGGAATGCAATGGAGGGGCTTCTTGAGCCTGTTGAGGTAAAGAGGACAACAAAATTAGATTGGTTCTTTTCTTGTTATTTGAAGCCTGTATGTCTTACTTTACTGCTTATCAAGTTAGTATTAATGTGTTTTTAAGTTGAAAACAATAATATGACAACCTGCAATTGTTTTTAGGAAAAAATATCTGTTGGAGCAGCCGGAGTTCGTAAAGTATTCAATTCAGGCAGTGGTCGTGTAGCTGGATGCATGGTGACGGATGGAAAAGTGTCAAAAGACTGTGGAGTTAGGGTCATTCGAAAAGGCAAAACTATTTTCACTGGCACACTAGATTCTTTAAGAAGGGTGAAGGAAGAGGTGAAAGAGGTATACCTTTGAAACCTTTTCCCCAGGTGGAATACACCTAACTTATAATAGAAGATTCTTGGAGTTCAATACCTCTATTTCATTTAGTTGCATTTAAACGACAGGTTCAAATATCTGCTTTAACTGTCACAACAAATTTTTTAGCTTAATGATGAACTGAGACAAACACCTAGTTTTTGTTTTTTTAAAGTGTTGGTACCACTAAATTGTATTAAAGTAAAAAGGAGGATATACAAGTATACTCAAGGAGTTCCCAAAAGATCCCTATACAATAATTCTGCACATCAAGTTGATGTGGCACTCACTAACCCCCCAACAAAACAAAAAATGAGGAATTATGAGAGTCCACATTACATAAAACTGAAGCCCACGCTTTCACTTTCTCTAGAATGAAAGTAGCAATCATGTCTTAAATTCTAGCTTCCCTCCTAAAGTGTTGGCCATTTCTTTTTCCCCATAAATCCCATAGGGTCGCATGGAGATTGGAGAATGAGCCACCAAATGAGCCTATCTCCCTTAAGAGTCCATCTCTTATGCCAATATTCTATCAATTGTTTCACATTGTCTTGAAGGATGGTGGCAACTGGGAACCTGCTCAAAACGTGTGACCAAATCTCCTTAGAGAAGGAGGAATCTGTGAAGAGATGGTCTAGTGCCTCGTCCTCACCACAAAGGGCACATATTGTTGGGATGCCTGCAAGGAATGGAGTCAACCTATCAGAAGTCGGTAGACGCCCGTGTGAGATCCTCCATATGAGCAACTTCACTTTAAGGGGACTTGCTAGGCTTTCATATTTGTGAAGCAAGTCCATACCTCCTTCCTCCCTGAGATGAGCTTGTAAGCTGAGGTGATTAAAAACCTTCATTAATGCTGCTAGCTTCCGGCACAAAAACGAGGAGAAAAAAGAGGAGCTTCTCCAGCTGTTCAATCTCCTCCATCTTGAGATTTCTCCTAAAGGATGGAGCCCAAGTTCCCCGACAAGTGTGACTCAAACACTTGGGAAATTGTTGCCACTTGTGTAGAGAAAATCGCAAACAGTTGCGGTAAGGAGTCCTGTAAAGTCGCCACACCACCTATCTTTTCAGAACAAGCATTGCTCCCCACTCCCTAGTTGGACACGTGCACTTGCCAAAATGATATCTCTAGACTGCAATTCTCCCCTCCAAATGGGAGAGATATTGTGCAGAATAGCTGGGATCAAGTCCCGGTCTCTTACTCTCCCATAGTATTTCTAACGGATGACCTGTAACTATAGCCCATTCTCTTCAACACCAAGGTTCCACAGCCATTTGCACAGTAAAGCCTGATTAAAATATTTCATGTTTCTAATGCTCAGTCCTCCCATCTCCTTACTTTTACAAATTCTAGTCCATGCTATGTCATGCCAAAAAGGTCTCATTACACTTCTTTGTCCTCATTTATAGACATTATTCATTGTGCTTAATCTGTTTATGAATCTTTGGGGGATTTTCCCAAGATAGGGATGTCCATGTGGGTACCAAAAGAAGTATTGGCCCAATTTAGGCATGATCTTGAAATTGGTATTTTGTAGGGATAAAATGCAGGATGACAACAATATTTACAGACTTAATGGTTGAGAGTTGCTCAGAACAAAAGCAAAAATGATATGAGTAAGGCAGTAGTCTCATACCCAATTTAGTCTGAATACAGATTTTATCTTGAGCATTGGTTCTTTCTTATGGTTGATACCTCTGATTGTTAACCTTTTAAACACAAAATGGAAAACAATAGGCAAGAGGGAACCTAAATGAGCTCTTTTTTATTTTATGATTTTTTACACGTATACCCCTGTAAATATGGGTTTTGTCAAATAAACCTCCTCATTTAGACCTATTATCAACGATATCCTTGATATATCTCGAATGCTTGCGGTTATATTCTTGTAGCTCTCGGCTCTCAATGAGAGGCGAACATTCAGTAGAATATGCCACGACAAAAGTTAGGGTATGCAAAATACCTAAAATACCCTGACTCAGAGAGAGAGAGAGAGAGAGAGAGAGAGAGAGAGAGAGAGAGCCCATCCCCGGTGACCCTCCCAAGTCCCACCCTGGCGGCTCCCCTCTCCCCCCACCCAGGTTTCCCCCCTCCCCCCATCCTGGCTGACACCCTGTCTTCCCCAACCCTGGTGACCCCCCTACCTCGGCAGCCTCTCTCTCCCCAACCACCCTGGGCCCCCTCCCCTCTCTCCCACCCCAACCACCCCCTCTCCCCCCATTACAGTGTCCACCTTCAGCTGCACCACCAAACCAAGATCTTCGGCCATTTGGAAGGCCTTGACGTTCTGTTCGGCATGGAGAGGCTGGGCGAGCATGGGCACGGCGGCCCTCCTCCCCGGCAGGAGTTGCACCCACCGTGAGTTCCCCCCCGGCCGAACGGGCCCCCCAACTGCATAGTACAGCAGCTCTTTGAACAGCGGCGAGAGGCACCTCCTCACTGTTTCCTCGATTATATTTGGCATTGACACCATCGTAGTCGACATATGGCTCTCCGTGACCTTGACCTCCACCAGCGTCTCTGGCGTCATTAGTAGCGCTTCGGCTGCCGCCGCCGCAGCAGCAACAGACCCCCAGCCTTGCCTCCGTTTCCTCCTGTGGTCGGAACTCGCCATCAAAGTGCCATGGTCGTCACCCCCCATCTAGTGGTGGGGTGTGGGATCGTTGTCGTCATCATCGTTTGGGCTGGCTCCGTTGCCCCGATAGGTTACCCAAGATTTTGCGGGAGAGCTCAAAGGTGGCCTGGTCGTGGGGACTCCTCTTGAAAGCGTACTCCTTTCCAGAGCTCATCTTGTTCATGATATTGCGGTACTTCTCCCCCACCCCCGGTGGTCCCTCTCCCCCACCCCCCACCCCAGGTGGCCCCCTTCCCCCTCTCCCTCCACCCCGGCGGATCCACCCAGGCGGTGTCCAAAAGATCTCTGATGAAAAGCCCCCCGCGACCCCCCACCCGCTCTGTCCTTCCACTCCTGCAGCCCCCCTCCCCCTGCTCGCAGACCTGGCGGCGGCTATGGGTGGTGGTAGCTGTAGCAAGTGCAGAGGAGGGAGAGCCCCTGCTCGAGACCTTGGCGGAATAGCAGCGAGAAGGCCCCCCCCCTTGTGACAACGGCAGAGGATGACGACGATTTCCGGATGATGTGTGTGTGAGAGAGAGAGAGAGAGTGAGAGAGAGCGCTAACCTAAGGGTCATTCTCCCTCTTAACCCACACTTAACTCCAGTTAAACAAACGAGGGTTACAGTGAGGGTATAATCGCAACCATTCAAGATATATTAGGGATATTTTTGATAATAGGTCTAAATGAGGGATTTATTTGCAAAAACCGAGATTTACAGGGGTATGTATGCAAAGATTCTTTTATTTTATCCAATGTGCTAGTTGTCTTGACCCCTGAACCCACTGCATTTCCTCTCCACAGCACAAAAAAGTGGGGAGAAAAGGAAGCTCTTAACCTCTCTTTCTCACTCAGTCTTCAAATTCATTCTTTTTATCCTTCGTCCTCGTAAGATTAAATCTGATAACATTAAGTGAGATAGATGCTGATTAGCAATGCTGCATAGAGGTAGATCCATGTTTGATTATCCTGATTTGTGGAGGGGAATTTAGTTCAGCGTGTATATATATATCGCCACCATGGTTGTCATAAGCCTTAGCCTCAGTGATCAATGCAAGATCCGAAGGACTTGGCAAAGTTTTACAACCAACCATTTGCCTAAAGTTGCCATTTCACATGGTGGTGCCGAGTTGATAATGAGGTAACTCTGGATGTGCATGTGCTTGACTGACTAAACATAAGACGATTTGGAAACAGAAAGACTGAGTAGGATCGCACTTATTCAATATTGACAAGATATTAACTCAGGATGACTTGCCTTGACATGAGGCTAAGTCCAGGAACCTCCTCAGTGGATCCTCTGGAAACCTTACCTATTCAATTCAGTCCATACTTACGCATATTATGTATGGTAACAACTAAAGAGAGCTGCATAGCACAAGACACCACAGGTCAGCCTGACATGGAAAATCATGCTTTGAAAAGTCTGATCTGCCAAAAATGCCATGAGGCCATTTAGTTGGTGGAAAATTGCTTTTTTAGTTGAATAGTTTAAGCTCATGCAATCAGACAGAAAAGTTTAGGGCATAGTGACTGCCCATTACTAGCTTGTTCTAAAGCATTTGATGGAAATAAAGTTGAAATGATGGTTGGATTTTAGTCGGGAATTCAAGATTGTCATGGCTTGGAATTTGACATGCTGAAAGGCAGTGTAGTAGATGCTTTGGCTGAGATGACTTGGAGAAAGAATTTGTTGTGTACAGGGATAGTGCCTAAAGATCATGCGGGCATGGGCACTGCAGCGTGAGTTTCGCACAGAAGAGGACAGGAGTCACAGAACTGCAATGTGAAAATGGGCTAATATCATCAGACTTGGGCACATCAACTCTAGTTTGAGACCTATGTAATATGCAAGAGCCTTTTCCAGGGACATTGTAATGGTTGAATCTTGCGTATGCTGGGAAAGTGTGCTAAAGAGAAACATTAAGGGGGGGAAAACAAATATAACAAGGAGAACAGAAAGGGAGTGTAACCTCTTAAAAAATTGTGAAAATACATAAAACAAGTATGGTGCCTTAAGGCTTTTAGGTGAAAACTTCAAAACATCATCTTAGATGATTTCTGTTTAGACTTCGCTGCTGCTTACTACTACTGAAGAAAACCAAGGGGTTGATGGCGTACCAGATCTTACATTCTTCTTTCATTAGATGAAGTGCTTGCGTGAAATAAATGTTTCCGAAAGAAGTTTTTTTTTCTTTCTTTTTTTGCATTTTATGATCTACTGCAAAGGATAGGAGTAGATTTGGGTGCTGTGGCATGTTAGATAGCCTTGTCCGGTGATTCTGGGGGTTTTAGTTATACAGTTTTCAGTTTTGCTTATTTCTCTTTTGATTTTCTGCTGTTTCTGTCAACCAATTCGAACACCTTCCTGAAGTTTGTAATCCTTTTCCTTTTTCTGAGAAGTAGGACTCACTCGATTTCTTTTCTCAGGTGAACGCAGGGCTTGAGTGTGGTATTGGTATCGACGATTATATAGATTGGGAAGTTGGCGACATTGTAGAGGCCTTCGATTCTGTAAAGAGGCGGCGGACGCTCGAGGAGGCTTCGGCGACGGTGACAGCTGCATTGGCTGGAGCAGGTGTTGGTGTGTGACTACTGTACGACAAGGTTGCTGCTCTACATGCTCTTGGTCGGTGAGTTCCCACGGATGGGAGCCCATCAACATCCTATTCCTAACCATCAGCATCACAGCCGCTGCTCTGGGGGGTTTCATTCACAGCCATTAAGGAAGCAATGTGGAGGTTGTGGCTATATTTTGGCATCGATTTTTGTATGGCATTATGTATATAGCGGATCTCAGCTGTTGGCTTTTCTTTTATTCCTTAAATTTTTTTTTTGAAGAGGCAATGATTTTGCCGATCAGATGTTTCCATCACACCAAATTGTAACATCTGCAAAAGGTGTTGGAACCGCGTTTTAATGAATACAGGTTCACGCCCTTCAATAAATGGAGATGATCTGGGAAACAACGAGCCGTGGGTATGAAGACAGAAGGCAGATTATCCTCCTGAAAGGAAACTGGAGTGCCTTCTTTTAAATGGACAGGCAAATGAACAATGTGAAGCTTCCACCATGATCCATGAGGATGGACTAGAATGAATTTTAATGAGGAAATCCTGATGAAGAACCCTGTCTGTGCATGAGGGACACACATTGAAGGTGCATTTGGTAAAACCCTTGGTTAGAAGTCAGTTTTGGTTTTCCACTTTTAACATAACTGATGTCAGCTGGTAAAAATAAATAAATAAATAAATAACTTATCCAAAGTCAGAACAGTCCCCAAAATTCTAACAGAGTTTGACTTGTTGCACATTCAGCACATTTTAGGTGTGTGGTGTTTTTATTTTATTTTATTTTTTTTAAAAATTTAAATTAGTTTTAAGACATCTTAATTTGAAATATAAGTTATGTCATCATTTGGTCATTAAAAAAATTAAAATAAAATAGATTGATTTTTTAAAAATGGGTTTAACATTATTCATTTGATCTATTTTTTTTTGAGTAATTCAACGATGACATGATTTACATCTCAAGTTAAGATGTTTCATGAGTTATTTTTATTTTTTTAAAATAAAAAAATTTAAAATACTCTTCACATATTAGATCTACGGCACAATCGGGTGTGCAATGAGTCTTACTCTCTAGCAAATGTTTTCTTCGAAGAGTGACCATTATCAAATATATCGTAGAGTCTAAGAGTAGAGAAAGACTCGTTACACACTCAGGTGTATATTATCTTTATATTTTTTTAATTTTTTTAGAGTAGTCTTCAAGATATGCTAATTTGGGGTGCAAGTCATGTTATCATTGGATTACTCAGAAAGAAATAAAAAAAAAATCAGATTGAATCAATAGTGTTTGATCTATTCTTTTAAAAATTGACCCGTTTTATTTTTAACTTTTTAAATAATCTTGGCATGATTTACACTCCAAGTTAAAATAATTTGAAAGTTAGTCTAAATTTTTTTTTAAAAAAAATTTAAAGATGTTACACACTCAAAGTATGCAGCACACTCGGGTGTAAAACAAGACCTCCTCCTAATAGTAATACTTAACTTTTCGTTGGACCATGCGACGGGATGCAACAATAGACAAGACTTAATTGATAAACCCATGTGATCTATGAGAAATTTAATCTCATTTGTCAAATTAAAAAATAAAGCATCAAATTGAAAACTAGAGTGTAGATCTAAAAGATAGAGGTTACATTGAAATATATAGGTTTGATCCTATATTTTTCAATCCCATCTTGTATTTTTCATTAGAACCTCTATTTTTGAATTTGGAATGCTTCATGTTTCGGTCCAATAGATAGGCTTGGTTTCTGACTCAGCACATGGGTTTGTCCGCTGAGTCAATACAAAGCACTTTCGGCCTTCAAAGACTTCATCCCAATTGTCTTCAGGGGGGGGGGGTAATTTAATAGTCTGTGGAGGTTACTTATATGCTTTAAGGCCTACTTTGACTGCCAAGTAAAAGCTTCGACATGTATCTTTCCACATGTGGATGAAAATAGAGTTATTAGAGAACATTTAACCTGTTGAATCACATCCAAAAACCAGTTATAAACACACCTAACTTGTAACTTTTATATTGAAAGTGGAAGCCAAAGCTAGGATCAAACTAAAAGTTTTGCCAAATACGCCCTGTGAAAGTCTAATTTACCCAATTTTTTTATGATCATAAGTAAATAATATGGAGAGAGAGAGAGAGAGAGAGAGAGAGAGTAATATGAAGACACATAGACCTCAAGAGCCACACATCTGCCAGGAAAGATGTCAAATGTCCCAATCAATGGGATGTTTTTACCTGTAACGAGTATTTTCATGGTTGGTGTAACACTTGAATTTATAAGTCGAGACCGAACGGGAGAGTTTGAATAGCAGCGAGCGGAGTCTCCAATATACGAGCTGAGCATTGAGGCCGAGCATTGCATAGCTTCTTTTTAGACAAGGGACCAGAGCGCTTAGCGTTAAGCGCTAGGTCTTCCTTGAGACTAGGTGGAGGAGATGATGGTGGAGAGGGGAGCTTTGAGGAGGGGGAGTAGAGCGCTACTAGCCAAACTTTCCTGCACAAGAGAGAAAGTTCTCGATGGGGGTTGACGTGAGAGAACCCTCCGATGTATAAGTCAGAGCCGGTGGGAGAGCAGAGAGGAATGAGGGAAGTAAATGCTAGGTTTGCACACTTGGTGGAGGTCGTTGTGACCTATTTTTATAGAATTCAAGTCGAGGGACATTAATGGTGACCTTTTCGTTAGGACGATTGTGCCTGCGGGGGTTAGGTTCTACCACCCATGCCTCGGCGCACGGTCCGTCAGGCTGGACGCACGAGGGGAGGCAGCAATAGAGCGACATACGACATGCACTGGGCGACATGTGGAGGCGATGTCACGGCGATGTGCGATGTCCTGGGAGACGCACGGGCCGACGACAGGGCATGTGTTAGAATGCCTCCCTCTCGGCCGTACGCACGTGACTGGCTAGCATCTACTTTGTCATTATTGCATTTGAATTTCAAAAATCGATGAGAGGAGTCACGTCTTTCGAAAAGTATGATGCTCCCATGTCACTTGCCCCTAGCCCCTGACACAATGAGTGACAAGTGGCATGCATCGGGGACGATTGTCAGGGGGCAATGTCATGTACGATTTTTGAGAGATACAAATCCGTTCATATCCTCTCTCCTCATGACTGCTCGTTCTTGATCAACACTTCACTACTCGAGTGGGCCGCTATATAAAAGAGAGCTTGGGGCGCTTCTACCCTTCCATTCACATCTCAGAGCTGAAGGCGCTTGTGCAGGAGGAAAGGCTCAGCTACTACTATGGCACTTGGTTGTAGAGGGTTGCATCGGACGTTGGTCAAAGAGGGATCACTAGAACCTTTGGTCGGGTGAGTAGCATGTCCTCATGCTCCTCTACTTCTTCTTCTGTGGTCAGTGAGGAGATGAGGTAGAAGAGGATGGTTCATCGAGTCCACAGGCGTAGAGGTATTGGTGAGGATAATGATGTACAGTTGGCTTCATCACTAGGGCAGGAGTTGAATTCCCTGCACTAGAGGGGTAGACGAGTGTCGGAGCTGTCGCCGATGAGGATGGGGCGTTTTAAGCAGGCGAGATCCCTAGTGACATAGAGCCTCAAGCAGCCCCCAAACAACGACAGAGAGCTAGGCCGGAGGGAAGGCTGGGGCGATTCTGATCCACTGTGTCCTAAAGGGGAGAGGCGAAGAGGGCACCTCTAGGCAAGGTTCTCATGCTAGGGTGGTGGTCGAGTCAGGTGAGGATTCTAGTGCCCCATTTGTTTCCCGATTTGCCTCCAAGAAATCCGTAGATGAGGCCCTGTCTGACCTTACTTAGAGATATGTAGAGGATTTAGCCTTTGAGTATGGTTTCTCTAAGGACGTCCAAGCGATATCCCCAAAGTCCTTGAGGGTTCGAGCAGACGTCCCCCGAGTCTCCTCGTTCGTCTTGTATGAGTATTACCTAAAGGTGGATTTAGGCATCTGGTCCCTCTTTTTGTTGTAGATTTATTGAACGTGTAACATAAAACCCCTTTCTAGTTCACACCAAACTCGTGGTGTTTGGTTTTTGCTTTTTTGGCTCTTTGCTCGACGGCCAAGATGGAACCAAGTGTACCATTATTTAGGTACTTTGTTACCGTGTCCAAGAATGATCATCATCGAAGCTGGCATGTTATCAATGCTCGAAAGTGACGAAAGCCCCCTAAGCCGAGTTCTATGCATGGCTTGGAAGAGTACATGGAGTGGACTAAAGGGTAGTCCTAGGGGTTTTCGATAATCTAGATGGATGCTGACCCTTCGAAGGATGAAGACATTCTATCGCCATTGGAGAGGGATGAGATTGTGCCCTTTTACATGGGGCGCTGCATGACTAGTTTTTAAGCAGCCCAAAGCCCGATGCTATTGGGCCCTACTGCTATCTGTTGTTACTAATACACTATCACACGTGTACGTTCTTGAGAAAATTACTTGCTCTTTTGAATGAGTTTATATATTGACCGCTAAAATGGAGGGGTTTCACAGAGTTACATGGTGAAGAGTGAAGCTTAGGCATTCCAGAGGGTGAACTTCCCGAGTTTTTTTTTCTTTGTGCCTTGTGTTCTCACTGAACCTCTTGTTTTTCTGTTTGGTAGCTGGGTCAGTTGGGATAAAGTTCACCCTGGATGACATCCTCGCTAGTGACAAGGAGAAGCGCTTGGCACCCGAAGTGGTTGAGGTGGCAGCTCCTGCCCTGAAGAAGTAGAGGGGGCAATCCCAAGAGGGGAGGATGCGTTTGGTGCTGAAGGTGCCTTCAAAGGAGAAGGCCAAGGCCACCGAACCGTCGGCGGAGCAGAGGGGCAAGAGAGTCATGATAGATGCCCTGGAAGCTCTTGGGTAAAGGACCAAACGGAGTGAGCAGAGGGTGTTGGGGATGTTTGATTTGTCTTGTTGTGTCCCTGTGTTTTGATGATGTCAAACACTATGACTCATCTCTGAGATAGTGCATTTGTGTGCCTTGATACATTGATTTTGATGCACTGGTTTCATGTGTTGATGAAGTCATATTTGATGAAGTCATATGTTTTGATGGTAGTATACATATGTGTGCAACACTCTTGAACTTTGTGAAGAACAGGTTAAACAGCAGCACTATATCAAGTGCAAGAGAAGTCGACTTTAGCACTCCACAAGTCGACTTGGGCAGACAGGCAGTGAAGAATTAATGAATTCAAGAACATCACCAGTCAACACAGTTCAGCAGAAGTCAGCAGTTCAAGATGTGCTTGAAGCCAAAAATGGTCGACCGATTTGCAAAATTAGGTCAACCGAAGTCACCAGGCAGAGCCCTGAGCTAAGGGTGAAAAACAGCCTACATGGGTCACAAATACCCATTAAGGGTGACAAATAGGTGGATACAAGTGACAAATGGGCTCACAATGTTGAAGAATGGCCAAAGATGAAGAGTTCATGTTGACGGAGTCGATGCCAGAAGCTCATGGAGTCGACGCTATAAGCACCCGCTAGATAAAGCTACAAAGGCGATGGTTCAAGTTGAATAAGGGTGACAAATATATGTGCAGTGGTGACAAATGTGAAATAGAAGTGACAAATGGCTGGGGAACGGTGACAAATGGCTTGGCACGGGCTATGAAGTTAACAAATGAAGAAATCCTGGCTACAAATGAAGCTTAAGGGTAAAAGAGATGAAGCAGCGTTGACGCAGTGCTCAACGGCGTTAACGCAGTCAATGGCAAAATTCAAAGAAGAAACAAATGCTCAACAAGGCAGCAAAGTTGAAGAGCACAAAGTACAAGAAGAAAAACCAAGCTACGTCAACGCAACATTTTTATACTCCAATAGCGTCGACGCAGCCAAAGACAGATCTCAAGCAGGCTAACAAATGACAACGTTGACGCATCGCTCTTACAGCGTCGACGCAGCCAAGGGTAGACTTCACACAAGCCAACAAGGATAACAAATGAGGAAGTAACAGTGAGAAATGACTTAGCGCGACGGCTCAAGAATAACTGTGAAAAGGCTAAGGCGACGGCTCTCGGCCGTAAGGGTGACAAATAGCCGATATGTCTGACAAATAGCTATTAAGGGTATAAAATAGGTTCCCAAGGGTGAAAAATGGCTAAGGAGCGTGGAGAACTTAAGGGAGTCATATGCCTTCATCTCTCAATCATTGGCACACGATCCCAGGCACCTGACAGGTTCCGTACTAAGTTGGAATGTCAGAATATTCCCTCCAAAACTTTTGGACGAATGAAATTTCAAATTAAAGAAAGTGCCAGCTCGAAGATTCAAGTGCTCAACTCTATAAATACTGGTGCTCACTCTATTCAAGGGAACACAGGCGGGAGATCTTAAAAGAAAAAGCTGCACAAGAGAAAAGAAAAGTGAGGGCTGCTGCGAAGGTTGCAGAAGAGAAAAGAGAGAGAGCCGAAAAGAAAAGAGAGCAGATGAGTGCTAGCAGAAATTGAGAGAGTTCGTGAGAAGAAAAAGAAGAAGAGAAAAGAGAGAGATCGTGAGATGAAGAAAAGTGTGCATCCGAAACTTCATTGAAGACTTGATCATATGTTGGCCTCTGGATCAGATCCAAGCCACCTTGCTCTTTGAGAGCTACATTGTTTCTCGTTTTTGTTTCTGGTTTTTTTGTTTTGTTCTTCATTTTTCTTTGCTACTTCCTTCAAGCTGTTAGTCAGCGGAGGCTTTGCCTCGTGAGGATTGGTTCCTCGTTTAGCAAGCAGTGAGGTTCAGTGGTCTTGTAAGCAAGCTGTGTTGCTCAGCGGTGTGAAGATTTGTTCCTCTAGTTAGCAAGCTATGTTGCTCAGCGGGTTGTAGGGATCTAATCCCCGAAGCTGTGGATCAACGATTCAAGCTGTGAGTCAGCGGGAAACCTCACTCGGGTTGAGTGAGGGGTGGATGTAGGCAGACTGGGTGTTTGGCCGAACCACCTAAAAAGCCCTGTGCACTGTGGTTTGCCTATGTGTGATTGTTCCTTTTTTCTATCTCCCTTCACAGGTAGACGTGTGAGCAACTTATGCATCATGTTATTTTTGAATGCTTAGCATCGAAAGTCTTCCATTCAGAGTAGTAAAGATATATCTGATGTATTAGCTTCCACTTTGTTTCACTATACGCTAAGTGTTCGAACATTGTTCTAAGTAGGGCGTGATTTTTAATTGAGCACTATTTTTATAGAGGGATCTATTCACCCCCCCCTTTAGATCCCCACATTGCACCCAACATGTCTGACGCTTCGAGCCTCTTCGACGTTGACTTGGGGGAGCTTATGAATTTTACGACGTTCCCTTATGACCTGGAGAATGCGACCTGTAGATCCTCGCTCGGGCATTTCAACATTGCACTGTGACATTTGCTGGATGTAGGAATAAAGACCTTCGTCCTCTCCTACCGCCAACCCAAGGAGTTCATAGGGTCCCGGTACGACCTTGAGAAGGCCATATCTGCTCTCAAGATCTCCAAGGAGCAGGCCCATGATTACAAGGAGGAGGCGCAGGAGGCAAGAAAGGAGGTCAAAAACCTAAAGACGAGCTTTCCAAGGTTAGGGAGGAGCAGAAGGTCAAGCTTGACAAAGTTCGGGAGGAGCTGGTCCAGTCTCAGGACTCCACGAAGAAGGCCCATGATCAGGTCTCGAAGCTGGAGGGCATGCTGGATGAGGCCAACTGAAACACATGGCAATCATACGAAACCACTTCCAAAGTGGTCCTCTCAGAGTATAAAGTTGGCCGAGTTTCATTCGGATGTCCTACGTGCTTCTATTAAGGCTTGCGTGGATATGTGGAAGAGGGCGTTCGTCGTGGTCTGGCTGAAGCATCTTGTGGTAAATGAGGATGACTTCCCAGGCCCTTTAGATCAATGAAGCATCACACTATCCTTTTTTTCCCCTTGTACTCGGCTTCCCACCCCTTGTAAATCCTTTTCGAAGATATGAAATGTTTTTGTCTCGGGGCCCATTCTTTGTGTAGATGGTTGTGATTTCGCAAAGGCCATTGCTCGTATTGGCTTAGGTAAGCAGTGTAACAAATGATGGGTTAAGGCCATCAATTGGCTGGGCCCATGAGTGATGACCATCGCTAAGTCCCTTGACCATGCGGGAAGTTAGATAGAGAGCGATAACTATAGCTAAGGCCATCGCTCAGCCCGATTGAAGTTAGGACAACAATCAGGGCCAAGGCCGTCACTCGACCATGTCCACAAGAGACAACCGTGGTTAAGGCCATCGCTCAGACATGCCTAAGGTTACATAGTGAGCGGTAGCTGGGATAAGGCCATCAATTGGCTACATTGAAGGTTACACTATGAGAGGTAACCGGGCTAAGATCGTTGATTGGCCGCATCGAAGGTTACGTATGGTTGTAAATCGAGCTAAGGTTGTGGGTCAGCCACACTAAAGGTTATGTAGAATGGTAACTGGGCTAAGACCATCAATTGGCCACACCGAAGGTTACATAATGAGCAATGATCGAGGCTAAGATAGTCAGTTGGCCACATTTAAGGTCACATAGAGATGTAACTGGGCTAAAGCTATCGATTGGCTGTACTAATGGTTACTTGTTGAGTAGTAACTGAGGCCAAGGCTATCAATTGGCCGCACCTAAGGTCATAGAGAGAGGTAACCAGGCTAAGGCTGTCAATTGGTTACACCAAAAGTTGCATAGAGAGGTAACCAAGTTAAGGCCGTCAGTTAGGTGCACTAAAAGTTACTCGTTAAGTAGTGACTGAGGCTAAGACTGCCAATTGGCCACACCTAAGGTCAAGCAGAGAGGTAGCTTGGCGGTTGTTGATTGGCCGCACCAAAGCTTACTTGTTAAGCTGTGACTGAGTCTAAGGCCATCCATTGGCCACACGCAAGGTCACGTAGAGATTGGTAATTGAGGCTAAGGCCATCAATTGACCACGCCCAAAGTTACTTAAATATGAAGACACACTCCGAGGGATTGATGCATTTCATAATAAACTCAATGTGCGAGTACATGGTATTATGAATGATAGGTGGGGAGGTTGTCCGCATTCCATGTTTGAGGGAGGATTGTACCTCTGAGCATCTTGAGGTGGTGCACTCCTCGATGGAGGGTTTCCACGACTTGGTAAGATCCTCCCTAATTCAGGGTGAGCTTGTCGGAGGTGAGATCAGGCATCGAGGCTTCGACCTTTCGGAGGACCATGTCATTTGAACGAAATTGCCTAGGTTGAATGCACCGATTGTAGAATTGGGCCATCTTCTATTGATACACAATGAGGGAGAGGTGTACATCTTTGCGAAGCTCATCCAATAGATCGAGGTTTCCCCTCAGTAACTGGTCGTTGTGTGCTTCTTCCAATGCCAAGACCGAGAATGATGGTAGTTCAACCTCCACTGAGATGACTACTTCGGTTCTGAAGGATAGGATGAAAGGCAAGGCACCAGTGCTACTTCGGGGAGTCGTTCGGTATAACTAGAGAACACTCAGTAGCTCGTCCACCCATCGCCCTTTTGCCTCATCGAGCCTTTTCTTTAAACCTTGTAGGATGGCTATGTTGGTGACTTTGACCTAGCCGTTACATTGCGGGTGCACGATTGAGGTTAGCCGGTGGTCGATTTGCAGGTTCAAACACCTGTCTCTGAAGATCGCACTGTCAAACTACTTCTTGTTGTCTATGATGATGGCTTGGGGAGGCCGAATCTGTAGATGATGGACTTCCAAATGAAGTCCCATACATTATTGCTTGTGATCCGAGGGAGTGGCTCGGTTTCCACTTATTTGGTGAAGCAATCCACAGCCACGATCAAGAAAGTCCTCTGCCCACTTCCTTAGATCCAGGGAAGAATGGACAGCTACTGACAAAACTAATGCTTCTTTAAATGCAAGGGGCCAAGTACTAGCTATGCTGCGATTTATTAAGGTTAGAATTCAACAGAATCTCAGCTTGCATGACTGCACAAGAAATCTGGGATAAACTGAAGATCACAAGAATAGATGCAATGGTATCCCAGTACGAGCAGTCCAAAATAATACCCAATGAAACTCTCTCTCAAATGTACTGTAGATTTATAGACATCACAAATGGACTGACTGCACTTGGTAAGGGATATAGCTTCGATGACATGATAAGAAAAATACTCAGATCACTACCAAGTAGCTGGATGCCTAAAGTAACTGCCATTGAAGAGGCAAATGACCTTACTCAGATGTCGCTACATAAGTTGACCCGCTCATGGCCCGTGAAATAAATATGAAAAGACTAGGAGAAACCTCAACCATTAGAAGAAGCAATGCACTCAAGGTTGAGGAATCTGAGGTAGAATTAGAAGAAGATGAAGAAACACCTGTAGATTCTGACGAGGAGGCCCGCCATACTATCTAGAAGACTATAGAGAATCATGAGAAGAAAGAAGCTACAGAAGCAAGGTCACAACTCCAGAATCCAAAAGAAGAAGAAATAGTTCAGAGCTGAGGCCCACAAGAAAGAAGAAATCTTATGCTACGAGTGCAGCAAACCAGGACATCTAAGAGCAAATTGTCCAAAACTCAAAAAATAGACAGAGAAAGCTAAAGAGTGGAAGAAGCCAGACAACTCCAAGAAGTATAAGAAGTGCTTCAAAAGGAAGGCCATGGCTGTAGCCTGGGATGATGAAGACTCCACATCATGCTCTTCATCAGAATTAGACGAAAAAGCTAAGCCAACAATGACGAGGAATAGGTATATAGTTATAATTCTAGCTTAGAATCCGATTCAGAGTATTCATTAGAAGAAGCTTTAGAAGAATTATATGAAAAATTAAAAATAATAAATAAAGGACTTAAAATTCTTTAAAAAGAGCATTAAAAACTAAAAGATGAAAAATGTACTCACTGTAATTCTTCAACAAGTCAAATTGATATATTAATTAAGGAAAAGAAAAAAAATGGAAGAAGAATTAAAAGAATGTCAAGAAGAATTGATGGCTAGTACTACTGCAATATATGATAACATAGATCTCATTAAAAATAAAAATGATGAACTTCTAGTAAAAGAATTCGAAATTATCAAACTTAAAGAAAGAGAATCCTATCTCAAAAAAGACAGTAGAAATATTCACTAAAGGGGAGAAAGAATTAAAAGAAGTATTAAAATATCAGACAAGAATTTCAGAAAAGAAGGTATTGGATACAAGAAATCGAAAAATGAACCTCCACCAAACACATATAAAAAATATCCATTGCCAAAATTTGTGAAAGCAACAAAACCCAAAACTTACCCAATCATCCCATCTAACAAGCACCCAACCATAAAACAAGCTAAAAATGATAAAAATCTGAAATGTGTATCCAAAGCTTCTTCACATATATCAACTAACATCGAAGGACCCAAACAGATTTGGGTACCTAAAACTCAAAAGTAAACCTTTGTCTTGCAGGTCTTCCTTGAAGCTAATAATACAAGATGGTATCTTGATAGTAGCTGTTCAAGACATATGACAGGAGATAAGTCACTGTTCACACAAGTTAAAGACCAAATTAGAGGATCCGTGACCTATGGAGACAATGGAAGAGGGCAGGTCAAAGGTACAAGGATAGTTGGATTCAAGACTGCCCAATGCATCGAAAAAGTGCTATATGTAGAAGGGTTGAAGCACAATTTATTGAGCATCAGGCAACTATGTGTTAAAGGACATCGAGTAAAATTTGAAGTTGAGCATTGCATAATTCTTGAACCTAATAGTGACAAGATTACCTTCAAGGCACACATAGAGAAGAATATGTATGTAGTATACCTGGACGAGTTAGAACATCAGCAAGTGTTCCTTGAGACCAAGGAAGAAGAAGATGCAGAATTATGGCACAGAAGACTAGGCCATGCAAGTCAAGACATAATAAGAAAATTGGTCAAGTAAGATTTGGTTGAAAGACTGCCCTTAAGAAAAATAAAGGAACTACCTATCTGCAAGTCCTGTATGAAAGAAAGGTAAGTCAGAAACTCTTTCCAAAGCAAAAACACAGTAACGACCCACAAGTCTCTAGAACTACTCCACATGGATCTATTTGGACCAATGAGGACCACCAGCCTTGGAGGAAAGAATTATAGGCTAGTGCTAGTTGATGATTATTCAAGATTTACATGGATGTCATTTCTAGAACATAAGACTGATATATTTGAAACTTTCATTAAGTTTAGTAAGAAAGTTTAGAGAAATAAAAAATACAGCATTATAAGATTAAGAAGTGACCACGGAGGAGAATTTCAAAATGTTGAATTCTAGACATACTATGAGCAGAATGGAATAGAACATAACTTTTCAGCTCCTAGAACATCTCAGCATGTCATGCCCCGATGCGAAAAATTGGAACGCGACAGTTATAACATTCATGTCAATCAGAGCGAGTAAATAAGGAACCATCCACAATGACAATATAATTGAGGCCACAACACAAACTTGAATTTTTATTAATAATTCGAAAGGATAAATGTTTACATCAACTTCCAAGCTTAAAAACCTTACAAACAAATCCAAAATATTACTTTATGACTACACTTTTCCTCACATTCTCAAATAAAGAAAAAGGACCTGACAATGACAAGACTCTATGCTAGGCTTGATCGCTCCATTCACTCATGTCCCTCCCCATTAGAATTTTGCTTCTCATCCGAGCTACCTGAAAAATGTTAAGAAACTAGGTGAATGAACGCTCAGTAAGAATTACATCTCTGTGCTAGGCATCTTTATGTAATTAGCCCTTTTAACAATTAATGCATTAAATGAAGGAAAATGAACTATCGCGTAACAGATATCAAGGAAAAATAGAGCAAGCAGATATAAATAGTTGTAAGGGACATGAATAAGCGGTTGTAAGAGATAGGTAGATGGATTTACAATAACTCAAAATAACATGTAAACAGAAGAACTGGGAATAACTTTTAATAAATAGAGCAAATTTGAACATACTAGAAAAACTTTCAATGTCAAGAACATGTAACGATCATTAGTCAATTGATTGACCATACCACACAATTCAAGCAAGCTTATTCAAGTATTCATGTCACACTTTTCAAGTTTCTCATGTAGAAGTGGAATGTCATAGACCAATCTAGCAAGCAAGTACTTTAGTGCAATGTCACACATAGTCATTCAACTCCCATAGGTACTAGTACTTTCAGGTGCTCCTCCTAGGACCAGACCAAACCCTTAAATTGACACAAGACATTGAGGGTATAGATCATGGATCCTATGTGCATATCTAGACAATCACTTTTTAATGGCCAAGGAATTCCAATATCCAAGCTCAAGCAAGCAAGGTAGTAGATAATTGGAACAAAAAATTTGGCAAAAATTCCAATAATTCAAGCATATGTTTCCAAGGTAGTAAGCATGTGGAATAGAGAATTCATGAAGGAATTCAAGAGGGTGGACAAGCTTATAAATGAGGGAAGCTTAGTATTTACCCCTCAAGGGTCGAGGGGACTAAGGGGATTAGCCATAAATGGCTAAATATCAGATTAGGGAACATAATACCACGCATCAAACACATGAACCACGATTAATGAAAAACTAGGTTGAACGCAGTCATGACCAGTGCTGCGTTCATCGGAAAGTGGTCGGTTGTAGAGCCGCATTCAGAGATAATCGATCAGGATAGGCGAACAACGGCTAAGATAGTCGCAGTTCTCCATAAGAACATGGTCGACATGGGCACCACGATCATATGAGTGTGGGGTGACAGTCGCATTTAGGACAATGGCCCTCCAATGAATGTGGTCTCTGAGTCATCCGCCTTCACGAAACAGAAGCTTAACGCGGACTCTAGGCAGGCTGTGTTCAGGGTGCATATCCTTGGAGAATCCGAGATGGTCCCTTAAATGTTCGGATATGCCCAACGTAGCGACATACCGAGTTATCCATGGCACCGTATCCCCAAGGGCTAGCCTACTAGGGGATCAAGACCACCTGGACACTCTGAGAACAACGGAGAAATGCAGAGCACAGTCAAAACATCGGAGTAAAGCCGAGCGTGGAAATCAAAAGAAAGGACGTTGTCACGCTAGATCATCTGTAGAGGGAGGAGGCCGTCCACGCGGGCATTTATGCCGGATCACCCACAAGAAGGGACACCAGACCAGTGCCTTGCCAAAGCATGAGTCTACGTCAGATCACCATGAGTAAAAACGCCGAATCAGAGACTGGCCAGGGTATGAGGCTTACGCCCAATCACCCATGACGGAGGGTGCCGGTTCGGGGTTATCCAAACCGCAGGCTTAGGCCGGATCACCTGCGAAGAGGGGTACCAGTTCGAATGAGTGAGGCAGCCAGATCATCTAGGTATGTTGTCGGATCAGCCAGGTAGCAGGTCTGCCAGCTCAGTCGATAGGCCACGTCGGCCCAGGCAATGAGGTGGGGGCGTCGAATCAAGGGATTGTAGCACGCCGGATCAGTCATACAGAAAATAGAGCATCGTAAAGAAAAATGGAGAGCGTTATGCGGAAGGTCAAAGTAGAAGGCAATCATTCAGGCGTGTAGGGCCAGATTTTTGGTAAATCTAATCCTCCCCTGACGGACTTCAAAGAGGGGAAAGATGAAATCAAGGGCCCATATGCATATGGAGTAAAACTCCGCCGATTCACGGTGAAGGGAGGGCAATTTCCTTAACAATCTCGTTACGTGAGGGAGATTAACAGAAGGAATGGTTACGTAAAATGGGTGGCTGGTCATCCCTTTTCTCTGACGAAGTGCAAAGGAAGGGAAGGGGTTTGACATCCTTCACAGAGAGAGTTCGTGACAGAAGAGCAGAACGACGACTATGCGGTCTCCATCACGCGTTGAGGAAAAATAAAAAAGCTTTCGGCATTCGCACCCTGGGGTCCTACTCATTGCTCTGAATAAACTCCGAGGGCCTGGCACCTAGAAGGAGGTTAACCAGGACACTATGCTGGCTACAAATCATCAGTGGAGAGGGGAGAAACAACATTCATCCAGGGCATCAAAAATAAGATCAGAAAGAACACGACGCAGATATATGCAACAATATTCTAGAATGAAGACCAGATTGCCAAGTATTTCATTGATCGAGAAAATAGGAAGTTACACAAGCTAGAGCCTCACATCGAGCATAAAAAGAAATAAGAAAATACAAGTAGACCCACCTAGAGCAGCCTTCTTCCTCCCCTTTCTCTTCTCTTCGCTCTGTTCTTCTGTGCGTATTGATCTTCCTCTCCTTTTTTGATATCTGTTCTCCTTCTTCTCTATTCTCCTCCTCCTTTTTGATTCAGTCGCCCTCCCTTCTCTTATAGGGACGAGGCTGTGATCCGGCGCCCCCCTGGCGCAGTGGATCGGCGTGGGCTAGCGGCCCATGCCAAAATCATGGTTTTCTTCTTGAATCAGCATGGGTGGGCGCGTGGCTCATCTAGCACCACCCATCCGGCACAGTTGGCTTGTTTTGGCGCCAGATCGCTTTGTTTATCACGCTCAACAGCACTGGATTGAGCGTTTTTAATATTTCGCTTTCGGTTGTCGGGTAAGGTCGTGCTGTTTCTTTTCCGGGACGTATTGTTGGGCGTGCAATGCGAGTTTCAAAAATCTGGAGGTTCACATCGTCCTTCCGGGATGCAAGCTTTGAGTTATCCCGGCGTGAGTAGCCTAACACCGGTTCAGGTTGACTTTGACATTCGGAATAGCACCGTCGGGAAGAGCGTGTTGACTCTTTTCCCTAGGTGCATCATCGGGTGTGTCGAGCACACTCGCAAGCAATTGTCCTTTCTGGACGCGAGCTTAGATCGACCCAGTGTGCTCCTTCGGACACCGTGTCAAAACTTTTGTTATCGTTTAGGGGGATTTACCTTGTATACGACGCCATATTTTAGGTGCTAACAGGTTGATGCCAGGGAGCTCTGAGTCTTCCCAAGCAAAGACATCTTGGTTGGTGGTGAGGATGTCAACTAGCTTAGAGGACAACTAGTTTGAGAGTTCCGTGCTGAACTTTACTCAACGATTTGATCATCTACTGAGGTTGGCAATGGTAAGGACCTCTGTAGGTTCCGCCCGATTGACTTCTGGGGGCTCTGTCTGCTCTGAAATGCCCTCTACCTCAGTCCGTGTGGGGGGCTGAATGGATTTTAGATAATAGCTCTGAGCATTACCTTGGTTCCCCCAAACTTTGCCTACGCCCTAGTTGGTTAGGAACTTTAACTTCTGGTGGTATGTTGATGTTACACCTTGAATATAGCTCAATATTCCTTGATCTATAATGGGATTATATTCCGAGAGTAGTCCAACAATAATGAAGTCAACCATAAGGCTAACCCGTCGGTGGAAGGTGCTGAGCATTAATTATGCTGAGCTTGATAGTTCCCTTGGAGGATACATGCTATCCATTAAACCCATATAAAGGGGCATGGATCAGCTTTAGCTGTTCAGCTGGTACCCTAAGCTATATAAAAAATCATTATGGATAATGTTGGGGGCACTTCCATTATCAACTAGGATTGTTCTTACATCATAGCTGTTACTCTCAGCCAAAACGATGAGAGGATCATCTTGAGGGCTCTATATTCATTCTAGGTCTTCTTGTGAGAAGGTGATGACTCCTCTTGACTTGGGCTGGTCTTGCGGCTCGACGTTGAGGACCTCTAGAGCATAGGCCTTTTTTTTCGGTTGTTGTCGTCGCCTCCTGCGTTCCCGCCAATGATGGCCATGATGACCTCTTTGAGCTTCCACAATTGGGGATCCTCGACCTTTGGTAAACGCCTGGCGTATTGGGCATTTCCTTCATGCATTGGTGAGATCGGGGTAGAGGTATTTCGTTGGAGGGTGGCACACTCGTCAGTGGTCTGACTATGGTCCCAATAGAACTCATAGTACTTGGTCCTATCCCAACAGTTTGGGTTGCCAGGCATCTGAGTAGGCAGCTTGAGGAAGGGCTTGCCCTAAATCTCCATTAGGATCTAGCCAGGAGCAATGGTGGGGTGAGGGGAGTCCTCCTATGGATGCCGTCAATCATCTCTCTGATTGTTTCATTGGTGAAGCTTGTCATCATGTCCCTTAGTGGGCTTTCATTGCCCCTTCTGGGCTGATCTCTCCTGCATAGGAGGAGAAAATTTTTTATGTGTTGCTGGACCTATGGGCTTTTTCCATTAGCTCAGGGAAGGAGGTAGTATAGGCGTCGAAAATTGACTAGCGGGTCACAGGTGCGGATGCTCAGAATCGTAGCTTCATCCAACACTACAGTGCACGGGTTAGTGAACAAAAGGTGATCGCGTGAGACTTTTACCTTAGTCCCACAGGAGTAGGGTGATCACCAACGACCAAGAACGAGGAGCTCAAATCAGCGAGTCTACTGTGAAGTCCCTAAAATTCAACCAGTAAACAAAGAAAATAAATCCATTAGTCTATGAAAGTGTAATTATGCTCAAAACAGAAGGGAAAACATTCAATCGGGGGTCAATCGTACTGGGAAGGGGGTTGGGAAGGGGAATGGTCGAGACTTTCGACCACCCATCTTCCTTATATTTTGGGTTGAAAATCTCTTTGAAATAGGGATCTAGGAAAGACTATCGTGTGTGCAATGCAGTATAAATGAAGGAGAATTCATGAAAAGAAACTAAAGTGCAGCAATAGGGAAAACAGGGGGAAGAAAGATGAGGATTGCCTGTCGATCAGTAGTGGGCGGCCAGATCAATGGTTGTTCAAGGAAGGTGGGTGGCCAGATCGATGGCGGCCTCATGCAAGCTCGTCTCTTCCGACGGTGGACGCGAGACTTCCTCCTGTGGATGGATCTCGGAGCTCTTCGTGTTCGATTGTGTCTTGGATTGGTGGGATGGAAGTGGAAAAGGGCTCCCGAAGCTCTTATAGTGCTCAAGGGGCTCTCCTACTCGAAATCTCCTAGGCTCTGTCTCCCAGAACTGCCAACCCCCTGCTAGAACCCTAGGTTCAAGTTTTTGTACTTGGAGGGATTCCCCCCCCCCCCCCCCCCAAAAAAAAAAAAAATCCATCGAAATAGGACTTGGATCCTCGTGAGGAGGTTTCGGACCACTACGGGAGTGAGGACGTGTGTGGCTACGCATGCCTTGACTCCCCGGAGTGGGGTAGGTTGAGGATGATGCACCCGGAGTGGGCGAAATCATGAAAACATGGGTTGACAAGCGGTTATCAGAAGACAGTCACATCGATGGTCATTTAGACTGACCTGGGCGGCCATGTTCTTGGCCGCCCAAGACATTTAGGTGGCCAAGGATGTGGCCGCCCAGATACCTTGGGCAGCCAGCTATCTAGCCTTCTTCTGGGGCTTTGACGATTGTCGTTTCGGATGTCCAGATAGTGGATTTGGCCCACTATTTCGATGGTTTTGGCCCGGTTGAGTCATTAGACTAGAAATGGGGGCTCGAGGGTTAAATCATCCAGAAAAATATGTCACTCTTATGATGACTAAACATGGTCTGCGAGATGTTGTTGACACTGAAAATATTTCTGACATTTCTTAAACCTTTTGCTTTTGCAAGCATGGAGCCCTGGCCGAAGTACCCCTATACCGATAAGAAAAGGAAAGAAGGAAAGGAGTGGCAGAAGCCGAACAAAGATGAGGAACAAAAGAAGAAGAGAAGGAAAGAAAAGACACCCGGTTCCAATGGACAGCTGCTGAAACAAGACTCAAGAGCTCAGAAAAGGCTCGGGACCATCCCCGAACGAACAAGATAGAAGCTCTGACAGCAAGGCAAGTCAGCCGATGGGTCAACCCTCACAAAAGAAGAAATGAGCACAAATGGGCCTAAACAAACAAAAATGGGCCAAAAGATGCTAAGAAATGAGCTGAAACCGGCACGAGAGTGAATCGGCACGGGAGTGAACCGGCACGGGAGTGAACCGGCACAGAAGTGAGTCGGCACAGCATTGCAATCGGCGCGCAAACACCAATCAGCGCGCCGGTTCCTCTACGCGCCGATGGAAATAGGGCCACACCCTCTATATATATAAACCTTGCTTCGAGCACAAGGAGGAGGGCGGTAGAAGCCAGAGAGAAAAGAGCAGAGAAGTGATCGAAGCCAGAGCAGCCACTCTAAAAAAAAAAGAAGAGACACGAGAGCCCGCTGAAAGGGATCTGAAGAGGGGGAGAGAGCAGCAGAAGCCCGGGGAAGAGGATTCAAGGTGGGGTCGTCTGTCAAATGCCCTAAGGAGCTATATTCTCCCTTCCCCATCTTTTGTTTGAGTCTGTTTTCTTTCGTTTAGTCTGCTTCCGAGCGCTGTTCTTCTGATGATATCAACTGCCAGTGTAGCCCGGTTGTCAAGGGGCATCCTCTGTATTTAGATTCTCGCAGTCTGCTTTTTCCTTCCGTGCTGAATGTATGCATCCTCTGCAATAAAATGAAGTATGAAGTTATGGAGTTATCTCTCTTTCTCTCTGCCTCTCTGCAATCTGCTGTATTCAATAGTCGATGTGAATAGATTTGGTTCTACTGTATGCTTACCCCTCAGGTTATATGAGTGATTTCTATTGCACCGTCTCTGTGTTTTCAATCTCACAATCACGATGAGAGCCCGAGACAGTCCATGTCATGGCTTCTCATTCGTAAGATGATGAGAGATGTGTTCGAACCAAAGCCCATGGGGTTCTATCAGTAACTTGGCTCTCAACAATACCTCTGTGTGAAATCCCCTACTCCCCTGTGATAATATACTTCAAACCAGCCTTCAGCACCTTCCGGCCTTCTTAAACACCTTGGATAAAGCCTCACAAACTCTCAAAAATTCCAAGCTTCAAGAAAACCCCTAAAATCCAAAGTTCAAACCCCTCCAAATCCACAGCTTTAAAACCCCCAAATCCTCAAACCGGCCTTCCCCATCGGTGCCCATTTCCTCCCGACGCGGCACCCTCTCGGCGTGAGTCTCGCGCCGAGTGGCAGGCGCGCCGGGATGCCTCCATGCCGACCGCCCCTCCCCTTTAGTTTCGCGCCGAATGCATGCATGCCGAGCCCGCCGGGAGGTTGCCGCGCCGAGGGCCTTATTCTCACGCCGAACTCGCAGGTTTCTCGCGTTAGCCGTTGAACCTTTGGGCTTCCCTGTCGTGCCCATCTGCTTTTCCTGCTGCTTCATGTGCACGTATGTTGCAGTTGTTAGGCATGGCATTGGTCACGTGATGCATTGTTTCCATGAGAACCCATTTGAATAAATAAAGCCTGCATTCATGCATGGCTCGTTTGCATTTCCAATATGAGAAGCATGTCAAAACCATAAATGCGTGCATTTTTTTTGTCATGAATTAACTTAGTTGGGCTTTCCATAAGAACCGGGACAGTTAAATTAACGGGGTTAACCCCCTACATTCTGTCACCCCACTGGCCTATGGAGTTCTGCCACTGCATGTTCTCCCATGGCCTCTTCAGGGGGATATTAAAAAAATACCACGATAAGTGGACACCGTCCCGTCGGATTACGATCCTTTTGGATCCCGGGCTACGCCCATCTCTATTATGGATTCCGTCTCGGCTCTCCGTAGACGGTTTCCTATATACCCCATCAACCCTCCGAATACAGGGGAGATGCTGCCGGATTTTTGCCAGACATGCAGACTAACTGTCGAACAGCTAATAAAATAAAATAAAATACATAATAAACATAAACAAATAAAATAAGTAATAATAAAAAATAAAAATATTAAATTAAAAAATGAATGATAAAAAGATGATGATACGAATAAACATACCAATAGAATAAAATAAACAAATGAATAAATATATAATAATAATAATAAGTAAATAAAAAAAATGCCAAACAGAATCGGCATGGGATTTCCTCTCGGTGTCACTGCTTCTCGGCACCAAAATCGCGCCGAGATGAAAGCACGCCGAAATAAAAGCACGCCGAGATGCAAACAATAACCAAGCCCATCGACGCCAAACCTCTCTCGGCACCATCCCACGCCGAGATGAAGGCCATGCTGAGTGCTCTTATTCGTTTGAAAGAAAGGTACGCCGAGATAAGTCCATCGGCGCCAAAGCAAACCAACACCCACGTTATCACACTACTCCATTTACACTCGCACATACACCTACCCTGTATTATATGCATTCATTAACTAAAGGACAAAAAAGATTACAACACATACGTACATCCCACCTCCCCTCATTATATACATGTATATATATATGAAACTAAAACTAAAGAAAACTCACGAAAGGAAACACTCATTCTTATTCACGTACACGCATGCATTAAACACAATTAACACATGCATTCACGTGACAAACACAACACACTCATACCCACTAACACTAACTACCCCATTAATACTAAACCTCATTAACACTAAGCTATGCTCTCACTCAAAGAATGGGGAAATAAAAATGGCTAAGATAAAATAAACAATTAATGAATAAAATGATATAAAAAAGAAGAAGAAATAAAAGAAAACATAATAAACAAATAATGGCCAATCGAATGACAACAAAAATAAAGAATAAAAGTGGTAAATAAACAATAAGAAAATGGTGAATAAATGAATAATTATCGAACAAATATTAACAAAGGGAATTAAAAGATGCATGCATCCAATATAAGAAAAATATATAATAAATAAATAAATATTAAATATATAATAAGTGAGTAGTGAAAAAGGGATGACATAAAAAAATGAGAACAAAGGCAGTCATACATCTAAAATAATAACAAGAATAAATAAAGAATAATGAGCATGACTATGCTTACTCCGGAGCCCCACCTTCCCTGACTCCCGGGTATGGGATATTAATGTCGCTCCGATGGATCGTGCTTGGTTCTCAGGACTCACTCCCGTTTGAGCCAAAGCATGACCTTATCCCGAGCCGATAACTCATTGAATTTGATTTGTTCCGATCGGGTTTCAACCGCATTTTCTCTCTTCTTAAACATCAAATTTGCCGTGTCCTGGCATACATTGTCCCGATAATCTACGAACTTGCTCGAACACGGTCATACCCGGCCCACCTCATGGGTCCATGTGTGTGTACCGTACCATGATGAACGACTCTAAAATGAAAAGGCTCTGATGCCCCTCGGAGCATGATGGCGCTGTCGAAATCTCTCTCGAAGTTATAAATAAATGATCAAACAAATAATAAATGACAATATTGAATACTGTTATCTTGCATGTTCGCATGATCCGATTCTCCGGTATATTAAATGGTGATTCGCGGAAAGTCGGGTTATGCCCGACCGGAAGCTATCACTATGCGTGATGATGGTCCTCGGACCTAAGTTCTCCGCCTCGTACCGTGAGTCGATTTAATTAATAAGTACTATCATATTGTGTGCTTGCACACAATTGCATCTTTAGTTATATGGGCCCCATGGTCTTTATTTTGGCGATTAATCAAGGGTTGTCTCTCTTTCGGAGGGGTGTAATTAACGTCGTCGCCTTTATGGTACGACGGGTTTTGGGTCCCGACACGATCACCCATAATTGTCTGATTAGTCAGATGAGCGGATAATAAATTGTCACGACAGTGACTGGCACGCCTAACTAATAAACCAAATAAACAAGCAAAATAAACAAATAAATATCAAATAAAATATTCTAATAAAAACTCATCTCCCACAAGCTGGCACGCCCGGTGGGACTCAACCTCCCTTCATCTTCTCGCCAAAATAAATGAACCATGGGGTCCTCGCTCCACTACTTCAAACCCTAACTACTCGTTCGTCTTGTCTTTCCCCTTTACATGTTAAAGCGATGGCGAACGGACTATCCGGACTTGACTTTGGCCCTCAGATCGTGTCCGATCATGCTACACACGGCTACCTTGCTGTACCTACCACCTTCGGTAACTTTTCCCGGTCATTGGCTTCCCCAACTTCCTGGGAGTTGCATTCGCATATCTCCTAGACGTGGAAAATTTTGAACCTACGAAGCTGAAGAACAACAAACCTACGGCCCCGCAAAGTGAGGGTCAAATCAAGAAAACTTTGCTGAAGAGCTCGGTGGTCGTGAGCTGCCACGTCTACCATACTGTTTGCCCAACTGCGGCACATGAGAAGAAGCCTGGTGGGGGCAACGAGGAGAGCTCCAGAGGAAGAATTGCTGCTGATCCTCGGAGCCGACTTTCAGCCTCTCAGAAGTCCATGTTGATCGGGGACATCCGAGTCTACTTCAATGGCCGTGGCGCCGAAGTTCTACCAGGTCGGATCATCCCGACTGTGCCCACTCACAATGCCTTCCAAGTGCTGGCAGGCCGGAGGGTGAATTTTGACGACAACAAGCAAGGGAGGTCGACCCCAAACTTGCCAAAGTTCAAGCAGATCTGGGTTCCCAAGAGAATCCGAGGCCCTGCACTAGCTTTGCAAGGCTTCAAAAATTATGCTGAGATCCCCAAGAGAGGGGACAAAAAGGCTGTGCATGCAGAAGAGACCGTGGTTGCAACTCCTCCACTTGCCATCAGGGTCTCCGCAAGACAAGCCCACATCTCCAAATTATCTAGGAATTCCATTCTAGCTGCCAAATTGATACGGCTTTCACATACGCCGTCTGCCCGAGTCCAAGTGTTGCCTCCTGCTATTTCTCTAGAGTGCAGTCAAGAAGACATGACAAAGATAGTCCAGGAATACTTCCATAGCCTCGGGAGTCCTGCCCTGGGCCGACAAAGGTCGCTTCGTGTCATCAGGACCGAAGAGGAAGAAAAAGACAAAATATCACCTGCGGGGGTGAATGAAGAAGAGAAGCCACCTGGGGCTAGAAAGCCTGAAAAGCCTCCACAAAATGAAAAGATGAAAAGAGCTTCTATATATGAAGAGCTGACTTTCTCCCGTCAGACTCGAAGGGGAGTCAGGAAGCACAAAAGAAGAATGCAAGTTCTTACTTGCAATATGACAGGGGTAATGAGTACACCTGGTCCCCTACCAAATGAACAAGAAGAGTCGGCCAAGATTGCCAGAAGAATAGACCCGGTGACAAGACATGGTAAAAATGAGGCTGAGATACTGTTAACCACAAAGGGCAAGCAGCTTGCTGAGGAAAATATCACTACTATCACCGTCAGAATAGTGGCGTCAGAGCAAGAAGGAGCATCTCTACCTCCTTTAATTGAAGGTCCTTTGGGTAACACGCTCGAGGGCATCGGTAATAATACAACAATAGACCCTGCCACCATGGTGTTGCTGCAAGGATACCAACAAGAAATAAAACTGCTGAAGAGAAAATTAAATGAAAAGGCTGAACATGCTGTAGCACCCGAGCAACCGGGGGCACAAGATGGGCCATCACAAGAAGGTTTCAACCCCACGGGTGCTCCTTCACCAGCTGTTCTACAAACTGCTGATCAGAACTGGGCCACTCCCCAGCATTATTCCCAATGGCTCCAGCCAGCACGGCTAACGCCTCCTCAAATGCAGTAGCAGGTACCCTTGTCAGAGCCCTTGCCACCTCATGTTACAGTTCCGGCTGCACAATTAGTGCGGACCGCCCACCTCTACCCTCAACCAGCAGATCCAGTTATGATGGACAAGTGGATGGTGGAGCAGATGATTGAGGCAAGGCTGGCAAAGAGGGGCGGTGATGATTACGCCCCCTTCGACATATATGAAGTGCCATATCCAGCCTACCATGCTGCCAAAAGGTTGCCGCCGGGCGTCAAAAAACTCCCAAAATTTGACAAATACAACGGACAGGGCTCCCGGAAAGAACACATTGCACATTATATGGCAGTGATGGGCGACTTGGCGGCAGATGAGTCATACCTGCTCAAGTTCTTTGGGTCTTCATTGACGGGACCTGCCTTTGACTGGTACTCTGACCTGCCGGCCAGGTCTATCCACGACTGGCCAGACATGCAGTAGAAATTCAGTGAAAGATTCCACGTCATCGAGGCAGAGGTGACCGTGGCTGAGCTATTAGCAGTCAAGCAAAAAGATGACGAAACGGTTGCGGAATATATCAAGAGATGGGAAGATCTCAGCATGAGGTGTCGGCGTCCTCCGCATCCAGAAGATGCAATACAAATATGCAAACAAAATCTGAAGAAGGAGATCTTGGAAAAGATGATCGGAATAGAGATCCGGTCATTTGACCGATTAAGTGATATTGCCACGGAGGTTGAAGATTTCTTCACAAGATTTCCCTCCATTTCTACTGACTCAAGTCATGAAGCCAAGCAGGTTAATAAACGGCCGATATTGAAAGCGGTTCATGCTGTCAGCCTCACGGCAAAAAGGCACAAATGGATGCACAATCCTCCTCTCAATGAACCTGTTGGACGTCGGGAGAGGCCTCCTCCGTAGAACAAAACAAAGAAGCTCTATGCCTTCCCCCGGGACAAGACTCGAGCATTGTTCGAGTGGGCTGTCAAACATAGCAAAGTCATCCTTCTGAAGCCAAAGAGACCAGATGACGCCAAAAGAAGAGATGATCCTTATTTCTGCCCCTACCATCAAATCTTGGGGCACCCTATTGAAGATTGCCAAATATTCAAGGACATCGCCCAAGGCTTAATAAAAAGAGGGGATCTACAAATGGGGAAGGACAGAGTCGATCCTCCATGCCCTCATGAAGTGCTCGCTACGGGGGCATCAATTAACATGATATCTATATGCCAACAGCTGCCCGAAGAAATGCCAGAGGGCTGTGCTTGGCACACTCATGAAGACTATATCCCATTGCATGAAAGGGAGCAAGAGAATTGGCGAGCATCGCCAACAAAGAAAGGAACAGAACCGGATTATCGCCCGGCACTGGAAACCCAATTTCCTAGCGCCATGGACCGGCCTACTCTGCCTCTTGCAGTCTCTGCCCGCCTTCAAACAGCATCTCCAATGGCCATCAAAAGGTCAACTGATAATAAAAAGAAGAAACAGACCCCGTCACGGGTACATGAAGAAGCAAGCTCAGCCATGGAGCGGTCACAAGCTATTATAAGTGGGCCTGATAACCATGAGCAGCCAAAGAACCAGCCTATGCAGCTCAAAAAGCATGCCCCTCGAAGATGCAATGAGTCCTGCGGGTTAACAAAAAGAACTGAAGAAAAAGCAGAAAAGCTGAATGCATCAAATAGCCCACTGTGGGGGCAGGTGCCGACCATGAAGGGAAATAAAAAGAAGAGTGCAATGGCTAAAAGGAGGAATCTTGTTTTTTCCTGCAACACATTGTCAGCATCTTCCAATGGGGCACAAATTGCTAATGAAGAAGATGAAGAAATTTGCTTTGTGCCAAAGGAAGCAACTCCAGCTAAAGCTTCCGCCTCTCACCCATCTACCAGGTCTTGGAGAATGCCAAAGCAACACTCACCAGCTAATAAGAAGGCTCAACGTCATATTCCTCCACCATCTGAAACCGTAAAACACAAGGAGTTCATCTCAAAGGAGTTAGCTATAGCTGGCAATAATGGCAGGAAGCCATTTATCTCAGGCAAACCGGAGGCGGAAGGCAGTAGCACTCCCGGTCCCTTCTTACAAGACCTTGTCATAATGGCACTACTACGCCAGAAGCAGCAGGAGATTGAAATGCTACAAAAGCAGCTGAATGAAATGAACATAAAGCCATATACGTCACAATTGACAAGACATCTATATGAAATAGCCCAAGACAGTGCTAGCTCATCAAAAGCTTCAACGTGGCCAACAATGCCTTGAATAGTACATGATCATTCAGGGGGCATCCTCCCTCAGCCATTCCAACCCACAGTCCCCTAGGTAAGTCAGGGGGAAACTAAAGCATCTCCGGCAATGAGGTCGATGAGGCCGCATATGCAGCCAACTTCCGTACACCCGAGATCAGCGGGTCTAGCCACAATGGACAAGCCAAAGGCGGGACGAACAATGGATACAAAGATGGCTGAAGAAGAAGTCACTGAAGCTGAATTACAAGCAGCCAAACAAAAGGATGATGAGTCTTTCATGGACTATATAAGAAGGTGGAGAAATCTCCGCGAAAAGTGTCGGCATCCGCCTAGCTACGGGGATTCTGTTCAAATCTGCAAAGAGAATTTGAGAATAGAAATTCTACGATGGGTCATTGATATTGAAGTCACGACCTTTGAACAACTAGGTGACATCACAGCCAATGCCGAAGCAGTTCTTGCAAGGCTCTACCCAGCTCCGATAGTCCTGAGTAAAAAGAATGAACCAATCAACAAACCTCCGGCACAAGAAGAAGCTTGCGCCTCAAATTTTGAGGCCTTCGAGCAACAGAAGAAGAAAATGAAAGAGGCGTCTTCCGCCGATCTGACAAAACAAGGGCCCTCATTAAGGGGCAAAATGATGAAACTGTATTCCTTTCCAAAGGATAAGACTAGGGTACTTTTTGAGTGGGCCCGTGAATATGGCAAAGTGGTGCTCCCAGAGCCGAAGAAGCCAGGCGATGCCGAAAGAAAAGAAGATCCACGATTCTGTCCTTATCACCAAATGTTGGGGCATCCCATTGAGGATTGCTATGTGTTTAAGGACATTATTGAAGGCCTGATCAGAAAAGGCGAACTACAGATGGGCGAGTATAAGGTGGACCCACCGTGCCCTCATCAAATATCTGTCCTTAAAAGAGCAGCCCCGTGCGGCGTTACCGCATCAACTGCTCCTCGCAAATCTGGCTGAAGCCGATGTCTAGCAAGCCCGCATGGCTTGAATGCGGATGTTTGCCAACAAAAGAAGAATGGCAAATAAAAAAAAAGGAAAGAAAAAAAAGAAGAGAAAAAGAAGAAGGAAGGAAAGGTCCTGTTCTGGGGGCAGGCACCCAAAAAAAAGAGAAAAAAAAAGAAGAAAAAAAATTCTTTTGAAGGAGGCCTTGATGGCTGCATCTGTCAAGGGAGATATCACTCCCCCCCATATCTTGGACCATGCCAAATAAGAAACTACCATTGTGGGGTTGGCGTGGTGGAGCGAACCACTTATCCCCTCTCTGAGGGGGTGAGCGCTCTCCTATGCACCCACTTTGATCTGTTTAAAAACAAATGGATGAAGGGTGACGGCTCTGCACTGCACTGCACTGTCGGCACCATCCAAGTTGTCCGTTCAAAAAAAAAATGAATGCAAAAGAAAAGAAGAATAGAACTTATAAGGTCAGCAAGGCCTCTTCATCCTCCCCATGGGCAGAAGACTCCTTAGTAGCATTGCATGGTGAATGTCCAAGGAATAATGAAACGACTACATCATCTATGGAGGTAAGAGAACCCTGCAACTGCAGCTTCTAAGAATAAGCGTCAAGAGGAGGACACTTGGCGTAAGCGCCGGAGGCCCGAACCGAAGCTATTTGGAGCATCTCCTAAAGAAATCAATCACAAAAGAAGATGGCTATTGATATGATGTATAGCTGTCACTAAATACTCCCAGGGGGATCATGTTAATCAATAGTCCCACCGATGCTAAAGAACCTTCATTGGCCACTGGGCCTCCCGTTTCAAATACGGGTCCAAACCCTGTTGGGGAATGAAAAGAACAAGTCCTGCCGAGTTGTCTGCAATCTCGGCTCCTTTCTTCTCATCAAGCCAACAAATAAGAGCCTTTCGGCTTTTAGTGGCCTATCTCAGCACCCTTGGTCCCACCAGAATTCATGGTGCCTTGCCGCCCTCCTATCCTATGAGGATACTCCCCACTCGCCTCACCGGGACTAACCCTCCACCCTTGATCTGGGACCTATGCTCCCAGCCAACGCACTCTCATGGCCTTTCGGCATTCAGCCACGACAATGCCATATTTGTCCCAGGGGACTCTCCTATCACTGTCGATTTGGATTCCTTGCCCAATGTCGGCCCAATAAAATCTCCTTTTCCTTGGCATAAGGCACTCTGCCCTTGTCGAGCTCAAAATTTGCCCATCAGTCCCGCCGGGCTGTGTCCATAAAGCTTTCCCTTGGCTAGGGGCGCTCTACCTTAGCCGAACTCGAAAATTATCTTCTGTCCCATCGGGCTGAGTCCACAAAATCCTTTCCTTGGCCTGAGGTGCTCCGCCCTCGCCGAGCTCAAAAGTAATCTTTGTCCCACTGGACAAGATTCATAAAACCTTTTTCCTTGGCCTAAGGCACTCCGCCCTCGCCAAGCCTCAAAACTACCCTTTGTCCCACTGGGCAGGATTCATAAAACCCTTTTCCCTGGTCAGAGACACTACGCCCTCGCCAGGCCCACCGGGCTCTTGGACATCAATCCCCAGCACCACCAGCAAAATAAATAGTCAACTTCATCAATAGTCCCACCAGACAAAAATATCCCGCACCGTAGATGAGTCTGCACCAGGGAGACCAAAAAAAAAAAAACAAAAGTAATGTAAAAAAAGGGAAATGAAAAGAAGAAAGAAATGAATAAAAAATGATGAAAATGAATGAAGAAAGAAAAATGAAGATTTAAAATAAACTTAATGAATCAACAAACTCAATAGACCTATTAAAATCAATAAATTCAATTAAATCAATCAAACCAAATAAACTTAATGAATCAACGAACCCAATAGAGTTAATAAATCAATAAACCTCAAAGCACTCAATAAACCTAATAAACTCAATAAAACCAATGAAATCAATCGAATCAACAAAATTCAACAAACCCAATAAACCCATCAAAATCAATCAACTCAATAAATCAATAAACCTAATGAACCAAATAAACCCCTAATAAATCCAATAGATTCAATAAACTCAATAAGCTCAACAAAGCCAATAAATCCAATAAACTCAATAAACCTAACAAAATTCAATAAACTTAACCAATCCAAACTAATAAACCAATAAGATTCCTGTACTTTGTTTTAGACCTTCTGTCTGAGCAAGGTTTGTTGATCCCGACATCTCCACAGGTGAACATACATATTCTATCCTGCCTTAGACCTCCCGTCTCTGCTAGGTTGGTCAATTTCAACATGACGTCAGATTGACATCTTCATCTACTCATTTTACCCTCGTTCCAGACCTTCCGTCTGAGCGAGGTTGGTTGACTCCGACACTTCGTCAGGGTTGACATCGACATTTAGCCCTGGGTCTGGGCCTCTCACGCATCTATCATCTATACTACCCTCGCCCCGAACCTTCTATCGGGGAAGGGCCCATTGACTTCGACATGACGTCGGGTCAACATCCACACCCTATATTCTACCCTTGGCTCAGGCCTCACGTCTCTGCCAAGTTCGTTGGCTTCGATAGGACGTCGAGTCAACACCTATCCTATATTCTACCCTTGGCTAAGGCCTCACGCCTCTGCCAAGTTCGTTGGCTTCGACAAGACGTCGAGTCAATACTTATCCTATATTCTGCCCTTGGCTTAGGCCTCACGCCTCTGCCAAGTTCGTTGGCTTCGACAAGACGTCGAGTCAACACTTATCTTATATTTTACCCTTGGCTTAGGCCTCACGCCTCTGCCAAGTTCATTGACCTCGACATGACGTCGGGTCAACATTTACATCCTATATTCCTTCCTTGGCTTAGACCCCATGTCGTCGCCAAGTTGGTTGACTTTGATAGTCTGTCAAGTCAACATTCATTTTCTACCTTGGCCCAGACCCTGTGTCTCTCCCAGGCTAGTCGTTTTCGACATGACTTCGAGACGATAACGGTGTTTTATGTCTGCCCTTGTCTTTGACATACCGTCTAAGCAAGGTTTGTTGACTCCGACATTCTGTTGGGTCAACGTTCGTATTTCACATTTGGCTCGGACCTTCCATCCGACCATACAATAAAAAGACCATTCTACCTCTGGCTCGGACCCTTCGTCTAGCCAGTCAACAAAAAACTTTCACATTTGGCTCAGACCTTCCATCCGACCATACAATAAAAAGACCATTCTACCTCTGGCTCGGACCTTTCGTCGAGCCAGTCAACAAAAAAACTTTCACATTTGGCTCGGACCTTCCATCCGACCATACAATAAAAAGATCATTCTACCTCTGGCTCGGACCTTTCATCTAGCCAGTCAACAAAAAAACTTTCACATTTGGCCTGGACCTTCCGTCCGACCATACAACAAAAAGACTCTTCTACCTCTGGCTCGGACCTTTCGTCTAGCCAATCAATAAAAAGAAAACCTTTCACTATTGGCCTGGACCTTCCGTCCGACCATACAACAAAAATAAACTTCTACCTCTGACTCGGACCTTTCGTCTAGCCAGTCAACAAAAAGACCCTTCTACCTCGCTCGGACCTTTCGTCTAGCCAGTAAACAAAAAAAACCTTTCACCTTTGGCTCGGACCTTCTGTCCGACCATACAACAAAAAGACCCTTCTACCTCTGGCTCGGACCTTTCGTCTAGCCAGTAAACAAAAAAAACCTTTCACCTTTGGCCCGGACCTTCTGTCCGACCATACAACAAAAAGACCATTTCACCTTTGGTTCGGACCTTCCGTCCGACCCCTTAACAAAAAGACCCCTTGACATTTGGTTCGAACCCTCTTATTCGACCAAACAATAAAAGACCCTTGTACCCTTGGCATCATGACATTATGTCTAAGCCAAGTTGTACGGCGTCATGACTTCATGTCTAAGCCGTTAAATATTCTTGTCTGTCATCATGGCTTTTTGCCTAAGTCGGTAAATATTCTACCTTGGCGTCATAGCCTTCTGCCTAAGCCAAGTTGTACGGCGTCATGACTTTATGTCTAAGCCGTTAAATATTCTTGTCTGGCATCATGGCTTAACGTTTAAGCCGTTAAATACTCTGCCTTGGCGTCATGGCCTTCCGCTTAAGCCAAGTTGTACGGCGTCATGACTTTATGTCTAAGCCATTAAATATTCTTGTCTGGCATCATGGCTTTCCGCCTAAGCCGGTAAATATTCTGCCTTGGCGTCATGGCCTTCCGCCTAAGACAAGTTGTAGGGCGTCATGACTTCAAGTCTAAGCCATTAAATACTCTCGTCCGGCGTCACGGCTTCCGCCTGAGCCGATAAATATTCTACCTTGGCGTCATGGCCTTCCGCCTAAGCCAAGTTGTACAGCATCATGACTTAATGTCTAAACTGTTAAATATCCTTGTCCGGCGTCATGGCTTTCCGCCTAAGTCGGTAAATGTTTTGCCTTGGCGTCATGGCCTTACACCTGAGCCAAGTTGTACGACGTCATGACTCTATGTCTAAGCCGTTACATATTCTCCCTTGGCGTCATGGCCTTACGTCTAAGCCAAGTCATTCGGCGTCATGACCTTCCGTCTAAGCCAACAAACCTCTTACCATTGGCTTGGAATTGCTATCCAAACCAATGAACGAAAAGACCCCCTCTGGTTTCATACCAACCCTTGATCCCTCCAGGGATTCACCATAACATGTAACACCTTCTCTCCATCGCCGTGGCATCAGCCACCCACCTGTAAGAGAGTCGGCCTGCGGATGTACTTACTATGCCCTCCAAAAAAAAGAGAGAAAGAAAGAAGAAAAAGGGGGATAAAAAAAGAGAAAAAAATAATAAATAAAAAAAAGATAAAAAAGAAAGAAAAAAGAGAGCAAAGAAAAAAAAGAAGAGAAAAAGAAATGAAAAGAAGAAGAAATGATGATCATGACGTGATTTATGTGCTTGCTTGCCTCACGTGCATGTCTGCCTGAAGTATAGTATTAATGCGCTTCCTTCAAATTTCTAAGGCCGTGTACTCCTTTGCTAGATAACGTTGCCCTGATTCAGGATATGTGTGCGTCACGGCATACGTTAAGGATGAAAAGTCAATTCTCAGCGAGTGCATACGGCTAGGGGAAGAGTCATAGCTATGTTGTTAGCATAACTCGCATGATACACCCTAGACAAAACTCCTACACTTCGCACATAATATGAGCAATGGTCCTTAGTCATAGGGACGTCATAAATTCTTCTTAACACTTCATGGAAACTTGAATCCCTACACTCACATGAAGAGTAATCGTAAGGGAAGAGTCACATGTCCCCTTAAAAAAAAATTTGATGAGAATGAAGATGCATCTTAGTAGCCGAGAATCCCCATTGAGACACATGAGGAAACTCGCGCCGAACGGTGAAATCCGTAATAAAATTACTATGAATGATGAATCCTAGTAGCCGGGAATCCCCATTGAGACACATGAGGAAACTCGCGCCGAACGGTGAAGTCCGTAATCAAATTGCTATGAATGATGAATCCTAGTAGCCGGGAATCCCCATTGAGACACATGAGGAAACTTGCGCCGAACGGTGAAGTCCGTAATAAAATTGCTATGAATGATGAATCCTAGTAGCCGGGAATCCCCATTGAGACACATGAGGAAACTCGGGCCGAACGGTGAAGTCCGTAATAAAATTGCTATGAAGGATGAATCCTAGTAGCCGGGAATCCCCATTGAGACACATGAGGAAACTCGCGCCGAACGGTGAAGTCCGTAATAAAATTGCTATGAAGGATGAATCCTAGTAACCGGGAATCCCCATTGAGACACATGAGGAAACTCACGTCGAACGGTGAAGTCCATAATAAAATCGCTATGAAGGATGAATCCTAATAGCCGGGAATCCCCATTGAGACATATGAGGAGACTCGCGCCGAACGGTGAAGTCTAAAGATTAAGAATAAATGAGGGGGTTATGCGAAGCTACCCAAAAATCGAGAGTCCTGAACGTATGTGTAGGCGATGAAGTAATCCTCCAGTGTTACTTAGAACTTCTGCACATCCATATATCTAGGGTTCGCTACTCATATAATTGTACTTTCACACTATGGAGGAATAGTCCTGGGTGTGGATCGCGGTTTAAGCTATGCATATGTTCTATGCGACGTCCTTTTTACGTATGCACATCTCTCTTAGCTATGCTTCGTGAGTCGCACTCTGTCTGTGAATCATGGGCGCTGTTCTTATCCTATCCCTAATGTAGGGGAGCTATTCTATAAACATCTAGTTTATGCGTGCGATCGATGGATGTCTGCATGCTTGCATGAATAAAGAATAAAAAAAAAAAAACAAAAAAAAACACATTCTCATATAGGGCTGCACTCGCAGGTCCCGCTCACTCATCCCTCATTCGCGCCACCTACGGGTGGGGGGCATTTATTGACACTGAAAATATTTCTGACATTTCTTAAACCTTTTGCTTTTGCAAGCATGGAGCCCTGGCCGAAGTACCCCTATACCGATAAGAAAAGGAAAGAAGGAAAGGAGCGGCAGAAGCCAAACAAAGATGAGGAACAAAAGAAGAAGAGAAGGAAAGAAAAGACACCCGGTTCCAATGGACAGCCGCTGAAACAAGACTCAAGAGCTCAGAAAAGGCTCGGGACCATCCCCGAACGAACAAGATAGAAGCTCTGACAGCAAGGCAAGTCAGCCGATGGGTCAACCCTCACAAAAGAAGAAATGAGCACAAATGGGCCTAAACAAACAAAAGTGGGCCAAAAGATGCTAAGAAATGAGCTGAAACCGGCACGAGAGTGAATCGGCACGGAAGTGAACTGGCACGGGAGTGAACCGGCACGGAAGTGAACCGGCACGGAAGTGAGTCGGCACAGCATTGCAATCGGCGCGCAAACACCAATCAGCGCGCCGGTTCCTCTACGCGCCGATGGAAACAGGGCCACACCCTCTATATATATAAACCTTGCTTCGAGCACAAGGAGGAGGGCGGTAGAAGCCAGAGAGAAAAGAGCAGAGAAGTGATCGAAGCCAGAGCAGCCACTCTAAAAAAAAAAGAAGAGACACGAGAGCCCGCTGAAAGGGATCTGAAGAGGGGGAGAGAGCAGCAGAAGCCCGGGGAAGAGGATTCAAGGTGGGGTCATCTGTCAAATGCCTTAAGGGGCTATATTCTCCCTTCCCCATCTTTTGTTTGAGTCTGTTTTCTTTCGTTTAGTCTGCTTCCGAGCGCTGTTCTTCTGATGATATCAACTGCCAGTGTAGCCCGATTGTCAAGGGGCATCCTCTGTATTTAGATTCTCGCAGTCTGCTTTTTCCTTCCGTGCTGAATGTATGCATCCTCTGCAATAAAACGAAGTATGAAGTTATGGAGTTATCTCTCTTTCTCTCTGCCTCTCTGCAATCTTCTGTATTCAATAGTCGATGTGAATAGATTTGGTTCTACTGCATGCTTACCCCTTCAGGTTATATGAGTTATTTCTATTGCACCGTCTCTGTGTTTTCAACCTCACAATCACGATGAGAGCCGGAGACAGTCCATCTCATGGCTTCTCATTTGTAAGATGATGAGAGATGTGTTCGAACCAAAGCCCATGGGGTTCTATCAGTAACTTGGCTCTCAACAATACCTCTGTGTGAAATCCCCTACTCCCCCGTGATAATATACTTCAAACCAGCCTTCAGCACCTTCCGGCCTTCTTAAACACCTTGGATAAAGCCTCACAAACTCTCAAAAATTCCAAGCTTCAAGAAAACCCCTAAAATCCAAAGTTCAAACCCCTCCAAATCCACAGCTTTAAAACCCCCAAATCCTCAAACCGGCCTTCCCCATTGGCGCCCATTTCCTCCCGGCGCGGCACCCTCTCGGCGTGAGTCTCGCGCCGAGTGGCAGGCGCGCCGGGATGCCTCCGTGCCGATCGCCCCTCCCCTTTAGTTTCGCGCCGAATGCATGCATGCCGAGCCCGCCGGGAGGTTGCCGCGCCGAGGGCCTTATTCTCACGCCGAACTCGCAGGTTTCTCGCGTTAGCCGTTGAGCCTTTGGGCTTCCCTGTCGTGCCCATCTGCTTTTCCTACTGCTTCATGTGCACGTATGTTGCAGTTGTTAGGCATGGCATTGGTCACGTGATGCATTGTTTCCATGAGAACCCATTTGAATAAATAAAGCCTGCATTCATGCATGGCTCGTTTGCATTTCCAATATGAGAAGCATGTCAAAACCATAAATGCGTGCATTTTTTTTGTCATGAATTAACTTAGTTGGGCTTTCATGCTCAACTCCATAAGAACCGGAACAGTTAAATTAACGGGGTTAACCCCCTACATTCTGTCACCCCACTGGCCTATGGAGTTCTGCCACTGCATGTTCTCCCATGGCCTCTTTAGGGGGATATTAAAAAAATACCACGATAAGTGGACACCGTCCCGTCGGATTACGATCCTTTTGGATCCCGGGCTACGCCCATCTCTATTATGGATTCCGTCTCGGCTCTCCGTGGATGGTTTCCTATATACCCCATCAACCCTCCGAATACAGGGGAGATGCTGCCGGATTTTTGCCAGACATGCAGACTAACTGTCGAACTGCTAATAAAATAAAATAAAATATATAATAAACATAAAAAAAATAAAATAAGTAATAATAAAAAATAAAAATATTAAATTAAAAAATGAATGATAAAAAAATGATGAAAACGAACAAACATACAAATAGAATAAAAATAAATAAATGAATAAATATATAATAATAATAATAAGTAAATAAAAAAAATGCCAAACAGAATCGGCATGGGATTTCCACTCGGCGTCACTGCTTCTCGACACCAAAATCGCACCGAGATGAAAGCACGCCGAAATAAAAGCACGCCGAGATGCAAACAATAACCAAGCCCATCGACACCAAACCTCTCTCGGCACCATCCCACGCCGAGATGAAGGCCATGCCGAGTGCTCTTATTCGTTTGAAAGAAAGGTACGTCGAGATAAGTCCATCGGTGCCAAAGCAAACCAACACCCACGTTATCACACTACTCCATTTACACTCGCACATACACCTACCCTGTATTATATGCATTCATTAACTAAAGGACAAAAAAGATTACAACACATACGTACATCCCACCTCCCCTCATTATATACATGTATATATATATGAAACTAAAACTAAAGAAAACTCACGAAAGGAAACACTCATTCTTATTCACGTACACGCATGCATTAAACACAATTAACACATGCATTCACGTGACAAACACAACACACTCATACCCACTAACACTAACTACCCCATTAATACTAAACCTCATTAACACTAAGCTATGCTCTCACTCAAAGAATGGGGAAATAAAAATGGCTAAGATAAAATAAACAATTAATGAATAAAACGATATAAAAAAGAAGAAGAAATAAAAGAAAACATAATAAACAAATAATGGCCAATCGAATGACAACAAAAATAAAGAATAAAAGTGGTAAATAAACAATAAGAAAATGGTGAATAAATGAATAATTATCGAACAAATATTAACAAAGGGAATTAAAAGATGCATGCATCCAATATAAGAAAAAAATATAATAAATAAATAAATATTAAATATATAATAAGTGAGTAATGAAAAAGGGATGACATAAAAAAATGAGAACAAAGGCAGTCATGCATCTAAAATAATAACAAGAATAAATAAAGAATAATGAGCATGACTATGCTTACTCCGGAGCCCTCACCTTCCCTGACCCCGGGTATGGGATATTAATGTCGCTCCGATGGATCGTGCTTGGTTCTCAGGACTCACTCCCGTTTGAGCCGAAGCATGACCTTGTCCCGAGCCGATAACTCATTGAATTTGATTTGTTCCGATCGGGTTTCAACCGCATTTTCTCTCTTCTTAAACATCAAATTTGCCATGTCCTGGCATACATTGTCCCGATAATCTACGAACTTGCTCGAACACGATCATACCCGGCCCACCTCATGGGTCCATGTGTGTGTACCGTACCATGATGAACGACTCTAAAATGAAAAGGCTCTGATGCCCCTCGGAGCATGATGGCGCTGTCGAAATCTCTCTCGAAGTTATAAATAAATGATCAAACAAATAATAAATGACAATATTGAATACTGTTATCTTGCATGTTCGCATGATCCGATTCTCCGGTATATTAAATGGTGATTCGCGGAAAGCCGGGTTATGCCCGACCGGAAGCTATCACTATGCGTGATGATGATCCTCGGACCTAAGTTCTCCGCCTCGTACCGTGAGTCGATTTAATTAATAAGTACTACCATATTGTGTGCTTGCACACAATTGCATCTTTAGTTATATGGGCCCCATGGTCTTTATTTTGGCGATTAATCAAGGGTTCTCTCTCTTTCGGAGGGGTGTAATTAACGTCGTCGCCTTTATGGTACGACGGGTTTTGGGTCCCGACACGATCACCCATAATTGTCTGATTAGTCAGATGAGCGCATAATAAATTGTCACGACAGTGACTGGCACGCCTAACTAATAAAACAAAATAAACAAGCAAAATAAACAAATAAATATCAAATAAAATATTATAATAAAAACTCATCTCCCACAGATGTCCAAAATTAGGTATCTACAAATACCTCTCTGGAATGTCCGTTTTGCACAGAAGCTTGTCGGACTAATAAATGGGTGTTTCGGTAAAGAACACGTGTCTAATTTGGATGTCCCGCTTGCGGGAGTTCTTGAGCCGAGGATGAGCCTCGCATGGGAACGGATAAACATAATGGGTAAGAGGTCAAAAGGGGTAGGAAGGAAAGGGATTTGCAAGGACTTGTATCAGCAGTCCGTGGGACCCCTAGGCAATCGCGGTGGGACTTGGGCACTCTCCGGGATGCATCGCAATACGGCCCAAGGAGATACAAGACACCCAAAACGAGGAAAAGTAACATCGGGATAGAAGAATGACCTCTAACTCACATGTTCATGGCAAACACACGCAAAACACACTCTCAACTACCAGAATTGGAGTGGAATGGATAGACAACATAGGAGTTATGGACATGAAGAACTTGGATGATTGACAAGGAAAATCAATGGCGTATCAATGGCAAACCCTTCTCTCCGCCCTTGTTTCCTTTCTACTGCATGAATGCATGTCATGCTTTATAAAAAATATATATTTTTGTTTATTTTTGGATGCAAAAAAGAAAGGACCTTTACGATGCATGTTGGGTTTAAAAGATAATCTATCTAATGCATATCCGAAGATATTATTGTCTGGCTCTGGGAGTAACTTCAGTCAAGAGTTCAAGAAGTCTATCATCCTGTTGTCAATCAAGAAACTAAACGGCCGTCGAATAACTTAGGGAACATAAACCCCTCAATATTCTTATTAGAGAGGAACTCAAAGTTTATGTGCCTGAAGTTATTAGCCTCTGGGCTCTATATAATATGTATACCAATATAGTAGGGGATGGCGATGTCGTGCGTATCCCATTGCCGTGTAACCTGCAACTGCATGAACAGACATACATGAAGTTCATAAACAAATAGGCATTTAAAGAGGAAGCATTCACTGAGGTAAATGGTTAGAAAAGCAAACATTGTCCTTTATCCTCGCAGTGGGCCTAATGGATATAATTGAATTCTGCGGGGATGATCATAAGGCCGTAAGGATGTCCTCAGAGGTGATAATACCCGATGATGGGAGAGTCTTTGCTAACTTCACCAAGCATGTCAATTGACTCTATTGAGGTGTCTGGTTAGGGGAAAGGATAAGGAAAGGGATAGCTCATGCTCCATAGTCGATGTCCGTCTTGGACCCGCAAATGTAGGTAGGACGTTTGTCCAATCATGGGGATATGGAGTAGAGGGAGTAAGGAAAAAATGTATTTGTAATGCAACCAGGCATCTACTGAAAATCAATGACATGAAGGCTTCATTTACTTAGGACTCAAGTTAAATTGGTGGAGTTCAATTTGCCGTTAGGGTTTGTGGAAAGCAAAGGAACAAGGCACACTTGTACCTCCTGATGGGAGTAGTCAGGGATTTGACTGGCTTGGATGGGCAAAGGGGTATGCAATTTGTCCCTAGTTTGTGTGTTGGTAGTAGCCGTGTAAGTATGAATCCCCTGGTGGGATGGGATGCCATAAGGGGAGTAGCCTTTGGGATTGGCGATTGAGGGGTAGTGACGTAGGGAAAGGGAATGGTGTGATAATGATGTGGGATGCATGTTCTGGGGAGATTCCCCTTTTCTTATTTTTGATTGTTTAGATTTTTGTTGGTTTATTTTTTTGGCTTTATTATTTTGGCTTTTTTATTTTACTTGATTTCTGGGGGGGGATTTTGATATTTCAATTTCTTTGGCCAACGTCTAGCAATTACTCATGAGACATCACAACAACGATGGAAGGGTAGACTTCTTCTGTAACCTCCCAGGTATCCTGAGCACACATCTAGGTTGATTTGAGTCTCTAGACTCCTCGAGTAATAGTCTCGCCGGTTAAGACTTATCATGATGACAATACTGTCCTGCCAAGCTTAGACTTTCAGTTGCTTTCGATTGTAGAGATACATCTAAAAGTGTTCAAAGTAAATGATTTGTCCGACTCGGTTCTATTTCCTCACAACCATAGATGATATAGGATAGAACACCTTAGAACCTTAATGGTCAACCACGTGACGCTGACTCGGAATCAGACATCGTCGCACCGACAGGTGATGCGCATGCATTGACCTAAGCCCGAGGTTGATAGAAGATAAAAACTAAAAGGGGATGAGGACATTGACATGTCAGAAATGCTGAGATTTCTTTGTAGCAATAGCTTTTGTTATTTGGGGGTAGACAACTATATGGTATGTTTTCGAAAAGAGGCTACATGCCGTCAACAGAGATCTATCCCTCAAAATTTCTATCAGACTCTGAGTCCTCAAAAGATAAAAGAATGTAGGAGCTAAACTTCACAAGAGGATCGGCAAAGCCGTTAAAGCGATGTGCTGTAAGCGAGCCTAATAACTCAACCCTTTTGGTGACTTCAAACCACCTTCAGAATGTTGTGCTTTTGTATTGCCCCTAGAAATTTAGACTTGATTTGTAGGGCTTTTATTTCGACCATGCACGATCATGACCAGACCTTTTCTTTTGTTCCCCTCTTTTTATTTTTTGGGGGGATTTTTTCTTTCTTTTTTTTACTAGCTTGAAATTTTGGGATTTTGCTCCCTTTTGATTTTTGCTTGTTGCCTGCGGGGACATTACCCTCTTCACGTTCTCTGGTCTCACTTGTAAAGAAGATGGGTCCTACTCTCACCTGAGGATATCGCGTTTCAGCTGTTGAGCTCGATGCTGTAAGGGTGCCGATTGTCTTGATCAGTCGAGTAGGGAGGAAAAGAGAGGATTTTGAAATCTTCAAGAAATCTTTAGGATAGACGTCCATTTTGGGTTGTTCCCAAATTTTAAATCCACGTGAGTGTGTGCATATTGCCTACCCTCCAAAGCATCAGCTACTTAGCCAGGCATAATTCATCTTCTAGTAGATCTAAGTCCTAACCCACTGAGGCTTTAATGCAACCTAATCTTTATCATGCATGATGGATGGAGAGTGAAATACATGGCAGTTGTCAGACTGTTGGTTTTCTTTGATTTTTTTATTTTTTTATCTTGATTGAGGTTTTATATTTTTTAGCTAATTTTAAATTTTCTATTTTTTTTTGATTTTGGGTTATTGACTATGTACAAGGGTTTCTGCAGATCTGGCAATGCTGTCTGGGAATTTTGTGGACTGTTGGGTGGAGGAAAAGCAGTCCACCTCCTTGGTAGGCGAATGAGGAGCAAGTACGTGGCCATGGACATAGCCCCAATACCTACTAGGACTAGTTGATTCTCTCACTTGAATGTGTTTGGCCATAGGAGGTTGATTGAAGTGCTCTTCATCTTATAGCAGATTTATTGCCTTCATTAGACTAAACAGTAAGAGTTAAGTTAACAATTTATAACTTCTGGCTAAACCTAACCTGAGTTGGTATGGAATTTGTGTGCCCCTAACCTTCCTGTGTGAAGTAGCCGAAGGTTTAGACTCTTCTACGCCTAATTCTAACCTACTATGTACAGGACAGATGCCCCTGGCAAGGCCATTGATCATGGATGTATGGTTAATGTTGAAGGATAACTCCTGAGCTGGGGAATCATGATTTGAAAGTTTTGCCCCTAGAGTGGGCTTCTTAATGTAAGATTTAGGCCTTCCCTCTCTGGGATTCATTAGCCTTGAGGATGGAACCACATTTAAAGGATGTGAATAAGAGGAATAGGAAAGAGAGAATGACTACTAAACTTGATTCCTTTTTTGCTGCAAGAGCTTCTCCTTGGGCTATCGAAGGAGGAAATGATTCATCTAAGAATAGGTTGGATAAACCCAAGTCTTCTATGTCCACGTCTTCTAGTCTTCCCTTTGGGTCCACAAATTCATTCTCATGGCATATTTCTAGACTTGCGATCCTCTCTTGAAATGGGCGGGATCCCTTAACAAAGTGATCATGCAATTTCCACCTTGTTGATTCACTCTTCCTCATTTCAGTCGGTTGACATCCTAAGTCAAACCTCTCAATTATTCCATTCTTCTTGATCAGCTCTTTGATTTCTTGTTCATCTTTACCTAACCCTGCACTAGATGAATAACCCATTTTTGACATTAAGTGCCATCCAATATTCTGAGGTTTTTCCTTATACACGGTTGACTCCAAGGGTTGAGAGGATGGGTTGATGGTCGTCTAGAGCTGAGATGACAGACTCCTTGCCTTTAAATGAAATGATTGTAGTCGGGTCCAATACCGTTGAGATATCGGCCAATATTTCTATCACAAGAGCAATCTAAGAGTTAGGAGTATGTGAGGAGCTTGATTGAGTAGTTGGAATGATATCTTGGTTAGGGGGAGTGAGCCTAACACTTGATTCATCAAAAGGAATCGGTTCATGTTGTGAAGGCTGAATCGGAGCTAGCTTGGTTAGGGCAAGGTGTTCTAGGGGGGAATCAACAATAGAGGTTGGTTTAGAATGAATTGACAACACAGCTGGAGTTGGTTTAAAATGAGGGATGCTAATGGTTCCTCCAACGAGGTATCTTCATGGAAAATAGATGAGGTTTAGTGGTTCTCCATTATGAGTGAAGGAGAGCTATCTTGATCTTGTTGCTGAGTAGATGATGTGCCCTTAGGCAGGAAGAGAACTAAGGGTCTTTCCCCTTCAGATGGAGTTTGAGCGGAAGAAAATGGGATGCCCTCGCTTTGAAGTTGACATGGTGGTTCACTCCTAGGTCGGATTAAGACCAAAGGTCTTGCCCCTTCCTCATAGCCAACCGTGTTCTCTATGTCTGAGTTCACTAAAGGTTGCTCATTCATGACTTCTTCCTCATCATATTGCCATCATTGTCCTCTTTTCATTGACCTAGATTCGTGATTGTCCTTGACCATGCCTAACCTTTTCTGAGTGTAAGGTTAAGCATGAGAGAATTGATGGAAAGGAAAGGGGTTTTGCACATTCCCCATCCCTCTCGTAGGCACCTGGATGTTTGCAACGGCAACCTTGTGATTGGTAGGGTTGAGAGGCTAGTTGAATGCATTGATGTGATCATAGGGAATTACCCCTTCTGAAGTTAGGACATCACAATCATCAAGGAAGAATGGAAATGAGGAATTTTTAAGTTAAGCTTGGATAATGCGAGCTCTATTATAAAGTTGAGTGAATGTGTGAAATTTACTAAGCATCAAGATAGCATGGAACTGAGGAGTTGTATTATTGACTAGCACGGTGACAACTTGAGATTCCGGGATGGCGATCCCAGACTTAGAAGTCATAGCTCTCCACCGATTAGTAAATTGAATGAAGTTATCATCGGGCTTCATCTTTTCTATCGCAAGGTCCATGAAAGTGGGAGCTGCATTAATCATGTGGCTAATTGAGCGATAAAACACTCAGACACAATATCAAAGTTAATAAGGTCAATGGCCGGAAGTGAAGAGAACCACCTAAGGGCCTCTCCTTCGAGGAATTTTTGAAAGAGATGCACAAGGAGGACCCGATCGTAAAGCAATTGGTGATAATTTATTAAGAAGCAATTGAGGTGTTGTTGTGGATCAGTGGAATCATCATACTTTCGATATTTGGGGGCTTTGAAACTCGAGGGAAAGTAAGCATTCGGAAGTTTACAATACCTAGCTAAAAAGTGAGGCCGGGATGTGGGGAGACTTTCGGTGACCATTTGCCGGACATATCATTCCACCTCTTGTTTGGATATGAGATCGGATTGCTTAAGGGGTGCATTGGCATTAGGCATAGCATGAGTTGTTGGAGAGGAGGCAACCCCTTGATGGTAAAGAGGATGGTTCGGTTGACTAGGAACATAGGAGGGAGTCCTATTGAATGAACTTGCATCGAAATTGGAGGTCTCTCAGAAATGGGTTGAGCATTGAGAAGTGATCTTCCTTGGGAAGTTAGAGCAATCAAATGATCAAGGGAGTAGCGAGATAGCACATTTGCTAGCTCTTGGTCTTCCTTTAGAGAGATTGATGGGGTTTTGACATTGATGGGTCCTTCGCTTTGGGAGGATGACTCTTCACTATTTGTGCTTTGGTTGTCATTATTTGGTGAATTTTGACACATCCCAATGAAAGCATCGGGTGTATCTTCTCCCACATCAAGCATGGTTTGTGTGTCATAGAATTCATAATCATCATCCTCATTGACATGCATACATGAATAACATGGATCCATTACAATTCAACCCAATCGATTTTAAAGATTCAAGTAGAATGTTAAGGCCAATTAAGATTTAATTAATGGCATCCAACAACAAACAAGTACTCAAGCAAAGCGCCCCAAAATTTTAATTAGGATCAGTGCAAAGATTAGTCTAATTTAAGTTAGTTCCCTCTAGATGAGAGTGAAATTTTGTAGGGAAATTGAGGCCAAACTCTAAGGTAATCCTAAGATGAATCTCACTCAACCTTTTAGGAGATCTAATAGGACTTCAATGGTATAACCTGCCTAGCTACCGTGTGGGAATCCATGGTTCGTGAGGACTTATGAAGGTTCCCAATTGGAAAGGACTAGTTGTACCTGAGTGGGAATCCCCATGTGAAGAGTCCAATCCAATGGGAGGGTGTTCCTAATCCATGTAATGTCAGCTCTTCCTAAGCCCACCCCGGACTCAGACCTGCATTGTCAGAACATAAAATATTCAAAAATATACAAAACAGAAGCTAAATTATGCAAACAGAAAGCAAACAGGGACAGTACTATGAAAGGGAACAAAAATAGAAGACGATCAGATCGATGGCCGTTCTCAAGACTTGGGCGGCCAAGTTCCTGGCCGCCTAGGAGTGCTGGGCGGCTTGGCCAGAAACTTGGTTGCCTCCTATACTGGTTCCGTTGGTGAACCAGTCATCCAGTAGGCACAATAAGCTACATAAAATAGAATTAAAAAAACAAAAATGTAGATTACTGGAAAAGGAATTCAGTGGACTTTAGTCTAGATGATTCACAGTGAGCAGGAGTGTCCCACCGTGATCGCCAGACGGTTGTAGGCGCCAAAAATTGACTACCGGGTCTCGAGTGTAGACACTCGGAGCCGTAGCTTCGTCCAACACTACAGTGCATGGGTTAGTGAACAAAATGTGATCGCTGGGGACTTTTACCTGAGTCCCATAGCAGTAAGGTGATCGCAAATGCCTTCCAAAATAGGAGAATGTGGGTCTTGTCTGTCCTTACTCTCAACCGGCCAAGAACAAGGAGCTCGAATCTGCGAGTCTGCTATGAAGTTCCTGAAATTTAACTAGTAAACAAAGAAAAGAAACCCATTAGTCTGTGAAAGGGTAATATATGCTCAAAACAGAAGGGAAAATATACAATCAGGGGTCAATCATACCGGGAAGGGGGTTAGGAAGAGGGGATGGTCGAGATTTTGGACCACCCGCTTTCCCTATGTTTTAGGGTAAAAATCCCTTTGAAATAGGGATCTAAGAAAGACCATCGTGTGTGTAATGCAGTATAAACGAAGGAGAATTCATGAAAAGGAACTAAAATGCAACAACAAGGAAAACATGGGGAAGAAAGATGAGGATTGTCTATCGACCAGCAGTGGGTGGCCAGATCGGTGGCCATTCAAGGAAGATTGGCAGCCAGATTGATGGCCGCCTCATGCAAGCTCGTCTCCTCTGACGGTGGACGTGAGACTTCCTCCCGCGGACGGATCTCGGAGCTCTTCGGGTTCGATTGTGCCTTGGATCGGTGGGATGGAAGTGGAAAAGGGCACTTGGAGCTCTCACAGCGCTCAAGGGGGTCTCCTACTCGAAATCTCCTAGGCTCCCATCTCCTAGAACTGCCAACCCCCCTGCCAGAACCCTAGGTTCAAGTTTTTGTACTTGGAGGGATACCCCCCCCCAAAAAAAAAAAAATCCATTCGAAATAGGACTTAGATCCTCATGAGGAGGTTTTGGACCACTCGGGGAGCGAGGACGTGTGTGGCTACCCACTCCTTGACTCCCCGGAGTGGGTGAGTTGAGGAGGATGCACCTAGAGTGGGCAGAATTGTGAAAATGTGGGTTGACAGGTGGTTATCAGAAGGCGGCTATATCGATGGCCATTTAGATTGACTTGGGTGGCTAGGTACGTGGGCGGCCAGATACCTGGCTGACCAGCACACATGGGCGGCCATGTTCCTGGCAGCCCAGGACATCTAGGCGGCCAAGGATGTGGCTGCCCAGATGCCTTGGGCGGCCAGCTATCTTGTCACGTCCCGACGCGAAAAATTGAGGCGCGACGAGTCGAAACACTCAAGTCGATCGATCAGGGAATGTATAAAAGGGTCCAAGCCACAAGGAGAGATAAGAAGAAAAGATACTTTTATTTCATCGAAATAAAATTTTACAACTTTAATCTTAAGCCTTAAGAGGTAAGATACAATTTCCAAGTACATAATTCTAGCAGGAGCAACCGCTCATAAACCTAGGTAACTAAGATAACTTGATCGCTCGTTCACTCTAGCCCATTCCCATGTGTTTGGGGTTCATCATCGGAATTGCCTGTAATGTTAACCGGAAAACGTAGGGTGAGCGAAACGCTCAGTAGGAATTTATATCTCTATACCAGGCAATTTAAAGTAATTAACATTTTGGATTCTTATCGTGCTTTGCCAGGAAATGTAAATAAAACATGGAACATGAATAGGAAATAGAGTAAAGAAATGCTAGTAATTAGAATTATAAGTAGACAAGATATCAAGAAATGAAATTCAAGTAGAGATCATGTAGAAAGTAATATCATGTAATTTGGCCATTTCATACAAGTATGTACAAGTCAAGTAATTCAAGTAATGCAAGTAATTCTAGCAATATACGCAAGTAATTCATGAATTGTGGAATGCCGTAAATGAATCTAGCAAGTCAAGCACTTCGGTGTAATGCCACACCTAGTCAATCAACTCCTATGGGCACTAGTACTTTTGGGCGCTCCCCCCAAGACCAGACCGGGCCCCATTAACGCCAGGTATTAGGATTATGGATCATAGATCCCAAGTATATTTAGACATCCACGTAATATTTATGGCCAATGAATTTTAAGATAAAGCTCTTGGATCAAGGTACACGATTATCATTCAAGGATCAAGTGGTTGTAAGAGAAATCCCATAAGGATTTAAGGCATAATGTTTAACGACATTAAGTCGATAAGGAATTGAATTTGTCGGACAAGACACAATTAACCTTTGCGAAAAACCTCGTAAAATGGGCTTAGATCGAGTTTTTCACAGTTGGGTGTTTTAGCTAGAACCCGAGAAATTACGGCCAGGTAAGAGGTGAGACAGTGGGAGGCTCCCCTCGTATACACGAGGTCCTAATTAATAAACCACTTGTCCAATTAAAGCATTTGCCCGTGGACCTCTTTCCTTAGATACCGTTCTTCCTTGAAAATCTTACCGATTCCACGACTTGTCGGAAATAAGGAAACAACTTTAGCGAAAATTCTATTCCGTCCTTCGCAGTCGGAGCTTTACTAGACAACCGTGGAATTACAGCCAGGTAAGAGGTGGGACAGTGGGAGGCTCCCCTTGTATATACGAGGTCCTAATTAATAAACCACTTGTCCACTTAAAGCGTTTGCCCGTGGACCTCTTTTCTTAGACATCGTCCTTCCGTGGAAATCTAGCGAGCTGCACGACTTGTCGAAATCACGGTAATACTTAAACTTGTATATCGATTCAAGATTATGTAAGTAACCCATGCGATTTTTAAAGATGATATCTACTCCATTCACAAGCTAGAAAGATAATAGAGTCATAGATGGCAAGGATAATTTGAAGGTAACAAGAACTAGGAAGGAAGCTTAAGCTCATGGAATAGAATTCTTATCTTCCGTATCCTAATTTACTCATGTGTGGGACTTACATGAGATGTAACAAGATATGATTTAGAATTTAAAATTTACAGATCCAGTATGCTGGATGATATATTGGTTTAGATATCTCCTGAAAATATCGAGAAACGACGTGCGGAGATTAGCGAAAATCTCTTTTTCAGCGTGTTTATGATACCTCTTCAATATATTAGCTATAACATGTTTAATACTAAATAAAAATTTGAAAAGATGGTACCAATGGAAAGAGCACTTGAAAACACACAAGATGCCATGCTTTATTGAAGATTTAGCCTGAGAGACACCTACCTTTAATCGAATTGAAGAGGAAGGGAAAACTGGACGAAATGTTCAAGAGCTCTTTTTCTCCTCCAAATCACACTTCCAAATCACCTCCAATCCTTCCTTCAACGTAGCAAATGCCTCAAGGGTGATTAAAGGGTTTGAGATGGGCCTATTTATAGGAAAAGCTTGGCCAAAATAGTCAAGATTCCTCCCTCCCAAAAATCAAACTTGTCCACTTTGAATGTAATGGTCAAAGAAGAAAATTCCAACTTCTCTTCTTAATCTAACTTTAATTTGGTGTGAACACAATGGTGTGAACACATGGGAAAAACTTTAATTTAGTGTGAACACATGGGAAAAGCCTTAATTTGGTGTGAACACATGGAAAAAGTCTTAATTTAGTGTGAACACATAGGAAAAGTCTTAATTTAGTGTGAACACATGGGGAAAGTCTTAATTTGGTGTGAACACATAGGAAAAATCTTAATTTAGTGTGAACACATGGGAAAATTCTTAATTTAGTGTGAACACATGGGAAAAATGACTAATCCATGGTGGGCTATGATATAGGGTTTGAATTTTGTGACAATCTTCTAGAAATGAGATTAATTTAATCATAAAATGGGGTATTAAACATGTGTTACGAATTTTAAGTCTATTTAACCCCTTTTAGCCCATTAGCCCATAATCCAGTTCATTATGGGTTATCCAATGGCCCAATAATCAATCATAATCTATTCTAAGGAATTTAATTGGGATTCCTATACTTTTTCTGAAATGTAAAATATTTAATTTTATTTCAAGAAAATTCAATCATCTAATTTATTTCGTATAGTAACAATGTAATTTCATCATTTCCTAATTATTATAATTATACAACTAAATTAAAAGTTTTAATTTATCCATTTATTTTGTTGGGTTTCTACATCCTCCCACACTTAAAAGAATTTGGTCCTCCAAATTCACATCATGCAATTGTAATTCAAATAGAGGGGTTAAAATTCTAGCCTGAGATTAAATCTGGATACTTCTTTTTGATTGACTCCTCCAATTCTCAGGTCGCTTCCTCGAATCCACGCTTACTCCATTGGACTTTTACCATTGGTATAGCTCTATTCCTTAGCTGGTGTAGCTTCCGATCTAATATCTTGATCGGTCTTTCTTCATATGACAGATTCTTCTGTAGCTTCAAATCATCGAATTGAATCACATGCGAAGGATCATACACATATTTCCTTAGCATGGATACATGGAATACGTTATGGACACCACCCAATTGAGGAGGTAAAGCCAACTTATACGCCACTTCACCGATTCTCTCTAGAATCTCGAAAGGGCCAATAAATCTTTGACTCAGTTTTTCTTTGATACCGAACCTCTTGATTCCATGTGTGGGTGAGATCTTCAAGAAGACATGCTCCCCCACTTGAAATTTGAGGTCTCTCCTTCGATGGTTGGCATAACTCTTTTGCCGTGATTGAGCAATTTTCAGCCTTTCTCGGATCAATTGGATTTTGTGAGTTGTATCTTGAACAATATCAGGACCAATTAATCCTTTCTCTCCAACCTCGCTCCAGCATAGAGGTGATCTACAACTTCTGCCATATAGTGCTTCGAAAGGCGTCATTTGAATACTAGATTGATAGCTATTGTTATATGCAAATTCAGTCAAGGGCAAGTGTTCATGCCAACTTTCGCCAAATCTATCATACAAGCTCTCAACATGTCTTCGATAATCTGATTCGTCCTCTCGGTTTGTCCATCAGTCTGAGGGTGGAAAGCCATGCTAAAATTTAGTCTAGTACCCAAAGACGATTGTAAACCCTTCCAGAAATGAGAGGTGAATCTCGGATCTCTATCCGAAATAATAGAAGTTGGGATACCATGTAGCCGCACAACCTCCTTAATGTATAATGCCGCTATAACATCTACGGTCCATTTGGTCTTGATGGGTAAGAAGTGAGCGGACTTAGTTAGTCGGTCCACAATTACCCATATAGCATCCAATCCACTTCGGGTCTTCGGTAATCTAACTATGAAATCCATGCCAATACTTTCCCATTCCTCTCCAATATTTCGAGAGGTTTTAGCTTACCGACCGGTTTAAGATGTTCGGCTTTGACTTGTTGGCAGACCGAACATCGACTCACGAACTCGGCTACCTCTCTTTTCATGTTAGGCCACCAAAAAGTTCTTTTAAGATCTTGATACATTTTGTGGCACTAGGATGTATAGTGTACCTCGATCGATGTGCTTCTTCCAAGATTTTATCATTGATAGTGGAACAATCGAGCACACCGGTTCTTCCTCGGAACAGTAACCTTCCATCATCTGCCAAAAGAAAATCTGGTCATTGATCTAATTTCTCTTTGATTTCAATAATCAACGGATCATCATCTTACAACTCTTTAATTTTCGAGAGTAACTTGGGTTGGAGTCTAATATTGGCAATCAAGACTCCGTCTTCCTTTTCCTCCATATTGAGATCTAAGTTTTCCATTTGCTCCAATAAATGTCATTATTTAATCATCAGGCTTGATAATAATGCCATCGATTTTCGGCTAAGAGCATCAGCTACGGCATTGCCTTTTCCTGGGTGGTATTATATAGAAAAATCAAAATCTTTCAAATACTAAAGCCACCTTCTTTGTCTCATATTGAGTTCTTTTTGAGAGAATAAGTACTTGAGACTCTTGTGGTCGGAAGACACAATAAAGGCTTCGCCATATAGATAATGCCGCCAAATCTTCAAAGCAAAGACCACAGCTGCTAGCTCTAAGTCATGCATGGGATAATTCTCCTCATGCTTTTTCAACTGCCTCGAGGAATAGGCGATCACCTTGCCATGTTGCATCAATACACAGCCTACGCCAATTCCAGATGCATCAGCATAAACCTGGAATCCTCCTCCTTCAGTAGGCAATGTGAGTATAGGGGCAGTAGTTAGACAATCTTTCAAAGTCTGGAAGCTTGTCTCACATTCCTCGGACCATATATAAGGATTCTCCTTTCTTGTCAATCTCATCAAAGATATGACGATCTTGAAGAAATCCTTAATAAATCTTCTATAATATCTAGCCAATCCCAAGAAGCTTCGAATTTCGTCACACTAGTAGGTCTTTCCCAATTTTTCACGGCCTCAACCTTTGAAGGATCGACCGCAATACCATCCTGAGATATCATGTTACCTAGAAAAGAAACTTCTTCTAGCCAGAAATCACACTGTGGACGGGTAAAATTATATGACCATGCAACCCACCAATCTCCCACATCAATGTCAAAGTCTAAAAGAGAAGACTCGGGGAGACTGGCCATCCATGGCTCCGGGAGAATACTACCGTCCAGCAAATCCCCACATTTGTACGGGCACATTAAATGACAAGGAAAACACAGGATACCCTCCTGAATTAATACACTGCTATGGACCCACCCTCGAGTCCCTAACGGTGAAGAAATATCCCAAAGAATGCACGACCGTGAGTCCCTGAAGCCAGAGCTGGTGCCCCTTTCAATGGCACGCTCCAAACACCCTCTCAGCAGCACAGCCTCCAAGCCTCCAGCGGCACGGCCCTAACGCCCTCTCAGTGGCACAGCTCCTGGAACTCCAGCGGCACAAGGCCCCCTGGCCCCTGCAGCGGTACAAGCCCTCTGGCCCCTTCAGCGGCACGGGCCTGAGGCCTTCAGCGGCACGGGCCTGAGGCCTTCCAGCGGCACACCTGAGTGGCCGTTCAGCGGCACGCTCCTCCAGCATGTCACAGCGGCACAATGTCCCCTACAGACATACTCAGCGGCACGCCAACATGCCCCTTTAGCGGCACAATGCCTGGCCCTTCTAGCGGCGCAGCGGTAAATCCCCCTGAACGGTACAGCACGGCAGAAGGCACACCGGTCAATAAGCGGACCCATTGGCGCGCAGCTCGGCCACCTCAAACTCCAGCTAGCATCCGCCTTGGTATCTCCTTCTGGTTGGACGAGGGAGATCCTCGCCTGACATGAAGCAGACCAGGGTCAACCTCGGATGGCAGTGCCATCATGAGGTCCCCCATCAACGGTCCATGTATAAAAGCCCCACGAAGACAAGAGAGAAGGAGAGAGACTTTTCTGCAGAGGGTGGAGAAGAAGAAGGAGAGCAGGCCAGAGCACCCCTGTTCAAAGAGAACAAGAAGAAGGTAGAGGAGAGCAAGGAGAGGAAGAGGGAGTGTATGCTGTGTAGTGGAGAGGGAAGGGTTGCAGTGAAGGGAACGACCACCCTTCCTCATCCTAACCCTCTCCCTGAGTCTTCTTTCCTTTCTCTCTGTTGTTTTCTTCTCCCATTCATTTGAATGTAATGTGTCATGTTTGGCCTTCGGGTCATGATCTATGTCACTTTGAGTGTATCATGAATGAAATATCTCCTGGCTTGGCCTTCTTTTGTTGTGTTTGCCACTTTCTTCTTAGCGTTAATCTGTGGGTTTTACGCATCTGTTACCAGCCTCCCAACGTCTGGCCTCTTCCCCTTTCCGGGGCCTCCCTTAGCACGATGATTCTTAGATCCTGTTAAACGGGTCCGTAGGAGCCCACCATCCTTCTTGATACATAGGGACCCCTCCCCTCAGTACCCAGAACATCTCCCCTTGATCTCCTCCCGGAACCAACATGCATCACACTGTTCAAGCCCCTCGACGGCACACCTAGTTTCACTCCCAACAGTGCATCTCTCTGGGTCGGCCCAACGGTACACCCCGCCCTGGGTTTATTCAGCGGCACACTCTTGCTGTTTGTCTGCCTGGCGGCACACTTCCTGTTCCTCTACTCAGCGGCACGCCTTGACCACCTTAGCGGCACACTTCCCCTGAAGTGCCTCCAGCGGCACGCTCCCATCTTAGCCATGTCCACCGGCATACTCTAGTTGCTGCTCACCCAGTGCACCCATAGTTTGCACCAGTCTACTAGTTTCTCGTTCGACGTTTTCTCTGAGTTTTCCGAGGTTTCCCCAAAAGTGGCTGCTCAGGCACCCACCTCAGTTGTTGGTTCATGCCACTCCTTATGGGCATGTTCCTTGTTATTCCCTTACCTCCCGGGTCAAGGGGAGGTGCTGCCGAATTTTCGTCAGGAATAACAATAAATTAAAAAGACGAAGAGAAGCAACAAACAGATGGACTAAACAACAATGAGACATTTTAATCAACTAAAATGACTATACAAAATTCAAGGAATTTAACTAAACAAGACCCGCAGAACTGCACCATTGGACGTGAATTGGGGCTGAATCACACGACAAAATCGAAAGTCGATCCTCTGAAGTCTCCCATCAGACCTGCATAAACAAGAGGACTTCCTCTGAATTCCCCCTACCCATCTGAACTCTACTCTATTGGTCTCAACCCTACACTCCTAGTCTTCACCCTCCAGCGGTACACCCTAACCCACTTCTTCCAGCGGTACACCTTAGCTCACCCTTTCAGCGGTATACTCCCACCTGAACCTTCCAGCGGTACACCCTAGCCCACTCCCTTGAGCGGTACACCCTAGCCTTCACCCTCCAGCGGTACACCCTAACCCACTTCTTCCAGCGGTGCACCCTAGTCTCCACCCTCCAGCGGCACACCTTCTATCCTCCAGCGGTACACTCCCTCCCAGCCTTCAGCGGCACACTCCCAATTCCGCCTCCAGCGGTACGCTCCATCATTTATCCAATAAATATATACGTGTAATAAAAAAATATAATAAAGGGAATGATAAACAATTATAATAGTGATAAAACAAAGGGGGGGGGGGTAATTCCAACCAAATAATGAACGAAGAGAAGATAACAAAAGGAAACGATGCTAACAAATGAGCGATAATGATACATGTTACTCAAGGCAACCCACGAACATAACGGCATGGTCCCCGTCTCTCCTTCTTGGATTCCGAACCCGGGAACATCAATGATGCTCTTGTAAGCCGGGCGTCACCCTCGGGAGTTCTCTCTCTCATCATGGTGACCGCTAGGCCTTACCTCGGGCCAATATCTCATCAGGGTCCCCTCCCTCGCCGGGATCTGACTTTCCTCCCTGTATTAAAATTGCCGTCCCCCCGGCAGACATTCGCACGGATTCATCCCCTGTTACCTTCTTATTTTCCGTATGAACTTTTGTCCAAACATGGAATGGTCCATCGGTGACCGACATAATCTGAGTATTCATGCCTTCACCTCGGGCTCACCGCATAGCCCGACGGCTGTTTCCTTCCTGCGTTAATTGGTATTTCTTTCGGCCGTGGAGCCCTTATTTTCGGCAATTAATCAAGGGTATTCCCCTCTCCGAGGGGATGTAAATGACGTTGTGACCTTTACGGCGCAACGGGTCTCAGTCCCGACCCAAACCACACAATCGCCTGACTGAGTCAGATCGAGCGCACCCTTGGGCTCTTCGGAGCCTGAATAAATCGTCACTTCGTGACTGGCACGCCCACGCACTTAATAAATCAATAAACCAATAAAACCAAATATCTAAATGAAAAGTGCGTCCACAAGTCTGGCACGCCCGGTGGGACTAGATCACCCTTCATCTCTTTGCCGGAATTAAGGGCTCCACGGCCCCCTTCTTGTAATACTAATTCCTCAATTTGCAAATGCAGGTTGCATTCTGAACGTCAAGATGGCCCTCGCTTTCGGCCAGCAGCTCGTCAAATGCCATGTGCGGAACGGCTACTTGGCCATCCCACTCGCCTTCGGGAGCTTCCCTCCTTCAGTTGGCTTCCCCAACTTTTTGGGAGTGGCCTTCGCGCACTTGTTGGACGTGGGGGCGCCTGACGGGATCGAAAGCAACGCCTCCATCCAGGGGGCCACCAAAGCTGCTGTCGACCGACCAATGGCCGAATCCCCTAAGACTGTCCCCGTGAAGGCGCTGGGCTGCAATGTGCACCATGTGCACCAGAACGTCGACCCTTCACGCCCAGGCTCGGCTTCCCACCAGAGAAGGCTCCGGAGGAGCCATGCCACTGCATCACCTCGAGGTCGGGTCTCCAGCACCGGCAAGTCTGCTGTCATCGGCACTTTCTGGGTGCATCTTTCCGGGCAACGCTCCGAGGTGATCCCGGATCGCATCATACCCACTGTACCAGTGCGCAACTCTTTCTAGCCACTGGGGAAGATGAAGGGCGGTATGACGCCCGCATCTCCAGCCACAGTTCCATAGCGCCAACCGGCCCCTAGGCCGACCAAGGGCAAACGGGCATGGGTTCCCAAAGCAGCCTGGGTCACTTCACCAACCCGAGCAGGGCCCGGCACCTTTCGCCCGGCAAGGGCTCAACAGACAGACCGGGTCAAGACATCGGCCCTCGTCTACCAACCGACATTGGTCACACTGGCCCCACTGGAGGACACCCGCCGTCGACACCACCGACGTCACTATCAGGCTGCCCGTGCAGAGCCTGTAGCCCACATGCCTGTTGCTATCAACAGGGCAGTATCACCCACCTCTCCCCCTGATCAAGACTGGGAAGGAATGGAGCATGCCATGAGAAACTACCTGCGGGGTCAAGGGAGCACTCCCCTAGGTCACCGGAGACTGCTGGGGGCAGTGGCCCCCGCATTTGAAGAAGAAGAAGCCCTACCCGCGCCTAGTGCCGAGTCAAGGAACTGCTCTGAAGAGCGTTATCAGTCCCCGCTGAGGAAGGAAGTAAGGCCACGGGGGTCAGTCTTTGACAGGTTGGTCTTCCCGGGGAGGACGTCGAGAAGAGTAGCAAGAAGAGGCAGAGACCTAAGGGTCTATACTTGCAATATGGCAGGAGTATTCGACTGGTACAGGGCTTTACCGACCGAACCCGAAGAAATGGCCAGGCTTGCGGCAAGGCCCGGACCTCTCACTAGAAGAGGGAAAGCAGTAACCGAAAAGGCACAAGCCCACACTGAAGAAACTGACTATGGGGAATCGTCAATGGACCTGGCTGCCAATGTTATTACTGAAGGCATCACGGGAGGACCATCCACGTCGTCCGAGGAGACGCCAGCTGAAGAAAGGGGGGGACCCCTAGCCTCTCCATGAGTGACCCAGCTGTATTACTTATGATGCAGCAATACCAAAGGGAGATCGAGTTGCTAAGGAAGCAGATGACCGACAGAGCTGCTCAGCCCTCGACATCCGGGTAAATCGAAGCATTACCAGAGACCCCTGGAGGCAACGGTCAGGCCTCAGAAGCTTCTCCGCAGGCGACGGTGTCTCCACCGGTCCCCAACTACACCGGGGGCATACCCCTGCATCAGCCACAGCATACAACTCCGGCCCCGCCACAGAACTTGCTGTTCCAGGGATCCACCATTGCACCTCAGGCGACAGTGTTAACAACGCCACTGGCGTAATCGGCTCATTTTTACCCGAACCCGGTGGACCCGGCGACAGTGAACAAACTGATGTTGGAATAGATGATAGACATGAAGCTGGCAGAAAGGAGCGATAGTGATCGCACGCCCTTTGATGTGTATCGGATACCTTATCCGGCACACTATGCTGCGAGGAGGCTCTCGGCCGGCATCACCAAGCCGTCGAAATTTGAGAAGTTTAATGGGCAAGGGTCTCCTAGGGAGCACATTGCCTACTATGTGAATGTTATGGGGGATCTAGCTGCAGATGAGGCCTACCTCCTCAAATTTTTCGGCTCGACACTTACCGAGCTTTCTTTTGAGTGGTATTCGAGCTTGCTCGCCGAGTCTATTGCAGACTGGCCCGACATGCAGAAGAAATTCAAAGAAAGGTTCTATATAGCTGAGCGGGAGGTAACCGTGACAGAACTCTATGCCACTACATAAAGAGGTGGAGGAATCTTAGTATGAGATGTAGACGTCCCCCGCATCAGGAGGATGCAGTGCAAATTTGTAAACAGAACCTGAAGAAGGAAATCCTTGAGAGCATGATCGGCGCTGAGGTGCGGTCATTTGACCGTCTAAACAACATAGTAGCAGAGATCGAGGTGTTCCTTGCTCTATACTCCTCTACCCCAGTCACCTCAAGCCAGAGGGCCAGGCAGGCCGAAAAGAGACCGATACCGCCAGAAGTCCATACATTGGACTTCAAAGCTTTTGAGAAATAGACAGAGAAAGCAAAGGAGACGGCCAATCCTCCTCCAGCCAGGTCTACTGAGCGGCAGGAAGGTCCTTCCCTGCTAGAGAAGATGAGGAATAAGTTATAATCTTTTCCTCGAGAAAAGTCCCAGATCTTGTTTGAATGGGCCACCAGATACAACAAAATCACGCTGCCAGAACCGAAGAGGCCCGGTGACATAAAGAAGAAGGACGATCCTCGTTTCTGCCTGTACCATCAGATGTTGGGGCACACTATCGAGGAGTGTTACATCTTCAAGGATGTCATTGAATCTTTGATCAGGAAGGGAGAAGTAGATATGGGGGAGCACAAGATAGACCCTCCGCAGCCGCACGAGATGCCGAGCCTCGGTACTAGTGTCAACATGGTGTCTCTATACCAGCAGCTACCTGAAGAATGGGCGGAGGCCAGCACAAAGGCCACTTATGAAGCCTTCGTCATGGCGCCGGCTCAAGATCAAGGAGGCTGGCAGACCGCGCCGATGAGGAATAGAAGAAGAAGGCAAGCTCCCAGGCCCACACCGGAGGTTCACATAAGGGGTGTCACATCCCGACCAGCACCGCCACCAGTGACGCCTGTTTGGCATAACACAGCCCCCCGGCTGGTCATGAGGCGCCCCACTTACAACAAGAAAAAGCACGTCCCGATGCGGGTGCACAAAGAAACCAGTCCTGCAGTGGAAAGACTCCAGGCCATTATTGATGGGCTCGAAGATTATGAACAGCCCGAAATCCAGCCTGTGGAGCTGAAGGAGTATGTCCCTTGGAAGGAGTTCGAGTCACTTGAATTAGCTCCGGGGGCAGAAGCCGAGGCAGAGGGAGAGCCTCTCTTATGGGGCGAACCCCCCGTAGGCCAGTTGCTAGCTATTGAAGAAAAGAAGAAAAGGAAGCAGAGAAGGCCCAGAAATAAGAAGAAGAGCGGCGTTGTTCTCTCTTGCAACACCCTCTCAGCCTTATTTGACACTTCCCTCTCCCTGGGGGAAGAAGAGCAAGAGTCCCCCGTTGAGCCGTCAGAAGTAAATCAGGCCGAAGCATCCACCTCCCAGCATGCCACTAGGTCAGGAAGGAAGTGGAGACGCCCTCCTCAGGCCAACCATAACATCCTGCTCAGGGGAGAACATCCATATCATATCCCTGAACCTAGGGTCCAAGGCATGGAGATTCCCCCTCCCTCGGGTCTCTACCCCGGGAAGTCGGTCGGCCAGAATATACCTTCATTCATTGAGTTTCTCACGACTCAAGGGGAAAGGCAGTCATGCCCCCGCGAGTCTCAACAGATCAAAGAAGCAAGTGGTCCCTCAGCCCCGTTGATAGTGATTCCTCCTCGGTCAAGGGAGGAACCTGACAACATCCCGAACCTTGTCGAGTTCATACAAGAGAAGGAAGTGACCCAACAGGCTCCGCAAGCTCAAATGATACCTGACCCGGTGGAGGAATCACCCGCTGAGCCGGCTCCTCAGGTCCAGATTGGGGGCAGGCGCAGCTGAGCCGAAGAGATGAAGTTGCTCGAGGTCTGAGCTAGCAATAGAATAGTCAAGCACCTGAAGAAGATCCCAGCCAGGTTCACCGTCTGGGAGATCCTGTCCCTGGATGAAGAGACACGGCGGGCCATCATCGCAGCGCTCCAGACACCAGCATATGTGGAAGCCTGCCTTGCAGAAATGTCACCCGAGGTAGCTGTGGCTTTTACAGAAGAAGATATGCTCCTGCCTACCTGCAGTCACAACAGGCCACTCTACATGAGGGGGCAGCTGAATGGGCATCCCATCAATAGGGTATTGATTGACCCTGGGGCGGCAGTGAACATACTCCCCTACCGGATATACCAGAAACATTAATTTGATGTACACTTGATCGAGGTCAAGAATGTTAAGATTGCTGGCTTCAATCAGAAGTGCGAGGTCCCCATGGGGATTGCAGAGTTTAACCTCTCTCTCGGTGATTCACGACTAAGGTCCAGTTTCATGTCATTAACTCCAGCACCTCCTACAAAGCATTGCTCGGCTGGCCTTGGCTACACCGAAACAGGGTAGTGCCGTCTACACTGCATCAATGCATCAAGTATCCCAACAACGGAAAGGAGGAGAGGATCTTTGCTGACCTCCACCCTTTTGAGGTGTTCGAGTGCCATCTCTCAGACGCCAATTTGTATCTAGAGAAGCCGAAGCAAGCTCCCCAAGTCAGCCTGGACAAGGGAAAGAAGAAGGCGGAGCCCGACAGCTGGTTCCCTCCACCGCCGCCAGGCTATGTGGCCCCCCGTCAAGTATCATTTGTTTCTGGGGCAGAAGGAATATTCAAAGCAACTCCCCTTTCCATCTACCCTGCACCGGGGTTGCCACACCTCGAAGACTTGCTGGAGGACATCCGGGTCCCGTTTGGGATCATCAAGCCTCTCGCGGAAGCTGACTGCCAAGTGGTTGAACCCCTAAAGACCTTTGAGGTGCCTAACCCCGGAGGACGGTCTACTATTTTCTATGTGGCTAATGAGCACCCGGTCAAAGGGGACGATGATTGTAAACTCCCCGACGAACTGCATGACCCACTCGTCCCGATCACGGGACTGCCTGACATAACCGGCCGTGTAGCCAGAATGACCAGAAAACAAGTGATCCCCTTTTGCCAGCTCTCCAGTCGGAAGGACATGTTCAAAAAGATGTGGAACCCACCAAATCTGGACTGGAGATTGCTGCAGATTACTCGGCACCCGGGATTAGGTTTCTCATTAGAAGATTCCTACGAAGCCGACGTTATATCGGTCTCGGCTTCGGAGGGCGATAGCCTCACAGGCGCCGCAGCCCCACAAAAAGGTGAAGGTCGCTCGCGCCTCAAGCCTTCGGCTAATGAAGAGCAGGATGAAGAGGTATTCCTATGGAATCCACCTCCCCGCAGGAACAAGGGGAAGGCCCCGTCCTCCTCTGAAGGGCCAACCCCGAATGACTGCAGTAGCGGCGCGCCGCTGCCCTCATCTGACACCGATGCAAAGGATGGGGAAGCAGGCCGGACACTGGGCCTCCCTCGGTGCGATTTCGCCCTATTTGCCCTATGCTATCAACAACAGCGAGAAATTGAAATGCTGAAGGCTCGCTTGGCCGAAGTGACGGCACTCGTGTCCGACCTCATCAGGGGCATCCTCCGCCAACAGAGCAGCGGCATGCACCAGTCCCTGAGCACCGTCCCGAATGTCCCCGTGTACCTGAAGAGGGAGGCTGAGGATGTGGCTACTTCCCCGGCCAGACGATCGACCGAGCGGAACCCTACGCTGCGGGAGAGGATGCAGAGACCCTACTCTTTTCCGAGGAATAAATCCTGAGGAAATTTTGAGTGGGCTTGCTACTATGGCAAGGTCTCCCTCCCCAGATCCAAGAGGCCGCAAGATGCTCACAAAAGCGGTGACCCCTTGTTCTGCCCTTATCACCAAATACTAGGCCACTCTATCGAAGACTACTACATCTTCAAGGATATTGCTCAAGACCTGATTGAGAAAGATGAGCTCAGAATGGGAGATTATGTGGTGGCTCTGCCACGCCCCCATGTGACAGGCAGCCACGAAAGAAGTGTTTACATGGTGTCGGTCCAGTACCAGATTTTTGAAAATGCAGCTGAGAACGGGCAACCTTGGCCGCTGGTGGAGAACCAGCCCCTGGTGCGACAATCCGTCACTTCGGCCCCTGTTATAGCCATCTATGATGATTACCAAGAAGACCAGGAGAAATCCTTTACTTCTCAGCATAGAAGGACCCCTCGAAGCCAGGGCCCGCGAGCCCGGAGGCGGGGGATGCCAGCAAAGTCTCATTATCCGACGAAGCTGAGCAGGGTGACACGTATGGCGTCCTTGAAGCAGAAGATGGCGAAGATCAGGATTTCGTCGACCTGTTGCTGGCACCCCCGGAAATTGAAGATGGCGGCCAAGCCACGGTAGATGAACTTGTTGAAATTAACTTGGGCACAGAGGGCGACCCCAGGCCAACCTTTCTAAGTGCCCTCCTTCCTCCATAAGAAAGAGAACAATATACCAAATTGTTGCAAGAGTTCCGAGATTGTTTTGCCTGGAACTACAAGGAGATGCCCGGCCTAAGCCCCGGTGTGACCCAACATGTTCTGGCCATCGATCCCAAGGTGGAACCGGTGAAGCAGTCTCCCCGGTGCATGAGGCCGGAATTGATAAACCAAATTTGCAAAGAAGTCGACAAGCTCATAGACGTCGATTTTGTAGCTGAAAACCAGTATACCACTTGGCTGGCCAACATTATGCCGGTGAAGAAGAAGAATGGACAGATCAGGATTTGCGTGGACTTCCGCGACCTGAATAAAGCCTACCCGAAAGATGATTTCCCGGTGCCCATCACTGAAGTCATGATTGACGCAACTACTGGCCACGAGGCCTTGTCCTTGATGGACGGATCGTCCGGCTATAACCAAATCTCGATAGCTGAGCATGATCGAATTTATACGGCCTTTCGGTCACCCAAAGGGATATTCCACTACAAAAGAATGCCCTTCGGCCTCAAGAACGCCAGCGCTACTTACCAGCGGGCGATGACCAAAATATTCGACGAGCTGCTATACAACAAAGTCGAATGCTACATTGATGATTTGGTCATCAAGTCGAAGAAAATAGAAGATCACCTGAAAGACCTCAGAGTCATCTTTGAAAGACTCCCGCAGTATGAGCTGAAAATGAACCCGATGAAGTGTGCCTTTGGCGTCTCCAGCGGGAAGTTCCTTGGCTTCATTATTCGATATAGAGGGATCGAGATCGATCCTTTCAAGATAAAGGCCATCCAGGAGCTACCTCCTCTGAAGGACCTAGGAGAGTTAAGATCCCTGCAAGGCCGGCTGGCTTACATCCGAAGATTTATCTCCAACCTGTCGGGGCGCTGTCAGCCATTCCACAGATTAATGATGAAAAATGTGCCTTTTGACTGGAACCAGGAATGCCAGAAGGCCTTTGATCAGCTGAAGGACTACTTAAGGACCCCGCTGTGAACGCATCACGTGGTGGAAAGAGAGAGAGAGATGTGGTATTTCCTCTCTCTTTAACAAAGGGTGAAAGAAATGAGGACAAAAATAATGGAAACGCGCGCTGTAGGGGATATGGGAAGAACGGTGGACAACTACGACCTACAGATGACACTCTGGTTGAGACAGAGAGAATTTAGACTGACCGAACTCCGGTACGTGGCGGAGATGGGGGTCCGAAGACCCTCTCGCGCAAACTGAAACCCTTCCCGGTAGGCGTGACCCACCGTTCCGAGAGCAGCTTTTCAGATACCGAATTCGAGCCTTGGGACTCTATGTAATAGAAGTTGACAGACGGAAAGATACGTAGACTCAGAATTTGTAACGGTATATCACTTCTCGAACAGTTACAAGAACAACATGAATAAAAGCACACCACCGCAGGACATTGGTCTTTGCGGGGTTTTAACAACAATATTACAATATGAGCAGTAATTAATATATGTATATGGAAACCACCGCGAGACATTGGCCTTACGGGATTTTTAATGCAACATAAATAATACATATAAGTATATATATAAACCACCACGAGACATTTGCCTCTGCGGGGTTTTTTACTATAACATAGATAATAAATATAAGTATATATATATATAAACCATCACGAGACTTTGGCCTCTGTGGGATTTTCACTACGATATAGATAATATATATATATATATAAACTACCACGAGACTTTGGCCTCTGCGAGGTTTTTACTACGATATAGATAATAAATATAAATATGTATATATATAAACCACCACGAGACTTTGGCCTCTGCGGGATTTTTACTACGACATAGATAATAAATATAAATATATATATATATATAAACCACCACGAGACTTTGACCTCTGCGGGGTTTTTACTATAACATAAATAATAAATATAAGTATATATATATATAAACCACCACGAGACTTTGGCCTCTGCGGGATTTTTATTATAACATAGATAATAAATATAAGTATAGATATAAACCACCACGAGACATTAGCCTCTGCGGGGTCTTTACTATAATATAAGTATATATGACAGGAAAGGAAAAGGGATCAAATAAATCGCCCGGAGATGTTGTTCTCCGCGGGATTTTAAAGCGATGATAAGGGAATGCTGGAATTAAATAGTTAGGGGTTAGAGAGTAAAGTGCAGAAAATGAAACACCGAAATGGAAATGGTCGCGGGAGGTGACCCACCGCACCAGTTAGGAATTAGATATACAGAAAGTAAACGACAGAAACCGCCGCGGGAATAATCCTCCGCGCGGGTGAGGCCAAAGATAGAAGAAGATGACCGCTGCGGGAAGTAACTCTCCGCGGGTGTTATTAAAAACGAAGATGATCAAAATGAAGCGCGCGTTAGGAATTTTGTGATCGCCAGGGACCGAGGGTCCCGAGTGGATTGATCGCTTTCGCCTTTGACACGGGGTTGTGCGGGCTCCATCTTCCTCTTCTTTCGACGGCCGAAGAAGAGGGCCTTTAATTGGTTACCCCTACACAGAGAATAAACAGAGCAGAACTGGTTGGTGAGAACGACGGCAGTGTAGTACCAATCCTTAGATAATAAAACTGTAAATAACATAAACGAACACGTACCTGGTTGGTGGTGTTTAAAACCCCTTTAGAACTAAAGGGTATGAAATGTCATGATGAAATGCACAAACACAAAGACACTCACAAGCGAGGCCCTCTCGGAGAGAAAGGCATGGCACATATGTTAAATGATGCATGCAACATGATTAATTGACTAAATAAAAATAAGAGAGGGGAGAAAAGCTTATCGAGGGAGGCCGACGACGAGCTTTGAGAAGAGCTTCAATAGCACGAGCACAGTACGACCAAGGAGCTTCAGAGCGGACTTCAGAAACTAGTTAAGCCAGACATAAGAACACACACACACAAACATATACATATGAATGATAAATATACTTATGTAAACATATACTTAGACATATTAAAGATATTTAACATATACATAAACACACACATATATAAACATATTCGTAAATTGGTCGAAATAAAAGAACAAGAATTTGAGAAAGAAGGCGAGAAAGGGAGAGAGAAAACTCTTTTTATTTATTTATTTTTAAGACTTTGTTTTAGAAGAAAAAGGATAAGATATATATATATATATGATATATATGTGATATATATATATATATTATGTATATATATATGGGAGAAAGAAAGAAAGAAAGAGAGAGGGCGAGAGAAGAGATGAGAGGGGGGAGAACGAGATGGAGAGAGAAGAGAGAGAGAGATGATAAAAAATAAAAAAAGAAAGGAGAGAGATCTAGAGAGAGAGTGAGAGAGAGTAATAAAAAAAATAAAGAAAAGAGAAAGGGATGAGAGAGGTGGGGACGAGAGAGAGAGAGAACGAGAGGGAGTGAGAGAAGGTGAGAGAGAGAAGAGAGAATAAAAAAATTAAAAAGAGAGAGAGAGAGTGTGAGACGGAGAGAGGAGGGAGAGATTGAGAGGGAGAGAGAGGGAGACGGGAGAGATGAGAGGGGGGGAGAGAGACAGAGCGAGAGGAGAGAGGGGGGATGAGAGAGAGAGGGAGACGGGAGAGATGAGGGAGACGGGAGAGATGAGAGGGGGTGCGAGAGGAGAGAGGAAGACGCAGAGAGATGGGAGAGGGAGATGCAGAGAGGGAAAGAGAGGGGGGAAGAGAGAGGAACGGCGAGGGGGACGAGAAAGAGAGGGAAAGGAGAGAGAGGGGGAGAGAGACAGAGCGAGAGGAGAGAGGAGGGAGAGAGAGAGGGAGACGGGAGAGATGAGAGGGGGGGAGAGAGACAGAGCGAGGGGAGAGAGGGGGGAAGAGAGAGAGAGGGAGATGGGAGAGATGAGAGGGGGTGCGAGAGGAGAGAAGAGAGACGATGGGACGAGAGAGAGAGAGGAGGGACGCGAGAGAAAGAGAGAGGGGGAGAGAGAACCGAGAGGGGGCTCGCGGCGGACGGGGCATCAACGGCGGCCAGGGGAGGTGACGACAGCGGCAGGCGCGGCGGTGACCGACGGAGGGAGGAGAGGGAGGCAGTGGGGGCTCACGGCAGCGTTGGGGCGACGAGGTGGAGCAGCAGAGGTTGACGAAGGGAACTACGGTTGTGGAGGTCGGCGTGGCGGAGTAGCGACAGCGTGGGAGCTCGCGGGTGCTCGGACGTGGGCGACGCGGCGGGGTCTGCAGCGTCCGGAGGCGGTGACGCGGCGGCGGTGGGGGCTCTCCGGCAGGGCTCACGACGGCATGGCGGGCTCGCAGCGTATAGGAGGCCGGGGTGAAGTGCAGCGGCGGGGTTCGGTTGGTACAGTCACGGCGGAGGTGGCCGGAGGGGGGGTCATCGTGCATGCATGGGAGGGCTGGTGGCGGTGCGCTAGCAGAGGGAAAGAATGAGATGGCAGGGAGGTGAAGTGGCAAGGTGGCCGGAACGGTGTGTGAAGATGCCGAGGGGGAGAGATGGGAGGCTCTTCGCGATGGTTAGAGAGGGGGCGTTGGGTTGAGAGGGTTAGCGGAGGAGGCCGACGTGGTGTGTGTTGGTTGGGTCACGGTGGTGACGTGGAGGTGGGCTCGCATGCAGTAGGGAGAGAGCGGAGGTGATAGTGGTGGTTCGGTCGTGGCTGGACGATGGGTGACCGGCAATGGAGAGGAGCTCGACGGCGTCGGTGGTGAGGGCGAGAGACGATGGTTGTGGCGGGGAAGAGAGGGTGTGTGGAAGTGGGAGAGAGGTCTGCTGGGTGAGAGTGGTGCTGGCGGTGTGAAGGGTGGCGAGATCTACGGCGGGGATGCGGCGGCGAGAGAGATGTAGGCAGCGGCGGACGGTGGCCTGAGGTGGAGGTGTAATGAGAAGGAGGGATGGGGAGAGGAGAACGCGAGGATGAGGGGAGTAGTATGAGAGCAGAGGGAGCGAGAGGGAATGAGAGGGAATGAGGGAGTGTGGTTGCGGTTGGGGAGATTGGACGTGGGAATGGGAGAGTTCGACCGGGGGATTCACAAAAGAGAGACGGAATGGGATGGGTGCATGCGGTGGTGAGGAAGAGTAAGGAGGAGTGCAAAAGGGGAGGAGTGTGTGTGTGTTTCGACCGGGGGCTTCGGTGAGTTAGAGAAAGGGTCAGAGAGAGAACGTGGGGGTGAAGGAAATGTGCAGTGGGATGAGAGGGAGAGGTAGAGTGTGGTGGGGAGTGTGTGGCTTGGCGGGAGTGCGGGTGGGGTGAGAGTGAGTGTGCATGTGTGTGCCGTGAGGGAGAGGGAGATGAGCAGGGAAGTGAGAGGAGAGAGAGAGAGAGAGGAAAAGAGACGATGGGGAGGGTGATGGAGAAATTTCGTGAGAAGGAGGGAAGAGAATAGAGAAATAGAAGGGGACGTGAGGGTTAATATGTATATATATATGAATTATTTTTATTTATTATTATTTTGTTTTTGTAGCTATTATGCCTTTTTACTTTTTAAGAAATATATATTTATCAATTATATATATATAGTAATCACATATATATATATTTACAAAAATAAATTTATCATTAAAGAAAATCAATTACATTTTTTTATGTAAACATAATTATACACATTTTTTTTGATTTCATGTTCTCTTTTGTTTATTTATATATATATATATTTAATTTTCTCCCTCTCACAAAATAAATACAATTTAACCAAAATTACTGGAAATCACTCAAATAAAAGAAAATGTAAGCCACTTTAGGGCATTACAGTACAATATGGAATTTACTCATCGTAACGTCAGAAATGGCGTGTCTACAGCTGCCCCGCCTTGGCATCCACTTTGTAGGAGAGGGACGTGTAATGGAATAAAACGAAGTGTATTGAAATGAAATGGAGTGGACTGAAAAGTCGATGCCAAGGTGTGATGAGACACGCTTCTAACATCACGCGATGGGAATCTTTCCCGAGTTTCACGAAGCAACCTTGAGGAAGGTTCTCCGAAATCAACGATTGTTTGGATGGTAAACAAACAAGGAAGGACATTGTGTGCACTGGGGCACGAACAAACTAAAAGGACCAACTTCACGGTGCGGAAGTACCTGGGTCGTAAACCTCAGGTTTCACCATTGGGGAGCGGTTACCAGCCATTGTGGAAGTGCTGCAGCCAAGGTGGGTCCGAAGGAAATAAACAGATGATTGGAGACAAATCCAAACAATGGTTTCTTCCAGGGAAACATCCCAAGGTAACCTCGGAAAACTCAGTACTCGACTCAGAATGGAATATCCCATATTTAAGCAATTAAGCACAGTAGCTCACAAAATCAAAGTAAGTGAATGATTTTTCACACTTAAACTCAAAGTCCTACATGAATGCATGCTGGGTTCAAAAAGAAAAATAAAACAAACTAAAATAGAAACTAGCCAAGGATAATATTGCTAAGCTGTGGAGAGTGGGTCAGGATACCGATTCAATGAGCTGATACTGAGCCGGGGCCCGTTTATCCACGTACCGACTCATCGAACGGAACCATCGTCCCCATTCTATCACAACTTAACGGCCTATCCGTACGTCCTGAACTCCTCCGGGATCATCACTGTTTTTGTTGAAGGGGAACTCAAATCCCGGATTCGTCCAAGGCGTAAGGTCCTTGGCATGCTTTAGTAGCGTAAATATCATATAATACGATGCATGATAAGGGGGGACCACAATAATTGAATGATTAGGGGACAAGGTGGGACAAGGTGGGACATCGGTGGGGTAGCGGTACCCCACTCAATAATTAAAACAAGATCACAACTATGCAAGCACATTATCACACACAACAAAAGGGAACTGCTAACACTGTTCCTAGATTCCTTTCCTCACTATAAGTATCGCCCCTTTGGCCTTAAGAAAATGCATTCAAGGGCGAGTTAAGAAAGTTGAAGCTCAGGAGGAGATCAGAATTCGAGATGGAAGGCGAGTCTTCCCATCCCGTGAAGAAAAGCAAGCCCAGCAATGAGTGCGAGCGGCTTACCGACCTCGAAGGGCATCTTAGCGGGAGAATTCAGTCTCGAATGGTGAGTTACCATCTCTTTTTTTGTGTTTCTGCAAGACTTTCTTACGCTCATTTTCGCCTTCTCCCATTTTCTATTTCCAGCCGTATCCTCTCTTTCCTGGCCCGAGGAAGTTTTCAAGGTTACCATGGCTATCGAAGCTCACTTCGAACATCTCGATCAGCATGAGGGCCATCATCAGAAAGTGGCATCTCCAAAAGCTCGTAACTCATGCCAAACATTATAACGAGATTCACATGGATTGGGCGGCTATGGGTGCACTGGTAGAGCTTTGGCACCCTCAAACCCATACATTCATTTTCCCCACTTTCGAGGCAACTATTCTTCTCGAAGAAGCAGAACTTCTACTTGGCGTGAAGAAATTCCAGAGAAATGGCAAGGTAAAGGTTATGCGCATGCTAAGAAGGGTGACTTCCGAGGAGGTGCTCAGAAGCTTCATGCCGTCTGAAGCCATCAAGGGCGTCCAGACTCAGAAGGGAATCCATCTGCAAAAACTTGCAGATTGGGTCATAAATGCTCTTGAAAGGTTGACAAGCGATGATGATCGCATTGAAGGGCTCATGAAGGGATTCACCATCTGCTTAGCGGGTGCTCTCCTATTCCCTTATACTGACAACATAGTGGAGGAAGATCAGCTAAGCGCTATCTGTGGAATTTGGGAAGGAAAGAGAGTGGGACCTGCTATCCTTGCTTATCTCTATAGCGGACTCACGGCTTCCAGTATGGGTAAGCCTCCTTTTGGTTGCGCACTCCTTTTGAATTGCTGGACTGACTTGCATTTCAAATTTAACCATCGTGAGGGAATGTCGTCTACTTCAAGACTCTTCCAACAAAGCCCGCTTCACCATATGGTCAATGTGTTAGGCTCTAGTGGTAGTATAGCAAATCGCGTTCCCTGGCTGAAGAAACGAGAAGACTGGCGGGCTCACTTCAGTACCATTGAAGAGTATATGTTCACTCGTGCACCGACATGCTTACTCCCATATGAGCTTCTCACGAGGTCTTCTCTTAACATGGAGCTCCAGCTTGTTGGCGCGTCTGAATTCATCCTTTACAACACGCACCGGTGTCATACTCAGATGGGCCTCCCTCGCCATTCATTCCCACTGCTATCCAACCTTTCTTTGATCAGGAAAAGGGAGCTGGGCACAGGGGGTGACGCAAGAAATGTGAAGACAATCAAAGCGTCATGGAAGGCCAGCATTACACTGAGGGCAACAGAGTCTGTGAGTGAGGACGAAGAACTGCTGAAAGCTTATGTAATCGAGTTGGGAAATTGAGGCCTGAGATGCCCAAACCCTAATGTATCTTATCTTGGAATGAATATGGAAACTTTAATACGTATTTAGATCCTAACTCTCTTCTTTTTTTTCTCTTTTATTCCCTTTTTTCTTTCTTTTTGTTTTGTTTTTGGCACAAACATCTGCAATAGCCAGTGCTAGGTGGTAGCCAACCATTCGGACAAGAGCCAAAAACTCAAGGCAACTAGCATGAGGAGTTGCCCTGAGATGCCCGGGAGCTAAAGATTTCTCTCCGAATGGCTAAGAGAGAGATAAAGCAAGAGATAGTAGAGAGAGAAAAGGCAAAAATAGAGTAGCACAAGAGGCCCAGGAGATGGAGCTCTGAGAGAAAGAGCATCCAGACATGGCTCGCTCTACAGATTGAAGGGGATTAGAGCTCGCAACAGAGGAGCTCCTGGAGTTGGTAGCATCTTCATCGGCAGAGCATAGGGCAGCTCAGCTAGCGGCCTCGACTTCAAGAGCTTCGCGGCCATCAGGGTCGCGAGAGAGACAGGAGGACGGCGAGGAGCACTGCCGAAGAGCAGGTGGGAACGCATGGCGCGACAAAGCGATTGCTGCGTCACGGAACTATAGAAGGCCTCGAGGGACTTCTTGCCTTGAGAGAGAGAAGAGATGTAACCAGGAGGGTGATGAGGTTAGTGAGTGACTTACACAACCACTCTCTCCTCATGACGGGCACAAACCCTTATATAGATTTGTGAATGGAATGGTTTAGTTTGAACACGACTTGTTTGCCCTTAATGTGTTCCTTCTGCTCTACAGCTCTTCTCTACCACATGGGTTCCCGCGAGACGTGCTCGACGAGATGTCTCCTTAAAACATGGAGCGGTGACTCACCATAGCCATGATTTTCAAAGGGGATCTACCACCGACTTCAACAATATCGGCTCTTGGTGCTCTTTTCCCACTTGAATGTCCCTCATTTCCTTGTTTGCGCTAAAAGTAGTCGCAATAGGACAAGGGACGCGCGGAATCTTTGGACCGAATAGGAGTGGCAGGTCAATAAATCACGGCTCCGCAATTACTCCACATGGCGAAGTGGCACGCAAGGGTACCGTGGCCATGATTTTCCAAAAGGATCTACCACCAATTTCAAAAACGTCAGCCCCGGGTCCTAGTTTCCCGCATAAATGTCCCCCACTTTCTTCTTTGCGCTAAACAGTCGCAACGAGACAATAAACGCGGAGAATCTTCGGACCGAATAGGGAGGACAAGTCAACAAATCACGCCCCCAAATCGATCACTCCCCATGGTAGAGTGGCCGCAACAGTAAAAGGGGGGTGACTTGTCGCAAAGGCTGTTGCTAGGGGTGATGGTGATAGATCTAGATCACCTCCTTTCGATCCTATAAATACCTCCCCTTTCGCTTGACTTGGAAACACCGAAGTCGTAAGAGCTAATTTGAGGAGTGAAGGTTTGTAAAGGGAGAGGTAACGAGCGTTGCTCATTTTTTGCAGGATGGAAGGTGAATCTAACTTCAGAGCAGAAGGCGAGTCTTCCCGCTCCTCGAAGAGGAGCCGGTCTGGCAGTAGTTCCAGAAGACTCTCAGAAGTCGAAGGACAACTGAGTGAGAGGACCCGATCACAGCTTGTAAGTGGATCCTCTCGTTCCTTTCTTCATGCTTTCTTCTCCTTTCTTCCTTAACGAAGCTCCCTTTGCTCACTTCTTGTGGATGTGCAGAGCACAATGCGATCGCACATCTCATGGGAGCTGGTAGTGGCGGCCTATCGAGGTCTCCCGGACTTCCAGAAGGCCAGATTAGACGTGATGGGGTTCGGGGCCTTCCTCAGAATCGAGCCGATCAAGCTCGACCTTGCCCTTATCCAGGCACTGCGCGAAAGATGGGACCCAATAAGTCGGGCATTCCTGATGCCTTGGGGGCACATGGTGCCCAGCCTTGAAGACGTGGTCCGGATCACGGGCCTCAAAGTAGATGGAGAGGCCGTGACTGGCGTCACTTATGCGGACTACCGAGAAGGTGCCCAAAAGTTGCTGGGGCTAAATCTTGACGGCCGAAAGAACAGGTCAGTAGCGAAGGCGTTGATCATGGAAGCGCTAGGGCTTACTGACATTCGTCCACGAGACGACGAGTCCCTGAAGTAATTCATGGAAAGAGCCGAAAGAGGAGCCCGTGCTGTGTACTGCGTGGACGCCAGCAACTGGGAAAGGACCAACATGGATCTGAGGAGGTTCCTCATCTTTCTGTTGGGCAAGTTGCTACTGGGCTCCAAGGGAGACAATATACACTGCCGCTTCCTGGAGCTGCTCGTAGATTTGGAGAGAGTAGGACAGTACGCCTGGGGAGCTGGCGTACTAGCGCATCTATTCACAGGTCTGTCGCAAAGGACAGGCCGAGAGGTGACAATAAATGGGTTTACGCCCTTTATCCAGGTAAAAGATTATTATTTTTTTTTTTTTTTATGTTTTTTTATATTTGTTGATGCCAATGACACATGATGGTGTAGCTATGGAGCTACTATTATATTCCAATGGGGAGAGCTCGACACTGGCAGCCAATGACGATCCCGTTGGCTAGGCGGTGGCAACCCATCATGAGTACAGCACCACTATCCTACCAACTGATGGTATTGAGACGGGAGCTACAAGAGTTCCCTGCAGCGATGGTAGGATTTTTTTATTTTTCTTTTTTTTTCGTTATTCATTTTTTCATCATTTTTTTTGTATTTTCAGCTAACTAAGAAGATATGTACAACCCAACATAGGTAAACTGGAGGCCTTACTCGAACATGGTCGATGTCGACCAGCCGTGGGTAATTGGAAGCCGTGCCCGATTCGGACGGGACCTCTGGCTCCATTGCTTGAATGAGATCGAGCCTCTCAGGTTGCGATTAGCCATGAGGACCCTAGGGTTTGCCCAGGAATGGGTGGATATGACCACATCACCCAGCGTCGGGAAGAAGACACGCGGGTCGGCAACTTGTGTTGATTGGAGGGTGCGCTTCCCCGAACAATATGAAGATTGGCAGCGGGGAGGCACGCTCGTGGAATCGCAGGCGCAAGACAGTGAGGATTACCTGCGACTCTACAGGGCAATGTATGCGGAGAGACTCCAGCTTGGAGGGCTTGTGGAGGTAGAATAAAACATAATTTTTTTATCTTTTACATTTTCTCATTTTTTTTGTTCTTTTGGTGAACTCCTAAGCCATAACTGTAGGATGCCCGTGACACCATAATAACGAACTTACGAGCTCGTTTGGCGGACACGGAGCAAGAGTTGAATGACACCCGAGCGGCTCTGGGTTCATCAGTAAGTATTCATGTACACACTCCTGATATGATTTGAGATTCATAGCACTAACCACTTAAATGTCACCTCATGTGCCGCAGCGTGCCCAGCTCGATGCAGTTTCATCGGCAATGGGGGCAGACGGCGCTCCTTCCAGTCTATGGATTCCTACTTCAGAGTTAGATCTACTCCACGAGTAGCTTGCTCATACCACATAACGGGGCTGCGGAAGCAGAAGGGATGCTTTCTGCACAGGTGAGAGTCTCACCATTTAATATCCCTTGTTCAAGCATTGCCATATGCTTGAGATGATATGTATGGCAGGAGAAAGAAATAGAGGAGGCACTCGCGCATGTCACCCAGAAGGAGGCTAGAATAGCCGAGCTAGAAGAGGAACTGCGTCGTCGTCCAGATGACGACTCTTCTAGGGACGCTGTGGAGCTAAGGATCACCCTTCAGCTGGAGAGAGAAGACAGGGAGAGAGAACGTGTCGAGAGAGAAAGGGACAGGGAAAGAGAGAAGGCCAAGAAATTGACCGAGAAAGAGGAGAAGAGGGCCATGGAGGCCCAACTATTTGAATTGAGGACCAGTCTTGGCCTCGCCGAGCAATGGCTGAAGGATGGCGAGGAACGCTACCGAAGAGCACGAGAGCGTGGCTTTCGTGTTAGTAGCTTCTTTGCTACCCCCGCAGATCAACGCCGGGGTGTGGAGATAGGAAGAGGAGCACTGAGCGGTAGAAGTACCGCTTTTCGTAGTTGGGTAGCACCCTCTAGAGCGTCTTGTCCGGAGAGCGGTGGGACGAGTAATGTAGAGAGAGAAGGTGGAACTTAATGTACAACTTCTAGTTTTGGAATGGAATAAAAAGTTTGTTTTTTTTTTGTTTTTCATCTCTTTCTTGCTATCTGGAATCCCTGCACACATCACTAAAACAAACAAGTCAGAATTTCTGCTCTGACTTGGCCCCTTGCTCAATAAGCAGGTTTGTTTTGACTGTCCTTGATAATGGGTCAAGGGGCCAAGCCTTTATTAATAAAGGCAAGATAAAGATATGATGATGAATGCGGCACACAAACACACGGATGCAAGCGAAATTTAAAAGTGGGATGCTGCATGCAAATGCAATCATAGGAAATGTGTTTTTTTTCTGTTATTTTTATTTTTCTTGCATTTTTTGTTGTTTTATTTTTATATCATTTTTTTGTTTTGCATATATCTACATTTTTCTCTTTTTCCTTTTTTTTGGTGTTTTTATCATTGTCATCATTTTTTTTGTTGCTAATGCCTGGTAAGGACCCATAGGGCACCTAACCTGCATGAGAATAGGGATTTCTTACTAACCTCCCAGATATCCTAAGTGCACATCTAGGTTGATTTGGGCCTTTAGACTCCTCGAATGATAATCCCGCCGGTTAAGACTTATCCTGATGACAATGCCGTCATGCCATGCTTAGGCTCCCAGTTGCTTCCGACCACAGGGATTCACCCAAAAAGTGTTCGAGGTAAATGATTTGCCCGACCCGGGTCTATTTCCTCACAACTCTAGATGGTATGTAATGGAACACCTTGGAACCCAAATGACCAACCGCGCGACGCTGACCCGGAATCAGACGCCGTCGCACCTATAGGTGACGCGCTTGCATTGGTCTAAGCCCGAGGTTAGACTAGAAGACATTAGGTGGTAGATAAAGGTCTTGACCGGCCAGAAACACGGAGACTCTTTCACGGCAACGACTTTTGCTTTTCAAAATAAATAACCATATGCTTGTATTGAAAGGAGGTTGCAGGCCTTGGCGAGTTTCACCCTTCGGGAACTCTATTGAGCCTTCATCTTTAGGGGAAGACGGAAGAATATTGGGGGCAAACCTCCTGAGAGGACCGACAAAACGTTAACCCGGCGAGCCAATAGGGGCACACTTAACTTCCCCTTTCGGGCAATTTCAGACTAAATCTTGAACATTTACATCTTATGACCCCTTTTGTGTAATTTGACTTTCAGTCGAAGGGGTTTCATTTAGTGGAATCAGGCACGGTTACGACCAGGCCTTTCTTTTGACTTTGATTTCTTGCTTTTCTTTTCTGATTTTTTTTGATAGATTTTTGCAAGGGACATAATATTTTGACATTTATGGAATCCCTCTTGGATGCCTGCGGGGACACTGCCCTCTTCTCGTGCTCTGATCGATGCTCGAGGAATTGGGTCCTAGTCTTACCCTAGGGGCTATGTTCGTGTTTCCCATGCTCAACGTTTTAAGGGCGCCGGCTGTCTCATTCGGTCGAAGAGAGAGAGAATAAAGATTTAAGCATTCTGGAGACCTTCTGGGTGAGGCCTCACCATGAGCGATGCTAACGATCCTTATAGAACACATGTGTACATGCATGTTGCCTTCTTTTGAAGGGGGCATAAGTCGAACCAGTCGGACAGGGATCTCTACGGTTCTGGCAAACCAAGACCTGAGACCTACCAAATCTTAATGGGCCCTATTCTAACATGGAGGTTGAATGCAATGACTTAACTACATGGTGATCTCCAGGCATCAGCATTTTGAATTGTCTATTTTTTTTTGTCTTTTCTTTTGTTTTATACACATGTTTTTGTTGTTTTCATTGTTTTTCATTATTTTTTTATTGTTTTCCTTTTCATTATCATTTTTATTTTTTATTTATTATTATTTTTTTAAAAAACTATGTACACCTGTCTAAGGGTAGTACTTTTTAAGATACAGTCCATTCCAAGGGTGGGATAACTCAACTCCCTCAGCATTGACTAGCCTGTAGGCGTTACCAGGATGCACAGCCTGAACCACGTATGGTCCCTCCCAATTGGGTTGGAGCTTAGAACGCGGCCCGCCAGGTTTTACAAAAATTCTTTTCACTACCATTTCACCAACTTTGAATTTTCTCTCGACAACCTTCTTTTGATAAAAACGTGCGAGTCTATTTTGGTATACACGAGCATGCTCGGCTGCGGCCATGCGCTTTTCATCTAAGAGTTCCAATTGGGCAAGGAGTGAGTCACGACGTTCGTCGAGGGGAAGTTCCTTATCAATTGTACCCTAAGAGAAGGGACCAGAATCTCATATGGGACTACCGCCTCCATCCCGTAAGTAAGGGCGAATGGAGTTTGCCCAGTGGGAGTACGGACTGAAGTGCGATAAGCCCATAGAGCTTCAATAAGTTTTTCTGGCCAATCCGAGAATCTGCTAGACTCACAGGTTTTCTTTATGATTTTAATCAATATTTTATTAGTGGCCTCCGCTTGGCCATTGCCTTGTGGATAATATGGTGATGAATGATGCAATGCAATCTTATACCTTTGGCAGAGGTCCTTAAGGTCCTGAGAAATGAATTGTGGCCCATTGTCGGTGATGATAGTTCTTGGGATGCCAAATCTGGCAATGATGTTCTTCATAATGAACTTGCACACTGTTGATGCCTTGATTTCCGTGTAAGCTTCGGCTTCAGCCCATTTGGTGAAGTACTCCGTTGCAGTGAGGATGAAGGATTTTTGCTTGGTGAGGGAGTTAGGATCACTAAGAGGACCAATGATGTCGAATGCCCACATGGAGAAAGGCCATGGGGAGGACACTGGATGGAGAGAGGAAGATGGGGAATGGATCTTATCGGCGTGAAGTTGACACTTGACACACCTACGGACATAGACAACACAATCTTCTTCCATAGTGGGCCAGTAAAAGCCTTGGCGAATGATCTTCTTGGCAAGCATCTGGCTATTCACATGGCCACCACACACACCTGAGTGTGCTTCCTCTACACACTTCCAGGACTCATCATCATCAAGACACCTTAGGAGAACACCAGTGAGACTTCTTTTGTACAGCAATCCTCCAACAAGTGTATACCTCTGGGCTACTCTTCTTATGGCCCTCTTATCTTCTGATGTTGCCTCTTCAGGATAAGACTGGTCTTTACAATATTTAACAATCTCATAGAACCATGGCTTCTCCTCATCAGCCAATTCTTCTTCCAATCGACCAACATAATTTCCCTCTTTTCAACAACTTCTCTATCCTGAGCCATCTTTGACATTTCCTCCAGAACCCTTAAATAGGAAGGGTTGTGAATAGCAGGGAGGATAAGCTTGTGGATAGAAACGGACAGAGCCCTTCTGCCCAGAGGAAACCTTAATGATGATGCCAACGAAGCAAGGGCGTCGGCGAGAATGTTCTGATTGCGAGGAACATGGACAAAGACTAACTTGTTAAATAGTTTGGCAAAAGCAACAGTGAGCTCTTGATATGGCTTGAGCTTGGGATCGCGTGTGCGATATTTAGTGAGCACCTGGCGAAGAACAAGTTGACTATCACCTATGACTCGTAATTCGGTGACCCAGAAGGAATAGGCAAGATTCAGACCTACTAGAAGAGCTTCGTATTCAGCCACGTTATTGGTGACTGGAAATGAGAGCTGAAATGCCTCTGGGATAGTGACGCCTTCGGGCGACAAAAGGACAATGCCAATACCTCTCCCCTGGGAATTCAAAGCTCCATCAAAATATAATGTCCACATGGGATCATCAGACTGGGTAATGGACATTAGTTCCTCATCTGGAAACTCTGATTGAACAGGATCAAATTTGGGGAGAGGGTGGTGAGCAAGATGCTCAGCTATAGCATAGCCTTTAATCACCTTTTGCTGGATATAGATGATGTCGAATTGAGATAGAAAGCTTTGCCAACGTGCTAGCCTATCAGTAAGGATAAACTTTTCCAAGAGAAATTTGATAGGATTCATGCGAGCAATTAAATGGACTTCATGAGCAAGAAAGTAATGTTTTAATTTCTGCACTACCCACACAAGGGCGGCACATGTCTTCTCCATGGCTGTATACTTTCGCTCACAGGGGTTGAGAAGTTTAGACAAGTAATAGGTTGCCCGTTCCTTGCCTTCTTCATTGATTTGTGCCAGAACGGCTCCCACAGAGTCGTCTAGGACTGAGATATATAGGATCAGAGGTTTATCTGGAATAGGTGGAGTGAGAACAGGTGGGTTGGCCAGATATTCCTTTAATCCATCAAAAGCGTTCTGACACTTAGAATCCCAACAAAATTTGGTCCCTGCTTTGGTCAACTCGTAGAAGGGCCTGCATCTTTGCGAGTGTTGAGACACAAAGCGGCGGATGAACTGCAACCTCCCGATTAATCCTCGAACTTCTCTCAGATTCTTCGGGGGTGGCATATCCCTAATCGCCTTAGCCTTGTTGGGATCTATCTCAATGCCCCTTTTGCTCACAATGAAGCCAAGTAACTTGCCCGATGATACACCAAACACGCACTTTTTTGGATTCATTTTCAAATTGAACTCACGCGATCTTTGCAACACCTTTGCAAGGACCTCGGGATGTTCTACCCTAGTTTTAGATTTTACCAACAAATCATCCACATACACTTCCAAATATATGTGCATCATGTCATGAAATATTGCCATCATAGCCCTTTGGTAAGTGGCTCCAGCATTCTTCAGTCCAAATGGCATGACCACATAATAGTAAGTTCCTCAGGGAGTAGTGAATGAAGTTTTCTCCTGGTCTTCTTCTGCCAGACGGACTTGGTTGTATCCAGAAAATCCATCCATGAATGAAAGGGTTTCATATCCTGCCGTATTATCAATCAACACGTCGATGTGAGGCAAGGGAAAATCATCCTTCGGACACGCGCGGTTAAGGTCTCGAAAGTCAATGCAAATTCTCACCTTACCATCCTTCTTCATGACCGGGACAATGTTTGCCACCCACTGAGGATAAAGGATGACTCTTATGAACCTAGCTTTGTGGAGCTTATCGACCTCTTTCTTCATTTTTAAAGCCATTTGTGGGCGAAAACGTCTTAACCGTTGTTTTACCGAGACGGACCCTGGTTTTAAAGTGAGACGATGTTCCACCAAGGTAGAATCCAAACCTGGCATATCCTCGTAACTCCATGCGAACGTGTCCTTATATTCCTTAAGAACCTTAATCAATGCCTCTTCGTCAGATGAGGGTAAATTATCACTTATGAGGACAATCCTAGGGTCATCCTCAGTTCCCAAGTTTATCTCTTTGGTGGACTCTTCTACAGCGGCTGACGGCTCGTCAAATCTGCTCATTCCACTAGCATAGGCGTCAGCCGCGTCCTCATATTCTTTATCCTCTTCTTCAATGGGATATTCCTCGTTAGTGATTTCATAAACCCCATATCCTTCATCAATCGTGCAATCATTCTCACACTCTTCTTCAGGCAGTTGGATGGGATTTTCTAGCAATTGAGGGATAGCTAGAAGGGTTTGACACCTGGTGGCTAGATCCAAAAGGAATCGACGGGGAATCTGCCTACCCTTGGATTTCTTCTTAGGCACTACCCTTGACTTATTATTGCTAGCTAGACTGACATTTACAGAAGAAGAAAAAGAAACTGAAGAGGATGGTGAAGAATGTACAGGGAAGAACCCCTCACACGAGGGGAAAAGAAGGTCGCTCAGGGGACCTTGAATGAGTGGCCCGTGAGTCGGGGCACACTCGTGGGAGATATAAGAGGTTTCCTCAAAGATAATGCGCTGTTGAGGAGTTGGGGAATTGACGTTTTTTTTATTTGATAACAAAACAGTGAAAAGAAATTGGAGGAGGTGAAAAGGGAATTACAGCTAAAGGGTTGTGTAACTCGTAGAGCAGATCGTGATGGAAGACCTGGCGTGAGTTGAGAAACTCACGCAAGTGAATAAGTAAAGAAGGGGACCTGGGGAGATCATCAGACAATCGTCTGGCCCAGGAGGGAGACAGCAACAAAGGCTGTGATAAGTGAATGGAGAAGATGATGACTAATGAGCCGTCAGTGGCAATGTTGATGACGGATGATGATCCGTTGATGACAACACTCTCCTGACGAGGAGGGTTTGACATTCTGGCAATAGTGGTGATATCCCCTGGCATTTTGGAGATCGAAGGTGGCCCTTCTAGATGTGGAGGTGAGAACATTCTTTCCAGTGCAATAGATATATCTGGTATGTCAAACCATTTATATCATTCACAATCCAAGTGGACAATCTTTCCTTTTTTTGGAGTTTTTGAACATCCTTCAGCCAAGAATACATTTTGTAACCCCCCATGTGATTCTGGTGGAAGATCTCCCATCTGAACGACGGGCCCCTTCTTGAAATGTGAGGACAAAGTCCAAGTGAGGGGTTTCTCGTCTGATTCGAACTGCCCCTTAAAACCTAAACCTGCTTCACAGACCGACTTTGTCTTCTGCAGTGGTCTCAACCTTCCTTGCAATTGTGCCCCTAAGCCTTTGCCCTCTTGATAGCCAATATCTCTCATAATCTCCCATCCTTTGGAACAGAATGGGAGGCATGAGGTTGGCATAGGAAACGGCTTTTGTTGTGTGAAGGGAGCACGGCAGGGATCACGGACATCTAACAAGGATAGTATGGGCCGATGAGTCGGCCAGACCGAGGGCAAAGAGGTGGTGATAGCATCCACCGTAGAACAGAGGGGCATGCTCATTACCTTGATAACCCATCCTTTGTATGGAAATTTCAAACACTGATGATTGGTGGATGGTACAGCATTCATGGCTTCAATGTAGGTACGGCCTAGTATAGCCTTGAAAGTGGGATCCATATCAAGGATATGGAATTCCGTGAAGACTGATACAGGGCCTAGTTCTACATTGAGGGTAATCATCCCCATTGGCGGCCTTTTACTATTGTCATAGGCCGTGACTGTGATTGAGGAGGGCATGAGTTATTCTTCATCAACCCCACATGCTTGGAGAGTACTTGGAGAAATCACATTTATAGACGCGCCCGTGTCCACCAGGCATGGATCTACTGACACACCATTGATTTTTACCGCAATACACAACGCATATTTTCGAGCTTCCTTGGGGGCAAGCTCGTGATTATGGAACATGATGGGCGGTTGTGTATCGGTGGGCGTCAGGACTGCCGAGATTTTCTCCGCAGGGAGATCCTCATTCACCATGACTTTTTGGAGATATTCCCTTAAAGCTTCTTGGTGAGATGTGGATCTTTTGATCAACTCGAGGATGGAGATACGGGCAGGCGTCTTATCCAGATGTTTCAACAAGTCATACTGGGTCCCAGGGATGGACTCTTCTGACTGCTCTTCCTTATCTTTCTCTGGCTGAGACTGTTCGGGGGCCTGACTATTCTGGGGAAACACCCGGTGGAACATCTTTCCACTCCGGAGCACCATTGCTTGTGGGTCTTGCTGCACCTCTATGGTATTGGGTGTGGATTTTAACAGGGGTTTGAGAGGTAATGGTGAAGGAACAGTTGGTGGTATAGGGGTGATGACGGATGTAAAGGTTTTAATTAGGGGTTTGTTTGGTGGGGGAATGGTAGAGTGGTGGATGATAAGGGGCTTAGATGGTGGAGGTAGATTAGAAGTAGAAGGGACCTCGGATGAGTGGTGGATAATAAGAGGCTTAGATGGTGGAGGTAGATTAGAAGTAGAAGGGACCTCGGATGAGTGGTGGATAATAAGGGGCTTAGATGGTGGAGGAGGAGGTTCAATGGAGGTAGAGGCGGATGACGCGTCATACGGGTAATGGGCGGTAAAAAAGTTAAAAGGTTGGGGTAGAGATTCAATAGAGGTAGGTGGTGAAGTAGAGGGATAAGAGGTAATGAGAGGGTTTAGAGGTAAAGGAGATGTGATAGATGGTATTGGGTGATGGACTGGTGGTGAATTGACGATAGGGGTACGAATAAGAGGGCGTGTTGGCTGTGGAAATGAAGAAGGACCAAATAGGGGTTGTGAGGGGGTTGGATAGTGAGAAAGTGTTGTTCGGAGAAGCCGAGGAGGCTGATTAGTAACATGGCTGGTAGCAAGGACAGAGGTGCTTTCCAAATGCCAAGTTTGCTCTCTTCCAACTTCCGGGAAGGAGGAAATGGGATTAGCCTGGTGGTTAGGCTGTTGGTGCTCCGGAAGTGGATTATGGATGATGCCCATATTAGGCTGCTGTTGTGGGGCCTGCTGAGGTTGCTGTTGTTGCTGTGGTGGTTGGGGTTGCTGAGGCCTAGGCGGAGGTCTCCTGGCCTTCAGGTGGCGATGTATCGTCTCATTTCATCCAATCAATTTCACCCTGATCATTCATGTCATAAATATAATCTTTGAAGTTAAAACAATTCTCGACCGTATGACCTGGTTGCCTGTGATAGACACAGTACCTAGAGGTATCAGCATTCGGGGGCCATATAAACTTTTCTTTGGGCAAAGTGAGTGCATTGGCAGCCATAAGGGCGTTGAAAATATCCGGCAAGGTTTCAGGCAATGGTGGATAATGGGCTCTTTTGGGTCCAATGGGCCTCATCCGTTGTTGTGGTGGGCCGTAATTTCCCGAGGTGGAACTTGGTGATATTGAGGTTGGGGTTGTTGTTGTTGTTGTTGGGGATAAAAAGCTTGAGGCATGTTGTTCTGGGGGAAGTTGTTCTGAGGACGATAAGGAGGTGGGCCCTGTTGAAAGGGTGGTGGACCCTGCTGAAAGGGTGGTTGTGACATTTGACGAGGCCTGGGGTTGGCTGGCTGGTTGGGACTGCCAAGCACACTCACTTGCTCTTTTATGACGACCCCTTCAGTTGTTCCTCCTTGAACACCGGTGCATGTTTTCTTAAACAGCCTAGACTTTGGGGGTTCAAACATATGCATGATGGGGGAATCTTTTAATTGGGTCTGGATATACCGGGCCCTCTCATAAAGTTCCTCCATCGTAGTAAGCTTATTCATGGCCAAAATGTGTCTAAACTGCGGGGTTGCATTAGACACGATCATTTTGACTTGCTCGGGTTCTGAAAGGGTATCCTTTACTTTATCGGCCAGGGACCTCCACCTATCAGCATACTGGACAAAATCCTCATCTGACCTCATTTTCTCAGCAACTAGGTCGGTGATAGAAAGGGCTGGACCGACCCTATCCCGGTACTTCTGAATGAATTTGGCCTTAACAACGTCAAAATCTCAGCCTCACTCGGTTCTAGAGAATAGAACCATTCTAGGGCGGGACCATCCAAGGATCTGCGAAAAAGATAAGCCAGGGATTTTGGATCGTTCTGCCATGAGGAAGATTCATACATGAAATCCTTAATGTGAATAGAAGGATTACCCGTACCGTTATACCTACGGTATGTAGGCATTTCGGAGGGAGGGAGATGAAATGTGGGAAGAATTGGTAGGGAAATCTCATGGGCGGACTTCCATCTACCATTTTCTTGAGATTCCGAAACTCCTCGTTCATTTCATTGTATTTATTGAGGAGAGACTGGTTGAACTCCTCGGCAGGTGAAAGTGGGGCCTACCACTGAGACTGAGAAGGCCTTATAGGGGCCTGAGAAGGAAACCCTGAGCCAGATGGGTATGGTGGCCCACCAGTGGACGGACCCATCTGGGGTACCGTATGAAGGATGGCAGGGATCTGAGACTGTACGGGGAGGAACTGATAAGAGGCGGGCTGTTGGCTCGCCTGTCCTTGAAGTGAAGAAGAAGGGGCAACCTGTACATGTGATGGGGATACAGCAGCCTGGAGCGGCTGTTGGTAGGATGTGGGAGCCAAAGTTGACTCCTGAGCAGGGAGAGATACAGACTTCCCCTTTAAAATGGCCTGAAAGGCCAGAAGTTGCTCAGGGCTGAGCTGTGTAGTAGCGAGGGCACCCAACAGGGAGAAGATATCCTGGGGTGGAGCTAGTTCCCGTGGAACAGTGAGGACCTCTTGTGAGGTCTCACGGGAGGGGCCTGAGTCCATTGTGTGGACCCGTGGGTCAGCTGACTGACCACGACCTGATTGATTCTCTTCGGAAGAGTCGTGAGTCATTCCTGTAATTTTACCAGAACCTAAATACATACACTAGCAAACAAGTATCAGAGATTAACAGACAAGTGGATGATCTTACGCCATTTTTTTTGTTTTAACCTTTTTTTGTGTTTTGATTTAATTAAATTTTTTTTTGATTTTCTCTTTTTTTCTCTTTTTTGATTTTAACAAATATAAAATTCACACTTAGTAGGAGGGACCCTAATTGCACTTTGTTTTACCGCCGTGTCAGCTAGGGGCACTCGTCTCACCACGAATAGGTAACTAACTCCGGGGTACTTCAGTGGTACAACCAGCCCAGTGAACGAAGAGGGAATCCTTCGCTGTCGGGGACTTACGGAGGTCCCAATGGAGGAGATCCTAGTCCGTCGAGAGGAATTCCCGACGGAGAGTCCTTCCTTCACCGAGAGGGGTTAATCCTTAAATAAGTAAAAGAAAGAAAAGAAAAGGGGTAAATGCATGAAATGCAGTGCTGAATAAAAGATGTATAACACACAAATACCAGAGATAAACACACAAATAGAACAGAGATAATCACAATGATATAACAGAGATATAAAAGCAATAAACAGATGGAGTAGGATACAACCGTTCCTCTTTCCGAGACACGTAGATCACTTGAAAAAAAGAGAAAGGGGCTCTAAGGGTGCACGTAGTGCACGAGGGGAATGACGTAGCGCACGTGGGCGCAATAAGGAGGGGGGGGGCATGAGGGTGCCAAATAGAGGGGAACAAGGAGGGGCACACGTGGGTGCCAAATGGAGGAGGGCACACGTGGGTGCCGAATGGAGGAGAAGGGGCACACGTGGGTGCTAAATGGAGGGAAAAGGCACGTGGTGCACGAGACAACGTTAACCTCTCAAGTAACCACAAAGGACCGGGGGAGTGCACGAAGTGCACGAGGGGAGTGGGCGCACTTGGGCGCAGTAGGGAAGGGCACACGTGGGTGCCGAAAGGAGGGACACACGTGGGTGTCAAAAGGAGGGACACACGTGGGTGTCAAAAGGAGGGGCACACGTGGGTGCCGAATAGTTTGTGGGTAACCAAAAAAGAGAGCAAAAAGCAGTTCCCACTGTGATCGCCAGAGATGTGAACGCGTCACGTGGTGGAAAGAGAGAGAGAGATGTGGTATTTCCCTCTCTCTTTAATAAAGGGTGAAAGAAATGAGGACAAAAATAATGGAAACGCGCGCTGTAGGAGATATGGGAAGAACGGTGGACAAGTACGACCTACAGATGACACTCTGATTGAGACAGAGAGAATTTAGACTGACCGAACTCCGGTACGTGGCGGAGATGGGGGTCCGAAGACCCTCTCGCGCAAACTGAAACCCTTCCCGGTAGGCGTGACCCACCGTTCCGAGAGCAGCTTTTCAGATACCGAATTCGAGCCTTGGGACTCTATGTAATAGAAGTTGATAGACGGAAAGACACGTAGACTCGGAATTTGTAACGGTATATCACTCCTCGGACAGTTACAAGAACAACATGAATAAAAGCACACCACCGCAGGACATTGGTCTTTGCGGGGTTTTAACAACAGTATTACAATATGAGCAGTAATTAATATATGTACATATGGAAACCACCGCGAGACATTGGCCTTACGGGATTTTTAATGCAACATAAATAATACATATAAGTATATATATAAACCACCATGAGACATTGGCCTCTGCGGGGTTTTTTTACTATAACATAGATAATAAATATAAGTATATATATATATATATATATAAACCACCACGAGACTTTGGCCTCTGCGGGGTTTTCACTACGATATAGATAATAAATATAAATATATATATATAAACCACCACGAGACTTTGACCTCTGCGGGGTTTTTACTATAACATAAATAATGAATATAAGTATATATATATATAAACCACCACGAGACTTTGGCCTCTGCGGGGTTTTTATTGTAACATAGATAATAAATATAAGTATATATATAAACCACCACGAGACATTGGCCTCTGCGGAGTCCTTACTATAATATAAGTATATATGACAGGAAAGGAAAATGGATCAAATAAACCGCCGCGAGATATTGTTCTCCGCGGGATTTTAAAGCGATGATAGGGGAATGCTGGAATTAAATAGTTAAGGGTTAGAGAGTAAAGTGTAGAAAATGAAACACTGAAATGGAAATGGTCGCGGGAGGTGACCCACCGCACCAGTTAAGAATTAGAAATACAGAAAGTAAACGACAGAAACCGTCGCGGGGAATAATCCTCCGCGCGGGTGATGCCAAAGACAGAAGAAGATGATCGCTGCGGGAAGTAACTCTCCGCGGTTGTTATTAAAAACGAAGATGATCAAAATGAAGCGTACGTTAGGAATTTTTGTGATCGTCAGGGACTGAGGGTCCCGAGTGGATTGATCACTTTCGCCTTTGACACGGGGTTGTGCGGGCTCCATCTTCCTCTTCTTTGACAGGCCGAAGAAGAGGGCCTTTAATTGGTTACCCCTACACAGAGAATAAACAGAGCAGAACTGGTTGGTGAGAACGACGGACAGTGTAGTACCAATCCTTAGATAATAAAACTGTAAATAACATAAACGAACACGTACCTGGTTGGTGGTGTTTAAAACCCCTTTAGAACTAAGGGTATGAAATATCATGATGAAATGCACAAACACAAAGACACTCACAAGCGAGGCCCTCTCGGAGAGAAAGGCATGGCACATATGTTAAATGATGCATGCAACATGATTAATTGACTAAATAAAAATAAGAGAGAGGAGAAAAACTTATCGGGGGAGGCCGACGACGAGCTTTGAGAAGAGCTTCAATAGCACGAGCACAGTACGACCAAGGAGCTTCAGAGCGGACTTCAGAAACTAGTTAAGCCGGAGATAAGAACACACACACACAAACATATACATATGAATGATAAATATACTTATGTAAACATATACTTAGACATATTAAAGATATTTAACATATACATAAACACACACATATATAAACATATTCGTAAATTGGTCGAAATAAAAGAACAAGAATTTGAGAAAGAAGGCGAGAAAGGGAGAGAGAAAACTCTTTTTTTATTTATTTTTAAGACTTTGTTTTAGAAGAAAAAGGATAAGATATATATATATATATATATATATATATATGGAGAAAGAAAGAAAGAGAGAGGGCGAGAGAAGAGATGAGAGGGGGGAGAAA